>OU342964.1:16287060-17619121 GCA_910592155.1 Ypsolopha scabrella | reverse complement strand
TGGTTTGGACTGACTACTATTTTCAAGTGAAAAAACAGCCTTCGCTTTTTTAGGGTTCCGTAGTACTTAAAAGGTACTAAAGGAACCTTTACGGTCAGACTCCGTTGTCCGTCCGTCCGTCCGTATGTCACAGCCTCATAACTTGCTTAAAATTTGCTACAAAAATATCATTCATTTTCCTACACAATCCACCATATTTTTTCAAATTATATTCAATTCAAAAGTGAGAAAAATAAAAATTACAGTAAAACTATAGGGATTAAAAATAGTTGAAAATGAATGAGAAAAATAAAAAAAATATTACCTATATATAAAAATTAAGTATGGGTATCAATTTCAAGGTATTAAAGAGCTTATTGTAAAAATATATAATTTAACTCTATTTACTTGCATCTATTTCGAGAAATCTTTGAAAAACAACAAAAAATGTGTGTTATCTCCTTTCCCCCTTATCTCCAAAACTAATGAACCGAAAAATATGACAAAAATCATGGTAATTTGGGACAACTTAAAATATAGCGGTTAAGAAATTCACGATAACAAAATGACAAAATTAAATGTTTCACCCACACGAGTTTTATTTCGAGTTCGATATAAAAATTCTGTATACAACGTGAAATTTAAGTAATTTTGTTAACGAAAACTGGTGATAGTATTCGTCCATATCAACAACTTTTACTATGGAGCCAACCCTGAAATCGTGAAAAAAATATCAGTTGTTCCAAAGAAAAGTTAAATACTCGACCCAAATGTATGACATCACAATTAAATTCACTTGTACTTTCACTGCTTTTAATTTTAAAGTTTACATTACAAATGTATGAAACAGCTGATTTTTTTGTCACGATTTCAGGGTTGGCTTCATAGTAAAAGTTGTTCATATAGACGAGTACTATCACCAGTTTTTGTTAACAAAATGACTTAAATTTCACGTTGTAGGTATAACCTATTTTATCATCCATTAAAAAATGCAAGAGTACAAATAACTAGGTACTCGTAGGTACCTACTACCACTACCAAATATATAGGTAAATTCCCAAAACTGTCAAATTACGGAACCCTAGGTATGCGAATCTGAGTCGCACTTGACTGTTTTTTTTTTATTCTGCGATCTTTTTTTTCTGTCACGTTTTGGGTTTTATAGCTTGCCTTTGAAAGGGCTTTCTTTATAACGAGCAATTTTTCAGAACCCTATCGATTGTAGTTTGTGAATAACACTAATTAAAAACCTCATTTTTTTACTACCTACCTACATCATCTTGAAAGTTTGAACCGGACAGAAAGAAAATAAGACAACAGAATTTTAAGAAAACATATGCATCTGTCTACTTAATCAAACCTTTGAGAAAAACTGTTAAAAAGCAGTTGAATTTCTTTTTTAAATCTATTTAGAAACAAAGTGGAAGGGGAATCTTGAAAACTGAAAGAATTCCATTAGGGGAAGTGGAATTAAAGCCGGTTTCAGGAAGATGATAATTTAGGAGGGAAAGTATTCCATCCCCGACGCTTTATTTTAATTGTTTAACAAAGATATTCAGGCTATTTATTTGTACCTTTCCTATTTCAAATTAGCATTCCTATTAGCGTTCACTGCTCAATTCAGATTTATTTCAATGTTTGAAAATACAGGATGTTCACATGATAACATTTTTCTTTAAAAGGGGATATTCGGCCCATTAATATACGTAATGACTTTAACCATACATACGGATACGTATGTATCATATGTTTGTTAATAATTTATTTAGTTCCATTTCAAATAATCAATGTTCTTTCTATGAAGATACGAGTAGCTTAATATTCTGTTTTTATTGTGTTTTTACTAATAAGCGGCAGTAATAGCAGCGGTAGTTCAGGCGGTAAAACGCTGGCCTCTCAATCTAGAGACCCAGGTTCGATCCCCGGTCGGGCATGCACCAATGAGTTTTTCGGAATTTATGTGATTTGTTGTCGTAATATTTGTGTTCTTACCTAATACTTACCACTTGCTGAACGGTTAAGAAAAACATCGTGAGGAAACCTGCATGCCCTAAAAAGCGTGTTGTGCCGAAGTACGACGATAGGGCTCACCACCCATCAAGTTCCTCATTTCACAGTTCACACTCGGGAACACCTCTGACATCCCCTCGGGCATTCATGTCGTGACGATATGTTATGTCATATGTGTTTTATTATAGGGCCATGCCTAAAACCGCAAAAAACAGATCAGCTTTTCGCAGCTACTCGAACAAAATGTTTTACAGTACGAGTTTTTTTTTTCGCTAATTCGGTGTTGGCCCGATAGTAAAAGTTGTTCATATTAATGGGTATAATATCTCAGTTTAAGGAAAAAGGCATCCTAACAGGATGTTAGAATCCTAACAACCTGTATATATTTAGCTTTCAATTAAATTATTTCAACAGAAATCAGTGTTAAATATGAAAATTTATATTCATAGTCATAATTTCTCTCAATTAAATTGTGAAATCTCATATTTAAGTAATACTGCAAGCAATATTTGTACGAGTATTGCTAAATAATGGGAGTACTTATGGCTATTCCTGTCAAATAAAATGTTTCCCTGATTCCAAGTTATGATTAAATAATACAGTATATAAGGTAACTTTCGTTTATATATTCAAATTCATACTGGAGTCTCAGTGATCAGGATAAATGACTCTGTCTGCGAAATGAGAGAACTATAAAAAAATTACGTTAATTAATGTAAATTAAAAACAATAAAAGGCTCTAATATGCAAAGATCTGTTGGACACCCATTTCAACTAATGCTCCAGATTAAATTTAGGCAATGTACTGTTTTCGTGAACGTAGATGTAATCGGTAGCCTTAGCATGAAAACATTACGGTTACGTTTAGTTTGAACGTAACGCGGTTTTGTATGAAATCTGATAACCGCCCCTAGCGGTCAGTAGCGGAACTTATCAGAATTCCATACAAAACCGCGCTACGTTCAAACTAAAAGTATCCTCTTTTAGATTACTTAGTGTGTTGTTTATTGAAATTATGTAAATAAAATTCTAACTGACTAAATAGGTACCTATGTGACATGTTAATTCTTATTGATATTTTTGATCTAACTGTTAACTGAATAAGGCACTTTCGGTATAGGTATTACTTTGATTCATCCTATGTATTGGCATTACCCTTTTCTATGAAAATAAATGATTTATGATTTAATGTATGGTTTAAATAGGTATGACATTTACTAAAATCACGCCCGCTATTTACAGCCGGTAGAGCAGCCTTTTATGTGATTTTACAATGACGCTCGGCAGTAAATTCTGCAGCAGCTTGAATCATCGTAAAATAAACTTCCCCGTATCTTGATATTATTGCGATGTAAAGTAGGGATAATGGCCAATGGAAGTTGGAGAGTCAGCAAACTGTTGCGGATCATTCGCTTTTAATCAATTAAAATTATACTCAATTCGTGTTTCAAGATCAAACCGATACGTAAATGTCACAATGATAATGGGATCCTAGTATACCATTTTTTATGGTTTGTCAGACGATAGATTTGGGATTCAGAAAAACTACTGAATATCTTCGACGACATCATCA
Organism: Ypsolopha scabrella; assembly: GCA_910592155.1. Taxonomy (NCBI): domain Eukaryota; kingdom Metazoa; phylum Arthropoda; class Insecta; order Lepidoptera; family Ypsolophidae; genus Ypsolopha; species Ypsolopha scabrella. Next base: position 17,615,559 of record OU342964.1, on the reverse strand, counting down.
CATTATGAAAGTTCTGAAAATTAAAAAATTCGTGATATAATGTCTAAGCGTACAAACCGTTAACGAACAGTGGCCTTAGCATGAAAACATTACGGTTACGTTTAGTTTGAACGTAACGCGGTTTTGTATGGAATTCTGATAAGTTCCGCTACTGACCGCTAGGGGCGGTTATCAGATTTAGTCAGTTAGAATTTTATTTACATAATTTCAATAAACAACACACTAAGTAACCTAAAAGAGGATACATGCAAAATCACATGCAATAATATTTCTATATATACGAGTGTTAGTCTAAGATACATGCACCCGGTTTCACATTTTGAAGATGTAATATTATGCAATGATTTGTCACATAATTATCACTTAAGGGGGAACGTTTCGAGCTCGGTGCAAAATGCATAACTTACGATTGTTTTTCTTACTATTGCATAAAAAGTACTAAATAAATGTGATATATGGCATTTCGCGACCATTATTTAATGTCAATTAGGCTTTTCTACCAAAATTTTGTAATTTTATGTATTACGTTGTAAATGAATGGGCATTCATTTACAACGTAATACATAAAATGACTAAATTCTGCTAAAAACCCCTGATAATTATTTAACAATAGTCGCAAAATAAGATGAAACTATTTTATTTCATACATTTATTTTAAAATAAGGTAAACAAACTTATGTTATGCACTTTGAACTGAGCTCGAAACGTTACCCCTTAAGAAGGTTTTTTCTGAGAATGGAGATAGCTTTTATTCTATAATTAGTAGATATTACTGAGCAAGACGCCCTTAACGCGTGCACTGCACACTCTCAACATGGTCGCGGAGGAAATCGATTTGTTTTCTTGTACGCTAAGCGAATTCACAAAGGTTACACTTGGTATCCTTTGTTATGGAAATACACTGTCGCATTAGGTTAAGAACCTGTAATGATAGATGTAAGAGAGAGAAATAAATAAATAAATAAATAAATAAATAAATAAATTACAATCTAACTCGTTATCTAGCCCCAAATAAAGAGGTCCATTTATTACAATGTTTTTGAAAATTCAAATTGCGACAAGGGTCTTTTGGCGAGCGGATGGATTAGTCGTGGCCAAAATTAGGAGTAACTCTGCTTTTTGGCCGCTTTCATTATAAAATGTAACCCTTCTTTCACGCGCTCCCTTGCAAATTTTCTTTATTCTTCGTTGCACGTAAATAATACAAAAAACAGGAAAAGCGTACAAAGGCAAACTAATTTTTACTAGGAAATCTCTTCCAGCTACCTGTAGTGGTGAGGTGAAATGCAATTATAAAACGAGAATGTAATTAATGGATATGTCCCTTGGGAACTGCCCGTCCGTTCCCAGGAAACAAAGTATACCCTATATACAAATCAAATCAAATCAAATCAAAATCAAATTATTTAGTTTGTAAAATAGATACGTAAGGTATACTTTCTACAAGTCAATGTTAATCTTTACATTTAATATCTTAAAAATGTAAAAAAATATATACTAATACATAAGGGAAAGACACACAAAAAATATTTAGGTTGCGCAACTAAAATGTAATCATACACCTGCATAAAATAGAGAAATCTAGGAATAAAAATATTATATATAAATGATGCAATGAACAAATAAGTTGATAAAATAAATACGGGAAATACATACAAAAAATATTAAGGTTGGGCTATGTCCATCCATCCATCAGCCTGTTTCGTCCACTGCTGGACACAGGCCTTTCCAGGATTTCGCCACTCTTGGCGGTCCTCCTGGAAGAAATGCCCATACTCACACACGCTGGGCAGGCGGGTTGGTGAGCGCGCATGTGACGCCTTGCACCAGTGACGCCGCTGCCCGTCACCAGTCTAATTTATATAAGGCTCGGCAATTGGGGATGGATATACCGCCATCCATCGGTCACAGGCAATGGTGGGCCGCCTGGTTTTTTTGCCTGAGAGCTGTCCTCTTACTCTCCCCCGAATAACTTCGGGAGGATTTATTATTTATTTATTGGGCTATGTACTAAAATGTAATAAAGTTACACACCTGCATAAAATAGAGATATAGAAATGAAAATATTATAATATATATACATAATGCCTAACCATCCACACCATTCGATTAGTATTCCTAAGAAAAAGGGCAAGAAACTTAGCAAACATCTTTTTTCAAAAAATATGTGGTTCGAAACCATGTTACAAATATATATTTTTTAAACCTACTCAAGTAAAGGCATACAAAATACAAGACTGCAGGAATTATGTCACGATAAAAAATGTATCTTAGTCAACCCGAGACGGGTTGATTTGTCTATTATTGGTTTATACGGTATTGTCTATTACCTTTAACAACAAAGTCAGTTTAGATATAAATTAATTTTAAGCCTTTTTAAACCTATGTTCAGGCAAACTAGGGACCTCCTCTGGAAGCTTATTGTAAAATCTTATACCATGTCCTACAAAAGAGGTACCTTACTTTGGCAAGTCTTAATTTTGGAAAAGCTAGTTTATGTTTGTTTCTGGTTTCAACAGAGTGTTGCACACCAAGCCTCGGGAAAATATCAATATTTTTTCTGACATATCTAATAACTTGATAAATAAATTCAATATATCAATTTCTTTAAACTTTTCTCTTAATGAATCTTGGTACTTCATGTTATAAATAGATCGAATTGCTCTCTTTTGCAAGACAAAGATGGCATATGACATAATGCTGTGAAAATAACTGAAATATACTAATCTAGCAGTAACTTCATCAGTAATCTTCCTTAAGCGTCTAACAGCGTATGCGGCTGAACTAGGTCTACCACAGAGAGCTTCTATGTGGGGACCCCACTGAAGACGAGAGTCTACCTATATAGTAATTTCTAAAAACTTAGTTTCGTTAACTAACGCCAGCTTGGACCCCTGCAAAAATAAACTGACATCTACTTGAATTACATTTGGTAAGGTGAACTTTATACATTTCGTCTTTTTTGCATTTAGAACTAAATTATTTGCAGTTATTATCAAGTAATGAATCTAACCATCATATAACAATAAGAGATTTTTTTTAATCCGTTCAGTAGTTCCCTTAGATTAGACGATCTAACACGGGACTAGGCAAGCGCACTTATCCCCCACTGCCGAAGCACATATACATTTTGTTCATGTAAGTTTGCTGGTGTGCGCGTTTTGTGTTTGTGTTGCAGCTTTTGATTGAGTGTGACATACCCATCAATTTTTCGCAGGAGTGTGCGTGAATGAGTAAATGTTGCTGTGCGTGTTTACCTCCCCTCCCGTGGAAAACGGCAGAATAATTTCAGTGCTAAGAGTCGCGCTTTAGCAGGTCCCGTGTTAAATGGTCTAAGGTAGTTCCACAAATTACCCCCTATGTACAAACAAACAAATTTTACCTCTTTATAATATTAGTGACAATTAGAGTGCATCATTCAAGATAGAAAAAAAGAATAAGACTCGTTCCCTGAGAGTTCAGTACTTACTGTTCAAAACACAAAACAATTCCAAGTGCAGTTATATTCGTCCAACTTAACTTGAAACTAACGATCTATTAAACTATATGTTTACAAAGGGTCTAATTGAATTTTTGATTAGAATTTTCTTAGTCCCTTGGAAGGGGTTAAGGTTTTATATGAGGGAGTCAGTCAGCCAGTGATAAAAATTTGTGATTTTTGTACGTGAATATCTCGAGCACTGTTGAAGTTTCATTTACTTTTGTAATTTAGGATTTTAGGTACTTGCGGGGACCTAAGCCATAGTATAAATACTGTGCCTTAGCAGTCATGCAAACCATAAGTTCGTAGGTCCAATTAATAGGAAATGAGTTATGGGGGGGTCGAAAGTAACTCGAAATGGTTCATGAAACACACACAAGGCCGGCGCCTTTTCTTCTTAAAGCTCGGCCCTGGACACACCAACGCATGTCTAGATTTTTTTAGGTATTACACAAAACAAATTTTATGTCTACATAATATTTTAATAATTTAACCAAGTGCACGTACATATTTACGGGTAAAGCAACCCCAAAAATCACTGCCTTTACGATCTTAGCGCTATCTATCATCTTACGAATGAACCTCGGTGAAAAAAGTTTGACAAGCTACTCTTAACGCCTTCATCAACTGACCAATGAACCTCGGTAAAAGCTGTCAAACAAGTCATCTCAGATGGTGCTATTGTATGGGGTTCCCTTGGGTTTAACTTTTGAATTTTTATTTATTTTTATTATTTGTCGTGATAGAGGCAGTAACACGTATTCTGTAAAAATTTCAATTTTCTACCTATCACGGTTGAAGCTGTAGACCCGGCTGTGGGCTGTGACAGACGAACAGACAGACAGCGGAGGCTTAGTAATAGGGTTCCGTTGGGCACCCTTCGGGTACGGAACCGTAAAAATGAAACTAGTTGTGTCTCTAAAACTGTTCGCTTCCCTGAAACTCTATAAAACACGTTTGCACGTTAGGTAGATATACGAGTACGAATTTGAGTAGTTAAGATTTTACAAAATTAAAATCACTATGCAAATCATAAAGATACAATATGTAATTAATGGTAAACAATTTTGTGATGGAAGCACAACAATATCGGGAAAATGACATGTTTGTCGTGATGCACCGCATTTCAGACAACCGCTCCCGTTAAATTTATTGCCAATCAGCCTGGCACATGTTCAGAAATTTTAATTACAAAGGCCACCCCCAGGGACGTGATCACATACCAACATATCTCTAGGACACAACATCTATATCAACAACAATAACATAAGTCACTCCTGTAAAAACATACCTCATCCAAACTCAATGTTTGTTTTTGCGAACACAAAAAAGCAATTCGCAAATTACTTTCATCATATTTTTGCAGACCAATGAAAAGAAAACATCAAACCATTTCGCTCAGACTTAGTTATTGAATCCCCACTGGATAAGAAACAGTGAGCCAACCTTGAGGCAACTAATCTTTTTAAAAGCAAAACTTGCAAATTCCTTTGGAGAGTACATAAGATGACTTTCATTTATTTATTTATTTACACAAATTCTTACTAGGGACTTGTGAAGTGATTGGAAAGAAGGCCCCCTAATTAACCATTTTGTACTGGTATTGGTACGTGAAAATAACCTTTTAAAGGGAGGAGGAGATTGTAGTACCAATATATAGGCTGAACCAAACGAATGCCCCCTGGAGGGTAAGTGCTGAATATTAAAGATAGCAAATAGTTCTTAAAGCAACCTTTATTTTATTTTAAAGATTACCTGCGTTTTTCCTGCGTCTTTTCCGTACTTACTTCTAACAATATAAAAATTTTGGATACGAATTTTGATAATGTAAAATTTTATGGTTTTTCTTTAATTTACGATACTATGTTACTTCGAAGAATTTGGTTCTAATGCTTGACCCTTTCGATCGGTATCATAAAAATGCATGATGTTTTTTTTACACATTTGTCCAGTTCGATTCCTGGTTCATGCAGCTGATTTTTTTTAATTTTTTTTGCAATTTTCGCATGCTGTAAATATAAAATAAAGGTTTCCTTAAGTAAAATTTCTTAAATATCCTTAATATTTAAGGTACTTTCCCTCGGGGGGGCATTCGTTTGGTTCAGGCTGTATATCTAAGTAAAAAGGAAGACTATCACAGCTAAATGGGCTTTACAAGTTAACGAGTAATATGTACCTATATTCGACTAAATGTGTACCCGTTTTTAGATGTTATTAGCCGCTAAACTGTGAACTTAATGTTCATAGTATCAAACAAAAAGCACCCTTCTAAGTCCACATATTGTAACGGGCAATACGGAACCCTACATTGCGTGTGGCACGACACGCACTTGGTCGGTTTTTTTTTGTTATATTACTCCATTACAGTCATTTCTCAAACGAACTGAAAAAAAAAAATTGTTTGAGACAGTATGCCTTCAGGTAGGTCCCGCAGTATCGTCGTGATCTAATGGAGATCTTCAGAGGCATTGGAACTCCTCAACTCGATATATCCTCGATATTGAAGCAAACGATTTTTTTTTAATCTCATAAAGAAATGGTGGGCTATCATATCAAATTGTCAATTTTAGATAATTTTTGTTACGAGTTCTATACAATAAACTATTTAGTAAGGAATTTGGAATTTTCTCTGTATTATGTGCCATATATACTGTATTTAAACAACTATTTAGTCAATTCAAAATATAACGTCAATTTTTAGTGTTCAATACAGGAAGGGTGCCAAACGGGACCCTATTACGAAGCCTCCGCTCTGTCTGTCCGTCGGTCTGTCACAAGGGTCTGCAGCTCCAGCTCCAGTCGTAATAAGGCCTCTATCACGGCAAATAATGAAATGGAAAAAAATAATAATCCTGAAGTTTAAAAAAGGTACACTTAAAGTGGGGATGATTTTTTTCTCATGGTGTGGCATTGCATATATAGGTCTTTCAAAAATATTGTGGTTGTGTAAAAACCATATTTATATTTAGGGATCCATTTGCTAAATATTAAGCATTAAAATTATTATTTTGGTTAGAGTCGAGTATCCTCTCCTGCCAGCTAAACGATTGCTTTGGATATGTGAAAATATTCACGGACACGAAAATACGTAATTCATAAATTCGCTATAATGGCTGAAAAGCTGAAATACGCGTATCAATATCACGTAGGTGATATCCAACGAAAATTCGACGGGCCCACCACGTTTCGCCTAGGAAAACATGGATCAGCGGTAGTTTCTGTGATAGTAACTTGCAACGAAAAGTAACAAATCCTTGATAACGATAAATTGTATTGGATGGGCGGGTGCGAGATTTATCCTTTGACAAGTTTTTGCCCGCGACTTCGTCCGCGACTTCGTCCGCGCCTAATACCAATTTAAATTCAAAGTAAATATAGCCATCATAAAGAAAGGTTTTTTTATCTAGTCCAAGCATAGAATCAGTCTAAGCTATAAGTTTATTGCTACGTACCGGGAAATGAAATTTTAATAGTGTTTTACACGATCTAAATCGATAATAATTCCCAGAGTGGTTTATATGAAACCCCTGGGTTCTACCACAAGCAAAAGGTACATGAAAAAAACGCTTCGGACCCACGGTACCACTAATGGGTCCATTGCGGTAAATGGGGGTCAACGAGTGTTTTTTTATATTCTTTATTAATCAATTAATCAATATATGTAACAAAACATTAGAAACCGCTGTGTCTGTACATTGAAGAAAAGTAACAGAAATAGAAAGGGGTCACCTACATTAATGTATATATATTAATAAATAAACGGTGTATAAACCTATAAATCGATTTCTGTCTAAGTACGTAAATTTATAAAATGATTGAAATTTGCGTAGGTAATGTCTGTGTAAGGGTTGTTTTAAGAGTTACGAGAAGGAGAATTTCTTAATTCCATAGACGGACAGCCACAACGGCGAAGGAATCGGACATAAACCCAGAACTGGTGAAAAGGGAAAGACGGGAGAAGATTGTTAGCGGACCTGAGGTGCTTACTGTGAGTGCTATCTAAGAGTTTAAACGAAGACTTGAGATAAGAGGGCGTGTTGAGACAGGGAATCCTAACCTAAAGAAAAGTAAACAGAAATAGAAAGGGGGTGACTAAAGAAGAGTAATAGAGTAACACAAATCAACGATTTTTAGAATTCTTTTCTGTGTGTTTGTTTGTTCACGCACATCTCTAAAACTACTGAACGGACTTTCATGTAGTTTCCACAGCTGTACAGAACTTAATTTTTTTTGGATCTGGCAAAGGCCTTTGACACCGTGTCAATACCTCTTCTACTCATAAAATTGGAACAGTTTGGTGTCAGAGGTCTTGCTCAAAATTGGTTTAAAAGTTACCTAAAAGAACGTACCCAACAAGTCAAAATAAACTTCGATAAAAGTAATGAAGTATTAACTGAATACGGCGTACCGCAAGGCAGTATGTTGGGACCTGTGCTATTCTTAATTTAAATAGACTCTTTGGCCAAACTCAAGTTTGATGGTAAAACTACATGTTTTGCTGACGACACTGTGCTTACTTTTAAAGATACCACGTGGGAGCTCGCTATGTTAAAAGCTAACGCTGGCATGAAGAAAGTGAAAATTTGGCTAGATAACAACTTTCTAACGCTAAACTGTAACAAGACAAAATTTATGTGTTTCATTAAAACAAATCACAGCGTCCCCCCAGAAAATTTGAAGCTAAGAGTCTGTAGCTGTGACGAACTTCAATATACACATTGTATGTGTCCAGAACTTGAAAAAGTTTCTCAAGCTAAATCCATCCATCCATCCATCAGCCTGTTTCGTCCACTGCTGGACATAGGCCTTTCCAGGATTTTGCCACTCTTGGTGGTCCTCCTGGAAGAAATGCCCATACTCACACACGCTGGGCAGTCGGGTTGGTGAGCGCGGTGCCGAAACCCTTGCACCGGTGACGCCGCTGCCCGTCACCAGTCTAATTTATATAAGGCCCGGCAATTGGGGATGGATATACCGCCATCCATCGGTCCCAGGCAGTGGTGGGCCGCCTAATTTTTGCCTGAGAGCTGTCCTCTTACTCTCCCCCGAATAACTTCGGGAGGATTTCCGAGTAAGATTACCTCCACAGTCGAGCCCGGCATTAGCTCTAGCACCTTATAAATATCTAGGAATAATAGTGGATGAAAAACTTTCCTGGGACTTACACATTAAGGTTCTTAGTGGTAGAGTCCGTAAACTCATGTACTTTCTTAGGATTATAAACAAATTTAGTAGTGATAGTTTAAAACGAAACATATACTTTGCCATGTGTCAAATTATCTTGTCCTATGGCATCACTTCTTGGGGTGGGGCTGCCAAAGCGATATTACTTCCATTGGAAAGAACCCAGCGAATGGTGCTGTACTGTCACTCTTAAAATCAGATCCTTCAATAATAACTGATAACTTTTCTACCAGACATCCACCTACAGTTTCAGTACCCCTGTGTCACACTGAATTTGGCAAACGTTTCGGATTCTTCAAAAACCACGCTTATTATTATTATATTGCTAACAAATCCATCAAGTTACACAGTTACCCCAAATCAAAACACAGATTCATCTAAAACAACTTTCTTCAAAAACTAACATACATTAATACTGAAAACTTAATCGAAACCATAAAATAAGTCCACATCACTCCACGAACCCATCCATTCCTTGCAATCTGGTCTTTAATAAATATCATATAAGTTTCTTCATTATGTAGATTAATTTTAAAACTATGAAGCAAGATGTTCTTATTTGGATTTCGAATTATTTATATTTATTATTGATTTTTCCATGTATATAAGTAGTATAATTTGCTTAAAAATGTAATAAACAGTAAGTTAATAAGATTAATTATAGGATAGAGAAACTGTCGCTTAACAATAAGGTTTAAGATCGATTATGTATAACTTGGACCGTACCCTGAAAATCAGAATAGTCTAGTCCAGGGTACATTTGTAATACACTAACTTATGTTACTCTCTTTTCTAATTCAATAAACGTGTTTGTATTTGTACTTAATTTGGAATAGAATGGCTTTATTTCATTAAAATTGGATCTCGGAAAAAAAGTAATCGTCATTTAAAGATTTTTGGAATTTACTTTTCTACTGGTAGTAATTGGAAGTTATGTTGCAAATCAATATATCAATCTACATCTATCTACACTATTATATATGTAAAGAGAAAAGATTTGTTTGTTTGTATGTTTGAGGTAAACTTTGGAACTACTGAATCGATTCTAAAAATTCTTTCTTTTGTAAAAATTGCTAAACAATTTCTGAGTAACACAGGCTATATTTTATTTTAATAAAAGTAAGTTTTCAGTTTGAACATTCAATATTTGTGAACCATGTCGGGAGAAAAAACGCTGATTAGCTGCTTTATCGGCGTGCCTTGACCAAATAGTTAGTTATACCATAGAGAAATTAATTTATCTATTGTTATACGTGATAAAACCGGTTGTTTTTCCATACAAGGAAGGTTTAGGGTGGCTCGCACCAAAATCTTAAATCTAGATTTTGTCGCTAAACCAGGTTTACGATCTGTCAGTCAATATATTTCTGTCAAATTAAACTCGGCTTAAGTCCTAAATCTAGATTTAAATATTGGTGCAAGTCGGCCTAAGTGTTGGAACGCGGGCTACGAACCCAAGCCAGTGTGAGTTTTTGAACGAATATCTGAGTGCACGATTGCCCCGCGTCGCGTCGGTCGGTCGGTCGTCACCGCGTTTTTTGAAAGTAGACAAGGCTAGTTACACACAGGTTGGGATGGGCTGCTCACGTATAGATTCAAACTGTAATAGGACATAGATTCCTTGGGAATGATTATTATTAGGTACACTTATCGCGTATACATTCCAATTCCAATACGTGCGCTAACAATTCGCCTATTTTTTTAAATAATTAATTTTTGTCTGCTTTTTGGAATAAATAGACCACTTTAGGAATTTAATTTGAATAATATGTATTTTTGTGCTTTAAAACCGATTTTATATTAGTATTTACAGGAAATGTCGTCATCACATTAGGTTGGATCACATTTCGCATCACTCCGAGTGAAACCCACTCGTTTTGAAACGGAACCCAATTCAAACGAATGCAAAGCAAAGCAGACACGTCAGTATTAGTGTTCCCAACAGCAAGAATAATCTTAAAATTTCGACCTCGGTATTTCTTTTTCAAAACTTCGATTCTGATAGAACTAAAGAATATAGGTACCTACCCAGCTAGGGTGAGTTCGAACAAAAACCATAAATTTACATTTAACCCCTAAATCTGGTTCACGATTCGACAGCCAATACATTTCTGTTAAAATAAACTAGCTTTAAATACCTTTTCGTGCAATGACCTCTGTCTAGTATAAATAATTATTAGTAATTAATAATAATTTAATGAATAATTATAATATAATTACGTTTCAAAATTGACCCTAAACTCTTATAATTTGTTCATAGTGAGCTTTGAATACTTGCAATGTAATACTGTAGCAAGCGATTAATAAAAAGATTGCGAATCCAAAGACTATCTTCTTTATTGAACTCGAAGACAGATAGATTACAGAGTAATGATAACGTAGACAAAACTATGTTCATATAGTACAAGCCCCGTGCGTATATTTTATAAGTGAATAGCCGGTATCCAGAGCTGTCTGACCAGAGAGGTAAGAGCAGTCGGAAGGCGCGGCGACAACTGACTGACTGACTTTTTTTTTTTTTTTTGCGCCCAAGCAAAGGCACCCTCCGGAGGTCACGGTGGGAGGGAGGTGGAGAATGCTCATAGCATACCAACACAGCCGTCTGCATTGGTTATGTGGGACTCACTAGAAGTGCCTACCCACTAAACTCCACCTAGTAAGTTGGTTTGGCCCTGGGGGTCTTAAAACCTTTATCTGAGCGACCCACCTTTGGGAGGAAGGGGGTGCTAATTGGGGGAAGGGGGTGCTAATTGGGGGGAAGGGGGTGCTAGACTGACTGACTGAGCGAGGCGGGTTTATATAGACGGCGGGCGGCTGTCTCGGGCATCTTCGTGCGTGGTCGGCTATTCTCGCCGCCACCGTGATGCGCTAACGCCGCTAGAAGAGCGCCGTATTGTGCTAGGTGTTACAGGCTCCCCCTCTGGATCTGAAGTCGTCTCGACGAAGATACAGAAGTTCGAGGTGGAGGAGATAGAAGCAAGCGCAGCGTCGTCGGTCTTCTTAGGTCTTCCAGGCTTTCTTCTTGTGATCGTCTCAGTTCTAGGTGCTGGATTCTGTTTCTTGGGACGGCCTCTTGTCCTCAAAGGCTGCACCGGGGTTGGAAGGTTGGTCGTACTTCCAACATATGGTACCAGAGCAGAAGAATGATACACCGCAATCATGATGGCAGGTTTTTCTGGATCGGCTATTTCATAGGATGAGGGTCCATGTCGTTTCTTAATAACGTATGGTCCATCCCGTTGAAGAGCGAATTTGGCGCTGACCCCTTTTGCGGCATTACTTAAAGGGTGCAGTGTGGCAAGTACAAGCTGGCCAGGACTATAACCAGGATCTTGTCGACGTTGTTTGTCAACGTACCCCTTACGTCTCTCTTCATTCTTTTCTTGAATCTCTCGAGCTTTTTGTAAGTTTGTAGCTAACTGTAACAACTTTGGTGTTATTTCCGGTATAAAGTTTTCTGTCTGAAGGATCTGACGAAAATCATGGGAGTTGTAATCTGGAGTCCTCAGTTCCCTTCCAAATGTCATGTAAGCCGGAGTGAAACCAGTTGAGCAACTGCTTGCAGTATTCATTGCGAACTGAATACTAGGAAGCTGTTCCGGCCAGTTCCTGTGGTTATCTCCAACTAGAATAGCCAACTGGGTCTTCAGATCTCTATTCTTCCGTTCAACCGGATTTGTTTCCGGGTGATAAACAGGCGTAAAGGCATCCTTTATGTTTAAAGTGAAAGTGACTTGCTGCATTATGGCACTTACGAACTGTGAACCATTATCACTCACCATTCGGCGTGGCAGTCCAAATCGTAAGAATATCTCATTTATTAATAACACCGCACAGTTCTCTGTAGTGGCATTTTCGAGCGCAAACAGTTCCACCCAACGCGTCACTACGTCTTCCACGATGAATATCCATGTTTTCCCATCAGGGGAAGCTGGCAGTGGTCCGAACAAATCAAAAGATATGACTTCGAATCTTTGATTCATTATGGTGGTCTGCAGCAGTCCCGCTGGTTTTTGATTTGAAGGCTTGTACCGCTGACAATCTATGCAATTTTTGGTATAGCTGTCGATGTATTTCCTCATACCAAGCCAATGATACCTTTGAGAGATCCGCTGATAGGTCTTTTCCGAACCATAATGTCCTGCCAGCGGGTCATCGTGATATGCTGATAGGACGTTGGCCCACTCATGTTCTGGAACAATCAACTGTGCATCTTCTGTATCTGCGTAAGGACTATGTCGGTAGAGGAGACCGTTATTTATCATATATCCTTTGTTGCTCCAATATGATGCTTTGTAGCCTCTTCATCGTTATCTGTGCTTTCTAAGGCCTTCATAATCTTCCGAATTTGTTCATCTTTCATCTGCTCATCTCTGACTTCTACAGGATTTCTTTCGGCATGTCTACAGTTACTGTGCAAATTCCACATTCATGGATATTTTCCTCCGAGCAAGGCGGTCTTGATAGGCTGTCGGCTACAACGTTCGTCCTGCCTGGTGCATATTTTATGGTTATGTCAAATGCTTGCAGTTGTAGCGCCCATCTTGCAAGTCTGCCTGAAGGTGACTTTAATGACATAAGTCACTTCAAAGCCTGATGATCGGTGATAACTGTAATGGGGAGACCTTCAATATAACCTCGGAACTTAGATACAGCCCAGACTACAGCAAGTGCCTCTCTCTCCGTAGTGGAGTAGTTTCTTTCGGCTGAAGTGAGAAGGCGACTGGCGTATTCTATTGGGTGCTCGTGTTCTCCCTCCCCCTGGACTAAAACTGATCCAATTGCGTAACTGCTGGCGTCACTTTTAATTATAAAAGGTTTCGTTTCATCCGCCTGTCGTAATATTGGAGCTGTTGTTAGTCGATGCTTCATCTCATTGTATGCAGCTTGTTGCTTCTCTTTCTACTTCCAAATCGCATTCTTCTTTGTTAAACGTGTTAAAGGTTCAGCAATTTTCGAAAAATCTTTGATAAATCGTCTGTACCACGAGCAGGTCTGAAGAAAGCTTCCAAGGTGCTTGATGTTAGATGGTGGTGGAAGACCTGTAATAGCAGCTGTCTTTAGTGGATCCACCTGCAGACCTTGCGGTGTAATGTAGTGGCCCAAATATTTTATTGAAGAGCAGCAAAAACGGCATTTCTCTCGGTTCACAGTGAGGCCGAATTCTCTAAGTTTTTGAAATACTTTTCCCAAGTCTTCCAGGTGTAAATCAAAGGACGTGGAAAATATAGCCAGGTCATCCAGGTACGCCAGCATCTTTACCTCAGCCAGGCTCACTCGTATTCTGTCAATTAGCCGTTGAAATGTAGCTGGGGCATTTCGTAACCCAAATGGCATGCGTTTAAATTGAAATATGCCAAAGGTCGTTATGAACACTGTTTTCTCTTGGTCCTCTGCGCGCACCCCAATTTGCCAGTATCCAGCCTTTAAATCTAGCAGGGACATGTAAGGCGTAGGCTTTGCGTCGTGCAAGAGATCATCAATTCTTGGGATCGGATATGGATCCGGTATGGTAACCGCGTTAAGTCGGCGATAATCTACGCAAACACGAATACTTCCATTAGCTTTTGGAACTAGAACTACTGGTGCGGCCCAAGGTGAAGCACAGGGTTCAATAATACCTTCTGCTAACATTGTGTCAATCTCACGCTTAAGTATTTCTTTACGAGGCGGTGAAAGACGGTACGGTGGGACCGATATCGGTGTGTTATTCTTAGTTTCAATATTGTGTTCAATATACTTTGTAGGTTCTCTTTTGGAAACAAAGACGTCCTTGTTGTCTCACTAGGCGGATCACTAATATTTGTCAGAGATGATATTGCTCACCTTTGTAAAGAAATAAATTGCAGCCGATCTTACAAGGAATTTGCATTTGAAATATGCATGTGTCGATTCAAACTTAATCACAAAACATTATATGTAGTAAACGTTTATCGAAGTCTAACAATATTACACATTTTTTTCGGAAGCTAGGTTTATTTTTAAACAACATTAAACATAACAACATAGTCTTATGTGGAGACTTCAACATTAATACCAAAGACTTACCTTCAACTATTTCTAGGGATTTTATTCAAACCCTATTAGAACATAATCTTGTCCCTACAATACACACAGCTACTAGAGCTTCTTCAGGAAATGTAGTTGACAACATCATAACAGACATTCCCGATTTTCTTGAATCTCGAGTCATTCCGTGCTATTTTTCTGATCACGATGCTCAAGAGATAATCCTTAATGAATTTCTAAAACATCAAAAAAACTCTACTAAGTATACCTTCAGAAGAAATTTTTCCTATAAAGCTAACCTTAAATTTAGAGATAGTTTATCTAAAATAAACTGGGATGACCTTTTTAAAGAAAATAATTGTGAAGCGAAATTAGATATTTTTTATAAAACCTTGAACTCACTTATAAATCAACACTTCCCTGTAAGAAAAATGAAAGTATCCCAAAAAAGTAACAATTGGCTATCTAAAGGACTACAAATTTCATGTAGACGCAAAAGAACCTTACTTTTACAAATGCGTCGACATTGCACACCACAGCTTAAAATATATAGCCAAAGTTACAAAAAAATTCTTAATAATGCAATCACGTCCTCAAAACAAATACATATTAAAAACATGATTATAAACTCTAAAAGTAAAATAAAAACCATTTGGAATATTGTAAATCAGCAAACAGGTAACTCTAAAAATAAACGGAAAGCTAATAATAAAGATTGGGAAATAAATAATAATCAGGGCCAAACTGTCACTAATGCAAAGGAAATAAGTAATTTATATAAAAAAAATTTTATAGACGTAGGTAAAACAGACATAAATAATAATAAAAATTATAAAACTTATCTCAAAAACATTAATGTTAATAACTATAAATTCATGTTCCTTAAACCAACTGATGAAATAGAAATTATAAAACTAACAAATACATTAAAAAACAGCAACTCCTGTGGACCCGATGAACTTAGCACTAAAATTATTAAATCAAATATTGACTTACTTGCCATACCCATCTGCCACATTTTTAATAACTGCATTGAACAAGAAACTTTTCCTAACAAACTTAAGCAAGCTAAAGTTATCCCTATTCATAAAAAAGGAGATACAAAAGACGTCTCCAAATACCGACCAATATCCCTACTATCAGTCTTGGCCAAGTTACTTGAAAAAATTATAGCAGCTAGAATTGAAAAATTCTTTGAAAACAACGGATATCTTAGTACGCAGCAATATGGATTTAGGAAAGCTTCAAACACGATAGCGGCAATAAGTGATTTAGTTGAAGAAATATCAGATATATTAAATGGTAAGGACAAATGTATTGGAATATTTTGTGATTTAAGTAAGGCTTTTGATTGTGTCAGTCATAAAATTCTGTCCGACAAATTAGAATACTACGGCATAAGAGGTTCCGCTCATAATTTTATTTTATCATATATGACAAATCGTACACAATTTGTTCAACTTACTTTAAATGACGATCATGATGAAACGAGTAAAATAAGTTCAGATAAAAGAGTAATTAAATACGGTGTTCCACAAGGATCGGTGCTAGGACCATTATTATTCAACATTTTTATAAATGACCTGGCCTGTTATATAGCTGGTGCAACAACTTATTTATATGCTGACGACACCAGTTTAATAATCAGTGAAAACAATATCAACAAGCTTACAACGACAGCTATAGCAGCATGCAATGATTTGTGTAGATGGTTTAAGGCTAACGGTCTCTCAATGAACTGCAGTAAAAGCAATTATATTGTTTTTAAGCGTCACACGAACAGCGCAGACTACACTATAAATTTACCCATTGACAAGATCAATTGTGTACGTTTCTTAGGTATTGAGCTTGATGATCAATTGAGATGGGGACAGCAAATTGCCAATGTTAAAAAGAAATTAGCTAGCGCTTGTTTTTCCTTAAAGAGTATGAGTAAAATTGTGGGCTCAGATACTCTTAAAATAATGTATTTCTCCTATTTTCAGAGTATTATTAGATATGGACTAGTAGTATGGGGAAACTCAAAACAAATTAAAGATATTTTAATCTTGCAAAAAAAGCTGTGCGTATTATAGATAGTGCTAAATTCCGAGAACATTGTAAACCTTTATTTAAAAAACATAAAATACTAACAGTTATAAATTTGTATGTATATCTAGTAGCAATTAAAATTTTTAAATCTTTAAATGAATACAAAAGAGTTTGTGACACTCAAACACATGTATTAAGAAATTGTAATAATTTAGCTTTACCTTATCCAAATTATGGCGTATTTCAACAAAATATTAATTACTCGGGTCTGAAAATTTTCAATAAACTTGATAATAATATAAAACAGTGTAATAATGTCAATGAATTTTCAAAAAAACTTAAAATTTATTTAATGGATAAACCATTTTATAATATCTCTGAATATTTTGAATGTAAGAAATAGGAAATTATTCAAGTAAATAATGTAGGAATACTCTTGTCACTTTATTTTGATCTCATTAAGTTTAATGTATAATTCTAAATGTTTTTATTTTATTTTTTATTTTCTCGAATTATTTTCAAATAATCTCATAGTATTTTTTTCTTAGTCATTTAGTTTTTTATTTTTATTTTTATTTTTATTGTACCAATGTTTTTTGCATGCCTTAGTACATTATTTTTGTATGGCTTTACTGCAAATAAATGATCTTATGTCTTATGTCTTCTAATAGCTTGCTTAATTCACCTTTCTGATAGTCGGTAATGTCTGATGACAGATCAATAGAGTTTATCCTCACATCCCAATCATTCCTGTCAAAGAGACTAGCTGCATACGGCGATAACTCCACTTCTTCTCTGTGTATGTTAATATGAGCATCCCGCATCATGAAATCTAAGTAGCTTGGGGAATAGCCATCGAAAAGTCTGTTGGATCGTTTTCGTTTCGGAGGAGTCATTGTTAGGTCAATAGTAGCCAGTTTAAATTTCGTTTCAGCTGCAGTGAAATCGCTCATATTTTCCGGCATGGGTGTTAGAGGATGAGCAGCCTCCGCTGATAATGCTGGAGAAAAGTTGCAGATCGTTGTTGCAGATGTTGCAGGTGACGTTGCTTTAGGAGTTCCAGAAGTTGTCGGTGGAGGCGTATCAATGGTTGTCGATAACGAGATTGCATCCATGATATCTGATGATAACGTCATTGGGGACAATGGGTTTGCTATATCAATCATTTCCTTCATCACCTCAGTTTCAAATATAGCGAATTCTTCAGAAAACAACTCATACTCACAATCAGATTCACCTATGAAGTGCCACGTAAATTGGGGTAGATTGAGTATCATACCCGCATCTTGTAAAAACCCAACACCCAAAAGAGTGCGGTTTTCTTTGGCCTCAGGTAGGACAATAAATGTTGTGACGACTGCTAGGCCACAAATCTGTACCGGAGCTTTGAAAGAAAGAACCTTCTGTCTCTTCATTATTCCATCAGCTAGGGTTAGGCTTACCGGTTGCTCTTCAAAGTGATAACCACGTGCTTTTAGCTTGTTGTATAACGAGAAAGATGCAACACTTGTCTTCGCGCATGTGTCTACATATGCTGTGTCTTTTTCTCCATCTACATCTATAAATATCACTGGCCTTGAGCGTGTGTCCATGCGAACATTGATAGAGCAGAAACTTAAGTCTTCTGGTTTTACAGGTGATGGTTTCTTCTTGCATGTTGTGCAGTTACTACGAAACACTCCCGGTGCACCACAGCCATAACAAGAGAATTTTGGCTGTGACGGGGATGGTGCCTGGGTTTGAACTTCCAGAACATCTTTTGGTTTTTTAGGAATGAATATTCCCTCAACACGCTTTTTCTTGCGACATACATCAACGGTGTGGCCCAAGTTCTTGCAGAAATTGCAACGCTGCTTGCCCTTACGTTGTGGATTGGCTGTAAAAGGCGTGGCCAGTTCTGCATTTGATGTGTACTCTTGCATTGTTTCCTCAATTCCACGTGCTGTTTCTTGTAACTTGTCAAAGGTTGGAACGGAGTCTCATGGCATACGGTTTCTTATATCCAACCTGATCAAAGCAAATATGAGATCGATTTGTTGGGTTTCACTGAGCGCTGGAGGGGGAAGGGATGCAAACAATGCTCTCTTCCTTGCAATGAAAGCTTCTGATGTGACATGCAACTCCTGTACTTCATGTGTAATCTGATGGCACACGATGAAAGCTGACTTTTTAGGAGCGAAGGTATGACGCAGTCTCTGTTTGAAATCATCCCATTTGGTGATGTTGCCTTTAACTCCCTGCCACCATACCGCAGCCTCACCCTTAAGAAGAAGCGGTAAACCTGCAAGGGCACTGTCGTCACTCACGCTCTCTACTGATTTGTATACACTTGCTGCAGCCAAGAATGCTTCTACGGCACCAGTGTCCTTTTCGTCATTATAAACGATATTACAGGATGCAAAGGAACCTTTTTTGCTCGCCGCAATAGTCTGCAGAATCTGCTGAAACTGCTCATTCGTCATAGCCATCTTCGAAGGTCGATGTGGAAGTGGTCGTAGACTCGCAACTTTATTTTCAAACTGCGGCCCGACGTTGTGCGCCACTTTGTAGCAGGCGATTAATAAAAAGATTGCGAATCCAAAGACTATCTTCTTTATTGAACTCGAAGACAGATAGATTACAGAGTAATGATAACGTAGACAAAACTATGTTCATATATTACAGGGTGTACAAGCCCCGTGCGTATATTTTATAAGTGAATAGCCGGTATCCAGAGCTGTCTGACCAGAGAGGTAAGAGCAGTCGGAAGGCGCGGCGACAACTAACTGACTGACTGACTGAGCGAGGCGGGTTTATATAGACGGCGGGCGGCTGTCTCGGGCATCTTCGTGCGTGGTCGGCTGTTCTCGCCGCCACCGTGATGCGCTAACGCCGCTAGAAGAGCGCCGTATTGTGCTAGGCGTTACAATACGATAATCAGGACATAAAAAAGTTATTTTCGTAGGACTAACATAAGGCAAACCAGAATAACTTTGACACACTAAAACTCTAATTCTAGAGTATACGTATACTTCAAAGTAAAAATGGGTTTCGGTGATTACGTCTTTAGCAAGGTTTGATTTTTTAAGGAGTACTTGAATTTTTTGTTTTGATTGAGGGTGTGAGGTAGTTCTCAAATTGTGATAATTATTGGTAAAATACCTATTAAAACAGGGTTTTTCGATAAAGTTGGTAACATTTAAAATTTGTCAGTCTTTCGAAAGCGTTAAAGAAAAAAAAAAGTCTTAGGATGCGTTCAAGGAAAATGGAAATGTGTGATGATGACGTCACTGAAGATCAAATTAATGTCATCGCTTTTGTTTTCATTTAATTAATGTTATGAACGCTTATTTTAAAATCTGTCTACTAAAAACAGTTTAGGAAAGCTATTCCTCGAAATTGTTTTCGAATCGTAAATATCGGTGAAAACAAGAATAGGCCAATTGATTGTGTACGAAAAATATACAACTCTAGTTACCATTATGATATTATTATACTATGATATTATTATGGTAGTGGGCGAAAAATTGATAAAATGTACATTAATGGACAGAGCATAGGGAGTGGAGGGGCGTAGGTGTTGCAACCCCGGTGTTCTTACCTAACCTAGGGTTCTTTAATTAACGCATTTCAGAAGGTTTGGAATGTAGCACTTCAGAAGTGCGTTCATTAAAGAACCCTAGCCTAGAGTGGATAGGAACACTGGGGTTACAACACTGATTTTTGAACGGGTTTGGCCGACTACACTCCAAACGTCATTTCAC
The DNA here is from genome assembly GCA_910592155.1 of Ypsolopha scabrella. Lineage (NCBI taxonomy): Eukaryota > Metazoa > Arthropoda > Insecta > Lepidoptera > Ypsolophidae > Ypsolopha > Ypsolopha scabrella. Next base: position 17,595,111 of record OU342964.1, on the reverse strand, counting down.
ATATTTTCAATAGATTTCGTATTGATTTATAACTGTCATTTTGACGTCTACGAACCTTGCAAACCCTGCTCAGAGTTGGTATTGAAAAATTCGACACCGGTGTTGCGACACTGCTATTTTTGAACGGTCTTTGTTGCGACCCGTGTTGATTTTTGAACGGGATAGTGTAGCAACCCGGGTAGGAAACCCAATCCAGTGTGAGTTTTTGAATAACTTTGCAGGTAAAGGTCATGATGTTCACTCTTGTGGCCGGAAGTTAGCTGGCTGTCATGAAATTTGGCAGGCGAGTAAATAAGGCAAATAGAATTTTTAAGTTCAAACATGAGCCGAATCGGTCAAGCGCGAATCGGGCGAGCGCGAGTTCAAAGTTCGGGGTGAACTACTAGTTAAACCGAGGGTAAACGAACTGTTACCTGCTGCCAGTTGCACGGAAGTGTTTTGAAACGCTTCGGAGTAATGCTAAAATCACACTGGGCCTCTGATTGTTGCAACCAGAATTTTCTTTCTCTTTCTCCTATACATAGATCTCTTTCTAATAAACGAGTGAAATTTCGCACTATGATAGGACGTTTTGAAACGCTCCCCTAGTGTTGTACCCGTTTCACTTACAAAACGTCAGAAAATATTACCGGTTTTCAGTTTTCAAGTGCTGCCAGCAGAAAAACAAAGAATCTTGATTCCTGGCAAATACTTGTTCTGCAAATAATACAGAGAAGACCCCATCATAAATACTTGTCATAATAATGTTTATTGAGTATTTTTAAGGGAAAGTTATTTGGAAAAGTTTTAGGTATCAAATGCGTGTATCGAAACGTGATGTGCTGGCAACGAATTATAAATATTTTCCACTAATAGTTCGCCCCAAACTTTCAACTCGCGCTCGCCCAATTCGCGCTTAACCGATTTGGCTCATGTTTTTACTTAAAAATTCTATTTGCCTTATTTACTCGCCTGCCAAATTTCATGACATTCTGATCAACGATACTCGAGTTATCGTCGAACAAACATACATACTACATACAAACGCCTGATTGTCCAAGTAGACTTTAAGAACTCGCTCGCTTCGCTCGGTCGTTTAAGAAGAATTATTTTTTTGACTTTGTATCTAAAAATAGACGCTTTGAAAAACTATTCTTTATGAAGTGTTATTTTACCTTTAAAGGGGAAAAAAGTTGAGAAGCTAATAATTTAGATGATTTTTACAAGGACTTAGGGAAAAACAAAATTAGAGGATGGCAACACTGCAAATGTCATTCAAACTAAAGTGATAAGATTGTAAAGTTCTTATCAACTTTTTTACATAGCTAAAAATTTGTGAACAAAGATCGAATATGTAATACCAATACCAATCAAACTCATAAATTGGAATATACCCGAATGCGTGCTGTTTGAATATAAATTGTCCATTTTTGTGTTACTACCGACTAACAAGGAACTCGTATACAATGGTTGTGCCATTTCCAACTTTTGGTTTGTACCATATTTGACTGCCCTTTTTTTAGTACTTAACTACAAAATAAAGTAATGAGGATGATCAACAAGATACTTTTTACTAGGTACAGGTCGACTACTTGTCACCACCCCTAATTTTGCTACTGGACATAAACAAATAAACTTATCCAAGTAGGTATCAGCTTCGTTGCTGCCCCCTTATTGACACCCTAACCTTATTTTCTCCTTACAGACAACAAAGTAATAGAGAATGTCCACATTCACAAACATAACGTGGAGGCAGATGTTAAGAACATCCTATCTGTTCATCCAGTAACAGATGACATGAATATTGCGGCATGGTTGCTAAGAGCCATATCCGTAATAGACTTGACAACTCTGGCGGGAGATGATACTCGCGTTAATGTGACCAGACTTTGTGCCAAGGTATGCTAGTGTACTGTATAAGAGCATAAAAAATTTTGTCCATTACCAAAACATTCTTTATTGCACATAAACATTTAACAACAACACAATATAAAATACAAGAAACACTGTACAAAGGCGAGCTTATTTCTAAGGAGAAATCTCTTCCAGCCAACCTGTAGGTGTGGTGAAATGTAAAATTATAAAAGGCAGGACAATGGTGTTGATTCGGTGTAACACAACTTATTTGACAGAACTAAACTTAATTTAAGCATTCTGTCTTTTTCTTTCTGTATCGACAAGACAAGGACAGGACTCCTAAAATAAGTTTAGTCCTATCAAATAAGTTAAGTTGTGTTACACCGAATCAACACCATTGTGTACAACAAATTAGAATAGATAACCACGGGATAAATGAAACAACTACATGAAACTTAAACTAATACATTATAAAATTAATTAACTTAAAAGTATAGATACCTACAAAAGTAAAAAAACTTACTTACGATATTATAAATACAAACATACTTATAATAAAGAAATATATACATACATATACATACAATAAATTACATAAGATGTAGATACCAAAATAAATAGATATCCTAAAATAAATAATTATGGAACAGAAAGGAAGTCTTTCAGTTTCTTTTTAAAAGCAAACACAGAAGGACCATCTCGGATGTGTTTTGGCAACTTATTCCACATACGTGCACCTTTCTATTTTTGGTATTTTTTTTTAAATAAGTACCCTCTTTTGGAGGAGGGGGTGTATACCCAAATCGCTTGAAAACAACAAGCTGTTGTGAGTGGGTGCTGTCCTCATGACCACCCAAATTTTTGAGAATAATTTTCTGATATTTTTGCTTATAGACCATCATTATTTAAGGTACTTTCCTCCCTTCAACTATCCTGTAAAAATTATTTGTATTATTCTACTGTACAGAATGTTTGGGACATCAATGTAAATACTTTCAGGGATGATAAAGAAAGTGATTTTGAACATTTTTGACTGAATTTACTACCTACCATGCAAAGTTTAGTAGTATTTGAGATTTTATGTCTAGCACAATGTTAAAATTTTACAAAAAATTGTGTACCTGCCTTTCTACTGTATTCGAAGCCATACTAGTGTTTTTAATTATTATTTCATTGCAGTTACCTTTATTACATAACAAAAAAATTACTATATCTCAAAAACTACTAAACTTTGCATGATAGTATTTTCAGTCAAAAAAATGAAAATGACTTCCTTTATCATCTCTGAAAATATTTACATTGATGTCCCAAACTAAAAAAAATATTGTTCCAGGCTGGTAAACCACTATCAGCAGATATAAGAAAACAGTTGGGTTTCCTTATCACAGAAACGATAACAACTGCAGCAGTGTGTGTGTATCCTACCAGAGTTGCTGATGCGTATAGCACCTTGAAGAGAATGGGTGTAGCTGACAAAATTAATGTTGCTGCAGGTTTGTTTTTTTTTCTTCTTTTAAGAGTGTATAATATACCTCACATCGCTTCGCATGATCCTGCTTTATACCAATAAATACTGCAACAATCACTCCAAATTAATATATGATAAAGTTGAGGACTAATTCTATGTCAAGGATGTGGTGAAAACTTAATTCCATTAAATTTTCTAGATAAAATAAATTACAAAGTTACCTCCAAACCGTGCAATAAACCGATAGCATTCAATGAATACTTGAAATTAGATCCTAAACTTTGCATAATATAACTGATATTAGTATAAATCAGCTACAGACTGTAACATAAAAATGAAAAAACCATCAGTGTAGCCGCGATTTCAAAATAACTGATGTTTTGCGTGCGCGGCATCTAATAAGAGTAGGATAGACAGTTAAAAAGCAGAAGCGTTAGAGCAGGACTGCGAATAGAGGTATTATGGGCCCTTAAGTTTAAAGTTACTTGACTGCACAACTTAACTTTGTTTTTCTTCCTATTGAGTGGATCCGAGCCATGATCTTGACGGAAGTCTATTGTAAATAAATTGTTATCGATAACCATATAAGTTGTTGAAGTGTCTGTATGACTCCGCTACGAAGTCCGTCCAAGTACAGGGTGTACAAACAATACCGAAACATCTTCAGCGCGGCGTGAGACAGGGAGATGTTATTTCTCCAAAACTGTTTACCGTCGCGCTGGAGGACGTCTTTAAAACACTAGACTGGAATGGACGAGGCATAAACGTAAACGGAGAGTACATTTCACATCTTCGCTTTGCCGATGACATCGTCATAATGGCGGAATCGCTGCAGGAACTAGAGGAAATGATGCGCGGCCTTGGCGATTCTTTGAGACGAGTGAGCCTGCAGATGAATTTGGATAAGACTAAGGTCATGTCCAACTGTCACGTCATCCAAGGGCCAATAACCGTCGACAATGTCAGCATCGAAGTTGTTCAAAAATATGTTTATCTGGGTCAAGTCATACAGCTGGATAAAAACAACTTCGACGGCGAGGCTGACAGAAGAATATGCTTGGGTTGGGCAGCATTCGGAAAGTTGCGTCACATATTTACGTCGTCAATACCGCAGTGCTTAAAGGCTAAGGTGTTCAACCAGTGCGTCCTTCCTGTGATGACGTATGGCGCTAAGACGTGGTCTCTTACAAAGGGTCTGATCCACCGGCTTAAGGTCGCTCAGCGAGCTATGGAGCGGGCTATGCTTGGGGTATCTCTGATGGATAGAATCCGAAATGAGGAGATCCGTCGGAGATCTAAAGTAACCGACATAGCCTGCAAAATCATTAAGTTGAAGTGGGAGTGGGCAGGCCATATTTGTCGCCGACATGATGGCCGTTGGGGCCGAAAGGCTTTAGAATGGAGACCACGTACAGCAAAGCGTAGTGTAGGACGACCTCGTGCCCGCTGGACCGACGACCTGAAAGACATTGCGGGGGGCGGCTGGATGAGGAGGACGGAGGACCGACATGAGTGGCGAAATTTGGGAAAGGCCTATGTCCAGCAGTGGACGAACACGGGCTGATGGTTGGATGGATGGAACCATATAATTTAAAAACTAAGAAGATTTTGGTCTGTGGCATTTTATTGCAAAAATTTTGACCTGTGTTAAAAGAGACCATTATGACAACTATGCGTTTTAAAGACATCACTTATGTTCCTAGACATTTAAAGCAAACTTTCAACAATTATTCTGGTAAACAAGAAATGATTTTTGTTCTAAAATGGCAGCATTTTTATGCTTACTATTTATCTATTATTATTTTAATCATATGTATAAAGGTACTACCAAATACTAAAATACTACCAAATGTAATCCAAGTAGATGTTGATTTACTGTCCAAGCTGGAGTTAGTTAATGAAACTAAGTTTTTAGGCAAAGCTATAGACTGAGGCATGAGGCAACTTAATAATGTAGATACTGCTAGGTTTGTGGATTTTAGTTTCAGCATTATGTCATTTGGTATGGTGCTGTGGGGTAGAAGAAAGTAATTCGGGCGTTATTCAAGGTGACAGTAATTTATGCAGCTAACTTCATACTGACAGCTGGACATGTAAACAGTATTACGAATCAAAAAAAAATTTGAAAATTTCGAGAAATACCTATTGACTTTCTCTTGCTTTGACTCGAGGCTGGGCTTGCATTTGTAGGAAACAGTGTATTTATTTATTTCCTAAAATGGGTCATCGAACCTTGGTACCGAGTACCAAGTCTTCAGTATGAATTTGACTGCATAAACTGTCATCCTATATAACAAACCAACAGGATTCATTAAGAGAAAAATTCAAGGAAGTTAATATTTTAACCATCCATCCTTATGAATTTATTTTCCAAGTTTTTAGATAATGTCAGAAAACAAATTGATACCAAGGCTTGGTGGACACCATTCTATAGACACCAGAAACAAACCTAAACTAGCTTCAAAATTAGTATGAGATTTTTATTAAACTTCCAAAAGAAGGGCCTAAGTTTTTCAGAAAATTAGTGTAAACTTTATTTATTGAGAAGGGATTCTTTAAAAGGCTTAATAAAAGATCAATGAATATTTTGAAGATAATGAGGCATGGTGTTATAATAATAATGATCTTTATCACAATGGTAGTAATAATTTTGACCTTTTGATTTGTTATCTATATTATTTATTATATATTATTATGTAGATAACAAATTAATTGGTGAAAATTATTACTTGTTTAATAAATAAAAATATTTCTTATTTGTTCAATAAATAAAAAACCTAACCTTTTCAAACTCTCTTCACAGTGGCCACTGGGTTCCCGTCTGGCCTATACCCTCTAGAAACGCGGCTAAAAGAAATCGAATTTGCCGTCTCAAAGGGTGCCAATGAAATTGACGTAGTTCTGGACAGAAGCCTGGTCTTGTCCGGGCAATGGACGAGGTTGTTTGAAGAAGTGAGGGCGATGCGAGGAGCTTGCGGCGACGCTCATTTGAAAGTCATTTTGGGTGTCGGTGAACTGGGGACACTTGAAAATGTAAGCAGGAGTCAAATTACTTATTATTTACATTTTTATTATTTACTTCCGACAAAACAAAAACTAAAATGTCTGTCTTTAGTTTTGCCTATCCGTGGCAAAACGTTCCCGGGCCCGTTAAGCTGTTTGGGCTGTAAAATATAAGAAAAAAAAAGACCTTATCAGCTTTTGGTAGGGGCGATTATTGTTTGACTCATTGGCCTACTTGTCTTGAACAGGTATTAGTAGTTTAAATATGTGGTATTATCAAAAGATCATTTGTAAATTGACAAATACGTAGGTCATTGTGCATAACTCATGTCAATTTTTGTTTTATTCTTTAACAATCCAACAGATAGGGAAGCAGCTGTTAAATTATCGCGCCGCGGGCAAAGGCTAGTTCTAAAATAACCGAGTTTAATTAATAATTTAATTTTATGAGCGGATCATTGCATAAAAAATAAAATTGACTATTTCAATTAGACATTTTTTAAGTATGAAAACATCTTACCAAGTGAAACTTCAGAATCTGGTAAAGTTACCTATACTTCATAGATTTCTCAAGTAAATCCTCGTATACTATTTAATACATCGGGAAATGATGTTTTAACTTTGCAAAATTAGTGTGAATTTTATGGGGGTCAACAACTGGCGGACATCGGTAACGAACGAGTTGCATCGAATATTAATTTGAATAGAAAATGCGATATTTTTTATCTATTTATTGGTAGATATAATAATTGGGATAGAAAAATAGCTATATATGATTAAGTAATGAGGACAATAAAACGCTTAGTTTCTATATCCACCACTGGCAAGCTAAGCAACATTTTTCTGTTTTTTTATAAAACGGAAAGACTGGGCTGGGGCCCTTGGGCACACAAGAATTTGGGGCCCTTTTGAAAAGTAAAAAAAGCTAATTATAATAACATTTTTTTACTAAGTATGACCATTTATTATAGGTAATCAAATACAGTATGATATAATATGTCATTAATGATATTAGAATGCTGTTGGTTTTTCGGTTACGATTACGATAACGGTTTCTTTAGGGATTTCTGTTGAGCAAAATCTTCTATTATATCCTTAAAGTCGATTTTTGAAGGATATCACTTTCTGTGCACATAATTGACAAATTACTCAGTCGTTCTTGTGAGGCCTTATTTAGACGGTGCAGCTTGACTTTGGAATCGGAGGGATTGCGTGAGTGATCAGTAGGAATAGGCGCAGTCATCGATATAATGGCGTAGTGTATGCCTTGTAAATACCTTCTGATAATATTACTGATTTGTGAAAAAAGTGTAATGTGCCCGACAAAAATGTTTTGAGAATAAATGTGTGAGAGGAATTGTCGGTCCTTCGGGGCCCCCTGAGAAATGGGGGCCCTGGGCACGGGCCCCGTGTGCCCTTATGGTGAAGACGGTATTGATGCCACATCCTGTTCTATCGCTAAAATTTAAGTGGTTTTGCAAACTAAAAGTGGTAAATCAAAAACCAGGTCCATATATTTAGTTTTTTCTTCATGTCATTGTTAGCGCCTTAATAGAAGTCGCTCATATAGGCCAACAAATTGCTATATAATGTGACATTTATTTATGCAGACAAATGCATACTGAATTTTCGGTACATGGTCGTTGACAAGGTTCGATGACCCTTTTTAGGAAATTCTAAAATTATTATTCCTGTTCACTACAAACACAAACCCAGCTCCAAGTCGAAAATTTTCTTTTTCGAATTAAGTATGCAAAAATTGTTATCGATCCTTGAAATTTTTCACTTGCCAAGCGTCCAGTATGAATTTGGCTGTATAAATAAATGTCACCTGTTGACATACATCAACAAGTTTTCGTTTCCAAAGCTACTATAATTGCATTGTGTTTCTAACATTTTACTTATACCATAAATGTTCAAGGTTTACAAGTCTTCAATGGTTTCAATGATGGCCGGAGCTGATTTCATAAAGACTTCCACTGGCAAGGAGGCGGTCAATGCAACACTACCTATAGGACTTGTGATGTGCAGAGCTATTCGCCATTTTGAAGCTATGACGGGCAGAAAGGTAGGTCAGCTCCTAGATTATGTATCGTTGAGTCGTTTGCCAACTGGTTGCCAAACGTCAAAAACATAGATATAGGTACTATCGAATTCCGGTTATCTAAGGATACGTTCGTGCTTAAAGTGACGTCACAGCTCGTGAGCAGTTCAAATATACAATGAAGGCAATTTTAAAAGATCACTTTTATCTATGGTTTTAGTGTTCAGCGACCAGTTGGTAACCGACACTAAGTTACATGATAGGCTCGTAGGTAACTTGGTTCATCTACTGCTGGACATAAGCCTCTCCAAGATATTGCCACTCTTATCTCGTTGGATTTCTTGTAAATAAAAAAAAGTCTAAAAAGGGATAGAATTTTTTCTATACGAACAAATTTCTATGGAACAAAAATAAACAAAAATCAGCTGTTGCATAGAAAGGTGACTTTCGTTTATGTAGCCAAATTCGTAGTGAAGACTCAGTAAGTGGTCAGGACCAAGGTTCAATGGCCCTTTCTGTGAAATACGCAAAATAAAATTTTGACTTCCTACGTGGGACGCACTATAAGTTTCCGGAATGAATATGAAAAAATACTATTAAAGGTACAAAATTAATTTATTGTGTTTCAAAATAATCTCCCTTGGCGTCTATGCACTTTTTCATTCGATCAAACCAGTTTTGAAAACTTTTGTGCCACTCCCCTGTGGTGACCTCTGAAACGTGTTTTTCATACTCCTCGACAGCCTCTTCTGGTGATGAAAATCGTTGACCGCGTAATTGGTTCTTGATTTTTGGGAACAGAAAAAAGTCACAAGGTGCCAGGTCGGGACTGTATGCAGGATGACTCATGAGTTCTACATTTTTCGTCTTCAAAAAGTCGTTTGTCTGTCTGGCCGTGTGAGAACTAGCATTGTCGTGGTGCAGGATGATACGGCGTTTACGGTTATTTTTACGGAGTTCGTCAATAACTTCCGGCAAACAAATGGTCGTGTACCAGTCACTATTCACGGTACGACGACGATTCTCTAAAGCAACAGTAGCCACGTGTCCAGTTTTCTTAAAAAAAGAAGCAATCATCCGCTTAGATGCACTTTTCACGCGCGCCACTTTGGTTGGTTTCGGCTCATCTTGAAAGACCCATACGCTCGATTGCTGCTTTGTTTTGGGATCGTAGCAATAAATCCATGTTTCGTCACCTGTTACTATGTCCCACACCAAATTTGACGCACCTTCGTTGAATCTGGTAAGCATGGCACTGCACCAAGTGACGCGGTCCGTTTTTTGAGCCTCGGTCAAGTTGTGTGGGATCCACCGCGAGCACAGCTTTCTCACACCCAAATGTTTGTGTGGGATTGATTGTATTTGACTCATGCCTATTTCTAAGGATGCGCGAATTTCATGGTAGGTCACATGCCTGTCTGTTTCAATCATACGGCGCACAGCATCGATGTTTTTGTTGGTCACAGCGGTGGACGGCCGACCATCGCGAGATTCGTCACTGAGATTGATACGACCACGCTTGAATTCTGCAAACCAGCTATAAACAGTCGTCTTGCATGGTGCTTCATTGCCAAAAGCTGTTTCAAGCCGAGCGATGCTCTGTTGAGCTGTCAAATTACACTTAAAATCGTAGAAAATCATACTACGAAAATTTTCCCGAGTTAAATCCATGTTGATGCAGACACACAATTTTTTAAATGGCGCCACAAGGTAAAAACAAAAGACAGTCAGATGAAACAAACTGCATTCTACAGCCAAAGAGTTCTATTTTCAAATGTTGCAATAAATTTTTAAATATTGTTTATGTAAGTGGCCAGTTCCGGAAACTTTTAGTGTTACCTATGTATACCAATCGAGTCGAGGTAGTTCTTGCTTGAACAAGTATACCTACGTAGAGGCACAAAAATATTTTTTGTATTTTGCAAACAGGGTCATTGAACCTTGGTCCTGATCACTTGCCGAGTCCCCAGTATGAATTTGGCTAGATAAATGAAAGTCAAAATGTATCGACCAACTGACATCTTTTTGGCTCTATGGTAAAAGTCGTTTGTAGACAAGTATTTATAACCGTATTGGATTTTCGACAAGTAAAAATTCTTACGGTTTGCGCACGCTCACGCCTGTTTCCCAAAAGGGTAGGCCCCTGCCTATTACAGATCTGCGTCTACTAGTAAGCCTACCATAATTTTTTTTTAATTCTGGTTCCTCTCGTAAACCGCTAGGGGCGCTGCACAATTCGAATGGTCCAGAATACCATAACAACACCTAATTATCGATTTTTTTGAAAGGAATAGACTTTTTTATGATCATATAAAAGTATAAATTTTTTTCTCCTTGAAATACAAAAGATATACATGAAAATATTCAGGAACTGAATAAATAGCTTTGATGACGTAATAGTCATGTCATTTAGGCATTACAGGAAATAAGCCATTGCCCACAAGGAAAAAAAAAGTAATGTCAAAACCGACGTCTGTTTTTTTTTATTTTCAGTAATCCCATCTTCAGGTTTTATGCCCTATTTTTTTTTTCATTCTTTCCTTACTTCAAGGAACTCTCCCTATTGAGCCTAAACGGTATGACTATTACGTCATATTCCCATTTCTCCAAACTGATTTTCAAAAAATAATTTCGTTGTAAAAAATACCACCTGAAAGTTAAAGAACAGTATGTATCTTTATGATTTAGCCTATATTTTCAGAAAAAATATACAAATGGGCCTGTTACAATTTATGGTTGGTTCGAATTGCTTGCGAAGACCTACTAATTCTGGCTTCTTCAACGCTCATCATCAATTTATTCCGTGTGTCGCCGATTTGGTCAGCATACGTCCCATGGCGGCCAGGTCGAGCTCTACTTACAACTGGAGTTCCGTATTTCTATAATATATTTGTACAAGTTTCTCCATCGCATAAAATATACTGACTGACTGACTGGAAAATAAAGGACTGTTTGGTTCGTGATGGCGGCGGCGTTTTAGCGCTTTGATTGACTGATTCGTCGCCTAAGTATCGCCTTTTTGGCTATTAAATCTACCTATACAATACTTCGTTACATTAATATTTATATATCAAATCATTTTACGACATGAATGCCTGAGGGGATGTCATAGGTCTTTCAAAGTGTGAACTGAGAATTACAAGTCACAGACCATACTTACGTCCCAAACGTGATGGGCCATCATACTAGCAGACGCAGATCTGTAATAGGCAGGGGCCTACCCTTTTGGGAAACAGGCGTGAGCGTGCGCAAACCGTATGAATTTTTATTTGTCGAAAATCCAATACGGTTATAAATACTTGTCTACAAACAACTTTTACCATAGAGCCAACAAGATGTCAGTTGGTGGATACATTTTGACTTTCGTTTTTCTAGGCAAATTCATACTGGAGACTCGATAAGTGATCAGGACCAAGAGTCAATGACCCTGTTTGCAAAATACAAAAAATCTTTTTGTGTCTCTACGTAGGTATACTTGTTGCCGCACAAATTAATATGCACCGTGGAAATTGAATCCACGACCTCTGTGGTATCAAACGTTACAACATTACCCAAATAACGATTACAAAAAACACAGAAAAAACATTACTCCTACATCGAAAGAATGAGCATAATTTAACCTATTTTCAAGACTCGACCTAAATTCACCCCTATTCACTTCCCAGGTGGGTCTAAAACCGGCTGGCGGCATCAAGACTCCTCGAGACGCTATCAACTGGCTGGTATTAGTTCGTTCCGAACTTGGCAACGAATGGCTATCGCCCAAACTGTTCCGTATCGGAGCATCTAGTCTTCTCGGTGGAATAGAAAACCACCTGCACAACTACGTCACTGGTAGAACCTCTGTGGATTCCAGGTTTAATTTTATTTAACTTTTTATCACATATAAGACTAAAAAGTAGCTTTGAAGTCATTTGAACGAACAAAATGTACAATAATGTTGGCTAACTGTAACATGTTGACCAAAGTGTTAAATATAATACGAAAATTTAAATCAAATACGTATATTTATATAGTAAGTACACTCTTATGTGCTATTTAAATAAAGATTGTATAGTTTTATGACTTACAAATGGTGAAAATAAAATTAAAAACTTTAAATAATACATTTTATTTTACACAATAATTTTAAAAATTAGATCGTATCACAATAAGTTGCCATATAAAATGCTTAACAAATATATCACATTATCACAAACAATAAATTAGCGCATACCTGTACCTTACTGATAAAAAACGCACATTTTAAAAATATTATATTATGACACCTGTTTTAACCAACCGTTAAATACTGGTTTAATCAAGATGTTTATAGGAAACTGACATAATATGTAGAATAATGAAGACACATAATTTCAACTTGTTGTACCTAGTGACTTCATAATACAGAAACATAAAAAACATAATAGAAATTTAAAATTATTTTTTAGCAGTTCTGATATTTATCTTTGGGAAATTTGATGAATATGATAAGTTGGCTATGTATCAGTTACTGTAACCTATCTATTTACACCTATCAAAACTATTGTAAATACCTACCAAAATAATTAAAGACAACCAGCAGTTGTTCAAGTAATAATCGCGGAAATATCATGTTATCTGCTACCTTATTTAATTGCCTAGTTAGGTCAGAAGTTTTAGAAATATTCTGCTCACACAATGTGTACAATGACTATAATGAATGGGTCTATGTTCGATTTGCAGTTCAGATCAGTTATCTGAATTCTAAAACGAACAGAACTATCCTTAAATTTTGACGCGCCTCACGAGTTTTCGAGTCATTTTTCGGACAAGATATATAGATCATAAAGTCATAAAACTTTGTAAATTTCAGGACACTTATTTCGAAATGTAGGATTTTCTTACAGAACAGATATATCTAGCTGAAATAGTTTCCAAAGCTTATTGGATCAGAAGCTTGCTTCAATCAAATTCTTCATTGCAAGCAATAAATGGCGATCAAACTTGGTTCCATAACATTTTGTATCATATCTTGCCTTAAAATGCTGGCGTCTAGCAACGTGTACGTTGTCAACAAGTTCACGTCTTAAGTTCATAAAGCCAAGGTCACTCTTCTTTGGACGGTTCGGCGTGGAAACCGGTTTCCGGGTCAGCGTTGTAATTGACTACCCGCAGCTTCCCGCTCCTGTCCATGTACCCGTAGTGCCCCTTCACTCTACCGTCGTTGTCCCGCTCCTCAAACCGGAACTGTCGGTTTTTGCTGGAATTTGGAAAAAGTTATCAACTTTAGATAGCTATAAGGTATACTCTACAATTATGTAGAGTCCACATACTGCAGTGTGGAAATAAGAGACACATCAAAGAAAATTATGTTTAGGGTGCGTTCCGTTTTGTGCATCAAAGTATCGAGATTGCATCTAGATGCGATTAAATTGATAGCTATCCCTTTCTTTTTCAAACAATAAACAAATGTAGCGGCAGCATCAAAACTTCCATTTTGATTGCAGTAGATAACAGAACAGTTGTTAAAAAATCTTTGTGATAACTAAAATATGAAAGTATTTAAATAATTACAAATAGAACCATAAACATTTAATACTCTATAGATAGTTTATCTCACCATGACGCGCAAATCAATCCGTTATAAGTCGTAAGACATTGCAATAAGGGTTTCAACTGGTGTCATCGTGGGTTGAACGATCTATAAGCTACACTTTCACCAAGCAACGTTACCCACGTCAACAAACTTTTTGATGGTTTAATGTGACAAGGACATAGTAAAATGTTAGCTCAATTTAGGTTAAATTACTTGATGCAAGTGGGCCTAAGAATACAACAGAAGCTCGCATCACCAAACTAAAGGTCTGACCACGTCCAAGTCAGTATATCAAAGCTACCTATCTAAAAATTCAAGGATTAGTATTCAGCAGTCATGCACGCATGATAAATTATATTAATCCTCGTTACAGCTTCAATATGAAATGTGCTGAATATTCGCCACAGGGACTCGAGATTTGTCTCGCAAAGGAAAACTAATTCAATCACAGCCGAGATCTCTAGAGCTATATTCACTGGTCAAAGCAACTGTTACATTCTACTTATATAGCAGTTTACTAAGAGCAATCGTGGTTACTTTGGCGTCTCAAATGTTCAATTACATTATTACCTGTACATGTACATTAGTATATTTACGTAATTTATTGTGGTTGTCTTGTGCAAAGAGCGGTCCCATTATCGAATTAAGTACGTACATGTCGTACATATTTCAATTCGAAGTGAAAATATCGGTTAGTTTGTTTTTGACTAACGTGGGATGAGAAACAGACATAAACTGTGGACATAACTACTTACGGGTTTCTTTTTTGACGAATCCTCAAAGAAGATGAAAAAAATATATAATTAAAAAATACTAAACTTATGACGCAAGTAATATTACAATAAATCAAGTAATACAAGGGCACAGATTATTACAATAATTACTACGTAAGGGTCAGAATCTGCTTTTCTGTCAACTATTGCGAAGAAAGCTTGGTATCATTCTGCGAGCAAGAAACGACACTCAGTAAACTTTGAAGTGCGATTATTTTGGGTTCCAATATCTCTATCAAACCCGTAAAAGAGGAAACTCACCCCTTGCCAGTGTCGTAACCAAACTGGTAGCTATGAGGTCCGTCCATGCCGTGCATTCGAAACTCCGTCCGTTCTTTGGGCGGCGGAGCATCGTGAGCGTTGGCGGATTTGGATGGGCGGGGTGGGGCCTGGCGCAGCGGGGCGGGGTAGATGTTGCCTGAAACATTGGCAGAGGGTGTGTGGGTATTTCGACATCTGTGTTACATTGGTTTTATTACAAGAGCTTTCTACATATGTTGTTCATATCTAAAAAAAGTCAAATGAAGTTTATGTCATAAGCTGTGTACAATGTAGATATTAAAGGTTTTTATTTTTGACACAACCTTTATCAGATCAGAGATGGTTTTTATGGGTGTCATCATTTTTGTTCTGTTAACTGCAAGAAAAGTCATCTCCACTCTTTTGCAGTAACTTTTACGTAATCAGTACGTTCGGACACTTTAAGCACATTGTAAAAAGTTTTGTTACTTGCTCGTATAAGCACTGTTACAAGATTATCTATAAAACTAAAATGCGATATTGCTTCCCCTTTGCTTGTGTTACTACTTAGTTGGAAGGATTGATGGATGACAATCGTTCGATAGAATAACGATCATTTTCTTCGTATAGTCGCCGTCAATAGAAATTGTGGACTATGTAAACAAAGCGCCATGTTGTCTTTGTCTATGAATAGGTGAACTATCTAGAGATGGGTAAGTATGTGATTAAAATGTGTTAGGTGCATAATTAATTTTCTTTATTTGATTCATCGCTAAAATATTCTGATGAATCGCTAGTCCAATCGCCCACGTTAATTACAAATGGTTCCGCCACAGCGTCGCGGTGGCCGTGTCTATTATCCCATCCAGTCCAGTTCATTCATTTTTTCTTCTACTTTTAGGACATGAGCTACACATTTCGCCCACTGTTCTGGCCCGATCCGCGCCAAACCTTGTTCCAACAAAATCTTCACATCGTCCATTTTGAATGTTTTGTTGTTCCTTCCAACGTAACCTTTTACTTGCGCTCATATCAACTCTATCGGGTTAAGCTCGCAATGATATGGTGGAAGGCGAAAAACTGTCACATTTTTCGATGCCGCCAACTCATCTACATACATTTTTTTTTATTTTTGCTTGTCTATTTTAGCTATGAGATTCGCTTTGATTTCGGTTTCTTGAAATTTGATTTCTTTTTCGCGCAACCAGTTTTGGATAGCCTCCTTCCGCCAACTCTTGTTTGGCGCCTTTTCGATTTGACGCGAATGATATGGGGCATTGTCCATTACTATTACAATAAAATCAGTAAGAGAAGCCAAGTCGTTAGAATACCGAAAATACAAAAGATTTTAGAGCAACGTTGGAAGATCACACAGCTCTCGATAGAATCACACACACGTTTATGTCAAAGATTATGAACTAACGCTGTCAAAAAAAAATGACGGAATAAAATAGCATCACGAATAAAATAGGTTTATATTCAAATAGATTCGTACATCACTAATTTTCAAAGACAATACAGTTTCGATGAGAAAAAAATATGACAGCAATCTCGACGCAGTACAGAATTGACTATTGATTCTATGATTTTCCGTAATGAACTGGTGATTATTGAATATTTCATGATGAAATACAGCGAATGGCAGGTAAGACTTGATGCTTCATGATTTGGAATAATGTTCAGTGCGACTCCGTGACAGAAACCTTGAGAAAAATTGAGAAAACGGTTTGTTTACATAGTCCACAATTTGTATTGACGTCGACTATATCGTTATACAGGTCGTAAATAGACTGCATGCGATCTTCTTCTGATCATACTGAACAACTCTCTGAAGAAAAACACACGCTCAAATCTTCAGAGAAGAACATATTCAACTGTAACTTAAGGCTGTACCTGAGCCTAGAACATGAACAAAGCCAGATTTTCGAGGGTTCTATCTTAATATTGAAAAAAATATATTTGATTTATTGATCTAGATTCGAGGTGATCCACTTATAAACAATGTATAGGTAGATACCTAAGTACTAAGATTTTATACTTTTGTCAAAAAGAAAATGTTTTCCACCCTCTTTTTTTGGTTTTCAAACGTTCGTTTCAAAAACGCGGCTAAGAGATCAACTTGTTTTTTTTTTTTCATAAAATAGATAATAGAAATGTAAAGGTTTTCTACGTTAATCCCATGTTTTTTCTTTACAAAATATATCAGTATTAGCTAAAAACACTCCGATCTGCTGTTTCGCGTCCTAGACAAATAGGTAAATTAGCTAACCAATATCAAAAGCTAATAAAGTATTTGACATTGGCCTTTTTGTGTTGGATGGGTAATGAAAATTTTTCCTAGCCTATGCCAGACTTTATCGCGTAGGGAGAATTTTAGACCGCTGCGCCTGAACAGCTGTCTTACAGAAGACGCGATCTCTAAAAACGCCGCATATCGGTGCGTTAGGGTTCACGCATTTTTGTTTGAAACTCAAATACTTCCCAATCTGATGGGTACCGCGTGTACGTTTCTTGGGAAAAGTGGTTCAGTATGATCGGTAAAATATAATATGTGGTTTAATTTAAAAGTAGCTGTCTATTTACACCCGGTATATGCCACCGGCATAGTACATAATTCAGTCATTGTATAAAATACCTAGTTTTCTATACAATACCGGGTTAGTCAAAGGAAAGTGTAAAATATTTTATCTATTGACAACCATTCATACTAAGTAATGTATGCAATACCTAGGAATTCCATATAATGCCATTAGGAGATCAGGTAAAACATAAAATGATGGATTACGGTGTAAGATGTCGTGCAAAATCCGTGAAACGAAACGAAAAAATAAGTTCGAAGTATTATGTATTTTTATACGACAACCCAAATATCTTTCATGTCAATACAAAAAAAACGACCAAATATACTTACATATACCTATTGTATTCCCAATTTTAAACAATGCTTGTTCAACATAGCTAAACAAACTATTAAATTACTTAGCAGTTTTAAATGTAAGGTAACTTATTTGCTTCACTTACGTCCGGGGTGTCTAAAGTTACTTTCCGAAGCTTCTTGTTCTGAGTTTTCGTATTCGCCTGGTTCTTGTACGTCAGGGTACCGTAGATTTTGTTCCTGAAAAAAATACAACGCTAATTTAGTTTTTATTTCTTAGTTCTTTTTCAAAAAAATAAAATTATGAGCTGTAAAGGTATAGCGGGAAACTGCGGTATGAAAATCTAATTTATGAAACTTACTTAAACAAGGGCATAAAAATATAAGAAAAAAATATAAAAAAAATATACCAATAAAAATAGACAAAGATCTGTTTGATCTTCTGAAAATGTATTGCCATTGTCAGATGTTTTGTAATTGATTGTTCGTCTTTCTTTGTAGTACTTGTGTACAAGACACTAAACAAAAAAAATCACGTCATTTTGACATGAAAATGTTCTGCTTCTCCGTTATTTCTAACCAAACTTAATCTTGTTTCAGTTACGTCAGCGTCTAGCTAGCTACAGCTTTTGCGTTTACGTAGAGCGGGTCAAGATTTAAAAGGCGGCGTCACATTTATATACTCTATTTCATATAACATTAGAAATAGGAAAAATTGGTTCTTCATGGCGCACACTTCGACGAAATGGGGACAAAAAACGTTAACCATTAATGTTTTGTGTCAGGTCTGTATCGCATAACCATCTAAACGATTCCTAAAATAATGATTTATGTTTAACTTACTATAATGAAAAGAACCTTCCAAGCTACGAAATATTATTTCAAACAACAAAATTACAAAATGTTCCTGTTGAAAGACCTAAAGAAGCAGGGTTCCCTAATCTTTTTAAGGCAGCATAATGCATTCAATTCAAAATTCGTGGCATTAGACGTGACAATCGGAAAAAACTTTTTAATTTTATCCGATTATCGTGTCGCAGTCTTGTATGAAATACGTTGCTAAGCAACAGGTTTGTTATTAATTTATGTTGACTTTTTAGTGAGTCAAAAGTGAGTGACTCAAAATGCTCTCTATGATACGTAGGTCTTATAATTTACAGTCTGTCAAAAAAGTGTTGAAATGAATATTGAAGAAACTATTTTTCTTTCGCCTGGTTACACCAAACAAACAAGTACAAAATCTGTCAAATTGAGTTAACCGCGTTGTTATTTCATACATATATTACCTAAATTACAATATTTAATATTTAATTACAATATTTGTAATTTAAAAAAGTGTTGAAATGAAAATGAAATTTTAATGAACTTTATTGGACTTTAAACGTTCAAGTAGTATACATACAAATATGTATTATTATGAAACTATTTTTCTTTCGCCTGGTTACACCAAACAAACAAGTACAAAATCTGTCAAATCGAGTTAACCGCGTTGTTATTTCATACATATATTACCTAAATTACAATATTTAATATTTAATTACAATATTTGTAATTTAGGCTTTTTTGACAGACTATACCTTGTCTCTATATTTGTGCACATAAATAGTAAAATAATTAACATTCTGCATAAACTATGTGAAGCCAAATTAAAGATTTTCCGTAGTGTTTTCTAGTAAATTAAATAATGTGCATGGTATGAAATAGTTGCAAATCCCTGCTTCTGTTATCTCCTTTTTTTAAGGTTATATGAAATAGAGTACAGCGCCTAATTTATCAATACTCTGAATATCTACATGTTAAACATAGACCAATCTTTCGCATTGAATATTAATAGGTATATAACATTTGCAAATACTGCTCTTTAGGGTTCCGTACCCAAAGGGTAACCAACGGGACCCTATTACTAAGACTCGGTCCGCTGTCCGTCTGTCACCAGGCTGTATTTCATGAACCGTGATAGTTAGACAGTAGAAATTTTCACAGATGATGTATTTCTGCTGCCGCTATAACAACAAATACTAAAAACAGAATAAAATAAATATTAAAAGGGGCATACATATCCCATACAACAAACGTGTTTATTTGCTCGATATTGATAACGGCAACAGGTCCCTTAAAAAGGCCACTTTGGATGAATCATATTATGATTATGTTCTATTGCCGTCTCTTTTGCATGGGTGAATAAATTCTAACTCTATCCTTCTTTCAAATCATTTAATGATTCACCCAAGTCGGCCTTTTGAAATATTCACAGAATATTTAGTTATATATTCACTTTAAAAATAAATAATTAAATTAAAATAAAATTAATATTTAAGGGGGGCTCCTATACAACAGATTTAATTTTTTTGCCGTTTTTATAGATAATGGTACGGAACCCTTCGTGCGCGAGTCCGACTCGCACTTGGCCGGTTTTTTGTAGTGATACTCTCTCACACCTTGTTTACAAAAAAATATCACATTGTCAAATTCAAGGAGCTAAATCTTTCAATCAAGTTTAATAGTTTTGCTGAAAAAAAAACTTCCGTCAATTTTCCTAATTGATTTCGCCAGTTTTCCAGGATATTTTGTATTAAATTAAGCATTACTAATTACAATTAAAATTCCGTGTCACAATACCCTATGATCCTTAACTTAACCCATTGAATTTTGCAATTATATTGACAAACTCATTTAATTAGACCGTAAATTACTATAAATCACGCCAAATTCCAAGAAAATCACGATCCACAACGCCACGCCATACGAAAAGCGTAATTTGGTGGAATGGTGTCGTCTGGCGGCATGTCAGCAGCTGGTTAACGGTCTGTCATTTCAAATGCAGTAAATTTGGTGATCGTTCAGCAACAAACATAATCACGCGAATGAGATCTCCCCTCTTGCAACTTCACAGAGTTCTTGGCATAGCTTATGCAACTAACTATATAAGGTGACTATAATTTATGCAGCCAAACTCATACTGGAGGCTTGGTAAGTGATTGATCAGTAACATGGATCGTTAACACTTTTTGCTAATTTCGAAAAATAAAAAGTTGACGTCCTGTGGTAGGTAATTGACTCGGGGCTGGGCTTGCGTTTGTAAGGAACACGAAAACAATAATTCAAGAATTTCACGTAAAAGGTTACCGAACCTTGTAACTGAGCACTTACGAAGTCTTCAGTAAGAATTTGGCTGCATAAAAAAAAGTCACCTTATACAACGTGAAATTTAAGTCATTTGGTGATAGTTCTCGTCCATATGAACAACTTTTACTATGAAGCGAAGCCTACCCTGATATCGTGAAAAAAAAACTGCTGTTTCATACATTTGGGTCGAGTAGGTATTTAACTTTTCTATGGAACAGCTGATATATTTTTCACGATTTCAGGGTTGGCTTCATAGTAAAAGTTGTTCATATGGACGAGTACTATCACCAGTTTTCGTTAACAAAATTACTTAAATTTCACTTTGTATAAGGTGACTTTAATTTATGCAGCCAAACTCATACTGGAGGCTTGGTAAGTGATTGATCAGTAACATGGATCGTTAACACTTTTTGCTAATTTCGAAAAATAAAAAGTTGACGTCCTGTGGTAGGTAATTGACTCGGGGCTGGGCTTGCGTTTGTAAGGAACACGAAAACAATAATTCAAGAATTTCACGTAAAAGGTTACCGAACCTTGTAACTGAGCACTTACGAAGTCTTCAGTAAGAATTTGGCTGCATAAAAAAAAGTCACCTTATACAACGTGAAATTTAAGTCATTTGGTGATAGTTCTCGTCCATATGAACAACTTTTACTATGAAGCGAAGCCTACCCTGATATCGTGAAAAAAAAACTGCTGTTTCATACATTTGGGTCGAGTAGGTATTTAACTTTTCTATGGAACAGCTGATATATTTTTCACGATTTCAGGGTTGGCTTCATAGTAAAAGTTGTTCATATGGACGAGTACTATCACCAGTTTTCGTTAACAAAATTACTTAAATTTCACGTTGTATAAGGTGACTTTAATTTATGCAGCCAAACTCATACTGGAGGCTTAGTAAGTGATCAGTAACACGGATCGTTAACACTTTTTGCTAATTTCGCAAAATAAAAATATTGACGTCCTATAGTAATTGACTTAGGGCTGGGCTTGCGTTTGTAAGGAACACTAAAACAATAATTTACGTAAAGGGTTATCGAACCTTGTTACTGAGCACTTACCGAGTTTTCAGTAAGAATTTGGCTGCATAAATAAAAGTCACCTTATAAAACGTGAAATTTAAGTCATTTTGTTTACGAAAACTGGTGATACTTCTCGTCCATGTGAGCAACTTTTACTACGAAGCGAAGTTAACCCTGAAATCGTGAAAAAAAAACAGCTGTTTCATACATTTGGGTCGAGTATGTATTTAACTTTTCTATGGAACACCTGATATTTTTTCACGATTTCAGGGTTGGCTCCATAGTAAAAGTTGTTCAAATGGACGAGTACTATTTATCACGAGTTTTCGTTAACAAAATGACTTAAATTTCACGTTGCATACTGATCCGGCTACATTCCTCAAGTTTACTAATATGAACTTACACCGAAAATTCCTTTATCGTTATCACGTATTTATCAGCCTGTTGGACATTTATTTGACCCGCTCTAGATAAACGCAACGCTGTTGACATTGACGTAACTAACCGAAGCGCGACATTTTCATAGCAGTATGACGTGCTCTTTTTATTCAGTGCCTCCTAGACCATTGACTATGTCGAGGTGTATTTACAAGAGACGACTACTGTGTAACTAAAGCAATATGTTTGTAAATAAATATATTTTATTTATTGTGACTGTCTTGGAGGAAACAATCTTATTTAAATTTTATTGCCCTTAGGTACTCGTAAAACTGTAATCTTTTTGAGATGAAATATCTACTTCACTTATATTTTATACGTCGGTTGTAGTTTATAGCATAAGACGCAATGCTATACATGTAAATCACAATGTCTGTTTAAATGTTCGTTTATCAAACGCTATATTTTGAAGCTGTTACTTAGACGGCTTCTTCGAGAAAGTTTTAGAGCATGTATCATCCTATCTGCTATAACTAACAGAAACTTAGCTAAACAGTGACCAGTTTAGTTCGTAGATATATCTATAACGTGACTTTCGTTTATGTAGCCAAATTAATACTGGAGACTCGGTAAGTGATCAAGGACAAGGTTCAATTACTCTTTCCGGGAAATACGCAAAATAAAATTTAGACTTCCTTTACTGAGCGGAGCTAGGTTGTTCTTGAACAAGTATAGAGGCATAAAAAGTCTTTTCATGTTTAGCTAACTGGGTCATTGAACCTTCGTTCTGACCACTTACCGAGACTCAAGTATGAATTTGGCTATATAAGGTGACTTTTATTCATACATCCAAACTCATAATGGAGTCTTGGTAAGTGATCACTAACACGGATCGGTAACACTTTTTGCTATTTTCGCAAAATAAAATCTTGACGTCTCTACTAATTGACTCGGGGCTGGGCTTGCGTTTGTTAGGTTAGGAACACAAAAATAATAATTTGCGAATTTCACAAAGAGGGTCATCGAACCTTGTTACTGAGCACTTACTGAGTTTTCAGTAAGAATTCGGCTGTAATTTTCACTCATATTTAACTGACTTCAAAAAAAGGAGGAGATTCTCAATTCGACTGTATTTCGTTTTTTTTTATATGTTAGTAATTTTGTTGATGTAGTAGATATGATTATTTTTATATATTATAATTTATTGACGAGGTTATTAATTATTTATACAATATATTTAGTATAGTTGCGCGCTAATGCGAAAAACATAACATACATCACTCCAGATTCCAAGAAAATAACGATATAAGTAAAAAGGCACGCCATACAAAAAGCGTAATTTTGTAAAAGTACAGAAACGTTTACGCATATTGATGTATTTAAGCGGTCTGTATTTTACTCGTAAGTAAACTATTTAGCAATTTTCCTTCCGAAGTTCCAAACATCTTATCTTACGCCCCCGTGAGTTTGGATATGTTTTGTCGATTCGGCGACCTTCATGTACAAAATCGCCCAACCAGTCGTGAATACTCAAACATACTCCCAGAAAATAGCTAAAGAGAGTAAAAAGAAATTGAGAAAACTTTCAATAGGTACCTTGTTCGTTTCATCTTCGTCCTTTAACTTGCGTTTCTGTTCAGCTTTCTCAAATTGGTGAACTTTCTTCTCGTCGTAAGGAATATAATATTCATTTTCAGTACCCAATATAGGCTTAAACGTCTTCAAGGGCCTCGCTTTCGGTACTTCGAGCGACGTGTCATCTGCGAACTGCGCTATAGGAATTGGTACCGGCTTAAATCCTGTATACTTTTTCGGGTATAAATTCGTCGGGCTTTTGTATTTTGACGCGAGGGGCTTAGGCGGTGTGAGATGTAAAGCGAGCGTCGGCTCCACAGGTATCAAATGGAAATTCACGGGTACATTTTTCGTAAGGGGATTAAAGTTCTCGTTGGGCTTTAGCAAAGGCAATTCCAGTTCCGCGGATGGAGGTGCCACTTTGAATTTTCGTTTTGTGTCCACCGCCGGCAATTGCTGTTCTTCTGCAGGGACCGTGATAGCAAATTCGCTAGAGTCCTCTCTAGGAGGTTCTAATTGTCGTGAAGGTATTTGGAAAACTATTCGGCTATTCTCTAGCTGTTTTGGTGCCCGCGATTTTTCTTTTGGAACAGTTTCCGTAATGGGATACCAATCAGACTGCTCGTCCCCATCTGTGGGTTCCAAGTATTCGCTTTGCTTGTCTTGTGCTGGAGGTACCAGGTACGTAGCTGGTGCATCTGCTGGTTCTTCTTGTGTATGAAGGTCTGGAGGTACTAAATAACTGTCAATTTTAGCATCATCTGACGCGTAGTAGACAGCTTTATTTTGCGTTGCTTTCTCGTTTTTTGCTTCAGTTGAATCTTTTGTATAGTCTTCTTTATCAACAGGAACTCTTAAAGCCGCAACAGCAGCTGCAACCGCCAACACCTGGAAATTAAAGTTGATTATCATTTCATAATTCTACGGCTCTTTTATCCAGTGTTTCTTAAATTGTGGGCCGTAACCCCGGGACAAAAATGATCAAGGAAAAACCAATGAATAAAATTAAACATTTCTCGAAAACTTCCTCACCTAACATATGAACGAATCGAATCTACCTGAATGTTCTTTTCCATGGGGTTTTTTTATCCGAATACTCTAAATGATTCATCAATAAAGAGGTCTCTGCAGACGCTTACTTAAGTTTCGAGGTCGGGGCTTTGCGGATCTAAAAGTTTGAAAAAGACTGTTTTCTTAAGCATTAATCTGTGTCGTCATTAGCTGCCTCGGACAACAGAAAAAAAACTTTTTTTTTAATGACTCCGCCTATTGCCCAACCGGGGCGCGGCCCACAAAGTTGATAAGTTTAATAGCCAAAAATAAACAAGTATACATTATGTCATGGAACGTAATCTTAAATTGGAAGAAACTGTGCCACAAACACAATAGAAAAAAGTGCAAGTCTCAAAAAAGTGTACCTATTCGGTCAGTAGCCTTCTAGTTCACTAACACATACCGAATGAAACGGTAAATTTAAATATTTTTTAAATAAATGAACTGCTGTGTTGCTTGAAAGTAACTAAAAAAATATCATTCAGAAATTTTCAATATCCACTCCTGTTCTTTTTATTATAATATGTACATAGTACCTTTTAATTTTATTTATTGATTGGACCGTAATAATGATTTTATTCAATATGTAATATGAGTATGTATGTAGAACAAAAATAAACAACACTTCGCTTCGAGGCTACGGCATATATCCCCAAGAAGTTATCAGATATTTTTATAATTGTGGACTTTCAAAACAGTCAACACTGGTACACCCTCTTTTCACCGAGAATGTTTACTACCCAACGTGAAGGAGGGAGAACCTCACCCCCGTACTTCGTTCACTAATACATACACGCTTTGTAGAGATTAAAATAATCCTGAAACGTGTACACAATTCTTAGCTAAAAACAGTTTCATTTATTGTGTAAGTATTGTTTTGCAATGAAAAATATATCAAGTGAAAGGATTTAGCATTGTTTGTTTATGGAAACAATATTTGTAAAACGGTTAAAATAAACATTGAAAACTAATGAAAAAACTCAGAAATTGCGAGTTTTTTGAGCGTGAAAGCGCCACTGAGCAGGATAGATTAAGACTGCATATAAGGTCCGATTAAGTACCTCATTTTGTATTAATCAGAACTGAACTCTACGACGTTTCTTTTTAGGTTAAAATAGCGCGCTCTCAGCCGTGGCTGTTGCGACCACCACCAAGAAACACGCGCCCACAAAAATCTGCGTTTTTATTTAATAACTCTGCTTCTAGATAAAAAAAATTAAATATTCTAAGACGAGCTGACGATGTCATTTGTTAACTTTTTAATACAAATTTCAAGGCTTTATGATTTAAGGAAGGCCCTTTGACACACGAAAACATGAAATTTAGAGTAACGTTCTATCGAGCGAACTTAAAGATTTTGCGTTTTTCTAAGATTAATATATCAACCCTACTGTCTATATTATTTTTACTATACCGATTAACTTGGTTACACAATGTGATATGCTCATTCGAATTTGTGCATCTAGCCTTATACGGATCCTTAAGTATAAAATGAAAGTATTGGAGCAGGACAGATTTCTCTAAATACCCTCGGTATAACAGTGCATGATTTGAACTCGGGTTTTATGTGGTCCTCCGCCAGTATTACGTTCCTATAGCGAATGAGCCACCGACAGAAAATTAAAATTGCTTGAAAATTAAGCAATAATAAATAAAAGTTACCGATTCGATTACCAACTGTTATAGATTTTTCTTTGATAGCATAAGCTGTTATAAGAGGCTTTTGTGCTTGAATATTCCTTTTATATTTTTTCCGAGTAAAATAAATAAAACATTTTTGTCTCGGATTCGTACATGGTGGGTAACAAAAATCGGTCATGTTTGCAGTGCATGATATTGTGTTGGGTCCTGAGTAGTCTTGAACGGTCATTTAATGGGTTTCCAGAGGTACAATACGATTAAAATCAGTTAACGATTCCGCTTTTCTCGGATATCATCGCCTAAATCCCGAGACGGAAATGACACGAAATACATTACCGCGATTTCTTTTAGGTAGCATTCAATTTGAAGTATCATAAACGCAATGTATAGCACCTGCCAAGATGACATTACTAACCGGTAGACCTAAGAAATTTATTATGCAGAAGCGACATGAATTTGAACATTCATTATTTACTGAAGCTATACTTGTATACAATATATAAAAAAATACATAAATAAGTCAATATTTTACCGTTTGATGTAAGTAACAGTACGATATTACGTCGGAATAATAATTCATCAACAAATTAAAAATTTTAAAAACCGACTTTAACCGATTTTTGATGATATTTCATAAACTGCTTGACCGATTTTAATAAAATGTACATGGGACCATCTCGGAAGTGTACCCTATCAAATACAAAAAAGAATTTTGTAAATCGAATATTTTCACGAATGAAATTAGCGTTCATAAACATAAATGTATCATATACGTCAAACTGTTTTTATTGACACTAAGAAGTCATACTGTCAAAATAGTCAATTATTTTTCTTATTTCAATATAAAGGTTGTGTTAGTTTTGAGCTACAAAGGAGGTTTTGTTGCTCATATCGTTCTTGTATTGTATTCAATGAGACAACGAGTAATATAATGAGCGATTTTCCGACACGCGGAAATCAAGAAAAAAAACTTAGTTCCAAATGTCTCAATAGATGGCGCTGATAAGCCTTCGGATTTTTTTAGTGCATTACCTACTCAGAAGAAGTACAAGCTCTATCACAGAACTTTAGCTCTATGATTACCTACCTAGTCTTTGGTCAATCAATCTGACTTTTTATCAGAATAAGGTTTAGTACTCATTGCATTGCATTTTATTTATTGTTCTGTTTGTACATATGCTTACGAGTGGTTTGTGTTACAACAAAAGAACAGAATATTGTAATATGTAATAAATGTCACGTAAAGTGACTCTTCCATTTTGCCAATTTCTAATTCCCAATGTTGATCAGCGCCATCTAGTTCAATTTAAAGAAATATTATTAATGTCATGGAAAATTCCCCATTAAAGGTCGTATCTGTAAATTGATAATGTGAGAGATGAGGGATTCACGACAATTACCGAGGTTGGCCGAATCGTTAACTGATTTTAATCGTACTGCCCAAGATATCGGTGCTACATACAAGTAAGATTATGTACCGAAATCTGAGTCCTTAATTTACTAAATTCTTATTTTACGAGTGTTATATTTATGCTTAAATTATGTCAATAATAGTACATTGCGATATGTGTGACTTAATCGTGCAATAATGGAGTATAGAATACTATTTTTTAGCGTGTGTGACCTAAACCGTGCAAAGGTTCGACGTGTTTAAGTCACGGAGTGGTATAAAAATATACTTAGTGTAAGTATTGGAGATCGAAACTGATTATCGGTTGTAACATTTTTTCCAAGTTTTCTCGCTAAGATGAGTCAACTTATAACAAGAAAGACCAAGAAGTTTGTAAAGAACTTTTGGAATAAAACGGTGTAACCAACTATAATGAAGTCAGCGAATACTTGTTTTTTTTATTGTTGGCCAGGAAAGGCTTCAATGAAGTGGTTCTGTTTTATTGTTAAAGTTTTATTTTACAGTTTTTTCGTCTGTACGTACGAGTCCGTTGTTTTGGGCCTTTATATCCTTTTTAGTACTCTCGACTTAATTTATAGAATACGCTCTCTAAAGTCCGCACATAAAACTAACAAGTTTGTCAAGCGGACGTTCGTCGTACAAAATGGCGGAACCATCAATGTATGTGCCATCGAATAAATTACCACTTCCCACTCACTCAATGCGAGTTAAAAGTGGGTCAGTGGACCTTTCCTCAATGGTACATTAGGATCTACTTTAAGGTGGTAAAACCGAATCTCGGTGCAAAATGCACATTATAATATTGTTTTTCTTACTTTTCAATAAAAAGTTTGCAAAAATTGCGTTTTAAAGCAATTAGCGGAAATTGATTAGTAATAATTAGGGTTTCCCATTTAAATTCTATCATTTCACGATTTACATTTTCATTGCATTCGATTAACAAACTTAAAAGCGTATTTATCGTTGTAATCGAATGTAATCAAAATTTAAGGCATAAAAAAACATAATTTTAATGCGAGAACCCTATTTATAGTAATCAATTTCCGCTGATTGCTTTAAAATGCAATTTGTGCATACTTTTAATTCAAAAGTAAGGAAAACAATATTATGATGTGCATTTTGCACCGAGATTCGGTTTTACCACCTTAAGGAGCCTTATCTGACAGTTGACAAATTCAAAGTGTGACGCCATCGCACATTCTTTGTAATTTCGCGGGTTCCAATGCATGCCCAATTTCATCTCAATTCACCCAGTTTTATTGAAAAGATGAAAAAATAGCACCCAAACCAGAGAATATAAAGTATTACTTCCCAAACTAAGGGTGTAAATTTTTTCACGGAACCGTAAAAATAACACCAAAGGAAAAGTGAGCAAACACATTTCCACAGATAAATGAAGTTTATTGAAACAACTCCAACAATAACTTGAAAGCAATAATTCTATTAGCACGATCTTGATTGTTTTTATTTTCTAGGTGTAGGTCAATAAATTACCAAAGCCATCCATTTGTTTACTCTAACCTTATTCACGTTAATTACGACACGGTTGAAATGACTCAATAATGCACTGTTTTTCAAACTGTGAGCGATTCTTATTGTAGGTACCCGCTAAAAATACGAAAATCTACGAAATATATCTAGAAAACGATCCAGTATACCCACACAAATCATTGAGAATGTGTATTTTTTAAGATTTGTTTATCATTGTCCTCTAAGTAGGTCTCTATTGCTGACGGATTCCTCGTATATGGTGATTGAGTGTTGCGTTTTTTTTCTGCTATTGGGTTACGGCTTGAAAAAGTTTTAAAAACACTGACTAGAAGTAGAAAACACGCTAACTTCGAGCAATTTAATATCACGAGGAAAAATTATCTGCCGCAGTTTCTTTGTAACTTTGATATACCTACTCGTATTGTGATGTCAAATTTCGCAAGAAGAAATTATATAACTAATCTTTACTAACCTTCGTTATTTATTAATCTGAAACAAGCAAGCCCCTAATGAGAACGTAAACAAGTCAAGGATTTTGCTACAGATTACGTAATTTGCCAATTAATCTATCCCTGCATGAAATTGGTTATAATCTAAGGCTCAATACTAAAACAAGGTAAGTACCTAGACTAGATACCTATAGAAGTTATTTACTTACACTTTCTTCGGCTGTAGACTGTTTTAAAGTTCCGTACGGTGACCGTAAAGGATAAAAAGGAACCATTATGGTTTAACTTCGTTGTCCGTCTATCCGAACCTGGGAGATAATTCCAGGAATCAGTATAATTGTTTTAAAGCCAAAATTACATAGAAAAAAAGAAAATAAATTTGTTTGTCATCCATCATACACACACAAAAAATACAAGGAATAAAACACGAAAAATAAAAGAAATGACGTGAAGGGGCAAACTCAGCTTGTGTTGTGAGCTGCAGTCATACAGCTGCACAACGCTGGTTTTCTGCCTGTCCCTTTGTGTACAAAACACAACAGGGTTTTTTTTTTACCGGTAGGTCCAAACAAATAAAAAATTAAATTCATACTACTAATACCAAAATTATAAAAAAAATATAAATTAAAATTATTACGCTAGTTAAACAAAAATTAAATGATATATTTAAAAAAGTATATAATAAAGTACAATATTTACTTTGTGTTATAATTATAATATAGGTATTCTATGTTTGATTTTGATGATCAAAATAAATGTTTCTAACACGTTTCGTCATCTGAACATGCAACGGTGGAAGCAGATCATTCCAGATCTTGGACGCCGAATATTTAAAACAGCCGCTGTAACCTACGGTTTTATGTCTTGATATAATCATTCGGTGTATTTTATTATTTCTAGTATGAATAAGAGTACGATAGTCTACTGATAAAATGAGATTTTCGATCGAGAAGTCTATCTCAACAGACTGGGACTGAGAATCTCGTATGTAATCGTATGTCGCACGCAACTCCCAACCTTATATCAAAATGTTGGTAAAGTAACATGGATATAATTTAGTAAAATAAACAAATCTTCTAAACTAAACACAAGATTCGTATCAAATTCCAGTTAATTATAAAAAAATGTCTTACTTGAAATTATTTTATAATTAATCTTTTCTAGTCTGTAAATAACTCGAAATAACGCTTAAAAAAATGTTACATTGTTCTCAACCTCTAAAAAGTTATTAATTAACGCTTTTGTTTTTTAACTTTCTCGCTCTAGTCAACTGGTGCACAAAACTTCACATTTGAATTTATTCTGTACAGATTTCGCAACAATTTTGCGTACTGCATAAAATCTATTAATATAGGAAAACTAGTTGTCTTTGTTATGTTATGTCCCTAATTATAACATTATACTCGAAATGCCGTCATGCTATTCGAGAGTTTTTGTTGAAATTTTTTTTTCTGACGTATTTATACCGTTTGCTAGATACTCTAAAATATAAAGTAATAGATTACTAAAAAAAAAAACCGTAAAATTGTACTACTTTTATTTTCTCCAGAAATTTTCATATTTTCTATTATCTAAAGTCGGAAAGCCGAACCCTATTTTCGCCCAATTTAGAGAAGTAGACCCTTGAAGTCGGTGCCTTAACATAACCCAACTGTCAGTGTTTTATAAAAAACCGGCCAAGTGCGAGTCGGACTCGCGCACGAAGGGTTCCGTACCATTATCTATAAAAACGGCAAAAAAATAATGTATGGGAGAGCTTGAGTCCGACTCGCACTTGGCCGGTTTTAGTATTTTTTTGTTATAGCAGCAACAGAAATACATCATCTGTGAAAATTTCAACCGTATAACTATCACGGTTCCTGAGATACAGCCTGGTGACAGACGGACGGACAGCGGAGTCTTAGTAATAGGGTCCCGTTGGTTACCCTTTGGGTACGGAACCCTAAAAAAGAGTCGGTAAAAGAGTTATTAATTTATTTTTATTGGATAGGTACTTTTTTCTTTCCCTTTAAACTTTTTATATATCATTTTTGCTACTGACTTCTGTAACAAAGCTCAGAAAATATATTGTAGACAAAATTGTCAGGAATTATAAGAAATTTTATTATTATTTTGACAGTAGTGTATCTATTTTAAATTAAATTTATATCTTTGCGGTATAGAAAATTAGAAAAGTAAATCTGGACTTGACTGGAATCTACCTAGTTGGTTACTAAGTTATGTAACTATGAAAAACGCTAATAATACTAAATATGCAAATAATAAACCAATGAATTATATACCAAATGAAATCACAGATATTCAAGATTAACATGCATTAAAATTATTCAAAATGACCGCCCCTGGCATGAACAAAAGCCTTTAGACGACGAGGCCAGTCATCGATGGCAGCACGCACTACCACCATGTCCAATTCCGCCACTGTCTTGACAATAACGCACTTCAGAGAGTCGAGATTCATGTGAGGTTTAGCACGGGCTTTCTCTTCAATCATTTACCATATGGCATAATCCAGAGGGTTAAAATCTGGGATGGGGGATGGCCATTCTTCCTGCGCGATAAAATCAATTTTATTTTCCCGAAACCACGCTTTCGTAGATTTTGCTTTGTGTCCGGGAACTGAGTCCTGCTGGAAGACCCATGGCTGGTTTTTAAACAAGGTGTGGCTTAATGGTTTGACCACAGGTTCTAGAACGGTACCTATCTTGATCTTGTATCGTCAGTCTTCACACCCTTTTCACAGAAATGAACCTTAGTTAGTCCTGAATAGGACACACCCAGCCAAATGATCACTGATGAGGAGTGGTGTCCTCGTTGGACCCTCCGAGCAATCATGCTGGCTTCTTGACTGTTCTTAGCATACACTCTATCATTTTGGCGGTTAAAATTTTCTTCGACGGTCGATTTTTTCATCAGTAAATAAGATTTTTCGATGGCCGTTTTGTGCGTACTGCATTAGTAGCACGCGACTTCGTGCCAACCTCATGGCCTTCAAACGTGCATTTAACAGATGACCCTTTGGTCTGCGGTAAGCATAAAGCCCAAGGTCATTATTGATAAAAAAATAAGGAACTTCTCTTTGCACTCATCTGCATTGCCAACAATTTTTTCTTCCGGACGGGATTTCTCGCGATTCTCGTCTTCACTGCCTTAATCACGGCTGGTGTCAGAACGGTGCATGGTCTTCCGGATCTTTTTCGTTCATCGACGGTTGGGGAAATACTGTACCTACCGACAGTGCAATAAATAAATTGCTTGTTGATTGTCAGCTTTTGTAGCAACTTGAAAATCATATTCGGTGGGTGCCCACATTTGTGCAGTGCAATTACAGCAACACGATTCTCCTTCAACCCCCATTCCATGGTGAATTTGTCAGTATATAGTGTAAGCGTGGTATGGAATTACAGCTTATAAAACTGTAATTTTTTATTTTTTATTTGTATTGATACCCAGAAATCGATGAAGAAATTCAGTAACAGAACTTTTTGACCAACTAGGTATTTTAACTATTCTTTGATTGACACCCTAACACCCTGATTGAAAAACTTATAAAATCAACGCAAAAAGTTACATCATAATCAATTAGTAGATTTCGGAGATATTAGTTAGATATTAGATTGTTTCGGACGTAGTAGATGTGTGCTAGAACAAAGAAATATAAGGTGACTTTTATTTATACAGTCAAACTCGTACTGGAGGCTTAGTAAGTGATCAGTAGCACGGATCGATAACACTTTGCTAATTTTGCAAAATAAAATCTTGACGTCCCATAGTAATTAACTCGGGGCTGGGCTTGCGTTTGTAAGGAACACGAAAAGAATTATTTACGAATTTCACAAAAAGGGTCATCGAACCTTGTTACTGAGCACTTACCGAGTCTTCAGTAAGAATTTGGCCGCATAACTTAAAGTCACCTTATACATATATAAGGTGAAATTAAATCAACCGACCAAATTCATACTGGAGACTCGGTTTGTGATCAAGAACTAGGTTCAGTCATCCTTTTGGCCAATTTCGGAAAATAAATATGTTTGCTCCCTTACTGGTTGGACTAGTTTAAATACAAATCCTAGTGCAGGCACTACAGGACAAAAATTTTTTTTTTCGAATTTCATCTGGAGGGTCATTAAACCTTGTTGCTGATGACTAACCGAGTCTCCAGTATGAATTTGGTCGGTTGATTTAATTTCACCTAGTATAGGTACGTCCGCAAAAATATACAGTTTTTTTTTATCTGTAGTTCTTAGTAATCATGGTAGACAAAATACCTTCCTGTAGAAATGTAACTACTAGCTACTTCGATATTAAAGTGTTGTATAGAGAAGTAAAAAAATGTTTTTTGTGTAATAAAACTATCTTTTGCCAGCGGCTCCGCCCGTATTTATTCAATTTCTGCCCCGTTTTAGTTTGGGCGTTATTTTATGAACACCCCTTATTATGTTGACCCGGTTCAGTGTTAATAAAAAAACCGCGTCCAAATCCGAGTGTTTCTCGAGTTAAAACGGAACGTACATAACACAGATAGACAGACCAAAATTTAAAAAAATAGTTTTGGCCTCAGTACAAAACCAATAACCCATTTCATTTAAAATTTAACAAAAATATTTTATGTACAGACACGACACTTTTAGTTTTTACTACTTTGTTATTTATTAGATAGCTCTAGAAGCCTAATACAATGTTTTCACTACAAACTAATTTTAAGTGTAGTACGGAACCCAGGCGAAATTGAGTCGTACTTGACCGATTTTCGTAGTACGATACACTTTCGCTGGATTGTTGAACGATTAGACATGGGAGAAGAGTCGTCGCCGCTGGCCAGGT
The DNA here is from genome assembly GCA_910592155.1 of Ypsolopha scabrella. Taxonomy (NCBI): domain Eukaryota; kingdom Metazoa; phylum Arthropoda; class Insecta; order Lepidoptera; family Ypsolophidae; genus Ypsolopha; species Ypsolopha scabrella. The sequence goes on along the minus strand of OU342964.1, from coordinate 17,560,342 downwards.
GGTCAGTGATCGATCGATCGAGGATTCTTAATTTATGGTGAACATCCAATTTATATTGGAGACTTGTTAAGTGATCAGCAACAAGGTTAAGTGAGATCAAAAAATACTCGAGTTATTCGAAAGTCACTAATTTACTTACCGAGTCTCCAGTTTGAACTTGACTGTGTCTATCAAACTCGGGTATGCTTGAAAAAATCTTAAAAGAACACTCTACCTATAGCAAACGGATTTTCAGTTCTTCAAATGGTCAACAAAGAAGGCTTTAAGTTCAAGTACCTAGGTGGCAATGGCGAAGGGTCCATATAACTCGATTCCCATTGGCTTGTTTAAGAAATGGCATCCATACTACGTTTTTGTATTCCGTGCTCTTCGCTTTTCAAACATTTCCATAAATCTTAATACGACAAATACACTTGGCTGACAGGGAGTTGCTAAGTACAAAAAAATATGTTTTCCTCGGTTGCTTTTCTGAGTAAGGCGATTTTTTTGTCCGGCTTCCCTTTTTAAAATGTTCACCCTTCGCCACATCTGGGTCCAGTCCATATAACACGATTCCTATCGGCTTGTTTGGGAAATGGCATCCATACCTACTTCTACATTTCTTTATTCCGTGCTCTTCGCTTTGTCAAATATTTCCATGAATCTCAATACGACATTACACTTGGCTGACAGGGAGTTGCAAAGTACAAAAACAAATTTATATTTTCCTTGGTTGCTTTTCTGAGTAAGGCGTTTTTTTTGTCCGGCTTGCCTTTTTAGAATGTTCGTCACTGCTAGGTAGTCTTATTTACCAAGTCCGAAACAGTTTCATCGAAGTCGAAGCTCGCAACGAGGGGATCGGATGTTTATTAGATAGGTAACCACTTTCTAGAATAGCCACAGAAAGCCTCTATTTCATCGAAGCAATCTGAAACCGATACTTGCGGTTAACCTGATGACAGACCTCTTAAGGGTTCCTTATTGAAAAAAAAACGGACATGTGCGAGTCGGACTCGCCCACCGAGGGTTCCGTTAAAGACTATATTTTTATGATTAAATTACAAATGTATACTTTTCATATTTTTCCCTATACCTACTTGTTGTATTAATTGTATTAATTGCCAAATTTCATAGTTCTTGGTCAACGGAAAATATCCAATACATTTTGATTCCCTTGAGAGTGTCGAAATATACGTTTCTTGCGGCATATACGCTCGTATATGCTTTTATTTTCAACTCGATTTCTCCACGCGTTCCCGAGATAAAGGGTCTCGACAGACAGGCGGACGGACAGACGGACAACAAAGTGATCCTATAAGAACTCCGTTTTTTCTCTTGAGGTACGGAACCCAAAAAAATAGGAACTCTTGTGGTGAGGATCGTGTCTGTCTCGGTATCGGTCACTTGCGCGCCGCGGTCCGTTTCCACACCCTTCTTATTCCTTCCATGATAGCAAACAAAGAAAAAAAAAACTTAAATATTTCAAAATTTCTTTCACCTACACGTGGAATATATATATATTTTTTAGATATATTTTTTTTGTTTTTGGTCCTCCAGTCTTTGAAATATCTATATCGAAACTCACCCTGTTTTCGCTGTTTTTACGAGGGGACGGTAGGGAAATTTGATTTTACTGCATTAAAACACTGTTCTGAAAATTTCCAGACCAGATGAAAGTTTGATGTATCTGTAGATATCAAAAACATTTAACAAATTATAATGTATCTATAAAAACAGCGAATAATTCAACATCTGGAGGGTTTATGGTATGTAAATGTATCCAAGCATCTTGATTTAAGATATTAGATTAAATAGACGATAAGGTACGAAACCGTCAATCCGCGAGTCAAGTCGGATTTTACTTTACAGAAATTGCACCATTTCGGTCCTTATTTTATGACAGACTATTTTTACGAAGAAAGAAATGAAAATAAAATCATTTTTTCTTGCTTCTTTTTGCTTGTGTTTAAAAATATATATATTTATTATTTTATTCTACGCTCAGGTCCTAATTGACCGTATCTACATTACTACATAAAGAGTAAAAATTTGTTTGTTTGTTTGTTTGTTTATGTAATGGAATGGTACTCTGGAACTACTTTACCGATACTAAAAATTCTTTCGTTAATAAAAAGCTACAATATCGCTGAGTAAAATAAGCTACATAACACCTAAAACACCTCAAGCTTATGTAGGTACTTTATTATTTATTGTGCACAAAAATATTATAACACTTGCACTACAAATAGGATGTTTATTGGCGAGCTTATCTCAAAGCAGAGATTTCTTCTAGCAAACTCCTTTGATAGATAAAAATTATAATAAATAAATCAGTAGACATAGACTTCGTGTACACTAACTAATCCTGGATATAATCCCCGTATTTAAAAACCCGGACAAGTGCGAACCGGACTCGCCCACTGAGGGTTCCATACAAATTCGTAAAAGTTTTAAAAAAACTACAAAAAGATTTGGTCACCCGTACAATTATGACCGCGCAAACCGTTGCTTAACCTCGATGATTTTTTTATGATTTAATTACAAATACATAGTTTTAAGATATCTTTCCTATAGTTGTAGTATTAGACGGTATAACTTGCCAAATTTCATAGTTTTAGGTCAACGGGAAATACCGTATAAATTTTGATTCCCTTGGGAGTGTTGAAATATGCGTTTTTTGCGGCATAAACGGCCGTATCTTTTTTTTACGTTAACTTAGAAATTTGATTTTTTCACAGCTTCAAGGGACTGTAGACTTGAGTATATGGTTTTAATTTCAACTCGATACCTACACGTGTTCCCGAGGTAAAGGGTCTTGACGGACAGACGAACAACAAAGTGATCCCATAAGGGTTCCGTTTTTTCCTTTTGAGGTACGGAACCCTAAAAAAACCCGGGTTGTATTATGACAATTTAATTACTCGTATTATATTCTATGTAGTTCATTAACAGACCGACACACCGAATCAATTCTAGTTTGCTTTTTCGATGGACCCTTGAAAATTTACATATCTTATAACTATAACAGGCAATTTAGAATACGAACGAAACACCTCAGTGGCCACAATTTGAACCTCCCGTCCGCTTAAATACTATTTACGATATTACCTTGTTATAAAGGTAGACTGACTATTTATTAAACGTCCCTTTTTGCCCAAGAATGACACCATTTTTGGCGGGTTATAATCAAAATATGTGGGCCTATTATGTAACTTAGTGTCGGTTGCCATCTATGGTTGCTATTCACCAAAAACAGATGAAAATTGACTTCCAAAATAACCTACAATGGGTATTGAACTATTTACGGATTGTGACTTCATTTCAAGTGCCAACGTATCCTTAGATACGCGGATTTGTATGTTTTTGCGGGTGACACTATTAGGCACTCGGTTTGGCTACTGATTTTACGATACAGAATCAGGGGACAGTACCCACAATGGTACTTCTCTAGTCTACTTTACAACATAGCCTTTTAAAATCTAAAATATGAATGAACTCAGTCAATAGTAGCAATATAGGAGTACATTGGGAGGATAAAAATAAAAACCTACTGACTTTGACCTCTAAAAATAATAAACAATCCTTTGGCCAACTTCGGTTTTTTGTAAAACGTAAGTTCTCATCGGAGGAGCATTAAAACTACGAGAACAAAGATCTAAGCGTCGCATCGGCTTTAGAATATCACGTGTTTTAGGAGAAAAAGAAGTCGGCTGGGTTATTTAAATTTATTATTTGCGGTCCGTAGTTGATATAGATTTCTTTATATATTTTTAAAGTTCCATGGTAAGTAGAAAAAGAGCTAATTTCAGCAACAGAATCATAGTCATAGCACTGTGATGTTACCTCACAATCGGTTTTCGTTTTCTTGGACGTAACCCTGAAAAGCAGCACCGATAAATTGTTTTAAAAGGATAATAGGTCACGCTTGCATCAATCACTGCGGAAGGAACCGCATTCCGGAAAAATTTGCAAAATGCCAATTTTCTTTACAATATTTTTTTTTTTAAACTGTTTCTTTCAAAGTTAATTCCTGTCTGTACTTGTAGCTAGGGTAGACGCCGATGATCTTTGGATTAATGTGCATAGTATTTTCAACGATTAACTAAATGCATTCTAGGTCGCTTATTCTTGCATAACTTCGTCGCACTCTAAATATGAATCAGGCCACTTTTGTTGTTCGCGTGCGTGATAAATAACTGATAACCAAGAGATTTTCGATTGACTGGAGCCTGTCGAATTAATACTACGAAATGTATTACTTCGCGGTATATCAACGCGTGCAACACAAAAGAAATCCTACAGAGAAGAGAATTTTGGTTCATATTCCAACGGAAATAAAGACACATCGCAGAACTTATTTGGTGGCGCCAGCTCCAAGTTCGCCAATGCAAGGAAACTCTTAGCTGCGCGCAGTATTAGGCCGCGCACTCGCCAAATTGCCGTTCATACAACACGCCGAGACTCGGCCGCGCCGAGAGTAATTAAGTAGATACTATTTTTTGAAATACGCTCTAGAAATACACCATGACAAGAATTTAGAGTAAAAAAACACAGAAAATAGTAGGCCGTAGGCGTCATAATCAGTTTGTATGGAGACTCGTCCATAAAGGGCGACCTTATCAGTACATAGGAACTTACAGTAAACCTTACAAATTGTAAGACATACTTAATGGTGAAAACCTTTAAGATTTTTTTGAATTGTTTTTCTTTTTTTATATCGTAAAAGTGATTAATGACACTTTCATCGTGGTTTTTTAAATATATCTATAAGTGTCGGTCTCGACCGAGAATTCATTTATTTCTCGGTCTCGGTCTCGGTCTTGTTCTCGGCCGAGACTAAAAATCCGGGTTCGGTCGGACCTTACAAAAGACGTTTGGAGTGTCGCTAGTCGCTACACGACGTAACCCATTCAAAAACTCAGCGTTGCATCTCTAGGTATCCTGTTCCATTTGCGCTAGATTTAGTAAGATAGCTTTTTATCTGTAATGTTGAAGTGCGAACTTGTATGAAGTGTGAGCCTCATACGAACCTCATGAATACTGCTTAGCGACACTGCCATGCCATGATTGAACGGGTAATTTTGCTACGCAAGTTGATTTTTGAACGGGTTAGCGTTGCAAACCGAGTAGGAGACCCAACCTAGAGTGTGTTTATGAACAGAGGGTTTTTAAACGAAAAAATTAATACATCTCCGTATAAAAACCGTTTAAAAAATCACCTGACCGCTGACTTCGCAATTTTCTCGCATGTGACCTTTGTTGGGTTTCATATTTAATCAGTAAAAAGTCGAGTGTTGAATTGTGTTGTCATAAAAAAAAGTTTTTATAAAAAGCAGATCTCAGAGAGCTAGTGCATTTAGCGGAAATAAATAGCTGTTTCTGATACCATCAGTACCAGGTTTTCCACATGTTGATTATGTGTCATTGTCATTGACTTCCTACCTTAGAATACCACAATATATAAATGTATATGAAACCTACAAAGTGAAATGTTGGTCAGACTTCTTTGTTTTTGGTTGTGAGTTGTTCAGTTTTAGTAAGTCAATTGAAAACTTACTTAAAGACCTTTAGTACGGAACTTCTGATCTCATTTTCCGGATTTCACGAATGTAATAAAAGTTATTCATATAGGTAGATGAAACCTATATAATATGTAAAGCGGTACATTGTGGCAATGATCAAAAAGTCAGCGTGCATATTTTCAGTTCAAAACTGAAAATATATATTTTTTAAGAACTCTTGTTTTTTTTATACACTGCCGACAAAGTGGTTAGGTTTTTCTCTAAAAGCACAAATCTATATTTAGAGGTATAAGAAAGTTTAATCGGCGCCGCACACTGCTACCTTTATTTTCTCCTCCATTTCCGAGATTGCTGAACCGAAAACGCTCAAGATTCAAGATATCTGGAGTGTTATGAAGGCTACAAGAAAACATTTTCTTTAACACTCGAATCACTCGACTGCGTAATTATGTATTTTCCCTCTTACACGCAAAAATCTGTATTTTTATACTAAAACAATCCGTAATTCAATGACAGGGTTCCGGCACAGAATTTCGCATATTTAAAATGGACCACAATTAAATTTTCCAGCTAAAAAGGTAAAATGTTTGTAAATTAAACGCATTAGTATGCTAAGTATATTATAAACAGAATTTAAATCCAATAAATTAGACAATCGGTGATTAGGACTTGCATTCCATACCATTCTAATAAGTTATTAGTCTTAAATATTAATTGAGATAGACCACTTAACGAAAATGCTTTAAGGCTTTCAACTTTGATGGTAAAATATATTTGTACTTTACTTTACTCAATGAGTTCTAGACAATGACACCCTTAGCAACAAGATATGGCACAGCTGCGTTTAGTTATGATTGCATTTAAAATTTTGTTTAAAATATAAATCAAGTATAAGTTGAGTAAATAAAATATGGATTTATTACACACTTCCTACATTATGCGACATAATGATATAATATGTCAAATCTGCTTACAATTACAAACCAGACATGAAATCTAAAAACCGGCCAAGTGCCATAAAATCTAAAAACCGGCCATCATCTGTGAAAACTTCAACTGTCTTACTATCACGGTTCATGAGATACAGCCGGTGACAGACGGATGGACGGACAGCGGAGCCTTGGTAATAGGGTCCCGTTGGTTACCCTTTAGGTACGGAACCCTAAAAAGTAAGGAAAACAATATTACAATGTGCATTTTGCACCGAGATTCGGTTTTAACACCTTAACCTTCCAACCTGTTTATTACTTTTTCTTCTCTCTAGACATAAATATATATAAATATACATAAATATAACTTATTGTGATGAAATCTTATTTGGTGTTATTCTATTAAAGGCTGTTAAAATAGGTTGGTAATGATGAATGAATGATTTTATTGCTAATATTGAGGCCTCAAATTGCAATAAACTATCGATCAATGTAAGTATCGTTGTAACGACATTTTCATTCTCGTTAAAATTAATCGTCTGGTAATAATTTCCAAAACCGCATTCGAATGAAGCAACCGAATTGCTAATAATTTCGATTATGCGATATACAAATGTTTACATAGGTAATTTGTTTCTCATAATATCCTTTATATTGCAACTTAATAACTACGACATGACTTTTATTGATTAAATAACCTCTTCGTGGAGAAAAGCTATCCTAATTCTATGGGAGACACGAAAAATATGAGAAGCGGAAGCCAGCATTCGAACCCTTTTGAAAGCCTATTTTGGAAATTGTTAAGATCGGGTAAAGATGCTTTTAACTTTTCAATATACATGTACCTTTGTAGGATGGCTTGATATGTTGATTTTTTTATGAACCTTAATTATTTGATATCTTCTACGGATGGGCCTGAAAAGGTTCCATTTAAAGGGCATTATGGCTCCCCAAAATAATAGATAATGATTTGATTGCGACGACGTGGGGATGAAATCAGCACGGTTGAGATAATAAGCGTCCCATTAGCTGTTTCAAAATGAATTAAGATAAATAAATACAATAGTCGTCACGCCACGAACCCCTGAGAGTACGTGAGAGGTGTTTCCGAGTATAGACTAAGAAATGCAAGTCACAGTCGACACTAGTATACCTATATACCTCTACACATCAACAGTACACAAACAGTTATTATTTTCCAGCGTGATGGGTGGTACTCAGCACATGAGCCATTGACAGCAAGAATGGCCAAACATTTCCGGACACAATTAAAAATCAATTGTGTCTGTGTCTGGAAATGTTAGGACTTTCTTGCTCTCAATGCCTTAAATAAATATGAACCCACAGTGAGGCGATGTTATCCAGAGAAATCTGTCCTGCTCCAACGCTTTCATTTTACACTTTTCTATCTTGCTCAGAAAACTCGCGATTTCGAAGTGTTTTATTAGTTTTTTTTATTAATGGATTATTAATACGCCGGCTGTTTTATATCACATTTGTATGACGTTTATTTTGATTAAGTTTTAGTGTCTAAAACTTAATATAACTCGAATGAAATGGTATTTATTATATCATAGTTTAGACCTTTCTTTGCGATTGTATTTGAAGCAATAAAATGCAAGTAATAATTATATTGAATGTTAATATTAAGTTCCGAGAGTGAAATATGATGCAATTTTTTCCAAGTGTAATTGTTATTACAATTTCACAGTTTAAAATGAATTTGCAAAGAGACAACATGGGAGTACCCCTCGTTAACGTTCCTTCCGTACAGGATATCAACCCACCACCTTTAGACTACGATTTAGCCAGCGATAAACCATCGATATCAATCTTTCAGTTTGGCTCATCGATAATGTCATATTTTATGTGGTCAATAGAAGACTAGACGTCCCTTAACTTTTTGTCCAGCGACTGATCAATCACTAGATGTAATAATTTATACAAAATGTGATCCATTTTTTTTTCTTTAAATAAATTCCTTCTATAAATCTTAAATTATAGAACAACCACCCGGTAAGCGATAGTTTTCAGGTTCAAATCTCGGTTCAGAGCTCCTCACTTCCGGATTTGCTTCCCTTCTGTGTTTTTGTACCACAAAGATGTATTTGTACTTGGGTATCTAAAACTGGATAGACCAGTCCTTAGTAAATACACCTACCAATTTCAATTGCTAGGCTGTTAGTAGGTCTATTTAATATGATATAAAAGTTATCATAAACTTAGTATACCTGTTTTGAGGCACCAACATTATACAAAGCGTGGGTAGCCGTGTAGCTGGCCTTACAATAAGGATTTATCTAAAATCTCCCGTAAATCGCTCGGGGTCCTTTCAGCAATAAACATTATTTAATCTACTTCGTCGGTGTTCCAGATAGTAGTGGATGTAGTACCAGAAGCTCTATAGGCATGCTGCTAGAAAGGAGGTGTACAATAAGGCAATACACCGGTGTAGTTTGATTTTAAATTGATTCTAACGGAAAAATATGGTATTCACAATTAATCCCTTTTGATTTCACGCGCAACTATTCGCGGCCGCGCAATATTGAATTATACTTTTTATATTTCTGCTCTCAGTTTAATCCTGCATATTTACTAAAGCGGTAATTCACAAACTAAAACTAATGCTGCAAATAATTGCTTCTATATGATAAAATATTCTAATCTATATAATCTTCGAAATAATATTTTACTTCAAAGGATTATTATTATCGTCTAGTTGACAAGCGTTCGTTTTGAATTTATCAAGAAACTTGCGTTTTATCACGCTATCACTTTACTTTATTTACTTTATATAGCTTATACCCTAACTTAACACATAGGAAGCATGTCGTTAAACCGAATAATACGCGCGCGGAGCCGCGGGCAAAAGCTAGTATTAAATATATACTTTATAATACTTTATATTAAAGACACGATACGCCTCGTCCATTTAACGTGTTATTTTCTATTTGGCATATCTGGATTATAGAATGGCCGAAGGTTCCGTTTAATGGACTATTATGGTTTTAATGAGTTCTTTTAGAAAGATATTGAAAAGAAAGTGCGACTAATAACTTGACAAGCCAAGCAAACAGAATTGTAAGAAATCGTTTAGTTGCCCTTTATTCTAAACAGTACTTTTTGACATTTTAAAACACGATATACTTACAGATATTACTGCTAAAACTGATTTGTAAAATATTACACCACGTATTCAAAGTTTTTTTATTTCATTATTTGTTAGAATCGTTCCAATATTATTGATATAAAACATGAAAGTACTGGGAAGATTATAAATTGTTTATTTGTATGTTGAATTAATTTATTTGATTAGCAATGCAAGTATTCTCGAAATGTATATTTTTTTAACTGAATTTGTTAAAAGCATCTAGGTACGAGTAGTATCTCTTTATATTTAACTAAGTATAAAACATTTAAACATCTAACATACCAGCAAAAACAACAAGTTTTTCAAGTACAAAAAAACAGTATATTTTATAAATAATAAACATTATAACTCACCATGAAACACCGCCACATATTGTTTATTCACCGCACTAACAAAAACTCTTCGAATAACAACAACAATAAAAAAAAAATACTTGTAAAGCACAGCGTTGGTCAAACGTGTTCCACGACCGTTTTTCCGCAAGAAAATCAACTCCCGCGTCGCATTGCAAATCATATTATAGAAGCGGACGGGCAGTGCGCCCAGTTTTTATATAAGATAGACAATTCACCTGCGCAGAGACCAATCTAGCCAGCAAGTATCTTCGTTTTGTTTTACACGAGTTAGGTAATTTTAACTGGCGTTTCCTCCCTTGACACAACTGTCGAGGTTTTTGATGCATGAAATTATCGGCCTGCCAATAATTAAGACTTTTTACCATTGTTCTTATTAATCTGTGTGACCTAGTAAAATGATGACAGATTACAACGGTCTACGCAGTTTTGTTAGTATTTATTTCCGCAAGCATTTGGTTAAATCAGGCAGAAGAGAGGCGGTAGCTTAGGTTTATAAGTTAAGGTACTCTATGGTTAGAAGCAAAAACTCGCCATACTTAACCTTTGTGGTTATTTCTTTAAGACCACCATTTAAACCAAAAGCCTAAGCCCTGAAAGTACAAATTAAGATTCCGCTCTCGGCTGCTATACTTACTACAATCGTCTTTGTTTTTAGGTCAACTTTGCATGTTAAATTCTGTAGTATATGAATTCTACCTATATTTACTAATAATAAAGTGGTAAAAAAGTCGTCTGTACATTGAATATTTTCGGGAAATTTTAAATTAAATGGGTTGTTGGTTCTGTACTGAGGCCGAAACGACAATTTTTAGAATTTTTGTCTGTCTGTCTGTCTGTCTGTATGTTCCGTTTTAACTCAACGGATTTGGATGCGGTTTTTTTTATTTTCATCGTAGTGACCCTGGTTAACACATAGGCTATATGGGATGATGATAAAATAACGCCCAAACCGAAAACGGGGAAAATATTAAATAAACTCTTTTATAACTCAAGAAGGACTCAACAAATTTGGATGGGGTTTATTTTATTATCATCGTAGTAACCATATTCAACACATAAGCTATAAGAGGTGTTCATAAAATAATGCCCAAGCCGGAAACGGGGCAAAGGTGGAATAAACTCTTTCATAACTCGAGAATCACTAAACGGATTTGGATGCGGTTTTTTTTATTATCATTGTAGTAACCCGGTAAACACATAGACTATAAGAGATGTTCATAAAATAACGCCACAGGGGGCAAAGAATGAATAAACGATTTAACTCTGGAAACTTTTTTGTTTATTATCATTATTATAGTGACCCCAGTCAACACATAAGCTAAGGGGTGTTCATAAAATAACGTCCAAGCCGAAAACAGGGCCAAGATTCACTGAACGCATATATTAATAAAGTCGCAGTTATTATTTTGATGTCACTAAGGTTAAAATCGTATGAAATATGTAGCCTAATTAAACTAGGGGACTGCATATATACGTAAATATATGGAAACGTAAATAATAGATTTTTTAAATTTATTCCTATAATTATTTTGCCTTCAAAATACCAACTTGCTATTAATAAATTTGCTATTAAAGAAAATGGCGCCAACGCACTTTTCGCCCTTATTGCCATGGTAATAAGAGCATAAAGGGAAACTTCCTATATAGTACAACCAAGTGACTCGAGTGTTGGTCGGTCACAATGCTCACTACAGACTGTGATGTGAACCATCGAAGAAAATTCTGTTGACCCACTTTAACTCTATAGTAAATAGATAATTATTACTAAGCACATAATTATTATTGCATCCAACCATCAGCCCGTTTCGTCCACTGCTGGACATAGGCCTTTCCAGGATTTCGCCACTCTTGGCGGTCCTTCTGCTAGGCAGGTGGGTTGGTGAGCGCGGTGCCAAAACTCTTGCACCAGTGACGCTGCTGCCCGTCACTAGTCTGTTTTATATAAGGCCCGGCAATTGGGGATGGATATACCGCCATCCATCGGTCCCCGCCTGGTTTTGCCTGAGAGCTGTTCTCTTACTGTCCCCCGAATAACTTCGGGAGGATTTGCGAGTAAGATGGTGGTAATTCCACAGTCGAGCCCGGCATCAGCTCTACCACCTAAATTTACCATTACCAATTACCATTGCATCACTATATACCCACTTTTTTAGTTGTGGCCACAGGTAAACGGACCGAAACTAAGGCTTCGCAAACTTGTACGGAACCGCAAAAACTTCAATACTTAGGTAAATATTAGAGAAACGTCTCAAGTTTTAGTTCATTACAATTTATCCCTGATACCATACCATAGTGTATAATGACTATTATTGTTAGGAACCTACGAAGGCCTACGAAGCAGATAATTATCTTGAACGTTCAACGCATTATTAATTGGGTAAACAATCAAAATTCTCACACCGCCCCTACGTTTTAATACAGCTACAATTTACGAGATTTATTCAAGATACCATCTACTTCCATACGCCACTTCCTGGTACGTACTACATAGGATTATCTGATATTTTCATTAAAACCTAATCATAACTTCTGTGCGACGTTGTTTATAAGGATTAAATGCGAAGTTATGGAAACCTCTCTCGTATGTCCCAAAAATATCGCTGCCTCCAGCAAGCGCGGAGAAACAGGAGTAAAAGCAGCGCAGGCGCGGTCTGTCCCAGAATGCCGTCCCACTTTTGTACAAACAGAGTCATAGGCGTAGCTATATTTTTCCCATGGGGAGTCCAAAGGGATACAAAAATGCAAAATAAAATGTTGGCCTCAGGTATTGTAATTGAGTCGGGGCTGGGCTTGCGTTTGTAGGGAACACCAAAAAATAATTAACGAATGTCACAACAAGGGTTATCAAATCTTTGTACTGAGCACATACCATACCTAGTCGCCGGTATGAATTTCGTTGCATAAATTTATGTCCCCTTGTATTGTATGGCACGAATAATCCGTAACGGATCCAAATTGTAAATATTATGGGAATATTACCTTTACCGCGTTGGTAACCCCCGGACCTCTATAAACCCCCCGCCTATATACGCCCATGCCCGGCACGTATGCGGGATTTAGTTTTAGGAATTCCCAGCAACAATTCGCCATCATTTGAGAATGTGTACTCACAGTATTAAGTACACGATTTTGTATATTTTTTCTGACAATATAAATCATTTAGAGATCCCAAAATACAATCAATCAATACTTTTTTTAAATATTCTTTTCAATTTCATTATTTTATGACATTATTTTGTTATGAAATTGTACAGAACATTGGTGAACGTTTGTAAAGAAACCACAATACTAAATCTTAAACGTTAAACTTAAAAAGTGACCACGAAAATTAATTATTTTAATAATAAATAAAATTCGTAAAATATGACTTAAAATGTGTTTATCGAGAAAAGGTTTTTGCATAAATTATTTATGTAAATTATAATGGCCAATTCCCATAAAAATCTTCACTTTATCCTAAAGTAGTCTTAATAAAATCATTTAAATCGTATTTTTCCATGGTTGACAAACTTGTCTGTACGGTGATCATTGCATATACCTAATATTTATGTTTTTAAGCATGCTCTTCACAGAATAGTGCTTTCGGAGGGATCCAGGGGGTCTGGGGTTGGACCTGGGACAGGGGTTTACCCCTTGGATCCCCCCCTCGGTACGTGCCCGCAAAAGTGGGAAGGGAGGTAGAGCCGCATTCAGAAAATAGACAAGTTTGCAAAATATACATACAACGTGACTTTCTTTTATGTAGCCAAATTCATACTGGACACTTGGTAAGTGGTCAGAACCAAGGTTCAATGACTCTGCTTAGTAGATCGGAAAAAGTAAAAAAAAAGACGCTTATATACGATTTTGGCACAAGTGATCTCGGATATGTTGTCATCTGGTGTCATTGCGTTCAGTATGACCTCCTGAATACACTTATATGAGATGACAAAGGCGCAGACTGTGGGGGTAGATACTATGACGTCATTAAGATGGCGGTACAAAGAAAAAAAAACATTTAATTATAGGTACCATGTGGGGTATCAAATGAAAGGTATTTGTGAATAGATTACAAATATGTAAGATACTAGAGCATTTTTACTACTTGGTCAAACAAAATATTAGAAAACGTAGAAAAATGCCACAATTTAGAGTTAACTTTGAACTGCTGTGGATTGAAAACCACTGGACAGATTTTAACAAAATATAATGTCAAATGACTTAAAAATATGTTCTTTAAAGCTTGAAAAATCTAATTTACAAGAAAAATTTAAAAATAAGAAATGTAAGTACATCAATTTTAATTATAGTATATCCTAATTTTACAATAATTACCGACAAAATATACCCTACACCGGGTTACTATTCTCATTTTGAGGGTTCCGTACCTCAAAATGAAAAACGGGACCTTTTAGAGAAAACTTTAGAGAACATATTTTAAGTCATTTGATATATATTTTGTAAAAACCTATCCAGTGGTTTTCAATCTACAGCACTACAAAGTCAACACTGAATTGTGGCATTTTTGGACGTTTTCTAATATTTTGTTTGACCAAGTAGTACGAATTCTATAGTTTTTTATATATTTGTTATCTACTCACAAATACCTTTCATTTGATACCCCACATGATATATTAAAATTTTCTTTGTACCGCCATCTTAATGACGTCATCATAGTATCTACCCCCACAGTCTGCGCCCTTGTCATCTCATATACGCGTGTTCAGGAGGTCATACTGAACGCAATGACACCAGATGACACCATATCCGCGATGACTTGAACGGAAAATTCTTAAACCTTATTTTCACGACCTACTAGTTAGCGAAATACGAAAAGTATTTTTATGCATCTATACCAGTTCAGAACATACACGACTCAATCACGAGTAGTATAGGAAGTCTATTATGCGTATTTCACAGAAAGGGCAATTAAACCTTGTTCCTAACCACTTACCGAGTGTCCAGTATTAATTTGACTGAATAAACGAAATTCACCTTATTTAGGTGGAAGCTATCTCTATTTTATACGAATTTAACCGTTATGTATTCATACAGCTTCACTTGAACAATAACGCCCTGTGTCACAACCACCTCACAACCCAGATTTCGACAATTCAACAGGTTAATAGAACTGCCATTGGGTATGTGCGGTGGATTGCTCATCTAGCGATCAGCAATTTAAGTACGTATTTGAGATGAGCCTAATGTGGGGTTTGCCGAATATCGAACTCGGCCGAACATTCGGTTCAAAAATATACCGAAACCGAACCTTGTTGTATTATGTGCGCTTTAACGTGGCGTGCAGTGGGCCTAGAAGCACAACCGTTCGAGGCTCATTCGTCTCGTCTTCGTCAAACGACGAAAGGAACAAATGTATACGAGTAAGCAAGACATACAACATGTACCTAAAGACATTGTTTAATAACAAGACTGTGCACTGTCAAATTTATGCTCAGCTAAACTAGATTTTATTTTCTTAGAAATAAGGTTGTAATTATTATGATACCATTTTCAAGCGAAAAAGAAGCCGAGCGAGATAGCTGTCGCTACTCGTGTATCCTTGTCTAGCAAGTTGCCAGTGTATATAATGTATATAATATTTGTTAGAAAGGGACCAACGAGTGCCAACACCCATCTTGCTCGGTTCATTTTTCGTGTCGTAGTGCACAGTCTTGTTCTCCGAACGGCGTTACTTCTAGAGCCGCAGGTCGGTCGGTACAAGTTTGCGTCTTGACTTGTCATTTTGTAAGCGTGTGAAGTGCGCCTCCCTTACCACGACGCGGGACATGTACTACGAGAAGTAAATTTTTGTATTTATTGATTGAACCAAATTCTTTCTGTTTTCCTTCATTTTTTCCCCGCCTCTTCCCTTCTGTTAAGTATTTGTCAACCCTTATGATTAATTTCTCAAGCAAACGCTTCAGCTACTTTAACACGCTTCTTATAGCTTCACTTATTATACAACTTTTCGGAAGAATTACGATAAATTTAACCAAACTTCAGCTGAAGCCGAACTTCGGTATTACCGAATGTGAAACGATCTTCGGCCCATCCCTGTTCGTATGTATGGTAGGTCGAGCAAAGTCAATGAAAGAGAATACGGGTAGGTATGACCCGGCTAAAAAAGTTGAAGAAATGTTATCAAACCGCAAAATACGGCTCGCGATCGACTGTCTACTATATCTCCATTACAAGTCGTACAGTGACCCTAAATACGTGGGTATAGCTATGTATACATATTGAACAAAGCCTTAATAATAATATGATACGGGTATGTATGACCTTGTCTAAAAATAGGACCACTTAGAAGCACATAATCGTGTAAACTAAATGGTCGTGTCCAAACCGTTGACAATGGCCGGGTTCTGCCAATGCAGTTGTAAATTGTAATCCGATAAAAGATTTGACGCCTCAGCAGAATTTTTGGAGTTCTCACTACCACTTGTGTCCGATAAAGCGGATAACGGATAAAGCTATGAATTTGAAAAGAGTAACAGATATTCCATGTCACGAAGTCAGTTTGTCTATGTTTGTAGTAGTGTCGTGTACAGATAAGCACGTTGTGTGTACGGCGCGTTTTGTAGCGCTCCCGAAGTTTCGCACACTAGAAAAGCGTGCACGTCCCCGACTGGACTTCTTGAGATAGAATATCTGTAGTTATAAAGTTGCAACATGTAGCCCCGTAGATGAAGAAGGCGACTTTGATTTATAAAGACAAATTCTTTCTGAAGACGAGTCTTCACCGAGGTAAGTGCTCAGTAATAAGGGTCGATGACCCTTTTTGTGAAATTTGTAAATCTGGGGGCACGGCAGTGCCCCCGCCAAGTCGAGCTAAGAAGCGGCACGCCCCGTACCATCCTTTTCTCGAAGCAGTTCAGGCCATTTTCGACCTCCTATAACTTCGTTGTGGATAAAACTAGAAGCCTGAATTTTCAGTAAAAGCAGGCATTGTATAAACACGGTATAGTTCAAATTTCATTCAATTTGAACCAGTAGATTAAGAAGGCACTTCTAGCAGACATAGAAGCTTCAAATTTGGAACACAATTAGTGTTTAGTGTATAAATCAAAGAAAAACTTAAATATTTTGCAATTTCGTTCCAGTGCTCTAGATACACCAACTGCATACATAACTTTGTATTCCCATATAAATATATAGGATTACAAAGTTAAATTTGTAATAATAAGTAGAAGGTACCGCAAAGGAAAAAAAGTAGGACTATCTACAAAAAGAAATGAGATACCATCCAAAACAAAACTTGCAAAAAAAACCAAGTCTCGCAACTTATCGTCTACAGTAAAAAGTTGTTAGATCCATGTAAATCCAAGTCGGTTAATTTATTCAGTTCTTACTTAAGGGACCTTCTGTCTTGTGTTATCATTGTGTTATCATGCGATGGCCGAGTCAATCTATTTATTTTGAACATAAAAGATTTTTAATATTGATATGGTCACTGTAAGATGTTGTTAGGTTAGCTAATTATGTAATAACTTAAGACAGAAGGTCCCTTAAGTAGGGACTGAATAAATTAACCGACTTGGATTTACTTGGATCTCACAACTTTTTACGGTAGAAGATAAGTTGCGAGACTTGGTTTTTTTTACAAGTTTTGTTTTGGATGGCATCTCATTTCTTTTTGTAGATAGTCCTACTTTTTTTTCCTTTGCGGTATCTTCTACTTACTACCACAAATTTAACTTTTTACGGTAGAAGAACTAAGTTGCGAGACTTGGTTTTTTTTACAAGTTTTGTTTTGGATGGCATCTCATTTCTTTTTGTAGATAGTCCTACTTTTTTTCCTTTGCGGTATCTTCTACTTACTACCACAAATTTAACTTTTTACGGTAGAAGAACTAAGTTGCGAGACTTGGTTTTTTTTACAAGTTTTGTTTTGGATGGCATCTCATTTCTTTTTGTAGATAGTCCTACTTTTTTTCCTTTGCGGTATCTTCTACTTACTACCACAAATTTAACTTTTTACGGTAGAAGAACTAAGTTGCGAGACTTGGTTTTTTTTACAAGTTTTGTTTTGGATGGCATCTCATTTCTTTTTGTAGATAGTCCTACTTTTTTTCCTTTGCGGTATCTTCTACTTACTACCACAAATTTAACTTTTTACGGTAGAAGAACTAAGTTGCGAGACTTGGTTTTTTTTACAAGTTTTGTTTTGGATGGCATCTCATTTCTTTTTGTAGATAGTCCTACTTTTTTTCCTTTGCGGTATCTTCTACTTACTACCACAAATTTAACTTTTTACGGTAGAAGAACTAAGTTGCGAGACTTGGTTTTTTTTACAAGTTTTGTTTTGGATGGCATCTCATTTCTTTTTGTAGATAGTCCTACTTTTTTTCCTTTGCGGTATCTTCTACTTACTACCACAAATTTAACTTTTTACGGTAGAAGAACTAAGTTGCGAGACTTTGTTTTTTTTACAAGTTTTGTTTTGGATGGCATCTCATTTCTTTTTGTAGATAGTCCTACTTTTTTTTCCTTTGCGGTATCTTCTACTTACTACCACAAATTTAACTTTTTACGGTAGAAGAACCAAGTTGCGAGACTTGTTTTTTTTTTACAAGTTTTGTTTTTGATGGCTTATTCTTTTCGTGTTCCTTACAAACGCAAGCCCAGACCCGAATCAATTATTATGGGACGTCAAGAATTTATTTTGAAAAATTAGCAAAAAGTGTAATCGATCCGTGTCATACTGATCATTTACCAAGCCTCCAGTATGAGTTTGGCTTTAAAAGTCAACAACTCAAAGTGAAAAAAATTTAAGAAATGATCGAGTATCCCTAATACGAGTATACCACTTTCCACAGAAAAAATAATTTTTTGCCCAAACTTTTTTTTCAACTTTCCATTTAAATTGACACTTTAAACTGGAAAGTAAAAAAATATTTGGCCACAAAAAATGTTTTTCTTCTTGAATGTGGTCAGTTAACGATACATGATTTACCCTAGAATAATTTTCACTTGTTATTGTAGGACCTTATATGCTTAAAAGCTCTAAATTTGTTTTGTTCTAAAGATACATGTAAAGTGAAATTATAAATAAGATATATTTCGGGCCCCGCCCGGGCCCGGCAAACTTGCTTGTCCGCGCAATCGGAATTATTTTGTAGAACTTGGCTCACCTATGTTCTTCATCCTTCCATCAACTCGGCTACCCCTCAGGGTCACTTTACAACAACCATGACCATAACATACTCCCTTTATATAATTAGTGAGTTAATAATTATAGTAACGTGGTATCGTAATTCACGTCTCGTCAGCGCGTCTCATAATAATTCCAAGCAGGCGTCAAGTATTGTTATTAACGTAGCTAATTAATGTTATGATAACGTTGTGTATAACCTTCGAAGGAGACTCAGTATTTATCGATGTTTTGTTCCTGGTGTCTACGGTACCACCGGAGGATTATCCGCCGACCCTGTTTCAATCTCTTACAGTCATGATATGAGCGACAACTGGGTCAGTATAGTTTTTCCGATAGTTATCCAATCAGGAAGTTTGATGGTAAATTGGTTTGTTTCTAATTTAATTTTTTTTTATATTTTATATTTTTTTTTTATTATTATTATTAATTAATGTAATGTTTGCATTATTACAACCTTCGAAGGTGACTCCGTATACAAGGTGACATTACAAATTGTTAATTTATGCAGCCAAATTCATACTGGAGGCTTGGTAGAAAGAAATTAAATCATTTTGTTGGTACAAATGCAGAGGGTGCGTCTACAAAAAAACAGCTACATAAAACACAAAAAAATAAGTAACCCAAAAAAAACTCTGCGCACATATATATGTATAAGGTCCTACAATTCAAAGTGAAAAAAATTCAATGGATGATAGAGTATTCCTAATAGACCACTTTCCACTGAACATTTTTTTCCTAATCCTAATATATCGCTGTATTTGGTTGTATCAACAGGTACGAAGTGATTTTACTTATTAAAAAAAATATGTTTACTTAGGTATATAATGTATGTATGTATTGTTACCATGTAAATATTTTAATATAAATGTACAGTACACAAATAACTAGTTGTAAAAATAAACATATAAAAGTGTTGTAAAAATAAAATATTATACCAACAAATTTTAAAGGAATAAGTGCTAGTACGTAATATATCAACGGGAATAATTAATTCAATTTATAATTTCGAGTGCATGGGCGTTGTGCAAAAAGGGTTGATCAGTATTACACATCAGTAACATATTTTGTGAAATTTGAATAATCAAGTGTTGACTTTCCATCGTAGTACATTCGGGGCAGGGAACAGAAAAAAAAAGTAATTTCACAAAACGGGTCATCAAACGTTACCGACTACCGAGTCTTCAGTATGAATTTGGCTTCATAAATTAATATCACTTTCTACACACCGTGAAGTTTAAGTGGTTTTGGAAACGAAAACTAGTGATAATAAACTCTTTCATATCACCAACTTTTACTAAGCAGCCAAACCAGAAATCGTGACAGAAGATCTGCTATTTTCCTAGATTTTGGTCGAGTAAGTAGGTATTTAACTTTTTGTATGAACACCTGATTTCTTTCACTATTTGAGGGCTGGTTCCATTGTAAAAGTAGTTCGTATAGACGAGTACAACCACCAGTTTTCGTTTCCAAAACCACTTAGAATTCACGGTGTATCAATCGTTTTGTTCCTGGTACCAACGGTACTATCGAGGAAAGTTCCATATTTTACAGTTGTAATATAATCGAAGTGTCTGAGCTTAAATTTCCTTGATCGTTTTCCAAGCAGGAAGTCGTTTTATGTAAATTATGTAGGTTTTTTTTGTTTTTATGGTGTCGTTTAAAAAACGGTTTAGTTCGCTAAATGTCTAAGTAACCATCCGCGTCGTCTAAGAATATATTGATAAATAAATGATAATTAATGGCATTCAAGTTGTTCAGAGTTATACTAGAACCCCTGGAAAATACGGAAAATTAAAGTAGGAATTACCTAATCCCGAACAAAAAAATTTAGTTCTAACTTTTAAAGTTACATATAGAATAATTAATAAAAAATTACAATAAAGATTTGAAAAAAAAAACGTGAAACAACATAAATACAAAAAAATACGTTAGATTATTGAATATTTTGAAAATCAATGTTTATCTCGTCTACATAATGCACAGTACGACGCAGGGTGTTATAATTTGTTTGTATTGTTTGTTCGTTTTGTATCAATTGTTTTTTTTTTTTTGTTAAATCTTTATTTGTACCTATATTTAATATTTAATTAATTAATTAATTTCTTCGTAGATCTTAAACTAGTGCTAATTAAGTATACTTACAAAATATCTGTTAGTATGAAACATTCCTGAAATCTAAAAAAAATAATGTGTAAATACAAACCTTATCTACTTATTGTCCCACTGATGAGAGTCTCTCCGGAAATGCCCGGAATCAACAAATCCCGGTATTGCGCTACTTCCGCCTATCAGTAGAGACTTTCAAATATCGTTCCGCCGTTTAGGTATAACTGGGCGGCTATTCCGGCATTATTTCTCACTTGCAATATCAATCATTAGATGTTTATTTAAAGTTAAATAAATGCCATGCGATGAAAATTAGAGTGACTATACTACATCAAATAAAAACAATAAAATGTAAAAAATACTCATTAAAAGTTTTAATCAAAAATATCAGTACATGTCCGTACAAAATCCATTTTAAAGTCACCCGCAATCTGCCTTCGCAAGTTTTGCGCACGTGTCAGAATACCCGCCCAGCCCCCTGATTCTGTATCGTAAACTCAGTTGCCAATCCGAGTGCCTGTCGTCTAAAACATACATATCTGCCTATCTAAGGATAAGTTCGCACTTGAAATGACTTCACAATTCGTAAATAGTTCAGTACCCATTAAAGGTTTTTTTTTAAGTTCACTTTTTATCTGTTTTTGGTGAATAGCAGCTATAGCTAGCAACCGACACTGAGTTACATAATAGCCCCGGTCGCCGACATCCGTCTATTCAAGTGCAACACCTTACAAGTGCAAATTGTGTCTGGACTTTTCGGTAAACAGTCCTGCTCTTCTTCAGCCTTGTACTCGTAGTTTCCAGTCTGCCAACGTCAGCAATTCGAGGCCTGAATACGTAGAATAGTGTTCCTAAAAATACTCTATAAAAATCCCCCCAACAGAAAATCTTGTATCCGCCCCTGTTTTACGCAACGACCTTTGGTACCCACCTGGATTATAATGCAATTTAAACAGAATCCCTCAAAGGCAGAATTAATTTTAGTAACACTAAATCTCCAAAGCTTAGTGGTAAAATTACTCGCAGCGAAATCTCTACCTTGCTGCTTTTACTTATTCTCCCTACCTCTATACGTTTACATAAGCGTTATGGTCAAATAGGCTTCAATTACTTGTAAAATCATGCTGAAAAGATGGAATCATACATTACATTATGCATAAGTAGGTAGGTCGTTAGGTATTTATAGAAATATCAAACAAGTCCAAATTATAAAACAAAACATTTATAAGCTGCCTAAAAATGTATGTGGTGATGTTTTTACACATTTGGTTAGCAGATTAGCACAAACAACGTTGCTTGCCTAATGAGTCTTAACATTTTATTTCAGGTTCCGTTTAACATCGGAAACCTTAATAACGAAGTGCTTTCTGACCGTCCACGTCATAAGTCAAGAATGGCTGGGCCGAAATCAGACGCGCAAAGATCTAAGAACCCGAAATAAAAAGGCTAATTTTTAGGGTTCCGTACCTCAAGAGGAAAAACGGAGGATCATTTGTTCTTCGTGTGCGTCTGTCCGTCTGTCTGTCAAGACCCTTTATCTCGGGAACGCGTGGAGGTATCGAGTTGAAATTAAAACCGTATATCTACACAGGTTTACAGTAAGTTAACCTAAAAAAGGTACGGCCGTTTATGCCGCAAAAAACGTATATTTCGATATTTTCAAGGGAATCAAAATTTATAGGGTATTTTCCGTTGAACTAGAACTATGAAATTTGGCAAGTAATACCGTCTTATACTACAAGTAAAGGAAAAAATCTGAAAACACTTGTAATTAAATAATAAAAAATAGAACCCTCTGTGAGCAAGCCCGACTCGCACTTGTCTGTGTTTTTTTCTTATATGTTAGGTTTAAAATTAACCATATCCTAAAATGTGTTCAACTGCGTTGTATTTCATGCGTACCTTAATAGACTAGTTTTGTTTAAAGCCGGTTGGGTAAATATAACCGGACTATTTTAAATTTAATATTACTTATTATCTATGACTAATCTAAGTTAACCAAACTAAAGATTAGTAATACAAAAACGAATTAAAGTAACAATTTTCATTAAATAACCAACCTTCCATTTCGTGACTAAATCTAAATCTATCTTAACACAATACTAGAATTATTGGTCAACAGTAAATAACGACAAACCCGCATTCGCTGCCTCACGACCACGGGTCAAATTGAAATAGATCTTGCGATAGCTTACCAAATAATAACATGCGTAAAATTATGTGAAACCATTAAAAAATTGTGTTTGGTTTTTTTTGTTTCTTAGTATTTAAGCCACTATATCGAAATTGCATTTATTTACGAATATACATCAAGGTGACTTTCGTTTATATAGCCAAATTCATACTGGAGACTCGGTAAGTGGTCACGACCATTAGGTTCAATGATCTACCGTTTGCGAAATTCGAAAAATATTTTTTGTTTCCCTATACTTGTTCAAGAACAACCTCGGCTCAATTAGCATAGGAAGTCTAAATTTTATTTTGCGTATTTCACAGAATGGGTCATTGAACCTTGGTCTTGACCAAGTATAGATTAGATATACTTTCAAGGTGTGACCTTGTAATAATAAAGTCACTTATGCTCGAAAAGTCAAATGCGAATTTGGGTTTCTTCAAATTACGTTAGTGTTGTGTAGGTACATACATACGAGTACCTACACTCCCTGTTTTTATTCACATGCTCTAACTACTTATACTAGATACTTATATTTTTTACGATTGCATTCATACGCTCAAAGTTGAGGCCAAAGTCGGAGGGTAAAAATTAATATTTTTAATTTGTAATTTAAAGGGCTCTAATTAAAAAATCCAAAAACGTTTGATTTAATTTGGGGAAACTTACTTATTTGAGGACCTCCATTTATTTATAAAAGTACCTAAACGACAGAATATGTCTGTATTACATACCTATGTTTAGAAAAAAGGAAAACTAAGCGATGTTCCCAAAATTAATAGAATTCAAAGCTTCCTAAATACGGAACTCTCTCGGTGCGCGAATCGAATTCGCACTCGCCCGGTTTTTAAATTACTTTATTTACTTGCGTTTTATTTCTCATTTAGGTACTCGAGTCACATACAGTTACAAAAATAGAAAGTACTTATATCAATTACTATTTAAGGGTGTATAATACCTCACTTCGCTTCGCATGATCCTGTTTTATACCAACAAATACCGCAACGATCACTCTGAAATTAATATAATATAAAGTTGATGACAAATGATATGTCCATGCTATTGTGAAAACTTGATTCCATTAAATTTTCTCGATAGAAAAAAATTACAAAGTTACCTCCAAACCGTACAATAAACCGATAGCATTCAATGGATAATAATGTGTAATATAATTTGTATAATGTGTGAGTATGGGCATTTCTTCCAGAAGGATCACCAAGAGTGGCGAAATCCTGGAAAGGCATATGTCCAGCAGTGGACGAAACAGGCTGATGGATGGATGGATGGATTAATATAACTGATATTAGTATAAAACAGCTGCAGACTGTTCCATAAAAATGAAAAAACCATCAGTGTAGCCGCGATTTCAAACTAACTGATGTTTTTGCGTGCGCGCCATCTGGTTAGAGTAGGATAGCCAGTTAAAAAGCAGAAGCGTTAGAGCAGGACTGAGAATTGAGGTATTATGGGCCCTTAGGAAGCGGTAGTTTAGTCAGTAGGTAGGACGCCCCTCAATCCCGGTTCGAATCTGCCCGGCATATGCACGTGCCCACCTTGAAAACAGACCCCGTGCCCCCCTTGGGTCAAGGATTCGAACAAGCTTGAGATTTAGCGAGGGCCTTCTCTACTTTACACAACACACCCCGCATCTCACGATTTGCTCTCGTACGCCGCGCCGCGCCCCTCCGCCGCCGTCTCGTAGCGTGCTCCCTTTGGGTTCAAAGTGCCCCTTAGGTTACAATCTTCGTTCTTTAGACGATATCCAATCATAGAAATAAATTAAAATCAAACTTCTATAATTTACTTTAAGTTGGGCCCCCTTCTGCCTCTGCTTGTGCTCACCTGATTTCTAGACCCTGCGCACGCCTATGCTGCCCGGTTGAGTATGTATCGAACCGATGAGTTTTCTGAATTGATGTGCATATTATTTGTATACTTACCACTTGCTGAATGATGAAGGAATACACTGGGGTGAACCTGCACAATATATATGTACCGTCGTAACACATTTGAGGCGATGAGAGCCAGAGCAACCTACCTTTTCCAGATACAATTGATTATTATGTCTGGAAAAGATACGACACTCTTGCTCTCATCGCCTCATTTATACTAATAATAAAATATTAAAAAGTGTACGTACAGTGGAGACCGCATCAAGTTAGACACTTCGGATTTTGTACCTATCTTATATTCTTCTCTGTAGGGGCTAGTGTCGTGTGTGTGTGAATATTTTTGGTAATTTAAAATGAAATGGGTATTATTGTACTGAGGCCAAAACTGTATGTATGTTCTGTTTCAACTCGAGAACCACTGAACGGACTTAGATAAGCTTTTTTTATTATTATCATCATAGGGTCACTATACTGACCCTGGTCAACATATAGGCTATAAGGAGTGTTCATAAAATAAGGTCTAAGCTGAAAACGGGGCAGAAGTTGAATAAACACGAGTGGAGCTGCGGGCGAAAGGTTAGTGATATTTATATAATACTATAAACTCATCGGTCATAACGATGTTACGTTGTATTTTTTTTAAATTATATTTAATAATTTAAATGCCCATACCTAGCTAGGTGATCAATAGTGATCATACATAATAACCTATGTTATTTTATTTTAGCTCCAAGTTATTTATGGCATACAATATTATTAAAATTACTCCTCCCATTAGAGATGTTCATTTGATCTTGAAACAAACACGTCAATTACGGTCAATTAAGTTGGAATGAGGAAAAATAATAATGCCACTCGTCATTTGGTATTGTATAACTTAAGCGCCATCCGAGCCTTAGTTTTCTTGAACAATAGCTCTATGATCCATTTTCTTGTTGTTTAAATACAAGGCCAACTTGGCGGCGGCATAACGAATGCCTTGTTTTCGAAATCTTGTTTCAAACTGTCAACAATTACATTTCAAGAGTTTTTCATTTCATGAATAAAAATACGGAAACGTTTATTGATTTTCTTTATTACACATTGCCGGTATAGTATTACTATTGATTTAAAATGCAATGTTTAATTATGTAGGTATCACTTGAAAGAGTATCAATCGCTATTTGTACACAGGACGACATACACAAAATCTCATTCAAAAACAAAAATAGTACAATAAGCTAGTTTCATACGAATGGTAACACAAATAACATGGAAATTACCAGCCATTCTGTCAAACATGATATCTGATGTATGTTCTCCTTTCATTAACAGATTCATACAATAAATTGATTTTATTTTATAAGGTTACCTTAAGTATGAAACTTTCAAAAAGCGTTTATTTCTAGTTTTTAATTTGGTGTGCTACGATGAGATTCAATGCAATGCAGGAAACAATATATTTATTTATAATTCAAACTGAAATTATAGTATTTATAATTATGATTAATCGTATACGTACAGAAATAATACTGTTAAACTATAAAGCCATATTTATGGAAAATAGCCTTTAAAATTATCACTTTATAATAAATAACACACGAAACAATTTTGTTCTGCTTGTTTTATACCGGATTTAGTATTTAAACAATCGCACCATCCGCCTTTCTCAGCAGCTTACGACTTTAATTCCACGAAAAGTCGGGAGTTTCGGAACAAAGACCAGAAACAAAGTTTTTAGCTTTTAGATATAAGCACACCAAATGAAAAAATAGATATATACTTACAAATAATTCATTTCGCAAACAGATCATCACATCGTATAAATTGATATTCTTGAAACAAATATCGTTTTCATAAACATATTGTGTAAAAATCTTTTAAGTCATATCACGGATCTATTAAATGGATAAATGGGAACTAATTATTCTAGAGCTAGGTTTATTATAATAGTGGGCGCCTAACTAATCTAAAATTCGATTGATAAATACTCCATACAACTACACTTATGACTAAAATTTAGCAGCGTATCACATCCATTGACCGATCCATAGCCATTAATTATGGAAAACCTAGAATTTTGCTCCTGAACGCATTCTAATTCCTACCTTTCATACTGATCATAAGCACGTTTTTATCGAGCGAGCGACAGTTTTTTTTTAATCTACTAGAACAGTTTTGCGAGGAACGCGACGGGATTTGGGGTCTAACAGGGAACGAGACAGCGGAAGGGTGGGGGGGTTGCGATATACTTACTATTATACTTACCCGCCGTCGGTTATACTGGGTAGTACTGAGTAGTTATATTGCCATCTCCGACAAGGAAGAATAATCGCTCGCGCAGACAAAAGGCGCTTTGAGACCTACATGTACATTTTAGAGACACATTATGCGATATCAAGTCATTTTACATTAGTGGAGATTATGTACTATGAAAGAGGCTACATATATGTATATGGCTACAATACGTTTACAGTGTAGTTGGTTTAGACGAGGCCTGTGGCAAAATTGGGTATTTGGCAAGTGATATAGAATAGCTGTGTATGTGCGCCCCTATAAATTGCACTTTTAGTACATAAGTTCGTCCTTGGCATCGTCAAAAACCAACCACACAAAAGCAAGCTAAAAGCTGCCAATATCATCGAATGTTATTTTGTTCGTTTATACAAAGTGATTGTTAGATAATACTGTTCTAATTCTTGCAGAAGCGATTTCATTTTAAAAACTAAGTACATTCAACGAAGGTATAATTGCCCGATGATAGGAAAAAATAACTGAATTAAAAGTTTATAATATATACACTTTTTGACTTTCAATGAAATGTTAGTACTAACATCATAAATATTCATCACCGTAATAATCACTGGTTACATTTCTGATTCCTAACAAAATAATCAAAACACATGAGTAAATCTATCTGATTCAGAGAGTTTAAAAAATACCTCGAAATATAAAAGTTATAAACACGAAGTTTCACGCTGAACGTTCCAGGAAAAAAATAATAGAAATCACAAAAGATTATTTAAATCTATAGAGAACAGATCACATCACAAACCATTGGTGTTCATTGCATAAATAGTAATACGCACTTCATATAGCCACTGATAAATAAGTCTAAATGGGGCCGTATTCCATAATACGCAAGAATACCTCACATATTCTTAAACGCCAAAGTCAAGTTTCTTTTCTATATACTATCAACTGACAAAGATCCAGTACTATTTAGTACATAACCCTTTGTTTTTCATAGCAATAACTGGCACATGTTTATATAATGTAGTTTTCACGTGCGAACCTCTTCCTAAATTACCAGTGCCATCTATGTATTTAGTTTGGCGGTTAGTTCTCCATTTTGAACTTATCAGAACCCATGGTAGGATACGACACCCATAAGTTTACCACTGCGGGTTGGGTGGTGGGTAGCCTTCAGGCGTGGGGGCGGTAGGGGGTGTCGGCGCGGGGGGGTAGGCGGCGGGGGTAGCGGGGTACCCGGGGTAGTAGGGCGGTGCTCCGTAGCCGCCGTAGTATGGAGCGTTCGGGTAGCCAGGGTAGCCCATGCTGTATCCTGTGTGGGATGATAAACACATTTTTATTACATCACATATCGTCACGCCATGAATCCCCGAGGGGGTGTCAGAGGTTCCCGAGTGTGAACTGTGAAATGCAAGTCACAGTCCACACATAGTGCACCCGCGTTTCACCGACGATTATTACGCCGTACTTCGGACACAATTAAACGCTTT
The DNA here is from genome assembly GCA_910592155.1 of Ypsolopha scabrella. NCBI lineage: Eukaryota > Metazoa > Arthropoda > Insecta > Lepidoptera > Ypsolophidae > Ypsolopha > Ypsolopha scabrella. The sequence goes on along the minus strand of OU342964.1, from coordinate 17,531,376 downwards.
TTAGGGCATGCAGGTTTCCTCACGATGTTTTCCTTCATCGTTCAGCAAGTGGTAAGTATTAGGTAAGAATACAAATTACTATGCACATGAATTCCGAAAAACTCATTGGTGCATGCCCGACCGGCGATCGAACCTGGGTCTCAAAATTGAAAGGCCGGCGTTCTGCAGCGTGAGCTATGCTTATTTTTTATTAATGTGTCAAATAAAGCAGAGTACATTATTCTACAGAATATTGTGTTCAACAGACGCTTGACGATTTTTTTAAATTATGTTGTAGAGATATTAAAGCCGATTCAGAAGGCTTTAATTTTAGTTTTAGTGCTGTCAAAACTTAAATTTCTCCAAAGTAATATAGCTTCTGTTGTTAACACTAAAAAACTATTTTGGAATGAAGAAAACTTAGTTTTGACAGCACTAAAACTAAAATTAAAGTCTTCAGAATCGGCTATATTGACTTCGCTTACAGTTAGTTCATTAATGAAAAATCTGTAAGCTGTAAAACCCTTCAATGTATAAAAGGTAATATTCAATCATTAAGTACTTATTTAAGGCGCTCAAGCACGCACCGTTTCAGTACAAAATTCGATAATCCTTTTCTCAATCGTTTTTCGTTAAAGATCAAAGTATAAGACCTCTATCACCTGGTACTGATATTTTAAAAGGCACCATTTTGCCAAAATTTTGAATATTGATTTTGTTTTAAAGATATCAAGCTGGACAGATTTACATAAAAAGTTGTTTTCTTGCCGTAAATTGTACCTATACCAAAATTTTACATTTCAGCCAGATAGTGACTTTGTAAATGCCTGTATTAAACTATAGAGGTCTCAAACTTTATAGTATGTTCGAGTTATCATGATATGGGTGGCAGTTCAAAATTGACAGTTATAGTTATGTGCCCTAACGACCTATAATCGTTTTTTTTTAGTATCGAGAAACTTAACAGGGGCTATCAGATTGATTTTTCATTTGATGGATCTTTGATTATCCAAACTGCTTTTTGTTAATTTCTAAATTAATTAAATTAAACGAACCAGAACGAGCTTGAGAGTTTTTCTTTTTTGTTTTTTTCTCGGCATTTCATCAAAAACAAACAACAATAACAAAACAAAAATCGACAAAAACTGTAACAAACGTCAAAACAAATAGCACGTAAAGCAACCACAACGAAAACACAAACCACATACAAGATGAACTGGTTACTGACGCGATACTATATGATGTCCGCACCGATTCATCGATGTATTTTTGATTATGTAGTATCAGTACCTATGGGTTAACGTTCCGATCCACGCATCAAGTAGCAAAAAGGCATTATTCTTTTCTGAATCTTTTTTTGTAAAATTTAACGAATACACTGTGATTATTGTTTCGATTTATAGACAAATTATTTGTTGTATTTTTGCAATAATGATATACATTCTTCCTAAAACCTAATATTTTCTTTTGTGCCTGGTGTATGTAGCATGGTGTGAGTTAGGGAGTGCAATCTTGCAGCAAAATCTTTAATCTCGGTATTTGCAAGATTTAAGAGGTCTAATCTCGCAAGATCTTGGTATTTTGCAAGATCTCGCATACCTGCGAATTATTTTTAATAATTCTAAATATTCAATTTAAACTTGGTAAAGTTATTGCTCTGTGGGTGAAATAATGAAATAATATACATATACAAAAACTGCTGGATGAGGAGGATAGAGGATCGACATGAGTGGTGAAATTCGGGAAAGGCCTATGTAGTGGATGAACATGGGCTGATGGATGGATGGATGGAATTTCTTGTCTAAATTTATCAAATAATGAACCACCATCTCCACGTCACAGTCACGAAAACAATTGCAAATGGCGAAAAAATAGGCCAATGGCGCACGCAACACTACTGCTACTACTCCTCCTCACCCGCGCAGGCACATCTCCTCTCACTCTAGCGCCGAGAAGAACCAGGCTCGTATGTTTATAGAATGTGTTGCTATGCAATCTTGCGTAATTGCGCACGATTTTGGGTGCAAGATTAGTCTTGCAAAATTCGTGCAAGATCTCGGTATTTCGAGATCTCGGAATACCGTGATTGCACTCCCTAGTGTGAGTAGTATAGGTGAAACGGAAAATTACGAACTGTCACCCATATCATGCTAACTCGAACATACTATAGTGTATAATGAAAAACAATAGAGAAACGGGTTATAAAATTTTGTACTAAAACGGTGGCATGCCTATTATATATGCGCCTTACCCGAGGGCCACGGGCAATGACGCTCCAAGCGAATTCGCGTTAAGTACATATTATAAACACTTACCTGGAGGATATTGACTGTACGGATCGTGTGGAGCATTTGTACTCGGGTACGTCTGTCCCGCTGGAATCGGTGGTACATTCTTGCTCGGATCCACAACTGACGGCAAAGTCATGTTGACCGGCGTTGGCATATGAGGCTGTTGTTTACCGACAGGTGGCGCTAAATGCTCGTGACTCGGTTCATGCGGGCTTTGGGACATTAATCTCGAGTGCGAACCGGGGCTTTGTCCCATCGGTGGAACTGGGACAGTAGTTTGCACTGGTTCACTAGGTTTTTGTGTCTCAGGACTAAGCATGCTTGAAACGCTGTGAGACATTCCCGAATTAGACGGTCTGTCTGCTCTAGCTTCTGCGCTTTCAATTTTGGTCGGATTTTTCTTTTTTCTGGATTTCGGCGTCGGTTTTTCATCACCAGGAGAGTATGAAGAAGTGATGGTGTCTAAGTTCTTCCTAAATGCAGGGACACCATCAGGATTGAGCGAGCTAGCCGTTTTTTCCAACTGGCTTAGAGAAGATTCCATGGCACGACTTTGAAGCCGTTGGTGCCTGTAATTTTTCAACGGATTGATCTTCGGGTGGTCCATTGATACGTCATTTTGTGAAGCGTCTATAGGTTGCTCTGTTGAAGATTTGTCGTCATGGTTTCTGCTGTCCAAAGCGTCTTCTGAAGGCAATTTTTCGTCTGTCGTTAAAACTAAAGGTTCGGCTTGCGTTTCATCTTTGTTATCAACGTTTGAGTTGGAAGACTGTTGCCCCGCATCAGATTTAGATTCTTTTGAATTATACTCGCTAGCTTTGTCATCTCTTGATTTATCTTTTACGATTTTCTTGGCTTTTTCCCTTCCTTCTTCGTCCTCACTATCTAAAATATGAGTATCCTCTTCGGATTCCGCATCCATTTTACTAGCATTGTTAGAGTCATTATTTTCATTTTCAGGTTTTCTGGATATCTTCGTTATGCTAAGAGATCCAGGTAAATTTGATCTGATCGACCTACCTTGAGGCATAGGCAACCTTCGGGGGTTGTATGATTTCATATCAGTGCCAGGTAACCGTGGTCGTTGACCAGTAATCAGTGGCCTTATTATTTTGTTCTGGCCCATCATTGAAGGTCGGTTCATGATCCGCTGGAGGCCAGGTCTGAGGCCAGTTTTGGAGGTGATTGTTATCGCAGAGTTGTTTTTGAGAGATCCTGGGATGTTCGCCGTGGATGGACGAGGACCCATAACTGGAAATAAAAGAGAAAAGTTACAACTAAATGTGCATTTTAATAATTTAGGCTTGCTTTTCGTTATTAGTTCAGCCAAAGAAACGTCTGCTCGCGACACAACTCAAGAACAGCTAGGCCCATTGAGCTAAGAATTGGCATATTAGTGAAGAATTAATGTGGAACCACGGGAAAAGCTTTGAAAATGACACATATTAAAAATATTGGGAAATGATTTGGAATTGATTGGTTTGGGATATTATCACTGATTACGTTAACTAAATCCATACATTATGTGTGATCCATCCATCCATCAGCCCGTTTTCGTCCACTGCTGGACATAGGCCTTTCCCAGATTTCGCCACTCTTGGCGGTCCTCCGTTCTCCTCATCCAGCCGCCACCCACAACGTCCTTCCAGCGGGCACGAGGTCGGCCTACGCTACGCTTTGCTTTATGTGGTCTCCATTCTAAAGCCTTTCTGCCCCAACGGCCATTTTAATTAAATAATACTTACTTTTCTTCCCCACGCCTTCTTTGTTATCGCCGGACTTTCCAGCAAGCCCTTTGAGCGACGTTTTGATGGCGATAATCTTGCCGGATTCTAGCTGCATGTAGATCCCTTTAGGCGACTTCAGTACCATGACTCTTTGACCGGCCTTCAGCACGATGTTTGTTTTCTCTGCTGAGTTCGTTGGTATCACCACATCTGTAAATAGAATATAATACTTACATCACATTCACACGATATTTTAGGAAATTGCAAAAAGGTTTAATTAAATTAGGAATTAGGCATAAGATGTTTACTGTGCTGACCGCTCGCACTAATTTAGTAAAATGGTCACCATTGGCCAGAACTAAACTTTATCTTATATGATGTGGCTCTTCTGACTGACATAATAAACAGTTTTATGTTAGAATTCGCAAAAGCAGTCTTGTATGTATTGACTTTGACGAGAAACTAAGCTTTGTTGATTTTAAGATACTACAGGTCTAGCGCATAACCGAGTCTGTTCCTGAGGTATGGGAGCGGTACGGGAGGGGTGTGTTTACTTTTATAACTTCAGTCGGACGTCAGCCTAGCCTCATTTTTCGCTCCTTCCGTGCCGCTCTCATACCTCAGGAACAGACTCAGTTATGCGTTAGACCTGAAGTTATAATTGCTTAATATGTAATGATGTTTTCATTGCATACTGAATTTAAACTGTAAGTTTTAAACTGTAATGGTTTGCAATTTGTTACTTAAATAAATAAATTATGTAAGCAACTCTTCTTGATGGTTGAAGAAAACACAAATGTGTCACAAAATTATTGTATTGCCGATTAGTTTCGCTTTAACGGCATTCTCGAGGATTTAATAAATGTATATAACACAAAAGCTGTTCATGTATGTAACAACAGGATGACAATATTGTAAATTGAAATTCTCGAGGATGCCGTTAAGGCGAAACTAGTCGGAAATACAATAATTTTGTGAAACAGTTCAAGTGTTTTCTTCAACCATGGTGGTGATGTTTCAACAAGTGCAGAAAATCGCAAATATGTATTAACTTTAACTCGTCTTGATACCAGAGGGGCTAGTTACCTAGAGGCAGCGTCATCTCCTGCGCGGTCATGCCCTGTCGGCGCCACACGTCAGCCGGAATCCACCGCGCGCCGTGCTGCATCGGACGCACAGACGCGACGGGTCGCTGCACGATGCTGCCGTCAGCTGTGCGCACCGTACGGTACGCGGTCGTCGGTTTAGGAGCGGCCGCTGCTTTCTTTTCTAGTTCGTACCTGAATAAATTATGCATTTGGTCAGTTTCAACATTGTCTTTACAATATATACAATCATTTAAAATTCTGAGTCTTGCGATTGCGCTTCATATCTATTGTTATCGAAAATGAGCCGGTCAAAAGCATAAGTGGTGTATGCGTGTGTGTGTGTGCGTACTGCAGTAGTAGTACGCACCGACGACGCCAAATAATGTATACGTCTGGGGGCAGACAAGTACTAACACTGTTTAAAAATCCATACAGTTGTCTAACAAAGCGTCCGGACGTAACGGTTATGCGGGGCTTGCGGGGCAAGACTCCGAACTGCTTGTTCGAAAATTGTAGCTCGGTGGCTTACCCCCCGCGTCTCGTCTCGCAGGCCCCGCACAATTGCTCTGTCTGAGCGCTTTCGTTGGACAACTGTATGGTTTTTTTTCATCACTAATGCTCTGAAAGTAAGTCGTATTTAACGCGAAATACGGGACGTAAATTCGATTTACAAACCTAGGGTGGTAAGTAAATTTGAAAATCGAACGAGTGTCCCTTACAGTCACTAGCTAGTAAGTCATTCGTCTCGCTAAATGACATTGGAAAATAAATTTTATTTATACCATTAGTAGTGTAGTAATAATAATATTCGTATTCCAATAAGTCCTTTTGTAGCCCTACTTAAATATAGTTTTTTTTATATATTTCACGTATCATATTATAAAATCATTACAATATCATTATCATAAAATATTATTTTTATACAGATTAGATTTGACATGTAAAACGTATACTTCATGTATCTATTTTACAAATAAACAATTTGAATTTGAATTTGAATATGGAACAATGTGACTTGCATATATTAGGTAAATATGCTAAATTAAATGTTAAAAAGACGTTGAAGAATTTACACAATAACTAAATTAGTTTTATTTTTAAAACAATCACACCGGCCAGGAAGACACGATTGCACAAAAAAGTCTCATGAATAGAAAATGCGGCAGTAAAATTATCTTGTTGAAAACATAATTTTGTAAGTTTTTTTTATTTCTACGCATTAGTGATGAATCATATGTTGTTGATACTTGAATAGAAGGTAAATAATTATGAATAAAGAGGCAGCACCAGTTACTAATACATAATCGATTAAACCAGAATTCACGACATAATTTTTCATAATTTTTTTTAAGGCGAGGCCGTAATGGAGCCGAGAGTGTAATGTGTAATGCTCACGCGTTTCATACGTTTTTCAACATACTTGCGAGGAAAAATAATAAAATTTCACTGTCTTTTTTTTCCACATAATCGAAACCACAGCTGACTGAACTGAACTGACAACTTTCTTTGAAAAATGGCGGCGGATATTTTGTTTTTCGCGCAGATGGAAATAGAGGCACTGACGCATTCGCCAAACAGACAAATATTAACAAAATGAATGTTTTTGTATTTACAACAAAAATTTGAGTTAATTTGTTGATAAAAATAAATAATTTGATGAAATTAAATGATTATTTATTATATTTTAACTGAGACATTTATTTATTCGAAAAAACTTTACTAAATCTTTGCTAAGATTTTTAAAAAACTGTAATGTGAAAAAACACTAGCGCGATAATGTAAAGTAATAAACACGCGTGTTTAATATGACCCTGAGAACGCTGCAATAAGGGCCACTTTATAAGCAACTGTGTTGAAAAGATTTTTATAGAATATTATGCCAATTAGATAGTATGATTAACGTTAATTATAATAAAACCTTAATTATGTCTCGAATTGTAAAATAACTGTGGATTAATTGTAATTAAAAGCTGTAATATTAGTTTATTTTTCTTTCGTGGAATTTATAATTTAATCTAATTCGTTACATCTTGTAATTTATTGCACTGGCTATATTTACACCTTGTGTGTAAGATGATGAAATAATATATGTGTAATTAATAATAATAATAATTTAAATTTGCTACCTGCAGAAAAATATTTAATGTCTGTTGTGTATCTGCAGCAATCATTGAGTTTGCCCCTTTTAGTTTCTTGATTTATTTTTCTGTGTATATCTTTTTTGTGGCAAATAAATGCTTTTCACTTATACTCGTAGTCATAGATATAGTTATAACAGTGAAAAATTTAAATGAGGCTGTTTGAATTAAATTTAAAGAGGAGTCAAGTATTGCTGCCATTCATCAACCTGTTACGTCCACTACAGGACGTAACACTAGGTCTTTCCAAGATTTCGTCACTCTTGGCGGTCCTCCTGGAAGAAATGCCCAAACCTACACACTCTGGGTAGGCGGTTTGGTGAGCGCGGTGCCGAAACCCTCGCACCAGCGACGCCACGGCCCGTCACCAGCCTGTTTTATATAAGGCCCAGCAATGGCAGAAGAATGTACCGCCATCAAACGGTTCCACGCAATGGTAGGACACCTATTTGATGGTACCTCCACAGTCGAGCTCGGCACCAGCTTTACCACTTGGGTGCCTCACAACAACACAACCAGTCATTTGTTGAAAAAAATCAGCAAACAACCAGAATAGATAAAGGGCACTTTTTAAATTTGAACTATTCTTGATGAAATACTTAACTAAATCAACTACCCCGCAGTTCTATTAATATGACATAATCAATAAACAAAAACTCATGGTATAATTTTTAACAATTTATCTAAAAAAATATATAATTATTATTAAGATTATAGCTAATTAGACAGAAAATGAAGTCAATTATTATTACGTATAATCAGAACAATCAGAATAGATTGGGGGCACCTTTTAAATTCAAGCCATTGTCGATAAAATGTGATGATCCAGTAATGCTTCTTGCTTTGTCGCTAGCTAAGAAAATAACTAAATCCGCGACCTCCTCCGGTTCCGAAATTCTATTGATAGGACAAAATCCCGCTAAATTTTTAAATATTTTATCAGGATCGTTAAAGTTCTCGATAATATTAGTTCTGACAGGCCCAGGATTAACAATATTGACCCTTACTCCTTTTGGCGCGAGTTCAAGAGCTATACATCTGCTAAAGTGATGTAAGCCTTTGATGCGCTGTACGCTGAATATGACCCGTGTGGTATAACTGCTGCAATGCTACAAATATTAACAATATTCCCTTTACTTTCAACCAAATGTTTGACAGCAGAATTTGTCAAATTTACAGAAGCTCGAAAATTTACACTCATAACTTTGTCAAGCACTTCCATTGAGTAATCGTAGCCGACGTTTTCTTCTTGAATTGATATTCCAGCATTATTCACTAATATATCGATTCTTCCAAAGGCATCGATGGCGTTGCTAATGATTCGACTCACGTCCTCATCTACGGTCAAGTCAGCGACGATCATTAATGGTTGCATTTCTTTGATCTCTTCACACGTTTGAACTACCCTCATCAGTCTTTCTTCGTTTTTGTCAACCAGAACTACATTGGCTCCTTCTTTAACGAAGAGAATGGCTGTAGCCGCTCCTATACCAGAGCCAGCTCCAGTTATTATTACAGACTTGTTTTGGAAACTCATTATAACTCAGACAAAGCAATGACTTTTCGAACAACATAACAAAATATTTTAAGTAACAAAATGTTGGCCTCATTCCTTATATACTTATTGGTATACTATATACAGGGGGCGTATGCTGTATACTTCTATTATGGTTATTTAAACCTTATAGGACTAAGACAAAAATAAAACATACAATAACCAGAACAAAACCCTACTTGCATAAACTAAACTATTGACTACTCGGTTTTTTTTTATGTGTTGTGCAAAGGCGAATACGAAACGCTCATTGGTTAATTTTCGTTTTGTATTATTTTCTATTCAAGCTGTGCGTTTCTGTGAAAGCTACTTAATTGAATAACGAATGGACCAAAGAGCGTGTCGTATTCAGCCAGAAATAGAGTTTAGAAATAGATACAAAATTTTAAAAGCTAAGTCCATACGCATTTAGTTCTGAAGATGGTGCTAGTGTCTCATTTTACAAATTTTGTAATTTTAGAGGACAATAATGATTATTAGCGGACGGACCAATATAAACAATTTTTATAGCGAAAAATCAATAGTATTAAATATTGGAAACGGGTGAAATGTGTCACTATTAAAATAAAATGTAAGTTTTACCACTTTTTTATGTTTGGAGACATCTTATTATTTCGTGATTCAAGTTTTAAAATACAATGAACTCGAAGTTTACTGGGCCGATTTAGTTGAAATTCAGCATATATGATGTATGATATATGGATAGGTGAAGAAATAGGTACATTGCACTCAGACAGCTGTAATAAATCTAAACAGAATTTGCACAATTACGACAACAGCCTGTATAAAAAGCCACTGGTATACTAAAGGTTTGTCAAACGCGGAGATGATAAAGGCATCTCAAGGAAAAAAGCGTTTTAAAACAAATTACACAACAAACGGTAATTTATTCAAGGTGACTTGGACTTATAAAGTCAAATAGTAGAGACTAAACCGAAGAAACGACTCGATGTTTATTTATTGGAAACAAATTTTCAAAAGAAAAAAAATATGTTCGTTAAAGTAGTTGGATAATATGAAATTTATTCAATAAGCTCATTTCTTTTTTTGGAAACATTTTTATAGTATCACTTTTGTTTTTTGAAAACCTACTTTTTATGAAAAATCTTGTCTCATTTTTGCTGTACACAATCGCAACCAGCCAGTAGTCAAAAAGAGTGTGGTGATTATTCTTTTTTAACTTTTATAGATGGTAGATGGGGCCGGGCTCGACCATGGAGGTACGACCATCTTACTCGCAAACCCCCCGAAGCTATTCAGGATAGAGTAATAGGACAGCACTCAAACAGGCACAACTAGGTGGCCCACCATCCCTGGGAACGATGGATGGCGGTATATCTGTCCCCAATTGTCGGGCCTCATATAAAACAGACGGTTTCGGGCATCGGCGTCACTGGTGCGAGGGTTTCGGCACCGCGCTCACCAACCCGCCTGCCCAGCGTATGTAAGTTTAGGCATTTCTTCCAGGAAGACCACCAAGTGTGACGAAATCTTGGAAAGACTTATGTCCAGCAGTGGACGTAACAGGTTGATGGATGAATGGAAGCGATACTTGACTTATCTAAATTTTATTTAAACACTCTCGCGCTGGTAGATTTTTCACTGTTAATCATACTCCAATCTAATTGGCATGTTTATCTAACAATTTTTAAATTTATATTGTTTTTAGGAGAAAAAATGAAAAATTATTTGGTGAAGTCTGGTGGTGGTGCGAGGGTTTCGACAACGCGCTCGCCAACTCTGCCCAGCGTGTATGGGCACATCTTCCAGGAGGACCGGTAAGAATGGCGAAATCTTGCAAAGGCTTATATGCCCAGCAGTGGACGAACAACGCTGATGGATGGATGGATCATTAACTTATCACAATAAGTTAATATTGAAAAACAAAATGCGCGAATGCATGAGAATGTATTTAAGCATTTCACCCTACATCCAGGTATCCAGGAAATCGAGGTATAATTTATTTGATCGTCAATACAATTACACTTTAAGAATGAAATTGGTATTGACCTCGAATTAGCCCGTCAAATGTCCAGCACACACACGTATGTGTACAAAGTTTAAATTAAATTTCAAAATTCAGTCGGCAGGAATTGTCTGCCTCCGTTTTTACCGTGACATTCCGGGAATCCTTGTTTCCGGACATAGGATGGACAGAAACGAAATTTTAATACCTATAGTAAAATTTCAAAGGGTAGAACTTTTTTTTCACTCATTTGAATAAAGTTGTTCAGTAGAATGTGTTTTCTTGTAATTCATAAGTACATCTGTACCACTTACCCTCTCTGCGCCAATCTCTTCTCGGCACTGGACAGCTTCTTCTCCTTCCTATCGACGAGCAACGACTCGTGTTGAAACGGTTCTTTGCTGAGCTGCTGCCCGAGCTGAGTGATGATGCCCTGCATTATCACGTCTATGTACTTGTCTTTGTGCTCTGACAGATCCTTCACCTCTGTCTCCTGGAATAACGGAATTGACATGAGTTATTTACACACGTTTTCAGTTCAATCAATTATAAGTCTCATATACTTTCGCTGTTTCGAGACATATTGTGTATATAATATGAAAAAATCAATAAATTAAAGCATTGTTTTCTTAACATATTAATTTCTTAATTTTTATTTGCCTATAAGTTACACTATGGCTGAGATTCAGAGCGCATTTTGAGTCCGAACTCAATCTTACAAATGTCAAAAAGTGACGTGATCTCATACTAGAGTGACGTTTGTAAGATTGAGTTCCTCTTGAGTTCGGACTCAAAGTGCACTCTGAATCTCAGCCTATGGCCCGCTCAAGGTTTCAATTCAATTTTTTTATTGGCGATACGGTCATAAAGAATGGTTCGAACGATAGTTTAACTGGTGACCGAGCCCTTTGTCTCACATGCGCTGCTGATGAACTGCTGGATTTTGGCGTTATAAGACCGTGTTTTTATTTGTCAAAACATTTATTCGGGGCAAAACTGTCTGACAGCAGTGATAATGAGGAATATTTGATTCCGCCTGACATCTGGGAACAGCAACAAAACAAAGCCGTGAATGAAACTGCACATACTAGCTATTAAAACACTCACATGGTACCATTAAAGACCTCGCTATGCACCAGTTTCATTACTTACTATATATACTATCCGTTTCGGATGCTATTAGGATAGGACCTTGTCATACCTGATACACGTGTGCGTTAGCAACGTTGACGGAAGTACGTGAGTGAGTGAGATGCACAAAGTCCTATCCTAATAGCATCTGAAAAGGATAGTACTTAGTTACCTTCTCGTCGTTATCGAAGCAGAGGTTAGTGATCTCCTTCATGGAGAGCACGGCGTCGGGGTTGCACTCGTCGACGACGCGGTCGGCCATGCCCTGCTTGTTTATCTGTCGGTCGTAGATCTTCTTCTCTAGGCACCAGTCCATCACGAACCGGTACACGAAGCACGGCTTCTTCTGTCCGTACCTGTGGGACGGTCGCGTTAATTATCGTTCTGAAGTGCAATTGTGTAAGACAATCGTATTCAAATTGATTGTCATACGGCTATTTGGCTAAGCAACTTAAACACGAAACCACTGGGGATAGAACTTGCTCAGGAGTACGAATCTGACTCACCTGTATACCCTACAAACAGCCTGCGTGTCGTGGCACGGGTTCCAACTAGCGTCGAACACGATGACCCTATTAGCGCCCACCAAGTTGATCCCGAGGGAGCCAGCCCTCGTCGACACGAGGAACAAATAGACATGGGGATTGGCGTTGAACTCGTTAATTAGCTTCTCCCGTTCTAGAGCGTGGGTTGAGCCGTCCAACCCTGGAAAATGGAAAATTATGTTGTAAACAGACTGGTAACAGTGAAAGAAACCGTATACTCTACTGATCATATTTGACAATTACCCCAAGAAAAGTTTCACTATTTGATACTAATTACCCGACTGCCCAAAGTTTTATGACCAGTATGTATGTAGTTTTCGATAGTCGTGAAATTAGTTACGAGATCCAAAAAAAATATCACGCCTCTGGAAAATCCATGTATTTTGAAGTTATTAAACTACATGAGCACTGTTCTTAAATTAAAAAAAAATGTTACAAACTCGGGAAATCGATTCAGAGGTTTAAAATAATTTGTAATGATGCATAGTGTCATAAAGTCATACATAAGCTATCTACAGGATTTTCCCAGCAAAAAAGGCATTCAAATATTTACACCTACATCAGTACGATAATAGCCGATTAAGATTGCGAGTTCATAAAATCACATCGAGGTCATAAAATTAATCAGTATCCTCCGCTTTTCCTATTAAACATCCCATCTAAGAGTTATTAACTGTGATGTTATACGTAGGGTTTTAATAATCTTGTTTTACACTTTTGCATGCAGTCGGGTTTTTGATAATTTTTAATTAAAAATATATATTTATAATTTACACACCAACTGTTAATTTTCTGTGTGAGTGTAAATTTTTTAATAATAGTTATACACACAGATATAAATGATATAAATTAATTCATAGAAATTATAGAAAAACTAATAGCTTACGGTAATAGTTGGTGTTCTTTTGCCACACGCAGTTCGTTCCAGGAATATAGTTTCTTTGTAGAAAGTCTTCAATGAGATTCAGTGTAAATAAACTTTGACTAAAGAGTAATATTCTATCTCCTAATTTTATACTTTCGTTCAAGATGTAGAAAAACAACTCCATCTTTGCTGAATTTTCTATAATACCAGGGATATAGTCTTTTAAAAGTTCTGCCGCCCAATCGTAAGTCATTTCTTCAGCTTTCTTCACTAGGGCTAGTTCTTCTTCTCTATTTAATTTCTCTTCTTTCTCACTATCTTCCGAATCAGAATCGTCATTCTTATCTTTAGAAGTTTTTCTATCTTTTCTGCCTCTAGGCTTTGGTCCCGGTTTGCCTTTAGGTTTGGGCCCGGGTTTTCTTCGACCTTCAGGCCTAGTTTCTTTCCCTTTACCCTTCGGTTTTCCTTTCTTAGGGACTTCCTCTTCCGATTCCGATCCACTCTTCGCTTCGTCAGTTTTCTTTTCCTTATCATCTTTTTTATGTTTGTTGTCTGCCGTTTCTAGCTTATTCTCTTTAGGAGTGTTCGGTTTAACTTCCTTCTTGGATTCGTCTTTCACGAGCTTCTTCGTATCCAAGTCTTCGATTTTGACCTCTCCATCTGACTCTGATTTGACTTCAGTCTTTACTTCAGCCTTTAGTCTGTCAACCTCAGTTTTTATAATAGGCCATGTAGTTATAGGGCTGCCAGAACTACCCAGTGGAGGTTTCGTTTCTAAATGGGATTGGAAACCATCATATGGGGCAGCGTAGTTAGTATTTGTGCTTGGATCGATTGGATTTGGATACCCAGACACGATTGGTTGATTGTAATTGAACCCTGTATTATCATAGTTAGGACCAGGGTTATTTGGGGGCATGGGGCCTTCGGTCTTTATTGGGCCATTAGCAGAATAATTCGCAGCAGGCTCATCTTTGATAGCCACTTGATCACCTGGAATGTTATTTACTGGTGCCTCATTTGGGGCTGCGCTATTTGGATACCCTGGATAGTTGTTAGGTCCATATTGAGGATTGTATGGGCCCGGAGCGTTAGGGTATGTTGATGAATTTTCAGGATAAGATGGAGGGTAAGTTTGATTGGGGTAACTTGTTGCCGGCGGATTGGGGTAAGTAGGGCTAGGGCCGGCGACTGGTGTTGAAACCCCTGGGGTGGCATTGTACCCTGGATATCCTTGCTGGTTCGGGTAGGAGCCTTGTGGGTAAGGTGGTTGTGGCTGGTTTGCGTAGCCCTCTTGGTTATTTTGATAAGGTTGCACCATGTTTCCTGTATAGGACGGATCGGTGGGCGGAGCTGTGTAGTTCGGAGGGTACGGTTGGGGGTTATTATAATCTGGCGGTGGAGTTCCTGTATAGTTTTGTGGCGTTTGGTTGGCTCGGTAGTCTTGGGGTGGCTGTCCTCCAGGATAGTTTTGCGGAGGTTGGTTATTTGGGTACTGGGGATTGTTATAGTACCCAGAGCCATTGTTGCCGTAGTAATTATTACTGTTTCCGTTACCCCAGTAATTCTGATTGTAGTTTGGGTCTTGACTGTTCTGTGGATACTGATTAGGGTAGTTGTTACTGTAAGGCTGTTGTTGGTAGTAATTGTTGCTATAGTTCTGGTTGTATCCTTGATTCGGTGGGTAATATCCTTGGCCAGAGTTTGGATAATTTTGATATGGGGGATAGGATCCTTCTTGATTGGGTCCGTATGGGACCGGAGCACCATACGGTGGACCATTTGGACCATAATTTCCGAAGCTATTCGGGTCTCCAGGATTTTTGGGGGGTCCAGTGCTCGTTTGGTTGGGAGGAATCGTTGCTGCTGGTTTCTTTGACGCGCCCTGGAAATATAAGTTTTATTTTTTAGCAATGCTTATAAATTCTGACATCCTAGCTTACTACAATACTTATTTTGATTGGAATGGCCATCGCGTACACGTCTTCATCTACCCAGACAAAGGCAGTTCAGCAGTTCAAAGTAACAATTCGGTTATTCTGACGAAAATAGGTATCAAGATGAGTTAGTAATTTGGAAACATTTTTATTTCGCTAAAACCTGCGTCTCAATTAAGAATGTAATCGCACCCGCAGATAAACTTCCTATTCTTAATTAAAACGCGTAATAGATTTAAGTGCGATGTGCTGCCAGATCAACAAATCGATAGAGCCTGCAAGAAAGCGATAGATTCTATTAAATAAATGGGTCAAAAAAGCAGTAGATTTAGCACTGAATGAAGCATGTAATAAATTGGTAAAAAGAAACTATACGGAAACATATAATGTTGTAATTAAACAAAGAAAAAAAGTATACAAATGTCAACATAATTTAAGCAAAACATTTCATGATCAGTAGGGCCGACTTGCACCAATATTTAAATCTAGATTTAGGACTTAAGCTGAGTTTAATTTGACAGAAATATATTGACTGACAGATCCTAAACCTGATTTAGCGACAAAATCTAGATTTATGATTTTGGTGCAAGCCGCCCTAAAATTAGTAACTAGTCTAGTTACAGTCATAAAATCAACAAAAACACACCAACACAGAATTAAAACTCTTCATCCACAATCATTATTGAACTTGACGATGAGCCAGCCTGACCAAATTAATCATTTTTCAATTTATATTTCTCGGATGACCGAGAAATCCAACAAATCAAAGCAAACGAATTTTATTTCTTGGGAATTCCCCTCCAATTAACTCCATAATTACTCGCTTGTACACATGAGCTCAGCACACACACGTTAACATCATAGAATCCGCCATTTTTTGTGCCTCAGAGGTATTGCAAGGGAATCCCCTAAGTCATAAGAGTAATATAAAAACCCTTCCATAGATCCATATTTTTGTTATATCAAAAATTAATGAAGAAGTTGCCATTATTTCCAAATTTAAATTTTGCACGAGGCCCCAAATTCTCAAATTCGGCACTAAACGCAGCAAGAAAGCGCTAGATCAAGTGCCGAAAGCACTAAAATGGCAGCACGATAAGACGCAGGTGTAGCATTGCATTGCATTGGGTTTGTTTATTTGGAAATCGTTGAAATAGGTGACTTGAAAATACAAATTTGAGTTACTGCGAAACTAGGGACGTCGTCGTCTCGCTCCGCTCCACTTCGCTCGGCTCCTTATTTTATCTTACATGTCAACCTAACACGCTCCTCCTCGCTTCGCTCGTCGTCGAACCTATTTTTTTTCTTTTGGTGAATGTTTTTTTTTATCACTTTAAAGACCCAAAATTACTTCCTATCCTTCCTACGCCTATATTTAATTTGCTAACCCCAGTTCCCGCGTCTTTATCGAAAGTCAGTGCCGGCAGCCATTTTGGGACACGGCGCTGGCAGCTGAGGCACTTCCTTATTATTATGACAACCCATGATTTTTATGACCATTCTTTGCGGTAATTTGCTATTATTTGTTGATAAGGCTTTGGTTACCTTTCCCCCTCGTGGCTTGGCAGTCCGGCGCGGTGGAGCCTTGCTTCTGGTGGCGCGTCCAGCCTTCGTCACTCCACCCAATTCCTCCAAGTCCAAATCCTCTTCAATCGCAGCGTTCGCTTCGCTGCGTTTCCTCAAGAAGTTGTAGAGGACGTCTGGGTGGTTCCATATCTACGAAAAAGGTAAAAAAAAAACGGTAACCTCATTTATGAATTCAAATTTTCTACCCTTCTAAGCATATTGTCCCGTTTTGAAGCAAAAGATGTAAAATTTCCGATAAAAATTCGCTGCTTTTTCATTACAAATAAAAAAAACGGTCAAGTGCGAGTAGGACTCGCGCCGATAATGGACTTAAATGATTTGAATAAATATTACAAACTTATCATTACCATTAAAATGTCTAAAACAAAACTGAAAAATTAAGTTGGTCGAGTGGGCGTTTTCAGTATTTGTTGTATGGCACATAATACACAGAAAAATTCAAATTCCTAACTAGTTTAGTTTTTGAGATAGACCTCGTACGAATAATGGTCTCAAAATTAACAACTTTCATGGCCTCCCATTTCTTTATTTTTGGAGATAATATAAAAAAAAAAATATTTGTACTCTGACAACCGACTTCAAGACAATGACAATAAGAAATTCGTCTTCCTTTTTCGTGTATATTACAAGTAAAAAATATTTAATTTAATTTTAATTCAATATTCGGTTTTGGCTCAACATTTTACATAACATACGCAAAATCAAATCTGTAACTCATCCCCTGCAAGCAAGTACGGACAGACAGCACAACGACATTCCGTGTTGCCTTCGGGTACGGAACCCTAAGAACTTGCGTCGTAATCTTACCTTGCAACAAATAGCGAAAGCCTTCAGCGGATTCGGTACCGAGGTGGAGCGAACGACTTCGTTCATGAATCTATCGTACAGCTTGCGCTGGAGCGGCGTCATGCGGATCAGTAGTACAAACTCTTCCTTCTGTGGCAATGTCGACTGTAGGACGGCGTGTGAGCGTCTGAAAAATATTAGGAATTTGGCTTTACTGCATTGTATCGCGTTAAAAAGGAAGCCTGCGGGTCTATTACGTATCTTTGAATATGTTGCCAAACATGGTTGCTATTCATCAAAAACAGATGAAAAATTAACTTCCAAAATAACCTTCAATGGGTACTGAACTATTTACGAATTGTGACGTCATTTCAAGTGCGAACGTATCTTTAGATAAACGTAATTTCGATAGTATATGTATGTTTTCGGCACTCGGTTGGCAACTGACTTTACGATACAGAATCAAGGGACAGGTCGCAGAATGAAGTCTTGGCTGCGCAACATCCAAGAATGGACACGTGTTGCGAGTGCCGTCGACCTGTTTCGCCTCGCACAAGACAATACTGCCAATCTTCATTAGATGGGGAGTCACCCTAAGACTGCATTATATACATGTCGTCACGAAAAAACATATCTTCGACGGGCTTTCAGACATCCATCCATCCATCCATCAGCCTGTTTCGTCCGCTGCTTGACATAGGCCTTTCCAAGATTTCGCCCCTCTTGGCGGTCCTTCTGAAAGAAATGCCAGCTGGTACAGCTTTTGCTCAGATTTACTCAGACTATATTTCAAGAAAGGTTTCCGCGTTACAATTTTGTATGAGAGGAAAAGAAAAAAAGTTATGAATTTCACATAGGAAAAGTTGATAAATTTCAATGTTTAAAATTCCGATGGATGTTAGTTCAAAGGTATAGGAGTTCGATGTACGTCAGTTCGAAACATATTGGTTGGGGAAAATCTCTTTGACTATACCATTTGTATCTGGCTGGTTTTGGTATTATTAAAAAAATTAAATTTTAAGGAAGATAATTCCAAATTCAAATTGGGTAAAATGTGTGATTTTCATTTGTTTTTCTTACTGTGAAGATGAGTGAATCTAATGAAGAAATTCGATACATTTAAAAATTTTTGTTTATGGGCCTAGTGCAGTGTCTGTGAGAGTAGCACAAATTTGGTTTAAGCGTTTTCAATCCGGAAATTTTGATGTCCTCGCTCTGGACGCCCTGTTACGGATAAAATGGATGCCATTTTTGAAAAAGTCGAGCAAGATCGGCATATCAGTAGTTACGATGTAGCTGAAGAGCTGGGGATTGACCACAAAACAGTTTTGGCGCATTTGAAAAAAGCTGGGTACACAAAAAAGCTCGATATTTGGGTGCCCCATTAGCTCACTGAAAGAAACTTAATGAACTGTGTACTCATTTTTTATTTCTTTATTACGACGTAATGAAACCGAACCATTTTTTAAAAATCTGATAACTGGTGATGAAGTTTATTTTTCCTTTTCAATATATTCACCTGCAACCCTAATACATTTTTCAGATCTTTCAATTAGCTTATGTATACCCTCAAAAAAAAAACGTTTTTTCTTTGTCTGAAAAATAAGCTGAAACTGCTTCCTTCACTTCTTCATCGCTTGAGAACTTCTTCCCCCGAGGTTCTTTTTTCATTTTTGGAAAGAGATAATAATCACTGGGAGCCAGGTCAGGACTGTAGGGTGGATGAACCAAAATATCGAAGCCCACCTTATGCAGGGAAGCCAACGCAACACGGCTCTTGTGCACAGGCGCGTTGTCGTGCAGAAGGAGGACACCTTTGGTTAATTTTCCCCTTCTTTTTGCCTTGATTGCTTCCTTTAATCGCTCTAAGATTGAAGCGTAGTATTCTTCGGTTATGGAGACACCTTTATCTTTATAATCTATCAACAAGATTCCTTCTGAGTCCCCAAAGATTGTCGCCATGATTTTTCCCGCCGACTGTGACACCTTAAATTTCTTTGGTGGTGGTGTGCCTTTTTGTGCCACTGCATAGAATCTTGTGGACTCAGGTTCATAATGATGAACCCAAGTTTCATCCCCAGTAACAATTCGAGTCAATACTCCATTCTGGTCTTCATTACAGAGGTCCAAAAACGCGCGAGAACACTCTACGCGCTGTTGTTTTTGAGGCGGCGTGAGCATTCTCGGCACCCACCTTGCACTGACTTTGGTCATGCCGAGATGATCGTGAAGAATTTTAAATATGGTTGTATCGGATACTCCAACCATTTCTGCGAGCTGTTTCTTCTTTAGTCTAGCATCTTCCAGTATTAATTTTTCCACTTTTTGAATGATTTCCGGAGTGGTAACCTCGATCGACCGTCCTGGCCGAGGATCATCTTCAAGTGAGGCCCTGCCATTCTTAAAAAGGGTATGCCACTTATAAACCATGGTTTTACCGGGGCAAGACTCCCCGTAAACGGATGACATCTCTTCTAGTATGGTTTGAACCGATTTACCTTGCTTGGTAAGGAACTTTATGACAGCGCGGTGCTCGATTTTCTCCATTTTTCACAATGTTCTTCCCAACTGAGTTGTTTGATCGACGATAATTCAAATAGTAATGGCCCGATTAAAACAAAACATTCTATTTATACTAATAATGAGCTACTTAACCAGTTACGACTAAGGAAAGTACCCTCATTTATTAATTACCTACCCATTCCGCGAATATAAAAATGCACCCTCGTATGTAATTGTAATTGAAGGTAATTCAAATCAATCAGTATGTGTCAACTCACCTCTGCACAAACCCGACGAGCAAAGAATGCAACACGTGCGCCCGATACCTCATCAGCCTTATATCTTGAGGGGTCGAGTCTATACACTGCCCGTTCTGTATGGGTCGCTCGAACATGTTGCAGAATTCCGTCTTGCTACCGAGGTAGTTCGGCCGGACGAAGTCGACCATGCACCAGTATTCTAGCAGGTTGTTTTGGAGGGGGTAGCCTACAAGAAAAATGTGATTCGTTAAAGTTAATATTGGTAGTCACAGAATACTTACTTAATAGTACAGGTCAAGAAGGATCACTCGGAAAAGACATTTTATAATAAATAGCGACTCTTTCTTTGTCCAATAAAGTTCTATTTAGCTCGCACAGCACTGCGTGCCTAAAACATATATTCGACTTGAAAGTTGTTTATTTTTTATCGCGTAAGTTTCTCTTTTTGACGCACTGCGCGCACGCCAAGGTGGCTTTTGTAATTGTAGGTAGGTACTTGTAATATAAGGTACTTGTAATTGCTGTCGCACTTTAAATGCCGAGTGCACCAGGCCTGTATTAAGTGCCTACTAAAATAAGATCAAGCCCCGCAGGATGTACGCTTTGATCAATGCAAATGTAACCCTAATATCTCGCCTCTTGATGACCTTGAAGTTAGTTGCAGATAGCGCATTCTCGAAGCTTCTAAATTCGCTGTATCCTTCTCCACTCAAACGAGCTCAAAGGTTATTTGTTTAGTTAAGCTGTTTTCCTACTGATGAACATACAAAAGAACCTTATGAGTTATTTTTTTCTCTTTTTACCGGTGAGAACGACGCGTCGTTTCGTGCGCATCTGTTTGAGCGCGTACGAGATGTTGGAGTGGGAGTTCTTGATGCGATGACCCTCGTCACAGATCACTAGGTCTGGCCCTGGCTTCACTAGCGCTTCGTACATTTCTGAAAAAAATATATACTGTATGACTTTATCCATCACACAATGTAGCTCTAGTAGCTCAACTCAGCACAAACTCGAATCAAACTAGATTTTCGCGTTCGTCGTCGTAAACGTTTTGAAAACACTACGCTGCGCAAAAGGAACATCATTATTTGAATTCAGAGCTATTTCAGCGCCAGTTTTGCCACGACATCGAGACAGCGTGTCTATGACCTATTGTTATACTATTTCTGTTAAAATACCTAAATTCAAGAAATAATAAAATTCAACAGTAGTATTGTGTATTGTACATATTGCATTGAAATGTGAGCAACGTGCGGTCCACCTGTCATTACTTTTTTTAAATTTGATTTAAGCAACACTATTTAAAGCTCACATTTCTATGATTTACCTCGAGTCGAGGTGGTGTGGATGTGAAGTGAACGACTTTTGATTTGTGGTGCTACATCGTTTAACTGAGAATTGCGCTTGTGTGAGTGATCCCCAAACGTACAGTCAGACAAAAAATACATACAGTCTTTAATTTATTTACAGTTTAATAATATTTCTTCTACATTCGACATTGCATCTTGATCATCTTGAACTTTACTCTCGTCTGATATATCGCCTACGTTTATGATGAATCGCTGTGTTTGGGTAACAATAAAGCAGATTCTGAGGGCTTTAATATAATTTTTAGTACTGTCAAAGCTACATTTTATTAATTCCAAAATGGTTTTCTGGTGTTAACAAGAAAAGCTATATTACTTTAGAGAAATTTAAGTTTTGACAGCACTAAAACCAAAATTAAAGCCTTTCGAATCGACTTTATTAGCGACCAAATCAAATTTTTGGCTGCTCAATGGCTTTCGGGTATTCAGTATAGAAGCCATTTCACAAATATGTTAAAAAAATCTAAAAACTAAACAACTAAACGCATGCTAATCTACTAGCGGTACCGGAGGTGATATGCGGGGAGTGCGCGGCGGGGTAATGCCACGCGCCGGGCGGCCACGGCTTCAAGCCGATTGTAAATACCAGAACAAACCAGTCTAGCGGACGTTCCGCGCTTCAAGCCGCTTTGCTTTCTACACTGTAGGTCTCGCCTTCTGGACTGCACATAATCTCTAATTTCACATTTGAGAATTTCCAGTTGAAAATGCTTAACTATGAAATGCAGAACCGCTTAGCGAGATTTTCTCAATGCGGAAACTGCGCTTATTTTAGTGTATTTGTGGCGTGGATGGATGGTATAAAACAAAATTTGTTTTTAAACCATTATGACTATAGGGAGCTGAGCAATGATTTTGAACTTTATTTGTACATAACGAAAAAAATATCTAGATCTAGGCTAGATCAAAAAAAGATAATTGATTCCTAAAACCATTTATAAAAATATAGCATATTAAAAAGAGAAACGGTAATGGCAAGCATATTGAAACAAATCAGGGAAAAAGCCACAGAATGCAGAGTATCTCTCTTCTCAACTTCAACACACAAACTCACCATCTAACAGTTTCTTCTCCTCATTGTTAGGTTCATCCTCTTTCTTTTCATCCTTTTTGCTGTCGTCTTTCGTATCTTCTGTCTTGTTCGTATCTGCGTCCTCCTTATCTTTAGTATCCTCAGACAGTTTCGATTGGTTCGTTATATCCGAACCCTGGAAAGGCATGTTATAAGAAATTAAATAAGGGGAGTTATTGATTCAACATAATGTAGATAATAAATAAAACTTAGAACATGGAAATAAATACGATAATAGAAGTCGGATAAGAAACGGAAACACAAAGATGGTCGTTGTCGATGGTTGTGTATTTTCCATACACTCCTCCCAATTTTGTATTTGCGTTTGTATGGAGGTTCGTTCGTGATAGCTGTCCTTAACTTCGTTTCTGTTTTCACCTGTCGTTGTCATAACTCAATAACTACTATACTTGGGGTGCATGAAATCTCTTTTCTATGTGACTACTACATTACCTCTCGACGCTTTTTGGATAGGTAGACCAAGAACAAACTAACTGACAAAGTGGTAGTAGGTTGTCAACTGTTATTAGGCTGTCAACTGGTAGTAGGCTGTCAACTGGTAGTAGGCTGTCAACTGGTAGTAGGCTGTCAACTGGTAGTAGGCTGTCAACTGGTAGTAGGCTGTCAACTGATAGTAGGCTGTCAACTGATAGTAGTCTGTCAACTGGTAGTAGGCTGTCAACTGGTAGTAGGCTGTCAACTGGTAGTAGGCTGTCAACTGATAGTAGGCTGTCAACTGGTAATGGGCTGTCAACTGGTAGTAGGCTGTCAACTGGTAGTAGGCTGTCAACTGATAGTAGGCTGTCAACTGGTAGTAGGCTTTCAACTGATAGTAGGCTGTCAACTGGTAGTAGTCTGTCAACTGATAGTAGGCTATCAACTGGTAGTAGGCTGTCAACTGATAGTAGGCTGTCAACTGGTAGTAGGCTGTCAACTGGTAGTAGGCTGTCAACTGATAGTAGGCTGTCAACTGGTAGTAGGCTGTCAACTGGTAGTAGGCTGTCAACTGGTGGTAGGCTTCGACCGTAGCTTGTCACCACCCTCACGCCAAAAACATGCCGCTAAGCGTCTCGTCGTGCTCCAGCATGACATCATGAGAGGCCGTATCGGGAAAGTGGTTACAGGCAGTTACGTAGTATCAGTCATTCGTCCGTTTCAGACTTACGTAGATTTTACGAGTCCTTGTACAAACGAATTAACTCGCCTGCTTTACTTTGCGGATGAGCGTCCTTCATCTCAGGGATCATTGCTGCTTTTTACTTGGACTTTCTTGAGTATGTCACCGAATTGGAGGGTACCCCTCAAGCATTACACTAGCTCACATACCTGAGTTGTATCATCGTTCCCAAGTTCCGGTTTGTCAGTCTTCTTGTCCTTATCTTCCTTCTCTTTCTCACTCTCCGTCTTAGCGTCGGCTTTCCTTTTCTTACGAGGTTTTTTGTCTTTTTTCATACTCAGCAGCCGGTACAGTTCGTAACCTATCATAAGAACTCCGCCAGTTGTTGTCCAATCCTGCAAATATTATATTCACGACACGATTCTCCGAGGGGGTAGACAGAAGTTATATAAAATTCTTTACAATAATATAAACAGGGCATATATGGTTAAAAATAACTACGATATCAAAAGGTTGGTTCATTTATTTTAGTGTAAGTGTTTTAGGGCTCCGCTCTAAAAAGCCACAATGTTTTTCTGCTTGCAACATAACTCGAAATGGCCGAGCCGATTAAGCTGGAATTTGGCATTTAGATGCAGAATTACATTAGGACTCCAAAAACATATAGCTTGTTATAGTTCAAGCTTACCTTTACAACTTTGGCTCGCATTTGCAGAGTTTTGTGGCTATCGTTGAGGACGTAGATAGGAAAATTTCTAGCCCTTACTTCACCTTGAGCTGCCAAATGGTTATTTGTAGGGTCTATTGGAAGCCATTTGTTGAATTCTGCCACCTAGACACAACAAAATATTAATAAAATATAGATCTATATTTAGTCAAAGAGAAATAAGGTTTCGAGGAGAGGCTGAAAAGTTTTGACTTAAGTCTCACTATTGCATGCATGTTATAGTCCATTCAGAATTAGCTGGCGTCTTTCCACTTGAGACCGTCATTAGCAATAACAATAGGATTAAGTCGTGGCGGGTGAATTCGCCTGAACGAAACAAAGAACATTTGTAAAACACGTGGGGCATGTGGTGTTTCAAACGTTTTTGATACATTCCTTATGTTATCTTCCCTTTAATAATATAAGAAAAAAGAAATACCATTCAGTTGTTTTTTAAACTTCGAAGAGATTAGTTCAGTGGAAAGTATCAACGCTGGTTGGTGTGCAACAAAACAGATAAGGCCGAAACGGCTCCTTTAAAAATGGATGGGCTCTATGAGTGTTTGGTTTACTACCCCTATTATATGTTCAAGTGGAAAGACGCCAGCTTATTCTGAATGGACTATACTATATATATATAATTGCGAATACCCTCAGTAGTATAAATAACAGAGTTTCATGTCATTAGCATCATTAGGAAGATCGCCGTACGCTCGCAGTGCTCGGACCTACTACCTTTGCCATTCACCGCTAATTCGCTGGAAGCATTTAGTATTATCAAAATTCTCCCGGAATTTCAAATCGGCGCGCAAATTCGTCGGGGGTCGAATAAAAAATTGTTTGAAGCCCAGTTGCGAGCATATTTTATATACAATTTTCAATATATGGACCAAGAAAGAAAAAAATATATAATTCATTTTTAGTCGTTTGTCAAATTTAAAATGGAATATATTATCATATCAGTTAGAAATGCTATTAGGAATTAGAAAAAGAACTGTTGTTCTTGTGTGTGTAATCAATGTGTAAATGTCTTGTACATCACACTCAATCACGAGCTGTCGTCAGCTTTACTAACGCACACAGGTCCTGCCCGAAAAGAGTTTCAAAGGAATAGAGTTTGTCAAACAGTAGCATTTACGACAAAAAAAAATTATAAGTTTAAATAAATTATGATAAAAATTACTTCTTTTATTTTGAGATGGTCTATCTCCCGGAATCAAATGGACAGGAGGTGGCAACCCTAAATACGACTGAAGTGGGGCACGCGAGTGTAGCTAGTGCTGCCATAAGTTCTGTCCCTATTTTTAAGGATAATTGCAAGGTTCTACGAAAACCCTAGAACTCAATCTACATATGTCCACAGAATTCAATTCAAAATAACTACAATTAACAATTGATTGTTATTTAATATCACAAAAAAATATTTTTTTAACGGGTCTCAAAGTAGCATATTCAGATTGTAAATACACAAATTGATTTTGGGTCTACGATATTCCGTTGAGATGGGTGAAAACGAGTTAAAGGTTGGATTTTTATGGCAATGATAGGATAGAAAATGACAATACTTTTTATTATAAGCTATAACTTCTCAAAATATTTTGTACAATCGCTAGACAAAAAACATTTTTTTCTTTGACATGAATGATTTTACGTGGTTTGTTTATAACCTTAGAATATATACACTATTATTATTATCTCCTCTAAGTTGATAACGGTGGTGCTGTAAAATGACTCCGAAAATATTTCAAACTCCATTGTTTTCGAATGTTTAGGATTGAAAAAGATATAAGGCGAAAAGCTCAAATTGCATTGCATAACATGCTTCAAGAGTTTTTTTTTTAATTTTGAACAGCTATAGTATTTTTAAAGTGTTTTATTAGCTAACCCACAAATTCGATTCGGGATGAAAAATAATAAAAAATATAAATATAATAATAGGTAAAATAATGAACGAACGCAACGTCTGCGTTCACGATTCACAACAGCCGCGTACTAACTGAGTGAGCAGCCTCGCGAGCCCGCCTCGGCCGTATGGTATGCTGCGCGTGGCTGCCTCGATATGCAACCAACGACACGAGGCAGACGCGCGAGAAAAGGCCGAGCCATAAGCCATCCATACATGTCTGTCATCTCTACCCATCAAAGACTTAATTTTCCTTTTCAATTCCACTACTGGTAAATTCATTACTCTACCTATACTTCTACATTCATCTCTCATCCCTCTATTTGTATAATCTGGACATTGCGCATCCCAAAGAAGTTTGTAATCCCCATACAGCTGGATTAGCTTCAAACACAGCTTTTTGTCCATGTTGCGAGCGGGCAAGGCACACAACGTCCGTCCTGAGTGAGCGCGGCAAATGGTTGCTTTGGTTGATGACCTTTGAGCAAGACAAAAACCGAGGGCGGATCGTGAGGCTGCTCGCTCAGTCAGTACGCGCCTAATGGCCGGTGTGATAAAGAAAACTTACCCAATTCTGCAAAGTATTGATAGGCATAATACACAGCACAGTCTTCGAGCTCGTGTGCCTCAAGAAAATGTCCGTGAAACAAACTATTTGCAAGGTCTTGCCGAGACCCATGGAATGGGCCAGGATACATCCGAAACCAGTCGAACTGGAGAACCGTTCCACGGATTCTATTATATTGTCAAATAGGAAGCGGACGCCTCCAATCTGTAACATATAATAAATATTTGAAAAACCCGTAACGTGGACTATGAAGCGTTAGGTCACCGTCTAAACTTATAAATCCAAATTTTAACAATGATTATTACGTCCGTGATGGTTAACTATGAACTACAGCTTAACGTGCCTTCCGAAGGACGCAGACCAGCATAGCAAGTACGTAAGCACGCTTCGATAAGTTTGACAGATAAACTCGATGAATTCTAAACACGACAACTCTTATCGCTATGAAATAAAAGACACATTTTGGTTTATCGAAGCGATGTCGAGTCGATAGCATGTTCATACTTGGTACCCGAAGACTGAACACAAATGCACCCCTACGGGATTTTAATACTGATTAGAGTTGGCGACATTTGAGCAACAACACTACAGCGGCTATAATAATTGTTTACTTATACATTTTATAGTATCCTTTCGTGTCCACAAAGCCATTCCAAACTGAGTGTCGACTGACCAGTGAAACACCGACGACTATACCCTACCTGATGCGGTTTGATAATCCTCGCGATCTGAGGCGCCAGGAAGATGTCTTCCTCCGACTCGGGGTGGCCGAGGTTGATCAACACGCGCCCTTGTTCGTCCGGCATGTTGTATGTGTCGTTTACGTGAAGACCTACACAGATAATATGGACGCATCACTTGGGATAAAACACCTGGCAAGTTCGTAAGTGACGCTCATACTGAACGAAAGAATGCGGGGAGTGGTAAAAAGTGCTCAAGGAACGAGACCGCTGCGCTGGAGCGTTAGCCACGCGCCGACTCTAATGCCAGAAATGGCTGCGCATCGCCAAACTCGCACGATATAAGTAAAGCCAAACAGATCACATAAAATAGCAATAAAGTCGATTCTGATGGCTTTAATTTTATTTTAGTGCTGTCAAAACTTTAAAAAATTCCAGTTATATAGCTTCTGTTGTTAATACTAAAATTTTAGAACAAAGAAAATTTAGTTTTGACAGCACTAAAACTAAAGTTAAAGCTATTTAAAAAATCTTACAAAATAGCCGTCCTCTTACGAACAACAAAACAATGAAAGTAAACTTTTATGACAATAAGAAGTATAGATAATTAAATAACGTATTTTTTGGCCCGTTGGTAAAACGTATTACAACCATTCCATATAGAAGTCTATAGACGTAGGTCTCTTGTTGCAATACCGTGTAGCGGTCGACGGTGCGGCATTTTTTTAGCACCTCCCCGGTCTCCCGCGGACCATGGGAGTGTCACGTACGTACTTGCCAGGCTACCGAGGAAATTATTTTACAAAAAAATCAAAGATCCGTATTGTAATCCACAAACATTGTTCAAAGACAAAGATTGTATGATGTGGGGTGGTTGTTAAATTACCAATTTATGTTTGCTGTTACAGGTTTTAGTGGCAAGCTCCACCCACATTGTCAAGATACACCGCTAATTTTTATACTTAATATTAGTAGTGAGTTTCCAGGCAATTTGATGGGGTTTTACATTTTTAGGGTCACAGAAAACGTATTGTAAGGCCAATATTTTGTTATAATATAGTGCGCATTCCTCTTATTGTAATTTTGCAAAAAACGCAAAGAAACTCTGGCAGGCCTATTACGTATCTTTGAAACGGTTGCCAACCATGGTTGCTATTCACCAAAAATATATGAAAAATTAACTTCCAAAATAACCTTTAATGGGTATTGAATTATTTACGAATTGTGACGTAATTTCAAGTACGAACGTATCCCTATATAAGCGGAATTCGATAGTATAATTATTATGTATGTTTTCGACGATAGGCACTCGGCTGGCAACTGATTTTACGATACAGAATCAGGGGGCTGGTTAGGTTATGTGTTGGTTACCAGAATTGTTCGGATCTTCATCAGCTTCAGGACTTGGGGGCACTTCAGAGTCTGAAAGCATGATGCAATCATCCGAGTCTGATGATGATGAGGATGACTCTTCTCCACTGCTGCTGCTTACTATTTCTACAACCTGCAACATGAGACAGTTGTTTGATCAGTAACAATCCCGTTTTGCATCACATATAATCAACATATTGCCGTTTTCTGGTTTGGGAGTAAAGACTAAATACTATTATTTTATGTATATAGAGACGGAGTTTATAACAGATCAAAAATGGGCACCTGAACGAGTAGTAAGAAAACTGTATTATTGGCTTTTCCAGCTTATGTGTTAAACTTTAAAATTTGGTACAGCCTTTGTCCAGGCCAATATCTGCTTATACTATAGAGATAGAAGTGAGTTTACAGTATGCATCAAACAAAAGTTACACAATGTAACTTAAATAACTATAAGTGTGTTCGAGATAGCATGATATGGGTGACAGTTCGTGATTTTCCGTTTTTACTACTCACACCATACTACATACAAAAGAAAATATTAGGTTTTAGAAAGAATGTATACGAGTATCATTATTGCAAAAATACAATAAATTATTTATCCATAAATCGAAAAATTAATCACAGTGTATTCGTTAAATTTAACAAAAAAAGATTAGAAAAGAATAATGTCTTTTTGCTACTTGATGCGTGGATCGGAACGTTAACCCATAGGTACTGACACTACATAATCGAAAATACATCGATGAATCGGTGCGGACATCTTATAGGATCGCGTCAGTATCAGTTCATCTAGTATGCGGTTTGTGTTTTCGTTGTGGTTGCTTTACGTGCTATTTGTTTTGACGTTTGTTACAGTTTTCGTTGATTTTTGTTTTGTTATTGAGAAATGCCGAGAAAAACAAAAAAAAATCTTTGATCTCTCAAGCTCGGGAGTTATTGGTTCGTTTAATTTAATTAATTTAGAGATTAACAAAAAGTAGTTTGAATAATCAAAGATCAATCAAATGAAAATTCGATTTGATAGCCCTTGTTAACTTTCTCCATACTAAAAAAAAACGATTCTATTTCGTT
Source organism: Ypsolopha scabrella (assembly GCA_910592155.1). NCBI lineage: Eukaryota > Metazoa > Arthropoda > Insecta > Lepidoptera > Ypsolophidae > Ypsolopha > Ypsolopha scabrella. The sequence continues at coordinate 17,501,161 of OU342964.1, read as the reverse complement.
AGGGCTTATAACTATAACTGTCAACTTTGAACTGCCACCCATATCATGATAGCTCGAACATATTATAGGAGGATACTTTCAAATATAACAAGAAGTGAAATAGACAAAGTTAACTTACATCCTTTTTATCAGACTTTTGCTCAGGTTTTACAACTTTTTGGCCCACTGAAGGACCGGCGGTAGTTGGTTTGGGAATCCTAGTCACTTCCACTTGGCCTTGCTTTACTGTGGTCTTCTTAGTTTCCCCTGAAGGCAACTTTACTAACACTGTGTTGGGCAGGCTGAAAACGAAAATTAAAGGATCAGGGTGTCGAGTAAACAGGGCGTGGGTAAAGTAACTGTTACAACCTTATGCCGCCTGCATAGGCTATGCGACAGTACGATACGCTGCGCGCTCTTGCAACGCGTAACTTAGTATCGCTTCCTATGTACTGCGTAGATTGTACATCACAACACATTGCAGCAGCATGCTATTCATTTAAGTATTTCAAGCCACGTTTGGTAAGCGATTGATTACACATGACACGAGTTAATTTGCTCGCCCTAATGCTGAACAAGAAAATCATAATGAAAAATCAGCCCTTGGGTGCAAATTATATTGCTAACCCTTTCTCCTCCAGCTCTGCTTGTGGTGCAGTAGCTGAATGAGGCACGCTACCCACGCTTGATTGAATTTGATGGGTCTATAAGGGTTAAGATAGAGCAAATTTAGGTTTGATTGGAGTGTGGGTTCACTTATAATATAAGTGATATTATGTCAGCCAGCTGTCATTGTGTTTTCTGTAACTGAGGGCTCCCGCGCTGACGCACACTTCAACAGCCTATACAAATGACATGCCGCCGTGCGTGAGATAAGAGTATTGTACAAGTAGGTTTATTAAATAAACTGAACAAAAATAAGCAGATATTTCCAAGAATGCGAATATTTAATAAAATAATGCAAATGGCAAACTGGATGGATAGGCAGAATAGAAGACAGTGGAGAATAGAAGTGCTCAGTATTTTAAGATTGCAATTTCAGCACAGGACTCACTGCTTCTATTCTGGATATAAATTAAGAAGTATGTACTAAAGTAGGACCCAAGAAACAAAATACTATACTCACTTCAGTTTGTTGCCAGGAATGCCTTTTTTCAAGATGGAGGAACCTCCTTGGAGTAACTGTAATGTTTTTTGATGCACTTTGTTCTGCCTGTTTAGTGCTATTTGTCTTTGGACCTAATGGCATAGAAAAATAAACAAAACTGATTATTATATAGAATATTTAAATTACAAGTTTATTAAGAAACAGTTATTTGATTATGATGCAGCAGTGCAGGAGCATGATATCCTGGTATCATGGCAATAAAATAATACTTAGGTGCAGCGACAAGCAAACCAGAGCTAGGAGGAGCATGTTAGGTTTGCATAATATATTCTTCACAGTTCTTAATAGAAAGATTCCAATATCTGGACCTTTGCAATAATCCTAGGATTTTCGTGATAATCCATTTTTTCTAAATATCCTAGCACACATGACAAATCTGTATGTGACTATTAAATCATTAATCAATTTAATTCGCACACCCATTTCAGTGAATACAAGGCAATTTGATTTACCTTATTCAGAGGAAGTTTTTAAGCAGTTTTAATACAAACTCACCTCCCGTATGATCCTCTGCTGCTCCTGCACTCTTGCCAGACGCTCAGACTCCTGCCGTTGTGCCGCAAGAGTCGAGGCATCCAGTTGCTTCTCATCCATCACTTCTCTGATGTTGCGACGGACATTCAATGCATTTGTGTTAGCTTTCTTCTGCAAGAAGTGAAGTGAGTGATTGATAAATTAATCACAAAGCTACCAAGTGTTTTAATAAAAATATTTAAACATAGAAGATATATTCCACGAAAATTCTACATTAATTAGCTAGCTAGATAGCTCATTACCTGCCTATTTTGTGGTGCTTTATTACAGTATTACTATCTTCATCATACCAATTTAAAATATCTATACTTAATAATAAAAAAGTGAGGCCAGTAAATTATTTCAAAATTATAAATGAAGTTGGTTATTAGTATTGCACTGAAGCCAAAACTACCATTTTTAGAATTTACGTCACAAACCACTCAACGGATCTGGATGCTGTTTTTTTAACACCTTCATAGTGAGGCTAGTCAACATATAGGCTATATAGAGTAACGCCCAAGGTGGAAACGAGACAGATATGGAATAAACATGGGCACAGCTGCCAGCAAAGGCTAGAGTTACCTATTAATAAAACTAACTCATAACTAGAAATATTATGCTGAATTGAATATTGGTTGTTAGAATTAAATAATTTCAGGCAATTTAATATTATGAAATAGTAAAGATCAATACCTCATCATCTCCTTCTGCTTTCTTTTCTTCAGAAGCAGTTTCACTTTCCTCGCCCTCCTTTTTGACAGGTTTAACACTTATCCCATCCAAGTCCTTGAACTTGTCAGTAATGTCATAATCCTGGTCTTGACTGCTCTCTTCCTGTTTCATACCTAACAACTCTTCAGCTGTTTTGTCAGAACACAACTCGCTACCTTCCACTTCAGCTATTTCTACATTTTTTGTCAAGTCCAAATCTCCTTCATTGATGATATCACTAATAGACAAAGTTTTAGGCTCTTCTTGGACTTCAGGTTCAGGTTCAGCCTCAACTTCTGGTTCTATATCCACAGGTTTAGGCTCTGGAGGAGGTGGATCCGCTGGTTTTGGTGCAGACTTTTTCCTTTCCACAATATCACCAGTCTCAGGGTCAATAAAGCTCTCATTCTCCTCGTCTAATTTGGATAATTCTTCTATAGCATCAGGATTGACCACAAACTCTTCCTCCGATAAGCCATCACTATCAGATTGTTCTGACGATTCCTCACTGGAAAAGTCGTCTAATTCTAACATGTTCCTACCCACGAGGCCACGAATAGTTATGCCAGTGTCCTTCTTTAGTTTCTTGGTGAATTCAGCAAAGTTTTTGACTGCTTCCATTTTTCGTTTTTGGCTCATGGCACGGGGCCGAGCAGGCGCGCGCCGGCGCTTGTTCATGGCGGCTGCTTGCGCGTAGTGTGCGCGCTGAATCCTCGCAATCGTGTCATCTTCATCTTCACTGTCCCAAGTCTCTTCCTCAGACTCATCAGACATTGCTTCTTCCTGATCTCTCATTCTGTCTTTCTTAGGTTTAGCACCACCGGCATCGTCCATCATACAAAACTATGGCACTACAAATACCTGAGAACGGGATCACGATCAGGAACGCAGCTGCACATCAAACAGTGAGGTCCTGATTTAACATTTCGAGCGACACTGGAGGTTATATCGTTAACACAAAGTCACTGACTAAAAGAACTTGTGATTCGCACAAAATTTACTATGAATACAACACATCTTTCAAGGAAATCGAAGTTCTTTGTAGCCATTCCTTCAGGACGCTAAATCTGTGATTACCGGAATTAATAACGCCGGATTATCTACAACACTATTCACTACAATTAATAATTCCGATCGACAACATTTTGCTACTTGTTTGGATACTTTTAATTGTCAATAATGCAAAATAATTTCTGCAATTATCAGGAAGCCATTACCCACAATTAAATCCGACAAGCGTGTGTTTACAAAAATTGCAGGAGGAAGATGTCACAAGAAATATTGTAAACTTAAACCTATTCATCATCAAGGTTCTTAATTGCATTTCGAATCCTTTGACTTTGTATGCAATTTACAATAAATCGTTAGTAAATTGTCAAAGTAAATACATCCTTATTGTATCGTAACAAAACGACAAAGTTAGACAAGCATTTTTTTTTATTATGGCAACATTGTCTATCGATTTTTGTTTTGTCTATGGTTTTAGGCATGAATGCGTTTCAAAATTAACCAAAAATTTGCGCAAGAAAACGATTATAGAGTACCTGAAATTTGAAACAAGAAAATGGTATGCAACCACAGACATGTTATTGGATCTCTGCTCAGATAATTATCTGAGGATCTCTGTTTAGGCAACATGAAGTGCGTTCATTAAAGAACCCTAGGCCGCGTTCAGTTTGATCGCCCGTTCATCACTGACAGAAGGATAGCAGATACAAAATCAGCGCGTGCAAAAGAGATGTCATGATCGCCGGGCGTGAGTGGGCTCAGCCCAGGGCTGAGTTCAGTTTGATCGCCCGCTCACGCCCGGCGATCACAATGATGAAAGTCATTGGGCGATCATGACATCTCTTTTGCATGCGTTGAATTTGTATGTGCTATCCTGCTGTCAGTGATGAGCGGGCAATCAAACTGAACGCGGCCCTGGGGTAGGTAGGAACACCGGGGTTGCAATACTGAGTTTTTGAACGGATTTGGCCGGTTTCTTAGTCTGAGGTTTGGCCGAGTTGCTACACTGCAAACGTCATTTCACATATTTCCAATAGATTTCGTATTGATTTACAACTGTCATTTTGACGTCTCTATATGAACCGTACAGCTTGGCAAAAAAGAGTTTGACGCGGTGACAGATAAAACTAAATATTTTGTTCATAGAATACAGTTTTGCTCGTAGTGTGTGGTATGACCAAATATTTGGTATAGCGCCCTCATTTTTTCCAAACTCTTTTTTGCCAAGCTGTAGACAGACCTTGCGAACCCTGCTCAGAGTTGGTGTAGAAAAATTCGACACCCCGGTGTAGTGACACTGCTATTTTCGCGATTTTTTGAACGGTTTAGTGTTGGAACCCGGGGCTGAGTTCAGTTTGATCGCCCGCTCAGTTCCGGCGATCATGACATCTCTTTTGCACGCGTTTATTTTGTATATACTATCCTGCTGTCAGTGAACCCAAGCCGGTGTTAGTTTTTGAACGACTATCTGGGGATACCACTACCTCAAGGTGGTAGCATCATGGTAGGATAGAGTACATAGTATTATTTGTAGGTATAAATTATAAATATTTAATAAAATGTACTATTAATTATACTTGTAGCTTAAGACGGTAGGTACTATTTGCCAAATTTCATAGTTCTAGGTCAACGGGAATATATGTTTTTTGCGGCATACATGGACATATCTTTTTTTACGTTAAATTAGAAATTTGATTTTTTCACAGCTTCAAGGGACTGTAAACTTGAGTATATGTCTTTAATTTCAACTCTATACCTTCTGGAATTCCCGAGATAAATGGTCTTGACAGACAGGCGGATGGACGGACGGACGGGCAGACGGTTAGACGGACAACAAAGTGATTCTATAAGTGTTTCGTTTTTTCCTTTTGAGGTACGGAACCCTAATAATATTTTTAATAAAATGACATATGTATGTACGTACCCTTATCTAAATACACGTGACAAGTAAACTCGTGCAAAATCGTATCAGGAAGTGATGCTTCTTTCAGTTGATTTGAAGGTATGGTTGACTTTTTGAACCGAGTTTTCTTATTGGTATGTTTGTCATCAAAGTGCTTTCCACAGGAAAATTTTCTATTGGTAGATAAATAAGGTCTTCACTGCCAGTGACTTTTACTTACTGCTGTCACCTGTAATAAACACCCTAACCTTAGTGGAAATGTTATGATTTATCGACACAATCCCATCACTATTTAATCTACAAATAAATGTTAGATATTTCGTTGCCTTGGGACAACAGGGTTCTATCTAACATTTTAGCGAAGATGTTTTTTTGCGTTAAAAAAATGGCTTCATATTTACGGTTCTATCTGTCGTTTTAAAACCCTGTTTAGTCTATGCATTTTTGAATAATTAAAAGGTAAACAGCAAAATTCCAAAATTCACAAGGGCAACACCGTTCTATCTGTCAATTTTGAAATAAACAAACTACTGGTTCAAAAGGACAAGAATCCAGGGCCGTTAATTGTTTAATAAAAAAAATGACAACGCTTTTGGAAAACAGGAGTTTTCATTAATTTTATTTCTGATTTCAGTTATAATTGTACTCCATTTATACATTCTTTCCATGATTTTGTCAAACAATAGAAGGCAAGTTGAGTTTTCAAAAAATTTACTCAATCATTACCCGTTTTATGAAAATATCATGATGCAACTTTGCTTTATGAAATTTTCGTTTCTTTTTCAGAAAATAATTATGACAGAATTAGATGAGGCCACGGAATGCTTTGTGCCAGTCCTGACCAACCACCTTAATGATATAATAGTCTACAATGTTACGCATAAAACAATCGAAATTCTTGATGAAGAAATGGGTGTCCTTAAGGTTATAGAAGAACCTTTAGAAATAGAAGAACCGAAGCCTAAAAATCGACGAACAAATGTAAGAAAACGGTTACGCAATCCTGAAAATTGGGACCGAAATGTTCGCAAGGTAAGACATCAAGCAGGGCAAGAATATACCTACATCCAGCCGGGGCAAGCATGTACCACCTAAATCTGTTAAAACAAAAAAAAATTGTTTAACGTCCTGTAAATTTGAATGTTCTCGTACAATATCTGAAGAAATGAGAGAGGTATTACATAAGAAGTTTTATGAAATGGATCAAAATCAGAAGTACTCTTACATATTGGAGACTTCAGAGAAAATGGCCAAAAAGAGAAGTACATGTAATTCCAATCGAAAGCAATATTCATACATCTTTTACTTTTGTGTAAAGGGTGTCTTCATAAAAGTATGCAAGACATTTTACTTAACTACTCTCGACATCTCCCAAAAAACTGTCTACGGTGTGCATGATAGAAAAGATAAATTAACTGCTGCTGCACTTTTGATGGAAGAGGTAAACACAACAACCATAAAAAAATCTTTGATTCTCAAAAGGAATTGGTTCGAAAGCATATAGAATCATTTACAGCAATTGATTCACATTATTGTTGTGCAACAACTAGGAGGAAGTATTTGGATTCCCTTCTTAGTGTCCACAAGATGTATGATTTTAACTTGGTATTTTGCAAAGAACTAATGGATAAGCCAGTGAAATTGTCTATGTACACAAAAATTTTCACCGAGGAATATAACTTTGGTTTTCACATGCCCAAAAAGTACAGGTGTGACACCTGTGAGGAGTGGAAAATAGCTAACAAAGAAAATAACTCAAACAAAGAGTTGAACCAAAAATATGAAAAACACATTGCGGAAAAAAATGCAATGAGAACAGACCGGGAAAATGATAGAAAAGAAAGAAAATTTGTGTTATGTTTTGACCTTCAAAATATTATAACATGCCCAAGAGCCGAAATAAGTTGTTTTTTTTATCTGAGTAAATTAAATGTTTACAACTTGACTGCTCACTTCAGCAAAGATAAAATGGTCTAATATGGAATGAGACCTATGCAGGAAAAGCTGGAAATGATATTGCAAGCGGCTTGATTGCAATTCTGAAAGCAATATTTACGAAATATCTAGGTATGAGAAAAATAACTATGTGGTGTGACTCCTGTGTACCACAAAATCTTAAATCATTGATGTCATTTGCAATTTTAAATTTTATGAAGAAAAATGAACACAGAGTCCATAGAAATGAAATTTTCAACCCCTGGACACTCTGCTGTACAGGAAGTCGACACTGTCCATTCATGTATAGACAGAGTTATGTCTGCAGCTGAATTTTACTCTCCGCTTTCACTGAACAGACTACTTAAGAAAGTTGACGAAAAGAAACCATATACTATTATAAATGTGAATCCTAAAAATATCTATGAATATAGCATTGGTACAAAATTACTGGACTATTCAAATGTGCCTTTTACCAAAGTGACTTCTATGAAATTCACGCAATGTTATTTCACTGTTTTTTACAAAACGAGCTACACAATGACAGAATGGCTAAGGGTCTCTCAAGAGAATTGATAGACCACGAAGAAATCTTCGTTCACAGGATATTGAGTTTCCATGAGATATTACGGAAATATAACCAGTCCCTTGTAAAAAGAAATTGTCTGCACAGAAGGTAAAAGCCTTAAAAACTATGCTTAAATGGATGCCAAAAAATGACAAAGACTATTATACTGCCTTGATAAACGAAGTTGAAATTGTTTAACTAAAAATTATAGTTTCTTAAGTAAAATGTGAGTTTGGTTTAACTAAAATTTCAAAATCCATTTATTTAAATTTGTGTTTTCATTTTAATTATGTCATTGATATAGTCTTAATTTGTCGTGTTATGGATAATATCAATAATAAAAAGTCTAAAATTCCATTTTGTTTTTAAATACTACTAATACCACTATACAATACCATACTACTGTTTATATATAAATAATAATGTCTTAGGTACAAAGTCCTATCTGTGTTGCAGCGTATTGATACTAGGTTCTATCTGACATAGAACCTTGTAGAGTTTTATAAAGTCTTACCTATACCTTTGTGTTATCAGATAGAAATCAAATATATTTAAAAATCAAAATAAATTTTATATCGAAAGGAAGAGATCCAAAATATAAATCAAATACTTATTACTATATAAATTGAATATTGAGAAATAAACCATGAGAATTAAAGTAAAATTATAACAATTTTTATGACCCCAAAAGTGTTTATCAGCCTTCCTGTAAAATTTGTGTTTTGTCAATTGGAACCCTGTTGTCCCAAGGCGACGATTTAGCGTTACCTCAGCCCCCGCGCATTGAGCGCGAATCGTGTTCATCTACGATTCAACGGCACAGGTTCGATGCGTCGTCGTCGTAGTATACGTGCCACAGTATAAAAAAATAAGCAGTAGGTAGGTACTTTAGTTAAACTGAGTTCTTGATATTATTATTCAAAAGAAAGGTTTTTTGGTTTTGTTGGTTTATTTTAGCACCCTTCACCTCCGCAGCAATGTTTACCCCTCTCGCTGCGTTCGTCAGTCTATCGCAACAAGGAACAAAAAATATTATATATGGAATTTACATGGCAAATAATGGTGGATAGTGCCATCACACTCCCTCGGTAGTTTCTCTTTCTTATTTTTAATTAAAAGTGGTTCAATCAGCTAAAATTTCCTATGGAAAAGTGGAAAAAAGTTATCTCAAAAATTATTTTCGGTAGACAGTGGACTATTAAGTGATACTCAATCACCTCTTGAATTTTTTCCACTTTGAATTTTAGGACGATAAATAAAATTTTATGCTTATCGTTCATCTTAATGAAATACATTTTTCAAATTACAGACGTAGAACTGACGCCTAGAAAACGAAAACTAATGAAAAAAATACATTTGCTCAAAAGCAAAATGAAAATTTTACGGGAAGGAAATATAATGCCACATATCAAGTCATTAGCGCTGAAAAGCTTAATAAAAGCATATATACGCAATCACAGCAGAAAACCACAAGGAAAACGGTGGACTTCGTTAGAAAAAGTCCTGGCTATTGCTATATATAAGGAATCTCCTAGGGTATACAGACATTTTCAACATTTAACGGCATTACCAAGCATAAGAACACTGCAAAATCTTCTTCAAAGCATAGAGTTAGAGCCAGGAACTAGTCAAACTATCTTGGATCATCTCAAAAAGAAGGCTGCAAAATTAAATGAGAAAGACAAAATGTGTGCCTTGCTTTTCGATGAGATGGCTTTGAAGAAGCGTCTAATTTTCAATCCCAGGACAGACAAAGTAGAGGGATATGTAGACCTAGGCGAAAATCAGTACAGGTCTTCAGAAATTGCCGATCACGCTTTGGTATTTATGCTTCAAGGCCTCCACAAAAAACATAAGGAACCAATAGCATACTATTTTGTGAAAGGAACTATTTCATCGCAAAGCCTCGCTGTTCTTATTAAAGATGTTATTAGGGCTGTTACTGAAATTGATTACACTGTGATTACCACAGTATGTGACCAAGGGCCCACAAATATTGGCAGTTTAAATTTACTAAAGGAGTGGTGTGGCAGAGCTATTGCAGTCGATTCGACCATATAATGCCTTATGCAAAAGTGAACCATTTCTGAGATATTTTGAATTTAAGTTTTTTTTCTAAAGCAAACTTTAAAAAATTATATTAAAAAGACCAGCCATTATTTTACATTTCTTTTATTTGTTGCGCTTTGATTACATCCCAACCAATAAACAGTAGCCCTAAAATGCACATTTTTGACGTAAACCTTGACACTGCTCCTAAACAATTGAAAATTATTAAAAATTACAAAAGATTTACACAAAAAAGCTAGGTTTAAACAAAAAGTCTCTATGCAATTTTCTGTGCGTAATAGCTTGAAAATCTTTGCATTTCACTAGCTTTCGAATGAGGTACAAAACTCTCAAATTGACAGAGGAATGATAAAAATATGGCGAAAATAACACTTTTGCCGACTTCGTTCTTCCTGAAAAACATGTTCTCTAGAAGTCGTCGCTTTCATATTGTTTTATATGTTCTATACCATGGGGAATGCGCCGACTTAACACGGAAAAAGTATAAAAAAGTAAAATTCAAGTAAATGTCGGGATGTTATGGCCGGAAACCGCAATATGGCTCTTCAACCGAAATAATTTTTATTTTTGGTATTTAATATATACAACGTGTAACAGAAAGGTGTAACCATATTTAAGGAGGTAACTAAGGGAATAGTACTATTGCTATTGGCATTTGTATTTACCCCAAAATCGAAACACACAACGAGATACGCCACCTGAAAGTTTTTTTCACTAAGTATACAAACTTTTCGTGTTACAACACTATTAACCATCAGCTGATGCACGTCGATGAACTGTAACCGAGAGACAGAAGGACGACAGCTTCATTTGCAAGGTAATAACACCTTTTATCAAGTTCTTATACCCTAGTACAGACCTCTAGCACAAGAGAAGATTTCAAATTGTTTGGGGTTTTCCAGGTAATAAATGCTTAAGGCGTATGCCTACGCTAAATCAGCAACTCATATGTGTTAGTATAAAAATCGACAGAACGAAATTTAAATAAGTTTCAAATCAGCGCGTATTGCAAAGTGGCTTTTACGATGAACGTCTCCGGATAGCGCAAAATAGGATAAAATAATATTTTTCATATGGACGCGATGGACGTAAAAAATATTTCGAGCAATAGTTTTGTAGATCTAAAAATTGTCTTCAGTGTGGTGTAAGAATCCTTTAAACTGCTTCAAGCGTTTGGGTTAATTCTCTATCTATCACGTTTTGGGCTTTGTTATCGTCTTGGAAAAGATTTATTATAACATGTTTTTTTTAGAACCCTATCTATTGTAGTAGGTAGGTGATTTCTACTGTTTTAAAATCTCATTTTTAGGGTTCCGTACCTCGAAAGGAAAAAACGGAACCCTTATAGGATCACTTTGTTGTCCTGTCAGATAAGACCCTTTTTCTCAGGAACGCGTGGAGATATCGAGTTGAAATTAAAACCATATACTCAAGTCTACGGTCCATTCAAGCTGTAAAAAAATATAACTTCTAAGTTAACGTGAAAAAAGATACGGCCGTTTATGCCGCAAAAAACGTACATTTGAGAGCAAGGGAATCAAAATTCATAGGGTATTTCCCGTTGACCTAGAACTATGAAATTTGGCAAGTAATACTGTCTAATACTACAAGTATAGGACAGAATCTTAAAACTATACATTTGTAACTAAATCATAAAAAATCACCGACGTTAAGCAACAGTAATAATTTGTACGGAACCCTCGGTGTGCGAGTCCGACTCGCACTTGTCCGGTTTTTTTCACTACCTAGGTATACTCGTACGTCGTGGCCTTAAACCATACATACTCCGTAAAGAACACATTTTCGCTGCATTCCTAAAACAGAAAGAAACTACTACCCTAGTAGAATATTGTCTTTCATTAGCATCAGCCATCACGGCCATGACATGACATCTGTGATTTATGTGATTTTCTTAGCCAATGACACACAAGGATGCCTATCATTGGCTGAGACAAGTACCTGAGGGGCATTTGAAGGACAAAACCATTTCAACGCAAGGAATTAAAACATTCAGAACTTTATTTATTTTGCAATAAGGTTTCCTTTTTATTGACAATTCGGAATGGTCAGTAAACAATTATTGTAAAAACTACTAGGACAGCAGAAGTTTTGAAGTCAGTAATTTATCCTTTCTCTACGCATGTTTTTAATTTGGTCAGTCGTGCATGTACTATCCATTCAGTCAGGTGTAACGTGATATTTTAAGCGATTTAAGTGAAAAAAATGGTCTTTTTAACCAACAACGAATATTACGACATGATTTTATGTGTCGGTGCAGCGAATGGTAGTTTGCGATTAGCTCGCAACCTATACTTTGAGCGATTTGTTGATGACAGACCAGAATACGAACGTCGCCAGCTTCCATCAGCGGGGGCTTTCAGAAAAATGGTGCATAGGCTGCATTCTACTGGCTCGTTTCGTGTCTTAAGCCTGAAGGCCGTCCGGGAAACCGCGACCCCGCCTTTGAGGAAGCAGTGCTGGAACACTTTGAAGAAAACCCTAGGACGAGTACCCGACGCGCTGCAACAGCTCTAGGAGCTAATAACAACATGCAGGTGTGGCGTGTGCTCCATGATGACGGGCAACATCCATACCACTTCCGGCGTACACGGGAGCTGACACCTGCGGACTACGCGCCTCGAGTATTGTTCTGTGAGTGGTATCGAAATCAGGTAGAAGCGTCTCCAGATTTTGGTTCAACGGTGTTGCGGATGGATGAGGCATCGTTCACTAGAGCTGGAATCAGCAACGTTCACAACGAACATGTGTGGGATCACAATAATCCACACGTGTCGTCGCAATCAAACTTCCAGCACCAAGGTCGACATTTTGAGCCATATTTATAAAATATCAAGAAGTGAGGTGGACCGCCGCGCCGTGGACGTTGATTTTGTTGTATTCAATGTAATGCTGAAGATGCCGCCAAATTTAAATTATTCGAGTAAAAAAAAGTCATTATTCCACTTCAGTGACAGTTTGTATTGAATATTGAACCTAATAATAAGTGACAAAGGATTGAATTCATGCAGCCGAGTTTAGACCGCGGCGCTTCTCTTTGACATTTGCCGCACGGCGCACCTGTGTCGGCGTAATCGATTGACAAGCCGCCTCGCTCGGGCTGCAGTACCAGGCGCACAGCAATCACAGAGATATGAAAATGTAAGTAAACTTTGTAGTTCATGGGTCACGACCCCGCTAGGGATTCGACATGCTTGTTTACGTTTTGAAATGATTAGGAAAATATATTTTTTTAATTGTATGGACATCTAATGTAGTGCAGATCCGCCTGAAAATTTGAATACAAGATCGTTAACATGTCCAATTTTGAACCCTGAAATATGGTTACACCTTTCTGTTACACGTTGTATATTTTTTATTTTTTTCCATAATTAATGTTAAAAGTAGGTTAGTAGATTCGTAGGTTAATTAGTCCTAAGGTTGTATATATCATCATGTCATTTTTACATTATGTCTTTTAAGTATTCGACTGATGCCGGCCCCATAGTGGGCCGAAATATATTTCGAAAATTAATATTTTTTTTTTTTTATTATTAATACAAGTTAAAAAAAAGTAAAATGTTACTCATAAAAAATACTCGTAATACTCACGAAACATTTTTTTATGCTGACTCTATCACAATCCAATGCAGACACAAGTATATGCCGCCATTTAAGATTGCTTTCTTTATTCTCACGGGTTATAGCATATACTACTCTTACCCCCGTTCATTAATTAACACTTTCGTCACGTTCCGACACTGACAGCAGGATAGCGTATACAATTGCCAAAGCGTGCGACAGAGTTGGCGATACAACCCGTGTCGAGACCCCTAATAGTGTACGTACTACTAATTTATTTCATCTTTGCCCCTAATTTACGAATGCGAATATTATGCCCAGGGATAACATAGCTTCATATTAGTGAAAGATTTATCATCACTAATGCTCTGAAAGTAAGTCGTATTTAACTTGAAATGCGGGATGTAAATTCGATTTACAGCCCTAGGGAGGTAAGTAAATTAAAAAAATCGAATGTGGCTCCATTACAGTCACTAACTAGTAAGTCACTCATCTAGTATTTTATTCCTATGTACCTACGGAGTTACCTCCTACATCCAAAACCTCTTTAGTAAATTGTGTAGATTCAGAAATTTCAGTTATTTGTTTGAAAAAATTGCAACCGAGTATGATGATCGAGCCTGCTGGGGGTCACTCAGGTAATAAGAAGGTAAGTATAAGAAATAATACAGAATGATGATCTAAATATTTACAATTAAATTATATTTAACAAAGTTCTACACCACAGCTTTATGCAGCAGCTACACGTTGCTCACGAACTCTCAAACGACGTTCGCGCTCAAATTCCTTCATGCGTAGGACATAGCTGAAACAATTTAATTACAGTGTTAACAAACTTTTATTAACATATATTTTTAAATTTCGTTTGTAATATAACAATAAAGCCAACTCCGAAGGTTTTCATTTTAGTTTTAGTGCTGTCAAAACTTGGATTTTGTAATTTAATAAATTAAAAGATAATAAAAATAATTTTAATTAAGAATATTTTAATAGGGGGTTTTTCCAAAGTAGTTTAGCTTCTGTTCCTAACTTTCAAGGACTATTTTGCAATGAAGAAAATTTTGTTTAGACAGCACTAAAACCAAAATTAAAGCCTTCAGAATCAGTTCTAATAAGTTGTTAATGCTTCAAATATATTTATTTAAAGTAAAACAATTTAAAAAAGTGATGATTTGTTGCTGTTCGTGAAATAGTATAGCATTTTCAGCATGATGAACATACGAATTTTTATAAGTATAACAGTTTATACTTCAATAAAATGAGACAAATAAACAAATCGAATGTTTCTAGTTTTACATAGAGTTGTAATTAATAAAAAAATTGTTTTCCTCATAATTTATCAATTTTAAGTTACAAACTTTACTGCCAAACTTCATTTTCTATTTCTAGCATAGTTGCTGTAAATCTTTATTATTCACGAGCCTTTTACCTGCGGCTCAGCCTGTTTTTATTCAATATCTGTCCCGTTTCCAGCTTGGCCGTTCTTGGCAGAGAAAATTTCGGAGCACAGAGATATTATTTAGGGTAGGAAGAGCCACTTATTAATACTTTATAACAGAGTTCGTAAATATCCGATATTTATTATAAATATTAAAATACTGGATATTTATGATATGTGGTTTCATTTAATGGTAGGTAGCAGTCTATTTACACCTGGTATATCCGATATATATCAAAAATTTAATATATTATATCAATTTTGTACATAATAACAGCCATATTATTATTTAATTGTATTTATTATTTATGTATACTGTTTGCATATGTGTTTTATAAACATAAAGAATTATTTAATAATAACTAAAATGTTTTTATTGTTTTAGGTACATAAAATCAGAAAAATCAACTCAAAGCCATAAAATCTGCTTATAAATCAGGAAAAATCAACTAAAAAACATAAAATGTTATAGGTACATGAGGAAAAATCAACCTTCATTTGGGAAGTATAAATACAGTAGCAGACTGCAAAAATTTACTGAATAATATCAAATACTTAAATCATTTTTGTATTGATATATATATCAGAAAAAATTAATTGTTATAGGTATATCATGCATGATACATATCCATTGATCGAACCCTGCTTTATAATAATTGCAACTATTTGAAAGTGTTGTGCAAGTTCCGGAATTAGGGGATAACTTACTCTTGTTGTTGACAATTCAGGTAATTATGTTTCTCATGAGCACATCTGTACAGGAGAGGCATATTCTTGTAGCGACATTCATGGTACTCCAGCAGTAAATGGGCACAGAAGTCTCTGTTTTCTGGTGGTATACGGGCAGAAATGAGATCTTCCTCTTTGGCGATCATCACTAAAATAAAAATTACCATACTTGATTTAGATTAGAAAGTTGATTTAGACAGAAAGAAATGAGACAAAATTAAGGCAAGGGAATTCGTGTTTTACCTAAAAATGCTTGTATTTTAATCAATTACTGGGTCATCCAAACAAAAAAAAATATTTCAAAATAATATATTAGGTTGGGGAAAAAGTTTCTTCGCATTTTATATGAAAATTCAAAACATTTTTTAATAAAGTTTAATTACCTACATTTAACTAATATATGTAGGTGCCATTTTGTTCGATAAATTTCTGCCATCTTGTAGGCAGGGACATGATCCCATTGCTATAGAAATTCTGGGGCTTCTGATCAAAAAACCGCGACAAGTGGTTTTGGCAGTCCTCTCGTGATGTTAGACACTGCCTAAAGAATTCTGAAGAGAGCGAAACAAGTGGAAATCTGAAGGTGCAAGGTCAGGACTATACGGCGGATGCATTAATACGTCCCAGCCAAACTTTCTTAATTTTTGCTGAGTGGCTAAAGATGTGTGAGGTCTAGCGTTATCATGATGAAAAACCACACCCCTTCTGTTGACTAATTCCGGCCGCTTTCTCTTAACTTCTTGCTTTAATCTCATCAGTTGTTCGCAGTAGAGTTCAGAATCGATGGTCCTGCCTGGCGGTAACAGCTCATAATGAATAATGCCCTTCCAATCCCACCATACACACAGCATTACCTTGTTGCGAGATAACCCGGGTTTCGCCAGAGTCTGTGAAGCCTGACCAGCCTTTGACCACAACCTTTTTCGCACTTTCTTATTATATTCCTTATTATACAGGATGTAAATGCAAAGTCAAGAATCCCTTTAGGGTATGAAAGTATACACGATTCTGATGTCTTACGAGAAAAAAAAATATACCTTGAATTTTCACCAAAAATTCCATCATTTTTCCAAGCTATGGCTACGCAGCTCACCGGCCTCCCCACACACCTAATTGCACCCCGCAACCCGCACCCCTCATCCGAGTGGCCTGCGACCGTGTGGGTGTCCACGCGATTAGTGTATTTTGAGTAAAGAAAATCGTCTTATTATGAGGTACTGGTACTTTATTGAGAGATCCCAGTATTTAAAATAATATCTTTACTGATCATACTAACAGACCCTTAAAGGATTCTTGCCTTTGCATTTACACCCGGTAATGTATAGTATGTGATCCACTTTTCATCCCAGTTATCAGGTTTTTCAAAAAGGTTTGGTTTCATTACGTCGTAATAAAGAATCACAAATGAGTACACGGTTCATTAAATTTCTTTCAGTGAGCTCATGTAAAGCTATGCTGGACCAAAGCACACAACGGAAATAAAGGTAACGAACAAGCAGACTCTCTTGCTAAACTAGCATCTCATATGAAGGTAATGACTCAGGGTATCAACTTATGTCGACCATCAGCAGAAGCTATCAGGGGAGAATTGCGGAAACACACTCTGACTGTACTCAACAGTAAGTGGGCAGAAGGAAAAGACTGTAGACTGTCACAACTAATGATACCGAATTCAAATGGTAAGGTAACCCGATACTTACTAAAACTAAAACGGTCCGACCTGCGGGACATGGTATGGTTATAGGTATCATAACTGGACACTGTAACTTAAATAAGCACCTTTTCAATACAGGTGGCACCGATAGCCCTCTATGCAGAGGTTCCCTTTTAGAGGAAGAGACAGTGGGGCATGTGCTGCTCTATTGCTCTGCAACGGAAGATACAAGACGAAAGGCCGGGATAGCGATGAGGTCCACCTTCCCACCACCAGTTCTTATGTCAGCATGCTGAAGCTGTTCGGCTCTACTTCAGGAGCTGTCCTGGCTGGGCTGACTGACTGGGGGAAGTGCACAATACTCACGATCATGGAGAGTCAGTGCAGGACTCATTGCCCCCTTCACTAAATTAGAATTTTAGAGGCACCCAAATATCAAGCTTTTTTGTGTACCCAGCTTTTTTCAAATGCGCCAAAACTGTTTTTTGGCCAATCGCCAGTTCTTCAGCTACATCGTAACTACTGATATGTCGATCTTGCTCCACTTTTTAAAAAATGGCATCCATTTTATCCGTAACAGGGCGCCCAGAGTGAAGTGCATCTTTGAAATCAAAATTTCCAGATTGAAAACACTTCAACTAAATTTGTGCTCCTCTCACAGACCCTGCACTAGGTCCATAAACAAACATCACAAATTTTTTCGCGGCTTGCATTGCATTTTACTTTTTTTGTTGTAAAATTTTAAAATGTATCGAATTTCTTCATTAGGGTAGCGTTCCAAATCACTTTTTCAAGAGTAAAATATTGCTCGCTGTCAGAGAAAAGTAGCTTCATGCTGGTTCCAAAACCTAAAAGTAGATGTATTGGAACCAGCATCGAGCTACTTTTGTCTGATAGCGAGCAATATTTTAATCTTGAAAAGTGATTTGGAACGCTACCTAGATTCACTCATCTTAACAGTAAGCAAAACAAATGTAAATCACACATTTTACCTAATTTGAATTTAGAATTATCTTTTTTTAAATTTAAACTTTTTAATAATACCAAAACCAGCCAGAGTATAGCCAAAGAGATTTTATTATAAGTTCATACATACTATTTGGGAAAAGAGTTTTTCCCCAACCTATTATTATTAAGGGATTTTTAAGCAATTTACTTAACTTCACTGCATTGAAATAATTCTGAAACATGTAGATAATTTAGAGCAAACAGACAGTTTTATTTACAGTGTAACTATTGTTTTGAAATGAAAAATACTATCAAATGAAAGGATTTAGTATTGGCTAGCTTTTTTTGGAAAAATAGAATAAATATTGAAAACTAATAAAAACACGTCAAAAACGCAAGGGATTTTTTAAACCGCCCGCTTTCACGGAGCTGGACAGATTTCTCTAAACACCCCCGCTTAAACATTTTTTAAAGAAAGAAAACTACAGAAGTAGGAAGTACGTTCTGCTCACTATAACCTAAGTAATTATGTAACGTCAACCAAAACATGTATTAGGTAATGAAAGGGAAGCAACAACATTTAAAATTATGGTTATGCTCTAGATAATAAAAATAACTTTGAACTAAGCCAAAATATTGAAAATACCTCTTTCTTTGCGCTGGAATTCAAAACCAGCCTTTGGATCAAAAGTAGGTTTATCATCCATATTAAGGCCCACATCTCGGGCAGTGTAGGATCCCAAGAAGTTACCCATTACGAAGATGATCCTACCTCTTAAAAAATACGACAATTTACCAATTATTTATTAGAAATCTAATAGGTAAATGTTTTGCTTTTCAGCTGCTTTATTAAGGATGTCGATTTAGTCGAAGATCGATTAATCGGGGCCAAGAAAATCGATTTTAGATCGATTTTTCGAAACGACTCGATCTTTGAATCGATCCATACGACCGCAACTGCAGAATCGTGGACACGATTTATTTTGCGGTTTCACGGAAAATTTTGCTTACAAATCACATAAAATTAAAAAGAGTACCTACATTTAATTATGTTTCCGGCAAGTATTTGATTTCAAAATTCAAAATTATTATTTATGAAGAGCCTTGCATTTGAAGATAGAAAATTGGAGTGGGTAACTGACACGCAGAAATATTGTTACATAATATTAACATAATAATCGAATGAAAATTGTACTTTTTATTTGTTTATAAATATTTATATATATATTAATTCTAGTTAAAATATGCACATAAATAAATTAGCAAGATATATTTCGAGTTCTTTTAGACTCGGCATCAGTAGCATTGACAAAGACAAATAAATATAAATATGACAGGTGAAAAAAAAAAGGAAGAAAATAGTAGTTTTGTGTGCCTGCTACACAGCACAAGAAGTCTAGATTTGGCTCGAGAGGTTAGCTGTGGTTTGATTTAATGTTGTTTATTGAGGCCTGGTCCAAAGTGGGCACCAAGCGACCAGATGAATGAAGTCTCCCATGTGCGAAGCTGGATGTCTGTGGGAGCTGGATGGAATGACTTAATGACGCGAACTGTGAAACACTGGTTGAAAGGTGAATTGTGAATACGTGTGTGGGTCGGTACTGGTAGAGTGTTGTTGTTTATGGAGTCACATGTATGGCGATGCTGATTGATGCGGATGTGGAGTGCGTTTTTTGTCTCACCTACATAAAAAGCTGGGCAATGTCGGCATTCTAAGAGGTAGATACAGTTGCTTGTCTTACATGTTGTATTCGGTTGTGCATGTAGTGGTTTTTGTGTGTGGTGAGTATTTATGAGTGTATTTGGGTTGATGATGGCGCAGGTTTTTATTTGTATTATGTATGTGCATTAAAAGCTACTTTGGCAATAAAACTTCAACTTATATTTTAATTAATGTTTTATTTATGAGAAAACAACTAACTTTACGTATAACAAACTCGGGAAAAATTAACACTTGTGAATTTTTACCTATATTACCAACATAAATAAAAATTAATTAACGTTAATTGATGTGTGTTCCGATTTTGAATCGATTTTCGGAAAGATCTTTTCTGTACCAATTTTTTTTTGGATTGATTTTTTCACCCCGATTCAAAATCGATCTCAAGATTGATCTTATTTAGAAAGAATGGACATCCCTAAAGTAAAGTGCTAACAGCGTTCCGAATGGCGATAATATTGCTAAAACCATAGACTAAGCCCAATAGACTCCATAAAACAGGCGACCGATTTCTGTCAAGCAAGACATTCGGTAAATGTGTCTATAAAAAGGTTGCTTATTCAAAACCAGTGTTAGTTATTAGTTACGACCCAGATATCTGATACGGATCCACGTTCTCAGTTTCTATGAGCGAAAATCGGAAAAAAGGTAAAAAGTAGCTGAAAGTGTTTACTTGTACAGTTATTTGGTGTGAAAAAATCAGTAGCCAACGCAACATTAAAACGATATATTTTATATTTCATGGGAAATTACTTAGATATTTAATACAAAGATTATTACACAATCATCATGGTTCAAATTAAACTGGTTCTCTTTTAATCTAAGCTTGCGCATCCCGTTGATGTCTTTCAATCATTATCGTACCCAATTCAATTAAATGCCGTTTTATCTGTCTTCAGTTAATGTGTCTCCGCACATTAGTTCCGCCAATGTCGAGTTATAAGCAAAAAAACGCACTGTGGGCAGAACTGCGACTTTTTTTATATTTTATTTTTTTAATTTTATCACTATCTTCAATGCGAGTACCTAAAACAAAGGACATCACAATACCTACATAAAATTGGACAGCACAAACAGTATACAATAACTACAACCATGTTAGTAAAGATAGATAGTTTGTTCTATTTATAAATAAAACAAACAACAAATAATAAATCACCACAAAACAATACATAAATAAATATTCAAAGTTTAATATTATTTACCTTAATAAACTTACATAATGTATAAACAAAGGGACTATTTACCAAGGTCAGCAAAAAGTTGAAATTGACGGGGCGAGGGATATCAGTAGGGAGGATATCGTACAACGAGAATTTCAGTTTTTGGCAATAAAAAAAAATGTGATCTACTGTACCCTCATCTAAACCACACTCACACAAGGAATGGTCCCTTACCCTGATTTTCGCCAAAAACACAGGAGAACAAACGTGTCCCAGTCGGAGACGACAAACTATAGATGTCTGTAACTTATCAACATCGCGGTATTTAAAAAACCACGGCCGTTTTGGTATTACAGGTTGAATTCCAGCATAATGTTTAGCCTTGAACTTCTGGGATTCAATCCAAGCCTTGGACCAAGCTTCATCAAGGTTAGTAATCTACTGTACCCTCATCTAAACCACACTCACACAAGGAATGGTCCCTTACCCTGATTTTCGCCAAAAACACAGGAGAACAAACGTGTCCCAGTCGGAGACGACAAACTATAGATGTCTGTAACTTATCAACATCGCGGTATTTAAAAAACCACGGCCGTTTTGTTATTACAGGTTGAATTCCAGCATAATGTTTAGCCTTGAACTTCTGGGATTCAATCCAAGCCTTGGACCAAGCTTCATCAAGGTTAGATTTGGCCAAACGCAGAATATCATGATGATAAATATGGAAGTGCGAGGAAACACCCAATGTAACGGCACTCTTCGCGTAGGAATCAACTACTTCGTTACCAGGTATGCCACTATGTCCAGGAATCCAAGCTAAGACAATGTCAAGATTCTGTTCTTACAACGAAAAAGTGCTTCCCTAATCTGAAGGATTATAGGAAAACGAGATTTGTTTTTAAAAGGATTTGCCAGTATGGAATGGAGACAACTTAAAGAGTCAGAAAATATTATTGTATTATTTAATTTATGAGAATTTGCGTAAGAAACAGCTTCCAAAATTGCAATAGCTTCACTAGTGAATACCGAGGCTTCAGGGGGACATTTGAAGCTCAGAATAATTTTGTATCTAGGTATCCAGACAGCGGCACCAACATCACCCACATCAGCTAACTTGGAAGCGTCAGTAAACATGGTCAGCCAACCCTGCCAGTCCTTCTCCAAAATTCGATGAAAGGTTCTGTCAGCCCCTAACGAATCCTTTTGAATGCCAAAATTCATGATTACCATTGGGACAAAAGTTAAAGCCTCATACGGGATATGAAATGGGGGATTAATATGTAATTTAACAAGACGATTAGGAATTTTAGAGAGGCTTATATAACTTCTGAGAACGCAGGGAAGATCGAATACAGAATTAAAGCCTGATTGCGAAAATAAATTGTGAAGAGATTCTAATTTTGACAAAAGAGGATGATTTGGGTTCTGGCCCAGAACTTCTGGGAAATTTTAAACATGAACCTGTCTGATAAATACTGACTCCGAATGTGAGGAGGGGGATCCACGTATTCAACTTGTAAAGCGTTTTTCGGTGAGGATCTCATAGCCCCCAAAACGATTCTAAGACATTTTGCTTGAATTTTATTAATATTTTCGTTCTCAGACTTGTTACATGGATCTAAAATAAAGCTACCATAATCTAAATGACTACGAACTAATGCATTATATAAAAGTTTTTGTGAGTAAGGGTGGGAACCCCACCATACCCCTGAGAGCGCCCGAAGGACGTTCACTCCTCTTTCACATTTCTGAGCAACGTACGAGAAGTGGGCGACGCCAGAAAGTCTGGAATCAAGAATTATCCCCAAAAACTTTACCTTACTTTCAAACGGTACGATATTATCTTCTACTTTAATTACTACATCAGGGATAGAGCGTTTTCTTGTGAAAACAACAGCACAGCACTTCGAGACCGAAAGAGATAGGCCATTATTCTGAAGCCAGACATTTAAATACGAAAGAGCTGTATTTAAGGAACGAGATGCAACTTCCACTGAAGAATCAGACGCATAAATGGCTATATCGTCAGCATACTGAAAAATATTACAAAAACAGTCAACCGACTTCTCTAGATCATATGTGTACAAACTATAGAGGATTGGGCTTAGCACTGAGCCCTGGGGGAGACCTTTCCAGACATTCCTAGGTGGAAGAAGGGAGTTGTTTACTCTAATATAAATTGATCTATCCATAAGTAGGCTACATAATATGATTCTTATCAGCTTCACAGGTATACTCAGCTGATGCAGTTTTTGCCTGAGTACTGGAAGGAGAACATTATCATAAGCCGATGATATGTCCAGAAATACACCAATCAGATATTCTTGTTTTTTAAAAGATGTACGAATATCCGTTGTCAGGATACTCAGGCTGTCTAGAGTGCTCATACCTTTACGAAATCCGTACTGGGATTTGGCAAGCTGTCCCCGGTTCTCCACTAACCATTCCAGGCGATTCTTTATCATATGTTCTAAAGTTTTGGTTAAACAGCAAGATAGCGCAACTGGTCTGTGAGAGGAAGGATCAGAAGGATCCTTACCTGATTTTAAAATAGGAAGAATAATCTGAGAGTGCCATTCCACGGGAGTGACCCCACTTTCAAAAAAGTTATTAATTAAATCTAGGAAAAACATTTTTGACGTATCAGAAGTATTGATAATAAAAGAATAAGGGATATTATCCAAACCTGGAGTGGAATCAATAAGGCCGTCCAAAGCTAGTTGAAGTTCAATAAAAGAGAAAGGAGAATTCATTGAGTCCAAACTGTTGTAGAGACTAGATTGAGAAGGCATCACAGAGAAGGAGGAAAAAGGGGGAGTGCATGGAGGACCAGGGGGAGCCAGACGATCAGCAAAAGCCGTTATCCAAGAATCAGGATCATTGGATGATATATTTTGAGCGTT
Source organism: Ypsolopha scabrella (assembly GCA_910592155.1). NCBI lineage: Eukaryota > Metazoa > Arthropoda > Insecta > Lepidoptera > Ypsolophidae > Ypsolopha > Ypsolopha scabrella. Next base: position 17,477,169 of record OU342964.1, on the reverse strand, counting down.
AAGAGATCCACGAAATCTTCTTATGCTGCGCCAGACTAGAGAAACCGGAGTACGTGGAGACAAATTCTCACAAAAACGGTTCCATCCCTCCTTCTTTTTCTTGGACAATAGTCTTTTAGCCTGAGCTGCAGCTTGTTGATATGCTAGAAAGTTGTTCATTGACATGTCAGCATTATAACCCTTTTCTGCCAAGGTTCTTTTCCTAACAGCAGCAGTGCATTCTGGATCCCACCAAGGGGAAGAGAGTTTACGACGTGAAGGATTTTTGATAGGAATGTGCTCATTAGCACAAGAAGTAAGGATTCCTGCAAATTCAGAGTAATTAGCCAGGAAGTTAGAACTGGAAGTGGGGGAAAGAGATGAAATTTTTCCACTAACAGAGGAAGAAAATCTCGCCCAGTCAGCCTTATTGAGTCTATATTTTAATAGTGGAGAATCATTGCTATGAGTTACAGAGGAATTAGGAATAGAAATCAGAATGGGAAAATGATCACTACCATAAGTGAGGGGAAGAACTTTCCAGTTCAAAACAGAAGAAAGAGAAGGGGAGCATAGAGATATATCAACAGCACTACCAGAATTCTCAGTAGGTCGAGCACGACGAGTAGGAGTACCATCATTCAAGATGCACACATTAAGCAAGTCAAACATTTCCACAAGATCACTACCAAAACAGTCAGTCTTATATGACCATGAGATGTGATGACCATTAAAGTCACCCATAACAATAATAGGGTTGGGCAGAGATGAGATTATAGAGAAAAGCTCTGGAATAACAGATGTTTTTGGATCTGCTATATAAATCGATAGGATTGACATATTACGAAATTTAATGGCCACAGCATTAATTTCTTGACTGTGAGGGGGAAGGAGAATTTGAGAAAAATTCAGGCAACGCCTGACAAAGATTGCAGAACCCGCATATCCGTCATCTCTGTCATCCCGGAGACAAGAATAGCCTGGGATCCTAAAACGGAAACCCGGAGCCAACCAAGTCTCCGAGACGGCAATGACAACCGGGCTGTGTTTGTTGATTAAATACAACAGATCAGATTTTTTGTGGAAACACTTCTAGTGTTCCACTGGAGAAGATGATCTACCGTCGAGTCCACCAGAGCCATGGTTATTAATAAGCAGAAAGATTTCATTTAATTTTGAGGCAACGTTGGACGGTACAGTAGAATCACTACACTTTGAAATTATATTTATCAGGGTAGCTAACAATAGCTCCATGAGGTTGTCATTTGGGGAAATTTTGGGGGATTGTAAAGCACAACCATTAGATTGAGCTGAAGGTACCACGGAAATAATTTCCGAATGAGCCACACGATCATAACCCTTACTCATAGCTGGTCTGGGACGAGGAGGGGTGAAAACAGTCTTTTTATATGAGGAGCTGACGGCCCTTGAGAAAGAGCCCAATTGCGAAGGAGGAAAATCTGGGCCTGAAGATGGAATTTCTTGTGCGAGTTCCACATAAGGTCTACGGTCTGCTGCGAACCTAGAAGAGGCATCTGCGTATGAAACACTTTCCTGCGACATGACCATTTTGATGGATTTCTGTCGGTTTTGCTCTGGGCAAATTTTATTGGTTGAAAAGTGAGACCCCGAGCAATAAATACACGTAGCCTGATCTTCAGGGACCTTGCATCCCTGTCCTATGTGAGGCTGGGCACAGCGAAAGCACCGAGATTTGGAACGACACTGTGCTCCAATATGACCAAATCTACAACAACTCAGACACTGGATAGTTGGTAGGTGATATGTCTCGACCGGTAGGGAAGTGTAGAAACAAAATATTCTATTAGGGAGGATCTGGCCTCTAAATGTTAGCACAACAGATTGAGTGGGGATCCAGGAAGGTGAACCATCTGTTAAAACTTTTCTATTGAGACGTCTAGCCTTTAATATAAGACCACAGGCCTCAGGGAGCTCGACTGACTCCACAAACTCATCCATGGACCAGTCTAATGGAACATTTTTCACAAGGCCCATCCGGGTAATGTTGTATGAAGGGATCTGAGCAATATATTTGTGAGATTTTAGTGAGGAATCCTCTACAAAATTATTAGCATCCTGCCCAGATTTAAACTCGACAGAGATCCTATTACGTCCCACACTTTTTATGCCATCCATTTTGATATTTGAGAACTTATTGTCAACCAAAAATTTGCCAAACTTGATAGGTCTAATGGAGGTACCAGCCGATCGGTCTGCTTCCTCACGAGATACATGCACTATAAATGGGCCCAAGTCTTTAGCATCATATAGTTTGTTGCCCCCAAAGCTAGGGTGAACGAATGTGGTCTGTATAGACGCCATTGCAGGGTTAGCGACTGAACGTTTAAGCAACTGATTCTCAGAACCAGGCGCAGGTCGTTTTCTACTTTTGTCCGACTCTAATTCAGGAGAAAGTTGGGAGAACAAATCAGGAGAGTTGGGTGAACCATCCGGAGGGTCCGGTTCAGGAGGATCGGAGGTATCCATCACGGAATGGTAACCTCAAAAGTCCTTTCTTTTAAAAACAATTATTGTTATCCAAAAACCAAGTAATACTTACAAAAAATACAAAATTTACCACCACCAACACATATAATTACAAGTACAGCACAAGAAGAAGAGATTTCATAGGAAATGGCCAAAAATTTCGCGAAACTCCACTAAGACGTCTGTTCACCTACAAACGCGAAAGCAGGCCTCATTATCGTACCCTCTTGAAATTTTTACTTTAGTAAATGGTTTGACAAGGGCTACTTGATGAAAAAAAAATACATTTTACAAGTTCTGACAGTTTTTTTTGAAATTGCTATATCTTCGAAACGGCTGGGGCTAGCCTTTCCAGGTTAAGACTCGAATGACGGGTATCACGGGCGCTTTCCAACCGATGACAGTTTTTAACATTTGACAGCAGTCAAAATCTGTCGAACGTGAAATTTAGCCCAATTGGATCGAAACTCAGTTTCTACACGTTTTTGAGGTCGCTTTTTGTGTTTCATTAAGCGAGGCTGAAGGCCGAGCCGGTGTCACTCTCACGCTTCCGGAGGCCAGACAAACACGACGCAAAGTTCAGCAGGACGAGCGAGCGGTTCATGGGGGGACAAAGTCACTGACAGCAGGTCTACGGCTGAGTCCATCAAATTTTACAATTCTTTTTTTACCCGATCTTCCAACCGATGACAGTTCTTGACATTTAACACATGTCAATTTATGTTATTAACGGAAATTCAACCAATAGAGTCATTTCAATTTCACATTCACATTATTTTTTTTTGTAAGTAAGCCTTTGCCATTGCCTTTGCTGTATTTTTTATGAAATAAATCTTTTTAAAGCATCCAAAAATACCCATAACTTTGGGAGATATTTACATTAAAATATTGTAATAAAATGCATGTATCGAAAAACGGCTGGTGAGATGCACTCAAGGTCACGCGGCTGATGTGACGTCACTATCGTTGAATCTGCTAACTTGTGCAGGCGTTATACGGATTTGGCGTTGTTTTTCTGGTTTATCATATTGTTTTTGCTTTAAAACTTTTAAGAAGTGAATACATAGTAGCTGTGCTCTTTTAAACTTAATTAAAATGACCGAAGCGGGCTTTAGTAAGGGCCAATCCGACAATTTTCCCAGAATTAGATGGCATAATGATGGAAGAATATTTTTCTACCAACACAAGATTCTTCGGTGCCGAAATCAGGAGTTTTAAAGCAGAGAGGTAAGCAAACGTTTTATAAATCTACTTACACATATGGTATAGGTACCTAATACGAAACAGATAATACTGGTAATTATTGTTTACTTCCTTGTTCATATTACAAACACATTTTGTGTTGTGTCCAAATATTCTTCATCTTTTTTAACCAGATTAAAGGTACATTTTAATTTCATGAAAGAGTATCTATTTTTCTATTTTTCTGGTAGAAAATACTAAATAGTATTAAGCTCGCCTGTGTACAAAAATTTTATAGTGTGCAATAAAGAATTTTATTATTATTATTATTATTATCTAAACCTACTTATAAATTCAATTTTTTTTTGGCAAAATGACTACCCTAAATCCTTATGCGCATGCATCGCACGAAGTCAAATACCTAGTTGGCATGGATGTGTTTTACGCATTTTACGGGCAAATTAGATGACAGAGTAGTAAGTATAGATTTGAATTGAATAAACACTTAGGTACGTCAAAATGATTCTCGCATACAACAGTAAGCTGACATTTTCGGAGAAAACTCTTCCCTTATTATCACTTCCAGCCATTTATTTCCGAGTTTTTTTTCCTTAAAATTTTTTCCTTTCCAAATCATAAAAGTTTTATCCGGTGTAGAAATGGTTGTGGATTTACATGTTGGCACGATACAGTATTTATACGGTTTTTGTTTAGTTGTAGACATTTTTAATGACCGTTTACTTCACGCGCTCAAGCAATTTGCCTATAGTTCAAACTCGACTCGCTGTTTGTGACGTCACTGCGGGATGTTGACCTCACTCCGCGTTGAACCTGCCGTTTTGTACCGCGCGTGATTTGAGAGCAATCAGTGATTATTTGGCTAGGTGTATCGTATTACGGGCCAACTGAGGTTTATTTTTGTGAAAAAGGGGTTAAAACTAACGCAAAGTGTATCAAGAGACAGTCTTAGATCAGCTTGTGAAAGACCTGCTCAATACCCTATTTTCAGGATATAATTTCGTGTTCCAGCAAGATTATGCGCCAGCACACAAAGCGAGATCGACTCAGACTTGGTTCGAGCGTAACAAAATCAACTTCATAAAGCACGAGGATTGGCCTTCCTCCCGTCCAGCCAGACCTTAATCCTTTGGATTATAACATTTGGCAGGATTTAGAGGAGAATGTCTGTTCTAAGCCACATCAAAATTTGGAGACCCTAAAGTCATCTTTAAGAAAAGCAGTCGCTAAAATAGATATGAATAAGGTGCGTGCTGCCAAAGATGACTGGCCGAGGCGATTAACTGTCAACTGTCAAAACGAAACCCATTACGATGATCATCGAATTACGTGGTAGACCCGCTGCTTAGAGAATAAGGGAGGACATTTCGAAAAATTTTCGTTTATTTTTAATTCTTATTAAATTTATTTTAAATTGATATTTTTTAATAAAAATTGGTTCAGTACTTTTGATTTTATCTCAATTTTTATTTGTGACAGAACTTAAGTATATTTTAAGTCTATGGCTACGACACTCCAAAAACGCGGCCAAAAATAATTTTTTGAACGGTCGTGGTTGCGATGAGCGGGAGTCGTCCATTGTTCAAACTGAACGCAACCCAGTTAACCATAGACTTAGGATTAAGTTTATGCATATAAATATTGCGGGTAGATTAGAATTTTAAAAGTTCAACACCATGGCAAAGAGAATAAATTACTCTTTCTGGTAAAATTACAGAATACCTGCAAAAATGTTCATCATCACATCATAAACGAATTAACGTCCATTTTAGACACATTACCTTATAAATAGAGACATGGACATTAACGAAAGATTTAAAAAATTCAATTTGTCTTTAGTAAAAACAATAGGACAAGGCACTTATGGGTATGTGTACATAATATTTTTGTGAAGTGGTTTATTTATAGGTATAGAAAAAAATAATTCCTTATTGCTTCCTTTTCAGAAATGTCTATCTCTGTAATAATAAAAGCGACATCCTGACTATAGTGAAAGACATACATTTGAACATGAAAATTCAAGATCATGTAGTGGTACGCATTTCCTTATTATTATTTAATCATTACCGTCTGCTTTTATATCCAAAGCTTTTTTTATGATTACAGGATTCAGCAAATGAAGTGAAAATCCTGTCCTCCTTAAATCATCCCAATATAATAAAATTTTATGATTGCCATTATTCAGAGAACCATGTAATGATATCAATGGAATATGCCACTCACGGCAATCTGGCAGAGTACATGTACCAAAAGTTTCCAAAACTACTGAAGCAGCAGGTACCTACTTATACCTTTACCTTTTAAAGTAGGTGCAGTCAGCAAAAGATACAGGCTCATCGCAAACACTTTGATCCTAAGACCCACAGGTAAGTGATAGATGATATAAGGTATACTAGGTCAATACATACACACATGTACCATTGATCAAATCAATATCAATCAATCAAGATTAAGATCAAAGTGTTTGCGATGGGCCTGTATACCTTTATCTTTTGCTGACTGTACCTTTACAAGCCAATCTTTCTTATTTGAGTACCTATATATACCTAAATTCTTAGAGTACCTAATGTAATTTACTCTTAGCCTAGATTGTTATACTTACCTGTTACCGGCCAAACTAGTTTGTCCTAGGCCAAAGTAGGTGCGATGACGAGCAAAGTGAGGAGCGGATGAAGTTGCTTGTGAACATAAATTCAGGAGCCGAGCGAAGCGGAGCGAGGCGCGATGACTTAAGTTTTAACAAAAATACGATCTTAGCATATATGAACAGTAACTAGTTTGGCCTAGGACAAACTAGTTTTTCCTAAAATCAGGTTTGGCCGGTATCATACCTACAGTCAAGGGCGAATTCAGTCTTCCAACCAGCTTTCACAGGGTCCAAAATTACAATAAAAATAATAAAGAATGTAAATCGTTATAATCTAGGGTTATATAGGTAGGTACTGCACAATGCACACTGTCCTTCCGTCCGTTTATTAGTAAAATCAAATTTTCTTTAAGTACCCTCGCGAATCTATTGATGGCTTTTTTGTTAAAATTAATATATATTTTTAAACATGATTTACCTTTGAGAAAACTCAGACAGGATTAGGATGTCGCACATTGCAGCAGTTAAAAAAGCGATTTAAAATAACATTTTAACATAAATTTCTTTTATAGAAAACTACCATTTCACCCGCGTTATTTAATCTCTGCCCTGTTTTCGGCTTAGCAGTTATTTTATCAACAAACCTTTATAGCCTAAGCTATCCTATATTGCCCAGGGCAACTATGATGATGATAACATTGTTTACATATTATTTTATTAAGTAGTATAGATATTCATATTTCGACTTGATCGGAATGCTTTGCTGAATAGCTTTTAGGCCATCGTTGGTCAGGGCGGCAGGGTATATAAGGTGACGTTTTAATTTATGCAGCCAAATTCTTACTGAAGACTCGGTAAGTGCTCAGTAACAAGGGGCGATTATACTTTTTGTGAAATTCGTAAATTATTCTCCTCGTTTTCCTTACAAACGCAAGCCCAGTCCAGAGTCAATTACCATGGGACTTCAGGACGTCAAGATTTTATTTTGCGAAATCGGCAAAAAGTGTTATCGATCCGTGTTACTGATCACTTACCAAGCCTCCAGTATAAGTTTGGCTGCATAAATTTAAGTCACCTTATATATGACAATTTAGGTGGTAGAATTGATGCCGGACTCGACTGTGGAGGTACCACCATCTTACTCGCAAGAAGATTATTCGGGGGAGAGTAAGAGAACAGCTCTCAGGCAAAACCAGGCAGCCCACCATTGCCTGGGACCGATGGATGGCGGTATATCCATCTCCAATTGCCGGGCCTTATATAAAACAGACTGGTGACGGGCAGCGGCGTCACTGGTGCAAGGGTTTCGGCACCGCGCTCACCAACCCGCCTGCCCAGCGTGTGTGAGTATGGGCATTTCTTCCAGGAGGACCGCCAAGAGTGGCAAAATCCTGGAAAGGCCTATGTCCAGCAGTGGACGAAACAGGCTGATGGATGGATGGATATATGACAATCAGTGTGTGTCATTATGAAAAATGTTGACTTAGGCCCAGGGGAATGGCTCGTGACGTGACTCTCGACGAATACGTCATGTCATGAGTAGACTCGTGAAACCCCTGAATCCGCCTTTGTATAAAATATTTAAGTACTTACGTGTTTTCGGTTACTTTCAGGAAATTCTTTTCTTTTTTGGACAAATCCTTCTGGGCGTAAATTACATCCATAGTTTAGACATAATTCATAGAGACTTGAAAGCAGAAAATATTCTTATGACTGGAAAATATGGACTTGTTATTAAAATTGGTGACTTCGGAATATCTAAAATGCTAGCGAGGTAGGTACCTAATGTAACTATGTATTCTTCTAACAAGAGACGCCATCTGCTTATCCTTTTCGGAACGCAAGCCTTTTTTCGTAATCCTCCTACTTACTAAGACCTCAATAATTACAGCGCTAAGAAAACTTCGACCGTAATCGGAACTCCGTATTATTTGGCGCCTGAACTGTGTGAGGGGAAACCGTACGACACGAAAAGCGATATTTGGGCACTTGGATGTTTATTGTATGAAATGAGTTCTCATAAAAGAGCCTTCGAGTCTGAGGTACGTCATCTATTTTTGAGTTGATACATAGGTAACACTAAAAGTTTCCGGAACTGGCCACTTACATAAACAATATTTAAAAATTTATTGCAACATTTGAAAATAGAACTCTTTGGCTGTAGAATGCAGTTTGTTTCATCTGACTGTCTTTTGTTTTTACCTTGTGGCGCCATTTAAAAAATTGTGTGTCTGCATCAACATGGATTTAACTCGGGAAAATTTTCGTAATATGATTTTCTACGATTTTAAGTGTAATTTGACAGCTCAACAGAGCATCGCTCGGCTTGAAACAGCTTTTGGCAATGAAGCACCATGCAAGACGACTGTTTATAGCTGGTTTGCAGAATTCAAGCGTGGTCGTATCAATCTCAGTGACGAATCTCGCGATGGTCGGCCGTCCACCGCTGTGACCAACAAAAACATCGATGCTGTGCGCTGTATGATTGAAACAGACAGGCATGTGACCTACCATGAAATTCGCGCATCCTTAGAAATAGGCATGAGTCAAATACAATCAATCCTACACAAACATTTGGGTGTGAGAAAGCTGTGCTCGCGGTGGATCCCACACAACTTGACCGAGGCTCAAAAAACGGACCGCGTCACTTGGTGCAGTGCCATGCTTACCAGATTCAACGAAGGTGCGTCAAATTTGGTGTGGGACATAGTAACAGGTGACGAAACATGGATTTATTGCTACGATCCCAAAACAAAGCAGCAATCGAGCGTATGGGTCTTTCAAGATGAGCCGAAACCAACCAAAGTGGCGCGCGTGAAAAGTGCATCTAAGCGGATGATTGCTTCTTTTTTTAATAAAACTGGACACGTGGCTACTGTTGCTTTAGAGAATCGTCGTACCGTGAATAGTGACTGGTACACGACCATTTGTTTGCCGGAAGTTATTGACGAACTCCGTAAAAATAACCGTAAACGCCGTATCATCCTGCACCACGACAATGCTAGTTCTCACACGGCCAGACAGACAAACGACTTTTTGAAGACGAAAAATGTAGAACTCATGAGTCATCCTGCATACAGTCCCGACCTGGCACCTTGTGACTTTTTTCTGTTCCCAAAAATTAAGAACCAATTACGCGGTCAACGATTTTCATCACCAGAAGAGGCTGTCGAGGAGTATGAAAAACACGTTTCAGAGGTCACCACAGGGGAGTGGCACAAAAGTTTTCAAAACTGGTTTGATCGAATGAAAAAGTGCATAGACGCCAAGGGAGATTATTTTGAAAAACAATAAATTAATTTTGTACCTTTAATAGTATTTTTTCATATTCATTCCGGAAACTTATAGTGCGTCCCACGTAGAAAAAAAGGGCCTTGTTGTCTAATTTTAACATCTATCGCTTTCAAATGCATCGTGATTGGCTAAGAATTATGTGTCATTTCTAGCCAATCACGGTACATTTGAGAGCGATAGATGTTGAAATTAGACAATAAGGGACAAGGGTCGAAGAAAAATTATTCTAAGTTCTTTTTTCAGACTTTGGTTGGCCTAGTAAAAGCAATAACAGGTGGCAGCGTCCATCCTATAGACTTGACTGTGTACGACAGGGGCATGCAAGATCTCATTGATGCCATGCTCTCTGTAATGCCCGAAAAACGACCAAATATCAAAGAGTTGATGGGCAGGAATATCCTACTCCCCTTTGTGTATACAGTACTTTTGGACGCGGGAGACGACGAAATGTTATTTAAAGATTTGGAAGAGTTTATTAGTAGTATTATCGTGCAGTAGGTTAATTTATAATTGACAAATAAATAATTACTGATAGTTTATAATGTATTGATATGTAATTTTTTATACTAAATTGGAATTGAAATAAAACTAATAATTCAAGAGATATTGAGTTTTTATTTCGCAAAAAATCATAATCCACATAAACATGGGATTGGTAAAATAGTGTATCTGTTCTTTATGCTAAGACAAATGTAATATCTGTTCAATCAAAAATCGCAAAATTCAGTGTAGTACCTTTCTTTGAAGCAAAATAACAGAATCAGTATTTTGACTCATTTTAGTAATCTGTCTTAACTAACTTAACACCATGTAGTACCAGTTCTTATCGACTAAGGAATCAAAATTTAAGAAATATTTTGGAATTCTCTTAAAACTAAAATAATTGGCAAAACCTTGCGTTTTACTGCCCATTTGCTTGGTCGGTCTCCATTTCCTCTTCATCAATTTCTGAAATAAATAAGAAGATTATTTTAGATATTTTGTTAGTTTTAGATATTTTGTAATTGCAATATCGAACCGAGGTCCATGATTCCACCGCCAGGCGCTCCAAACCTGGAATTGTTTATATATCGACATTTAGTTTGAACTGTAAAATGTCATGTCCACGCACAACACAATCGTATCGTAGTTATAAATAAGTCTGCGACATGAGAGCTCAAAGACAAGGGGTGGCCAGAGATTTTCAGAGTATCAACTCTCTTAGTGAAAAGTTGAATAGCTAGTAATAGCTACTCGGTCGCTGTATTTCATTCATTATTCATATTCAATTCATACATTGCTGATGGATGAGTTAATGAAAAGGAACTGAAGGGTGACGGTTAAGCAGTGTAATTTTTTTCCACCATTATTGCAAAATCTGGTAGTTCATGTAGTTTAATCAGATTACGTCAAGATTTTGTTTTTTTTTTCATTATACTTGATTTAAATGAATGATTAATGATAATGTAGTATTATCACCGGGTAGCGCAGCAAAAATTAGGCGCAATTACCCTTTAAACTCTATTCAACTCGGGAATCTGTAAACTCAATTTAAATGATCATTAAATCAGTGGGTAAAGTAATGTAATTAAATCTTTTCTTATGCCCTTTCGAGAAGCTAAGGTTCCGTTTCGAAACTAGCGAAAATCACTCTGAGTGATGCGAATTTCACCTTATAGCGTTTAAAAATGGGCACGAGTTAAACCGAGGGTAAACGAACTGTTACCTGACATTTGCACGAATGTGTTTTGAAACGCTTCGGAGTAATGCGAAAATCATACTGGGCCACCTGATTGGTGCAACCAGATTTTTGTTTCTCTTGCTCCTATATAGATCTGTCTCTTTCTAATAAACGAGTGAAATTTCGCACTATGATTGCACGTTCTGAAACGCTTCCTACGTGTACATTGTCGTATCGTATCCAATGTGGCATGCTTATGTAAATGATTTAAGCTACGCATCGCTTCGTAAAAAATTGATAATTAATCTTACGTTGTCCATTATTGTTTTGGGACTGTGGTGGCAACGGCTTCTGTCCCGGGATCTGTCCCGACTGCAGCATCCGAGTCAGCCGTTCGACCTCTTGAAGCGAAGAGGCATTCTTAATAGCATCTCTGATCTTGTGAATCTCTTGCGGTGTGAGATCTGAAGGGAAAAAAACAGCAGTAAGTAAATGTAGCTTGGTTAAGATAAGTGTGCTAAATCTAGGCACTGCAGTATTTTGTACAACTTGTGCTTGTAATAGGCTGCATAAGTGTTCCAATGGCTAATTATAATTATGTTCAGTTTAACACAATACTATATTTACGCCCAAAAAAATATCGTCTTTGCGATTTATCGGACGTGAAAAATTTTTAAAATAGTTAGCTCTCATACTTTGGCCGAGGGTAGTTAATTAACTCTAGGACATGGCTAGTTACTGGGTTATTATTACATACTGTGGACAATTAGACCTTACAAACGGACGAATTCTTTCAAAGTTACAGTTACACTTTTATTGTTACATTATTTGTTTGTTTAATTGTTAGGTGTTTTTATTTATTATTTTGGAATTAAGAGGATGGCTAATGACGGCCGATTTATATCACATTTCTTACAACTAGTTGATAATAAAAACATATTTGATATACTCGATATATTTCGGCCCACGCTATGGGGCCGTCTTCGGTCGAAAATACTTATATCGAGTAGGTATATCAAAATATATATTTTATGTTTTCATTATAAATTGCTACAAAATAAGTAAGAAGGCTCAAGAAGATTAGAGTTTGATATTATATTTATTCGTATTTCTTACAACGTTTATTTTAGTATAAGATTTATTGTCTAAAACCTAATATAAATCTCATGAAATGATATTTATATCATAGTTTAGGCCTATCTTTGCGATTTTATTAGATGCAAATAATTTTATATCAAACGGCAGAAATATTAATTTTAAAGTGTGAAATATAACGTATTTTTTCAAATGTTATAGTTACAATTTCACAGTTTAAAGTGAATTTGCAGAGACAATATCGGGATAACCCCCCATTCCTGAGGAATCGAGTTTTTTATGTGGTCGGTGTCACTCCAAGCGGAAAAACGCGCTGACCAAGAAGGATCAATTCAGGGCGAAAGAAAAAAAAATAAGCTCTTAATGATACAAAAAAACTAAAATAGCTAGCAAAATTTATAATTACAAAAATAAAAATGTTGTCAAAAGCCATGTACGAAAATATGCTTGAGTTCGTTACATAGGTTAACCTGTCATAATATTGTTTAGTTATAAGTTAAAAAAAAAAAAAATGATTCTTATTCGTCAAAATATGAGAAAGCATGTTGTGTTTTGAAGACCTCATTTCATTAATTATTTTTATCGAGTGAAAGTTTTTCAATCACGTTTCTGTGCTACAGAAATCTAGAAAAAGGTTACAAAAATATACAGATTTATCAAACTACACTGGTGGACAAAAAAATCGACTCAAGCATTGTTGTCCTACATTCAAGGGAATAACCCAATCATACAAACATAAACATATGAAATATATATATCATTTTAAAGGTATAGGCCTCCACCTTTGAATTAATGCATTTTGGTTTAAAAGTATTCGCTATACAGGACGTGAAATTCATTTACCGTATTTGAACAGTTTTTACCTCGTACAGATACGTACGCGTTAAACTCCCTTTATCCCGTTAAAAGGACGTGCAATATTTTTTTTTCCTCACTTGCTTACACAATTTAAACCTGTTTACACCTACCCTAATTACCCAGTGATTACGTCATCCGAAAATGGACACCACGCCATTAGAGGCCACTCAAGTGCTTGCCCTATTGCGATTGGGGTGGAACCAACGAAGCGTGGCTGCAGAATTACACCTAAGCCAATCAGCTGTCTCCAGAGTCTTCAGACGCTTCGTGGAGACCGGCGGCGTCATTCGGAGGCCAGGGTCTGGTAGAACAAGATGCACTTCTGAGCAAGATGACCGCTTCATCGTTTTAAGTTCTTTAAGAAATCGTCACATGACCGCAGTTGAGATCCAACAAGAACTCAGACAAGTACGAGATCGGGCTGTAAGTCGGCGAACGAACGCTAGAAGTCTAAAGAAAGCTAACCTGACACCAAAAAGACCAGCAACCGGGCCCCAACTGACCACAGCTCATCGGCAAGCGCGACTTCAATTTGCCCGAGAACACGTAAACTGGACCTTGGACCAATGGCGCTCCATTTTGTTCTCTGACGAGTCCCGAATGTGCTTGCATGGCAACGACGGAAGAGCACGGAAGAGCCTATACCTTTAAAATGATTTACGGATTATGTAAGTTTATGCTTGTATGATTGGGTTATTTCCTTAAATGTAGAACAACAATGCTTGAGTCGATTTTTTTGTCCACCAGTGTAGTATGTATTGTATATTCTTATGGAAAGTAGTAAGTCGACTCCAAAAAGTGCCAATTCTCCGCGGCGCGGCGTCGCCTTAACTAGCGTATCGTGACAGGCAAGTCTATCACTTTCTAATAAGATAAGATAAGATAAATTTATTCAGCTTTCTTGTTGTACAAAAGGTGTCTTAAATAATAAAAGTGTCAAACAAGAACCCTGCAAGGTCGCTGCTGAATTAAGTATAGGTACAAAATTAACACATACAGTGGTGGTCACGTAATTAAAGACACCTGGGTGAATCTTCAAAAAACAGTTATTTGAATTAATTGATGACTTTTTTATTTATTAAATTATTTTCATTATATTTATAACCCCTCAGCAAAATATCATCTTTTTACATTATTTTGTATTATTTTTGATTTAATTAGAAATTAAGGAATACTTTAGTAGAAAATGCAATTTATATTTTTATTGGTGATGGTAATGAATTTGATCTTACATGGTAATGATTCCCAACGAATGGTAATGAAATAAGGGGGTAAGGTAATCAAAATAATAAATATAACATTGAATCAAATATGTGTATTTTCTGCATTTTAAGGCAATAATTATCAAATATCTCCAGTTACAATGAAATATGATAACGAACACTTAACAAAACTTTAACTTCTATATAATCAAACACAAAAAAATAAAAAAATATAGTTTACCAAGTTTTATTACTTAATTAAATCTCTAAAACATAATCATTTAATAATCTAAATAGGATAATTATCACAAAATAAGGAAAATACTAGTTATTATATCACAATTCAACAATGAACTTGGTAAGCTATATTTTTTCTGTAAATAAACATCCAAATTAACATTCCTTTGTTATCAAAGATATTTTAATTGCTCAGTCAAATAATCAAATAATATAAAATTAATACCAAACAAAAACTAGCAAGACTAGCAGTGAAACTAGCAAGTTCTTCTATCAAACTAACTAAAGGATAAAATCTCTTGTAATTGAAATAATTATAATAAAACAATCAGTTACCACTTGAACAATCTGGTAGTTATATTCGTATTGTTTAATAATAATTTGACAGCATTCCTATTAATATTTCTTTGTTTTTTTCCCCTTACCCTTATTTTTCCTTGGTATAACATCTGCTTTTATAAAATGTTCAAAATCTTTTATTTGTGATTTATCAATAGGTGATACTGATAACAGTTTATTCCCAATAAATTTGGTGTTTTGCCACAGATTTTTTGTTTTGATGGATAAGACACTTACTTTTGGTTTTGTGTTTTTCTCGGAAGATGTGGACGCAAAAAATGATTTTATAATGAAAGACTTAGCTTTTCCTCCATAAGCAACGCCCGGTATAGCAACTAGATTTTCTGAAACAGTTTTTGTGCTGGATGTTGATGGTTGTTGTTTACTTCTATCATTATTATTATTTTCTTTATCGTGGTTATATTCTTCTTTTGGAACATCAAGAAAACCTTTATGTTTTCCATGAGTACATGGGACGTCTGGATTCATACAAATAAAACAACTTCGTGTCATAAATGCAATTTTTCTACTGTTGAAGTACCAGAGCACTTGATGAACGCAAAGAGTCCCTTTAAAACCTGGAACTTTTGATGGTAGTACTTTGTTTTTTTCATTGATAGCCTCGCCATCCACAACCATCATTTTTATATTTTCCACACTGTCTTGGACAAGATTTATGAACTGGTCAAAGGAAGCAAAGGAAGCTTTTTTCAATAATATCTTTTTGTGCGTATTGTTTATCAACAAACTTGAAAATGTGCTATTGGGCCCCCCTTTGAAGACAATTGTAATGTATTCATATTTTATTTTTCTATTGAATTTTGCGTAGAAAATATGTAAGACATGTTTACCGGCACCTATTGAAGAAATACCCGCCTCCTAATTGACCACAAAAAGCCTAGTTATGGTACTACCGTTTGCTTAAATAGGTATATAATCTAGAGTAATTGGTATTAAACCATACGTGACATTGTATTCTTAAAATGTGGGACAAAAAAATTGATGTGTTCGTTAGTAGTTTAGCCACAGAGCACTCTGGGAAAGTAACACAAACTTTTTTAACTTATTTGTAGCTGGCCAGCTAATTAAAGACACTCCATTTGCTTAGAATAAATAAATAAAAAAATGTTGTTATTGAAATTATCTTTATTACACAAAATTCCCAACAAATTTATAAAACATTCCGGTACGTATCAATATTTGGTCGCATGTCCTTTGGCAGAAATTACAGTACGACATCTCTTGGGCATGGAAGCGATCAATTTTGTACAAGCTCCCACCGGAATTTGCTCCCATTGCTTTCTGTAAAGGCTGTGTAAAGTTGATCGACGTTCGATGTCCGCTTTGTCGCTACTGTCTTCTTCACTTGGTACCACAAATTTTCTATGGGATTTAAATCCGGGCTGTACGGGGGCCAATCCAAAACTGTCACGGACTGGTTCCTTAAGAAGTCTTTTACTATTTTTGCAGTGTGTTTCGGATCATTATCTTGTTGGAAAGTCCAAATGACCGGTAAATTTTGCTCGGCGTAGGGCATCATGGCTTTTTCTAAAATATTCTTGTACTGGAA
The DNA here is from genome assembly GCA_910592155.1 of Ypsolopha scabrella. Lineage (NCBI taxonomy): Eukaryota > Metazoa > Arthropoda > Insecta > Lepidoptera > Ypsolophidae > Ypsolopha > Ypsolopha scabrella. The sequence continues at coordinate 17,460,640 of OU342964.1, read as the reverse complement.
TTTATCCATGTTGCCTTCTATTTTCCTGACAGGTCCTACACCAAGTCCTGAAAAGCAGCCCCACACTTTGATATTTCCGCCCCCATGTTTGACTACTTTCTTGGTATACTTTGGATCCATTTCTGTGTTTGGAGGGCGTCTAACATATTGTTTTCCATCAGAATTAATCATATTAATTTTTGTTTCATCAGAAAAGAGCACTTGATTCCACTCTCGTTCGGTCCAGTGTTGATATTTTTTAGCAAACGCTAATCTTGCCTTAACATTTTGCTTTTTCAATAGTGGCACTTTTCGAGACACTCTTCCGTACAAGTTTGCCTCACATAGTCTCCGTCTAATTGTTCTTGCAGACACACCCTTTGACCCTTCTGCACCAAACAACTCCGAACGTATCAGTTCTGATCCCTTGAACGGATCTTTTTTTGCCAACAACACCATCTTAGAGTCTTCCCGCACAGTAGTTTTCCTTGGTCTCGGTTTTCTAGGTACGTTTTCGGTCGTGTTAAACTTCTTGGTATGTTTTATAGCATTCATAACCATGTCCTCAGAACAGTTCAAGTGGTTTGCTATTTTTCTGTACGACCAGCCTTTGGTTCGAAAGTTCAAAATAATCTTTCTAGTGGTCGAATCGCAAGTCTTGTTTTTTCCCATATTGATTGGATTAAAACGTATTAATTTTAATGAAAAAAGTTACGTTTTTTCAGTAATATCAACGTTTCATGAAAATACGCGGCAAAACAAAGAAAAAGAGAATTTAGTTCTTTTTTAAATTCAGAACACAACTTTTATTGTCTTTAATTAGCTGGCCAGCTACAAATAAGTTAAAAAAGTTTGTGTTACTTTCCCAGAGTGCTCTGTGGCTAAACTACTAACGAACACGTAAATATTTTGTCCCACATTTTAAGAATACAATGTCACGTATGGTTTAATACCAAATACTCTAGATTAGATACCTATTTAAGCAAACGGTAGTACCATAACTAGACTTTATGTGGTCAATTAGGAGGTGTCTTTAATTACGTGACCACCACTGTATGTAACAACTTACAAGTCTTACAACTAAATTGCTTATTTGTTAAGAGTAGACTCTGCTTAGAAACAAGAAAACAATCGTTTATATATTATAAATAAACAACATCTTAGGAACAAAAATATCAATAAGATTTTATACTCAGACAAAAATAAAAAATCTTTTATCGGCCATTTTTGGCATGGTCATTAAAAAACTCTTGTAGCGAGTAGTAACTTTTTTTTGATAAGTATTCATTAAGTGCATTTTTAAATAAATTAGTTTTTTCTAAGGATTTTATTGAGTCGGGTATAGAGTTAAAAATCTTTACCGCCATATGGTGGAGACCAGAATGTACTAGCTGCAATTTTGATGAACAGGTTGCTAAACGAGTGAAAATTCGCACTATGATCGCACGTTTTGAAACGCTTCCTTAGTGTATCAAAATATTACTCACTTGTAACCTTAGGATCAGGCATGTTGCCTCCAGGAACAAATGTCTTTGCTTTCTTTGTGATCTCTTTCTGCATTTCCTTCCCTTTCTTACTTTTAAAAAGAGCATTAGCTTCATCTCTTTCCTTCTGCTTGATCTTTCGGAAGTCCAGTAACCTTAGCTCAGGTAATTTGAAAGCAACATATGCTCTGAAAAGATAAGTTGATGTTGATAAATAAGATGTAATGTTTTACAGGCTGTCCCGTTTATAGATGTTCAACATTTTTTTTTCAGTTGGCTTTTTACTCGTCTCTGTAGAAATACTTTATATCACTAAAAAGGTTTAGTTTAGAAGTTTTTTTTGTACTTTTATGTGAAAATTGTTGCATGGATTGAAATGAAATTTGGCATAGAACTTCTATGATATATAAGTAATGTAGATACCACACAATAAGCCATTTGTAGTAGTTATTACTCGACTAATACAAACTTACAAAATATCGAAACAAAAAAAAAACTTTTATAGTATACATTTTTGCTGGACTAATAAATTTTTATATGGCTAGTAAAGTCGTAAAGTCGGTTCTAAAGGCTTTAATTTTAGATTTAAATCTGTCAAAACTTATTTTTTTCCAAATTAATGTAGCTTCTGTTGTAACATTAAAGAACCATTATAGAATGAAGAAAATTTAGTATTGACAGCACTAATACGTATATAAATGGGCCATTTGTATAAAATAGATTCCCTCTAATTGCTTATAGATAGAAATTACTAAAGGATTTTATGCAGTTTTTATGTTGTACTAAAGGATTTCTACTAGGGAGGATCAAAAAGTAGTGAGAACGACATATTATATACTCCTTGGTAAGAAAAAAAAAAATACTGGCAGGCATAGCTCAGATATTTGTAATATTAATAAAGACAAAAAACTTCGATTTTCTTTTGTTTTTTTTCTAAATGTTGTCATTTGTTTGCTTCGTGTTTGAACGTGTTCTCGAAAATGGTGAAAAACGAAGTACGAGCCGTTATTAAATACATCTGTTTAAAAAAGTTAACGACGCAAGAGATTCACTGTGATTTGGAGGCAACATTAGGAGTCTGCTCCGCCGTATTCCACTGTCGCAAGGTGGGCTTCTCAATTTCGAGTAGGGAGAACGAGCACGGAAGACGAACATCGTTGCGACCGTCCATCGACGTCAGTCACCCAAGAAAATGTTGTGAAAGTCGAGAAAATTGTGTTGAGCGATCGAAGAGTTACCATCCGTTACTTAGTTCAAGAGACGGGCATTTCATATGGAAGTATTCAATCCATATTGAAACAATCTTTGAATATGAGAAAAGTCTTCGCAAGATGTGTGCCGAGAATGTTAAGCGACAGTCAGAAACAAAATCGACATGACATTTCGAAGACATTGTTGGACAAGTTTCAAGAAGATTCTGAAAACTTTTGGTCTCGTTTCGTAACAATGGACGAAACATGGGTCCATCATTTTGATCCCGAGACAAAACAGCAATCTTCGCAATGGAAACGGCCATCATCACCGACCCCGAAAAAGTTTCGTACCGTGGCATCGGCTGGCAAGGTTATGGCCTCAATATTTTGGGACTCAGAAGGGATATTGTTGATTGATTACCTGGAGCGTGAAACCACTATTACTGACCAATATTATGCAGCTTTAATTTCCAAGTTGAGGAATGCCATCAAAGAGAAAGGGAAAGGGAAACTTCGAAGGGGCGTGCTGTTTCATCACAACGCACCCGCGCACTACTCGGCGGTTGCGATGGCTGCATTTCAGCAAGCTGGCTTCGTATTGGTTGACCACCCCCCTTATTCGCCAGATCTGGCGCCTAGCGATTTTCATCTTTTCTTCAAATTGAAAGAATTGAGGGGAAACAGGCACGAAGACGATAACGAGGTGATGGATGCCGTGGAGAGCTTTTTGCAGGACCAAGACAACTTTTTTTTGAAAGGGAGTAAAGCCTTGGAAAAGCGCTGGACTCGGTGTGTAGAGAAGACTATGTAGAAAAATAAATTATTAAGTTATCAATAGTAATTTTAATATATCTCATTCTTACTACTTTTTGATCCCTCCTCGTATATTGTCAAGTTTGTTTTTTTAAGTTGTGCTATAACTGAAGGGCAGCAGTAGCGTAGTACAGCTCAAGTTTCATAAGAGTGGTACCGTGATATAGCGGCCGTTATATATCATTCAATCTTTCATTCTTTTGCAATGAGAGAGACAGAGATAAGTATACAAAACGGCCGCTATATTACCTACAGCACAGCTCTTAGGAAACCAAAGCTAGGTAATGTGATTTGCAGCGTTTATTTTACGACTAAACACAAAGGCTGTGTTTGCATTTAGCATAGCATAACATTTTCCTACTATTTATGCATTTTTCTTTCGCTATAAGCACTAAGGCACGGTCAAAGCGAAATAATAATTCGCAAAATATGTGCGCGTGAGACTACAGCGACACAGGTTCCCAGTACGAAAGCCGGCAGGTGATCAGGCGACTGAGCCGCGCGCCCCGCACTCGGCCACGGAAAAACGTGGTTTTTATGAATAAAAAACTGACACTAATAATTTTCAAGTTTTTTTTATATATCTTTTATTTGAGTATAACTTAACTTTTAACGTAGTCCCTTTTTGAATTTGAAAAGTTTGAACACATTATTTGTTTTATTTGCGCATTTACTTACTTAATGTAGTTTTTCGTTTTCGTGGCTACGGGGAGCATCAGTTAATAAATATCATATATTTATTTCGAAATGTTGTGATAATCATCATAATAAAAGTTTAAAACGATTCGCAACAAACGCACTTTAGATAATACCTATAGAATAGAGCAGCCTTGAGCGAGCAGCGACTTTATTACCCGGTTTGTAATTAGTTTATCAATTTGAAAATCACTTTCGGAAGAGTATTTTTTAATTTTTGTGAAACAAGTACAGGTGTAGTTATTCATCATGTTGTTATCTAAGTTTAACCAAGTGCCGACAATCTCAAGTATTATCATGTAACAAATTATTTCATACTCAGTTGACCTGTGTGCCCTTCTAAGCAGGTTAAGTTATGAAGTATGGAATAGTTTACAGAAAGTTAAAAAAAGTTCGAATATTTTTTCTCTATAATAATTAACCCTCTTGCTATAACAAAGGAAACTGTTCTATGTTCGAAATAAAAAATACATGTTTTGTTACTTTTCTCATACCTAATTCATAATTTAAAAAAAGGTATCGATCGCCAAAGAAGCACTAATACTCCGGTGACAGAGATGACTCTCTACAAAACCTGTGTACATAGCCTTTATGCATTATTTACCGTCGGGAATATGAACGAACTTTAGATAATACCTATAGAATAGAGCAGCCTTGAGCGAGCAGCGACTTTATTACCCGGTTTGTAATTAGTTTATCAATTTGAAAATCACTTTCGGAAGAGTATTTTTTAACTTTTGTGAAACAAGTACAGGTGTAGTTATTCATCATGTTGTTATCGAAGTTTAACCAAGTGCCGACAATCTCAAGTATTATCATGTAACAAATTATTTCATACTCAGTTGACCTGTGTGCCCTTCTAAGCAGGTTAAGTTATGAAGTATGGAATAGTTTACAGAAAGTTAAAAAAAGTTCGAATATTTTTTCTCTATAATAATTAACCCTCTTGCTATAACAAAGGAAACTGTTCTATGTTCGAAATAAAAAATACATGTTTTGTTACTTTTCTCATACCTAATTCATAATTTAAAAAAAGGTATCGATCGCCAAAGAAGCACTAATACTCCGGTGACAGAGATGACTCTCTACAAAACCTGTGTACATAGCCTTTATGCATTATTTACCGTCGGGAATATGAACGAACTTTAGATAATACCTATAGAATAGAGCAGCCTTGAGCGAGCAGCGACTTTATTACCCGGTTTGTAATTAGTTTATCAATTTGAAAATCACTTTCGGAAGAGTATTTTTTAATTTTTGTGAAACAAGTACAGGTGTAGTTATTCATCATGTTGTTATCTAAGTTTAACCAAGTGCCGACAATCTCAAGTATTATCATGTAACAAATTATTTCATACTCAGTTGACCTGTGTGCCCTTCTAAGCAGGTTAAGTTATGAAGTATGGAATAGTTTACAGAAAGTTAAAAAAAGTTCGAATATTTTTTCTCTATAATAATTAACCCTCTTGCTATAACAAAGGAAACTGTTCTATGTTCGAAATAAAAAATACATGTTTTGTTACTTTTCTCATACCTAATTCATAATTTAAAAAAAGGTATCGATCGCCAAAGAAGCAGTAATACTCCGGTGACAGAGATGACTCTCTACAAAACCTGTGTACATAGCCTTTATGCATTATTTACCGTCTGGAATATGAACTGTCTATTGTCAGTCACTTGTCGCGTCCTGTAAGTTGTAAATTTTCAAGAAATTTGAAAGAAAAACTTTTTTTACGTTTTTGTGTTCTTTTAGTGATTCTGATTCATAGAGTTCAATAAAGCTAGAGGGTTCATTTTCAACCTGTTTGTAATTTATGTATGATATTCAAAAGAGCATAAATAAAGGGTTTTAGAACAGTTCTTATTTTTCAAGTAATTTTAAGAATGTATCTATAAATCTATGTTTCTCCTTTTACTTCAAAAGCATTTTAACAAAAAAACCTCACTTGGCCAAGTAATATAAACATTTTTGCAATGTGGGCTGGCAAGTTGCAGACACAAAGGAAAGACAGCCGAGCCGTGCAGACCAATTATAATCTACCCTCTGCGCTTCCCCAGTTCAGATGTATCCATTGCCAGTATTTACCTGTAATGTTGCTTATTCGCAACTGGATTGTGCATCAAAGACAGAGTCTTCAGTTTAGGGAGGGTAGCAAGAGGGTCCAAGTCTCCAAGCTCTTGGATGTGATTGTTTGTTAGAATCAACGATTCCAAGTTTGGTAGATATTGCTCCAAGTTTTCACCTAGTCTTCTGCAAAATAATTTATAAATATGGTATTAATCTGTAAGATGAAAAGCATAAGGTAATTTATAAGATGGGATCCAAGCCATAATCTGGACTGTGCTTTAGAAGACTCGCCGTAGCATTAGTAGCTTGAGCCCGTTTCTGCCAATTCCATGGGAATTTCCTAAAATCCCTTTTTACAACATATATCGTCACCACATGAATCCCCGTGGGGTGCCAAAGGTGTTCCCGAGTGTGAACTGTGAAACGCAAGTCAAGTCACAGTCCACAGCCGGTACACCCGCGTTTCACCGACGATTATTACGTCCCAACTGGTGGTGAGCCCTATCGCCGTACTTAGGGCACAATTACACGCTTTTTAGGGCATACAGGTTGAAGCTATAATCACAATCAGGTTTTTTTCTGTTTGCAACTAAGCAGCAAGTTGTTTATGTTACTTCTTATTAATAAATACTCACACAATCCTGTTATTATTTAATAATAAACATTTCATTCGCTTCAGTAGTGGGAATCCATCTAATTTTCTGATGTCATTATCTGAGAAGTCTACAGTATCAAATTGATCCAGGGTTGCACCCATGTTTTCTATTTGTGGTATCTTGTAACCTGTAACATGGTAAATTGTTTCAATAAGATAAAGGTCATGCTCATTATTTTCCGGTTATGGCCATCATAGAAGTTTGATTTTTGTTATAGAATACAACAAAATGGGTTAGGGTTTAGATAAATGGGTACTGCATTGAGGAAAATAGGTGCTAGCCTGAAGGCTCAACAGTTAGGTTATTTATAGGACTAGGTATACATGATAGCACTTGCTACCTTGAAAATTTTAACTAGGAGATAGAGAAATTTGCTCAAAGGACTCATGTTTGATTTTGGAGAAAATAAAAACTGTAAGTATAGGAAGCTTTATGAAAATTACTCTCCTTGGCCAGGAATCTACACTGCTAGTGTTGCAAGAAAAAAAGATCCTGTGTTATGGCATCAATCAATAGTGACCATGTTTTGCAAAGAAACATTTTTGTTTTAACATTACATTAAAGCTATACTATATGGGTTTCCAATGTTCATATTTTAAAAGGAACCCTTATTAAAAACATAGCATAAAAACACATATCATCACGACATGAATCCCCGAGGGGGTGTCAGAGGTGTTCCCGAGTGTGAACTGTGAAATGCAAGTCACAGTCCACACTTGGTACAGCCGCGTTTCACCGATGATTATTACATCCCAAGGTGATGGGTGGTGAGCCCTATTCCCATACTTCAGGCACAAATACACGCTTTTTAGGGCATGCAGGTTTCCTCATGATGTTTTCCTTCACCGTTCAGCCAGTGGAAAGTATTAGGTAAGAACACAAATACTAAATTAGGTAATATAGTGTCACGACATGAATCCCCGAGGGGGTGTCAGAGGTGTTCCCGAGTGTGAACTGTGAAATACAAGTCACAGTCCACACTTGGTACAGCCGCGTTTCAGCGATGATTATTACATCCCAAGGTGATGGGCGGTGAGCCCTATTCCCATACTTCAGGCACAAATACACGCTTTTTAGGGCATGCAGGTTTCCTCACAATGTTTTCCTTCACCGTTCAGCCAGTGGAAAGTATTAGGTAAGAACACAAATACTAAATTAATATAGTGTCACAACATGAATCCCCGAGGGGGTGTCAGAGGTGTTCCGGGTGTGAACTGTGAAAGGCAAGTCACAGTCTACACTCAGCATACCCACGTTTCACCGACGATTTTTACGTCCCAACATGATGGGTGGTGAGCCCTATTGCCGTTCTTCGGGCACAAATACACACTTTTTAAGGCATGCAGGTTTCCTCGCGGTGTTTTGATTCACCATTCAGCAAGTGGTACCTATTAGGTATGAACACAAATACTCTGCACCTAAATTCTGATAAATTAAATTAAAAGTGGAGGTACCTCAGGGGTAGAATGTTGGCTTCACAATCCCTTGAGATCCAGGTTCGATCCTCGGCCGGGCATGCACCAGCACAAATACTATGCACATCAATTCCAAAAAACTCATTGGTGCATGCCTGACCAGGGATGAGCTACCTAATTAATGTTTGTTAATCTGATTTGGTAGATCAATAAATAAATATGAAAGAGAACATTTTTTTTATTTAATTTAATATACCAGTTGGGGTGTACATAATGGGGCACTATGGTAAAGACTTAAAATGTAGTCTATTATGTATTACTTTAATTTTTTAAAATCAAATCCTATCCTACTAATATTATAAATGCGAAAGTTTGTGCGTGTGTGTGTGTGTGTAAGTTTGTTACTTTTTCACACTGAAATGGCTGAACTTGGATGAAATTTAGAATGAATATAGCTTATACCCTAACTTAACACATAGGCTACTTTTTATCCCGGAAAAATGCATGGTTCCTGTAGGATAGATCAGTATCATTGAAAAATCAGGTGTCTAATTAGCGTGGAACTTTTCGTTTGAGGTAAAATAAGACAAAGCTTTGTTATTTAATACATCAGGTGCCTAATTAGCGCGGTCCTTAATCATTTGTAGTGTAATAAGACAAGGCTATGTTATCTCATCACACTTCACACTAATATTATAAATGCGAAAGTTTGTGTGTTTGTATGATGTTTGTTACTCTTTCACGCTGAAACGGCTGGACAGATTTGGATGAAATTTAGGATGGATATAGCTTATACCCCAACTTAATACATAGGTTACTTTTTATCCCGGAAAAAAGCATGTTGTTAAACTGAATAACATGTGGGCAGATCCGCGGGGAAAAGCTAGTAACATACTTATTAAGCAGGCCCTGGCTTTGAAGACCACCAACAATTATAGCCTTCATAAATAGATTGATTATACAAATTGCGACCACATAGGTACTTTAATAATTTTTCAAAGGTTTCCCAAACCTATACATTTTTGCTAGCCATTCAAATATATTCTCAAATTTTCATTTATTTGTGCTGGTACGATTGTTATGCAAAAGTTGTTTAGTTTGATCAGTTTTAGAGATCTAACGGGAGAAATTACTCTTTTGTAGTTATTGTTTGATATTTTCAGAATTCCAGAAGCTGGAGAGAGTTTATTTTTTTAGGTACTGGCTGCAGTCTGATATATTGGAAGAGCAGATCATTTGTGAATTAAGTATTTCAAAATTAACTCAGGCTCACATTCATTTTATCGATAAATTACTTTGAATAAAAAAGGGGTAATGCAAAAAAAAGCAGCCCATGAAACGTTAAAAGTAAAGCTCTAAACTACCTACCAAATTTTTTGAGAAAAGTACTATAAAAACCTTGGCCGCATTTGGGCATTGATGGACTCACGACTCACTTAGCACGTTTGACCATCTATGCCTAGCTGGGCGGCCGCTGCAGTAATCTACTATTTTGATCAGAGGTTTAGGTAAACAAACGAATAGTACTGAATATAGGGCCGTGCAAAACCTTGCATCTATATTACCAGTATTTTGTCCTCAATTCCATTCACTGCACCTAGCTGGGCCAAACTTTGCTGCATAATGTAGAGAAGGAAAACTAGGATGTACCACAATGCAAAATAAATTCTAACCTCTCAGGTCCAGTTCTCGATCTCTGCAAGGATTAATATATTGCATAGAGTTCTGTATCAACTCGTTAGTTAGTTTCACCATTATTGAAAATTGCGGTATTATTATGCAAACAAGCCTCACTCAACTCAAACTCAAAAAATACGAAAACGAAGCCAGCCAACTCGCATTTTTTTTAGTTAGACCGTTTCAAAACGTGCGGTCATGTGAATTCGCATATTTATATTTCGCATCACTTCGAGTGATTTTCGCTCGTTTCGAAATGAAACCAAAATTCGCATATTTCGCATTACTTCGAGTGATTTTCGCTCGTTTCGAAATGAAACCAAACGGCTCCATTGACTGATCCGAATGCTAACGCTAAGTGCGAGTTGCCATCGTATGACTTTACTACCGCGTGGATCGAGTTATGGCGGGTCTCCAGCGCACGTTTTGTACTACACACTAGACAAAAACGTGTACACAAAACATTGTTTCGCTACACATTTTTACTGATAAGCACACAGGAGACACGGGGCTTAAAAACGCAAATATGTACAGCTTGGCCATAAAGAGTAGAAAAAAATTGAGGGCGCCATTATCGTTTATATGGTATCATTTATCCTATAACATAAATAGTTTTGATACTTATATATATTATATTATATTTTAATTTTATTTAGGTAACAAACAGTCATAACAAAACACAAATAGTAAATATAGGAGAGTTATAACATCTTTATTTATATTATAATTACAATATTTTTAATCGCTATCTAAATACTCTACACCTGACATGTCCGATCCAAGCTCTTGATACTCTTCAGGATCTGAGCTGCTATCACTGCTGTCCTCTCCAACACGAATTACTAGTCTGTCAATATCCTCATAGAGTGTTCTTCCCCTGTTATAGTAATCGTTTTCTATATTATTTATAGAACTCAGATTTAAAGAACCAAGGGGTGGCGTTAAAACATGACATATTTCATTGGTATCATTTGGCGTTGATAAAGCCAAAAAGTTTATAAAAAAACTTTACCCTTCCTGAGTAAAAGAGGTAAAATGCCACTCGAACTCAGATGAAGAGTTCTTCATCTGAGCACTCGAACGAAGAGTATAAAGTTTCATGCCATGAGTAATTTTTTACTCGGTCTGCTGAATGAAGATAATTTATTCTAGCATGCACGTTTTAATAGAGGTTGGCTTCTCTTACCAGCCATCAGACCAGACAGAGGCTTACAAAAATTGTATAAAGTTACACCATGTGATACGAGCGTCTCGCGGGAGTATTGCACGTTGGCTGTTTTTTTTTAAATAACATTGCTCATGATCGCTCGTTGTGCATCTCAGAACAATGCATTCCCTCCAAAGTTATTTTCACCAAACAGTCCTATGGACTAGGTACGGCAGTTTGTTATTGTTCTGAGGGCAGTTTCGAATATTGTGAATATGTATTAATAGTGAACGCAATTCACTCACTGCTTATAGCATTATTTAATATTAAGAAACAATATTCACATGCCTATAAGAAAAAAAAAAACAAAAATTATTGTACAATATTTTTTGTTTCATAATAAAAATAAATCAAATCATAATTATCTAATGATGATGATTTTGTAAAATCGGTGATACGTAAAGTATACATTTTACAAGTCATATCAAATCTTTATAAAATGGTACATTACGATACGAGAGCGATGAAACGTTTTCTGACGAGTGTGACACAAACGTATCACACGAGTCGAGAAAAAGTTTCTCGCACGAGTATCGTATAATATTTTGTAGCAAAAGTGCGGAAAATGCCGACTTTACGCAAGCGCAGCGTGCGTAAAGTGGTCATTTTACGCACGGTGTGCTATAAACAATATTACTATATGATGAAACAAATTTGATACGGGAAATATATGAAAACAATCTATATTTAAGTTGGGCTGATAAAATTATACGAAGCGGTGAAGAGAGAGGGCCGAGGAAAGGAAAGCCGAGGTGTTGTACTGGATCGAGACGCTCGTCATGTGATTGTATAAATTGCAAATTACGAAATGTTCGCTTGGAGCTGTGTTCCGTTTTGCGCACAGTGTCACTAGAATCATTGTACGTTCGCTGGATGTATGCAATAGATTGACTTGGCCATCGCATGAAAACACAATGTATCTCACAAGTAATACATATTACATTAAATTAGATTATTTAGTGCGATTGCAAAGTTAATCTATTTATTTAAAACATATAAGATTTTTAATATTGATATGGTCACTATAAGATGTTGTTAGGTTAGCTAATTATGCATTGATCAGAAGGTCCTTTATGTATGGACTGAATAAATTAACCGACTTGGATTTACATGGATCTCACAACTTTTTACGGTAGAAGAACTAATTTGCGAGACTTGGTTTCTTAGAAGTTTTGTTTTTGATGGCATCTCATTTCTTTTTGTAGATACTCCTACTTTTTTCCTTTCCAGTACTTTCTACTTACACTGAAAATGTAACTTTGTAATCTTATATATTTATATGGTATTACAAAGTTAGTTATGCAGTTGGTGTATCTAGAGCACTGGACCAAAATTGCAAGATATTTTAGTTTTTCCTTGATTTTTACACTAAGCACTAATTGTATTCCAAATTTGAAGCTTCTATGTCTCCTAGAAATGCCTTAGAGTTTTGATGATCGGTCAGTCAGTCAGTGACGAGTGAGTGACAAAATTGAGAAACTTTGACACTGGTTCAAATTGAATGAAATTTGAAATATACCGTGTTTATGTGGTTCATACATGGCTGCTTGGTTACTGACAATTCAGGCTTCTAGTTTTATCCACAACGAAGTTATAGGGGGGTTTAAAATGGCCTAAACTGTTTCGAGAAAAGGATGGTATGGCTATGCTGCGTTATAGCTCGAATTGGTGAGTGAGCGAATTTCAGTGCGTTTTAGAAAAAGTTAAAAAAATTACAAAAGCGTATCCGGCAAAAAAAATAACGTGAATCATAGTTTGGGCCCCTAAACCCAAATACATTGGAATTAAAGTAGATGGTATCCGAATTAAGGTAGATGGTATCTAAAGCCAACCCAAATTTTTGTTTAGCTTCGGCTGCAGAATCGTTGTTTCGATATTACTCAATACAAACCCGCGCTGAAGCTGTAGCCGATTCAAATGATAACGGACTTTTGATCCACCTGTATGTCTTTGCTTTTCGCCTCGTTCCATCCGGGGTGACTACTATACAGGAAGTCTTTTTGAGAAGTAACAAAGGACCTCCCTGAACCAAGAATTAACCCGATAGAGTCAAAGCCCAGCTGCCTGTGGTATACAGGCCTTACAAAAGCTGCTCCTTTCCTTTCAGAAGATCATTGTCGTTTCTAAGCCGGGGATACCTTTGCTGTCCCATCTCGCTAAGTTTTTAGAGAGCCTGCTTCTGAGGTCCCACATTCAGCTAAGAGCCAAACAACACGGCTAGGCTCTCGCAAAATCAATAAAATGTATTGCACTAAATTGTTTCATACAATAAATATAGACTCTGAACCTACAACTAATTTTATTAATTTTCTTTTGGAGAACAGACGTGTTTCAAATTCAAGGGTAGGTAGACTTAAAAATTTAACACGGACTTACTTGTTTACGTAAGTTGGACGAATTAACCATAGGTACACACAAAGAAAATTGCAGAGCTGTCTCCACTCTGCTCTAATCTAAGCTTTAGCCCCCGACTTCAAAATCAAAATGGTTAGTGTTATATAGGGTCTGACCGAATCTACCTTGAAAAAAAACAAACCTCACAGCATTCTTATTCTTTATTGATCACGAAACATAATTATTAACAAACTAACACTAGGAAAACACATGTACAAAGGCAAACTTATGTCTAAAAAGAGATTTCTTCCAGTTCTGGGGATATGGAAATAGTGATAAATACAAAAGTTGATATGCATACGTGTACCGTTATTACCTACATAATGGCGACAAGTCGACATCGACAATGTTTTTGGTAGGCAACAAAATTAATGTAAAATTATTTTAAACTTTTTATTTAAAGTAAGTAACATTTTATTAATCACAATCAAAATCTAATCTACATCTACATCTACACTTCTACACTACGGACCACAGCAGACCCTTCGAGTTTGGGCTTATTTGATTTGTCTTTCTTGGCACTTTGGTAAAACATGGTAACCAGGGTCTGATGATGGGACTGGAAGATGGGTACGGGATCTCCTCAACGGAAAACAGCAGACCCTTCGAGTTTGGGCTTATTTGATCGGTATTTATTAGCGCTTTGGTAAAACATGGTGACCAGGGTCAGATGATGGGACTGGAAGATGGGTACGGGATCTCCTCAACGGACAACAGCAGAGCCATCAAGTTTGGGTTTATTTGATTGGTATTTATTAGCGCTTTGGTAAAACATGAAAAATCTCAAAAATCTCTCACAAATTTAAGTCTGGCAGATGGTGACTTGTTGCTTGGTGACTACCCAGAAGGATAGCCGTTGTGGGCCCCGTATCTAGCCACCATGGGGTGGCCAGGGGGCAACACTACGTAAGCAGCTAAGGTTGTCGAGAGGTGAGTCTGCGGGGCGCAAGATGACCAGGGTCAGATGATGGGACTGGAAGATGGGTACGGGATCTCCTCAACGGAAAACAGCAGACCTTTCAAGTTTGGGTTTATTTGATTGGTATTTATGAGCGCTTTGGTAAAACATGGTGACCGTTGCATATAGTCGTTCAAAAAATTATATTCTTTTGTTTTCCTTATTTCCATGAAAATCTCTTTGACGCAGGCGGAGCCACGGGCAAAATCTAGTTAACTTATATAACAGAAAATTAAGGAATCTGTTCTGAAAAGGAATTGTTCATCTGTCCCTTCTGATTTTGATTAGGATATAGGATTAGAATAAAGTAGATAGTTCTTTTCGATATGCCGGTGTAAAACACAGCACTCTGCAGTGTCAGATTGACAGGATATTTATAACAGTATTTTTCCGTTCAATGTCACAATTTTCCAATTCTATTTTGGCTAGTTCTCGTGCGAATGATAATGAATTATTGTTTTTTTTAGGATGTGACGAAATTGATAGTAAACATAATCAAATTTACTGTAATTTAATCTTGTGTCTAGATTCTGAAGCCGTTCATAGTTCTGCACTGGTATCGAGAAAGCAGAGATCTGCAAGAGATGGAGCAAGAGAAATTTTCGTTTTAAAACCATTGATATACTTAAAACAAAGGTAGAAACGGTACGTTCTTATATCGTCAACTGAAAAATGGACCTCTTTTAAACAAGCGCCACCGAACGACAGAGATAGAGCGACGACCGACTAGCTTCAACAGTGGCGCGAGCGAGAAGTGCTACACAAAACAGGCCCAATGAGCTTATAACTGCAGTGACGCGCGCGAGAAGCGGGGTACCGTAATCTACACTTTTGTTTTATCTAAGTTTAAAAGGGAGAAAATTTCAAAATCGCTTCAGGGCAGTGTTGCCAGACACACTGTAATTACAGTAGATCTACTGTAGTTTAACACGATCTATGGACAACACTAATTTTTCTAACGCCAATAATCACACAAGTTAGTTGAAAATTGCCCAAATTAAATGGGGACTTCAAAGTCCATGAGTCCATCAATGCAACCTGATGAATTTTGGCACAAGGTCAGTACTTGAAATTTTATAATTTAGGAGTACTTAATAAAATATGTACATTATTTTAGTTTTTTAAATAAATCTGCTTTTCAAGTAAAGCAGTTGCAAGAGTTCTGTTTGATTGGGCAATTCATGCTAAACATCTTGGCTCTTCCGAATTCTAATGCTGAATGTGGAAGGATGTTTAGTCAGATTAATTATATAAAAACTAAAAACGCAACAGATTCTACAAGGGAAAATATGTTGGCTAAGCAAACAATTTTACGTCATAATGACAATTGCGTAAAATTTAAACCAACTGATTCAACGATTAAATCGTTTGATTCTGGAATATATAGGTATAAAAAAAGAGTTAGCTTTTATCGACCTGAAAGATAGTGACAGTGATTAAATAATATACATATAGTAAATACTGTACGGTATATTATTAAAATATAGGTGAACTTCAAAGATTTTTTTTTAATTCTACTGTAAAACCGACTGTACTTTTATTTGGATTCTACTGTAATTTTGAGCCTTCGACACTGTAATATCAGTTTTCTCATCTGGCAACGCTGCTTCAGGGTATTAAATGTTCTACTATGGACTTTTTTGCGTATTTCTTTAACATGTAAGACCCAAGATAGAGTACCATCGAAAATAATTGTACCTAGGTTTTTTGCATGCAATATAGTCCCGTTAAAAAGGGAAAACATGAACCTTCTACCAAGCAAAATAGTCTGCGAGTATTTACATTAGTCAAACGCTTCGTCGAGAGACAAAATTTCTCTATTACTTTCATCTTTGCTAGATTTACGACTTACTTCGATAATGATATGAATTTTTGGATGGACGATTGGACACAGCTACAGGACACCGAAATAATATCAAGAGCGCTGCAGTGAGATAAAAAAAAAACCGAATCGGACGGACAGCAAGACCTCTGACAAACATTTAGCATAGTAATCATCATGTAATACGGTATAGCAACCACACCCACAGACTTGCAGTCACCTGTTGTGCAACTGTGTAAGAAAATCGTTTTCATTTGACAGTCCAAAACGTACGGTTTCAATCGTCAAACGGGCTAATTTGCTTAGCCGTATAGGTTGACAATAAAAATCGTAATAAAAAATAGGTACGATTTTCTTGCACCCCTGACCCTGAGCTCCAATAAGAAAAATCCGTTTTACATTTGACAACCAACAAACTCGTTGACGCAGCTCAACCCTCAGCCAGCTCGGTCTGCGGCCTCGCTGAGTCGACGTCATCAAATGAGGGGTCATTGGGGGTGGGGTGGTTGGGACCCATGGTTAAATTGCCCCTTTTTTCCATAAATTCATTGTGTAGGTACCTACTCTAAGATGCATATCCGATACGCAAACCATCCTTTCCATATCCTAAGAGCACGCCTTCCTTACCGTTCAGCTCCTCCCGTCTAGATGTGCTCTTTGATATGCAATGGTTTCTGTAGTTAGTTATGGTCCCATGAAACATGAACGCCATGTTTCGACTCGGAATAGTTTAAGTACTTAATTTTTGTACAGCAGAGGGTTTTAAAAATTGTTCTCAATCCGTGGACCCTGATGTGACGAGTAAAACATAAAATGAATCATGCTCGTATAGCGGCGATGTCTCTTACGGGTTTGTAGAAGAAAAGTTTGCAACATTAAAACACACAGATCCTTAGGATGTACAGTAGTTGACCTTTACTTGGGACAATTCGCAACTTTCGAACTACAAAATCTATATTAAATTTAAAAAGTCGAGAAAACCAATTATGTAGATAAATTGGTCTGTACTACATAATTAATGTAGCAAAAATTCAATAATATAGGAGTAATATAGATATTTTTTTAAATTTTAAAACGTCAATGTCCCAAGTTAGATGCACTATCCATATACTTGGGACTGTATTTGTTTTGCCTTATGTCTCACGATAGAAAAGCGGATAATGTACTTGGGACGGTAAAAAGGGTTTAAAAATGTATGTTCAACGTTATAAATTTTATAAATAAAAAAAAAACACTGGGAAATAAGATAAAAACAACATTTAT
The DNA here is from genome assembly GCA_910592155.1 of Ypsolopha scabrella. Taxonomy (NCBI): domain Eukaryota; kingdom Metazoa; phylum Arthropoda; class Insecta; order Lepidoptera; family Ypsolophidae; genus Ypsolopha; species Ypsolopha scabrella. The sequence continues at coordinate 17,443,015 of OU342964.1, read as the reverse complement.
TGCTGAGGCCAAAAAGTAATGAAGAAACCTCCTCTTTTCTATTAAGAAAAACCTTGTATCTGCTTGTAAATTATATATTACTATTCTCTTGCACTCACTTACTAATTGCAATGAACATCGTTTTATAAAAATGATTTAAAACCATTTTGAAATGTCCCAAGTTCAAATACTGTTTCTTACCAATAGACAAAAGGCAAAAAGTAAACTGTCCCAAGTATATGGGCTTTCTACCAGAAAAATGAAATAAATAATAAGAGGGTTCAGTAAAAAAATTTTTTTATTATATTAACGTACATAACATAAAGTTTAGTAACATAGAGTTCCTTAACACTAAATTTATCATAGTAGGTAACATAAATCAGCTTACATGTTAAAAGTAAATCTACCGCGGCATTCCTTAAGTAGTTGCAATTTCTTTTTAATTTTTTCAAATTGAACCACCGCAATGTCTTCCACTTGTGGGAAGACATAAATATTTGCGTGTCCTTTATAGTTTCTCATGAACCTTACCACGTAATTTTCATTCACTGTTGTTATTTTTCCAACAAAATATTTCAAAGTCTCATTTTTCTTTCCTTGATCATAAACAAATTCGACATAAACAAAATCATTTTCAGTATAGTTCACATCTTTTATGGGCTGAACAGCAGTGTTGGGCGCATTTTCCATATTAACTTCTTCATTAAAATCATCTATACGTTCTATTTCAACATTGAGCATATTATCTTCTACATCATTAGCTTCTTCATTTGAGTCACGCTCTACGTCTGTATTGAGCATATCTTCTACATCTTTAGCTTCTTCATTTGAGTCACGCTGTACGTCAATATTGAGGATATCTTCTACGTCATTAGCTTCTTCATTTGAATCATGCTGTACGTCAATATTGAGCACATCTTCTATGTCATTATTAAATTCTACATTGCCTTATAAACATAAACATAAACATTCGGATAATTGTGTTTCTTCTATTGTATTGAGAGCGGGTGGCCTACCATACGGATTTTGTTGGATATTTCTTGCACTTCTTTGTATAGTAGATTTTGGAATGCCAAATTTCTCCTCTGCTTTGCGATACGACATTCCTTTCTTTGCTGCTTCAACAGCACGTTTTAAGTTAACTTCACTAAAATCGTGATATGGCCTCTTTTTTTTAACATCTTCATCCATCTTTCTTTCTGGTATCTGGAAATAAAATATCTATATTATTTACTTCATATCATAAAAGATAGTGAACCCTAAAAATGTCCCAAAAACTCTAACTTGGGACGGTGTCCTAACTTAGGACGGTGTCCTAAGTAACCGACCCTAGGGTGCTTTATCAGAAAAAAAATCATAATAAAAGCACGAAGAATGATAATGATACACTTGCAACTTAATTATGTAGCTGAAAGACTAACAATATTGTAAAAAATACCACCACGGACAGAAAAGTAAAAAGAAATGGTCGGCAATCAAAGTTATACGGGTTAAACTTCTTTCCCGGTTTTTGTCTCAACTTTGAATGTCGATATTTTTCGTTTTCTCAACGTAATACAAGTTAAAACTAATAAAATATCTTAGCTTACCTTATCGTGACTCGAAAAGCGGCAACTACCATAGACAATTTGTCAGCTGTAGAGTGTTACCAGAAGTTTAAAAAAAAAAAAAGATTGTCCCAAGTAAACTTACCGTCCTAAGTATGGGTCCATGACTGTACTATACTCAGGATGCTCAGGTTTACGCATTACTTAGCGTAGATGAACGGCCAAAACCACCGCTGAGATTACTCTAAAACCTCATTGAAGTCGGTTCATTCAAGAAATTATGCAGAAATTAAGCTTTTCAAACAAGAATAATGAAAAACATTTACATTTCAAAAAAGTATCTGTTCATCACCCTTGAAAGTTAAAAAACAGCACACAACACGAATAAACTTTTGCACAAATTTAGCTAAATGTTGACAATAAAACAGGGTGCAGTACAGAAATTTAAAAAACGACGTTTTTCATTATTTTCAGTAATCTATTTTTATTAAAACACTCGATGTACGGATATTTAAATTTTAAAAACTGTAGTAACGACCCCTAATTAGTTAAAGAATATGAAAAAAATACTTAGTTGTTTTTAGCGATATATAATATAATACATTGAGGGGGTGACCCGTAATAAAACCCTTCTTATTAACAAACAAACACCCTCTTGTACCAAATGCTCTGCTCAGTTTTACGTTGTCGGTAAAAATGAATGAAAAATAAAAAATATACTTAGATACAATATGATAATAGAATTTCACTTAATACAATTACGCTATGGTTAAAGTTGCACGGTCGATCGATTATACAGACTCGGATAAAATTGCAAGAAAATTCCAAAAATAAGCAATTTGAATCGCCTTTAGAGGTCTGGGAGTGCATAATTGCTTTTTAATTTATTTTATTTTTAACAGTTTCATAAAAATAAATTACCAGTGAATACGAGTAATAGGAGTGCATAAAATTGAGAAGCGCAGAAATACCGGGTAACTTTATTGAGGATGCGTACTGGCCTTGTATACTTTCAAAAGACGCGTCATGGCTATCTAGTATACGTACCTGAGGATTGAGGCGATGTATGCTGAGATACAGGCTAACCTTTTCAGCAGCAGATGCTAACCCTGATAAATCAATACATTTCCTGGCATCACGATTTTCAACAGCTTTTGTTACAAACAAAATGTAACTCATATAATATAATAATTTTAGCCATTTATTCATTCGCTTTCAAAAATTCCTGATTGGGATTTATTTTTCCTGATTTCTTGACAAAGGTCCAAAATTTCTGTCATGTCAGAAAAATTCCTGTCATCTGGTAACCCTATGTGTAATACATATATAAAAATCGATTGCTGAAACCAATAAAAAAAAAAACATTCTTAAATCTAGATATAAAACGTTAGAACGTTGGCGCCTCTACTTGCACCACGCATTGTGTTACAGAGTGCGGAATTATTATATACAGGGTGTAAATGCAAAGTCAAGAATCCCTTTAAGGTATGAAAGTATACACGATTCTGATGTCATTACGAGAAAAAAATATACCTTGAATTTTCACCAAAAATTCCTAAATTTTTCTAAGCTATGGCTACGCAGCTCACCGACCTGCCCATACTCCACACACCTAATTTCACCCCGCAACCCACACCCCTCATCCGAGTGGCCAGCGATCAGTGAGGGTGTCCACGCGATTAGTGTTTTTTGAGTAAAGAAAATCGTCTTATTATGAGGTACTGGTACATTATTTAGAGATCCCAGTATTTAAAATAATATCTTTACCGATCATACTAACACACCCTTAAAGGATTCTTGCCTTTGCTTTTACACCCGGTATATTATATCTTCGGAATGAGATATTTTACCAGCTTTTGTTAGAGTTTTTTTTTTTTGTATTTATGTCAACTATCGATTTTTCTAAGAATAACCGTGGTAACCGAGTCGAAAAAAAATGGTGAAAGGTAGGGTAGGCCAGGCTCCATACTAAATCTTTAAACCCCTTTGGTCACAGTAAATCGTAATCGATTTTGGAAACAAAAAACCAGCATTTATTATTAGGTTTAAAAAAATCAAGTAGACGTACGGTCGTAGACGTGAATCGTGCCTGCTCATTTTGCACTAAAAAAGCATCCTGTATCTGGATTATTGCGACCATCATATAAGGATAATATATATTTTTTTAAGTTTGTGTATGATCGAAGGAGAACATAAAAGAAAAAAATTATGCACAGCTTTTCCCATATCTTTTTATTCTAAATACATTAATATTCTGTAATTCAACTCAAATATTCTTTTAACTATTACAAGCTATTTTTTAATTTAAACATAAATAATAAAAGTAATGCATATGTCCAGCATTGCACACTTCTCATTCTGTATTAATAAAATGTATCTAGGTAGGTACCGTTCAATCTTACCCATAGTTCCTGAAGAGGTATACACCTTAAGTATATCAAAATGAAAAGTTTATTTTTGAATCGAGCTTGAAATAATTAGTATAGTGATTTAAATTTTGTCATCAATCCCTTTCATTACCTTTGTAATGAAAGATCAGAAAAAAATGTTTATCATTTTTCATGATACAAATCTCCAGTAACCAATGGATGACGGCTAAAGAAAAAGACAAGTAAACAGATACTTTCAAGTAATATTTTAAATTGAACTGGGAACGTAAGATTGGGTACGTACAAAGGTATGTTATACACAGATCTACCGTAGTACGAACATTCTTTCAACACAATTTCGTTACAAATACATACATTAAAAAACAAAATTATCTAAGCGTAATTTTTCTATTTTTAAACACACAAGTAGTTAAGCGTTTTAAGTTTTTGATGTCATTTTGCTGACATATCAAATCCTAAACTATGCAATTTCAAAATCAGACATTTTGAAGACATCACGGCGATTTCACTTTTGTATTTTATATCTTGTTCGCCGATTAAAATCTTAAATTACCTACGAAAATAATGTACCTACATTGGACCTTCATACTTGAAACCGATGAATGAGCGGCGAATGACTTAGTTTACCTACTCAGTGTTCAAAAGGTATACGAGTAGGTCACACGCATAGATGGCGCAACACCCTGTATGAGTAGGTATAATACGTAACAAAGTTGATTTATTTGTCACTACAGTCGAGTCGTGAGTGTTTGGTGTTGCGTGAATGACACAGTAAAATTGACTAAATCTCGCATTACCTATAGGTACATCAAAAGTTGTTAGTCCAGGGATTAGAATCGACCGAGCACAAGGAACTAAGATTTTCAAATTAAAACATTACAATGTTGTAAACAATGAGTACATTTAATAAGAGACCAGCTCATAAGTGATAAAATTGTACATTGAAATTATAACTACAATAGGTAATTTAAGTATTTCATTCTTCATTTATTCAGTTTTAAAACAAAAACAATAAATTACTGTGATCGTAGTATTAGACGAATAACATTTACTGATGAAATCGGACAATATTATAGGCACATATACTTCTACAATACTGCATATTGGCTCTATCCTGAGATCAGATTTGCTTTATATAGTCATGATTACACTATTGTTTTGGAAACGCTATCCTTTTAGAAAGATATTCGTATCAGAGGTTCACAGTACATGGTTCACAGTTATTGGTAACAGGATACGAGAGAGATTGAGAGAAAAGCCTACATTTAGACAGTAGGTTTTGTGCACAGTGGGGACATTACAGTAATCTATGTAAGTTAGTCTCTATTGCAAGGCCCGGCCCATGGGATAACAGTAACATAACGATAGGTAACAAAACTGAGCACAATACCCTGGGCGGTACAACTCCTTGGTTAGTATAACTTCGTCACACACTTCAAGCCGTTAGTTGCGTACACAAACATTTTTGAAGCAAATAATTATCACTAAGTTTTTAGGTAAATTCAATAAAAACGATTCGTAAAAATAAAACGTTACGCTAAAGAGAAAAAGTAAACGGATCGCCAGCGACCCTTAAAAAGAGAAATGAGGTGCTAAGGTTTACAAAAATGTAAGTAAAAGCTACCTAACAGACTGGTCCAGGTCTGAAGACGACCTGGCGATGGCAACTGTGACGTCACAGTCATATTCTGTTCTGGCCGAATATTAAATATTCAGAAAAAAGACACAACAACAACTTTGAAAGGCAATTTTAAAAATTCACCTTATTGTAGCTCTATATTAAGGATTCCTAAATGTTAATATAATATTTTGGTGAATAACATCATTATCGCAAACCCGTATTAAATATATGAGAAACGTGGATGATTGATATGACAATATAAATATATGAGAAACGTCGATGATATGACAATATAAATGTATGAGAAACGTGGATGATATGACAATATAAATAAAATGAGAAACGTGGATGATATGACAATATAAATATATAAGAAACGTGGATGATATGACAATATAAATTACCCTTTCATACCAATTAATAAGCGTTTTCAATGTCCTAAATTAATCGGCTCTTTTATCAAGAGACCGAACCTTTATAATCTACTTACACGATATTATTATTTACTTTACGAACCGAAAACTATCTAATTACAGGGATATTTCAAACTTTCTCTGAACATAACAATCAATATTATTTTCACATCTTTGGTTAGACAAAACAAAACGATAGTAATAAAAACACTAGACAATCAAATTTTACACAATCATTGGAGGGACATATTATTTTAGTCGTTAGGTAAATCTAAACAACATTGCATAATAATCACATATAAATAAATATGATCGAAATGTTACGATAGACCCGCAAATCGTTCCATTTCGACGTAGATAAGCGTCAACAGTGTTTAACCAACAAGAGCGTCTCCCTGCGGTACATTCGGGAACAGACGCTCGCAACCTCTTCGGATACACTCGGGTGTACCCAGGCCTACCCAGGCAGGCTCGGGCACTCTCGGGCGAGCTCGGGGACACTCGGAGCAGCTTGGCTGGGGTAAGCGAGGGTCTGCTCTCCTACCAGAGCTTCCACCACACCTGCATTTTCTCGGAGAGTTTCTTACAAATTCCCAGTAGTTTCCGTCACATTCCGCCGTCACCGTCACCCTCGCATTCTTCTGAGCCCTCTCCTTCTTCTAGTGTTACCTGGAACAAAAAAAAACAATTGTTAGCACGACAACCATGATAAAAAGCGAAGATTAATATAATACTGTAAGATATCTACTAGAACTTGCGCAATAAATTACTTGACTAGTCAAAATGTAAGTCGGTCCATAAAAAACAACTCACTTGGAAGCGTATTTGTTCGGGGCGATCATCATCTTGCTGCGAGTGCGAGGAGGCGGGCTGCGGCGGCGGGGAGGGAGGGATCATACTCTGGTAGTAGTCCCTGTTCTCCTCCAGTGTATCTAATATATCTTGAGCATCCGGATGTACCAGGTCCGCCCACGTCTCCCACAGTGGATGAACAATATAGTCGATAAATCCGACTTGAGATTTCTCTATCGTAGAGTTATGCCTGTCACACATCGGGCTTATGTCCATTCCTTGTTCCCTTTCCCTGTCTCCCTGCTGAAAGAACTCTTCCATCAGCAGCGCCACCCATCGTTTGTAAAGAGGCAGTGGTTTAGTAGGATTGCTTAGATCGGCACAATGTACGAGATTCTCCAACACTTGTATTCTATCCGTGTAATTATCCAATAATAGAACCCCGCTGCCAGCAACTTTCTTGGTTTCTACCATGGTTTTTAGATCGGCGAGCAAACTCATGTGTTTTGACATATCCGTCGAGAGCACCATGTCTATGACCATCTTTCGCAAGGTTTGCCTCTGTTTCTTGTGAAGGTTGACGAAGATGTCGCAGCCTTCGTTCTGGAGCAGCTTGAAAGCGACGGCCAGGTGGTGATTCTCAAGGACCGACTCGTCGTTGTACATGAGCGCGAGCTCTGAGCTCGAGTTGACGAGGAACTGGTTGGTGAGGCCGGGGTGGTCCACGTCGTGCACGCAGGCGGCGAACAGCGCCGCGCAGACCTCAATCGGCGTGAAGACGGCGTCGAGCGCCGGAGTGTTTAGCAGCACGTTGGTAGACTGCGCCACGTCCGCGGCGTGGAGAGAGTTGTGGAAGGGGTTGTCGCGCACGTAGTGCTCTTCGAGCGTGACCGCGAAGGCGAGGAAGGTTCGCGCCGGTATCTGGAGCGTGGTGAGTAGTTCGCGGGAGGTGAAGGCGCTGTAGGCGACGGCGGTGAGTGGGCGGCCGCACGACAGATCACCGATGCGGAAGATGTCGACCCCCCAGCGGTCGAGGTCACTCAGCAGCCTGCCCAGCTCCTCTTCGTGCGGCGTGTCTACGCCGTGCCGCGGCACGCGCTCCCCCGTGAAGCTGTTTGTGTGCGTCAACGCACGCTTTACTCCCGATATCTGTGCAAAATATAAATATCTTGTTAGATTTTATGTAAACTTTTTTAGACAATTAAATTATTTAAATGTCTCATGACAATGATGTGTACATACCACGCATACTTGTGACATAGTGGCAGCAGTAGGTCCCCCATGACGTGGTTTTTCCTTCTTCTTGTTTCTGTCAGACCCTTCTTCCACTTGAAGCGATGGGAGGTCAATATCTTGTTGTTTATCTGCAATGATAATATTATAATTAATATTAAAAATTGCACATTTTATCTTTTATGTTTAGTTTGGTAATCAATTCATATATCTCCATTCTCTAGTCTGGACGGAGAGCCAGCGACCAAATCGGTCATGTAGCTTCAGCTGTACTGCTTCCCATCACCCGATCGATTTAAAATTTTTTTTTGGGTGCACAAGGAGTACAGAGCAACTGATTGAAAAAAAAAATTAACGCCGCTGAGCCCACGTTTTTTTTCTTTTTTTTCCCCACCCCACTACACCCGCACCCACCGCCCGCGGCCTGCCAGCACGGAGATTATGGGAAAAGGTTGTTCAGGGAAGTAGCTAACGGAGTTTTAATACAGCTGAAGCCACATGACCGATTTCGTCGCTAGCTCTTAGACTATACTACATTGAAATAATTTAAGTTGAATGTAACATGACGTAACGTAACTGATATTCTGAAATTATGGCACACCGTGGTATCTGTAACGAACGAAAGTAGGTGAACTTTTGTGGCGTGAAGTGTTTATAATAATTATTTTGGGCGATATTCTGGGTCACTATATCTATGTTACTACGAAGCTCTAGTTTCAATAATCTATCACAGATATGAAGACATGGCATTAGTTAACACGCACGGTTTATATAATTCACCTACTTTTTGGGTTACAAACATTTACGTAAGTTCCAAAAAACTCGCACGCTCTACACATTACTGAACCATGTCAATAAACTACGAAACTGACAAGACTACCAGACAAGTGATCAATGGCGACTAAAATATAATATCAGATACATAGGTAGATAAATGGGGCCAAAGCGTAAATTATATAAAATATCCTAGATACACTTCGAAGGATAACGCATTATTTTATCGTAAAGTTGGGCTACACGTGGGTTTATATCTAATCACGAAGATAACGACGAAGTTGGCTCACTCAACGAGACATTATTTATAACTGAGATATAATGAGGGCAAACAACCATCAACACCTATGCTATTACGTACATTGATCATTTTTGATTTATTGCAGCTTTCGTGAGAGAGTATTTGTTTTGGCTATCATCTCAGGGCGCTCCCGAAGCTGCATATTTCGGCAATAGCTTGACTCAGACAAATTGGAACGTTTCAACGAGAAATAATATGTAGGTTACGCCTCCCGGGGAAGAAAATATGAGTGTTTAAAATTATGAAAAATTATTGTTACGTCATATATTTTCATTATTAACGGCATGCTGATTTTATCCGGAACAAGCCATAGATCACAGTTGCGTTTCATTTGAACCTGATGCGAATTTAGAATTTCTGGAACTCTTTTTATAGGACAAAATTAATATTTATCTGCGTGTCAGCCAAGTTCGAAGGGAAATTTAGGTCCAACGTTAAACAAATAATTAGACGTGTTTCGCAGTGTCATTAACGTGGCTAAATTGCTTCAATGAGTTTATAATTGAAATAGCTTGCATGTGTTCATATCCTGCAAACATATTGCGAGGCTCAATAAGTTCTCGTTGAATATTCATTGGCAACGAAAACATGGCCTCCATGATTTGATTGAGCAAATTGAATTGTTGACTGTGGGCACCGAGAGATCTAATGATTTTGGCATCGCTTGTTCGTTCTGGCGAGGTCAAATCTGATACTCATCACGAGGAAAGTTGAATGATACACACGACAGGTAATGCTGTGGGTTTTATTCAAGGATTATTAGATGACCTCGATAATTTACACACTTCCACGTGAATTATTTCCATGAAATATACGTTAACAAAAAAACGGTATACATTTTTAATCTAAAAAGGAAATAATAATGTAATTTGTAATCAAATCAGTAATGTCCAAAAAGCGTTAAAATTTCCTTGAAACCTACTACTATGCTGATAAAACTTAACACTTCAAAGAAACGTAAAACTTATGCTCTGACCACAGATATAATACATAATCATATTAAATACTAGCCTTTCGCCCGCGGCTCCGTCAACGTTTATTCGATAATGAATCTGCCGCGTTTTCGGCTTGGATGTCATTTTATCAACACCCCTTATAGCCTATATTATGACCAGGGTTACTACGATAATAATAGTAAAGGAAACCGCATCCAAATTCATTGAATGGTTCTCAAGTTAAAACGGAACATATAGATATCTACCTGTACATATAGATAGACAATAGTAGTTATGGCTTCAGAATAACACATATAAAGTATTTCACTTAGAAATAAAAAAAATATTGAATGTACAGACACGCCTTTTTACTACTTTATTATTAGTAAGATAAGATAGCTAGAGGTCAGTGGTGCAGACTACTGCAGACGTAATTGAAATAAATGGTGGCATCAACTTGTAAAAAAGCAGATTTCTAATAAACATTTTTAGCGGGTGATTCTCAATTTAATCCTTCTTCGTACTTACGACTCGTTAGATATTTCATTGCTAATTACAACAACACTTTCGCAGTGTGTGTGGTTTCATTTCAGTAAATGGCAGCTTTATTATAATATATACTAGTCAAAACAAAATAAGGGCCACTAGGTTTTTAAGGTGTACCAAGAAAATTATAAAATTAACACATTGTTTAATTACCGTAAACATAAAACAATGTTATTTTCTACCGTTTAGGCTACTTATTGTTTAAATTAATTATCATTAAATATGGTTATTTAACTTTTCATAAAAAAATACAATTTAGATTAAAAAACACAAACAACGAAAGGCCATTGAAAATTTGAAAATTCTTTACGTTTGATTTATTTTTCTGTTTGTTAATAACGGATATGTCCTCCTCTTTTAGCTATGCACTCCTGTAGCCTGGAATGCATGCTTTCGGTCAAATGCCTGACGTTTTCAGCTGGAATCTCTTCCCAGGCACGTTTCAAAGCGTCAACCAGTTGCTGCTGGTTGTAGACCTCTTGCTCACTCTCTTTAACAATTTGTTTCAATTGGTCCCACATGTGCTCGATCGGATTTAAGTCTGGACTGCTTGCTGGCCACGATAACACTTGAATGTGAGAGTCTTTCAGTACAGACTGGGTTGCTTGAGCTGTGTGTGCACGGGCATTGTCTTGCATCAGGATGAATCCAGGACCCATTCGCTGGGCAAATGGGACCACATGAGGCCTGATAACTTCCTCAATCTAACGCTAAACAGTTACGGAACCCTCATTTAAAATAGCGAGCTCAGTTTTGCCATGTAAGCCAATCCCACCCCAAATCATTACGTTGGGACCACCGAAACGGTCAACTTCGTGTAAGCAAGCTTCCGAAAATCGCTCGCCGCGTCGTCTCCACACCCTAATGCGCCGATCGTCATTGAACATTTTTACTTTACACTCGTCGGTAGAAAGCACCATGCCCCACTGATTTATGCCCCAGTCCAAATATTGACGGGAGAACCTTAAACGATTTGCACGTTGAGTCCTGGACAAAGGAATTCGATGAACTCGTCGTTTTGAAGTTTGTTGGTCTTCGTGCAACCGATTACGGATCGTTTGATCACTGACACGAGTACCCGTTGTCAACTGTAGGCAATTTTGTAACTTACGAGCCGTTACTGTGCGTTCCCGGCGGGCACTTTACCGGATGAACCGATCCTCCTGAGCAGTTATAATGCGAACTCTACCCGAGCCAGGTCTTCTTGCAACACTGCCGGTTTCTTGAAAGCGATTCCAAGCATTTTGGATAGCTCTTCGAGAAAAACCCAGGTGCAAACCCACACACTGCTGAGAATTTCCTTCTCGGATCATTGTAACGGCTCTGGTTGCAGTAATTGTGTCCATATGTCTTTGTACTTGTGGCATTTTATCGTTGAATGTCGTTTAGACAAGATAAATAAACAAAATTACGATAATTTTCAGATTATCAAGACGCTAATCGAAACAAATCTCAAAGAAAAATCGACACAAAATTAGAAGAAAATTTGAAATTGAATTTTTTTTTCTTGCTTAGAGCCAGTATTTGGTTTAAGGCACTTCATCAAAGAGGTTAGATACCAAAGAGTTCGTAACGTCAACGTTTTGCTACATATCAATTAGTTATGTTCATTTAATTAAACTAAAATGTAAAAATAACAAGTGGCCCTTATTTTGTTTTGAGTAGTATATATGTTAAGAACACAGACATATAATATAGTAATAGACCTAACATTAATAAATAAACGCATAGAGTCGACGCGTGGCAATTTTAGCTCCGTGAACTTCGGGCTCTTTTAAATATAAATATTGCTTGTTTCCAAACAAAATATATACTAGAGATTAGTTTAGGAATTAACAAGCATAAACCAGCCAAAACAACCCATTTTTATACGTTTCTTCGTACCATGAAGCCTAAATGTAGCTTATTTTTTGAATGGAAACTTGCCACGCTATTTAATCCTTATGTTTGGTCTGCTACTTAGTAATAATTATATGTCTGTTGTTAAGAATGAGAACGCTTATTGAGCAAAATATCGTCCACGACGCATTGTGGCAACTTTAAATCAGCCTCGCCTCGACGCGGTAGTTGTGTTGTGGCATTACTTACTTACTCAAAAAGGCCACAAAGCGAAATTTGCGTCGCAGCTTTCATGATATTTGACCTACGCGTTGTGGTAACTAAGAATAACCATAAACGCGTTCTGAACGTTAGCTTATTTAAATATGACATGACGGACAGGTTGAAAAAATTAATAAACTTTTACACGTCATATATTATTATAATCTTTAAAAAAACAATATAATAATAATAATTTCAATATATGGCTTATTTTAACTACGGGAGTCGTCAAATATCATGAAAGCCACAACGCAAATTTTACTATGTGGCCTTTTTGAGTTATAGCCACAATGCGTTGTGGCTGTTTTAACAAATCGCACAATACAACTAACGTGTCGCGCGTGACGAATTTAAAGTGACCATAATATGTTGTGTTGTTTTTTTTTCTTTAAGCCTAACATATACAATAAACTCTATATGTAATATCTTGTGCATAATATTGTTTACTATACAGGGAAGGACGTTCAAAGCCGCTGAACAAAGGCTTTGTAGGTTAAGCTACAGGGGCAACAATGCGGAGAAATAGCATTATTTTCATTTCGGGGCGAAACACCCCACTTCCACGCAAGCCCGAATTCCGCGCCCGCCCGCCCAATAACTCTGCGTGCTTCGAATCGGACGGCTTCTTAAAATATATACTCATACGTACGTTTTGTAGGTAGATAAATTAAATTAGGGTTCTGTACCTTTAAAATTCAAAAACGGAATCAGGATCACTTTGTTGATGGTCGGTCTGTCTGTCTGTCAAGACCCCTTTTCTCGGATCGTTAGTTGTATCAAGTTCAAAAGAATACCTTCTACAGAAAACCGTAACAGAAGGCCATGGTGCCGCACAAAATCAGGCTTCTAAATCAATGCAAAAAAAGTTATTATCCCTTACGTAATCAATTCCATACGAATTGGCTCCTCATGAAAACCTATAGGGTACTTCCAGTTAACTTACAAAACGTGTAGGAGTTAATCTCAAAATTAACTATATTTAATTATTCAAGAAATAAAACACCAACTTAATAAACTCTTTGGATACATACAGTTTAATAAGTTGGTCGTCCATAACTGCTCGTGGAATAAGTTTGTGTTTTAAATTATATGTACGGAACGAAAGTAAAAAAAAATTAAACTGAAAAAAAAAATGTTTGGTACATACTTAAATTCTTAATATCCATGTTTTTAATGAAGAAAACAAATCAAATTTAATATTAAATTCATATTAAAGATACATATGGAAAAAGCCGGTTTAATATAGGTGGTAGAACTTATTATTGTTTGTCTAGCAAAGGCCAAAAAAACACGACTAACAAGAAAGAATTTTAAATAACAGAGTACGTAAAAACTGGTTTTGCAGTTTAGAGAAACGTCCAAGCAATTGTTTTAGGTAACAAAATCCTATAAAGTTTCCGTTAAGTACGAAAAAGCTTTTTCACTAAAAATACTCACCAAAGAATCGCAGACGGCATCCTCAACGGAAGAAAAGCGACATCTTTTAAAAATGACTTCCGTCCGTCCGTTTCAGAAAGTTACATTAAAGCTTTTATTTTGAAGCATTTCTCTTTCCAACAAAGAAAAAGCTGGTTCCTTTGTATGACTCACGCACGCGCTATCATCAATTAAGCGACAGTTTTTAATAAATCATAAAAATGTCGTGACTCACCTAAGAATGTCGAGCAGATGTACTCGGAGATCTGGTTGCCAGATTTGCTCGACTCCGAGAAGTGGCTCAGCTCCTTATTCAGCATCCGTTTGAACTGCAAGTGCAAGATAGTCACTGAGTTAGCCATCTTCGAAGCTCGTCGCCGAAACCAGCGCGCCGGCGCGAATCGGATGTACTGTCTCTCAGGTACGCGCATTTCACGACACAAAAAAAAGTTTTCAAAGTCTTTCAAAATTCTGAACACCGTAATCCACAATCGAAAGCACTAAGACTTTTAGCTATCACGTCTTTAAGTAGGAACGTCCAATCGTATCGAGTGCTATCGGCAGACTGAAGCTATCGCTAAACGCGCGTCGAATGTTGTGCTGTGGCTTGGCGGCGCCATGCACCCAGCCCCTATCTATACCATCCGTCGTCATCGAATAAACTGGCACGAAAATACTCTTCTAAGTATTTCTTGTTTTCACTTATTTACTGACAATTTTCCCTAAGATATGAAAACAAAGGATTTAAGCGGAAACAATTCTATCTCTGTTTCATCTCGCATTTGCCTTCACTTGATTGGATTTTCTGCGGAGCTAGAGGCTTCCCACTGAAGCGGTAATACCTGACACGGTTGCTTCTAACTGGATAAAACAAAAGCGCGACCGACACAAATTAAACCTTGTTGTTTTGGTTTGCGCTTCATTTAAAATTCTCGTTTTAGGTTTATCACAGAATTGTATAAGAACAGTTTACGATAATTTTCCCAATTAGGTAGATTATTATCATAAGATAAACGATTATTAAATTTGGTGCATATCTAGATGGTAACAAGATAAACCCAAACTGAAACATAGAAGTTCTGTTGGTTTTCAGGTGTAAATGTTTCACAAAGTTAATGATAAAAAGTCGCCGTTCGTCATTAAGTCCTCACATGTGACATCTACCAGTTGGAAGTTATTTTTGTTTCGTTCTTGACCTACTTCGTTATCGCCTTGGGCAGATAATCTCGACAACATCGTCGGTAGAACATAGGACAGAGGAAGTAAACAAGCTTCGTTAATTCATTAAAGTGAGCTAATCTGCTAGTTTATGGCGGTTCTATTAGTTTGTGGTGTCGATATCGTAGACTGTATTATGTAGAGCCGTCCATGTCCGTGGACACATGCGTAGCTCATGTTAATTGTAAAGTTAATAGCTATCATTGACGTCTCGGCAGCAGGGTCATTTGACATTAATCACTACGAACCGTCGTCTATACTTAGACTACTTAGATTTTCGTTCTATTCTTGGTTCGTTTTTTGTTCTGCGAAAACAGACTCTATCTGGAGCATTAGTCGAATAATGCCAATCACTTTTCGATATTTATGGAAAAAACAGACTTGATTGTGTAACATGGAATCACTGAACTGTATGTACAGGTGAGGGCTAGAGACTGGTGACTGGTAACTATGGACAGTGGTATTTCAGCACGAGGTCATCGGTCGGTGATCGGACTATATTTAATCTCTTAAAAAGTTATTTGTGGCAACGTGATTGTCTTTCCATTGCGCTGATATAATTTAAAATGCGTCAACACAAATGAAAATATTTTCTTGAAATCAAAACTGGGTTTATGTTTCTGGAACATTACCAAAGAGTTAAGATGCGGTCACGTTGACATTATTATAAACGGCACGAACAGTTTCAAGGAATTTTTCGAATTGTAAACCTAAATTCATCTTGCAACGCAATGATTCACCGCTTTCACGAGTGAAACTACACTGAAAAGTAAACCGTCAAAATTTTATGGATGTCGAACAGTGAAACTACTCTCAAAAGTAAACTGTCAATATGTAATGAATGTCGGACGCGCGTACTTTCGTTCTTATACAAACAAGCACTTCGTGGTTGTGTAAAACCCATGTAATGCACAACTTGGCTTTTAAATACTTAGGTCATAGTGAACGTTTCTGGATTCTTATCAATAAGAACACATATTATGTTAATTATATATGTATTGTTTTTCAAAGTATATTTCCTCACTATTTACACACCTTTGCATTCTATGGAACCACTATAAAAATCAGTTGGGCAGTCTTCCGAAGAAACGTCTTCAATGGCCTCTTGGAACACATTCACCGCAGCTTTGTGGCTTGTAAATCGTATATCTATAAGCTTATCTTTAATTTTCGATAATAAACAAGATGCAAGGTTGGCACTGTATGGCGGATGCATAATATCAGTTCTACATTTTGTAGAACTACATTTTGAGGTCTTGAAAAACTCATTTGTTACCTTAACAGAATGTGGGGACACGTTGCCGTAATGAAGGACGACTTTGTTTCCAGGACGTTTTTCGCGAACTTCTTCAAACACTCTGGGCAAGCACGTATTTACATACTAATCTCTAGAGTCCCTGTTCTTTGGTTTTCAAGCTTCGATCAAATTTTGATCGAAGTTTTCAAGCGCTACTCAGTCTAATGTCACGATTTGCCAAAAAAAGAAGCAACCATTTTTTACCCATTGCTTCGACTATTCTTATCTTTCGTCGGCAACTCTTTAAAAGGAAAGCTCCATTCTGCCGATTGAATTTTTCTTTTAGGTTCAAAGCAGTATATCCAGCTTTCGTAACCTTTGACAAATGATTGTCCTCCGCTATATTTTTTAATAATTTTACGGCCTCTATCGTTTCTGGTCATCCGTCACCATGCGGTATCCATCGAGTGCAAAGCTTCCGAACCTTCAGATGTACATGCATAATATTTTGCACTTGGCTTATACCAAAGCCACGGAACAAAAACAATACCTAGTACAGGCACGAATTTGCTGACAAGTAATTTATTTATCAGTTTAAATCAGTTGTCGTATGCTACCAATATATGTTTCGGTAACAGCAGTCGCCAGTCGACCTTCACGTAAATCGTCATAAAGATGATTACGTCCACGTCTGAATTAACTGAACCAGGAACACACAGAGCTAAGAGATGGAGCTTTATCACCAAATGCCAATTAAAGTCTCTGGCAACTTTTTTGTTGACTAAAGCCACAACGAAATTCATAAAAATCATGGCACGAATATTTTCTTGAGGTAAATCCATTCTAATGCCACCACACAATTTTTAAAACGCTGCCACAATTAGAAAAACAAATGACAGTCACACAAACTAAAAGATGAACTTACGCCGGAGAGTTCTATTAAAAAAAAACCGTCATAATTTTATTACAAATAGCCAGTTCCAGAAACTTTCAGTATGGCCCACGTAGTCCCGCTGCAGTACATTATCTAGTTCACGCGAGTTTTTAGCTCGATATAGCCAGCAGGTGGGTGAGTACATCAGCCTAAAACCGAAATGTGAAGTCATTTAAACTCGTCCATCATTCACTGCGTTTCAAAACTTTAACTTTCAACCGGATTTTGGATTTTCCTACGTGAAGGCCCAAAAAATCGTGACATGCTTAGAACAAAAGGAAAAATGGTTATCTGTGATGAAGAAAACATTAGTCATAGGAGTCATAACGTAATATCTATAACCAAAGCCAACTTCTTCATGTCAGAATTACATCAGTCACATCAACATAATTTCCTACATGTTTCCCATTTTTTAAGTAGTATGAGTTATGTTATGAATCTATTCGTTACATTATGTACCTATTATGATCTATGATAAATATTTCAATGCTATCACTATACTTGTACACATATTTGTAACCGTGTCCGTTGGAAACTATAAAATAGTTACAAAGTTGGTTGATAATATTATTCGCTCTCATGAATGTAATCCTGTAAAAGCAACTAAGTGTGGTGTACGAGTTAGCAAGTTAGTTAGGGGTCGGAATTAAGGTCACATAAAACAAAAAACTGGCCAAGTGCGTGTCGGGCTACGCGCAGTGTGGGGTTCCGTAGTTGCCCGGTACATTTTCCATGTTGGTCTACTAATAGAGATCGCGCCAAACTTCTAGTCCCATAAATTTAGGGGGGCTAAAAGTTTAGCGCGACCTGAACTAGTAAACCTGTAAAGCCTACTTAGCTGTGATAGTTTTCCCTTTTAAATTCATTATATACTACTTCTGTGAATTTTTTCACATATCTATAAACAACCGTTTAGCCGGCAGGGGGGGGGGGGGACGCTTGACTTTAACAAAAATTAGCACGTTAAAGCTTAATATTTCGCCAAAAGATCCCTAAATCAGAAAATAGTTTTCACACACCCACAATGTTTTGAACGACCTATCCAACGATACCCCACACGATGGGATAGACGAGAAAAAAAATTCATCCCCAGCTTACGTGTATGAGAGGTAAATTTGAAAAAAAAATTTCGCTGTTTTATTTTACAATTTTCTCGGCGTGATTAATATGTATACCCATACGAAATTACAGCTTAATTTTTTTAATAGTATCTGAGCTAAGCCGCGGACAGACGGACAGACGGACATGGCGAAACTATAAGGGTTCCTTGTCGAACTACGGAACCCTAAAAAGGTCTAGCTGTTTTACAAAACGTAGTTTACGGGAAGTTGATTTAGTCGTAAATTGGATATGGCTCAGAAAAACATAACACGAGGATAATGGTTGCCAATAGTAACATTCGAATCTATGATAGTTTCTAACTTATTAGGAAACTACATTTTTATAGGAAAACGGTTAAATCAGGTTGGTGTTGTTCGTAAGTTATATAAGTATTTTGTAACCGAAGAACATGTCCTAGTTAGACAACACCGTCATACGTAACTAAGCCTTGTGACGTCGCACGATGTCATATGACTGTAATGTGACTGATTTAGGGAGCTGCAAAATTTCGATATAATCAGCACACATCCATCCATCCATCAGCCTGTTTCGTCCACTGCTGGACATAGGCCTTTCCAGGATTTCGCCACTCTTTGCGGTCCTCCAGGAAGAAATGCCCATACTCACACACGCTGGGCAGGCGGGTTGGTGAGTGCGGTGCCGAAACCCTTGCTCCAGTGACGCCGCTGCCCGTCACCAGTCTGTTTTATATAAGGCTCGGCAATTGGGGATGAATAAACCGCCATCCATCGGTCCCAGGCAATGTTGGGCCGCCTGGTTTTGCCTGAGAGCTGTTCTCTTACTCTCCCCCGAATAACTTCGGGAGGATTTGCGAGTAAGATGGTGGTACCTCCACAGTCGAGCCCGGCATCAGCTCTACCACCTATAGCACACATGGCAGACGTTATTAATAGCGATGATTATACCCCAAGAAACATCAAGGACCTTGTCTGCCACCATGGTGGCGCTGCGTTGTCAATTTACAGCGTTTCAAAAATGTAAAAAAAAGGTGTGCTATATTATGCGCACACGTCTGCCTCTGGGGCTGATGCTCACAGTCATCCTGTAAACACAAAAAATCGAAGAAGGTAAGGTAAAATTAATTTTGTGTTTGTATCTACAACAATGTCTAGCTTAGATGAGTTTCGCGGAACCATGACCTACATTTTATACAAGCTTTACTATTATTCTTTTCACATTTAATAAATACTTTGTAAACATGCAAGGTTATGCCATTAAAAATAAAAAGTATATCTTTCCAAGAACCTTGCGGTTTATCTTAAGAGAAGTCGCAAATTTTCAAATATTGTATTATTATATTATTCATAGTTTTAGTAACATTAACTTGTGGTTTTATTAAAATCACCCAGTTAACATTAACAATATGAATTAAAGCGTACAAAAATCTGTCAGATATGCAAGACCGTAGTAGAATGAACTACAAAAAATATTTTCGTCAACATTTAACATGGTTTAAAATTTCAAAATATTGACGACACATATTATTATCTTGAAACAGACATGACAATAAACGTTGAATCGATTATCACCGTATTAAATAGTAATATTAGTAAACACATTATGTAGAATACGAGGAGGTATATTTACGTCATACATGTCAGGAGACTCAATATTGGTTTATAGGTAGTTCGATAAATTGCCCCGCATCAAACAAAGAATATAACGTAGCCAGAAGTGAATTTATAATTTTTACAATCATAGCTTACATACTATGCTAACATACATAAAGTACATAGATATTTGCCTTTTGCCCGCGGTTTCATCTGTGCAAAATACTAGGTCTCTAGCTCTAGAGAACTACCTGTTCTTGGGAAACTGAGGGTCTTTTTTTATCATCTAAAGCACGAAGAGTATTTATCTCGTATCCCTAGGGAAATAATGTTTTTTTTTGAAACTGTCTCGTTTTATGTACTGTATATATTAATAAACGTTTTTCTTCTTCTTCTAAATAACCGTCCCTAGGGAAAAGACCACCCCAAGTGTACTTTGAAATGCAATATGTTGGTCTAATTTGTTCTTTATGTACTGTATATGCCTCAAAAGCACCTTCAACCGTTGGTTGATAAGTTTTTGGGTAGTTATCGAATCTGTTAATACTCGTATGTTTTGTACCAATAATTTTATAGTACGAATTTAATTTTTTCTTTCAGTTCTCATGAAAATAATTGTATATGTCTGACCCTGTGTTTATGTCCCTTAGTCCAAGTGAAGAGTCCAAATCATTAAAGTAAAATAATTGACAAAATCAGTTCCGTAAATATTAATGACTATATCCCTAAGAAATAGCCGGTCCCCAGGAAAAAAAAACTAGAGCCTATGTCCAAGTGAAGAGTCTAACCATTACAACAATGAAAAAAAATTCAAAACCGGTTTAGTAGTTTCAGAGATAGTCCGCGTAAATTTAATAAATAGCTTTGTTCCTAGGAAACTACCCGTAGCAAACTATAGCCTTTGTCCAAGTAAAAGATCTACCCATTAAAACAGCGAAATGATTTTCAAAATCGGTGGTCCTATCGAATCAAAAAGTATTTTTCGGAGCATTAAAATTTAATAGTTTGTAAGTATTTGACTTTGACATTCAGTTATGATGAAAAAAAAAGATGTGTCTGAGGTTATGTCTATGTCCCCAAGGGACTGTTCGTTCTCAAGGTACAAAATATGTTCAAGTGATTGCAATGGTGATAAGTCACCATTACAATGGTGACAGGATTTTCAAAATCGGTTCAGTAGTTTCAAAGATTACTCGCTTGAATTTAATTAATGGCTATGTGTCTTTGGAACTGCTGGTTACCAGGGAACAAACTATAGCTTATGTCCAAGTAAATACTACCTACAACCTGGGGACGGGCAGTTCCCTAGGGACATAGTCATTAATAACTATTTAACCCATTTGGTATTTTATTTTTTTCTTTATTTCTTACACTCTTCATTTGGACATAGGCTAGAACTTGTTCCTTGGGAACGAGCAGTACCCTAGGGACATACAAAAAACCCCAAACACATAAAAAATCATGAGATTAAAAAGTCTAATACGTACGAACTATTCAGTTATTGGTTCTAAAATGATTCGATAGGATTACCCAAAAACGAATCAACGCATGTGACGCCGCGGGAAAAAGCTAGTTTCTTTATTATAGTAGTGCGAGCAGCAGATTTATCCGTCTCAACTCCATAAATCGACAAACTGACGTTAACAAGCTCCATGTCGGGTATAAAATCAGTGCACAGCTATTCTGTAATTTATCTATGTGACGTGGCTTTATGATGTCATTCCGTCGCGTATTGCGCTCTGCTCTACATAACCCTTAAGGCGCGTCCCCCAGCAAAATTCTGTGCAAAGCCCTTTCTTGCTTCCTTTTAACTCGTTAGTATTCATATAGACATGAAAATAAATTAAAAATACTGCACTTATCTCCAATATATTTCCGTGCAGTTCCACAAATCAATCATTTTCTAACTTACCTATAAATACCTTAAGATATATGCTGTCGAAAGAATGACTGAAGTTAGAAAAATTTGCTGATTTCATGCATCTATATACTCCTCAAATTGATGTTATTTATTTTCGAGAAAAACACGAATCAATGGTTAGAGAATTTAATTCAAATTAATCTAAAATATTACACAAATGAAATTTTCGAATTATTAATCATGTCCATGTGAAAAGTACTATTTTCGCCTATTTTTCGCTATTTGGAGACGCAGCGATCGTCGTAACAGCCACTTTGCAGTGCGCGCTGATTTAAACGTTATTTCAATGTCTTTTCCGTCGATATTTGTACCGACACACATGGAGTTGCTTATTTAGGTCAGGGACGCACCTTTTCAACATGGAATCTTCTTTATCTTACCGAATCGTTAGTGGCTAACCTGGTATCGGAGTCAGTAAAGTTGCCATATAGACCTCATTATCATTCGATGACAAACGGTCTTTTGACTTTACGTGTTCACTAAGGGACGACGGTGATTCCAAATGCCAGTAATGGTAATCCGATCAACGATTGACCATGCCAAGAGTTCCTTTACCGCGGATTGTAACTGATGACACGGACGCAAGCTAGTGCAGGCCTCTCTTCCTACAAGGAAATAATGGGCAATTGTTTTTTCACTACAATGTCCAAGTAAATAACAAGTGTACAGTCACCAAAAGAGATAAATAACCAGTTCCAGCGCAAACACTCGACCCACGGCGTGATATTAAAAAGTTTACATAACATATCCTCCATACTAGTCTAGTATTTCTACTCATCTTTTATTCGTTACTGGTTCAAAGATCAAAGCGTTCATGCTGTCCCTGGTTACTTATCTCTTTTGGTGACTCTACGCACAAAACCAGATTGCAAAGTCTGTAGATATCAATACAGGTTTACAAGATTTATTGTAATCATAATCGTGACGTATGGTAGCGCAAAGGTTAGGAATACCTTTGTTGTTATATTGGCATTATCACACTCATATTACCTTTGTGACGCAGACGTGGTCAGATATTTGCAAAAAAAAAATGGTGTAAATTTTCCTTGACACATTGTGGTATTGTACACGTCATACACAGAACAGAACCTAACTGTACATGTTTTTGTATAAGTAGTATTTCGTTTTTATGTACTTAACATGTAAAATAGTTACTCGTGAAGTAAAATGAAAACAAACTGTCGAAAAATGACGCTTTAAAACAAAATATATTAATAGAGTTTCAAGGCTTCGGACTTTAAAAATAGTTTACTTGATTTTTGTCTTGAATGTTAAGGGTCTACAATAGATCTCATCACATCACATTGTTTGGCATGAAATGGTATGTAATTTCAACAATACTGCAAACATCACTGTGAAATATCTGGTAAAATTTAGGACTAAAACTACGCCCAGAATGTGGTGGAAACTTTATTCCATGAAACTTTCTCAATAGAAAAATATTGGAAAGTTAAAAAAGAAAGGTCTGGAGGAAACCTTAAAATAAATCGCTAGTCTTCCATATATACATAGATATTTTAAATTTGATCATAACACTGATAACTGATCTCAATATATGATCATAATCTGAATGTAATTTTAAAAATAATTATAACTTTTACCGTGAAAAAAGTTTTGGAGTGAAACACGAGCTTATTGAGATCACGTGATGCTTCGGTTGTCTTAACAGCCACGGCTTCTGAGTCTGTTTTATTAAATAATAAAACGTCAGAGTTCCCTTCTATTTGATGCAAAATGAGGTGCTCAAGACTCTTAGGTGATATAAAACTATATAGCAGCTCTAAGCAAAAACCTAATTATTTAATCCAGTGTGGTGGGATACCACGTGTAAGAGGAAAGAGGATTTTAACTAGTTTATTAAAAGGGAATACCCAAAGCTAGCCTTTTCCCACCTACGCTTTTAATTGGTTTACGTAATTCCTTTTGGTTTTTCCTCTAAGAGGTTGAAGAGTTTGGGACGCTCAATTTAAAACACTTTTAACCGAGTTTGACTAGTTGTCATCTAAATTATACTAATAAGAAAGTAGTAAAAAAAACGTGTCCGTACATATATATAAAGGGACTTAGTATGCAGCCAAATTATTACTGAAGACTCGGTAAGTGCTCAGTAACAAGGTTCGATGACCCTTTTTGTGAAATTCGTAAATTATTCTTTTGAATGAATGAATGACACTTTATTGTACAAAAAAGACATTAAGAAAGAAAAACAGAGTTTTGGTGACATAGTTTTGCATAAAGGCAGACTTATCACTTAAAGCGATTTCGTCCAGCCAACCGTGAAGAAGTGAAGAAATTATAATAACTTAAGTAAATGGGGACAGACAACAATGAAATAAAAATTCAATAAATAAAGTCAATATTCAATAATGGCAATATATAAATCAAAATACATGTATATTATAAGAATACTGCCTACCTATAACTTACAGTATAATAAAAACCATAAACTTACGTACATAAATAAACAATAATATATAAATAAATACATATACATATACTATTATATTAATACGCTAAGTATAAATAAGAGACTAGACTAGACTAGACTACCAACCTAATTCTCATAGTGAGATCTGATATTTTTCTTGAATATCGCCAGTGTAGGCGAGACACGAATCTCAGTGGGTAACTCTTTCCAAAGAACGTCTTTTCGTATTCCTTACAAACGCAAGACCAACCCCGAGTCAATTACTATGGGACGTCAAGATTATATTTTGCGAAATTAGCAAAAAGTATTATTATCGATCCGTGTTACTGATCACTTACTAAGCCTCAGTACGATTTTGGCTGTTTATATAAAAGTTACCTTATATATATTTGCGAAATTTTAACCGAATTGGGTTATAGTATCGTACTGAGGCCAAAACAAAAAAAAAAATAGAATTTTCGTCTGTCTGTATGCATCTATCTTCCGTTATAGCTCGAGAACCACTATATCGATACTTCTCAAAGAGTGAAAGACACTTCCACGCGAGCAAAGCCTTGTGCAAAGGCTGGTTATGTACAAGATCATAGTTCTGACAATGAAGCCGATTCTGAGGACTTTCGTTTTACTTTTGGGGCTTTACATTTTTGCAATGTGTGTATAAAACACACTCAATTAAACAGCTATAAAACTAACTTCTTCAGAATCTGCTGCTTATTGTAGTTTGCTTTAGGTAATTTTTATTTATACGTATGTACATATATAGTTTTGGTAGACTGTTACTTTATTTTATGACTGGTTTATTGTCTATGTTGCACAATTAAAAATGAGGTAACATATTTTTTTTTTCAAGAAGTTGAACCAAAAACAAACAGTTTTGACATATCACCTCCCTAATAACTACGAATGACACTTTATTGTACAAAAAAGACATTAAGAAAGAAAAACAGAAACTCCTTATCTTTTAATTTTTTTTTTATCACCGTTCTGTATATAATATAATATTTCCATAGTTGCTGGAAAATAATTCGACTTCTATTTATTAGTCATAAATCAATCTAAACACGACATCCAAATTAAAATCTTTCCTGTACAAGCCAGATTATCAGCTCATCCAGTATTGCCTCTCTTGATTCGTACCATCATTTGGACTTTTCACGATTTGGACCCGTTGCAATTTAGATAATACGCCCTTTCACGATTTACGGTCTCCTTGACATTATGCGATTTGAACATTCTATGAGTAAAGGAGGTATTCGTCTATTCGTATATTAGTCGTCAAAAAAGGGTCCTCCCAAATTTACTACGAATAAAATTTAATTTGATCAAAAACACACAGCCGAACTTCAATCGTGAGATCGACAGAAATATTTTGTACATAGCTAAATAGTATTGGAGAAGTCACGTCAACCTTCGCCTACCACAGGCTGACGTTCTGAGGTCGCCGCCGACGTCATGCGGCGTAACCGGGGCATTTGCTCGATACGGAACGAGGCTAAAGGCCTGTTTGTTGGAAATGGCGGGAAAATCTGACAAAATTTCAGCGAAAGAAAAGCGACAAGAAAAATCGAAGTCCTCGTCCTGTTAAATTGTAATCAATGTTTGCTGCTTATGCTGTTTTATATATACGTGTTGCTTTGAAATAGTTTCTGGTGACCGAATGTTTTGAGATTTCAAAGCATTTTTTTTAGCCTTTACTTACTGTTTGATACACAAAGGTTACGTGTATTAATCCGTGTTACTATTGCCTTTGCCAAGGCAAATAATAAAAAAAAACTTAGGTGGTCCGACCCGCACTTGACCAAATTAGTTTTTGTTGCTAGTACAAATGCATTGATTGCCTCACATGGTCAGATCTAAAGCCAAATTGGGTCTCAAGTAGGATATTTTAAAATAGAGTCTAGTCTTGTGGTGGTTCCAGAAAAATCTGGCAGACCTTTCCAGGGGCTGATGGTGAGATATCTCGATAGGGATTGCAGTCTTATTAGTTACCTTTATTCTATTACGAGACACTCTAACAGTTAAGGACTGTTCCTCCTCCCACATACAAACCAACAGTTCCCACAACAACGAATACAATTCATCACCAACGTACTTCAATAACTATCCCAGTATAAGGTCAATACCAACCACCCGTTTGTCGGATGTCACGCGTCTAGATCGATATCACGAGGAAGCTGAGTGAAGCAGATCAGCTGATCGATCCACATTGAGCAAAGTGTTAGAGTGTTCTACCCAATGCTTCAGTACATTCCCCTTACTTGTTAGAGGTGCTTACCGTTAGCAGACTTAAGAGGCACCTTTCAACGGTAGGAATTACAATCTACGAACCTTACAGTGGAACTCCTCAAGCTGATTTAAATCGGAAGGCCAATGCACTGCCAAAGCTTTGTCCTGCCACCACTTGTTGTCGCAAGAAATCTCGGTGTTTGCTAATTGCTGTTGTAAGATCTTCTTCTAATCATACCAATCTTTATTATGTCGACTTTTATAAGCCTGATTAGAAAATTGAACATAAAAAATAGCTAAAGAACTTGTCCTATCTATCTATAAGTCGAATCGAGATATGGAGCTACCAGCCGACAACGATTATTTTTGGAACGAATTCCGAATCAGATCTGTCATCGAATGAATTTCCGAACGAAAATGTTAATCTTTCTTTAACTTACACTTTGTTAACGTTGCCAACAGATGGCGCTATACGCCAATTGTTAGTCTAATGGAATTTGTCAAGTTTTTCTGTGGTTATATTTTATTTTGTTCTGTAAATTTGGCTAGACTGATTGAGTTACCTACCTGATCAGATTTGAAAGATTTGTTATGTTAAGTTCGTAACTGTAACTTACGTTTTGCCGCGCTTGGACATGGTTCTCTTGGCGTTGTTACACGAACGACCGACAAGAGAAGACATCCGATTTTTGAACTGGAATTAGCTAGTGACTTATGTATTTTCGAGACTTTTGTTTGGTGCGTGGTCGAAGTAACTGAGTGCGAAGAAACTTGTCTATTCCCACTATGAGGCTTTAGTTATTGATTGTGTTCTTTACTGTAATTTCATCATGTCCGATACGCATGATATCGCCTTTTATCTAGTGCATCGCGTTGTGTTTAAAGTGTGCAACATTAGATTATCAATACAGACATTGTGAATCATCTGACTGTGCTATTACGAGATCAACGTATCAACGACCACGTGGCATGTGACTCTAACCATCGGCATCCTGAAACCGCACCCCATACCTCTGAATTCCTCATATACATACTAATAATAAAGTAGGTAGTAAAGAAGTCGTGTCTGTACATTGCTGCACGGAGGTCTTCTTACACTCCCCTGGTGGGGGCGTGGGGACTCAGTTTCGGGGCTGTGGCCCCCTGCCTGAGGTCTGTACCGCTGCCCATCACCATGGGCAGGTCTGTGGTGGTGGTGCCTGGAGTGACACTCGGTGGTACTGGTAGTGGGTATCTTGGATCATGAGGAGTTACGCCACAGGATCTGCGGCGAGGTCACGTGGCAGGCGATGGCGGTCGGATGGGCGCGCGTGGTGCGGTGCCAGGTCTCGGATGTGCGGAAACGGGTTGTGTTCCGCACGGTCGAACATCCCGGCCGCCAATCGTCGGACGAAGTCATCCAGGCTTTCAAAGTTGAGATCCCTCACGATAGTAGCGTTCCTCACATAGCGAGGCGCGCCGACTATGTATCGGAGAGCCAGGTTCTCTTGAGATCGGAGCCTCTTCTTGTTAGTCTCCGATACAAGGGCGTACCACGCCGGCGCTGCGTATGTGAGGCGGGATCTAAGTTAGGTTTTATAGATCCCGAGCTTCGTTCGCAGAGGGAGGCTGGATGAAAGTAGCGGGCGGAGTTTTGCTCTAGCTACTTTCACCTGGGCGACTACGTTGTCCACGTGATTCTTCATCGTTAGCCCGCGTGCGATGGTGACTCCAAGATACTTCACCGTTTGGAGCCAGGGGACTTCAACCCCCTGTAGCTTCAGCGGTGATGGTTGGTGTTTCCTGTACTTGGTAAGTAGAGCCTGCGTCTTTCTGACGTTCACCGACAGGCGCCACTTGGAAAGCCATTCTGGGAGCAGGTTGAGCGTGCGCTGCATCTTCACTGCCGCGAAGGTCGCCTTGTACGACGAGACGTAGTAGGCGGCGTCGTCAGCGAAGAGAGCGAGCTCAGTTCCCGCTCCGAGAGGGATGTCGTCAGTGTATCGGGAATAGCAGGCTGGGGAAAGGCAACTTCCTTGGGGGACTCCGGCTCTTATGGGGCGCTCTTCGAAGATGGCGTCTTCCACCACTACCTTGAAGCGGCGGTCCAGGAGGAAGGAGGCCACAACTCTGATGAGTCGCCTTGAGGCTGGGGATGTCGACAGTTTGTATAGCAACTCCTCATGCCATACCCTGTCGAAGGCCTTTTCCACTAAGAGTACTGCGATGGTGAACTCCTTCTTGTTCAGGCCTACCGCCATGTGATGCAGTACTCTTGCGAGCTGGAGGGTTGTTGAGTGGGCCGCTCGAAAGCCAAACTGTTCCGGGCGGGGAGTGATGTGGGGTGTCAGATTGTAGAACAGGAGTTTCTCGAATAGCTTCGAAAGGTTGCTCAAGAGGGTGATGGGGCGATTGTGCTCTGGTCTTCTTGGGTCCTCGCCTGGCTTGGGCAGCATGATCACGTGGCCCACTTTCCACTGGGACGGAAAGTGCCCCGTGCGCATGATGCCATTAAACAGGCGCGTCACGACAGCCACCATCCGAGGGGGAAGGTGACGGGGCGCCTTGTTTGTGATGGCATCTGGACCGGGGGCCTTGTAGGTTTTGGTGCGGCGATCTGTACATTGAATATTTTCGCGTAATTTTAAATGAAATGGGTTATTGGTACTGTACTGAGGCCAAAACAACAATTTTTATAATTTTTGTCTGTCTGTTCCGTTTTAACTTAGAGAACCACTCAACGGATTTGGATGGTGTTTTTTATTATAATCTCAGTGACCCTGCTCAACACATAAGCTATAAGGGATGTTCATAAAATACCGCCCAAGCCGGAAACTGGGAAAAGATTTAATAAACGCTTTTATAACTCGAGGACGACTGGACGGATTTGGATGCGTTTTTTTATTATCATCGTAGTAACCGTGTTCAACACATAGGCTATAAGGGGTGTTCATAAAATAACGCCCAAGCCGAAAACGGGGTGAAGATTCTCTGAACGCGGGCCTGAATATAACAATATCATACTCATTATTCATGACATGTTTTTACTGGCTGCAAAATGTGACATAGGTTTTCGGGAAACTGAGTTTTGTTTGTCATGGAAGTAGCGACAAACAAATATGAGTTTTTTCAAATTAGCTACCATCACATACAGTAGAAAATTTACTACTTACATACCTTTAAACCAACACCAACTTTTGGTTATTTTGAAATTGTGACTACATAGAGTACCCATACGCTCAGAGCTCAATTCTGGCCATTGCGTAATCCTCCTGCTAATTTGATAGTTTTCTTTTATTTACACATAACACGCACAAAATATTGCCAAAATAAAGGTATCACATAAACGCAAATAACTAAGTAATAAGAAGAACATGAAATAATCTCTTGTATAAATATACAATTTATATAAAATTTTCTCTGTCATTTATAGGTATGTTTATAATAAAAAAACACAGATTTTCCTCGAATTACATTTCGTTTTGCTATCAAGATTTGCATTTGCTATTCTAGGCATATGAGGCTAAAACACATTTATGTAGAAAATATGTATTGCATTTTCATATAATTTAATAAAAACATAAAAATGTAAGAAGAAATGTAAGTAATCTAAGAGCATCTCAGATGCAATTTATATGAAGAAGGAGCGGCATATCGTCGTTCATATTGCAAAAGGTCCTATGTCAAAAAAGGGTGTTTTAAGATTCAATTTGTTCTATTTAATAAAAAACAATGAAAAAGGCATAATACATATTGTATAACTCTAACAATGAACACTGGATAATAAACCTAAATATAGGTAAATTGAAGTTCAACTCAAATCTCACTACTTTTAATAAATTAATCCGTTTTTTGCTCTCCTGTAAAGTTGACCTCGGGTGACATAGGACCTTTTGCAATATGAACGACGATATATTAAATTAAAGTTGTGGTTTGCAGCAAATGGGGTACAATATTAATATTTGCATTTTTCGACTACCTTGTTGTATTAAAATATCGTTGGAAATTTTATTCATGCAGTCTTTGTTAGGCGAATCCGTGCGTGGGTTGGCGCATTTCAATAAGGAGTTCTCAGGAATAGATGTTATTCCTACTAGTACCTATTTACGTCATTGTAAATACTATTGTGTGATAAATCGGAACGAATTTCGTCGAATATTCTGTAAAATTTTGGCGTCGGTATTTCCTAGACGTGATTTGTTTAAAATTTTAATGGATGCTTGGCATATGTAGGTACGAGAAATAACGAAAAACACCTTTAGATTTGATGATAGTTTGAAGATATTTACTTGTAAGAGTAAGTATACAGTCATAAATTCCGAAAAACTTGTTGTTTCATGCCAATTCCAGATATTGAGATAAATAACATAGCCGACCTACCTAATGACTGAGAGACAACTCCAGCTTGTTTGTGTTAAAAGAGTCCGAGCTCGACACTGAATTATTAAATATTTCGGGTCAAAGAGAAATTTGTATTTACTGAATATTGGGCGGTAGTCAGGAAATGGGTGACAGGATGAAGGTTTCAGGCGTATATTTTGTTGTTGCCCACAACGGCGCGGCGGCGGGCGATGCCTACGTGACCGAATCGGCGTTCACGGCGGCCCGGGACCTTCGACCATAACCAACACACATTTATCTCACTTTATCTTATAATATACGTATAATAAGGGATTTTGTCGGACAAATTATATGTATAGTATTCCGGGTATGTACTATCTTAATCCGATTTTTGGGGACAAATTGTTTGTTTGTTTATGAAGGACTGTTTCATTACAGCGGATTTTTTTGTTTCGGCGGCGCAAAAGCTTCAAATTTAATTATGTAGAGTAGACCGCGTTGGCGCCACCTCTTTTCCTACATTCGCATTTTATCTTTTTTAGATTTATTACGGTATTATTTATCTATTGTTGTGTATGTAGGATAAAGTCTACGTATAGAGATGAGTGAATGACACGAGCTGAGAACATCTTCACGATAAGCTTTTTCTTTACATTTTTATGCTATAACAAACAAACAAATACTCTTTATTGTGCACCTTATTCAAGAAAAATACATAAAAATAGAAAACTAACATATGTTAAAGACACAATTGGCGGTCCTATCGCTTTAAGCGATTTCTTCCAGACAACCTTTGGGTGGAATTATTGTACGGGAAAAACGTGAAGGCGGTGTACATAAAAGCAAACTACACAAAACAAACCTTACACACAAATACTTAAATAGAATAGATATATGAACTAATATATATCTCTGGTGTAAACAAAGAGCCATGTAGCGAATTGATCACGATCTCAGAACTTTGCAGAATAATCTTTAACCGTAGCGTAGGTAGTAAAAGAAATTTATTAATTCCATTCTATAGGTATTGTTTGAGTCAAAGTCTAAAATGCATGGATATTTTAGTTTTGTTTCATTATTTAACAAAATTTTCACAGATCTTCTGGTCATTCACATCTGATTGTGGAGTGGTTTCGAGCTCGGTGCGAAATGCACAACTTATGATTGTTTTTCTTATCATTGATTAAAAGGTACTGAATAAATGTATTTTATGGCATTTCACGACCATTTAATGTCAAGTAGGCTTTTCTACCAAAGTTGCGTAATTTATGCATCACGTTGTAAATTAATGTCCACAACAAATTTAATATGGATTTTCACGCCAACTATAATCCATAAAATGACGCAATTCTGCTTAAAACCCCTGATAATTATTAAACAATAGTCGCAAAACAAGATGCAACAAATATATTTCATACATTTTATTTGAAAATGAGATAAACAATCATAAGTTATGCATTTTGCATCGAGATCGGAATGTTCCTCCTTAAGCGTTTCGTAAAAACCCAAGGCCTTGTTAAAAATTCTACATTATATTTTAAGGCTCATCAACCCTAATTTTGTTGCTGATCGGTGATTATTAGAATACTTACCGACTGCGTAAAATATTTTGTATGAGAAATTGTGGTTCCCTCGTAAGCTGCTAGGGGCGCTGCACAATTTCTCATATAAATATCGTGTCCAAAACTCATGGTAGGGCTAGCTCAGGCAGCCACATTTCACTCATACTAATTGCTAGGTCTGTACCTAGACGGCTATTCTGGCACCTGCGGAAAAATTACTAAGGCAGATTTTGGGTGATTTTAGAAGGGAATTTCTACGGATATACATTGTTTTTTTAAAAATTGAAAGCTATTCTTATAAAAGCGTTTCTTATATTCCATAATTTTATTTGATGAGATTTAGTCATTCCACTTCACATCGCATTGCATTTATCATATTTTAAACAAAAGTTAACGACTGATATTGCGAGTGAAAAGTAATGCCAGACTAGCCGTCCTGTTCTTCGAGATACAAACGATCTCGTAAAGCGGTGCAAGTTTGTTAAAACATTAAACAAATTTTGTTTAAAGGTGTTATTGGCTTTTAGGTGGGAAACTATGACTTATAATTTAAGACATAATTGTAAAATAATCATGTTCTTTAAAAGCTCACTAAGGCCCAAACTGTCAAAAAAACATTAATTTCTTATTTCATACTTTATGGTATGGCTAATTTTACGATATGGCTACGACATGTATAAGATAAACTTCCTTTGGAATGGAAATAAATATACTGCTTTATTTAAACGAAACCACACTGTATCGAATGGCCCCTTTTCCACTTACCGGCAATTCACCGGCACCGGCACCGGCAACGGCGACGGCGACGGCACGGCTAAGGTGGTAAAAATTTATAAATTTACATTTTTACCACCTTAGCCGTGCCGTCGCCGTTGCCGGTGCCGGTGCCGTGGATTGCCGGTAAGTGGAAAAGGGGCCATCATATTGAACAACTTTCTTGAAGAAACGTACCCACGCAGCTGAAAATTAAATTTCACTTGCTCATACATGATGTATCTATTTATTGTACAGAGAGTAGGTTCTGTCTATTTACTGGCGCGGTTATATTTCTATCGGAAAGTTGTGTTTCATTTAAAAATAGTAATCTTATTATTATTACATAAGGTGATTATGTAAGGTATTATTGACCGAAAACAGCTTTTTGTGAAATTTATAATTCAATAGTACCAAACAGTATATAATGATTAGTTAAACATATACAGAAATAAGGGACAAAAAACTCTAGAAAGTCATAATCGTTATGGAAATTTTAAAATAAATAGTAAGAATTTGGTCAGTATTAATATTAAAACTTAGCTGGCGCTAACTATAAAAAATGTACGGAGTCTTGTTAACGGTTTATTTCAGTTTTGCGTCATCAACGACCTGGATGGTCGTGTTCAGTGTCCATTTCAAGAGCACGCGCACGCAACGGTTCAGGGATGCCGCGTCACGCATCCTCGTGTCAGACAGAAAGACTATTCTAAAACTCTTTATTTACATCGAATGTCAAGTAAAAAACTGCAGTAAAAGGGGATATGAAAAAAAAATGTGATTTTACAACAGCTTTCAATTTTTAACTACTGAATATTTCTAGAAAGTTTATGGGTTATAAAAGGCTCATTTGCACTTCCGTATGAAACGGTTGAACTGAGTTACCACAGGAAACTAATCCTCAATTTATTTAGTATTTTTGCTTGGGACAAAGCAGGTATCTTAAATCGCCTATGGACTTACCCTTGTCTGAACGAGTACTTAGTTGTTTTTAACGTAAAAATTCGTTTCCACCGGAGCATAAATAAACCTGAAGTCAAAATTTAGGTGCTTTTCACTCGAGCGAATATTGGACTACCAATTTAAGAAGTCAATGCCTGAATCGACCCCAAGTATCTGGCTAGGTTATGAAATGCTCCAGGCTACGTCACAATGACATCAGCAGCATCGATCGCCCGCAAGTGCACCACTAAACAACGACACACAAGAAACAAGGTGCTTTGTGTATTCCGTACCTGTATACCTTAACCTACTTTATAATTATGAATACGTGGGACGCACTATAAGTTTCCGGAATGAATATGAAAAAATACTATTAAAGGTACAAAATTAATTTATTGTTTTTCAAAATAATCTCCCTTGGCGTCTATGCACTTTTTCATTCGATCAAACCAGTTTTGAAAACTTTTGTGCCACTCCCCTGTGGTGACCTCTGAAACGTGTTTTTCATACTCCTCGACAGCCTCTTCTGGTGATGAAAATCGTTGACCGCGTAATTGGTTCTTAATTTTTGGGAACAGAAAAAAGTCACAAGGTGCCAGGTCGGGACTGTATGCAGGATGACTCATGAGTTCTACATTTTTCGTCTTCAAAAAGTCGTTTGTCTGTCTGGCCGTGTGAGAACTAGCATTGTCGTGGTGCAGGATGATACGGCGTTTACGGTTATTTTTACGGAGTTCGTCAATAACTTCCGGCAAACAAATGGTCGTGTACCAGTCACTATTCACGGTACGACGATTCTTTAAAGCAACAGTAGCCACGTGTCCAGTTTTATTAAAAAAAGAAGCTATCATCCGCTTAGATGCACTTTTCACGCGCGCCACTTTGGTTGGTTTCGGCTCATCTTGAAAGACCCATACGCTCGATTGCTGCTTTGTTTTGGGATCGTAGCAATAAATCCAAGTTTCGTCACCTGTTACTATGTCCCACACCAAATTTGACGCACCTTCGTTGAATCTGGTAAGCATGGCACTGCACCAAGTGACGCGGTCCGTTTTTTGAGCCTCGGTCAAGTTGTGTGGGATCCACCGCGAGCACAGCTTTCTCACACCCAAATGTTTGTGTAGGATTGATTGTATTTGACTCATGCCTATTTCTAAGGATGCGCGAATTTCATGGTAGGTCACATGCCTGTCTGTTTCAATCATACGGCGCACAGCATCGATGTTTTTGTTGGTCACAGCGGTGGACGGCCGACCATCGCGAGATTCGTCACTGAGATTGATACGACCACGCTTGAATTCTGCAAACCAGCTATAAACAGTCGTCTTGCATGGTGCTTCATTGCCAAAAGCTGTTTCAAGCCGAGCGATGCTCTGTTGAACTGTCAAATTACACTTAAAATCGTAGAAAATCATACTACGAAAATTTTCCCGAGTTAAATCCATGTTGATGCAGACACACAATTTTTTAAATGGCGCCACAAGGTAAAAACAAAAGACAGTCAGATGAAACAAACTGCATTCTACAGCCAAAGAGTTTTATTTTCAAATGTTGCAATAAATTTTTAAATATTGTTTATGTAAGTGGCCAGTTCCGGAAACTTTTAGTGTTACCTATGTATTTACCTATGAGAGAAGGTAATTTTGTACTGTGTTTTCGCTCTCATTTTAATCTAGAAATAGCAAAAAAGCTAGTTCTGTTTGTTAGTCAGCTTTTATGTCAACTAAAATCTGAGGTCAAAATGTTTTGTATGTCTGTGTGTTTGTTTCTTTGTTAGTGTGTAGAGGGTAATCTTTGGAACTAGCGAATTTTGGAAATATCAGCACTATATTTACACACTCTAGGTTTTATTTTAATTTAAAAAGTTTTTAGTTCAAAAACTCAATGATTGTGAAGCAAGTCGAAAGAAAAAGCGCGGCTTGGCTGATATATTGGCATGCGATAACCAAAATGGTTGGTTATATATGTACACTCGTTCGTGAAAAACTGCAAGTGCGAATAGGACTCGTGATCTAAAGGATTCCGTACATATTTTTTCAAACACAAACTTGTTCAGCGTGCAGTTAAAATCGACCAACTTAAACTTATGATCTATTATATTCTATTTATCCAAAGATTCTAATTAACTTGGACATTTATTGAATAATTAGATATTGGTTATTTTATGAAATTTACCTAAATGTAAGAGAATGAGTAAGAGGACAGCTTTCAGGCAATAAAACCAGGCGGCCCACCATTGCCTGGGACCGATGGATGGCGGTATATCCATCCCCAATCGCCGGGCCTTATATAAACCAGACTGGTGACGGGCAGCGGCGTCACTGGTGCAAGGGTTTCGGCACCGCGCTCACCAACCAGCCAGCCCAGCGTGTGTGAGCATGGGCATTTCTTCCAGGAGGACCGCCAAGAGTGGCGAAATCCTGGAAAGGCCTATGTCCAGCAGTGGACGAAACAGGCTGATGGATGGATGGATGGACCTATATGTATGCTATGAGACTTACTTGTGATCTGAATTTCAAGTTAACTGGAAGTGCCATGTAGATTTTCATGAAAAACCAATTTGTATGAAATTTATTACGTAAAGGCGACGAGTTATCGTAACTTTAGTCGTAGCGTAAACGGCAATAACTTTTTTCGAGTTGAGTTAGACGTCTTATTTTTTAACATGACTAAAGGGTTGGATATCTTACGGGGCCCGAAAAAAAAAGATAGACGACGGACAACAAAGTGATCCTATAAGGGTTCCGTTTTTTCAATTGGAGGTCCGGAAACCCTAAAAATCGGCGATCAAATCAAATCAAATCAAAATCAAAATATTTATTTTTGCAAAATAGATACTTAAAGTATACTTTCTACAAGTCAAAGTTAATTATAACAATATAATATATCTTTAGAATATAAAAAAATATATAATAATACGGGAAATAAAATATACACCTGCATAAAATAGAGGAATCTAGGAATAAAAATATTATATATACATAATGCAATGCGACACGACATTCCTAGCTCATTCATTCATTTTTGCAGCCAAATTCATACTGGAGGCTTGGTAAGAGATCACTATCATGGATCGATAACATTTCGCAAAATGAAATGTTGTCCTCCCCTAGTGACTCCTGGCTGGGCTTGCGTTTGTAGGGTTCAAGAAAGAAATAATTTACAAAATAATTTACAAATTCCAAACGGTCATTGAACCTTGATTAATGGTTGACTTATTATGAATTTGGCTGTATAAAATTAATGCCACCTTGTTTATGCATATTTAAGTTACCGCAAAAGCGTTTTCAACGTTACACAATAAATTTAAATGCGATTTATTTTTCATACTTTTATCTCTACTGTACAGCCATTTAAATCCACTGAGCCATAAGAAAGTTTGTTTTCTGTTATTTTTTGGTAAAACTAGCATCTGCTCGCGTCTTCACATGCAATGTACCTGTGGTACTTAAAAGCAGCCTACTGAAATAATCCAGGTTATTTTTCTATTCATGGTTTGCCAGTTTTATCACAATCTGTTCAGTAGTTTCAGTGTTTATTTAGTGGTAACAAACAGACATCTTTACATCTATACTTTCACGTGTATGATATAATATTGGTGATGGATGTGATAGACATTTTACGTTTTGGTGTTACGAGGCCATAGATAAACATACATATGTGTATTGTATACCTAACGTTATTATGGCGACAATTTTTATTATGAGCCGGGCGGTGTTTGATTTATTTTGAATTGCGTGAACATTAACGATATCAGGGATATTGCGAATTAACTCGTCTATTTCTTGATAATAAACTCCCAAATTTTGGGAGTAGCACTTAATGTACTTTAAATTAATTAATATTGAATAAATTTATATTTAAAGTAATTCTTGTAACCTAAATAAGGAGATTTTTTTTTGAAATACAAATATCATACTACCTACGCACTATTATTTTGGCTAAGTATGGCAATCCTGAATAAAGCCGAGCGTTTTCGCGAAATCATTAAAACTTCGACGACGTCAAAGTTTGAACGAAGCCAATGGAAAATAAAATATGTAGAAATAGATTTATTTATGTTTCCCGGTTTAACTGGAATAGAAATATACCTACTAATACGAGTACACCTACTAGAAGTAATGAAAAAAAAAAACAAAACAAAATAAATACAATACCATAAAAGGCAAAAATTATAATTTTAATAGACATGTGTAAAATTTCTTCCCTTTATTAAAACAATGTATTTGATAAAATAACAACAAAATATGCTACGAATATGTTTAAACTTTAAACTGCTAGTTACAATGAAAAGACGCCATGGAATAATTATATTTTTGGTTTTAATGTGAGGTGTGTTCAATTGCTCATACTCGTACATATTACTCGTAAATGGCAGATTTATCTATAGGTAATCTGTAAGTCAATTAACAGAAAAATACAATTAACAAAAATTCACGAATTTCTGAAATAGTACATAGTCATTATGACAGTCTGTACTTGTGTAAATTTCTTCCCTCCCCGACCTCGCATTCCTCGCACCGAACGAATCTTGCGCTGCAATTCGTCAAAATTTTGCCGCCGTTGCGTTGTGTGCAGGCCAGGCGGCTAAAAATCAATTATTTATTCGATAAATTTCCATGATATCGAACATTAGCTAATTATCAGATCTAAACATTAGATTAGCCGGCTAATTACAAACCCAACATGAGCTGTAACAAACACATATAATCCATCATGTACCTACATAATTATGATGTACGTTCAGTTACTGGACAGATATTGCTTCATACTTTGTGTCAGTTAAATCAGCAATCATGACTTGTAAATGAGAGATTATCACAAAATGATTCAACAGTATACCAATACAGTAGTCTTGATTCACTACAAGTGCCACACATTTGATTAAAAGATCAAGAAACTTTGCATTAATTTCAATGTGACTCATTAACAGCTAATTTCAAAATTCAATTTATTCAAAAATGCCCTCGGAATCAAGTAGGCAAACTTGGGAAATGTCGGTTCATTTGCAATTTAAATTATATCGTATGTTATACTAAAGTGTAGTCGCAGGTCATAAAGTGGGGGGCTATGAATAGGATTAGTTTAAAAGTCCATCCTTTGTGTGTGTGACTCATTCTAGATTACTTGGTGTAATTTTACTGCTAAGAAAGTAATTTTGAAGATAATCTTGTGCCCATTAACCCGCGCTACCTCCCGGGATAACGTAAAAATGACTTACTGCTTCGCTAAGTATTAGATTTTCAATTTTCAGTGCACGATTATTTTTGCCGTGACTAGATTGATTAAGTAAGATGAAAAATTGTTTTAAATTGGTAAGCTCGCTCAAGCAGCCCGGTGTGCTTTTTTTTGTGCGAGGAAGCAGTCGCTTTCTATACCTATATATAAGGTGACTTTTATTTATACAGCCAAATTCATATTGGAGGCTTGGTAAGTGATCATTAACACGGATCGATAACACTTTCTGCTAATATCGCAAAATAAAATCTCGACGTCCCATAGTAATTGACTCGGGGTTGGGCTTGCGTTTGTAAGGAACACGAAATGAATGATTGACGAACTTCACAAAAGGGGTCATCGAACCTTGTTACTGAGCACTTACCGAGTCCTCAGTAAGAATTTGGCTGCATAAATTAAAGTCACCTTATATTTTCTTGCTAATAGTATTTTATAAGACGGTATATATTTTTTTGAAATCCGATTTACTATTGATGAGTAGTACTCAATAACGTGAAAAAACTTCCATTGGTTTATACATTCACTAGCTTTTGCCCGCGGCTCCGCCCGCATTTTATTCGGTTTAACGACATGCTTTTTTCCGGGATAAAAAGTAACCTATGTGTTAAGTTGGGGTATAAGCTATATCCACTCTAAATTTCATCCAAATTCGTCCAGCCGTTTCAACGTGAAAGAGTAACAAACATACACACACACACACAAACTTTCGCATTTATAATATTAGTGTGATAGTGTGAAGTGTGATGAGATAACATAGCATTAGATTAAGGCCCGCGCTAATTAGACACCTGATGTATGAATTAACAAAGCCTTGTCTTATATTACCACAAACGATTATGCACCGCGCTAATTAGACACCTGATTTTTCAATGATATTGATCTATCCTACAGGAACCATGCATTTTTCCGGCATAAAAAGTAGCCTATGTATTAAGTTAGGGTATACGCTATATTCATTCTAAATTTCATCCAAATCCGTTCAGCCGTTTCAACGTGAAAGTGTAACAAACATACACACACACACGCATAAACTTTCGCACTTATAATATTAGTAGGATAGGATTAAGTACAAAAATATAACGAAATGAATAGTTAATTATTCTTACTATCAATTATTTATTGTCTTTTGATTGGATTTTGCTTTGGCCTGTTAAATTCTCCTTGTCCCTAAAGCAATAACTTGCGGTGCAGATGGTGGCCTGGATCCATCGTACTTATATACATAGTATTCTTAGTAATTTTGCCAGTTTTAACTGGAACAGATATCTAAATAACTAAACTAGGGCCAACAAATGAAGACCGATATAACGTTTTAATGGTTATATACAACATGAGTTCGAAACTACCGTCACCATTTTTAGGGTTGGTTGATCATCCGTCAGCCTCCATATATAAAAAAACCGGTCAAGTGCGAGTCAGACTCGCATATCAACTGATGCCAGGCCCGGTAGGGTCTGAAATATATCTTGAAATATTTTTTATTCTTTTGTGTATATAAGTGACTTTAATTTATGCAGCCAAACTTATACTGGAGGCTTGGTAAGTGATCAGTATCACGGATCGATAACACTTTTTGCTAATTTCGCAAAATAAAATGTTGACTCCACTTAGTAATTGGCTCGGGGCTGGTCTGGGCTTGCGTTTGTAAGGAACACGAAAAGAATAATTTACGAATTTCACAAAAAGTTTCATCGAACCTTGTTACTGAGCACTTACCGAGTCTTCAGTAAGAGTTTGGCTGCATAAATTAAAGTCACCTTATATACTAGATACCTACAATATAATAAAAAACAAAAATAAAAAATACCTAGGGTTCTGTAATTCGACAGTTTTGGGAACAGTCAGGAAAAAAGTATTTAAATTCTTGCCCATAACTGTTTATGATAACTAAATAAAGAATTAATTGTACCACAACAGAAAGACACAAATATGTTTATACCGTACTCGAAATAAAACTCGAGGATGAAAAATTTAATTTTGTCATTTTACTATTGTAAATTTCTCAACCGCTATATTTTTCATGTAATCTTTACAGAATCCCAAATCACCACCATTTTTTTAATTTTTTTCGGTCAATCAGTTTCGGAAATAAGGCGGGGGGGGGCGGGACATGCATTTTTTGTGGTTTTTTAAAGATTTCTCGAAATCGGTGCCAGTAAATAAAGCAAAAGAATATAATTTTATAATCAGCTCTTTCATATCTACAATTTGATATCCATATTGTGTTTTTAGGATATATTTTTTTATTTTTCTCACTTTTGTATTGGAAATACACACATCAACACGGTCTAGGGATATTTTTTAAAATGCGAATTACTATTAATGTTTTAATAATTTTATATGACATCTACATATTAAAAGAAACGTTATTTAATAATCTACCATTTTTTAAAATAAACGTTTACTTAGATTACAATTTCAAGATTTTATGGAAAATTAATGAAACATAGACTAAAACCGTATTAGAACTAACTTGTATTTTGTCAGAAAAAACGGAAAAAAAAGAAAAAACAATTTAATTGGTGTTTATGAACTTGGAGTTAGTAGTCTTTGAAAACGCCCATGACGTCCATAACACATCGGCAACGATTTGGCATGCTCAGAATAAGGTTGTTAATGTCTTGCTGCGGAATATTGTCCCAGGTCCTACTGAGGTGCGAAAAAAGTTGGTCTTCTGCAGCCAGATTTTCGGGGGCTTCCCTCAGAGCTTTTCTTTGAAGCATATCCCATACGTGCTCAACGGGATTTAGGTCTGGTGATTGCGCAGGCCATTCTAAGGCCCTAACATTATGATCCTGCAACCAAGCTGCTACCGTTCTCGCCGTTTGTGCCCGGGCATTGTCATGCATGAGCAGGAAATCTTGCCCCATTTGTTTTCTGTGGGGCAAAATTATGGGCCCCAGCACCTGTTGGCGATATCTTTCTGCCGTCATATTGCCCCGCACCCAAACGAGGTCCATCCGTCCTACAAAGTGAATTCCTGCCCAAACCATAATTGTTCCTCCTTGGTATGGATGGACTTCCTGGGGGTGCTGGAGTCGGCTCCATCACCCAAGAACTCTCCAAACACGCGTCCTTCGTGAATTTGGATGGAAGCCGTACCTGGGTTCATCCGTGAACAGCACATTGGACCATTGCTCACGGCCCCAGTCCACGTGATTCCGAACCCATTCCAATCGTAGTCCACGATTGCCTCTCCGTAAGGCTGGGACTACGAGTGGTCTACGAGAGCGTAGATTGGCTTCGTGCAGTCGCCTCCTTACAGTTTGGTCACTCCCAAGCACTTGGTGTTCGACCTGCAGCCTTTGGACCAATTGAGTCGCCGTTACATTTGGTTGAGCTGTTGCAGCAATTTGCAAAAATTGGTCTTGTCTGGGGGTAGTGATGCGACTTGGCCCCCGATGCCCCTCCGCTACTTCACCTGTGACACGACAGCGTGTCCACAATCTTGAAATGTCGTTTTGGTTGAACGTTGAACAGACCCAGCTTCCAGCATTCCTACAGCCCGTAACATTTCCTCCCTAGTTAAATGCCGGCGTTGCATGGCTAGAACAGCTCAATTTGCACTTTATCTTCGAGTCTTCAAATGAAAAAAACTGTTACCAAACGTCATTTGTAATTTTTTCTAAATTTTGCTTACATGAAAATTTGCTCTCCTACACATCAAGACATTATTAACCACAGAAACAAAAGATTTTTCAAAAATTTGAATTTGGAACTACTCCGAGATAAATGACGAACAAATTGGTGTATAAAAGATTTTAATGCGGCTAGTACTTTTTGAATTATTTAATTGAGTATGAAATATCCCTGAACCGTGTTGATGTGTGTATTTTGAACAAACTAAAATTTAAAAACATTTTTTTACACCATATTGTGTGGGCAAGTAAATGCTATTTTTGAAGCAAATTTCAAATCTTTACCTTTAACGGTGCTAAAGTTATGAGGCTGTGACATACGGACGGGCGGACGGACAACAGAGTCTCACTATAAAGGTTCCTTTTACCTTTCACGTTTCACGTACTAAGGAACCCTAATAATATCCTAACCTAACCGATTGACTGTGACTGATCTATCAACGCTTATCATAACGGCTGGACATAGGAACAAGAAATTTGGACTGTAGGTTCCTTGTATGACATAGATTTCCACTAGAAAAGGGATTTCAGACTGT
This sequence comes from Ypsolopha scabrella, assembly GCA_910592155.1. NCBI lineage: Eukaryota > Metazoa > Arthropoda > Insecta > Lepidoptera > Ypsolophidae > Ypsolopha > Ypsolopha scabrella. The sequence continues at coordinate 17,399,343 of OU342964.1, read as the reverse complement.
GGCGTGTCTGCTTTTGATGAAATTAAATATAACTCTGTAATATATTTTGGGCCACCCGGGCCCGACATCAGAATGAAGTAAGAAAATCCATAAAAGAAAATATTTAAATTTAACCTATTTACACAGACAATGAAAAAGAATGTACGAAAATTACATAACTATTACTATACTATACAGAGGCGAAAGCCACGTTGCATCAAAAGAGGATCACAATTGACAGCTGTCAAAAATAACATAATATTGATAAATACAGTAATTCAAATTCAGTGAGTAGGTTCAGAGCCATACTTTAGTGTTGTTGCGTAGGAAGAAACTGACAGCAGAGAGACATTACAAAAAGAGAGTAATAAGGGAAATTCCAGCTAAGTTTAGTTTTTGCTTGTGAATGACGGAATGAAAAATAGAGATGTCTCTTTAATTTCAAAGAGAAAGAAGTCTAGACGTCTACAGCAGTAATAGTGCAAGTTCGTTGAAAAAGAAATTAAAAGTAGCTACCAAAACAGAACAATAACTTCAAAGGAATTTAAACATTTCAAAAAATATATTAAAATTTGTCTGCTTGAAAACTACTTCATAGCGCTCGTTACAACTACAAGATTTTTTTTTTCGTATTATGCTCGTATAGGCATCCACCAAAAAACCATTGTTAAATATACATTTTACTAAAGTAACATTGAATGACTTGCTAATTGGACAATCGATCTTGAATGAATAAGCTCTAATTTGAATTATATTTATTTTAAACTCTTGTAATAATAAACATAATGTGTATTAGTTTCCTCCAAGTGCAAACAACCACAAGCATCAACTATCTCTAATTTGAACATGCATGCATAGCGATGTGACAGTTCTGCCAGTTAACAACATATTTGACGCGACAATTAAAAAAAAAATATTGATGATAATAAAATATAGGGATTTTATGCCCAACTGAAAGAAAAAAAAATAATGCATATTTATAATTGATTCATAATCGAGCTCATAGGTGGCTCCTATTAACACTTTTACTTCTCTCTCACACAATTAAGGACTTATTTAGTACTGAAGGCCAATCTTAATTACTAATACCTATATATTTCCACTGCATGCTGTGAAAATTACGTATACATGCGACATCACGATAAGTGGAAGCACACATAGCTGCTAAAGATCGTTCACATTATCTTACTTCCGTTTAACTTTTTGTTGCAATAGTGTGAAGGCTAAAATCAGAGAATATATAATATTACTTCGTACTAAAATACCTTCAGCTCTGAGACAAATGTTTCTGAATGAAACACGAGTATAACATTTTCAATATAAAATCGTGCGCTTCCCCAGAAAATTTCCATTTGAATCATTTAAAATAGCAATAGAGGGCGATAAGTACTAATATATATTTGCTAAGAAATAATCTCATAGGTACTTCGACAATGTACGGTATAATACAGGCGTTAAATAATACTGCAATAACTTGAGCAATGTTTTTCATTATCGTGAAACGTTGAATTATTTATTTTCGACACGCTTGGATGAAGGTAGAGGGATAAGGGATACATAGATGATATGCTTTTCTATCTCGATACATGTATGTTTAATTTTTTATTAGTTCTGTTTTAGGGTAACGTTATAAATGAGATAAAATATGTTTATCCAATAGAAGGAAGAAAAGATGGAAATGTGGAAAATTCAACCCCTAAATTTAACAAAAAAAACAAAATAAAACAAAGCATAAAGTGTTAACAATAAAAAACATTCAAAACTATAAAAAAGATATTATTTTTATTTTCTAATATATTGCACAATAGAAATACAGCGACTACTCGATATTTAGGGTGCAAATTATCATTTTGGGTAATTTTTTAATAACTTTAATAAAGTCACGGTATCAAATGAAATAAAGATAAAAAAGCGTTTGCTGAATTTTTCTTTCATGGTAAGTAATAAAAGAAAAATCTCAGATAACAACATTACAGACGAAAAGATCGGGGTTCGAAGAAAAATGTCGAGGTTTTATTTATTTTCCTTCCTTTATTACAAGATGAACAATATTTGAATGACACAGGATCTGTCATTAAAAAGAAAATGAAATAGTACCACAGACGTCTAATATAGTAGCAGACCTAGCATTAATAAATAAACGCATAGAGTCGACGCGTAGCAATTTTAGCTCCGTGAACTTCGGGCTCTTTTAAATATAAATATTGCTTGTTTCCAAACCAAATATACTAGAGATTAGTTTAGGAATTAACAAATATGTTCCAAGCATAAGCCAGCCAAAACAACCCATTTTTATACGTTTCTTCGTACCATGAAGCTTAAATGTACCTTATTTTTTGTATGGAAACTTGCCACGCTATTTAATCCTTATGTTTGGTTTGCTACTTAGTAATAATTATATAGGTATGTCTGTGAATAGTACAGATATTCTATCTCGCATTCGTTTGGCTAGGGTTGTAGTCATAGACTTAGAATATACTAGCGTATATCCTAAGACGTGCTTATTTACCTCTAGACCGTTGAATTTTTTCACCATGCTTGTCCACCGAATATTTTGTAACTATTTGATCAATCCAAAGCGATGGATTTTGCAATAAAAACATAATCCTATATTTAACGAGTTTGATTCTTAGCTCTTTCCTTGCGCTTATCAGTATATTCACTAAGAATATATTTATGTAAAATTTTCACCAATCAATGCTTTGTAAAATAAATAAGACAACCATTTGTGTCATAAATTAGAGTGATTATTTTTTTATTAAATTTCACTTCGTTTTGTACTTTTTAACATATATACGACAGCTAAAGGAAAAAAAATCTTCATAACATGTATTTGAGAAAGACCCGTGTTGGAAAAATATACGTGGGTAGAAAAAGGGTACTTGTGAAACTTTATCACAAGCTATGAAGCTGAGCTATTTTTAACAGCTTATTTGTTTTCAAGCAGACGTATATAAAACATCAGTATAACGTACAAGCCTTTTGTCGCGGCAAAAAAACCGTATTCAAGTTTAGTGTTTCTGTAGCTATGAGCGGATATAAACACGAGAACAGACCTTCTTGCCACCTTAAAAAGCCGCAATTAGTTTAGGTCCGGTTTAATAATTCAGATGTGAAGACGAATGGACGATATAATTTTTCATTCAGAAAAAAAACTTGTTTTCAATTAAATAAATCAAGTTTCATAATGTTTTTGTAATCGCGTCTGATCCTAGTAAAACTAGATCCGATTGCAATACTAGTTTATGCTACTTACCGCACTTATGCGGTAAGGAGAAAATAGCTTACGAGGACGATTTGAAACACGAGCGACAAGCGAGTGTTTTAAACTTTACGAGTAAGTTATTGTCCTTACCCACGTGTACCATACTACGTTTTTCAGTGTATAGTGTGAGTAAATAAATGAAACGTAATTAAAGAAACATACAAAGAATAAATACTCCAAATAAAACTTATTTTCTTTTTCTTTGCACGCAAATTGCCAACTTGACGGAAAAAGCTGCTTTCAGTTTGATGCGTTCGTAGCTAATTTCTGTGAAATCTATCTCTGGTACACAAGAAAAGACTGGCAACTTTTTTCAGTAAATTAAATAAAATAAAACACTAGTGTGGTAAAGTTGACTTTGACAATAGTTTTAAAGAATATAAAATGTCTTTACGAGTACTTGCATTGAAAAATATTTTGAATAATATTAAACTTGACTGTAATTTATTGAACGACAGACAGTTGACAGACTGTTAATCGTATAAACTTTTTTTCCTTGCGACGGATAAATCGATCGGTCCGACAAGCTTGTCATTTAATAGTTATTGTAAATCAATAATAGAATAAAATTTCTGCCGCTACTCAAATGTAGCTTTTATAAATACTAGCTCAAATATATACGTAATATAAAGCTTGTTACGTGTATTTAGAGTGGATACAGAAACTCTTTCAAGTAATTCGTTGGATGTTTGGCTTGGTCCTTCAGACATGTGTTTTCAGCTCGAATCTTTTAACTTTTAATGGCTGAATTACCATTTTAAAGCAAATTAAAAAAATATATATTTTATCTACATGAATAAATATTTACGTATCGCCAACATTATCCAATTTCAGTGTTGTAGTCAGTTATGCACGATTACGTGTTGCAAATGTTCAATAAATAAAATTATTCATGTTTTGCATCTGAAATACCTACAATGTTGCAAAAAAGTTAACCTGCATCGCTGAAATTAAGCCTCAAGTTCTATTGAAAGCTATTGAATAAAAATGTATACGAATAATATCAATTTTAATTATGCTCCATTTTGAATGCGACTATGAAGTCCCGTTCACGCATAACAACGTATTACAACCTTGACTACGCCGTAGTAAATCAAATGCTACGGTCGTAGGTGGTAACAAAGGGCGCGCGAACGCTTTCACCATTCGCTACGCGCGAACGCTTTCACCATTCGCTACGCGCCGTAGCAATTGAAAAAAATCTACGGTTAGCCAACTGCTACGCCGTAGTAACAGTAGAAGAGAGAAGGGTGAGACAAACATACCTTGAGTGAAGCCATGTCTGAGACAGAGCGATGGGTCTGTATAGTCTCAAGCTGGTCGAGACACCAATCCAGCTCTTCAACGGTTTCTAGTGCCAGTTTCATGTAGGCTTCGTCTGTAACAAGACATAAATATATATATATATATATCTTATTTATTGTTCTATTTATTTATTACACTTAATTTACATTTCCACAAAACATCACACAGAATATTAAGAAATAATTTAATATTGTATAAAAGTGGCACTTATTGTTAATTGCAATATCTTCCAGGCAACCTTTGCTGGCTTTATTTGAAATATTCGGAATTATTAAGAATATAATCTCGTGTTTTATAAAATAATTGACATTTCGCCATCTATATGTTAATTTGCAATCGAATGTGATGGTTCCTCCACATACTCGTATGTACGATATATGTACAATAGCCAAACGGAATAAGACCTAACTTAGCAGAATATACTAGTGCAGTTCGAAAGATATGAGATAAGTTCCTTATCTTAAAAGACAGGCTATAACAGAGCATGCGATTTGAATCCCGTTTGAGATATCCTCGTTCAGTAAAATGATAAATAAGATAATGTAAAATCGACAAAGATTTATACGAAAATACTTCTAAGAATCGTTATAGTATTGAAGTTATCGCGAATGTTTCTTAAAATTAAACCTCATTGAGAACCAATTTTAGATAGGTATATTTAAATTTCAATATAATACACACTTATTAAATGCGTGAAATTTTATAAAATTTGAGGCCGAAAATGTCAACTTGGTATAATGATTAAAGCTGTACATTGTTTTAGGAAAAAATAAGATTTTACAGCCAGTGGTAATGATATCTCAGTAAAAATACATTACTTTTTTGTTTGATAAACACTTATATATTTTATATTTATTCTTAATGTACACAGAAAACATATTAATAAAATATACACTTGAAAAGCTATGTACAATGGCGCGCTTATCTCAATAATGAGATTTCTTCCAGCAGACCAAGGGTGGATGAGATATATAAGATATAAGTAAGGTATTCATAATGTGCACATAATAATACTTCCACAAAAACAAGATTAAAATAGTACCTAAAATATACAAACAAGTAAAAAATACATACAATAAACTACATAAAATGTACATACATATACCTACACAGTATTAATAAATAGTATCCTATCAATAAATATATAATCATATATATATATATATATATATATATATATATATATATAAAAGGAAAATAAAAGAGCACTATCTCCGTTAACCTATCCTCCTGGTATACATATTATGTATATAATATATGTATATATATTTCATATATATTTTATGTATATATATACATATATTATATAATATATGTATATATATTTCATATATATTTTATGTATATATATATATACATATATTATATACATAATATGTATACCAGGAGGATAGGTTAACGGAGATAGTGCTCTTTTATTTTCCTTTTGAATACACCAATGGAAGGACTGTCTCTGATAGTGTGAGGAAGAGAGTTCCACAGTTTGATGGACTGTACAGTAAATGATTTTCCATACGCTGCGGCGTTATGAGAAGGTGTTTTTAAAAGTGAGAACGTGTTAGACCTGACTTGCTTGTCTCTAAGGAAGATATACTCATAACGATCGCGGAGGTATGGAGGAGAAGTGGGACTGTTTAAAATGTTGAAAAGGCAACAAAGGATATTAACATTTTGACGCTGTTTGTTTGGAAGCCATTTTAACTGTTTGCGGTACTGAGATACGTGGTCATATTTTCTTAGCCCATAGATAAACCTGATTCCCAGATTTTGTAAACGTTCAAGTTTACCAAGCAACTCCTGACTGGCATCTAGGAAACAAACATCAGCGTAGTTGATAATCGGCAAAAGAAGAGATTGTGCGAGAGTAACTTTAGTTCCAAATGGGAGAAACTTTTGGAGACGCTTAAGGGAATGAAATGTCGCATAGACTTTCCTGCTGACCTCATTAATATGCGCAGCCCACGTCAAGTGTTATCAAAGGTTTGTTTGGTTGTTTACGTACAATATATTGTTCGCTTTAACAGCGAAACCGGTAAGGGAAATTAATATAAATAAGTGGACAAGTACAAGTGTTTATCAAACAAAAAATGTTTCAAAAGTTCCACCAAGTGCCAACAATCACGAGCATCAACTCCAAATACATTACTATTTATAGCATGGAACCTTTTTAATTATCATTATCACTGAAATGAAACATATATCATCGTTTCATAGAAAATCATTGGACTTTCGATGCCATCGTCTCGTGTTAAAACGATGCCCTAGAAAACAGCTGCATCCGTACTGTCTACGCCCGCACCTGTACAGAAAGATACCAATACTCAGGTGTCCCGCCACCCTCGTCGTCGCAAGCAGCCACCGCTGTCGTCGGTGCCCAGCTGTTTGAACAAAAAACAGTCACCCACGCCTGCCGTCGCGGCTTCCGCTCCACGCCCACCGAACGTGAATCCTGACGAAGATGGATTCTATCTCGTCGAGAGAAGGAAACATAATCGTCGTCAGAATCGTAAAAAGCGCGGCACCGCCCCTGCAGCTTCAAACGACCTGGAAGTTGCAATGGCCAAAATACCAGAGTGGAAACAGGTGTGACGACGGACGATCTTGTCCGTTTCATGAAGAGGATGTGTGCGGGTCGGGTAGTTGGGAGAAACGCTTGTGTACATGTAGCTGTGCTCAAGTCTGAAAGGCAAAAAACTTTTTGTCTTTCAAACTCCGTGTACCTGCACCTTATGCTCACGTATTCTTCAGCACCGATTTCTGGCCAGCGGGTATTGTATTTACACGCTTCAGGGACGCGGCACAGAAGTTCATCCCTGCTAAAGGCTAGATGTGTTAGTTTTAGTTTAGTTAATAAGATAGTGTTTTTGAATATGTATTATTAGGTTAAGGTAATTATTGATATGGGCTATGAAAAAAAGTTATGCCTGAAATAAAATGGGGGTCATCATCATCAGTCATCACATCACACCCCGACGCCATCTGGATGTACCAGTGGGCGGTGGGGTCATCACATCCTTACGCCATTATTATTATTGCTTTATCATGATCGCAATCCAGATTGCGGCTCGGATCCATCTTACAGATTGACCAATAAGCAAACAATCTTTTTGGAGACAAAAAAACATTTATTCCAACGGCTTTAGGCTACTTTGTTTGTAAACACTTTATTTATATACCTACTCTTTCGAACTCTCAAGTTGGGTACCAAAATTCTATCAATACTCGAACTGAATAATACCTACACTTACGAGCAAAGCCAGTATAACCACACTTCTTACGAGCATTTATTTGAATAAACAAAGTAAAAAAGGCAGATAGTGACCGAATATCCGGAATTGTTGAATAAAAAAACAAGTATAGCGGTAACCTTACAATGAACAACATTAGTTAGGATCATGCATCGGCAATAAATGTTAAGGGATACAGCAGAATAGATCCTGCGCCTTGTGTTTTAAGATCCAAAACTTGTAAGCTGTTGTCGTACCAAAGTGAGGGTTACCGATGCTTATGTATGACTTATATTCGGTATCTATCATCGAGGTTCTGATAAAATGTGACCTCTTGGCGATTAGCGTTGTTTACGCCAGTCAGCACGGCAGACGGTCGTGAATACGTACGTCATACCGTCGCAATTCATATACTGACTGCCTTTTTCTCGATAACCTATTATAAGCTTTGACCTTAGCAGATAGCTGTGGATGCATATTAATTTGCTATTGGTGAAAGTCCAAGTTACAGTACAAAAATATACCTATATTTTTATATAGAATCTCGTGAATCAAGCGGTTAAATTCTAGGCAAAACCCGTTGGTGTTTCCTCGTATTATGAATTACACTTTGGATAATTTAATATAATGGGTTGACGTCATCTTATAGGTAAGGTTTTTTAGTAACCCTGGTAAGAATCTAGTATGTAAAAAAGGTCAGTTGTCCCGGGCGAAGCTGGGTGGAGAAAACGTTACGTAAATAATTGCATGACATGCTAGACGATTCGCAACGTATGTATATTACTCGCATAACATTGTTATTGTCCTTGAATGTTATTTATGTAATTTTTATTTCTGAAGGTATATGAGAAGTGTTATAAACTGGGCTAAAATATATATCGGAAATATTTGTTTCATGATTTTTGTACCTTTTAATATCTTCTTGCCTCTTCCTTTGAAGATTTTCTTATTTATAAATAGGCATTTATATAGTAGTTTTATGTAACATTATAAAGTAGTTTTTAAATAAAATGGAAAAGGTACGAAAGTCATCAAACATGTGAAAAATACGTCAAATAATATTTCACGTGAGAGCCGTTTAAATTTCCATGATAAACCAAAAACAGTATTTTATCATATCTTATTACCGAGGAAGCATTATTACCATATCTTATTACCGGGGAAGCATTATTATCGCATAAACAATATTTTAGTGTAGATCATGACTCTGACCCCGATCCACTGAAGTATGTGGAGCATTTTAAACGAAGCCCCACATTTCAATTAGTGAAATTAAGCGTATCAGTCTAGTAGAAGATCTAGATAATATATCGCTGTACACTCGGCCACACGTTACAGTATTCCTTGTTGTTCGAATATCACCTTTTTGCGAGTGTAGTCAGAACTGCCGCGGCCTACTGTAACAGCGCAGACTGTACTTTCCATCTACACTGATAAATTACTTTAGATAATGTGTTATTCTACTTTTTCATCAACAACAGGCTGTGAAGGTAATGTACAATTCATAAAAGTTCCGTGACTCATTTCTCGCACTTATTATCATCACAATGTTTTTTGTTAACATGCGGCGTTTAAAATATTTAAAAGCTCAAGATTATTAGGATAGGTTTGTTGAAGGAAGTTTTGGTGTTGATCTTCAGTTAAAGTAGATCAGTTTTGTTACGAATATGAATGACATCATTAAAATAAGCAGCAATTGGATGATCCATTGTTACATTTAATTTTCAATGTAGTATGTATGCAATGACGTGTTATAATAATGTCATTGGATATAGATATGTTTTTTTGCTATATAACTTATACTTATACAGTTATCCGTAAATAAATGTTTGGAAAATTTTGTTCGATCTATGCATTTTTATAAGGCAAGAATAGGCTTTCTTGTCTTATAAAAATGCATAGATGGAACAAAATTTAGCAAACATTTGTTTACGGATAATAATTGTATATGGCATATTAAGAATTACAAAAAGGTTGTGGTTAATCAATACTATCTTAAAATAGGACATGAATTTCTCATCATTATAAACTCTCAAATTACCAATTTTCACGAAGTAATGTTAAAGAACTGAAAAATGTTTTTAGTGGACCATCTCAATGATTTATATTAATTTAAACAAAAAAAAAAAATTTATTATCCTGATAACTCACCAAACTTTAAATATTTTTATCAACATTCACGTTGCACTCTTATATTGAGAAATGAACAACGAAGAGTACAATTAAACCGAGAGCGAAAAAAGCCGAACTTCAATGTAAAAGCGAACAAAAGAGCGATTCATAAGTCACCACTTATTTTTTTCTTCGTGTCTGTGTCGAGGCGAGGTGGCCTACATTACAGAATTTCCTGGAACCTCGACAGCTCGTTCCAAATCCACTTGCTTCGGAAGTCGTGCTCTGTCACTGATTAGTGTTGGCACGCTTCAACTCGTCCTACGAAAGAGCGCTGTCAAAGTATAAAGATTAAAATGGCTTAATCCAAGGGACTTTTTTCGTGGCGCAAGGCGTACCTTCTGCACCAACATCTATTTGATATAGAGATATGTGTATTTATGTAATCATAGAGGTAGGTACATTATATTCACATAATGTAAGTCAGTTTGAATGTAAAATAAAAATAAGCTATTAAATTATGTAATACTGGGAATACACTTAGGTATCGTACAAGAGATGTTTATAAAGACACAAATGCTTTAACCGTGAGACAGCAGTACATATTAAACTGCATCCTTAAGATACGCAATCAGATTAAACCAGATTTTAATATAATTAATGGACGCAACCCTTATTACCTTACCCAAGTCAAGGACTGCATTTGCAAGAAGACAATTCTACATACAATCTATACATTTCTACAACAAAATTAACAGAATTTTAAAAATCTATACCATGTCATACCCCGAATGTAAAAATAAATTAATAGTTTGTTTACAAGACAAAATTACGAACAGTCGGAAGCACTTTTATGTTTCTTAGTTTAGGATTAATTTTGCATTTATTTCACACACTCACACACCCTATTGTATACAATAGGTACTTACTCACGCTCACAAAATTACCCTTTCACGCCCACACACACTACTTAAAAATGGTCAACAAATGGTTTATTAAGCTTAGATTTACTATACACTTAATATATTAGTTAACATATTTATAATGTAAAACAAAGTAAGGTATCTTAGTGCTAAGTATGTTTTTAACGTTATTATTAAAACATATTGTGAAAGACTTGAAAGAGCGAATTCCTCCTATTACAGGATTTTAACTTAAAAGGAGGATTCGACACCAAAATGTAACCTAATGTTATAAATAAATAAAGTGTTTTTTTAAATACAAAAAAATTAGTTAAACTGACTAAAATTTAATGAAACAATACACTTGCACAAATAGAATATAGGAATAAATAATATTAAGAACCGGGTGTAAATAGAGTGCGACCTTGAAATAAAACCACATATTCTACTGATCATACTGAACAACTCTTTGAAAAAAAAACCCACGCAATTCTTCAGAGAAAAAGATATTCAACTGGAACACAAAGACTTTATCTCGTAGGAGGAAGGTCTATTTAAGAACGCTGCACCATAACAGCTGTTTCACGGACGACGCTCTCTCTCAACTCGCCCGTATGTCGGTGCGTTAGGGTTCACGCATTTTTGTTTGAAAATCAAATATTTCCCAAACTAAGGGTGGCCGCGGGTATGATTCTTGGGAAAAGTGGTTCAGTAGGGTCGGTAGAATATGTGGTTTAATTTAATGGTAGCAGTCTATTTACATCCGGTATATAATGCAGTAAATACAACATCCATCCATCAGCCTGTTTCATACACTGCTGGACATAGGCCTTTCCAGGATTTCACCACTCTTGGCGGTCCTCCTGGAAGAAATGCCCATACTCACACACGCTGGGCAGGCGGGTTGGTGAGCGCGGTGCCGAAACCCTTGTACCAGTGACGCCGCTGCCCGTCACTAGTCTGTTTTAAGGCCTGGCAATTAGGGATGGATATACCGCCATCCATCGGTCCCAGGCAATGGTGGGCCGCCTGGTTTTGCCTGAGAGCTGTTCTCTTACTCTCCCCCGAATAACTTCGGGAGGATTTGCCAGTAAGATGGTGGTACCTCCACAGTCGAGCTCGGCATCAGCTCTACCACCTAAACATAGAGGAACCTTATAGTGGATATGGTGATAAACATGGGGCATTTGGATCAGTTGAAATTTTCAATTGGTTAAAATCACAATGATTCGTTTAGCCGTCGGTAAAATGAATATCATTCTAAATGTCTAAACTTTTATGGATGTAAGGATTGTCATAAAGATATTAAGATCCTTATAGTGAAAAAGCAACACAGAACTGTGAGATTTTTTCATCTTTTCTGTTAATAATAATACAAAATATAAATTAATTCCCTTATTTACTCTAATACCTAGTTTACATGATTAGAGTAACTGGTAAAGTACTAGGGATAAAAACATCTAAGTATACTAATAATAAAGTAGTAAAAAGGTCGTGTCTGTAAATTGAAATTTACGACAAATTTTAAATGAAACGGATTATTTTGTATTGCATCGAGGCCAAAACAACAATTTTTAGAACTTTTCTCTGTATTTCTGTCTGTACGTATGTTCCGTTTTAACTCAAGAACCCTTCAACACAAAAACTTTATAAGGCGTATTCATAAAATAACGCGTAATAATAAGGCGTATTCATAAAATAACGCGTAATAATAAGGCGTATTCATAAAATAACGCCCAAGCCGAAAGCGGGGCAAAAACTGAATACACGCGGGCGAAGCCACGGGCAACGGCTACTTAGTAAATAAAACGATAGTAGCTGAAAGAGTAGAAGGGGTAATGATATATATCCGGTGAATAACAATTTAACTCAAAAAACCCAATTTTACTGGGGAGCCGAAAAACATTTTTTTTTGCACAAAAAGAAAAATTTTTGCTTACTATTTGCATTTCGTTCAAAAAATCAAAGGGTCATGTAGATAACATTAAGTTCTATTCCTGTGTATCCGTTCAGCCCCTAGAAAACATACCATCATAGAGATATATCGTTCAGAAGCTAAATTAAACCATTTTGCACCAAACTTATGCATTGTTAAGTGCATCATGGTCGAGTTTGTTCCCTTTGGCCATATGAAGTAAACGTGTAATAAACAAAAAAAAGAAACGTGAAAATCTATCTAATTCAAGTTACATCGAATTTCACAAATTAGTACGCCACTATAACTCCATATAAGGGGGTTACTTTTTACCTCGATACAAATTGCACATCACAATATTGTTTTCCTTACTTATGAATAAAAACTATGCAATAAATGTGTTTTAAAGCAACTTGCGGAAATATAAAATATTAATAATAAAGTCTTCACAAAAAAATTACGTACTTTAATGTATTATATTTTGTTGGATTACATTAACAAACTTAAAAGCGTGTTTACAGTTGTAATGTAATGCAGCTAAAATGTAACGCATAAAATTGAATAATCACCTAACTATTAACAAGCAGTCTGCGCGAATTGCTATAAAACGCATTTATTGCATACTTTATATTCAAAAGTAAGGAAAACAATATTATGATGTGCATTTTGCACTGAGATCCTCCGTTATCACCTTAAACCATTGTGTACCGCCGAAAAATTTACTTAAAATTTTTTGTCATTATGTCTATTTTCGGTGCTTTTAAAGATATCAAAATTCCAGTTAGACCATTTTGTACAGAAAAAAAACAGAGCAAAGTGGTAAAAAAAAACTCATTTTGGCTCTAAGTCGAGTTAAACCGTTATTCACCGAAGGCACAGATATAGTAAAGTAGTCGGATAAACTGTACGATACTTTACTTCTAACTAGCCAAAATATAAACCCAGCGGAAACATTATTCAGAATGCATTACAAACTAGAAAAGATCAATTAGAAACAAATATATAGTAAAACAAATACTTTGATAACATCCTTTGGGACACTGTTAGTTTGTAATGCACTTTACATCATGTTTAGATTATCCAAAGCGACGGATTTTGCTTTAAATAACATAATACTTATTTATTTCTTTTTGTCTTTCCTTTTTCTTTCGCAAGTACACATTAGCGGAACGCTTCATTTTACAGAAAAAAAATTGAAACGTTAAGAGAGCTGAACATCATTAACGCCTGCCAGACAGAATAAGGCGTGCAGAAGCATCAATTTTTATTTACATCGTAGTGACTCTGGTCAATTTATAGAGTTTTTATAAAAAAACCGCCAAGTCAAAAACTGTCGATAGTAGTATCTTTGAGTAGTCAAAGATTGAAAGTCACTACAACGTGAGCGAAATAGTGGGCAAAAGTTAGTTGTTATTTTTGAGCAAGGAGAAGGAAGATGATAAATGTTGTTAACCGGCAAAACTAAAAAAAACATCAATTCACATATTCTTTCAATAAAATATTCAGCCAGTCCTTAAAAATATATCAAATGCATGATAGTTGTTTTTTAACACTGATCGATCACTGATAAATTTGATTATTTCGAGTGTTTTAAAGGGGCGACTATTGAAAAAGATACACGTTGTTTTAATTTTCTTTACTCCCCTCCCCTCGTGAGATTAAAACGAAGCTGCTCCATCCTAATCGAAGTCCAGGTTATAGATTTCTAAAAATGGCATAACAAATTCCACATTTTGTACTTTTTGTAACGATACGCAAGTAAGATGTTCGTAGTCCCAATATTTGTGCTTACGTAATCAATGGCTGCCCGTAATAAATTTATATATAATAACATTAATTTATGTGTACTGTTTGTAACTTAAAGGGTCGGGTCGAAGACGAGTACGAGTATGCATCACGATGCTGCACAAACAGGAAAATTTAGATTAAGCTACCGAGAAATGGGGTAAAGACGAGCCAAGTCTACACTATTCAAGAAAAGAAACATAGTTACTGTACTACTTATTTCTTACTTACTCTATTGCGATTGGCAATAAAGTCAGAAAAGATAGCATTTTTAAATTAACTACATAATTTTACGAAGGCGAAAGTTTAATAAGATTCCACAACAAAGATACCCTCTCTCAACTTTCAAGTTCCCCGTCAGCAAGGTCGGTACCTAGATCTATTGAATGACATTGGTGTCCTATTGTTACTTAATCACGTGGGATCTCCGAAAGGGAGCTCTCAGTCTAATAACTGGTAAATGGTACGCTACTTCAAATACTTCAGAAACCGACTAAAAATAAAAAAAATCGCTAATTTTGACGCTGAACTGGTACGTAGCCAATGTAATTTATGGACAATTGAACTAGCCCTCCAGATATTAAATCAAAAATAACGGTAAAAGGAATTCATATCAAATTTCGTTTCATTTCAGAAGTTCGTTGCTATGTAAAATTGTTACGGGCATCAAATATTTAAGAAAATCAAAACAAGATTTGCAAAGTTGAGGGCGAAAAAGCACTTGACCGGGTTGGATATCTCAAATCTGAAGATGCACTGAGTTCAGGTATGTTGATTATGCTCATAAACTGTGATACGGCACTGGTTCAGGATTACTGTCACCAAGTTTCCATCAAAGTCTTGTATAAATGGAAGATTCTATACGAGATTGTAGTTACATCACCATTAAGGGGCTACACGAGCTAAATTTCGTTTAGAGACGTTTTTGAATAGTCTTAAACTCTCTATATGTATACTACAAAATTTCAAAAATTATATATGCCAACAAGTAAATAAATACATTTCAAATGCTTTAAAGTACATAGTTAAAAAAAAACTAATAAAATCTTTTAACTTTTTTACTCTAAAAAAAGGGACTATAGGTTAAAACAAACATACACACACACACGAGCAATACAGAATCATTTAATCATTTGAAAGTATTATTTTCTCTATTTTACGCTATCCGGCGACGCAGCGATCATCGTTTGACAGCCACTTCGCAATATATGAACGTAATTTCAACGTCGTTTCTGTCAATATTTGTACCGCCACACATCGAGCTGCTAATTAGCAAAATCAGGCTGTAAGTTTTATATACTCACATCGAATTTATTTCGTTTATTTTCGGCATCATTTTCTAAATTTAAATCTACGAGTGATATGTGTCCATGTAACTGTCTTTGCAACAGAAAGGTAAAGGTCTAAAAAACAGGTTTGTGAATTTTACATTGATCAATGATCAGGTAAGTAGTTTACTTAGCATATTTAAGCAAAACCCCTTGAAATGAAGAAGGCCAGGCCTTAATCATTACAGAACTGTAAAAAGCAATAGTAAAACTGAAAGAAATCACTTTAAGTGATAAGTCCGCCTTTGTACATAATTTTGCAAACAAAACTCGGTTCTTCTTTCTTTTTAATGTCTTTTTGTGCACAATAAAGTGTCAATTCATTCATTCATTCAAAACAATGGAAGATAGGACTTATCCGTCCCGTAAGGCTTATGAAGGTTTTAAATGTCAGCAACCTGTGTTGCGGCCACATATTAGATGATATCTTTATGTTAACAACTTGTTTAAAAATATTTCCCCATATTTAGATACAAACATACTCATGACTGTCTCCCAGAGGGGTAGGCATAGACTACAGATTTCCATCTGCTACGATCCTGACACACTTCGTTCGTCTTGCGCATCCTTCTATCTAGTCATCATTATCAATCTAGTTATATTTTATAATTATTTCATCATTTCCATATTTAGATCCGTAGCTTAATTAGGTACTATTTTAAATATAATACCTTAGGGCTACCATGAGCTTTGCTTACTATACACGTTAACGTCTGCGTAAAATATTTATAGGTATATGAGAAGTTGTGCAGCGCCCCTAGCGGCTTACTACAGGAACCAGCATTTCTCATACAAAATATTTTACGCAGACGGTAACGTGTATAGTAAGCAAAACTTATGGTAGGCCTACCTATTATATTTAATATTTTATTATATTGCAAAAATTTCAATTATCATTTTATTTAAATTATACTAAAATATACATATACTCACCTATTTTTATAACACGTCCTCGATTACTCACGAAATCTTTTTAGGTAATTAACAGTAGCATATATTAGGGCAGGAATAATAGCAATCATCACATTTCACATGTATTTAGTATTTTTGCACTCATAATGGGTAAAGAAATGCGTTGAACAATCAACAATAATAAATAATTAATACAGAAATGTAAAGTATCTTCAATGACAGTTAGTATAACTTTGTGACGAAGAGCGATGGTAACAAAAATATTCTAACTAGAGTTTGTGAAGATATTTCCCCTGTATCGGTTAATTTTCGGCCAAAAAAAAAACAGACACATTTCTGGTTTGTTTGATATTCCATATCGATCGCCAATACCTAGATCGGAGTGCTTTAGTATTTTAGGAGGACGGCAAATAATTTAGTTACTGAATAAATCTAATAAGTTGTGCAAGATGAACTGGCTGCAAAAAGCAACATAGTAAAAAGGCTAACAACGCTTATTCCTATGGCAATCTTAAGAAGAGGTGGAAGAAGAAATAACTGGGGTGAAAGAAAATAAATTATGGATTCGAAAATGCAGTTGCAAATGCAATGCAGAGCAGATTAGTTTGTTTGTTATTCTATGACATAACATGACTTCCATAAACATTTATGTTGTAAATACTCCGTAACAAATTTTAAAGTTATTTTATCAACCCAATGACACGACATTTTTGCGCAGCCTAAAGAGGAGTGGTGGGGGTCACTTCTCGCGATAAAATACTCACTGCCTAAACTACTCCACTAAGTTTGTATGGTTCAGCAGACACATGCTGTAGCTTAATTACTCGCTACTCCACTTAAATACTACAACAGTTTGAACTATGCTTAAGACACGAGAATAGAATGCCAGATGATGCACAATAAAGGTTTATTCTTGCAACGGCAATCCATTTCGCATAGAGCGTCGTTTTTAGACGCTCAATGAAAGGCAAATATTACTATTTTTCTGTTGCCTATTAAGGTTGGCCGAAGATGGCCGAAATTGTAGTCGATTTTTCCGCTGCTCTCTAGCACAGCAAACATAATATATCTACTGTTTCTCTGGTGTGTGCCGCATGGACCTCGCTGAACAATTGTTAATTACATGTGACAATTGCTTCGTCACGAAACACCGCCGTTTTTCTAAACAACATGGCTTGACTGAGGCAATTTTAAATTATTCTAAAGCATTTGAATACATACATTTATAAACCGATTACTTTAAAAACAGTATTAGTTTCGTCGCAATATCATGAACGTCGTGAATCTTCGAAACAAAATATTTAGCACAATCTTTTAATGCAAAGTTTACATCAATCAATATAATAATTACATATTCATTAAATAGTAACAGTGACGAGACCGTATCTGTAAAAGATATATTTTTTGAAAATTAAAATGGTAATTTTGGTAATAACAAACAACATTTTTTTTTGTCTGCCTGTCAGACAGACTTCTGTGCACTCATAATGCAAAATCTATTGGCCGGATTTTGATGTAACTCTAAATTTCACAAATAAAAGGTTACCAGTCACTGAGATATTCACGTCCAAAAATCACTATTTGTATCACTGAATGATTGACCCACTCACGCATATACAATCTAAACCACTTCTAGGTGATTTAGAAACTTGAAATTTGACGTAACGGTAGGACATTGAGCGTATACAAAGGAAAAATTCAGAAAATTACTATCTTTTTATTCCAGAAGTAATGACCAACTTAATTAGACCCTTTAGATACATACAGTTCAATAGATCGTTAGTGTCAAGTCACGTTAGTCCATTACAACTGTACGTGGAAACAATTTGTATTTTAAACAGTACGGAACTCTCAGGGCGTGAATCCTATTCGCATTTCACCGGTTTCTCTATCTTGCAATGCACTCTAACCGATACTAATATTATAAAGAGGTAAAATTTGTTTATTTGTACGTAGGGGGTAATCTGTCGAACTACTGAACCGATAAAAAAAAACACTGTTATAATATTGAGATTATTCACATAGACATAGGCTATAGTTCGTTTTCTGGGGATGGGCAGTTCTCTAGGGAAAATGTATTACCTTTAAATCCATTTGCATGGGTAATCTCTGGACCAGCTAATTTAAAAAAATCTTTCAGTCTTGTAACTATATAGGTATAGTTTGTTCTCTGTGAACGGGCAGTTCCCTAGGGACAGCCTTTAATTACATTCGCGCGGGTGAATCAACACGCAAAAGGCTATTAAAATATGTATACAGTATTTAAGTACAACTGTACGAAAATCAATGATATCCCACTAAGTACATAAATGTGAAAAAGGGGCTGAGTTCGGTACAAAGGCAATGCAAGATAATCGGCTTGGCCGAAAAAAGGTGACGAGGTTCTTGGGGATTTCTTCAGTCATTACATCACTGTAAAAATGTACAACGTTCTTTAATAACAAGTAAAGAACATTGTACATTATTGCAGTTATGACTGGAGGAACTTCCATATACCTTGGCACCCAATCTGATATCAATTCTATTTTCGGTGAAGCTGACAATCCTGCATTGCCTTTTTATTGAACTTGGCCTTTGGTGAGATGGTATATACTTTTTTTATGACTTTTTGTGTTGGCCTTACAGAGGTGCAGAGAGTACCCAGCCTCAAAGTTTATTGTCTATTTTTAAAAGTTCATGAAAAATTGCGATACTTTTATTCGTGAGGGCCCTGAAGCGGGCTTTGATCGCGTTTAAGTTGGGTACGATATGTGTATGGGAGAAAAATGACCAGGCACGTACTTATAGCGTGTGTCGTTGCGTAATAAAATAACCAAGTGCGCTGCCGCCGTAATGAGTCAGGCGTCAGCGGTATGTTGGGTTGGGGGTTAGTTTTAGACCGTCGAGGACGGTGTAGGTATAATGGTGAAATGGTGAATACTGCTATCGCAAAGGTTCCATTGGTTTCTGGAAATTATAACCTTATTAGTTATTTCAAAAAAGGCAAATTTTAAATTTACGCGTTCACTTCTGATTAATTACAAAAAGACGGGTTTTTTACAATCTGCTTGCAATACGGCACTTAATTAAAACTTTGCTTACTTTACCAGCTTATCATGAGATAAGTAGATGGCTGACATTAATTATATTTACCCCTTCATTTCTCTTTTTCAACTTGTAGAATTTTATATAACTTATGAAAAGAAAAAAGTAAAACGCAAAAGTTTTTGTAAACAAGTAGATAACAGCTTTCGTCCTCCATACAAACAGATTTATTTGTGGTCAACTGGCAGATTTTTGAGGATAAATGTGCCCTGGGTCGTAGACTACTTCACAGGAAAAGATTCATCCGAATAGGTTTACTATCTGAAAATGTTACAATGTAACAAACTAATTTTGAGATATATAAAAATAATTAGGTTTTATTGTACCATATCGTTGTAAATAAAAGTTCAGTGAAAGATATAATTCAAGATAATTGGCTTGTTTTGCTCGTTCTGCAAAGTCTTTCTGAATTAACTGTACAGTTTTTTATATTAAATGTTTCATGCTGATTTTCTACAAACATGCAGATAGCTTTTCATTTTAAAAAAGAAAGTTGAAGCGAAGTTTTTACAATGCAGTCGACTCGCTGAATATTTTAATACGAGCTTCGAGCCCTTTTCGTTAACGCTCTAGAAATAAACAAAAAAGGTATGCTTACAAAAAATCTACTCATTGCCCCCGCTACGAATTTAGAAAATAAGGAATATATTTTAGTCTTAAAACTTAATCTTAACACGTGAGTTTGATCGACCTGTTTCAATTTGTCGAAATGTTTAGGAGTTTCTGTTTTACACTCTTAAATAAACAATAAGCGTGTAAGTAGTCTTCGTTCATTATTTATTTTCCCCTCTGTCATGTAACATTATAGTGCACTTCATTCATAGCTGTCACTATAGAAATAATAATAATATTATTGTAGTGCTTTAAGTACTACTAATAAGTACTTTACACCTATCACCATATATATCATAATAATATTATACTGTGAATAAATATATAACTCTTCTTGAGCCTTCTTATTTACTTTGTAGCAATTGAGTGTAAAAAAAACATAATTTTATACATAATTTTATTATTGTTTTCATCCTAGAATTACTACAAAGTAAATAATATTAAACTGGTAACTGTCACTCTCTCGCAAAATAACGATATTTTCAAAAGCAAAGGGCGCAGTGTTTTCAAAGCAGCATTATTCGTGTATGTCTTTTGTGTGTTAAATTTACATATAATATTTGTTAATTTTGGGAAGAGGTAGCTCAGTTGCCTCTGAACATTGAGTCTCGGGTTTGAATCCTGCATAGTCGAGTATGCACCAATAAATTTTAAAGATCATATAAGGCCATAAAATTCAAAGTGGAAAAAATTCAAGAGATGATGAAGTGTCGCTAATATACAACTATCCAAAGGAAATTTTTTTTTGCTCGGTTTTTATCTCTATTCCATAGAAAATTTGGTCAGCTGAAAGAATCACTTTGTACGGGGAAGTGAAAAAATTAAACGAACAAAAAAATTTTTTTTCTTCTTGATCAGCTTACGATACTTACATTATCTACCCTAGAATTATTTTTACTTACTATTGTAGGATAAGGTGACTTTCTTTTATTTAGCCAAACACTGGAGACTCGTTAACTGGGCAGGACCCAAAGACCCTTTCTGTGAAATACGAAAAATAAAATGTACACTTCCTGTACTAACTGAGCTCGACTCAATTGTTCTGGAACAGGTATAGATCGCGACACAAAAAAAATCATTTTTATCGAGTCCCAGTATGAATTTGGCTATATAAACGAAAGTGCTGACGGTTAAAGAACATATGCCCTAAAAGCGTGTATTCATATCCGAAGTCCGACGATAAGGCTACTCCGTTAGAATGTTTAAATCGTCAGTGAAGAGGGTTTCATGAGTGTTGACTATTCTAGTGCACATTTGAAAACCCCTATAAAAGTGGTGGCATATTTTTCAACACACTTGCTTATAAAGTGGCCCTTATTGCAGCTTTTTTAGGGTCATAATGCAGTATATTAAACACGCGTGCTTTTAACTTTATATAATCGCACTAGTGTTTTTTAGACTACAGTATTTTTTAAAATCTTAGCAAAGAGTTTTGATGTCTGAAAAATAGTAAAGTTTTTATGCAGTTAAAATATTTGCAGTATTAATTTTGGTTGTGAATACATAAATATTCAGTTTGTTAATATTTGGCCGTTTGGCGGGTGCATCAGTGCCTCTACTTCCATCTGCGCGCGCAAAAACAAAATCTTCGCCGCCATTTTTCATAGAAAATTGTGAATTCATAGCTGTGGTTTTGGTTATGACGTGAAAAAATAAGACAGTGAAATTTTATAAGTTTTCCTCGCATCACCACATTTGTGTTGAAAAACGTCGTATGAAACGCGTGAGCATTAGACATTACACTCTCTTACACCTTCGGATCGGGCTGCAATCCCACCTCGACCGTAATGTCCAACGCAGCTCACTTGTATCATAATGTACTCATAATAATTTACTGCGCAGTCTTCGAATAAAATAAAGTGCTCGTTTGAAGAGTCACGGTGTAAACAAAGATTACAGAGAATATTTTTTTCCTGTTGTGTCTGATTTGGTGACATAATTTCATACGATTTCATAATCAAGGTTAATGTGATACTGTGATAGTGATTTTTTATACGTGTACGTGTTCATATGCGCTTGTTCACAGAATGATAAAAGGAAATTCGCCGAAAGAGCATAAATCATCGAATTACAAACTCATCAAAGGCCTGATGGATGAGAGATGGCGATGATGATGCGTTGTTGATATAATAGGGTGATTACTGTTTACCATACAATTCCTTGTATTCTTGGATGCATCAACGCATTTATCTTTAGACAAAAAGGTGTTATTCATAAGGAAAACTTTTACTTTAAAAATATAATGTACTGTAGCTAATTTTAGAACCGCGATAAAATGTGTAATTTATACTTGCGGTTGTTGGCACTTACTGAAATTTTGATTTGAAATAATAACACTTGTAGTACTGGTACACCAATTTTACTAAAATTATTTCACAATTCATAATCAGTTTCCAGATATTACACCATCTTTAGGGGATACATATTAAATATATATATTTTAATACGCTACTTATAAACATCACACTGAAGGTTTTGTGTTTTAATCCATAGACTTAGGATATATATTCTAAGTCTATGTTTTAATTTGCCCGCAAAATATTCGTTTTTCAAGACATACTGATTTACCAAAACCTCGAAAGGAAAAAAATCTGTACAGAATAAAACTGAGATTTTCGTAGAAATAAACACATTAAGCACTCATAAGTGCATATTGAAAAACAAACACACTTTGTACCCATAACTATTAAATAAAAAATAATAAAAATTACATCACCTCGATTTTTTATGTGTTGTAAATGTGAAAAGTTGCACCAAAATATAAAAATTACATGTCTATGACACGTACGAATACCTCAGAGGGCATCGACTTGGAAGAAAACGTTTTTTTCGTGTTAGTTTAGCTTTTCCATTAATTAGATTAGGGGTATCTGATTTTGGTTTGGAGTTAGGCTGGGAATGGTGGGCGAATTTTCAAAATTCACTTACCTCCGGGGTTTAAATTTTTAGGTTGTGGTGTTACAGCTGAAGCCGCGCCAGATGATCTTCGTGACCTGGAAAGATAGAAAAGATTTATATTAATAATTAATCTGCTTAAGGAATACTTGCAGACTGGAGAATTTGCGAGGAAATACCTATAATTTCAATTATTTTTGTAGAATTCAGCATAGTATAATTATGCAAAGATATTTCCTTAAAAAAAATAACTTATTTGATATCAGGATGAGAAGGTTATAACTCTTAATACTTCACAAAAATTAAGGGCTGTCAATGAACATTAACAAATTAAGACTTCAATTCAGGGTGATATGCCTTCTTAGAATTTGAATTAGTCTTGTCATTTAGGGGGATATGAGAATCATGATTCCTAGTACGGAAGTCAGTGAATCCAATCCAACCTTGCACTTCATTCAATATAAGGTAACATTTAAGAGGATAGAACCTCACCCTCCTACTTATGAGTACCTGAGTAACAAAGAACAATGATACTGATACCGAATGTTCGAGTATGTAAGTACAATTCAGAGGACAAAGGGAGTAAAAAATCCGATTTTTGAACATTAGAACATACATACTACAATAAAGATCTGAAAAAAAATTCGTTATAAATGAATGTAAATGATAATATGAATATAATAATATTACAAAACCCAAAACATGATAGAGAAAAATTTAATATTATTCACTAAAAAACAGCAAGCGCACTTTTTCAGATATGTTTTTCTCACGGATGAAACTAGTTTTTCTCTTTCGTTGTGCGATGGACATACTGCGCCTTAAGGTTGCATATAAGGTCAGACTGAGCAACTCATTTTGCATCAATCAGAACTGAACTCTACGACGTTTCCTTTTGGCTTAAAATAGCGCGCTCTTAGCCGTGCCTGTTACGCCCACCAAGAAACACGTACCCACAAAAACTGCGTTTTTATTTAATAATTTATTTAATAAATTTAGGAAGGCCCTTTAACACTCGAAAAACATGAAATTTAGAGGTAACATCGTAATTTTGCGTTTTTTCCAAGATCAGCCTATCAGCCATATAGTCTACGGTTTATATTATTTTTACTATACCGATTAACCAAGTTACACAATGTGATATGCTCATTTGAAGTTGGGCATCTAGCCTTATACGGACCCTTAAATCTAAATATGTCCGCCTCTGTGGTCTAGTGGTTAGAGTCCGCTCCTACGGTACGAGCGTTTCGACCACATGTGTGAACCTTGTAGCACATTTGTGTCCGGTCTACGTGTTTCGGAACGCGCGTTACGCTGTAAGTCCATATTTGTGCCCGAAGTACGCTGAAACGTAATAATCTTCGGGTTTCTACAGGTGCGGACTGTAACTTGTACTTCACACTTGTACTTCACACTCGGAAACGCCTCTGACACTCTGGGGGATTTATGTGATGCATGACGTTCTATGCTGTTTAATTAATAAATTTAAATGTCATATTATATTATTTTTATAAGTTACTCATTTAATGTTTATTAGTTTAAAGATACGATCATATTTATTGTAAATTTGTACATTACCAAAACTGATGGTGCGTTCCTTACCTTACCTTATACATTGAAAAATATCGACATACGGGATCGCTGCGCAATGCTTCAGTTTTTTGGACATTTATTTACGTAGAGAGGATGCATGAAAGCAGAGTGAAAAAAGAAATGTATGTCGCGGAAGTGGAAGATAATAAAGGTGGACGGGGGCGCGGGCGCCCTAGGAGTAGTATTGTCGCGAACTCCTTTTATAATCCTTTATATTTTATTACTAACTTTTGCCCGCGGCTCCATTCGTGTGTTATTTGGTTTAAAGAAATGTTTTTTTCCGGGATAAAAAGTAGCCTATGTGTTAAGTTAGGGTATAAGCTATATCCATTCTAAATTTCATCCAAATCCGGCAGCCGTTTTAGCGTGAAAGAGTAACAAATATACACACACACACACACACACACACACACACAAACTTTCGCATTTGTAATATTAGTGTGATATGTGTCATTTAAAAAAAATACGCATTCTGTCATTGTCTTCTACATAGAAATGGTTCCCTTCCCGTAAATTTTATTTTACTTTTTAACAAATAACGCATAACTAGGTAAGATCAGCAAATACAGTTCATTATTTCCATCCGTTCCAAGTATGCTAATCAAATTGGCGGCATAGCTACCGAAGAAGGGCATTATCAGAAGTATCCGGAATAGAAGAGCTTGTATGACTAGATTGATGGACGTGGAAGAGGCGGAAGAGGTGTGTGGGGATCGTAGCAGCTTGAAATCTGTAGTCTCTGCCTCCCCCTCTGGGAGACTGGCGTGAGTATACAAATATGATGTACGCTACGGAAGTTTTGGTAGACGGTAAAATCACAGTTACTCGTACAATTAACTAGTAGTTCGCTCCGAACTTTGAACTCGCGCTCGCCCGATTCGCACTTGACCGATTTGGCTCATGTTCGAACTTAAAAATTCTTTTGCCTTATTTACTCGCCAGCAAATTTCATGACATTCCGATCAACGATACTCGAGTTATCGTCGAACAAACAATCATGCATACATACATACAAACGCCGGATTGTTCCAGTAGACTCGGAAAACTCGCTCGCATCGCTCGCTTGTTCAAAAAGTTCGAGTTCGAATGAACTTAAGCTACTGTGCGATGGGACGCGATGGGAGTTATGCAATGCCGACGTTATATAGCTTCGAACATCGTGGCTTCAGTTTACCCCTTACTTCGTTTTTTGAAGTCGGTTCAAAACAATCATACAATACAACACCGTCTGAATTAGTCCTAAAACTTTTTCCGGTATTGAGCCGTGTAGCACATGAACAAGTACTAAAGCGATTCTGAAAATATGAAAACAAAATTGAATAAGGAAGCCCCTGTAATAACCAATCCCGTAGCAGCAAATAAAGTACCTCCCACCCGTGTTACGTTTACAGGACGGTATTTTTAGAGCTTATAATAAAATGTCAAAGGTGCTTTTAACATATCAGAGGCGTCAGAAATTATTCCAAGTGTGAGGTATCACTGAAACAGTCCACATACGTCACAGTCTGTGACACTCGTACACCTTCTTTTTACCGACGAGTTGTCTTATCGGAGCATTTCGGGCACAAATAAATGTCTTTTGCTCTTTTACCTTACAGTATTTTTCTAAATCGTTCAGCAAGTGGTACATTATTTAGAGAGCATTTCAAACCGTAAAAAATAAATTGAAAGAAATTTCAAGTGAGAAAAGTATTAGGATTTGAATCTGCGACCTCTTGCTCTCACAGCCCTGAAAGCAAGACTTCGAACACGAACTTCGTGCGCACTTGCCGTGAAAGCAAGAGGTTGCTGGTTCAAATCCTGGACCAAGGTATTTTTTCAGAATACTTTTCTCATTTTAAAGTTTCAATTGATATTTTACAGTTGGAAATTCACTCTAATTGCTTTGTAGAGTACTTATCCAAAGCGATGGATTTCGCTATAAATCATACTATCCCTATAACTAAATTGATTTTGTATTATTTTGTTAACGATATTTGTTATAATAAAAAAAAATAGTAAAATATAGTTTTACTCGATAAATTTTGGCCCGCGGTATGACGCCGTCATCAGTCGATTGGAAGGTAGAGGCAATTTTAAAATTATAACAATTATTTTGACAATTATATAAATACTAGCTTTTGCCCGCGGTTTCACCCGCGTTGAATTAGTTTTTGTGTATTTATGTATATTCCTATAAAATCTGTCAATATTTTTCGGACTGTTACCTACAGTAAACAAACATATATAGATGGTGAAATGTGTGTGTTATGAATATGCGCCTCTGTGTTTCCCATTTTGTAAGTATCTTATATGTATAGCTTTTCCATGGAAACTGATTTATGGGATAAAAAGTAGTTTTTGTCCTATTCTACATCTAGAACTTTATTTGTGCAAAGTTTCAGCCCAATCGGTTCAATGGGTACGGCTTGAAAGGGTAACACATCACTTTTATATAGAAACATGAAAACTCATTTTCATCCCATGGGAACTGATTTACGGGATAAAGAGTAGCCTATATATCCTATTCCAGGTCTAGAACTACATTCATGCAAAATTTCAGCCCAATTGGTTCAGTAGCTACGGCGTGAAAGAGTAACAAACATCCATCCATCCATCCATACATCCAAACTTTCGCATTTATAATATTAGTGGGAGGGATGGGATAAAAAAAGTAATAGTGATATCTGTATACAAATTTTTGGAAATGATTTGCATGAGTTATGGTGCTAAATGTTAATCGCTGCTATTCGCAAAATATGACAGTGTATTTTTTTTTCTGAAATTTTGGGCAGTCTAGTTTGTCTGTCGG
The DNA here is from genome assembly GCA_910592155.1 of Ypsolopha scabrella. Taxonomy (NCBI): domain Eukaryota; kingdom Metazoa; phylum Arthropoda; class Insecta; order Lepidoptera; family Ypsolophidae; genus Ypsolopha; species Ypsolopha scabrella. The sequence continues at coordinate 17,371,638 of OU342964.1, read as the reverse complement.
TCGAGTCAAGTCTGTTAATGCCGTCTGTTGAGTCCAGGTCCATAATGAGCACCAAGTGACCAGATATATGATGTCTTCTAAATTCTAAGGTCTATGTCGGTCAGTGGTGGAGTGAATGATTACTAAGTAGTTACTACAAAAAACTTATTGGTGCATGTTCCACCTGCAACATTAAAACCCGGGCCTTAAGAGTGAGTTAAGAGTGAGATGAGACTCTGGCGTTCTACCAATGTACATAAGTAGGACGCCAGACTACATAGGTATGTACATAGGTAGGAAGCTATATTCATCTATGTATGTACATAAGTAGGACGTCAAACAGAGCTGCTTATACTACTGCTGTAATCTGTAAGATGGATCCAAACGACGATCTAGACGCAATCTATCTATTGTTTTACGACAGTGAGAAGTAAGAGGGTTAAATAAATGAACTCTTATGTAAAAAATTTCCAGAGGTTGTAAACATGATTTATTTTAAATCTCATTTATGTAGTTCCGTTCTTCACCCACGTTTGTACAGTTTATTTTTAATATTTTTCTCTTTTCTCATTTTGCTTAAACCCCAGTGACGTATCCAGGTTCAGTGCCGCCCCGGGTCACTTAACATCTGGTCGCCCACACCGCGCCAGCCCACCAGCATTACTATTTATTCACATGTTTTCCATAAATTAAATAAATCATGATAGTATTTATGAAACGGTATTTATTCAACAAAATCTCTTATTAATTTAAAACGAGCCTTTTGCCCGCGGCTCCACCCTTGTTTATTCAATCTCTGACCTGTTCTCGACTTGGGTGTTATTTTATCAACGGCTTTATATGTTGACCAGGGTCACTGCAATGTAATAAAGAAAATCGCACCCAAAGATGTTGAGTGGTTCTCCAGTTAAAACAGAACATACGTACAGACAGAATGAAAACTCAAAAAAAAATTGTTTGGGCTTCAGTACAGTGGAGCCCACATCAAGCTATAAGCTGACCTCTCATACCCGTACAATGAGAGGTCAGCTTATACTCAATGTGTATAGCTTGATGTTGGCTCCACTGTACAATACCAATAAAATAAACCATTTCATTTAAAATTTTGAAAAAACATTCATCATTCAAACACTAAGTTATTATAAGTATAGATTTTAGAACCATTCGCTGGGACTGGGGCGCCGTGATTGCGAAGGAGTCAATTAAGACTGAATAATCTACATCTCTCGTCAGGTCCGGACCGCCCCTACAACGGCCGCCCTGGGCAATGGCCCAATTGACCCAGACGTTTATATATCACTGTTAACCCTGCCAATATTATTGTTATGATAACATTTAAGAGCATGAATCGTAGATTTTTCCTTGATTTATTTCGATACCAGATGACTTCTTGTAGGTGTTCGTTAGAAAATAAAAGCTCGTTTTTTAAGAAACCCGTCCCCAAAACCGAGTTTTCGTATTCTTTCCTGACGCATTACTTCAAATCTTAAAATACCGAAATTAAAAGAAAACAAATAACAACCAATTTCATATAATACACACTATGGCAACAAAGTAGTTGCTATAAATAGGGAACCTAAAGTGCTACAAAATGATTCTATGGAAAATAATATTTTTTTATATTTAGGATCCGGTTGCTATATAAAAATAAAATAAATAATAACTAGACAACTGTGAATTAAACTTGCTTACCAAGAGCTTCTCAGAATTCTATTAATGTCGGGAACATTTGTTGTTGTTTTCCTGTATTTATTTTCATGTTTTAGAATACTCATGTAACGTCTTTCCAAATGATTTATTCTTTGCACCCTCACACTTTTATCCCACTTTAAAAAATATATTTTTTATAGCTATAAACCCCTTAACGAAGTGTGTACAAATAAATAATCTTAATAAATACATATATAAATAAATAAATTAAATAAATCTTTATAACTCTTCTAAATGTACCTATATACACAGTGACAGACTGACTAACAGACAGACGGACACACGAGTCATACCATAAGGGTTTCGTATTTTAAGTTTTGAGTACGGAACCCTTGAAAAGTATAAGATTTCATGGATAAGAAGATAATGAATATCGATATAATAACTCGAAATGCTTAGGATAGGACGTGTTGTTGTTGTGTATGTACTAAATGCATACAAATGAATTGAGACACGCTCACTCACATATACATAGGTAACACTAAAAGTTTCCGGAACTGGCCACTTACATAAACAATATTTAAAAATTTATTGCAACATTTGAAAATAGAACTCTTTGGCTGTAGAATGCAGTTTGTTTCATCTGACTGTCTTTTGTTTTTACCTTGTGGCGCCATTTAAAAAATTGTGTGTCTGCATCAACATGGATTTAACTCGGGAAAATTTTCGTAGTATGATTTTCTACGGTTTTAAGTGTAATTTGACAGCTCAACAGAGCATCGCTCGGCTTGAAACAGCTTTTGGCAATGAAGCACCATGCAAGACGACTGTTTATAGCTGGTTTGCAGAATTCAAGCGTGGTCGTATCAATCTCAGTGACGAATCTCGCGATGGTCGGCCGTCCACCGCTGTGACCAACAAAAACATCGATGCTGTGCGCCGTATGATTGAAACAGACAGACATGTGACCTACCATGAAATTCGCGCATCCTTAGAAATAGGCATGAGTCAAATACAATCAATCCTACACAAACATTTGGGTGTGAGAAAGCTGTGCTCGCGGTGGATCCCACACAACTTGACCGAGGCTCAAAAAACGGACCGCGTCACTTGGTGCAGTGCCATGCTTACCAGATTCAACGAAGGTGCGTCAAATTTGGTGTGGGACATAGTAACAGGTGACGAAACATGGATTTATTGCTACGATCCCAAAACAAAGCAGCAATCGAGCGTATGGGTCTTTCAAGATGAGCCGAAACCAACCAAAGTGGCGCGCGTGAAAAGTGCATCTAAGCGGATGATTGCTTCTTTTTTTAAAAAAACTGGACACGTGGCTACTGTTGCTTTAGAGAATCGTCGTACCGTGAATAGTGACTGGTACACGACCATTTGTTTGCCGGAAGTTATTGACGAACTCCGTAAAAATAACCGTAAACGCCGTATCATCCTGCACCACGACAATGCTAGTTCTCACACGGCCAGACAGACAAACGACTTTTTGAAGACGAAAAATGTAGAACTCATGAGTCATCCTGCATACAGTCCCGACCTGGCACCTTGTGACTTTTTTCTGTTCCCAAAAATTGAGAACCAATTACGCGGTCAACGATTTTCATCACCAGAAGAGGCTGTCGAGGAGTATGAAAAACACGTTTCAGAGGTCACCACAGGGGAGTGGCACAAAAGTTTTCAAAACTGGTTTGATCGAATGAAAAAGTGCATAGACGCCAAGGGAGATTATTTTGAAAAACAATAAATTAATTTTGTACCTTTAATAGTATTTTTTCATATTCATTCCGGAAACTTATAGTGCGTCCCACGTACAAGCGTCTCTCTATTCCAAAAGGTCCTATCCTAATAACGTCTATTTTAAAGGTAGGCGGAAAAACACAAATCCAATAAAAAACATAAATGTGAAATGAAAGCCAAGTTCAAAATTATGATATATGCCTTGGTTGTTCACTTTAACGACAAAAGAATTCTAGGCAATATAAGTAAGTGTTCCTAATAGAATCAAATAAAATTGAAAATTATAATAAAATGATAAAAATTTACTAGTTTCTTATTTATTACTTTGTATTCACCCAACTACCTATCTATATGCCAAATTTGAACTTTTTAGGTCATCTGGAACTGGGTTAGAGTTTTTATCTATAGGTGAAACAGTGATAAATTTGACGATTTTTGGACGTTAATATCTAAATGCCTGTTTGAGGTGTGTTTATGAAATAGGGAGCACATGTATCTCGAAAGTCTCAATATACGAGCCAAATTTGACATATTTATGCATTGACATACCAAACCATGGACCTCGGGTCTAGTATAAAATTTACCAAAAAAGTGTCCTTAGTGAAGTGTCAAAATATTAAGAAACAAAACATTTTAATTTTTAATCGTATGTCATTGCTGCACGGCTTAATTTTGATTGACGTGTGATTGACACCATTTTTTAATTTTCAATGGTTTTGTCTCTCTTTTGGTTCGGACACTTTTGAGCACAGACACGATGTCCACTTGGTAGTACTTCAATGTGTTTATATCAAATAGTATTTGTGTTATGTGGGGGTCAAAAGTGGCTCCAAATGGTTCGTGTAATATTACACACGGTACCGCTCGCCATTCTGTGTTAGCTAATAGAACTTGGCTTGACACGCTGCCGCGTGTTTAGGTGTACGTTACGTTAGCATTAAAAGAAACGGACGGGTATCGTTCTCCACACAGTTCTCTATCGTTTAGTCTCTGGTTTCCTAAGAAAAGTGCCGTAATATAGTATTTATGATCGTTAATTATGATCTTTTGCAATGAGAGAGACAGGGATAAGTATACAAAACGGCCACTATGTTACGGCACCACTCTCTTAGGAAACTAGAACTTCACGTTTCTTATCGCGTTTCATACTTAATTTAACGATCCCCGTACTATGAAACGCGGTAAAAAGCGATACATATCGTTATTTTTTTTAACGCTCATTCAGTTTTTTCTTTGACGCTAATTCTTAATTTGTTCTTCAGTTGTGGCCGAATATCTATAACTGAACGGTTAAAACTGGTTCAGCTGTTGTTGAGAAACAAACTAACCAACAACCCTCCCTGTTTGGTTCCGTCGTTGGCGTCGTCCCGTGGGCAAGGGTGTCATAATGGATATAAACAATTAAACAAGTCCTTCTTCTTTCGGTTTAGGTATATATGAGTGTGTGTGATGTACTCAAACGGCCCAACACCTGGGTTTTGCTAAAAAGGTTTCTAATCCTTAGGGAACCATAAAGAGATTATAATTTACATGTAAGGCTTTTATCTTTCTGTGATAAGTTAGAGTATTATTAATATTTGTATGAGAGATTAAAATGGCCTCCAGAGGTCGTCATTGAAATTTTTACGTTATTTGTTTTCTATAATGGTCTCGCCGCCGAAAGCTTATTGGTCTCCTTAAAGAAACTTTTAGGGTTTCGTAAATATAAAATTATGCTTTCGTTTAAAGATACTAGTAGGTATCTCTACACCCGATATACCTAAAAACTTTCCGAAAAGGTTGCTCTAGGTACAACTAGAGTTGGCAACTTTTTTTCTGGACTATAAGGCACTTACGATCAAAGAAGCTGAAAAAACGGGTTTATCCATTCTTGCAAATATAATTTTATTAAATGTTTATCTATTTGTTCTTAAACCTTTATTTTACAAAGGGCTTTGCAGATACAAGTACTTTTCCATGTCTGTCCGAGTTTTGTAAGAAATTGGCAAAGTGCGAGTCGGACTGGCGCATTAAGGGTTCCTTACCACCACAAAAATGGGTAAGGTACCCCAAAACTTGGTAAATAACAACAACATGGCCTATAGAGGCCATAGTAATACGTATTGTGTGAAAATTTTAACTGACTACATTACGACTGAAGCTGTAGACTCCTGTAGCAGATGGACAGACAGACAGACAGACAGCGGAGGCTTAGTAATGGTTTCCGTTTGGCACCGTTTAGGTACGGAAACCTAAAAACGAACACAATCGTAATAGAAATTAAACATTTTTGCCAGAAGTTCCACATTAAGGCGAGGCATTGATAAACTTTTAATTTCAAATCGGCACCTTAGGGGAGTGGAGTGAGGGGGACTTATTCCATACAAATATGCGCTCACGAACTAGCTTATGCCGTAAGGCCATATGCGGCAAAACAGTATTTTTCATTTAAAATGACAACTATAAGTAATTTAATAAATCCAATTGGCCATATTGAAGTGTATCTGTAGACTAAATAAAAAACTTAGAGGCGGTTTATCAGTTAAATAGAAATCTCTGTTTTAAAAGAGGTTTTCTAAATATTTTTTTCTCTGCTATGGAAATTAATCAATCAACTAAATCTTCGGGCAAAATGATGCCAATGAAATGCTGAATCTAGTATATAAATTGATAATTACATATGTTTTTTTATTGCTGAGAAAAATGGAGATCCGTGTCGCCAAAATTTCGTGGCGTCGCTACTGAACACATGTGTCCATTTAAGTACCATTTACCAGTAAGAGACTACTCTTTTGATTTAAGATGGAAAAGATGACATAAAAATGTTGAACTGTTATTATTGGCAAATTACCTTATTGCTTTCTTAAATTTATCTATCGAACTAAGATTTATGTATCTGATTTGTTCAAGGCAGGACGAGGTTTCTCCCGAGGACTGAACATTTAATTTATAGCTAAAATACGGGACGGCTGGCAAACCTACAAAAGAAAACCGCACAAAAAATGCGATTAGTGGTATGTATTCCCACCTTGTAAGCATAAAGAAGAAATGAGGAAAAATAAACAGAAGTTCTCTAAATAACTTAATTTGTAGATATATGAGGTGACATTTATTTACACAGCCAAATCCATACTTTAGGCTTTGTAAGTGATCTGTAAGACGGATCGGTAACACTTTTTGATAATTTGGAAAAATAAAATATTGTTCTCTCATTGACTCGGGGCTGGGCTTGCGTTTATAGGTAAAGAGAAAATAATAATTTTCGAATTTCTCAAAAAGGGTCTTCGAACCTTGATACCGATTACTTACCGAGTCTTCGGTATGAACATGGCTGCATAAATAAATGTAACCTTATAATATCGAGAGCTAATCGCATTGAAGTAACCCTCGCATGAAAGATTAAATCTCCATTTATTTACATTCGTTTCGTGTTTATACTCGAAAGAGCTTTTAGATTCAAACGATAGAGTGTGAAGAAAGTGGGAATCGCTGGTTCATGCGACATCAAATACAAGATGTCTGTTCTTTGGAAGTATGACATCAAAGAGCAGATTTCTTTGATAACGTCATACCTCCGAGAATAAAGGTGAGTGGTGGGGCACATTGTGTAGTTTCATCTTATGTCAGAGAAAAATATTATTTTGCTTTAATACGAATGGGCTGATACGATATAAGGAAAATTGCGCTGAGACCTGAAGTCTAATTAAAGATGAATTTTTATTTTGTACCATGGAAAACAACGCCGTGTTTTTGAAAAAATACTTTTCCTTGCAGCTTTGCAAGGGATGAAATATACGTAGACCTATAAGGTGTATCGAAAACATGCTGATAAGACTTGAAAAACATGGTCTCGTGATTATAATTCAAATAATTATCAAAAAAAAACTTTCTGTATGTAAATACCATTCAAAATTTTAAACACCTGTTAGTTAAACTCTATGGGTATTGAAAATGGCTTTGACCGCTTCCTACGTGTTCTATAAAGATATAATTTTAAAGGTCTAATATTTTTGCAAGATCAAAGTTTCTCGATTTAAAACGGAACATACATACATACATCCATCCATTCAGCAGCCCGTGTTCGTCCACTACTGGACATAAACTTTACCCAGATTTCGCCACTTATGGCGATCCCTGCTACATTATAAATATACAAAAATTCTAAAATTGGTAGTTTAGGCTTCAGTAGCAATTACAGGCATATTAATACTGCGCCCACGTTTTTTTCAAGCTCTGCGCCATTTTCGGCTTGTCAGCTGTTTATGAACACCATGTTATAGCCTATATGTTGACCAGGATCACTATGATAATAATAAAGAAAACTGCACCCAAATTCCTCGAGTGGAACATATGTACATACATACAAACAGGCAGACAAAAATTTCAAAATTGTAGTTTAGGCTTCAGCAATACTTATAAGATAATCCATTTCAATCAAAATTTTCAATGCAACTTTTTTACTACTTTATTTTATTAGTAGGTATAGAATATAGAAGAAGATGTGTCTAGTTTTGGGTTGCGTAATACCAGTTGCATCAATTAATCTAAATTTAGAAGACAACGACAGAGATTGCAGATGAAAATAGCAGAAGGTCCGCCATCATTCGAGACATATGGACGGCGAGGTCAAGGTGCAGACGGCATGTGGTTTCTATTCTAGATGCTCATGCGCAACGGCATTGGGAACACTTCTATTGAAAGCAAATAAGGTTTAATATAGCTTGTTAATACAATGAAACAATACACTAGTTAATTTGAAATCTTATTATTGTTACTATTAGTATCACTACATACTCATTTACTCTTTCATCGTTTCAAGACTTGACTTGTCACCTTTTCTTTGAAGAGCTATTGGCCTTCTGCCAGGAAGGGCTGTTATAGTTTTCCTACTGACTCATTTATACATTTTTGGAAAAAGTTTTACTCATGCGAATAGTCATGTCTGTTCCTTTATGTGGGCTTGAATTACTATTATCGTATGAGCGTTATAGGTGGTAGAGCTGATGCCGGGCTCAACTGTGGAGGTACCACCATCTTACTTGCACATCCCCCCGAAGTTATTCGGGGGAGAGTAAGAGAACAGCTCTTAGGCAAAACCAGGCGGCCCACCATTGCCTGGGACCGATGGACGGCGGTTTATCCATCCCCAATTGCCGAGCCTTATACAAAACAGACTGGTGACGGGCAGCGGCGTCACTGGTGCAAGGGTTTCGGCACCGTGCTCACCAACCCGCCTGCCCAGCGTGTGTGAGTACGGGCATTTCTTCCAGGAGGACCGCCAGAGTGGCAAAATCCTGGAAAGGCCTATGTCCAGCAGTGGACGAAACAGGCTGATGGATGGATGGATGGTATGAGCGTTTACAAGGAAATACAGACAAGCAGGGAAAGAAGAACATCTGCCTATAAATACACGGATATAATCCCACAATGAAGCAGATTCCAATGACAATTTTGCAAAAATATAGACATAGCTACTGTTTACCTGTGTAACGGCCTAACATACATACATTTTAAGGGGAGGTTATCCCGATATTGTCTCTTTCCAAAAACATTTTAAACCATGAAATTGTAATAATTACATTTGACAAAAAGAAATCATATGGCCTTGTGCCAGGAAGGGCTATTATAGTTTTCCTACTGAGCCATTTAAACATTTTTGGAAAGAGTTTTACTCATGCGAATAGTCATGTCTGTTCCTTTATGTGGGCTTGAATTACTATTATCGTATGAGCGTTTACAAGGAAATACAGACAAGCAGGGAAAGAAGAACATCTGCCCATAAATACACGGATATAATCCCACAATGAAGCAGATTCCAATGACAATTTTGCAAAAATATAGACAAAGCTACTGTTTACGTGTGTTACAGCCTACATACATACATTTTAAGGGGGGGTAATCCCGATATTGTCTCTTTGCAAAAACATTTTAAACGTGAAATTGTAATAATTACATTTATTGGATGGATTCGATTGATGGTTCTTGGTGGAATATCATCTTGAATAAATTATACACAAATTCTTGTACATTTATTCCACATATATTTATTTTTATTCTAACTTAGGCTACCGGTTTCGTATTACACATCATCGGGCCAACAAATTATTAATTATTTAACATGACAGAAAGAAAACAAAAGAAAACATTTTTAACAAACAATTATAAATATAAACCGGTAGCCTAAGTTAGAATAAAAATAAATATATGTGGAATAAAAGTACAAGAATTTGTGTATAATTTATAATAACATTTGACAAAAATAAATCATGTGACTAATGCCAGGAAGGGCTATTATAGTTTTCCTACTGACTCATTTATACATTTTTGGAAAGAGTTTTACTCATGCGAATAGTCATGTCTGTTCCTTTATGTGGGCTTGAATGCATATCGAGTGAATGTCTAGAAGGAAACACAAGTAAGCAAGGAAAGAAGAACATATGCCCATCAATACCCAGAAATAATATTAGTTTTCTAAACGCTCCCACAATACAAAAGATTCCAATGACAATTTTGAAAAAATATAGACATACCTTCTGTTTACGTTATGTTATGGACTAACATATGTTACATTTTAGGTACTTCTAAGACTGGTGGTTATCTAAGAATGAGACAAAAGGTTTTGAATAAAACGGCATGCTCCAGCCAAGATCTTAAGTGTTCGAATAATAGATTCATTACTATACGTACATTTGGGTGAGCAAAGTCTAAGTACGACTGTAATTAAAGCACTTTTGAAATTATCCAACATTATCCAGTTTGCCGCTCCTCTATTCCCGCTACCGCGAACAACTCTCCGTTTACGCCCGTTTCGTGCGGGTTTGTGTTTGACGCGTAGTATGTATTTGTGATACACAATATGTGTTTTATATGAGGTATTATTGGTACTGTATATTTACCAATCACTTCATTGTTTTTTCTAACAATTTGGTTTTAATGCAAGTGGTGGAAATACCCAGGAGAGTAGGGAATTCCGACTCATCTACTGCACAGAACATTCTGAGTTTATACCTTTAATATGCCTTTAATATACTTGATACCTAACCAAGAAGTCAGTTTGTTCTGAAGGAGAACACGGAAGAAAAATCATTACAACCATCAATACAACAAGGTATATTGTAGCTAAAAGTTAATGGAGGAGCAAGGGGTACAATAATAATTAATTGCGATTTTTTTTTTGACACTGCTGATTTATTCAATTTAGTATTAACAAAAATTGAAAATCTGCCGGTTCCCACTGCGATTTACTTTTTGAAATTTGTAGCGGTTGACCAAAGAGGTGCAAATATATATATACCTATATATATATATATAATTATAATACCCCAACCAAAAACTTATAACACTGAAAAAATGCGTACTGAGTTGTGGCCCATGGTCCACAAAACCTACACGAGCGAGCAAGACAACAGATCTACCGCAAGTGACAGCGATTGAGACAACAGTTGCGTGAGCATAATTTTGATACCAAACAGCGTGTCTGGTATTTATACATTGAAGTATTTACACTGACTAACTATAATAATCTTACAACGCCTAAACTTTAATTTTTAATTACATGGAATTGTGACAGTTCAAGGAAAGGGATGGAGTTGTCCAAGAAAGCGAGATGAACTGTATCGTTTCTCCTTTACTTGTAGAGCTCCATCCCTTTCATTGAATTGTCACAATTCCATGTAACTAAAAATTAAAGTTTAGAGCAAACAGCTTGACCTAGGAACATGAAATTTAGACTGAATGACTTAGACGCCCGCAAAGAAAAGGTTTTAGGAATTTCACAAGGGATCGAGAGAAACCGGAACCCATGCGCGTAATAATACTGAGAGCAGCTAGTTTAAAATAATAATTGATCCAGCGATGTAACGCACTATTGAATATTGATTGCTTTAGGTTTAGGTCCGATTTGTCAGACTGTGTTGTGGTGACTTGCAAAAAAGGAATGGGGATGGCCAATAATATCTTTATATTCCTTAACAGAGTGCATAATTAAATTTTATAATTAAAGCTCCAACATTAAGTCAGACGGGTGCAAAACCATAAATCAATACCACGAAGCAAGATCGACTTCATTATAGGTAAATATTGGATATACGAAATAGCGTTCAATGCAAATATAGCTATTCGTATCGAAATAGGTACCTAAGTGACGGACCAAGTAAGAAAATGTTTACAAGTACTTACCATGAGTATTTGTTGAAAATAAATTGAAAAGAAGAAAATCCGATCGTTGTTGAAAGTTCAGAGCAAGCTCGCTCAGCAATATAAAGGCACATGATTTATTTTCAAAGCCATTCTAAACGTGTAACTGTAAGTTTTATATTAATTAGGCTTGAACTTTTTCCTAGGAACGTTGTCCAGCGAAGTTGACGGCTTCTCAGAGATAAAGAAAGTTCTGAATTAATTTTCTGTTTATGAGTTTCTTTTATATTCAATATAATGAAAGTGTGTAGGTAATTTAAGGCACCTCTTAGAAGGTTAAGGAGTTTATACCAATGACGTCTGGACTGGCCTTTTAGCTTAAGGATATTGTATATTGTCATAAATATCTACGGCCATATTGTTATTAACCATGCTGTAATTAATTAGGTACAAAATTTCATTATAAGGCATTAATCATATATTTTTTGTCATTGTACCTTCCTGTTACGCATGCCCTGTGGTGTTGTTTAATAAATATGAGTCCTTTTTGTAACTATACAATTAGTTTGTTGACATCATACGACTTATATATTCATCCTAAAATTTGCTTACTTCTATTAAGCCTGCCTAATTTCACTAGGCGCGATCGCGCTTCTATCCACAGGATAAGTATAAGGCTAGATGCACAACTCCAAATGAGCACATCACATTGTGTAACTTGTTTAATCGTTAAAGTAAAAATAATGTAGACATTAGAGTATAATGCTTATAGATTAATATTAGAAAAAACCCAAAATCTTCAAGTTTACTTCATAGAAAAAAAATACTAAATTACCTCTAAATTTCACTTTTTTCGCGTGTTAAATGGCCTTTCTTAAACCATACAGCCCTGAAATTTGTATTAAAAATCAGTTAATAAATGAATATTTTTATACAATATTTTAAAAATTCAATCTAGAACGCAGGTTTTTGTGGGAGCGTGTTTTTGGTAGTCGTAACAGCCACGGCTGAGAGCGCGCTAAAAGGAAACACCGTAGAGTTTAGTTCTGATTGATGCAAAATAAGGTGCTGACTTTATTATGTAGCCTTAAGGCGCTTAGGCACGCCACCGTTTTAGTACAAAATTTGTTAATACTTTTCTTAGTGGTTTTTCGTTATTGACCAAAGTACCTATAAGACCTTTCATCTGGTACTGATATTTTAAAAGGCCAAAATTTTAAATATTTTATTTGTTTTAAAGATATCAAGCTGAACAAATTTGTGGTTTTCTTATCTTAAATTGTACCTATATCAAAATTTAACATTTCAGCCAGATCGTGACTTTGTAACTGCCTGTATTGAACTAGGTACAGAGCCACATACCACTTAGTAGAGGCACAGACCACTTACCCAGTATAGAGGTCTCAAACTTTAGTCTATAACGAAAAACAACAAAGAAACTGGTTATCAAATTATGTACTAAAACTATATCCTATTAATTTTAGGGTAAATCAACAAACATTTGTAAAAAACATTTAAGATGAGAAAACTTTAATGGAAAAGTTTCAAGATTTTGGTCTCTACCGATATCCCGCATTTTTTTTTCGAATTTCAGAATTATCCGTGACCGCTATTTCGATAACAAAATGGCGAACGGTAGGAGAGGCCTGGCTCCATACTAAAATCTTTAAACCCCTTCAAATATGATAACCATAATTATAATGAACTCAGCAATGAATCTTTTATAATCAATTAAATTATTGGAGTTTGTTTAAAAATCATCCTCAATTGTTTTTCAACTGTTCTCGAAAATCGATTACTCAACGAATTAATAAGTATCAGTAACGATAGGTATTTGAAAAACCGGCCAAGTGCGAGTCGGCCTCGCGTACAAATGGTTCCGTACCATTATCTATAAAAACGGCAAAACAATCATGTCTGTTGTCTGGGAGCCCCCCTTAAATATTAATTTTATTTTCATTAAATTAATATGTAACTAAATATTCTGTGAATATTTCAAGCGTCTACTGTTGCCGTTATCAATATCGAGGAAAAAAATCACGTTTGTTGTATGGGAGCTCCCTTTAATATTTATTTTATTCTGTTTTTTAGTATTTGTTGTTTGCGGCAACAGGAATACCATCATCTGTGAAAGTTTCAACTGTCTAACTATCACGGTTCATGAGATACAGCCTGGTGACAGGCGGACAGCGGAGTCTTAGTAATAGGGTCCCGTTGGTTACCCTTTGGGTACGAAACCCTAAAAACCAAACTTGATAAATTGGAAAACATAAACTATGAAAGTTTGTTTTTTCAGGACAATATTTTTTTAAAGTAAGGTGCACTTTGGTTAATATGACAAAATATGTTTTGTTACCTTCAAGCAATCTCTTGTAACTAAAACTGCCACTGGCAGATAATAAAGATAAGGGTGCGTCTCTGCTGAAGGATGAACAGTCGTTAATGTCCTTGAGTGTTAACCTCTAAAGAACAACTCTTAAGAAAGAGGAAGAGCGAGAATTCACTGGCCGCACAAAGGTCGCAGGCGGTAAAGAGGCGACGGAGTCGACAAATTACGATAAAAATATAGTAATCACATGTTAATTAAAAAAAAATTGATTGAAGGATTAATTTCAAACGCATATTCCGTCTCCGAGAGAAATAATTTTACAGAATGAAATAGTTTACATTAGGAAATTTAAACTAAGTAGATGTTGATTTTCTTTTGCTGGGGTTACATAATGAATTGCTATATTTATTGCATTACCTTTATTTTTTATTCATATTTTTTTATTTTAAATGTTTATTTTATAAAATGTAGGTCTGCCAGACTTTGTTATTTCTTAATTGTTATTCCCTGTATTATATTTAGCTTAACAGTTTTCTTTTTAATTTAACATTAAAACTGACATCTAATAAGTGTATTTGTATAATGTAGCAACACTGCAGATATATTTCATAAATTTTATTTAAAGTTTTTAGGCATAACTAACTATAGACTCTCGTCTTCGGTGGGGTCCCCACATAGAAGCCATCTTTAGTTCAGCTGCATACGTTGTTAGACTGACTGATGTAGATACTACTAGGTTAGTGTATTTTTGTTACTTTCACAGCATCATGTTGCTGTGTGCTAAGGCCCCGTGGCCTTACAAACACAAACGAGGATATATGATTAAATACATACATCTATTTTCCCAGAATTTTCTGGTGGCCAGTTTGGACAACAAATCAAGCGTGTACATACTAGTGCCCAAACGCAAAAGCGCCTTACAAAGTCCACTCTCTGTTTGAGCGTTAAGGCGATATTTCAGGCGTGTATAAAATAATTTCGATGCAGCAGAATTTTTGCGTGTTCAATGGACATATATAATTTTATTATTCAAATATATTTTTTAGATTGTATGAATAAATTAATTCGTATCTTGTAAATTAATCCATGTCTTAGCGGGAAAGAGATTATATCAAAAATAACAATCCATTAATCATATAATACGTGTTGTACATAATATATAACCTAAATAAATAAATACAAATAATTTATGAATAAATATGTACTAAATAAAGTACATATCGTACCAAACAAAATATATATATGTATTTAAAATATATTTTTCAAGACACTTGCTTATAAAGAGGCCCTTATTGCAGCGTTCTTAGGGACATAAAGCAGTATATTAAACACGCGTGCTTTTTACTTTACATTATCGCACTAGTGTTCTTTACATTGCAGTTTTGTTTTAAATCTTAGCAAAGAGTTTTGATGTCTTGAGAAATAGTAAAGTTTTTGCGAATAAATAGACTGTCTTAGTTAAAATATAATAAATAATAATTTAACTTCATCAAGTTATTTATTTTTATCAACAAACTATCTAAAATTTTTGTTTGTAAATACATAAATATTAATTTTGTTAATATTTAATATTTGGCTGTTTGGCGAATGCGTTAGTGCCTCTAAATCAATCTGCGCAAAACACAAAATTTCCGCCGCCATTTTTCAAAGAAAATTGTCAGTTCACTTCAATCAGCTGTGGTTTCGATTATGTGGAAAAAAAAGATAGTGAAATTTTATTATTTTTCCTCGCAAGTGTGTTGAAAAACGTATTATGAAATTCGACATTACAGTCGAGGCGGGATTGCAGCTCGAGCCGAAGGCAGGTTTACAAAAATCATAGAACACTTGTCATCAAATCAGTTCATCACAGTAGCACCTGATAGTAGGGTGGGCCGGAAATGATAATGTGCCAAGGTTATTGACCGTCAGGTCAGGCATCTGATTCAGTGATCGCGTGCACGCCCCGCTCTGGATATTGCGTCATTGTCGACGCCGCTGTTTGCGTCACAAATGACACATAGAGTGCGGAAGTCGCAGATGGATATGGCATTCACAGGTCTGCTCACAACTTATTCATGCTCTCTCTATAGGGTCTATCGACATATCCGAGAATAGGTAACTGATTACACTCTACACGTGGTTGGTTATGTGATGGGACTTATGAATGTTTAACATTTTACGTCACAGATTACGTCAATGATACTAGAATAGTTGTTTCAAAACATTGCTCCATACAAACTCACATAATCATAACGGGCTTCAAGTCCTAAGCTAATCGGGTGATAGAACCTTTGAACAATTAAATAAACCTGAAGCTGGCATAGCTAGAAAATGATCATGAAAGAAATATGGTACAAATGTATACTCACTCGTACATGGCTATTAAATTTATCCGGAAGTTTTTGTTTTTTTGTCAAGATACACTATCGACCAATATTATAGTTCTTTAAATGCGTGGAAACATTACATTCTGAAGTGTTATCGGGACTTGATAAACTTGAAATATAATAATGATACAGAAATTGTAATTTGTAATTCACATAATTTTATTGTCTTCAATGCTGTCCAAATTGATGATGATTAACACAATCGAAACCATAGCTGCATGAGTATAAAATTGTAAATTATTATTTTCCATGAGGTTTCCGATCAACTAAATATAAAACTATATTTGTTAATAGGGATCAGTTTGCCTTTTGGGTGCGGAACCCAAAAAAAATTACGGTATAGGAATTTTCGGGGCAAAAAATCGATCTACCTTTGTGAAAAGTATTTTTTACGAGTGACATGCTTTAAGTGTCTTTTAAGGAGTTATAGTTAATAGAATTATCATCACACAGCATTTATGACGCGATAAACAGAGGCGTATGAATTTTTTTGCGAGAATCGCCGTCCAGGGCGGCTATTCTGGCATTATTTCTCACTCGCAAGATCTGTCATTAGATATTTGTTTAAAGTTAGATAAATGCCATGCGATGAAAATGAGGGTGCCTAAACCACATCAAATAAAAACTATAGGATATAAGGAATGCTCACTATAAGTTTTCAATCAAAATAATCAATACATGTCCGTACAAAATCCCTTTTAAAATCACACGCAATCTGTCTTTGCACTTTTTGCGCACTTGTCAGAATACCCGCCCAGGTTGATAAGCAAGTTTACTTGATAAAGCATCTACTGGCGCGCAAGAGGTCCCTGGTTTGAACCACACCGGAGTAAAAGCTTTTTTTTTTCGTTTTCTTTTTGTCCCCGAAGATGTGTACATATTTAACCGTTTTTTTTGTTACTTACGTTACAAATTTGTACATATTTTATATTTCCTTTTTTTTGTTACGTAAGTATTTGTTCCCAAGCTATTTTACATTTAGACATTTTAACTGTGGAAGTAAAAAGTACCCGGAATTGACGAGCTTGTGTGATTAGATTGATCGAATGGATTAATGGATAAACGTATATTTGCGAAAGTATGCGTATAATAAAATCATAAAAAATATGGATGTAAAGAAGGCAGAAGAGGTGTGTCAAGATCGCAGCAGAGGGAAATCTGTATTCGCTGTCTACCCATTCGGGAGACAGGCGAGAGTTATGTATGTTAAACTGTCAATAATAAAAAATGCGACTCGGCAGTTACCGTTATCCATAGAAGACAAAACAAGTTTTACCGACTTTTAAATTATGAACATATTTATTTACAAATCTTCATACATCCATGACCAAACGACCTTGTTACTGCCTGCGTTATCGTACGGGTTTGTATATACTGTCAGTTACTAAAGTTACTTTACATTTATGGCTCTTCTGCTTTATAAATAAGGGTGAAATAAATAATTTAATTTGGATATTGCCTGTCGCACATACATACCCGCATACAATGCATAGTAATATGCCCAAACCGTCCAATACCTATGATAATACACGATCCTCGTATTTATGTATCTACACATATCGTGTTTTTAGATATTTAATTAAATAAAAAAACGTTGTACGTATCACTTTATATTTCTCGGAAAACAGAATGACAATCTCCCGTTACCCACATTCGCAAAACAACAGCAATCATCATAATAGTTAAAACTACCTACCTACATATACTACAATCCCTCCACCACTATTTAAATAAAATACTAAAAATACAATTTATCTTAACCTAGGTTCTTTATAACAAGGATTCTGATTTCTCGTCCTTCGGGGAGGACGACGGCGAATGGCTTCATCAGAATTAGACTCGGAAACAATATCATCTGGACGACAATCTAAAAATGCTTCTTCTTCCACTGGACCAGAATTAGCATTATCCTCGGACGTCGATGCTACATCCAAAACTAACTCATTTGCCTCACTCCTCTCCAACCCTGGATCAGACGCAGGCGATGGTGGTGACGAAATACTCCCAGGAGTACACACATCACTAACAGTTTGAACTGGATACGTGGATGATTCTACTCGTTCACGATCGTCATCATCTAGAGATTGATCAAGACAATCTTCAAAAGTACTAAAATCGCCATCATTGAGATCCGCCAATTCTGATCCCGTGTATCTTAACAATTGATCAACATGTTTCTTAATGCTAATATTTAAGTCTGGTAGAAAAACAATGAACATTCTTGAGCCAATTACTTCTTTAATTACACCGATCTTCCACAGATGTTTCGTGCCATTGTAGAAAAAATGTTTTATCAGTACTTTTTGTCCAACTATAAACTTCACTTTTCTATGGCCTCCGTATTGATTATGCTGTGAGATCTGTTTAGAACAAACAATACGTTTAGCTTCGGACGCTAACGACACTGCTGATGGCTCATTATGTTCAGCACAAACGGGGACCCGCATAAGATCAAACCTACATCGCAAGGGGCGACCTATTAGAAGCTGAGCTGGCGAAAAACCTGTCGTACAGTGCACAGAGTTCCTATACTCAAACAAAAAATTATTTAATTTTTTAACAATTGAAGTCTGAGTTTCGTTTTCTTTTATAATGACTTTTAAAACTTTTTTTATTGTTTTGACGCTGTTTTCTGCTTGGCCGTTTGAAGCTGGATGATAGGGGGCGCTTGTTATGTGTTTGATGCCGTTTGCACTACAGAAACTCTCTAATACGTTTGAACAAAAGTTAGTTGCGTTGTCCGTTACTAATGTTCGAATTAAACCGAAACGACTGAACATTTCCTCTAGTTTTGCTACGATCGAACTACTGTCCGTAGTAGGCAGTAAAAAACATTCCACCCACTTGGAATGCGCATCTACTGCGACCATATATTGTTTACCGTGTAAAGAAAACATATCGATGTGAATTCGCTCCCAGGCTCGCTCGGGATACGGCCACGGCTGTAAGGAGGCACGTGGTGGATCGGAACGCAACGCATTACATAAACTACACGACCCTATTTTTTGTTCTATGTGCTTATCAATATTAGGCCACCACATATGGGACCTGGCTTCAGCTTTAGTTTTTACCACACCAAAATGCGAATTGTGCAATTCTTCTAACAATTGCTCACGAAACTTCGAAGGAATAACGACTTTATGACCTCTCATGATACAGTCATTCTCTAAAGATAGTTCCACCCTACAATTAAAATATGGCTTTAAATCCTCGTTCGTTATTTTACTGGGCCACCCTTTTTTTATTAACTCCATCACTTCCCGTAATACGTTATCACGAGATGTTTCGACCTTTATGTCATTAACAGAAACCGCTTTCAAAAAGGAATCACGTAAATAATTAACGTACAAGGTGTAGTCTGTACCTAGCATATCTGACTCATCGAATCTATCGACTTTGACTGATCGAGATAAAAAATCTGCTACGTTATTCTCGCTTTTAACGTATTCAATCCTATAATTGTACGCTGATAAAAATATAGCATATCGTTGTAAACGGTTCGCTGCTAATTCAGGTACACCCTTTTTTCCCCCAAATATAGTAATTAAGGGTTTGTGATCCGTACGCAAAATAAATGGAACCGTGCGACCATATAAGTAATGATGAAACTTTTTAATTGCGAATATTATGGAAGCCGCTTCCTTTTGTATTTGTGCATAATTACGTTCTGCTTTAGACAAAGAGCGTGATGCATAAGCCACCACTCTCTCTGAACCATCCGGCTGCCGTTGAGCTAGTAAAGCTCCCAACCCTTCAGGCCCAGCGTCTGAAGTCACTATTGTCGGGTACTCTGGATTATAATGAGCTAAAACTCGTTCATCAGCCATTTCTTTTTTTATTCTTTTAAATGAATTTTCCTGTGCCTCTTCCCAAATCCATTTTTCACCCTTTTTTAATAATAAATGTAATGGACTAAGCAAACTAGACGTGTTAGGAACAAAACATCTATAATAATTAACCATCCCTAAAAATGATTTTAATTCGTTAACATTTTTGGGTGGTTTACAATTCAAAATTGCTTCAATTTTATTTTTTGATTTGTGCAGCCCATGTTTATCTATTACAAACCCAAGGTACTCTACAGATTTTTGAAACAGCTTACACTTATCGGGCTTCAATCTCAAACCTGCATCTTCTAATCTACTCAAAACTTGCTCTAATCTTTGAATATGGATTTCTTTTGTTTCCCCCGTTACCAAAACGTCATCTAAAAATATACAGGTACCCTCAATATCTCCTAACAAATTTTCCATGGTTTGTTGAAAAATAAAGGGTGCATTACTTAAACCAAAGACCAAACGATTAAAACGGTATAAACCCTTATGAGTATTGATGCAAGTTAGGTTTTTAGACTCGTCTAATTCTAGCTGATTGTAGGCCCTAGCCAGATCTAGCTTAGAAAACTCCACTCCATTGTGCAGCTTCGCAAACAAATCTTCAATACGAGGAATGGGGTAGTTGTCCAAAAATAAAACTTTATTGAGGGTAACTGAATAATCCCCGCAAATTCTTACCTCGCCATCGCGGCGTAACACTGGAACAATTGGCGTAGCAATGTTTGAATGTTGAACTTTTTCCAAAATACCTAATTCTTCTAAACGTTTTAATTCATTCTCAACTTTAGTCTTCAATGCCAAAGGAACCGGACGAGGCTTAAAAAATCTGAATTCTGCCTCAGATTTCACTTTTAAGTGAACTTTGTACTTATTAAATTTTCCTAATTCATCTGAAAACAATTTTGAATATTTATTTGTCAACATTGAACCTACATCCTCGCTCGTTATATTATTGCAATCCACCCTACATAACTGTAAATTAAACTTGCTTATGAAATCCCTACCTAGCAAGGTGGGTTGTTTGTTTTGTGTTGCAATAACAAATAGCTTTATCGGTTCCGTGCGGTTTTCGTATGTGATTAATAAAGACACGTAACCTAACGGTGAAATTTTGCTTCCGTTATAACAATTTAAAATCACCCTACAAGGTTCTAAATTATATTTGTTTCTAAAACAATTATCGTAGATAGACTCGGGCAAAACTGAAACGGCGCTCCCACTATCAATTTCACATAAAATATCTTCGCCAGCTATCATAACGCTCTGACTCATCGGGTCACCGTTCACGCTTTTGATATTATAAAGATCATAAATACCTTCTACAGTGTCGTCATCGTCCGCCGCCATATAATAATTATTTTGTTTCACTTGAGCTTTACACATACGCTTCAAATGACCTTTTTTATGGCATTTCTGACAATTATAGTTAACGAAACGGCACTGGTCTCGCGAATGACTTTTATAGCCGCACACGTCACAACACTTTACATTCCGTGTAACCGATGATGGTCCCGCTCGCGCACCGCCTACATCAGCTTGCATAGCGAATACCGGTTGAGCGAGCGCGGCCGCGGCCTCGGTGCGTGAAGACTGCACCCCCTGCCGCGCACACCGCATGCTCTTCGCCAGGTCTACCGCCTTATTGAAAGTGAGGCTATTAACATCTTCACCAAAAAGCTTTTCCTTTTCCTTGGTGTTTTCCAACCCAAGAACGAAACGATCCCTTAACGCTGTGTCTAGTTCCGATTTAAACCCACAGTATAACGCCAAGTTACGCACTCGCGCCGCCCATTCAGCTAAATCCTCTCCGACTCGCTGTTCTGCTTTGTAGAAGGCATATCGCTCAGCAAAACTACTTTTCTTGGAAGCAAAATGGGTATCCAGTAGCACCAAAATTGCAGAAAATTCCGTGTTCTCCACGTCATTGGGGAAAGCCAAATCTCTCACGACACGGTATGTGTCCTCCACCAAAGCCGCCAGTAGTAAAGCTCTTCGTTTTACAAAAGACTTGTCGGTTTCTTCGTTAATTCCATTTGCTAGACACGTCTGATTAAACCGACTTTTAAAAATGCTCCACTCCTGCACTCGGTGGTCGAACGTGAGACTGTTTCCAATAATATTGTTTGCCATTTTCAACACAATTATGTTGAACACTACTCGATACGCGTGAATTTCTTTCTCGTCGCCAAAAATATCGTGTTTTTAGATATTTAATTAAATAAAAAAACGTTGTACGTATCACTTTATATTTCTCGGAAAACAGAATGACAATCTCCCGTTACCCACATTCGCAAAACAACAGCAATCATCATAATAGTTAAAACTACCTACCTACATATACTACAACACATTTATTTACCGATTTTATCAGAGTGACGTTTGTTTTATTTATCTACACGATAAATAATTCAACCTTCCTTTTTGTCTACCGCATACACGACATTATACGCTTATACGAGTACGCCGTACACACGAACATGTCAATGTGAAGCATTTTAGCAGGAGCAATAAACAGTACTAGCTATCCAGTACTAATTTTCCTTTATGCTATGTTGTACATTATTGGTTCCCAAAGAAACAAAACCGCTCAAAATTAAAACAACTACTGTTTACGAGAGGAACTACAATTTATCATACAATAGTAGTTTATGCTACAAGTGTGGTAAGGAAGCAAGAGCTTACGAGGACGATTTGAAAGACGAGCGAAGCGAGTGTTTTATACGTTACAATTAAGTTATTGCTCTTACACATGTGTATCATTCTAAGTTTTTCAATACATAGTGTGAGTAAATAAAAGAAACATTTTTAAAGAAACAAACAAACAATAAATACTCCAAATAAACTTAAGGCGGGCATTCTTTTTCTGTGCACATAATTTTCCGATGCGTTTTTAGGCTGCGTTTGATCCACAGACGTATAATTATATGTCTGTGGTTCGATCCGACGATCAAACTGAACGCAGCCTACAAACGCATCCAACTGAACGCAGTTTATTTCGGTCAAGTCTACCTTATTCGTCTACCTATGCATGTAAATGGGATGCATCTGATGCCGGACCCACGAGGTCTCGAAATATATCTTGCTTTATTTTGTCTGTATTTGAATAATTACGGTTACATCATCACTACTACAAACAAATGTGAAATTCATATTATTTCTTTGAAAGGAAAAAGATCTTTTTAATATGCGGTTTGTTTTGTCGTGAATATTTAAGTACCTAATACTCGTACAAAAGCGAATACAAAGGAGCAACAACGCCAGAAAATTGATATGTAGAGTGTGTATACATAAACAGGTAACATTAAACGATACCACATGCTACTAGGTGGTAGAGCTGATGCCGGGCTCGACTGTGGAGGTACCACCATCTTACTCGCAAATCCTCCCGAAGTTATTCGGGGGAGAGTAAGAGAACAGCTCTCAGGCAAAACCAGGCGGAACCACCATTGCCTGGGACCGATGGATGGCAGTATATCCATCCCCGATTGCCGAACCTTACATAAAACAGACTGGTGACGGGCAGCGGCGTCACTGGTGCAAGAGTTTCGGCACCGCGCTCACCAATCCGCCTGCCCAGCGTGTGTGAGTATGGGCATTTCTTCCAGGAGGACCGCCAAGAATGGCGAAATCCTGGAAAGGCCTATTTCCAGCAGTGGACGAAACAGGCTGATGGATGGATGGACATGCTCTACTGAATGACTTTGTCAAAGAAGCATTCCCGCAAATGGCAAAACAAATTAATGTATGTAACCAATAAAACATTCACAGTACGAGTAGATTTCCTAAAAAAGCAAGGGAATGTGAAGTATTTTTTTATTTACAAGGGTATGTGTCTTTGGGAAAGTGATCAATTGATCAGAGAAATGTGGGGTTTTGTTAAGAGTTATCTGTTCATTTACGAGTAGTACATAAGAGTACCTACCTACACATATACAAGGTGACATTAATTTATACAGCCTTTCTATAGAAAGTCAAAATTCTACGAATAAAATAAAAAAAAAACAATGTATCTCACAAGTAATGCATATTATATTAAATATGATTATTTATTGCAATTTCCAAGTCAATCTATTTATTTAAAACATAAAAGATTTTTAATATTGATATGGTCACTATAAGATGTTGTTATAGTCTGTCAAAAAAGTGTTGAAATTAATATTGAACTTTAATGAACTTTATTGAACTGTATACGTTCAAGTAGGATAAGTTAAGTAATACAGTCATGAAATAACAACGCGGTAAACTCGATATAACAGATTTCGTACTTGTTTGTTTGGTGTAACCAGGCGAAAGAAAAATTTCTTCAATATTCATTTCAACAATTTTTTGACAGACTGTATGTAAGCTAATTATGTAATAACCAACTTTTTACGATAGAAAAACTTGTTTTTTTTTACAAGTTTTGTTTTTGATGGCATCTCATTTCTTTTTGTAGATAGTACTACTTTATTTCCTTTCCGGTACCTTCTACTTACAAATGTAACTTTGTAATCCTTTATATTTATATAAGAATGTATCTAGAAAAGTGAACCGAAATTGCAAAATATTTTAGTTTTTTCTTGATTTATACACTAAACACTAATTGTATTGCAAATTTGAAGCTTCTATGTGTGCTAAAAGTGCATTAGAGTTTTGATGATCGGTCAGTCAGCCAGTGAGTGAGTGAATGACAAAATTGAGAAACTTTGACTCGTATAATTCTTAGACTACTGATTCAAATTGAATGAAATTTGAAATATACCGTGTCTATACAATGCCTGCTTGGTTACTGAAAATTCAGGCTTCTAGTTTTATCCACAACGAAGTCATAGGGAGGTCGAAAATGGCCTGAACTGTTTCGTGAAAAGGATGGTACGGCCGTGCCGCTTTTTAGCTCGACTTGGCGATGAAACAAAACTGCAAGATTAAGTTGTTCGAGTATTCGGGTACGTAACCCTAAACCTGTATTAGAAATCGGCATCTTCAGTAATTGTTGTTTTAAATAAAGTATTTGGCACGTAATATGCAGAAAATTCCAAATTCCTAACTAATTTCATTTTTGAGATAGACTTTAATGGCATCCCCCGTTTCTTTATTTTTGGAGATAAAAAATATAGATATTTCTGGTCTACTAAATGAGTTCTAGACAATGACACCCCTCATGCCAGGGTAAGAAAAAAAAAAAGATCTTTCGGCTCCTTTCTCCCCCGTAAATTATTTTTAAATTTAATTTTCTTAAATTTTCGGTTTTTGGTCAACATTCTACACAACATATCCAAATTTCAGGATGATAACTCTTTCTGTTTACAAGCTAGAGACCCGTAACATAACCGGACGGACAGCCGGACAGACAGCAGGGTGATATTAATACGGTTACGTGTTATCCTTCGGGTACGGAACCCTAAAAACACTTAAATCCAAAGCACAATGCTTCCTATATAATTGAACCATATAATGTCTGATAACCACAATCCGCATTCTGTGCCATCCATAGTCGTAAGTGCTTCACGTAAAAGTACCATCGGAAAATTATGCGCAGACCCACTTTCGCCCTTATAATAATATATAAAAAGCGAGTACGTTACAGAAAAGCGGGAAAAGCTTCTAGCAATATTTGTTAACGGGCAGGATCATTACCGTCTACTTGGAAGGCTTTATCGGTTTTCTCGTGAGTATGGATGTTTGTGTGTGTGTATATATTTTAATAAGTACTCGAAACTGAAATTAGGCACGATGCGGTAGTTGCCGAGTACAATACAATACAATACAATATTCTTTATTGCACACCAAAAGACAAATAAAAAACAATCAATTTTAAAATATAAGTTAGCAGGTTACAATTGGCGGTCTTATCACTAAAAGCGATCTCTTCCAGACAACCTTTGGATGGAAGAACTCTTAAAAAATGAAAAGGTGTATAGGCGGTGCACAGAATAACAGTTTTTAAAATAAAATAAAATAAAGCATTTTTATTTAAATGTTAATATATAACATACATAAACAATAAATAATTTTATATATATTTATAAATAAATTATATATTTTATATAAATAAATATGTATTAATATAGGGACAAATAGAAACAATAAAATTTAAGATCAAAGCGAAAGATAATGCTGTTTGACTAGGGTTTTGAATGACTGTAATGATTGAGCTTGTTGTATTGTGAGAGGAAGAGCATTCCACAGATGTACAGCTTCAACAGTAAATGAGTTACTGTAAAAGTACTAAAAGTACCGAGTACTGAATTTTCATCTATCTTACAATACGAATGTTTACATTAAATGTAATTTATTACATAAACTGAGCGTTAAATTTATTGTTTACTCCCTGTTTACATTTAGAATTTTATTCAGGCGAACTTTTTTCAATGCTAATCAGAAACAAGGTATAAAAATTAAACCCTTCCATGTATTTTGATTATATTAGAATTGGGCTTTACAATACTTCACATAGCTAATTTAAATAAAAGATAAAATTATTGATTAAATACAAAAAGTCTAAAATTTATTAACAAATAAAGATGATGTTTTCCAGTTTACAATTTTGCGCGTCGTCTACATTGTCGCTGTTCGTTGTCTGTATTATTTTCTGGATACTTAAATTTTCTAGAAAAAATTGTTTAATTAACACGGCTTATATTATACATTTAATTAAAGTAAAGTTGGGATTTTGCTTCAAGTTTTGTATTTATCGTGTGGCTATTTTTACTGTTCTGTGAGGTGCAGTAAGTTCCAGACGGCTATTTTGCCGGCACGTGCGGAAAAATGTATGCATATTTCGCATAATTTTAAAAGGGATTTTCTACGGATGTATATTGATTATTTTGATTGAAAACCAGGCTGCGTTCCTTACATTCTATAGTTTTTATTTTATGAGTTTATAATAATGTAAACGAACGACCGATATGTGAAAAATAATGTCAGAATAGCCAGCCGTCCTGTGCTTTCAACCACCATCTTAAAGTCACGAGTGGTACTGAAGGGTAATTCTGATATTAACGAAAACCCTTCCCTCTATTTACGAATCGGCCCCGAGACCAATGGCCATGCGACGATCACAGACCGGGCAAAATTTGACTATTGTCCCACAAAGGGTTAGTAAGACTGTGTATCATTTATAAGCAAATTAGAGTGGAGACAAAGTACATATTTACCAACCGACATATAGGTGCCGGCGAAAGACTTTTAAACGGCTTGCTGATGGAGTTTCTGTTTTGACGGAATAAATTTGAAATGGAAAGCGTCCATCAGGGACTTATTGCAAATATTAGTGTTAGGTGGGTAGTAAATTTCGAAAAGTAAAGGCCAGAGCACCAATTTAACGAGATATATTGGTATTTTTTGGCTGTAGCCGCTGGGTTGTAAAAATAGAATTGTGGAAGGTCAACGAATAAACATCTTTAACCACGCCAAAGTCCATGTCAATAAGAAAGACAAAAAGTTCTTTGTTTTATATATTATCTTCTTTAGATTAAACATAAATAAACACCCTACTCCGTACTAAAATAATCATAATATTCTTTTTCGGCGTCTCGAATATGGTGTTAACAATCATATTATTAACCCATATCAGTATTTTAAAATTTGATTTAGGCCGATGGAGCAACATTTACATTTGTACTTGAGAGGAAAGAAATTTTTTACTTAGAATTTAGATTAAACGATGTTGAATTTAATAGGAAAGAAAAGCTTTCATTTTATTTCAATAGTTCAAAATGGTGTACTTACTTGGCAACCGGCACGTTGGTGAGGCAAAGGAAGTTGTTTCTGACACTGCGCAGGCTGGCCAGGACCTGCGCGAACGGCGTCACGATCAGGTCTTCGCCATGGCTGTAAACAAAAAAAAGTAAATCGTAAGTATTCACATCTGCAGATCCTTTACGAGTATTCAGTGAACTAAAAGCATTGATGACAAATTGAGAATACAAGCTGAATGACAACAAACAGAGAAAACAAGACACGAATCTTTGGCTACAATGGTAAGTAAGGATTGAGGGCGGGAAGCGCATTCCGCATTCCTGCTACGTGCTTATCTAGAGATAGCACTCGGTTATAGAAACATCTTTTACTGTAGAGCCAACCCTGAAGTTGCGAAATAAAATTCGATGTTTGAAACAGTTGATCTATTTTTGTGATTTCAGGCTTATTAGCTCCTAAGTTAAACGTTGTTTGTTATATATTAGTATTATTATACCAGTTTTAGGGTTTTTGGCGAGTGAAAATACATCCGGTATTGTTAATTATATTTAGTAATAGTTCAAATTATATCTAACCTAAAGACTAACTTATTTAAATGATACTATTTAAAACTACTGAATAATGAAATTAATAAATCAATTCAGTAATATTCACCATCGCTCTATAAAGCAATTGTCTGTGTCTACTTCTCGTATCAGTCAAAGATTGCAGATTAGCCGCAATTAATATTATGCAAACAATCAGTTTATTTAATAGTACAATTTTCTTCACTCGCTTGTGAGTCTAGTATCTCGGGTGTAATTGATCACTTGCTTCCCTTACATAACAATTTACTACACCACTCGGGATTTTATAAATATGATGCTATTAAACAGGTACGCAAAAAGGCCTTTAATTTATTAATATCAGCCAAGTGTTAAGGGTATGGGTGAATCGAGATTGAGCAACTCATTTTACATCAAGTATAACTAAAATATATGATGTTTTATTATTGTGTAAAATTGCGCCCTCTGAGCCGTGTGGCTATTACGAGGATCGAAATTTATATCACGCGCTCTCGAAAAAAACGAGTTTAATTGTGTTCTAGTTAGAATAATAACACGATTTTTTCAAAATCGCTAGATTTCATTCAAAAAAATGTTGTAAAGTAACATTCAAGTAAATTCCGAATTCGATAGTCATGAAAAAATCAATAAGAAGTCTAAAACAGAGCAAAAAAAGAGAGTAACAAAAGATTAAATTTACAGTAAATAATTAAATTTGTTGTCGTTGTTTGTTCAAACTTACTTCATAAACGTCACAAAAACATAGGTATATTTTTATAACTGTGCGTATCCTGATTATTGCTACAAAATCGCCCAGAGTCTGTCATTTTATTTCTATTTGCGTCATCTTCTCCCATAATGAACGAATGAAATGAACGACATTTTAGCACTGCCTAACGCTGTCCGTAATTTCCGAACGTTGGGATTATGTTATAATGGTCGAGCGCATACATTTATATGTAAAACAAACGTAGATAAGTTCTGAATAGTTCTGGCAGGTAAGGTTTAGTTGGGAATACCAAGTTTAATTGGCTATTGGGCGGTTTCGGGCGGGTCTCTGAACCGACGATGTAGTGGGGCGGTGGCTTTGAGTCCTCGCTACGATCCGTCAAGTCAGGAAAGGGTTGGGAATATTCCAACTATAAACCCTGCACTTGTTAACCCACCCGTCATTATTTTTAGTGATCTGAGCTACAAGTATGATATTAACATTCAGTGAAACATTTCCGTCCGTCTGTCACAAGTTTTTTTTATAAATGATTTGAACTGTACAATATTTCATAAAAGTATTGAAGTATAATTATTCATTTATTTCAAAACTTATTTTTTTATTTGTAAATTATATTTTATGATTTAAATTTAGTTTATTTTTCATTAATTTCTTAGGGTTCCGTACCCAAAGGGTAACCAACGGGACCCTATTACTAAGACTCCACTGTCCGTCCGACCGTCCGTCTGTCACCAGGCTGTATCTCGTGAACCGTGATAGCTAGACAGTTGAAATTTTCACAGATGACGTATTTCTGTTGCCGCTATAACAACTAATACTAAAACCGGCCAAGCGCGAGTCGGACCTATGCACTCCCATACAACAGACATGATTTTTTTGCCGTTTTTATAGATAGTGGTACGGGACCCTTCGTGCGCGAGTCCGACTCGCACTTGGCCGGGTTTTTTATTACGGTTATATCATGAATGAACTCAAAAATAATAATCATATTAAAATTAATTCAGTGAATTCTACATATTCTTATTATTATTGGCTTATTGCAGTTCTGTTGGCAATGCAATCCTGAAATAAGGTTAGCGTTACACCTAAAGTTAGCTCCGGCGAAAAGGATAGAAAGAAATATAGATGACAGAAATAAAAGAAAGGTGATAGAGATTCAGACGAAATTCAGAGCCGCAAAATAAAAGTTTAAAGTTTGTTAGAGATACAAATTTAAATTGGTTCTCACCCAAATAAGGTTTTTCTGCTCTTAAAGATAACCTTATAAAGCATTTCTTAGTAGATTTTGTCCAACCAGCAGGGCGGTTCGAGAGCGTTTCGGTAAGCTTATCTTAGTCTTCTACTAATACGCAGTGTGTGAACGAGATGGGATTACTTATCGGTCGGTCTGTCTTCTTGGTCGCGCCCGAATAGCCCTGCAGTTTTGTTTAGCACTAATAAATAAGATAATGGCACAAAAATATTATTTGAGTCGATGCAGAGTAAAGAGGTTTTGAGGGAAAGATGGACATCAACAGGCACTGAATTCATTCTACTTATATGTGGCCCTTCCTATCTGACAGTGTTTCGATATTATAAGCTTAAGGGAGTGAAAGCTTTTAATAGAAATTAGACCCATTGTAGGTTATTTCATACTCATTATTGTAACCAAACAATCTAAACAAACCGGGTGTATACATGAATATCTACGTGTATACATATGAACAATAATACAATCATAATATTATGTAAGTATACAAACATCATATAAGTGACGATACATTATAAATACCATTTGAAGGCACATTATAAATACGTAGCTAAAAGCTCCCCGTACAGAAGAGAGAGCGTATAGTTTGGTATTTAACAAAATTTATTGTACCTCGGGTCGCTTCATATAGCCGCAGTTCAACGATTAAGTTTCATGAGAGGCAGCCAGAAATTCATGAGACAATTCTGAAGGTGGAAAATAATAGAGTTTAGAGGAAATTGGATATCATTTGTTGAAATTGGAGAACACAAAAATCGTATCGTCACGACATGAATCCCCTGTGAATCGTAAGTCATAGTCTACGCTCGTACACCTGCGTTTCACCGATGATTATACAACACAGCGTGATGGGTGATGAGCAGGGTTTCTCAATTAAAAAAAAAACCGGGCAAGTGGAAGTTGGACTCGCCCACCGAGGGCTCCGTTAAAGACTATATTTTTTATGATTTAATTACAAATGTATAGTTTTCAGATCTTTCCCTATATTTGTAGTATAAGACGGCATTACTTGCCCAATTTCATAGTTCTAGGTCAACGGGAAATACTGTGATGGTCTGCTATCTCACGTAGTCAGGTAACCCCTCTCTACACAGATATAAATATACATATATGCATCGGCGCCAATACATACATATACATGCATACCCATGATATATCTAACCATGAAAGTCTGGACTAGGACTTGATTACTGAATTATTTTTCCAATTATGATCGTAGCAAATCATATCATCAATGTATCATAATTGCTAAATACGTTTAGTATTTATTAGATGTGGGATAGGAACAACTATAAAAGGGAGGAAAGAGAAAAAGACATACACAGACGGATAGATTAGTGACTCTAATTTATTACTTTACTTTATCATTTTTTTTCTCATTGTTTCCAATGGCCCAAATCAATTTTATAAAGGGGAAGAACAATGAATGAACAAGAAACCCCTTTGGCCTTATTATCTATTACTTATCTAGTACATAAAGATTATGACTGATACAATTCTTTTCTATGATTAATTGCACGGTTCAGGTTTGAACTGAACCCTGACTCCTCTTGTAGAAACCTCTTGCTCTTACGGGTCTGACTTGTTTATTTTAACAAAGGCGTAATCATTGAAATTTCGCTTAACAACACAATATCTCCCACCACTCTCTTATAAAATGTATTATATAGCCGGGATATAATCTGTGTCATTCTTTATTGATAGTAGTAAATATTGCCAAATTGAACGGCAATTTATAGACACAGCTTCCTAAGTTACTGACATTGGCACATTCATATAATTTTAAGCTGTTGGTGATTTAGCCCTCACATGGAGATGTAAATTAACGTTATCTCATTGGAGTATAACTTCACTGAGGACAGCTAGGTATACCTAGGTGTAAAACGCTCGTCACCGGGATTCGAACCCGGGACCTCCCTTTCTCTGAGCGTTTGCTTAATCACTCCTTCTCATTTGGAGTATTTATAACATACACCGAAACATTAACATTTGGCAAATCAAATGTTGCCCAGTTTTATCAGCTTAAAGTTCCTCGTAATGGGGCACAGATTTCAAAGAAATTTGTATAATTAAAAGTATACATAGACAACATATGGGCACGGAAAGTGTCTATTGCGAGATCATACTTTTATCAACATTTACTTTGTCTGTAACTGTCTCGATTGTGATTATAAACTTTGGCAAAGGAAATCTTATCCAATCAACTTTAATCATGATCTCGCTCAATAAACTCTTTATCCGCAAAGGTTTTAAACACTTAGCTTTATCTGTTGTTCCCACGTACAGCTCACTGACTGATACTGACACTTTGTAATTTATACTGAGATTTCAGTTCAAGGTTTTATCAACATTTAAGTTTTATCTAAGAGACTAGGTCGTCTCTTGGCGCTCCAAGACCAACTGCCTCCCTGTCTTGTCTTCCCGCTTTTCGGAAAAACCCCCAACTTTTTAGGTAGATAATAATTTACAATAAATCTTACTCTAAATTAACATCTATGCTTTACATATTTAGCGTCCAATTTTCACTGCACTATCTCACTAATAGCACCCGTGCACACACACTAACACCGTCGGCGCATAAGCACCCCCTGACGTCATTGGCCCTCGGTTAGACAGCCTATCCGCGCATGCGCTTCACACGCACTCTCCACAAAGTAACTCTCAGCTACTCAAATCAGGTCGTTTCCTGAAAGTATAAAGATAGACTCCAGCACAATATCATTTGTAAATAATCATTGTTCGTCGATATTTTTAAGTCGTTAAGGTTCACATTTGTATGGCAAATGTAATTCGATAGCTTAGTTGCCAATTCGAATCTAGGTACACGTGCGTTTTTGTCTTTTCCAAGAACATTAGACCTTTCGTTGTTGAAGTGTGTGTGTGTCCATTAATTTTTAATGTTTTTGTAACTCTATAGAATTTGAGATCCTGGAAAGCAATTTATGAGCATTATTTATTGCTTACTTTCGAGAAGGACGTTTTGTTTTTGAGACGTTAGCATATTGAATTTCACTTTGCGTTAATTGTTTGTATCCTGCTGCTATTTAACTTGCTTGTTCCTTTTTTCTAAATAGATTTAAATAATTATTTTGTCATGGGAAGTTAGCCTCCAAAACGACGCCATCACAATACCCTATGAATTTTGATCCCCCTGAGAGTGTCGAAATGTACGTTTTTTGCGGCATAAACGGCCGTATTTTTTTTTCAAGTTAACTTAGAAGTTGATATTTTCACAGC
Source organism: Ypsolopha scabrella (assembly GCA_910592155.1). Lineage (NCBI taxonomy): Eukaryota > Metazoa > Arthropoda > Insecta > Lepidoptera > Ypsolophidae > Ypsolopha > Ypsolopha scabrella. Next base: position 17,338,170 of record OU342964.1, on the reverse strand, counting down.
TTCAAGAGACTGTAGACTTGAGTATATGGTTTTAATTTAAACTTGATACCTACACGCGTTTCCGAGGCTCCGTTTTTTTCTATTGAGGTACGGAGCCCTAAAAATCTCGGGAATTTCCGTAGATTTAGTATATAAGAATTTCCGAGGATCAGGAATTTGAAAAAGTATGCATTGGATTTTTTTGGGTTATTTCATGAGTTACATAGCTTTTTTACCAACGATCAATCCAACGACGCCGACTGACACGGACGGTGGGATTGGGACAAAATATTTTTTTATCTGACAACTTTTTTTCATGAAACAACTTTTTATTATTAATTCCAAAAAATCAAGTATAGAGCTTTGTGACAGTATTTTAATTAAAAAAAAAGAAAATATTGGTTTTTCGAAATATATTTCGGCCCACTTTGGGGCCGGCATCAATCGATTGGCCGAAATATATTTCGAAAAACCAATATTTTGTTATTATTATCTCAAAATGAAGAAATAAAAAGCTTTAAATAGCTAATAATATATATATTTTAATTTAAATAAAAAAAAAAGGCATTTAAGAATGTCAAAGCATTTAACGACTTACCTAAAAGAAGACTTCTAATTTTTGTAGCGAAATTACCTGCTACTGAAAAAACTCTCTCACTCTCAGATGTCAGTTGAATAGATAACAAGCTTTTTGCAATAACTCCAGAACGCACTGCACTTTAATGAACGTACTTCAGAGTGATTCTATACGAATCGCGAAAATTGAAACTTTTGAACTTTATGATTTACTAGCTCTTGCCCGCGGCTCCGCCCGCATTTTATTCGGTTTAACGACATGCTTTTTTCCCGGGATAAAAAGTAGCCTATGTGTTAAGTTACGGTATAAGCTATTAAATTTCGTCCAAATCCGTCCAGCCGTTTCAGCGTGAAAGAGTAACATACACATCACAACATACACACACACACACACCCTCACACACACACACACACACACACACGCAAACTTTCGCATTTATAATATTAGTGTGATTTCCCGAGAGTCAGGAATTCCCGACTGAAAATTCTCGAAATCTGAATCGATAGTTTCACCGGGAAACCAGAACCCGGGAAAGAAACCATAGTGGTGAGCATCGCCATACTTCGGGCAAGAACTGGACTTAGTGTGCCTTCCGAAGTACGCAGACCGACAGAAAGGACTTTAAACCCGCAACTACTAGACCACAGAGGCGAGCAAAAACACAAAGGGCAAAATGGAGCCCAATGTCGTTCTGCTGTCTGTCCGCCAATATGTCACGGGTCTCTAGCTTACAGACGGAATGAGTTACAGATCGGAAATGTAGATATGTTGTGTAAAATGTTGACCCAAACTGAATATTGAAGTAAAAATTAAATTAAATTAATTTTCTGGGGTCCATTTATCCAATAAATGAAAAAGAAGTAGAACTTTTTTTTCTTATTCCGGCATGTGGGATGCCACGTTATTGTCTAGAACTCTTTAATTAGACTACAAATATACATTTATTACTTTTTATCTCGAAAAATATTTATCAAAATTGTCAGTTTTAGATCTTTTTTGTTACGGGTTCTATCTCTAGGAATTTTCTCTATATTATGTGCAATTATACAGAAAATATTATTTAAATGGTTACGGAACACTCAGGACGCGAGTCCTACTCGCACTTGACCGTTTTTATTAGCAGTGGTAGAACACTAGCTAGTCGGAAAGTCAAGTGAAAGGAGCAGGACAGATTTATTTAAATTTCCCCCCTTAAACATAGGTACTACAATAATAAAAATAGCAGTTATGTTCAATATTAAATGAGCTGGAATCAGCCAAAAACAAATTTGTTCCCGGGATTGAAGCAATAACTGAGAGAGGAATAAATTAATATCTTAATTACAATTTCTGTGTTTATCTTACCGCCTACTTACGAAATACAATTTACATTTCTTCGTTACATATTCAACAGGCGACATTACGAGTAAGACTAAAAAAATATTCTACTAATTTATAGGAAATTTTGCAGTATTTAAGATGTACGAGTACACTGTGGATTGGCTAGACTTGTTTTGTTAGTAACTCTAAACAAACATCGGTTTATGCAAACAAATATTCGTTTGGATGAACAATTTTTTATTACTACTACATAAAGGCTCTGCGGGCTACATTGGCGCTCGTCTGCTAACTCAGAAGTCGCGGATCCAATCCCCGTGTTGCACTTTCATTTGTTTTTATTTCGTGATTCTTTGCTTTGAAGGGCACTTTAAGCTATGGGTCCATTTGCTCCCGAAGTACGGTGATGGCTCATCATGTCAGTAGGCCTAACATGAGTTTTGCTTACTATACACGTTAACGTCTGCGTAAAATATTTATATGAGAAATTGTGCAGCGCCCCTAGCGGCTTACTACAGGAACCAGCATTTCTCATACAAAATATGTTACGCAGACTGTAACGTGTATAGTAAGCAAAACTCATGGTAGGCCTTCTGGGACGTAACGATCGTCTGTACCAAGAAAGAACTGTGACTTGAATTTCATTGGGAACACCTCTGACACCTCCTCGGGGATTAATGTTGTGACGATATGTTTATACATTTTTTTGGGACGTCAATGTTACGTTTCAAACGTTTGCGTCATGTGGCCGAACCTGGATCACTTATGGGAAATTTCGTTTAACCCGTTTAATTAACACACGGACAAGGTACGATCGATAAATTGAACGGGTTAAAGTTGTTGGCCTTTATCTTTATAGTATTTTTCGAACGGTAGCTATAAAACAGTGACGTACTAAGATGAGGATTCCTAAATTGTAGAGTTTTTGCATAAAATATGTTGAGTCAACTACTACTAATATAAAACTTACATGTATTGTATTTATGTTTTTCAAACCTTTATCTTTAAGTTGTAAAAAAAAACAGTTACCTAATTGGATCATTTTCACTCAATACAGCTTTTTTTTAATTATGCTTTTTGCACTGCTCTTTAAATTTTTCCCCAGAGTATGCAGTGTAAATATGTTCGCACTAAGAAAACAGAGCAAAAATAATTAACCTACACAAATTATTGTAATTTTAATTTTCCTCTGTGTTTTATTAATCTTATTAAAAGGCTCCCGACAAGTCGTTTTGAATAATTTCAATCAAAGTTCAAAGGGCGCATGCGATTTTTTCTCTATTGAGTTCAGTTTCAGGGTTAATAATGGCAAAGTATGGGAGTTCGGGCGAATAGAGTGCCCTTAATAGAAACATTAACGATCATGCTAAAAATACGGGAATAATACGGAAATTACAAATTTATACAAAGCACTAAGTGAAGCACTGGAAGGCCTCTGAAACACAGTATAAGGCCTGGTCGGTCTACAGCTAGTGCTTTCTGAAGTTTTACGGGGAAATCTTTATGAGAATTTTACAGCTTTGTCTCCCGGCCACCTGCACTCTACTATAAAATGAAAGAACTCTCGTAAATTGGAGGAGGCTTTTAAGGGCTTGATTTATATTTATAGAGCTTTTTTTTCTTCGATTCGGAAATAATATTCTAAAGTTTTCTGGCAAGATATACAGCTAAAAAATATACGGTTCGTAAAAGAACGTAATCCTATACATACAGCAATGCTTCGCTGTCTGCTAATTTGTCTTGTAGATTGAACCGAAATTCGGCAAGTATATTGGTGGATTTTTGTACGAGTAAGTTTAACTTCTCACACGTTATTTTTAGGTTTCCGAACCCAAAGGGCAAAACAGAGCTATATTGATGTCACTTTGGTGTCTGTATGTCTATCCGTCCGTATTTCACGGGTTTCTAGTACGCAGACGGAAGTCTGTACTTGTGGATATTTACTGTAGAATGTATGCCAAAAACCGATTATTAAAGGAATTGAATTAAATTATTTTTAAGAGGGTTTCCAATACATATATGAAAAAGAAGCCAGTTTTTAGGGCTCCGTACCCAAAGGGTAACTAACAGGACCCTATTACTAAGACTCCGCTGTCCGTCTGTCTGTCTGTCCGTCTATCACCAGGCTGTATCTCATGAACCGTGATAGTTAGACAGTTGAAATTTTCACAGATGATGTATTCCTGTTGCCGCTGTAACAAAAATACTAAAAAACAGAATAAAATAAATATTAAGGGGGTTCCCATACAACAAACGTGATTTTTTTTGCTCGTTTTTGCTTGATATTAAATAACGGTAACAGGTAGACGCTTGGAATATTCATAGAATATTTAGTTATACGTGGGACGCACTATAAGTTTCCGGAATGAATATGAAAAAATACTATTAAAGGTACAAAATTAATTTATTGTTTTTCAAAATAATCTCCCTTGGCGTCTATGCACTTTTTCATTCGATCAAACCAGTTTTGAAAAACCTCTGAAACGTGTTTTTCATACTCCTCGACAGCCTCTTCTGGTGATGAAAATCGTTGACCGCGTAATTGGTTCTTAATTTTTGGGAACAGAAAAAAGTCACAAGGTGCCAGGTCGGGACTGTATGCAGGATGATTCATGAGTTCTACATTTTTCGTCTTCAAAAAGTCGTTTGTCTGTCTGGCCGTGTGAGAACTAGCATTGTCGTGGTGCAGGATGATACGGCGTTTACGGTTATTTTTACGGAGTTCGTCAATAACTTCCGGCAAACAAATGGTCGTGTACCAGTCACTATTCACGGTACGACGATTCTTTAAAGCAACAGTAGCCACGTGTCCAGTTTTATTAAAAAAAGAAGCAATCATCCGCTTAGATGCACTTTTCACGCGCGCCACTTTGGTTGGTTTCGGCTCATCTTGAAAGACCCATACGCTCGATTGCTGCTTTGTTTTGGGATCGTAGCAATAAATCCATGTTTCGTCACCTGTTACTATGTCCCACACCAAATTTGACGCACCTTCGTTGAATCTGGTAAGCATGGCACTGCACCAAGTGACGCGGTCCGTTTTTTGAGCCTCGGTCAAGTTGTGTGGGATCCACCGCGAGCACAGCTTTCTCACACCCAAATGTTTGTGTAGGATTGATTGTATTTGACTCATGCCTATTTCTAAGGATGCGCGAATTTCATGGTAGGTCACATGCCTGTCTGTTTCAATCATACGGCGCACAGCATCGATGTTTTTGTTGGTCACAGCGGTGGACGGCCGACCATCGCGAGATTCGTCACTGAGATTGATACGACCACGCTTGAATTCTGCAAACCAGCTATAAACAGTCGTCTTGCATGGTGCTTCATTGCCAAAAGCTGTTTCAAGCCGAGCGATGCTCTGTTGAGCTGTCAAATTACACTTAAAATCGTAGAAAATCATACTACGAAAATTTTCCCGAGTTAAATCCATGTTGATGCAGACACACAATTTTTTAAATGGCGCCACAAGGTAAAAACAAAAGACAGTCAGATGAAACAAACTGCATTCTACAGCCAAAGAGTTCTATTTTCAAATGTTGCAATAAATTTTTAAATATTGTTTATGTAAGTGGCCAGTTCCGGAAACTTTTAGTGTTACCTATGTATATTCACTTTAAAAATAAATAATTGAATAAAAATATAACAAATATTTTGAACTATTATTACCCTGCATGTAAGGTGTCATAATCTAGAGCTCATCGAGGAGAGAACAATATACACATTATATTTTTATCTTTAGAAATGAAGGATTGGAGGCATCAAAATTGACAGTTTTTGACTATTATTGTTAATGGGTCTATGTCAAAAACTTAACAAGTTGGGAATTTGAAAATTCTTTATAAGGTGAAATTTATTTATACAGCCAAACTCATACTGAAAGCTTGCTAGTGATCAGTATCACGAATCGATAATTTGCTGATTTCGCTAAGCAAAATGTTGACCTCCCACAGTTATTAACTCGGGGCTGGGCTTGAGTTTGCAGGGAACAAGAAAAAAAATACGAATTTTACAAAAGGGTCCACTGAACCTTGATACTAAAGCACTTACCGAGTCTTCAGTACGAATTAGGTTGTATAAATAAATGTCACTTCATATTGTTTATTATATAATGTATTACTTAGATACTATATTTAAAAACAAATACTGAAAACATCGATTCATAATTGGTATAGTTTGTAAGCTGTGACCAAAAAAACTTTTGTTTTTCTTTCCCATGTTACAGAATCCTAATAGAGCGAGGCCCGACATGCACTTGGCAGAACTAATTTACATAATATTTTATTTAAAAGAGTTAAATATTGTCACGCAAGCAGATAATTACTATACATTTTACAAATTTATATTGCGTTATATGAATTGAATATTTAAATTAACCATGCGATAAATTTTTTCACTAACCATACTATTTCAACAGTGATTCTTATCTCATTTTAACCAAGTTCTATCTAGATTCTAGACCTAAAATAATTCACAGATTTGCAAAATTTTACTTGAAAGCTGTTTATACGAATATGTAGTATGTTTATAAGAAATCAAATACATAACTTAACGAAGATAGGAGATATAGAAGTCTATAAAGCTAAGATTTAGAGTCCAAATGTTCACCTTAGCAATGTAAATTTCGTATTGTCTAAGCTGAAATTGTACATGTACATATCTCTGAATCCCCACTTTACACACAGACAATGGAGCCCATAAAATACAATTTCTGAAGAACTCAAACAAACGGAACAATCCAATTTCTACTTTTCTAAAATCAGCGTTAAAAACAAGCTCATTTCTGATACTATGCTACTTATTTACCTGTCTACTATCGATGTAAGGATAATACATACATACATATCGTGACGACATAAATCCATGAGGGGGTGTCAGAGGTATTCCCGGGTGTAAACTGTGAAATGCAAGTCACAGTGCACACCCGATGCACCCGCGTTTCACCGACGATTATTACGTCCCAACGTGATGGGTGGTGAGCCCTATCGCCATTCTTCATCTCTGAATATATAAAAGGCAAATTTGACTGACTCATCTATCAACGCCCAGCCGAAACTACTGAACAGATTTCGCTGAAATTTGGCATACAGATAGTTAAAAATTCGCCGCCTAAAGGGGTGAACCGAACCCCACGCGGATTTGATTTGAAATTTAGTAGTGAATTAAAATATTTTGGGCTGTTTTCTTTGTTTTATATAAAATTTAGGTGGTAGACCTGAAGCCGGGCTCGACTGTGGAGGTACCGCCATCTTACTCACAAATCCCCTCGAAGTTATTCGCGGGAGAGTAAGAGAACAGCGCTCAGGCAAAACCAGGCGGCCCACCATTGCCTGGGACCGATGGATGGCGGTATATCCATCCTCAATTGCCGGGCTTTATATACCAATAAACATACTGGTGGCGGGCAGCGGCGTCACTGGTGCAAGGGATTCGGCACCGCGCTCACCAACCCGCCTGCCCAGCGTGTGTGAGTACGGGCATATATTCCAGGAGGACCGCCAAGAGTGGCATCATGACATGGGATAGTTAGAAGCCAACTATCTATGTCATACACCTACACTCGTTGGCTGAGTATCTTTCATTATGTAAAGGCCATCATCACTCCAAAGCTGATTTGCTTTTTGCTGAGCTGAATAGCAACTCCATTCAAGGAGTAGACCGACATCAAAGTCATGCCAGCAATACCTTTACCGCATTCGATCAAATCAGAACAATGTAATCGTGATGCAAGAACTACTGCAATCAGCTGATGACGACAAGCTGAGAGCTAGGCAAAGAGGTGAGCTGGTAATGAAACTATGTTGATAAATATGTATTTGTACTGTAATTCGGAAATATTATGTAGGTGCAGATTAGCATAGGCTGTTAGACGACGACAACCGAAATCTATGGGTATATCCCACACATCTAAATGTCAAAGTAGGATAACCTGTTAAAATAAAACTTAAGCACGGTTTATGATTTGTATCGTACCTACTCGTATATATGTACGTCAGTTCAACAGACGCGCTACCAGCTTTACAGGTCATAAGATCCCAAGCCGAATCGAAAGACTTATTATCACTAGCATTAATTATTGCTATGGCATCTCTACCTTACGATGTGTGAAGTAGGAGTTGTACTGATCGAGTGTTTTGGCGAACCGACCTGGCGGTCTGCCATATAGATCACGTGAATTACCTAACTTACCGAGAAGTACGGCTGATCTTCTACACGTATTTCGACTCATAGGAAAGTCGGTTACTGAAATATGTCACATGATCGACAAAAAACAGCCGAAGATAAAAAGAAGCGATTTTGTAGCACGTGAGATGATGAAATTGTAACACGTGAGACCGAGGTAATCTGGCGATTGGACGAACGGACGAAGCATCTTGTCATGGAAGCCATATCAGTCGTTTAGTTTATAGAGTCGGTCTAGTTGACCACTTGAGCCAGTTACGCCCATCCTGCAGGGAAGATTCAATTAGAGAATGAAAAATGACATTCCCGAGAGTTGTTCTTGTAAATGGGCGAGTCGTGTTGCGAAATACGTCGAGATCTGGCGACTGGTGTAATCAACACATGAAAAGAATCAGGTCAACGGCTTCAAATCAGGAGGAATCCTATCACGAACTTATCTTGATATTTGACAATCTTGATTGATCACATCACTTCTATTCGTAGTCACTGCTCTTAGGTGCCTATCAATAAAGGTTGATAATGACAAATTTATATTAGGTATTACACTATCACACTATCACATAACACTAAATATTATAAATTCGAATGTTTGTGTTTGTGTATGTATGTGTGTGTGTGTGTGTGTGTGTGTGTGTGTGTGTGTGTGTGTGTGAGTATGTTTGTTACTCTTTCACGCTGAAACGGCTGGACGGATTTGGATGAAATTTAGAATGAATATAGCTTATACTCTAACTTAACACATATGCTACTATTTATCCCGGAAAAAGCGGGCGGAGCCGCAGGCATAAGCTAGTGTACCTGTATATTCTTTCTAAGATAACATATTTTTCTTCCAAATGCGGAATAAGAAACTCAGTGAACAATACTTCAGCACAGGATGAGTCATGTTTTCAAACGTAGATTTTCTTCATAATAATTATACAGCGTGTTTTAATTACGTACCATCACTAGATCAACCATATGTATAACTATCAACGTGTGACTTTCCAATTAACACCAACATTTAATTATTTCCCCATATATCTATACAACTATACAAACAGTAACCAGTTTCCACCCATAAAGCTTTTACAGAAAAGGATTAAAAAAATAACATTCCAAAAGTTGCTTAATTTGTCTTTCGAAAGAGCAACCTAATAGAAAGTTGTAACTTATGTGTAATCATCACATCAATAAAAGCCCTTTTCTTGGCGTTTAACCGACTGAGATACCGCGGCCAATGTACAAATATCTATCTTATCAAAATCTTGCATTCAGCCATGGATTCAGAATCCATTTCTGACTGCTGGGATCACACCGCCTTTTCTCTGGCCTTGTTTATTTTAAAGCGACGCCACGAAATTTTGGCGACATGGATCTCCATTTTTCTCAGCAATGAAAAACCACATGTAATTACCAATCTATATACTCGTACTAGATTAAGCATTTCATTGCCATCATTTTGCCTGAAGATTTATTTGATTGATTAATTTTCATAGCAGAGAAATAAATATTTAGAAAACCTCTTTTTTAAAGAGAGATTTCTATTTTACTGACAAACGAGAGCGAATGAAGCCTCTAAGTTTTTTATTTAAATTAGTCTACAAATACACTTCAATATAGCCGATTGGAATTATTAAATTACTTATAGTTGTAATTTTAAATCAAAAATACTGTTTTGCCGCATACGACCTTACGGCATAAGCTAGTTCGTGAGCGCATATTTGTATGGAGTAAGTCCCCTTCACTCCACTCCCCTAAGGCGCCGATTTGAAATTAAAAGTTTATCAATGCCTCGCCTTAAACAACGTCATCAGATCTCCTGTCAAACATAATTATTTTGTTTTTAAGAACAACTCCTTGCTTCTATACTAACTTTGCTTCTGTTCGACAATGACCCATTGTGCTGTTCCTGATGCTAGACATGCAAAGGGATTCTTGTGACATAAGAAAAAATGAACAGATAAATATTTGGCGGAAAAAACAATATGTAAAGTATTAGAAAAATTTACCGCACGCGGGTTTTCCGCTCGCTTTATGGTAATATTTCTTGATAAAACATCCAACCAAGGATTCACCCTGGGAAATCACAAAAGGTAAATCCTAATAACAACGTTTTCGTCTAAATTTTCGTACATTGTTTGTGGAACATGATAGAATTTACGTTCAATTCAATTCGAATATCGAACTAATGGAATTTCTAATTAAAACCTGTCGCAAACCGAGGAAAGGGACACGTCGCCAAATCACGTACGAATCCCTTAAATTCAATTATGATTTCAAGATTACGACCTATTTTATTGTGCTGGCGCTATTTCTTAGTCGACAATTGTATGAAATGTCTATTAAGGCTATTTCAGTAAGACCAAGGTCACTCTGTAGAGTGCTAAGCAATGCGCAGTATTATTTGAAAAACAACTTCATTACGAATAGAATAACAATAAAATTTAGTTGGCGAGGTACGTGAAAACAAATAAAACTTGTTCTTTGTTGCATCGTATATACACATATATACGTATAAGTATATGGGTACAAACGATGCAACAAACAGATATGATCGTATGAGAGCTGATGACAATCAAGATACGGTAAGTTGGCAAGTTCGGCTTTTTCACAGTTACCTGAACAAGAAAAACCGGACAAGTGCGAGTCTGACTCACCCACCGAGGGTTCCGTTAAAGACTTTATTTCTTATGATTTAATTAATAATGTATAGTTTTTAGATTTTTCCCTATCTCGTGGTATAAGACGGTATTACTTGCCAGATTTCATAGTTCTAGATCAACGGAAATTACCATATAAATGTTGATTCACTTGAGGGTGTCGAAATATACGTTTTTTACGGCATAAACGGCCGTATCTTTTTTTACGTTAACTAAGATTTATTCACAGCTTTAAGGGACTGTAGACTCGAGTATATGGTTTTAATTTCAACTTGATACCTCCACGCGTTCCCGAGATAAAGGGTCTTGATCACAGACAAGATCTGGGTCTTGACAGACAGACAGACGACGGACGGTCGGACGGACGGACAGACCGACTGACAACAAAGTGATCCTATAAGGGCTTCGTTTTTTCCTCTTGCAGACTTGCTGGAGGTAGCGGGTTCTTTGGCCTATGGGAGTCCAAGATCATTATTTTTGAAGAAAAAAAAATATTTTCTCTTACAATACGAGTATGATAAATTAATTATTTTCGACATATTTCGGCCTTCTGTATGGGGCCGTCATTAGTCGATTTCGATTTCGACTTCAGGCTCCCCTATCAGCCAAAAGACCCGGTCGGCTCTCCCAGATATAAATCTGATATACATTTTTATTTGCATAAAGTTACTTGTTTCTCTAAAACAATTTTTTTCGTTATCTGTCAGACAGTGTTAGGATTTCTTGTTAAGATAACTAAGAAAGCTAGATCTGTGACTGTGAGACGGCTGGATTTACTTAATAAATTTTCACTATCTCTTTTATACTAATATTAATAAAGTATACATTTTTGCGAAATTTTATATGAAATGGGTTGTTAGTTTAGGCCAAAACTACAATTTTTTAAAATTTTTGTCTGTCTGTTTATTCAATTTTAACTCGAGAACCGCTCAACGTATTTGGATGCGGTTTTCTTGACTATCATCGTAGTAACCCAGTCAACGTATTATGGGGGTTAAAACAACCGCCAAGTTGAAAACTGTCGATAATATATTAATTAAAAGACACTTATACGCGAGCGAAGCTGCGAGCAAAAACTAGTATACTATATTGCATGATGCTCGGTAAAACATAGATACATACGGGTATAAAGTGACAATTTATGAATTTGGAATTTCTGTATTAAACTTAAAAGTAACAAGTAATAACAAAATAACTGGATGAGGAGAACGGAGGACCGACATGAGTGGCCAAATTTGGGAAAGGCCTATGTCCAGCAGTGGACGAACACGGGCTGATTTAATATAATATTTTTATTCCTAGATTCCTCTATTTTTTGCAGGTGTATATTTTATGTCCCGTATTATTATATTTTTTTAAATATTCTAAACATATATATTGTTAAAATTAACTTTGACTTGTAGAAAGTATACTTTATGTATGTATTTTGCAAAATAAATATTTTGATTTGATTTGATTTGATGGATGGATGGATGAACTGAAATTTAATTAGTGACCAACTTAATTTTGCAGTTTTGTTTCATACAATGTTGTAATGTTGTTGTTTAAAATTTATTCAGGTCTACTAAATTATTAAAATACTATGGAACCCTCAGGTCTGAGACCTCGGAGTTCTCCGTGACGGTTACGTATTATGTATTTATCAATCGATCAAAGTGTATCTTCTAACACTGGGTAGTAGGAATTGGGTAGTTTGTAACAGATATAATCCTCTTTACCTATCGTCAATGTCCACAAAATACACTGTGTATACGCCAGGGGCTTTTAGCCTTCAAAGTCGTTGTTTGTTTTACTGTCAGGCTTCCTGGAAACCTCAGCAAAAGCCAACCTACCCTCAAAACAATATGCCTGACAGAGTACTTAGCCAAAATCCTACATTAGCAATTCTCTACATAACACCCTCTAGGTAGAGGATGTAAGGGAGATACATTATAGAATTGGTATCTATTTTGGAATCATAATAGTTTATGTTTTATGAATACAAATTTAAATTAAAAACAATATTTTCTTTTACGGTTATAACCGCAAATAAAAAATTCAGTTCTACTCACTCATGAAAATTAGATTAAATTAAATTAGATTAATATAATAAAAACAAGTGTCAGTGGGCAGGCCATATTTGTCGCCGACATGATGGCCGTTGAGGCAGAAAGGCTTTCGAATGGAGACCACGTACAGCAAAGCGTAGTGTAGGCCGACCTCGTGCCCGCTGGACCGACGACCTGAAGGACGTCGTGGGTGGCGGCTGGATGAGGAGGACGGATGACCGACATGAGTGGCGAAATTTGGGAAAGGCCTATGTCCAGCAGTGGACGAACACGGGCTGATGGATGGAAGGAATAAAAACAATACTCAACCAAAAAAGAAAAATTATCCATTTGGAGCTTGGCATCCATCCAACCCACCGATAAAGAAGTTTTACTTCAAAGCAACATAGTTTGTTGAAAATTCTACATACATACCGTAACTTGTGATCCTACAATATGACTGGGGGACTGTATGCAAAATTTACCTATGGCTAATATTGTGAGAAGGAACGAAGAAGGTATGAAGCAAATCAATGTTTACTTTATTGATTCTAACTACACTTGAGTATCAATAATAATCAAGCACGCTATCTACACACTCGCAGTACAATACACACTCAGTAGGCATATTATTAAGATTGCTTCTGTACTAATTAAAGACCATTGTTTGTAATTAATGATTTATATATGACTAATCACTGGGGCACGCATGATCTATTGATCATAGTTTCATGTACATAATTATTATGTACGGTTGTGGCTCATGATGCCAATAAAATGTCAAAATTTATTAGTCACTATTGGAGCATGGACCGATGATTTCAATGCATGATTACAGGCTCGCTCTACGAAATGAAAAATACTGAAGTGTACCCATAACGAAGGCCATAAATATTTAGGTTAATTAAGTGGATAAGTATCCAAATGTTTAACTAAAACTTTCTCACCTCATGTTATTTAAAGGATGTTTGTATTCGTTTCTGTGATTTTATATTAATACTGTTCAATGGTAAAATGATAAAATCACGTTTTGGTTTTTTTGAACTAGTGACACTTTTAACGTGACGTGTTTTGTGTAATTAAAAATGTGAAAGCTATTCTTCATAAAAATACAAAGTCAAATTCGAAATAAGGTTGTTTGTAAAACTTTTTGAAATCCAGTCGTCAAACTTTTTTTTATAATCTATGTATTCACGAAAATTTAAATTATTACTGTAGTCTTCTACCAGATTAGAGAAGTTTAATCAAGAACCTAAACAATTTAACTTTATTTAACTATCCGTTTCAATAGCTTGGTTAGGAATAGACAATTTCTAGGTATTTGACAACGACTTATGGGTATAGATATTTAGGTCGTTGGTATTTGAATATTAAATTTACCAGTATTTGTTGTGATTTTATATATTGGTATTAATCATACCCGTTGCATTGGTGCTCCCATATTCAGAAATTATAAATAAAGTCAAACCTGGTAAGAATGCTGAGATGTTTAATTACAAGCACATTCAGTTCCAAAATAGTAGTATAAGAAACTGGTGCATTACAGACGCTTTTAAAATACGAGTGTGAAGGCGAGTTTTTAATAGTAACACACGAGTGCTTCAATTCTTATTTATGTGCAGTTTCATACACTACTTTATCTGAATTCATGCAATAGGTCGTTACCTGCCCATTTTCCAATCTATAAAAATCGAAACAATTTTATTAATTTTGTTGGTAAAAGATTGTTCGTAATTTTCGCTGCTCAGTATTGCAGCTGTCAGGCATTTTTGCTTAGAAAAAAGTTTTTAACCAACGAAAACACAGTAAATATGAAATTAAAACCTACCAACATTATCGTGCAGCCAGAAATCCAGTAGTCCACCGCGCATGATACAATAAGGGGTCCGGTCACAAGTTCGACCATTATTCGAATCACCACCGTGTGAGACAAAGGGTTATTTGGTCACAAGTACATACAACCATTTTTCGGGGGTAAATTTTCATAGCGACTCAGTGTAAAAGTATTTCAATATAAAAAACATATTGAAGCGTCATTTTGTTTGTAAAACAATTTTGAACGAAAATTGATTGAATGAAAACAATTTTTTCATATTATAGACGTTCGTGAATATGTTAAAATATGTCACTATTTTTGAGTTCATAATCAGTCTGTCGAATTAGCCTTCTCGATCGCAAAAACCCATTTTATCAGTCGAAATTTTTTAGATCGAGTCTTAGAAATCTCGCTTCGATTTCTCCGGGATTGCCCCCCTGGATTTAACGATTTGAGTGTAGTTATAATTAGCTCCAAAAAATTAAACAACTCAAATACTGTACCGCAAAATATTTTAGAAATTATGGTGCACAATGCTTTAATCCTAGAAGACCAACACAAATACACCTTTGACCAAATGAAAAAGTAATTACTAAGAATGTATACGAAAAATAAACCGAAAATAATAAGTTACGGCTACAAATTAACCCTAACTCCTAATCTTCTCATTAACTTTGATGCTTAAATACACAAGTCAGTTTACGAAGCTTAATAATTACAACTCTCCCAGATCTTAAGACTCGTAGGATCGATTTAAGATCACCCTTTCTCCTAATTGTTGAGAGTTCTCTAGCATGTGTATTTAAGGGTATGTATTGAACTCTCGGTGGAACCGTTTATTGTGTAGAAATAACCTCGTTTGTCAGAAGGAGATTATTCCCTGCTTTGAAAGATAATGCCCTACTGTTGGCGATAATCGAATGTCCTAATGGGGAGATAATGGAATCAGGTTGTTGTTGAAGTTTTTTACGGTTCCGCGGCGAAAGGAGCTCTATTATGTCACTCTACTGTCTGTCCGTCCGTATCTCACAGGTCTCTTGTTTGCAGATGGTGAGTTACAGATCTGAAATTTGGATATGTTATGTAGAATAATTATGTTGACTTGAAACTGAATATTGAACTAAAAATTAAATTAAATTATTTTTCATACAAAAGGTGACGATAGTTTTTTTTTCTTATATCTGCATTTAAGGTGCATTAGTCTAGAACTCATTGAGTAGAGTACAATATTTTTTTCTCATTAAAAATAAAATAATAGGGGGCTATCAAAGTTGTCAGTTTTAGACATTTCTTGTTACGGGGATTTTTATTTAAATCATTTAAGTCTACTTAAAACTTATTTGAATGGTTTGGAACTCTCAGGGCGCGAGTCCTTTTCGCTCCTTGACCTTGACTGGCTTTTTTATAAACTCTTTTTTATAAATATCTTTCTCATAAGATTTTTGGTTTAGAGCTGTCCGCTCTCAGGCAAAAAAGCCAGGCGGCCCACCATTGCCTGGAACCGATGGATGGTGGTATATCCATCCCCAATTGCCGGGCCTTATATAAATCAGACTGGTGACGGGCAGCGGCGTCACTGGTGCAAGGGTTTCGGCACCGCGCTCACCAACCCGCCTGCCCAGCGTGTGTGAGTATGGGCATTTCTTCCAGGAGGACCGTCAAGAGTGGCGAAATCCTGGAAAGGCCTATGTCCAGCAGTGGACGAAACAGGCTGATGGATGGATGATGGCCGTTGGGGCCAAAAGGCTTTAGAATGGAGACCACGTACAGCAAAGTAGTGTATGCCGACCTCGTGCCCGCTGGGCCGACGACTTGAAGGACTTTGCAGGGGGCGGCTGGATGAGGAGGACGAAGGACCGACATGAGTGGCGAAATTTGGGAAAGGCTCATGTCCAGCAGTGGATGAACACGGACTGATGGATGGATCGATGGATGATGAACATTACGACGAGACTCTGACAATGGTATATGTCAATTTTCCTTAAATATGTATGTACATGAAAATATATAAACAAAAGAAACTCGATACCTATGTCCCGCCCGTGTCTATAGTAATCCGTCTGTAGTAAAAAGGCCAGAACTAAAATTTTTATATCTGTCTTTCTGTATGTTTTGTTTTATCTCGAGAACCACTCAACGGATTTGGATGCAGTTTCATTTAATATTACCGTAGTGACCCTGGTCAACGAATATGCAATAAGTAGTGTTGATAAAATAACCACCAAGCCGAAAACTGACGATTATTAGAAGACACTTTCATGCGAGCGAAGCCTTGGGCAAAAGCTGTCGCAAATAAAAGCTTACTATCGAATGGACTTTCGATGGATTTTATTGAGTGGGAAAAACAGCAGCTGTTGATTTGAGTCGTGTATAGACATTTTTAAATAGGTACAGAGAGAGAAAATGTGATTTTGGTTGATATAACCAAATTCGTACTGGACACTCGGTAAGTGGACAGGATCAAGGTTCAATGAACCTTTCTGTGGAATACGCAAAATAAAATTTAGACTTCCAATACAAATTGAATTGAGGTTGTTCTTGAACAAGTTTAAGGCAACACAAATATTGTTTGTGTTTCGCAAACAGGTTCATTGCATTGAACCTTTAGTCCTGACTCCTGACCACTTTTTTATAAACCAAAGTAACCTTATTTCTGTACCGGCCAAACCCGATTTTTAGAAAGAACTCAAATCAAATCAAAAATTATTTATTTGTGAGTCACAGGTTAGTGGTTAGATAGCAAGTAGGTACATTGGTTTTGTCTCTCTGTGCTCTGCCACATGGCGTACAAATATTAACACAAAAATAAAATAAAATGTACACAATACAGTTACATTTTATATAAAATAATTAATCACTTATAATTAACATGTATATACCGTTGGACTCACTATGCATCGGACAAATATTCAGTAAATTCAAAATTCGACTTCGAATCGATAAGATATAAGGAATGCTGTCTTTAAGTTTTCAATAAAAAAATCAATCAATATCCATACAAAATCCCTTTTAAAATCAGCCGCTATCTGCCTTCGCAATTTTTGCGCACGTGCCAGAATTGGGGGCCAGGCACAGGGCTGCTATTCCGGCATTATTTCGCGTTCGCAATATCAGTCATTAGATATTTGTTTAAAGTTTGATAAATACCAACTGGAAATTAGAGTGACTAAACCACATCAAATAAAAACTATAGGACATAAGGAATGCTCACTTTAAGTTTTCAACCAAAAAAATCAATCATACGTATAAAGTACATTTTTTAATCACCCATAATCTGCCGTGGGAATTTTTGCGCACGTGCCAGAATTGGCACCTGGGTGGCTATCCCGGCAAATTTTTTCACAGGTTTTGCTTTTCATACGCCTTTTTTATCGCGTCATAAATGCAATGTGACGATTAACTATGTTAACTATAACTCCCCAAAAGACACGTAAAATATGTTATGAATATGGACAAAAGATTTATATTTCAATAGTTTGGTACGTTTCTGAAAAAAAGCTTGTAAAAATCACCCGCCTTCGGCCTTCGCAAATAGTTGCATGTGTCAGAATTGCCGTTCTGGTTACTGTTAAATATGGATAGAAAGACATAAATAATTCGGTAAAAACGTTCGGTAGTAGACCAATGATCTGTAAAAGAACCAAACAAATATAATAATATTCGAATAAACAGGATACTTGTAAGAAAAAGTGCACAATAGAGCGGAAGCGGTAATAGATATTGAACAACAAATACGTTTTAATTGACCGTTTCAATTCTTTGCTACGAAATGCTTTTATAAATTATTGTTATTATAATTATATTCTGGAATGAAGGAAAACGTGTCAGTTACAGATAATTGCCAACAATATACGGTTTCATACGACTGCACACGACTATAATGTTTACTAGAGAATAAATAAAAGCCATTTGCAAGCAAGATTATCAGGAGAAAATGACATTGAACGGCAGAAATTGGCTTCATGGAGCTGCGACTACGTGTGATACGACTGCGAATGAAGATATTCAATGTACAAGTCGTGTTATGATAGTCTAGTACCCGTTAATGGCATGTTGGGAGCATTTATGATAGGGAAAAAAAACGGCTTTGGCATTTAAAAAGATAATAAGTTTTACTCCTGTCAAAACTTAATTTTCTGCGTTCCAAAATAGTTCTTTGGTGTTAACAATAGAAGCTATTTTATTTTGGAAAAATTTAAGTTTTGACAGTCACTAAAACTAAAATTAAAGCCTTCAGAATATACTGTAAAAAATAAAATATCAAAATAAAAAGATATGGAAAGTTTTAGTTATAATTTATATTATTACATACTTATTTTAAAATATGTCCTTGGTGATTTCAACTTTAAAATTTGCGATGGGCTGTTGGTCTTAAAATTTAAATTTTAAGTTTTTCAAGGCTTTCGGCAAAAAAATATTTTCCCGTGGACTTTCGTGTTAATGGAAAATTATTCTGCTAACGTACCTAAGATATTTTTTTGTAGATATAATAACGCAATTCGCAAATTATATCTAAATAGAGCCATTAGGTTGAGTTTTACTCGTATCTAAATCTCCATATTTATACCGGAAAAAAACATTAAAAATATATTTTTGCACAAAAACTAACATCCTGATATAAATTAAAATTAATTTGAAGATAAACCAATGTACCCCTAGATTATTTTTTTACAATCCACAAGTTTTCATTTCTGTTAAGGTAAAAAAATTAAAAATCTATGGAGATATCTTTATATTCTTATTCCGAAAAGCGCTTTAATGTTTTTATTTTTTAATTTCCTAATTATTATAGAGATATGTTGAAAAAAAAAAATTTTAAGGGTATGGGCTGAACAGCAACAGTACATTTGCTTAGCAATAAATACAAATATTAGCTTTCATTATCAAGTGTCAATGACATTTGATATGAAGCTCTATGGTCATGCTATTTCGTTTTTTTTTAAATACAATCAAAGTAGTTACTGGCACTGTTACGAAAGTGATTATGCCTACAAGGCTTTTATGAGAAGTCATAGTTTAAAAAAATCTTGTAAGTATGTAACATTCAACATTTTGGAAAGGGGATTTATACAAGTCCCTTAGCTTTTTACCTACTTTTTATATAGCTAATGAAATTAGCGGGTTAGTATTTTGAAATGTTATGGATTTTAGTGATTGTTTTGAGAGTGCACCTTACCATACAGACGGAAGTTCTAAATAACTGGCCACGTTAATTTCATATTTTCCCAAATTTTGTTTTTTTTAAATAGGTATTATTGTACAATTGTATGCTAATCTAAATAACTACCTAATATTTTATATGACTTGAATAAGAAAAAGGAATATTAACGCGTAATAATCAATACAAAGAATCAATATTCAGATGTATTTCAAACACCCACTCAAAATCAACACACAAAGTCTTTTAGTGATAGGTAAAGAAACATCGTTTCAGAATAGTTGGAACTAATCGCAGTAATACAAATGCAAGCAGTTTGTTCGTTGTTGTGTGGCTGTCTACGACTACCCGCATATTGGGTGTCAGATCGATACCCGCATGAGCCGTGTCAACCGATCAATTCGAAATAGAATGTGACTTGTTATCCCCGCCTGAAGGTTATCACGACTTCGAAATCAAATACCTTATAATGAAACGTATAAAAAATGTAGGGCCTGTAACAAGATACAAATAAATTCTACCGTTGAACCGAAATGTCGATTAAGGTAGTTCCACACAGTCCCGTTTCTAAACACACAACTCATGATAGTTTTTTTAATAAAAAGTATACAATAAATGTTATATGTAGGTATAAGGCGACATTTTATTTATACAGTGAAATTCATACTGAAGACTCGGTTCGACGACCCCTTTTTGAAAAAAACACAAATTTTTGATTTATATTTTATTTCTGTTTGCCACAAACGCAAGCCCAGCCCCGAGTCAATACCTTATGGAACCAAAATTGTCTTTAGAATTACGCAAAAAAACGTGTATGCGTCATACTGATCATGATCACTTTCCAAGCATCCAGTATTAATTTGGCTGCATAAATAAATGTCACCTTGCATAATTTAATGAAAATTATAGCAAAGTTGTGTTACGTTGTGAATTACGTTGTAAATGAATTTGCACCGCAACAATAAAGTGGCTGTGGACATTTATTTACAACGCAATACGTAAGATAACACAACTTTTCTAGAAAAGCCTCATTGTCATTAAACGGTAGCCGGTAAAATGTCATAAATCACATTTCAAGATAAAATTAAAAAAAAAACAACAACTATACCTACGTTGTGCGTTTAGGAACACGACCGTGACGAACTACCTTAACGTATCCAATTCAGCTTTTGACGTGACGATCATCTTTTTACTTATGTCATATTGGAAACATTTTCTTGAACTGGAATAGTATTTTGTGCAACATAATGAGAGCCATTGGGCCACGAGTGCTTGTTTACAAAATAACGCGAAGCGAAATCATTTTGTTTATAAATGCAAGGATAACTATTAACTTAGATTATGTTTCAAGATAAACATTCAAACAACATTAAATAAATATTTTAAATTGTTTAAAGAAACCTACAGCTTTGTCAATGACAGTGATTGATAAATGATAAAGGACTATTTCATCTTCTTTGTTTAAGAACTATAAAACTTTTAAAATTAATAATCTTATCAGTATTTTAAGAAAGCTGGTCTTATTTATTGAATGTTTTT
The DNA here is from genome assembly GCA_910592155.1 of Ypsolopha scabrella. Taxonomy (NCBI): domain Eukaryota; kingdom Metazoa; phylum Arthropoda; class Insecta; order Lepidoptera; family Ypsolophidae; genus Ypsolopha; species Ypsolopha scabrella. The sequence continues at coordinate 17,316,932 of OU342964.1, read as the reverse complement.
CATAGCGTTGTAGATAAACTTTTAAATCCAATGCAGTATATTTTTAGCACACATCGTTTTGGGTGTTTATTGAAATAAAATTTCAGGTTCGGTTCACTTTTTTTTATCTTTTACAGATCGAGACCTTTAGTTTAAATTGTAAATACAAATACAAATAAATAAAACTAATGTATTGTCTTAATATGATAGCATAACTGTCATAATATCAATTCAACAGACAGACGGGCGGATGTGGAACTTAGCTTGACTCTTATTTTACTTCTATTGATCTAGAAAAAGCGTTTAATAAAGTAAATTGGAAAAAACCGGCTAAGTGCGTATCAGGCTATGCGCATTGTAGAGTTCCGTAGTTTCGCAGTACATTTTATAAGTTGGTCTACTAATAAATATCCCGCTAAACTTCTCGGAAGTTGCTCTCCCGAAGAACGACCCATTGTCATGTTTAGAGGGGACTAAAAGTTTGGAGCGACCTGTACTCGTAAACCTGTAAAACCTACTTAACTTCATTATATATACTACTTCTTTGAATTTTTAACATATTCATAAACACCGTTTAGCCGGGGGGGGGGGCACATTTGACTCTATCAAATATTAGCACTTTAAAGCTTAATATTTCACCAACGGATCCCTAAATCTAAAATTGGTTTTCAAACACCCACAAAAATCATCCCCAATATAAGCGAGAGGTATACTTGAAAAAAAAACGAAGTTTTATTTTACCGTTTTGTCGGCGTGATTAATATGCATATTTCATGCCAAATTACAGCTTTCTCGTACTAATAGTCTCTGAGCTAAGCCGCGGACAGACGGACATGGCGAAACTATAAGGGTTCTTTTTTGGACTACGGAACCCTAGTAAACTTTAAACTTTAGCGATTTTCACACATTATTAACTTTGCTATGTTGTTTTAGAGGGGGCTGAATTGGATTAAAAGATAGCAGAATAATATAGCAGCTTTACAAGAATTAGCAAACTGTAATTTTAGAGAAGAAATGGTAAAGCAAAAGGTAGGTAAAGTAGTAAATTCCACATGACAAGTTACATCTTAGGGGAAGAGGGTCAAAATTAACTGAATTTGAATAATTCACCCATATAACAAAGTACTATTGGATCTTTAAAAAGATATTAGGAATATTCGTTTTCCAATGGCTCCAGATGTAGCCCAGAAATTATATGGAAGAAGATTGCAAAGGTTGAAAGTGTCTTCCCGAATGAAGCCATCTTTTGATAGCCTAAATATCGAAAATCATCTGGAAGCTCCTGATAAATATATACATGTGGGGATAAACACACACAAATTGCGTTAGACAGTTGTGAAAGGTAGACATTAACTCAAAGGGATAGAGATAGGTTGAAAGCTTTTGAAATGTAGTGCTAGTGGAGAATGGAAAGAATAAGCCGAATAAAGAAGAACAATGCAGAAGTATTGATAATGGTAAAGTAAAAGAAACGTCTGCTCAAAACAATTGTAAATAGAAGAAGGAAAAATGATGATGATGGAGCACTTGAAAAGACATAAAGTTTTATAAAAAATTCATGGAAGAAATTATCGAAGGAAAAAGAGGCAGAGAGGACGAAATCACGTCCGGTCTAAAATTTTGAATTTTAAAAACAAAATAATATCTTTAGGTTCCATTGTCGAAAAAATGTTGTAGGCTATAAAAATAGGTAGAGAGAGATCATAAGCCTCTAAAAAAGGTAAAATGGTTGTGTGAATATTTTATAACAAAAAACTCATAACTTTGAAGTAGGTATTAAAAAAGAAAAGATGAAAGAAAATCTCGAAACTTTCTGGGCTGACTAGTATACGTATACAATAGTTAGACAACAATACGAGTAAATAAGAAAACTGAAAGAAAAGTCGGCTTATATTGAAGAACTAACTCAACAAATGATCGAGAATCGCGAACTTGAGAATGTAATATAACTCTAGAAGGAAGGTCGGGAGGCTATTGTGTATTTTTTAATAAAATAACAGAGTAGCTACACAATCTTCCTTCTTCGATATCGAGAGCAATTATTTGTATTCGTCGCATGACCAGAAAGAAGGCCCGTGAAATTCTATTCTATTTTTTAAACTGATTAAGAAGACAATGGAATAAAATGCACATTAAATCTCAAAACTTTACTAGGAGGACCCGGGCATCATAAAAAGAGTTTGTTTTATGACATTTACCTAAATCTCCGCAAGACGGCATCGGATTTCGGTTTCTGAAGTCGTCGTATGGTTTTCCACATTGAATTGTAACTTGAAAAAAACTAAATATTTGGAATGACAGTGACTTGACATCATACATGTTAAAACAGGTCAGTTCGGGTAGGTCTCGCGCCCCAATGGTTCCATACCATTATAATATTTTTTTTACAAAACTTACAAGCATTTATTACTCGGTAAATATCTAGGCGCTTCGAAAGAATGCGTTTATCCCGCCCCCGCGTCGCACTTTACTCCAGCCCCCTTATTGTCTAACTTCAATATCCATCGCTTCAAAAGCGTCGTGATTGGCCAAAAATTATGTGAGATGTAATTTCTAACCAATCACGGCGCGTTAGAAAGCGATTGCGATGGATGTCGAAGTTAGACAATAAGGCCCCAGGTCTCGGTACCAACGGAGCGAAATACAAAATTTCCTACGAAATGTCTGAAATAAAACTGCAAAACTAAGTTAGTCAAGTAATATTCCACATAGAATGAGAAATTATGTGTGGTTGTTTGGTTATAGTGGAAGTTTGATCATTTTCTGAGTCAACTGGATGTTCCCTATAGGTTTTCATGGGGAACCAATTTGTATATGAAATTCATTACGTAGATTAGAGGGTAACTTCGAGTTAGAAGTCAGATTTTTTACCAGCGCCATTAGTCCGAAGACTTCTGTAGGAGGTATCGTTTCTGTTTGATATCTCTCATGGGCCCGAGTAAATGTGTCTTAAAAGACGGACAACAAAGCAATCCTATAAGGGTTTCGTTTTTTAATCTTCGGTAAAGGAACCCTAAAAACCGGTAAAATGAATGGAGTCTGAGGTTATGGCATACTTCGACAATCCTCAACTTTTTCTTTTACGAACTCATATTCTCTTGTATGTCGTTGTCTCCTGGTACTTTAGGCACTCCGTTTTTGCCTCAGATCAATTTGCGTGCGTTCCGTTTTCAACTCTTTACAAAAAACTTCACAAGTCCGACAGAACATAAATAAAACTAAATATCTAAATTCTTCGATAGCTAAAAATAATATAACTTGAATATTAATGACAAATAAGTACACAGACTTCCAACAGTTACAAGTAGCCACAACAGTTTATCCGTTTTTAACATTAATTTTAGTATTACTTCTTTCTATTTTACTGTCTTTTTATATGAAAGTATCTTATTGTATATTTCCCTAATCCCTATCATACAAAGTTAGAATTTTAACTTAATATCGATATGAATACCACGAAACGATCTTGGAATTTCCAATAAATTACAAAAGTTGCGACGCGACGTGACCTTTAGGTATCATATTATATTACCGGATCGTTATACTAGACAAATGTGCGAAAAATATTCATGTGAAGTAACATTTAAACGAGGAAAAAAATACCAATTGATTTAAAGAGAATTTACCTTTGTAGGGATATATTGTATCAAGGTAGATATTTATTGTAGTACATATTATCGAGAAAAGGTACGTAGTGCCCCGCTCGTTTTTCATGATGAAATTTTTATCAAGCCAGAACAATGGCGGGTAATTATACTATACAGCAAACCCGCTTCCTTCCCAGAAGTTCAATGAAAATAATTTATAATATTTTCAAAGTTAGCGAACAACGTTTACCGCAAATAAAAGAAGTCCAGGGCGGGTATTCTGACACGAGCGCAAAAATTGCTAAGGCAGATTGCGTGTGATATTAAAAAGAATTTTGCACTGATATGTATTGATTATTTTGATCGAAAACTTATAGTGAGCATTCCTTAAATCCTATAGTTTTTATTTGATGTGGTTTAGTCACTCTAATTTCCATAGCATGGCGTTTATTTAACTTTAAACAAATATCTAATGATTGGTATTGCGAGTGAGAAATAATGCCGGAATAGCCGCCCTGTTGTTATCACTTTCCAACGCAAAACTAGTTATTAAACGTTATACATATATTTTTATACGCACTTACTTAAAAACTGGTATTACTGGTAAATAAGAAGCTGTATTAGCTACTTACAATATTGCTGTATGTCATATCTAACTCTAATATTGTTACAATTTTAGTCGATGGAAAATATGATAAATAAACTGTTAGTGATATTGAAACGGCTACTCACGATTTAATAGTCGGATTTCGCCTGACTAGTTTCAATGTATTCGCACAGTTTCTTCGGAGGCAAACATGGTTACCCGGCGGTTTCCAGTTTGAGTAGCCATTTCAATATCAATATGAATCTAAACCAGGAATCTTTTAGTGATAAATTGTTACACATATAATGTATATAAAATACCTAAAGCTTAATTTACAATCCACCAAATACACTGTTGAGTTTTGTTACCTTAGAGCACTAACCGCTGTTTTGCTTAGATGCTACTTCTGACTGAGACAAAACGGTAAATTGAAAACTTGGCGGATGGTGCTTGGGGGTAACTAAACTCGCCACTTCACTTACCGAAGTGAAGGTTAAGTGACATTACTTCAGATAAAAGGTAATACCGTAGAACCTACTACGACTTTCTATATAACAGCCAACATATTCTGGTGACGTAGAGGCAAACTCACGTTAGGTTTTTATAAAAATCTATGGAAGTATGAGCACATCTAACTAAGTGAACAACCTGTTTGATTAGCCATATTTACTAAAAGAGCGGCGCGCGTCTATTCTCTTATTTGTTTGCGAAACAATAATGTTTGCAACACCTCGTCGCCCCAGCTCTTTCACCTACCCGACGCATGTTTGACTACTCCGCGCAATAGACTGGCGGAAAAATCTCAAAGTCCTTCTGCTTTCAACATCTAGCGGCAGTTTGTGAAAACATTTTGGCACCGGCTTTCTTTAGACTAATTTGACCTTGCTGAACACGACTTACTCGCAAATCCTCCCGAAGTTATTCGGGGAAGACTAAGAGGACAGCTCGCAGACAGGCACAACCAGGCGGCCCACCAATGCCTGGGACCGATGGATGGCGGTTTATCCATCCCCAAATGCCGAGCCTTATAACAGACTGGTGACTGGCAGAGGCGTCACTGGTGCAAGAGTTTCGTCACCGCGCTCACCAACCCGCCTGCCCAGCGTGTGTGAGTATGGGCATTTCTTCCAGGAGGACCACCAAGAGTGGCGAAATCCTATGTCCAGCAGTGGACGAAACAGGCTGATGGATGGATGGATGGAACACGACTCTGCTCGATGCCTGCCCCTCCCCTCTAAAACATGTCCCTTAGCCTTGGTCCTTTTCATTCAGTATTAAAGAACATGATATTTTTGCTCAAATTGTGATCATAGCTGATGATGAAGAGCCGGAGAATATTTGTTTGTCTTCTAGAAGTGCAGAGTGTTTGTTCATACTAATTTCGATGATGAAACAATGAAAAGTATTATGTTTCGGCTTCACGGTCGTTCAAAATTAATAAAAACAAAAAATTAAAATTACAGACTTTGTCATAAATATGTATAACATACATACATCATACAATATACATACATACATATATAACATATTGACTAGTGTTACAATAGTCCTAGCACCTACAATAGTTCTAAATTGTTTATACCGCGTTCAATTAAAATCTCAGGTTTATATTTCGTCCTTTTATTTTTATTGACATTCGTTCATTCCACACACATTTTAAATCGGTATATTATCAATAAAAAAATAAAACAAAACTTAAATAATCTACTCTTTTTCTGCGTCGTGCGAATAATATGACGTTATCCCGCCGGTCCCTGGACAGTAACTCTATCCCGCTTCTAGTATAAGTTTTTATTGGCCAGAACAGGGTTCCAGAAAATAGTACCGCGCATTGGGAAATTGCGAGGGTAATTTGCATCAGCTCGTTCCATTCATCAGGACTGACTCGCCGCGGGGGAACTTTGAAGGCGAACGTTATTTCCCCTGGCAGGTGGGGCTTTGTTTCCAACTACTACTATCGCGCTAGTTATCCGACTTATCTGTCAAAAGTAGACATGACGTTTTGAAATGTAATATATTGATGGCGAAGCTCAATACTTTTCTGTTTCTTTTATTTCGATTAATTTCTTTCTTAAACGGTCGATTAGTGACCAAATCGACCCCTAAATATGAATGTCACAAACACTGTGTTTAATAAAACTAATCCGTCGCATTTTGCGCACAAAATAATACTTTTGAAAAAATAAGTACTTCTCTTTATATCTTACCCCTAAATATTGAATGAGAGCCAAAGAGTGAGAGTAATGTGATACAAAGATTTTTCTCCTGACAGGTGATGATGACTCTTCAGATTTCTAGCTTGCGGATTAATGTGCTATGCTACGAGGGTTCATAAACAAGAAAATTACTTTATAAGCGAAATAAAGCACAAAATAAAATAATAAATAAAATCCTTTTTTAAATCTTTGGACTCAAACGAATAAAATAAGTTTAGATCGCTGAAACTGATCTAATATTTGATGTTGAATCATTTGTTTTCAAAAAGTTTGTCATGTGAAATGTTGATAAAAGTAGGTATCAATTAATTTCATTAAACAGTGTTTGATTGGTAATAGTACATTACTGCTAAGACGCGGACGAAGGGCGAGGACTTTTATATACGAGGCCAGGGTTGTTAATTATGGTCGAAGCAAGTAGGTACAGTGCTTTTCTCAAAAATAAAATGAGACATTTTCATGTTTTTCATGATAATGAGTTATATCAAATAAAATAAACTTACTAGGTCATACTAAAAGTCAGTCATGTTTTTTGTAACTGATTTCTTCAGCAAAGCATTAGTGGAGTACAACATATATTAAAGCCCGCTTCTGAATTCATTTTGTAATTTATTTGTTAAACACTTTCAACTAAAATATAAAGCAACAAAAAATCCCGCTTTTATGCAACTATTTTTTTATTGTTGCCAGCCCGGCAAACGTATTTACCGCCATGCAGCCTTCTTAATGGACAACGCCATCTAGAGGAACGCTAAGAACTAAGAAAAAAAAAACAATGGGAAAAACGCTCATTGAGGTTAAATTTTAAGCATTCAATGGTTTTAAATATACCTATACAATCAATAAAAATTATATAAGGTCCTACAATTTAAAGTGAAAAAAAATAAACAGATGATAGAGTATCCGAGAGCACATTCCACGAAAAAAATTTTTTTCTTCTTCTGGAATTTGATCAGTTAACGATACATGATCTACCCTAGAATTATTTTCACTTATTATTGTAGGACCTTATATATTTTTGTTATTATTATTGCAATCATAAAATATAGCAATAATTTCTACATTCTAAACATGAAATTGTAATCCATTTTATTTTTCTTTGTAAATTGGCCGCTTAAAACAGTCTCTTAAAAACAAATACAGATAGTTTTAAAGAGAAAACATAATATGAAATGTACTCTGTGAACAAATGGTATGTAATGGATTTTCATAGAAATTTCCTGGACAGTTATTCAGATTTCCTGAACACTTTTAAATAGCTCGCCAGGATGGAGTATTTTCTGATAGGTCTTTACAGCATCTAATGGTAATGTTACAATGTATCTTTGAGAAAATAATACTTAACCACAACTGTGGCCGACTCATAGAGCGCTCAGTTTACGCTTTGGAACACTTCTGAAACCCCCTCGGGGATTGATGCCTTATGTTTTTATTCATTATGTTATTGTACTTGTCGAAGTATGAATTTACTTCACATAACGCGCGATAAGTTCTTGAAATCAATTAATTCAACATATTATATAAAACCAGCTTCAGCGATCTAAACTTATTTTATTCGTTAAACGCCATAGCTTAAATAAATGATTGTATTAAAAAGGTTTTTCATTTATTATTTTCAGTGCTATATTGTCCTATATAAAATGATAAAAGTAAAGATGAATTATTATCACTTGAGAAAATCCAACGTGATTGCCATATTTTTGGCACAAATACACACTTTTTATGCAAGTTTCATTATCATCACAGTGTTTTTCGTTAAACATGGAAGTGTCAAATAGAGCGAAGTAAAATCGAAATATTATAAACACAATCGCAAATAGAAGGACAAACTAGCTAGGCAACATACTTTTAGACATAAATGAAGGGTTCTTACAATAATAGAGAAAGAGAAAGGCCAAGAAAGGAGTACGTTAAAACAGCTGGTAGAATTGAGTGGTAGCCAGTCGTACCAGTAGTTGAAGGAGAAAGCCCAGAATAGTGATGGATGGAGGGTCCTGCAACAACAGGGGACGCTAAGACCCCTTAATATTAATGATGAATGTAAAAATAATATATTTAAGTTCCACCATTAGAACCTGGGTCTCAGATTGAGGGTTCTATTGATTGAGTTATTGTCGCTTTTTACTGAATACCCAAAAAATACCAAAGTAAAAATATTTATTTGTGTCTTCCACCATTTGGACATTTTAGAATTTACGCTAGGTACATTGGTAGTAAAAAAATAGATTTTAAAACAGGAGTACTTCCTAACTACAATAGATAGGGTTCTGACCAAAAAACATGTTATAAAGGAGGCCTTTTCTAAGACACCCACAACCACCCAAAACGTGATAGAGAAAAATTCGCTGCATTGAAAACAAATGCAAAGTGAAGGCTGTTTTTTCAGTTCAAAACAGTAGTCCGTCCAAACTAATAAAGTAAAAATAACAATAACCTATTTTATCTAAAACATAGAACTGCCTGTTTTTTTTTAAACGCTCTCGTGTTCTTTTATAATTCACTTTATTAATTAAAAAGCAGCATTATCCAACCTTTCCTTGATTCACCGCACTACTGGAACGCACTTTTTCAGATATGTTTATCTCTTTCGTTGTGCGGTGAACATATTGCGCCTGTTAGTATCCTAGCAAGTAGTTAACATGTACGCGTTTTGTATACATACAAGTACAGACCTCACAAGAGTTTTTCCACCCTGTACGAGTATAACCAAGTTTTTTAAGTTAATTTTGTCTAAGCTTAAACGTGTAGGTGGAGGGAGAAAATGTTTGCTCGAATTAATTTATTGACATTGTAACTGCAAGCAAAAATTTAATGTTAACGCTAGCTTTTTGGGCGCGGCATTATATTAGTTGGTAGATTAGTTTCTTGCCATCTCAAGATAAAATTTTAGCTTAGATCAAACTATTCTGTTGCAAAAGTTTCATTAATTGATTAGTTTATTAGCTGGAATTGCCATACATTTATTTAATTTTATACTTTTTATTCAAAAATAAGAAAACTAATAGTTAGTTGTGAGTTTTGGAACGATACCGTTTAAATATAAAGGAAAAAAAAACAATTCTAGGCTACTATATTTCGACCCCTTCGAACACTGAATATATTTAGATGGGATCTCCATTGTAGCAATCTCCTGGGAGTAACTAAAACAAAATTGTCGATAAAAAAATCTAAACCTCAGTATAGTTCATCCATTGCTATGTTAGATGGGACAACGTGCACATTATTGTACATTATTTGGACTACGTCGGTAATGTGCTAATTTATTTAAAGTATGTAGTAAAAATGTTGTGTCTATAAATTGCATATCTTTGTGAAAATTTAAATGAAATGGGTTATTGGTATTGTACTGAGTCCAAAAGCGCAATTTATAGATTTCTTGTCCGTCTGTATGTATGCAGGTTTCGATGTAACTCGAGACTCACTGAACGGATTTGGATGCGTTTTTTTAAATTATGATTGTAGTGACCCTGGTCAACATAAGGGGTCTTTATAAAATAACGCTCAAGCCGAAAACGGGGCAGATACTGAATAAACGCGGGCGGAGCCGCTGACAGGCTAGTTAGTCGATAAATGAAGTACTGGACGGCTCTGTATAATGAATCAGGTATCAGTTGGTTAGCGTGGGTACAGCCGCGGGCAAAAACTAGTATATATGATTATAACTTTAATTGTTAATCGGAAAGCTGACAAGTGCAGATCCTGAAAATGAGTTTCAAAAGTGATTAAGACCTCATCGATTGTTTTGAGGATTAAATCACTGTTTTCGGTTACAAAGAAAAGCTTTGCAAGCTACTAAATTAGTTTTCAATTTGGTTGGGTATATTGATTTATCTTTGTAAAGCTGAGAGTAGACATGCTATCTAATAGCACGAAAGCATGCTTTTACCAAGCAAATGCTACCTAGTAGCATGTGTATAAGTTAATATTATTTACCTTTCGCTCACGCTGTGTGACGTCATTTCTAGTCAATCATGATACTTTTGGAAGCTATAGCGAGCTGTTGAAGTGAAATAATAACATAATATCAGTCTGTATTCTTTTGCTTGATGTATAATAAATGCTGCATATCGCATAAAGTGAAGTGACTAGATCCCATCTAATAAAAGCTATTTAATATAGGGAACGATTCCTTTAGGTTTTCAATCAAAAATCAACACTAGATCCGTAGAAAATCCTTTTTAAAATCACCCCAAATTGCAATTTGCAATTTTTACGCACGTACCAGAATATCCGTCCAGCGGCCGTAGATGCTCTTATCACGCGCGACCGGCACATCTCGCGGCGCCACTTGTCATTTGCCACTTGTATTTTAATCGATGTCACACCGATGTGCGTTACATTCCGCTCTGCGCCCCGGTGCAGAACGGTCGCGCTCTCAGTCGGTCCCGCCACCGACCGAGTGCCGCCTTGCGCCGACGCGCGAAGCTGCCTCGCAGCCGCCGCCGTCGTCGCCCTGCGACAACGCGCGAAGCTGCCTCGCAGCTGCCGCCACTGCCGCCGCCGCAGCGCCCGCACCTGCGGACCGTGAGCGAAGCTGCCCGCAGCTGCCGCCACTGACGCCACCAGCTCGCCGGAGAGTAAGAAAACACCCCCCCCCAACAACCTCCAGCACCCCCAACACCCCCCATACACCACCCCCAACTGCCCCAAAACTCCCCCCAACTGCCCCAAAACTCCCCCCAACTCCCCAAAACTCCCCCCAACTCCCCCAAAACTCCCCCAACTCCCCCAAAACTCCCCCAACTCCCCCAAAACTCCCCCAACTCCCCCGAAATCACCATGGAAGCTGCTCCTATAATAGAGCTCTTCCAAAAGTTCTGCGTAGCCCAAGGCTACAGCATCGAGAAGGCCGTCTTCTCACAATTTCTAGACGCAATCAACACGTCTCCTTCCCAAAAAGCCCCGGCCCCAGAGGCAGACTCCCCCGAGTCACCCTCACCGGTCCCCCCCCAATCAATGGAGTTCTCAGACAGCTCGTCTGTGAACTCCGAACGGAAAAGGTCAGCCCCCTGCTTTTCCTCCTCATCGGACGCTGAGTCCGACACCCCAACCCTCACCGGTTCCATCGGCGACGACGAATTCGTCATAGCCGAAAACCGGAAAAAGAGGCACAGGAAGCGCAAAGCGCTCTCCCCCCTCCTCCTGACGACGGTAACCCCCGCCCCCGCCCCCACCACGGCCACCCCGCCGGCCCCTAAGGCACCTTCCCGGTGCGAGCCTGTCCTCGCCCGGAAGCAGACCCCGCCTCCCCTCTTCCTCAGAGACAAGTCCCAATGGACCGCGCTCTCTAAAATGTGTAGTGATCAAAAAATCAACTACACCAAAGCCACCAACACTCAAGAAGCCATCCGAATCTCGACCGCTTCGATCAACGACTTCAGGAGTCTGAGAAGCCTCATGACAGTCAAAGATCTCCCATACCACTCCCACCCTCTTCAGGAGGAACGCAAAGTCCGCGCAGTCCTCCGCGGGATACCCTTCGAGGTACCCAACGAAGAGATCATGAATGATCTCCAAGCCAAAGGCTTCCCTGTCGAAGCCGTGCACAAAATGCACAGCAGTTCAGGGAAGAGATTTCCTCTTGCCCTCGTCATTATGACGAACTCCCCCCAGGCCACAGAGCTCTTCAAAGAGGAACGCACAATTTGCGGCCTCTCTAAAATCAAGGTCGAGCGACCAAACCGCCGCGGCTACCCCGCCCAATGTCACCGTTGCCAACTTTATGGCCACGCAGCGGCAAACTGCACTGCCCCTCCAAGGTGCCGTAAGTGCCTCATCCCCCACCTCACCAAAGAGTGCACGAGGAATCGCGATGATGGAACCCCTCCATCCTGCGTCCTCTGCAACCAATCAGGTCACGCGGCCAGCTACAGAGGCTGCCCTCGAGCCCCTCGCCCCACCCAACCCAAAGCAAAACCCCCCAAACAAACACCACTTCCGGCAAAAAGTGCCGCCAACTTCCCCCCTCTACCCAAACTGCCCACAGCTGCAGCCCCCCAGCCGAAGCCGATCCCTACCCAAGCATGGGGCCCCAAAAAGGCCACCACCCCCACCCCTTCACCACCTGTAGCCACCCAAAAAGTGCTCCAGCCACACCCAAACGTCTTCACGCCATCCCTGGCTGATGACATGAGACTCGTCCATGATGTTATATCAAACATCAACATCTCTGAAATCTCAGTCCTCGCGCAAAAACTTCGCGCCTCCCACTCTTCTCAACAGCGCCTTCTGGCGCTAGTAGAGCACTCCCACCTCCTCAACTCTTTGTAAAGCCCCAAATGCAAACAGGTCGTTTGAAACCCAAGGGCATTTCGCTCATCTCATTCAACACCAGAGGATTACGCCCAAATCTCCCTGAGCTAAAACTCTTTCTCAAAGATAATGAAGTAGACTTACTACTACTTCAAGAGACGTTTCTCAAGCCTAAGAACCTTAAGGGTCTTTCGATACCGAAATACTCCCTCCTTCGCAATGATAGGACTGATGCCGACCGAGGAGGCACAGGAATTTATTATAGGAAAGCACTCCACTGCTCTTCCCTCCCCACGCCAACGCTCCAAACCATGGAAGCCACCATATGTAGACTGGCAATGTCAGGTCACCAAACCCTGATCATTGCTTCTGTCTACATCCCTTCGGGCAAAAGCCCAGTAAAAAGTGACTTCCAAACCATTCTTTCAATGGGGGAGTCCGTCATTATGTTTGGAGACTTCAACTCTAAACATACAGACTGGACCTGCCTCAATACCAACCCAAATGGTATGAAACTCCTTCCTATAACCGACGAGCTTGAACTTAACGTTCTATGCCCATATGCCCCGACACATTACCCCGATAATACGGACCACTCACCGGACGTATTAGACTTCGCACTCACAAAGGGTGTCTCCCTAAATCTCAGGGCAATTGAAACACTGGACGACCTTGGCTCAGACCACCGCCCAGTCTCCCTCAAGCTAGGTCCCCCAAACAATATACCACCCCCTCCCAAAACCTTCACAAATTGGGAAGGCTTCAAAAACACTCTAGCCTCGGCCATGGATGCCCCTGACTCCCCTCTAAAAATTTCATCTGACTACTTTGATAGTACAGATAAAATCGACTCTACAATTGATTCACTTACGGAGCTTATTAACTCCGCCCTCAAAGGCAACGAAAAGACCTCCCCTGAGCCATCTGCTCAACAACTTCCCACTGATATCGCCAACCTACTCAAGGCTAAAAGAGCAGCCCTTAGGAGAGCGGCGATCTACCCCACTCCGGAATATAGAGCGACAGCGAATCAATTGATCCGCAAATTAAAGTCAGCTCTATCGGAACTCAATGACTCCCGTAAAAGCGAGCTCATGGAGCAGATATCCCCTTCTCACACTGCGTTCTATCGAATGGCGAGAGCCCTCAGGATAGACGCAATCACTCACATTCCCCCTTTGACCTGCCCCGATGGCTCAACTGCCTTCGAGGATGAAGAAAAAGCTGAATGCTTCGCGGACAGCATTGCCTCACAATGCTCCCCCAGCTCCCAACCAGTTGTCCCCTCCCATATCCAAGAGGTAGAGGATGAGATTCACTACAGAAACTCCCTCCCACTCACCTCCGACCCCATCACAGTGACCGAAGATGAAATCCTTTCCTTCATCAGAGGTCAAAAGCCCAAAAAAGCGCCAGGCGCGGACGGGATCTCCAACAGAGCCCTCAAACATCTGCCCCAACAAGTACTCACCTTGTTAGCCCTCATCTTTAACGCCTGCTTCGACTACGGCCATTTCCCCAAAGCGTGGAAAGAAGCCATCGTCATAGGCATACCCAAGCCAGGGAAGCCTCTAAACCTCCCCGCTAGCCATCGGCCAATCAGCCTCCTTAAATCAATGGGGAAACTACTCGAAAGGGTTATACTTTCCCGCATGAAAAGGCACCTCTTCCCTACAGACGGTGACCCGATCATCAACTCCTACCAATTCGGATTCAGAGCTAAGCACTCTTGCCCCCAACAAGTCCACCGAATAGTAGAATATATCCTAAGCGGATTCTACCCAAAACGGTACCCTACTGTTGCCGTCTTCTTCGACGTAGCTAAAGCGTTCGACAAAGTCTGGCACGAAGGCCTCATCTATAAACTTTATAAGACAGGCCTCTCCGACCGCCTTGTCCGATTGGTGGCATCTTATCTTAAAGATCGCACCTTCAGATTCAGACACGAAGGGCTGCTCTCCTCCCCACGCCCCCTAAGAGCTGGAGTCCCCCAAGGATCAGTTCTCTCACCCATACTTTACTCGTTATACACAAACGACATCCCTATCCCCGAGAACGGGGTACAGCTATCCCTCTTCGCAGATGACACTGCACTCTATACTAAAAGCCGTCTCTCACAGACAATAATTAAAAAACTCCAAAAGTCCATCGACGCTCTTGGAAAGTGGTTCGCACGATGGCGTATCGATGTGAATCCTGAAAAGAGCGTCGCAATCCGATTTGACCATAAACGTAGGATTCACTACGACCCCCCCCCCAACCTCCGCATGTTAGGTACCCCAGTCCCCTGGAAAAACACTGCCAAATATCTAGGAGTCACTCTGGACTCTCGTCTATCCTTCAAACCTCACATAAATAGAGTGACGCGTACAGCCCGTTTCTATCTGAACAGGCTGAACAGCATGTTAGGCAGACACAGTAAGATGTCTCTCAGAAACAAGCGAACACTATACAAGGTCTGCATCCGACCTGTATTAACGTACGCTTCCCCCGTCTTCGCACATGCGAAACCCAATATCCTGCATAAAATGCAGGTAACCCAAAATCTATTCTGCCGGAAAGCGGCCAATGCACCCTGGTACGTGCGCAACGCGGACCTCCATCGGGACTTAGAGCTGCCCACCCTCCAACAATTCATGAAATCCCTTTCAGAGACATTCTTCAAATCTGCCGAAGAACACCCCAATCCGTTAGTACGCGAGACAGTTTCGTACACTGCTCCGACTATATCTCGTTACAAGGTTCGAAGGCCGAGAAACGTCCTCACCGATCCCCCTAACAAACTCTCAGAAGACTTAAATAGGCTTCAAAAAGCTCATGATGAGCTAAAAGCTCGAGCCACTCATACAGAGCCTAGCTCTTCCCTCCAACTAGTATAGATCCCTGTTGGGATCCTTCCCAGCGGATGTCCCTTAGGACCCCGCTAGCACCCCCTTCCCCCCAAAGGTGGGTCGCTCAGATAAAGGTTTTAAGACCCTCCAGGGCCAAACCAACTTACTAGGTGGAGTTTAGTGGGTAGGCACTTCTAGTGAGTCCCACATAACCAACGCAGTCGGCTGTGTTGGTATGCTATGAGCATTCTCCACCTCCCTCCCACCGAGACCTCCGGAGGGTGCCTTTGCTTGGGCGCAAAAAAAAAAAAAAAAAAAAAAAAAAAAAAAAAAAAAACGATGTGCGTTAAAAAGCGTGACAAACGAAGTGGCATGTGCTCGGTGCTTCGGGCGCAGGTTTCATGTTATTGTGTACAAGCACTACGTACTTACTATGTTGCTACGGAGAATTCAGTATTGCTGAAAAGTGAACGCTTTTCAGCGCATATTAAATATTTGTGGTAAACTTGAGGACTTCTGCTTTTTTGGAAAGTCGTTTTTTTGTTCGACTTTGTGGATGTTACAATCATTGTAACTTTTTATAAAAAATAGTCTCTTGAATAAATTCGAATAAAATTAGAATTTTGTTTGCCAATAATGAAAACAAATTAAGTTGTGTGGAATTTAGAAAAATTAAATGAAATTGAACAAAAGATTTTGTTAATATTGTACAAGTAAGAGTTCATTACCAATTTAGAAAAATCAATTGAAAAAAATTTTTACAAATAAAACGGTCTACATAGTAGATATCGGTTATTTATTTATGTATCGTATAAATTCAAGGGTACACAAACTAGATAAGTCGTTGGCCCGTGTTAGGCGGACTACGAGTTCAAGATCCGTTTGTGATTTATTTTATTTGAGAATTAGTTTCTAATTTAGTTTTCTATCTTGTTATTTATAGTGCATTCTAAAAAAAATTGAGTGTCTGAAGCGATGGATTTCGGTGTGAATAAAGTAATTAATAATTTATTTATTTTAGGGAAAAAAGGTTAGATCTAATACATTAAATAAAGTAGTAAAAAAGATATGTCTGCACATTGAATATTTTTATGAAATCTTAAATGAAATGAGTTATAAGTTCTGAGGCCAAAACTAAAATTTTTAGAATTTTTGTCTTTCTGTCTGTCTATATGGATGTTATATTTTAACTCAAGAAACCCTCATCAAATTTGGATGCGGTTTTCTCAATTATCATCGTCGTAGTGACCCTGGTCAACATATAGGCTTCAAGGGGTATTGATAAAATGACCGCCAAGCCGAAAACTGTCAATAATAGATTAACACATTCATACATCGATTGAAAGATATTTACATGCGTGCGAAGCCACGGGCAAGAGCTAGACACATAAATTAGGATCCACGTTGACAAATATTAAATTCAAAATTAGCTAGTCGACGTTGCAGAATTATAGTGGCGCATCCATGTACGAGAATGTCTACAATGAAACTCAATTTATTTCAAAACTCACCCCATTGAAAATGAAAACCAATAAATCTGCACAAAAGTACGGTCTTATTCACTGTTTTATAGAAACCTGCTCTTGCAACGCGAGTAGAGAGCGGGTTGCGCGCTATGTTTCAGAGTGATATGTAATTAAAACTGGCTACTATTTTCATTTTCTTTTTTTTTTCATTTTTTCTAAAAACGTAAATAGAAATTTTTTTTTATTTACTTTTAAGCACATTTTTCTGAAAATGCGTAAAGTATGCAAAGTTTTTCTTTACAGGGACGCAGAGGCATAAATGGAAAACAATTGTTTGTATTTTTTTTGCTGTTTTGTGTGCAAAAACTTGAACCGAGTATAAAAGCAAATTACGAGTATATCCATATCAGTTTTATTGAATTACATTATGACGATTTCTTTTTAATTTCTTTTTATCTTTGCCCATTTACTTGAAATAGAACGGACGCCAGTATGACAGACTACTTATTAGCAGTTCTTTTTGCGTTGTCATAGCCGGTAAAATCCTTGAGCTGGTCTTTACATATACGGTACAATCTTTTCGTAGGTAATAACTAAACACGATACTCGTACTTTATCAAGATAAATAAGATTGCTTACATAATCCTAATCCTCAGAAACACTCGCACAAAGGACATTTCATCAACCGAAATACTTTTGCGCAAATTATATTACAGGTCTGAAACCCTCCCTGGCTTGTCGTCACATTGACGTAGCTTGAAACCTCAAAGTTCAACATCGAAGGAGAACCAGGATAATCCAATATCACCATTTTGCAATTGATACTGGAAATTTTTCTTAGATCTTGCTACTCCCTACTGAAATTTACTTAATTTGGAGACGTGTTTCATTTGCAATGCTTTTAGAAAATCAAATGGAATGCTCATGTTGAGGTTTTAAAATCGGCGTACACTTGAGAGTTTTTAAATCTATTTATGATTACAATAAAATAAAATTGTAAGAAGAATTTGTTTTGTTCGCTATAGATTTTGAAAAATACAAAAATGGATGAGCGGCATTTAGTTCATCCTAGATGGTGGCACATGAACCTTAATTTCTTGGGCTACGTTAACAATGTGACCTATTCTCGTGCAGCAAACCCTAAATTTAGAGTTGAAACACCTAAAATAATACAAGCTCATTTAAATTGTATCCATCTGTGTTAAAGCCTATTTTGCAATGAAAAGTTTTAGGTTATGGCAGCTCCAAATTTAAGGTTTGCTGCACGAGAATAGGTCACAATGTGATATGTTAAATGTTATAAATGAACTACTCAACTAGGTAGATGGTGCAAACTGAGTCCGGTATCTGGTCACGTCTGTGCTCGTCATTTCCTCGACTTTGGCGAGAAACCGCATCCTGGTATAGTCACCGGCAATCATTTTCGAGTGGAAGTTTCGTTTTACTTAAAATTTCTCTTATTTTAATCGGAATAAAATTTCATTCTGAATGAAGTATTCTATTTTTACTAACTCCTGCCGCGTTTTGCAGCTAAATTTGACATTTAATATGGGTTAATCTACAATTATTCAATTGTTCTTTAAAAGAAAAATAATAGTTGTATCTTTAGTCTGCCTTTTTTTAGGGTTCCGTAGTACTTAAAAGGTACAAAAGGAACCTTTATGGTGAGACTCCGTTGTGCATCCGTTTGTTTGAAATTGTTCAAAATATTTCCAATTCGAAAGACAGAAAAATAAAAATAATATATCTTAAAAATAAAATTTGGGTATCAAATCGTAGATATTAAAGAGCTGATTATAAAAATATATACTTTTACTATATTTACTGGCACCGATTTCGAGAAATCTTCGAAAAACCACAAAAAATGCATTTCTCCCTCCCTTATTTCCGAAACTAATGAACCGAAAAATATGAAAAAAATCTGGTAATTTGAGATTATGTAAAGATTAAAGAAAAAATATAGCGGATGAGAAATTCACGATATCAAAATGACAAATTTGAATTTTTCATGTACGGTATAAAAATATTTGGGTCTGTCTTTTGTGGTAAAATCAATTCTTTTTTTAGTTATCATAAACAGTCATGGGCAAGATTTTAAATACTGTGTGGATTCGATTGATGGTTCTTGGTGGAATACCTTGACCGGTTTTTACTTACAAAAGAGCAAACCATAATTTTACAGATATTACCACAGTTATTAATTATTTTCTCATTTTTCTAAAATTATAATAGGTGTTTCACTCTAAGTTAAAAAAAACCCGTCTAGTGCGAGTAGGACTTAAAATGATTCGAATAAAAATTACAAACTTATCATTACCTACAAAATGTATGAAACATTAACTTTGCAGTTTTGTTTCATACATTTTATAAGTTTGTAATTTTTTTCAAATCATTTAAAAGTCTATTAACTTATTTGAATGGTACAGAACCCTCAGGAGCGGTTCCTACTCGCTCTCGACCGGATTTTTACTAAATTTTTAGGTATTATTAGGTTTTAATGAATCTGAATAATCATGTGGTTTCCCAGTTGCCAAGTAAGTTTATTAATTGTAAATTTTTTGCGTAAAGAATTCTCAAAATATATAATATACGTAATATTAACATTTGTAATAATTTGTATATACAAGTTAATTGATTGTTTCTTAAATAATATTTGTTTTATAAAGTATCCAAATCTTCAAAGAAGTGGGTTGTCGGTCCTGAATAAAGACCTTGATCGGCTATTTTTAGCCGCTCATCTTAAGTTTTCGAGGGTGCTTCCTCCAAAAAGTCAAAAGGTAAAAAAATCGTTTTTTTAGAAAGCCATCCGAAGAGGAAATTACACAAATGAGTAAATTTTATTATTTTAAAGACTTCTGATAGATGATAAATAAAACAACGAAGACCCACATAAAAATATTTAGAAAGTCAACAGGATAATGGCGAAAATAGGCCTAATTCATTCTCAATAAGATTTTCCTAGAGTTTCACAGGTTTGAAGGTTCACAGGTGCTATGAATGAAAGCAGCTTAGAAACGCATCAAACTTTAAGCAGCTTATTTGCGTCAAGTTGGCAACTTGCGTGCAAAGAAAAAGAATGCCCGCCTAAAGTTCATTTGGAATATTTATTGTTTGTTTGTTTATTTAATTACGTTTCATTTACTTACTTGCACTATGCATTCAAAAACATAGTATGATACACGTAGGTAAGGGCAATACTCACTCGTTACGTTTAAAACACTCGCTTATCGCTCGTGTTTCAAATCATCCTTGTAAGCTACTGCCTCCTTACCGTACTTATAGCATAAACTACTCTTTCCGCACATACGTTTCTTTAGAAAAGTTTTTCAGTATGATCAGTACCCCATGTAGTTTCATTTGAAGATACCTATGTATTTATACCCTGTATAATGTTTTAAGCCTAAGATCAAAAGTATTTGGGCATTTAACCTTTGAACTGTGAGTGTTCCGCTTGCTAAAATTCAAGTGAGTCCACTTACATAGAATTAAAAGGTCATACATAACATGCTCAGAATGACGCTCCCTACTTTCATGCGATTTTAAACCTCACGAAAGCGTTATAAGAACTGCCATTGGTAAGGTTGATATGACATACTTATAAGTATGCGGGTTATATAAAAAGGCATCCAAGTGTCTTGAGTAGTTTAAGCGTGACAGTTTGATCAAACGATTTGAAGTTCCTTGAACGTTCTTAGGACATTTTTATTATGTCTCATTGCAAAATAAAAGAACAATAAAAGAAAAATACACATGCTTCACGATTAGGGCTACATTGAGTCATCATGAATATCATAATATTTTTGTTTTATTGCATTCCTTTATAGGAGTACCTGTTTTCTGGCTTTAACTAAAGAGATTTTCGCATAGAGGTAGAAGGATGTTAATCAATTCACTTCAACATGATTGAAGTACTTATACTATAATATACATTGGCACTATTACCTAGGCCAATGGCAAAGACTTTATTATCTTTCGATAGAGGAAACTATTGGTTGGCTCATTCAATTATGATGGTCAGTTAATATAAATGGGTACGGTTGGAAACAAACGCCAGGTAACTTTGTTTGCAAAACTATCGTTTTCTGAATAATCAAGAAGTTATTTTTATTTATGGGGAGTAGTTATAAATAGTTAACAAACACATCACACAAATGAAATTATCATGAAAAGCTTTATTAAGAGATTATGTAAATAAAACGGGGGTTTATTCTTTCTATGTATTCTAAGAAATACACAGAATATCGGAACCTATTTCTGGTATATGCATTTAGAATATATATTTGTTTTGTTCTGAAAAACATGTTTCGATAAATTTTTCCTCGTTTGACGTATAGGAATCATGTACAGAACTCGATTTTTATTAGATAGAATAAGAATAAATTTGGCTAGCTATTTTAGTTATTTTTATAAAAATAAAAAAGTACTTTTTTCTCTGTCGCCCTGAATCTGCCCCTCTTGCAGTGTGCATTTTTTCGCTCGAAGTGATGGTGACAAAAATAAAATGTATGCTATGTTAGCTAAACTAAGCTACTTAGCCTCTAATTTTTATGTAAAAAATAACATTTCTAAGACAGATTATAACGTTTCCAATGCATTTTATATCACTATGAAAGGTAAACCCGTTACCGTTAAATACCAACTGTTCGTGAAATCGCAAATGGCGGAAGAAACGTACTCTAGCTCAGTAATTGGCTAAAATTTACAGACCTAATAATTTCATCCAATCAGGGTTGCCTAATAGTGGCGCCACTAACGCGATCGCAGCGTTAATTTCACAAATAATTTGGTAGGTCTGCAGATCCACCTTTGAATGGCATATGATAATACTACTCAAAGCGTTTTAAATTAATTGCTTCTAGCCCCCTTCCCCACGCCTCGTCTCGTGCCTAGGACGACTCCATGTCAACGTCCTCAAACAAAAACTCAACGTAATAAATTGATCGTATGTACTCTATTTTTACTAATTATAGGCACTTGGCCTTGATGGATGGTCTCAATAATTACATCGATATATAGTACCTATATTTTACGCATTGGAAATAACGTGGGCAGTAGAAATTTATAAATTTTTATCGTTTTGGTTTTCCCTGGACAGTCCCATCTCAATGTACACACGTAACAAACTTGATCCGCCTTTCATACCTTTATAATTTGATGTTAGAAACATTCTTTCTTAAGTCTCGTAACAAACCTACCTACCAAATGTTTGTAGGCTCTGTAGTTCGCGAGATTTCGTGATTAATGAGCCTGGTAATAGGTTTTTTTTCTGCTTATAATGTGGACGAATGGCCCATGAGATGGATATAATATCAAACATTTTGCGCCGTAATAGGTTACTTTTTTTATTTACTACTTCAATAGTAAAAAAAATAATAAAAATCTATCATGCTAAATTCTTTCATTGTTTTATTGTCTCGTATTTGTCAAGAATGGGCAATTAATCAAATTAAGTATGATAGTAATTGGCACCAGAAGTATACAAAACAAGTGTAATGTTCAACATTTTTATGAAATATTAAAACAAATATTCTTGGTTCCTGTTTCAAATGGTACATTTTGTCAATAGAAGTAAGCGACTTTTTTAGCTTTAATGTGTCGTATAATATTATTCCATTCGCCTAATACATATCACCCTAAATTGGTAATTTTATGTTTAATTGGTTAAAATACATAAATAAAAATATACCTATAGGTAGGAAATTTATGTGACTAAGATTACTCATTTAGAAAATACACCTCATGTAAGGCTTTTTCATTGTACAACAAATTCACCATGAGGGGCAATATTAAAACCGGACACAAGTGGCCAGAGGGGTTTCATGAAAGCACTTTACCAAAGTATTACAAAACTATTTTAACTTTCCGTATTGAGAAAGGGCACCATAAATATGTAAAACAGAGGTAAAATGTTATATTATAATTTTGTTCGCCTGATGACGACCCCACTGAAGGGGTCGAAATAGAGCGTTAAACGGAATCATAATTTACTAAAAATAATAAAGCTAATAGTACTAATAGTAGTGCTAGATAGATAGCTATATCCAAGTTCTAAGCAATAATGACATCTAAGATGTCTCATTATGAATATATTTGTTAGCATATTCTTATTCTTTATTGCACTAACATGGAAACAGGTTACGTTAACTATGAAATAATATGTAAATTTGCGTGCTTAACTCCAAAAAGAGTTTTTTTCCAGCAAAACCACGATGAAACATCAACAAAAAAAGAAACATAGTAATCAAACATGTGTGCAAAGAAAAAAATAACGGATACAGATTTCAAGACAAAACATAAATATTAAATTCGAGTATAATATATATATTTACTTATTGGACAGTGAGAGGTAATGTTCTTTCAGCTTTTTTTCAAGGAACTGATATGATAGTATGTTAGTCACGAATGCAGTGCAGTCGAGCATTCCACAGCCTGATTGAGTCGACATTGAACGATTTGCCATAAGCACAAGTATTATGTGGAGGGGTTTTTCGGATCTACCCTCAGAGATCAAGAACTCAAAACATTTGCGAAAATAAGGCGGAGAAAGTAGATTCCTACTTGTAACTACAACTGTATATAATTAACATAGAGTCGAATGTATATCTAAAGTCATAGAGTCTAAGAACTGAACCTTTGTCTTAGAGTCCTCAATCATCTTTAGTACTAGAAGTAATGAGACGTGTGGATTTATCAATATTGTAAAGGTGTAAATATATAACAAAACAGTGCTTATTTCAGAAATGTAACACAATATATAGCTAGGCATACCTACCACCTGAAAGCAGGCTCTCTCTCTCAAGAAACCTGATCAGTACTGGGCTGAGTTTACAAATAATTAGGTGCTTCAGCGGTATTCATTACACGTAAATACAAGAAGGGTCGCACTAAATTACGACAAGGGTTTAACTTGAGAGGGAAATAAGAAAGTTGCTTAAACTATGCAGAAAATATTTTATCTTTTAACTCACAGTCTTGTTTACATAAATCCTTACACGCTTCGGTGCTTTTAAAGTTAAGGTAAACGAACGTTCCTTTGTGTGTTGTAAGAAAAAAAGTAAGGTCTTCTAAAATCATCTCAGCTTACCGAGATCTTTGCGTCTTGGTCGCTTATTTTCAACGACGCGACCAGATGTTTTAAGAGAAATAATATTTAATGCAAAAGTCAAATGAAAGTTATAAGTAAGAGGAGATTATCCTCGTTCAAATTGTTTACATTTCAACGAAGTTACCGAATCTGTAAATGTTTGTTAAAATGATTAAACTACTTAGTACTGATTAAATTCTGACATAAACTTATTACCCTAATGATAGGTAAAACAATCAAGATGTAAATGATCTCGAGGGGCTTGAAATTCATCTTCTATAACGTAATTGATATAAAGTAATTGCATTTGTTGCTGAAAATAAGAACATTTTAAAGACGCAACAGTTTCAATAAAGAATTGTCGAGAAAACGAGATGGCGAATTTCAAAGAAGCACTTTCTAAATTAAAAACCAAACCTTTTAGAATAAGTATTATGGTCAAGCAAGAACGACAACGGGTTCATGTCGTGACAGTGCCATTCCTTATTTATTGAACAGTAAAACGATACTTTTGTGATCCTCATACATTTTATAAACGAGCGGTGCTCTTTATTCTTTTAAGACCACAAGAATACAGGTAGATTGATGGCTATAATTTTTAATATTTGAACTGTACTAAGATGTTTAATAAAAACCATATATTTATCAGATTTTAGCAAACTTTTTACAAAAATTCGTAAATTAAATCTTAATTCTTACACTAAAGACTCTATTTTTATGGCAACCAAGGCACCTCAATCGACAACATTACAAATTAATAATTTATACAAAACTAAATCCATTTCGAGATCAAATTGGCCTTCCGAGCATCGGATTAAAAAAAAAAAACAAAAGTTTGTAAACACAGGAATTTAAAAACAATTATCTTTTCTTTCAAGTACATTCCGTATTTAAAAAAAATCAACTGTCATGTCATTGTGACTGTTGACATTGACAGCGAACATAAACATGCCAAGTTTTTTTTAAAATAATCCCTCGGCAATGAACATCGAGTTTGAAACCCTCAGTTGCGACTTACGTTCTTTTAGAATGAGTCAATAAGAAAAAATACACATAATAAAACAAAATGAAAAATACGTAAGCTTTATTTTTACGCCGACTTTCAATATAAATAGTGAAAACAAATGGTTACCTGAAATGAAATGATGTCGATTTTAACTCATTAAAAGCAAACTGATGTTATCCTCTTACGATGAGAACGATATGCAGGCAAGTAACTTACGCGTCCCGCCTAGTGCGCTCGTCCCAGAACTTCTCCCAGAAGGTGGATCTGTTCTTGATGCGCAGCACGCTAGTGCTCAGAGTCCTGGGCAGGGTGCCGCCGCTGCTGCTGCTACCAGACATGGCGGCCATGCCTGTAGCCATGCTATGCTCAGAGGCTGAACTCTTCGTGATGAAGCTCAGCCCGCCGCCTCCACTGGAACCCATGCCATCGGACTGCGACTCCGAACGATGCATGGTCACTCCGCGGCGTATCCGACTATATTATTTAAACTTCATTCTTTTGATAACTCACAACGTAAGTTTTTTCATTGTCACCACGCTTGACTTGTATTTCTGCTGATTTAAATTGTCAACAATGGCAATACACGTGCGTGTTTCATTTGCGATTTCATTAACTTTGTTCAATTCACGTTTATTTTTCCACTGATTTCATCACTGAGAGTCAAACATGTGTATACATACGTTTAGATAACACTATCTTTCATTATCTGATGCCAATAATACTTCCAATGAAAATGATATCCATGTAACAGAAGTTATCACAATTCTTACTCAGAACAATGTATAATTGAATAAAAACTCTTAAATACTCGTAGGATTACTGCTAGATTTAAACGTTAGGCCTTAACCTTGGCACCAATTAAATTGAATTATTCTTGTTGAAATTACGTGTCATGTGGCTCCGATGGTGGTCGACCATGCGTTCGAGGAACCTGTCGGACTGGTCCACAACCTCGACACTGACCAGCTCCATTCACAACTACACAAGTCTACGCTTTCTCATTTTAGTAAATGACACCTTTATATAGTGAACACTGGTGTTTCCGAAACAGTCACATTTCAATGGGGTTGTATATATGCGGGGTTCTTATAGTGGCACAGCGTTCTGGGGGTCGCGCGTCGAGTGGCATACACTGCCGTGCCGCCGGGAGCCCGCGCGGACTATCAATGGAACAGACAGAGTGAGCGGCGAGCGGCGGTGGCGGCGGCGACGACGGCGGTGGCAGCGACGCTGCGCCGCCCGGCCGCGCCGAGCGCTCGCGACTTCAACCGAGAATAAATTTGGCGCGGATGGAAACTGGCGGAGGGCGCCGGTAATCAATGTTTGACGAGGAAATTGAGGACCAGCAGCATAGTCAGTGCTCGATACAATACAGGTATCTACCTAGTCCGGAAGGTCTACGCAATTGACGGTAATGGGACTGCGGTTACGAGACACGTTACGATTTGCTTTTCTGTAATTTTTTATTCTTGGGGTAAACTTCCTTTTTTTGTGAATATTAGCATGGTATAGTTCATCAATTGTTATCGAAAATTGACAACGGAACGGGTTAAGAAGCATTATACAAAGTGCAGTCCTACCTATAGGACAGGGTAGTACAATTGCATACTTAGCCGTAAGAAGCCTTGCAAAATCTACTGCACATCGGCATTGTAGTAGAAGTTCAGCAGATAATTTAATTATATTAAACAATAAGTAACGAAGTCACGTTTTGGCATACACTAACAACTGCGGTAGCTGAACGATGGCACTTGCATAATTAATGTGTTATTAAGCTAGGACAAAGTTATTACATTCGTATTGCTTGATAATAAAGGCTAGTATTCAAATGCGCATGTTGCGTTAGATTATACGTAATAAGAGATAAGCTACATACTTGTTTGTTGACAATGACTAGTTGACTAGGTGGTCTCCGAAGATTTAGCATGTATTAATAATTAGCCATATAAAAGATCTCTCTGCATTTTCTATTTGCTATACATATTATTACAAATGTATAAAATAAATTGTGGTATATAAGAAAAATTGTTCAAATCGATGGTTGTTTTATTAACAATAGATAGGCAGCAACCTTTTTTTCGGGTTTTACTCTTAATATTCAACCATCCAGAATTCATTCAATCTTAGCCCTGTTTTCGGCTTGAGCGTTACTTTATGAACACCCTTAAAGTTTTTGTGTTGACCAGGGTCACTACAATGATAATTAAACAAGAAACCACATCCAAATCCATTAAGTGTTTCCCGAGTTAAACCGTTTACTTGTTCAATATTTGCCCCGTTTACAGCCTGGGCGTTATTTTATGAACACTTTTTATAGCCTATGTTCTTACCAGGGTCTCAAACTAGCTTCATTCCAAATATAATCAAAATCGGTTTAGCCGTTTTGACGTGAAAACGGAACATACAGACAGACAAAGTTGTAATAGTAGTGTATTAAAATTTAACGGGTCTCATAAATGAAAAAGGAGCAGAATTAATTTTTCTCAAACCCACCACGTGGAGTGTCATTGTCATTAAGTAGAGTAGAAATTTTATTTTTATTTTTCATCTCCGAGAATAAAAAAATGGGGTGCCATCAAAGAATGTCAGTTTTAGACAATTTTCCGGTCTATTAGGTATTTGGAATAGGCTTGTACACAGGGTAAACAAAATATTATTCTATTTAGTCTGTCATTTAGATTATCAAAAAATATTGGACACGTATTTTTTTCTTTTGTCAATCAAACAAAAAATGACAGAGATAAAGCGCGTCAAAGTTTGGGAGTGGGGGAAAATGACGTCTTTTCTAAGTAAAATTGTACCTAGATGTGACGTCACGCGGAACTTCAGCGGGCTATATCTTCATAATTGTTTGTTTAATTGAAAAAAGAAAAAAATACGTGTCCAATATTTTCTGGTAATCTAACTGACGGACTAATCAATTTTTTTTAGTCATCATGCCTATTATCTGTACAATATTGTGTGCCATATTTGTGCAGTATATTATACTCTATTTAAACAACAAATACTGAAAACGCCGATTTTTAATACAGGTTTAGGGTTACAGACCCGAATACTCGACAACCTAAATTTGCAGTTTTGTTTCATACGTTTTAAAGAAACTGATAAGTTTGTAATTTGTGTTTAAATCATTAAGGGTCAATTAACTTATTTAAATGGTACGGAACCCTTAGGGTGCAAGTCTAACATATTTTTGAGGTCACGTGAGGTTACCTCTTATGCCGGCTCTACACTCGCCCGCGAACCGCGGCCGTGAATCACGGGCGCGATTCATGCGTGAACACGGCGCGAACGCGAAAACCCTCCATACTCGCAACCTTTCGCATTTTTGTCGCGGGCCAAAAAACCGCCACCGGACGGGGAACGCCGCGAAGCGAAGCCGTGAACTGGCCCCAAAACCCTCCACACTCGTAGTTCGCGGCCTTCGCGAGCTTTCGCGGCGCGAGTGTGGAGCTGCCTTTAAAGCGTTAAGGCTGAGATTTGCAATGTAATTTTAATTCAACCTCATAGCTCCGAATGATCAATAATATGGACTTACTTGGTTAAGCTCGACCCATCGACCCAACCTTAGAACTTTTGGTCCCTTAATCTTAGGATTAGATTGCTGAGATGAGGTAAAAAACCTATACGATCATAAATTTTATGGACGTTAGCAAAATAGTTCGTGAAAAACGAAAAAGAAAACGTAGTTAATGTTCATAGTGAAAACAAAGTTATTCAGAAAACCAAGAGTAGTATAGATTTCAGATTAGGATTCGAAGATTATCCCTAATCAAGGTCTGTCAAAAGCTGATAAGAAAGAAAAGACGTCGAAAATTAAATACAGTAAAGCCAATCTGTAGGCTTTATTTTTAGTTTTAGTGCTTGCAAAACTAAATTTTCTTCATTCTAAAGTAGTTCTTTAGTTTTAACAAAATAAGCTATACTTTGAAAAATGAAAGTTTTGAAAGCACTAAAACTAAAATGTAAGCCTTCAGAATCGACTTTATTCATTTGTTTGCTGAAAAGAAACATATTTCTATACAAACTGGAATTGTAGAAAAGCCAATTGTTACACGTCTCTACCAATATTGTAAACTACGAGTATGAATAGGCTTACCTAGAGTCGATGTGAATTATGTAGGTATAATTGAAGATGTATCGAGGATTACTGGTTCATTTTCAAATGTAACTTCAGGAAATTTGACATTTCAGTACATACAGATTCTTACATGATCAAGTAACAATATATGACTAATGTCATTAGGTATGTCTAGAGTCTAGGTAAGGTAGCCCATTTTAACCGATTACAAAAGGAGGAGATTCTCCATTCAACTGTATTTTTTTGAGTATTTATTTTTGTTGGTATGAAACAGTGCACATTTTAACTCAGAGTCTGAAACCGGACTTGAAGTTCCTTCACACATATTGTATTATTAACTAAACAAAATATTTTGAAAAATATTTGTTGATTGTACTGATCATTCCCAAAAGTATCCATCCATCCATCCATCAGCCCGTGTTCGTCCACTGCTGGACATAGGCCTTTCCCAAATTTCGCCACTCATGTCGGTCCTCCGTCCTCCTCATCCAGCCGCCCCCCACAACGTCCTTCAGGTCGTCGGTCCAGCGGGCACGAGGTCGGCCTACACTACGCTTTGCTGTACGTGGTCTCCATTCTAGAGCCTTTCGGCCCCAACGGCCATCATCTCGGCGACAAATATGGCCTGCCCACTGCCACTTCAACTTACTGATTCTGCAGGCTATGTCGGTTACTTTCGATCTCCGACGGATCTCCTCGTTTCGGATTCTATCCATCAGAGATACCCCAAGCATAGCCCGCGCCATAGCTCGCTGAGCGACCTTAAATCGGTGGATCAGGCCCGTTGTAAGAGACCACGTCTCAGCGCCATACGTCATCACAGGAAGGACGCATTGGTTGAACATCTTAGCCTTTAAGCACTGCGGTATTATTATCCCAAAAGTAAAATTCGTCTAATTATAAAATGTTCCATGCTGAGGGCCACAAACTATATTTTTTTATCAAAGTACTTGCTTTATGCATAGTTAGTTAACCAAAGTTTTTACCCTTCTAAACAAAATAACAAAAAGGGCCATCCCAAATAGTCAATTATATATAAATTGCTATATAACTCGTGCAAAACTTCATTTTTATATACCTATCTATCTATACGTGTAAGGAACGCCGCCAGCCTTTTGGGCACCCATCCCAGCAACGACGGTGGCAATTTAGACAATATATTTAATTTATTGTAAATACTTTACGTGCTCGTCTTCTTGCAACTGGTGAGCGTGAATCTGGTTTCTGGCTGTATGCTATACCTTCTGCTAACATAGGCACTCTTCTGGACAAATCAACTTTTACCCTCGCCATCTGTCTGCGCCTCGGTACAAAGACTGATGAAAGTCATCCAGCGTAGAGCTGGGAGCTGGTCCCGTCACGGCAAAATCAATAACGTCATTCAGAGGGTCCTTGCAACCGTTAACAAGCCGGCTGTTTTAGAGCCGAATGGTATCGCACGTGACGATGGCAAGAGGCCCGACGGAATGACGCTCATTCCATGGCAGAATTGTTACTCTCTAGTATGGGACGCGACGTGCGTGAACACTCTCGCTGCTTCCCATATCCAGTCAACCGCTGTCAGAGCTGGCGTAGCTGCTGCAGCGGCGGAGCGCACCAAGCGGCGCAAATATGCAGCTTTAGGTGGAGGCTAAATTTTTGTGCCGTTTAGAGTCGATACGTTTGGGCCTTGGGGGCCTGACGCTCGACAGCTATATAAACAAATAGCATCGAGTCTGGTGGATGCTTCAGGGGACCCAAGAGCTGGAGCTTATCTCGGGCAAAGCATCAGTCTTGCTATCCAACGAGGATGCAGATGCCCGGTGACAGCGAGGACTTAATAAAGTATTTTATTTAATTTAACGTTTATCTTTTATATTGTTTTGTTAAGTATTTTAGAATTTATTATAATTTTAGTATAATATATTTCAAATATATTATTATTTTCAAGGTATCTTATAAATGGTTTTAGTTCATTTGCAGAATAAATAAAAAAGAGGTTAAATAATAATAGTTGGCGAAACTCAAAACCTAGGTGATACTTGTCAATATGAACAACTTTCTCTACTGGGACTAAGTAAAATTCGCAACTTTTTTCACTTTGTCTCATACAAAATGCCCTTATCAGTTGTCTGGTATAATAGTATGAGAAGGTGAAAATAAATTTTGAGAACTTTGCAGTCTCGGTAGAGAAAGTTGTTCTTATGGACAAGTTTAGTATTACCCATGCTTTGAGTTTCACCAATTTATTATTATATAACCATATAAGATGACTTTGATTCCATTCATCAGCCGGTTTCCCAAATTTTGCCACTCATGGCGGTCCTCCGACCTCCTCATCCAGTCGCCACCCACAACGTCCTTCAGGTCGTTGGTTCCGCGGGCACGAGGTCATCCTACACTACGCTTTGCTGTACGTGGTCTTCATTCTATAGCCTTTTAGGCCCCAACGGCCATCATGTCGGCGACAAATATGGCCTGCCCACTGCAACTTCAACTTATTGATTATTCAGGCTATGTCGGTTACTTTTGATCTCCAACGGATCTCCTCAAAGATACCCCATGCATAGCCCGCTCCATAGCTCGCATTGAGTTTTAATTTTTATGTAAATTTAAGACTATTACTGCCCGTTCAAACTAAGACACTTAATCTGCCCAACCCTGTACACACGCAAATTAAAATAAAATATTCTTTATAGGTGGTAGAGCTGATGCCGGGCTCAACTGTGGAGGTACCACCATCTTACTAGCAAATCCTCCGGAAGTTATTCGGGAGAGAGTAAGAGAACAGCTCTTAGGCAAAACCAGGCGGCCCACCATTGCCTGGGACCGATGGATGGTGGTTGTATCCATCCCTAATTGCCGGGCCTTTTATAAAACAGACTGGAGACGGGCAGCGGCCTCACTGGTGCAAGGGTTTCGACACCGCGCTCACCAACCCGCCTTCCCAGCGTGTGTGAGTATGGGCATTTCTTCCAGGAGGACCACCAAAAGTGGCGGAATCCTGGAGAAGCCTTTGTCCAGCAGTGGATGAAACTGGCTGATGGATGGATGGATTCTTTCAATACTAACTTAAAGAACCCCGTAAAAATGTTGTACGGGCAAGTAAACTTTCTTAGTGTTCCTTACCCGAAGGATGCCAAACGGGACGCTATTACTAAGCCTCCGCTGTCTGTCTGTTTGTCCGTCTGTCACAGGGGTCCACAGCTTCAACCATAATAGGTAGTAAGTTGAAATTTTCACAGAATACGTGTTACTATGGCCTCTTTCACGACAAATAATAAAATAAAAAAGGGGGGTCCCCAAAGTAACCTCGAAAAAGTTGCATTATTTAAACGTTATTGGTTTTGGCTCTTACTTAAAGATTGTAATACATACAAGTTTTAAATTTGGTCAGATTGTAAAAATAAGAAAAAGTAGGGTACGCAGACGGTGCCAATTTTTTCGTCGGGCGCTACCATTTTAGCACTTTGTTTTTTGTAGCCTTGCTGTTGCTTTGGCATGTATTTTGTCGAGTCCGACTTGCACTTGGTCAAATTATTTTCATTTACGTGTATCTTTCGTTGAGAAAGTGGTTCAGTATGATCAGTAAATTATATGGTTTCATTAAAAAATGGCATTATATTTCTTACAGCTGGTAAAACATTACTTAATGTCTCGAAAAATACTAAATGGTATCTATAGAACGAGCTT
Source organism: Ypsolopha scabrella (assembly GCA_910592155.1). Lineage (NCBI taxonomy): Eukaryota > Metazoa > Arthropoda > Insecta > Lepidoptera > Ypsolophidae > Ypsolopha > Ypsolopha scabrella. The sequence goes on along the minus strand of OU342964.1, from coordinate 17,284,172 downwards.
ACCTTTATCTGAATCAGGGAATTTCCAATTAGGATTCCCATTATATTCTCAAACTTAGTCAAACTTTACATGACGGATCTCAGAGACAATCAAATAAGCTAAGAGCACCTACCTTCTTTCCTTTGAGCAGACACTTAGATTATGAAACTAAATCTATTTGCACATCTACTGCTACACCAGCAAAACAGAACCACAGAGCAAGTAAGTATAGGTGGCGCAAGATACATCCGCATAAATTTACAAAGAATAACGGGTTGTGATTGGTCAATGGGGCCAGCAAAATTGTTAAACGCCATTGTCTGGTAATCCTGCGTCACCAATACAGAAGAGCAAGCCAAGAAAACCGAGACTAATGAAGCCGTGCTCTACGTGCGTAGTTTAAAATACGTACGCTCTGTCCAGCTGTGCCGCCTCGGTCTCCTTGAATCTGCAAGCAATTTAAACAATAAGGAGAAGAAAGAGACAGCTACACTTTTGGATGCGAACCATGCCACCTAAGCGGTTGGGGGCAGGTCAGCTGCAACGAATCTCACACCAAAAGATAAGTGCGACCACAGTGTACCTACTAGCATAATCTGAGCTTGGTATTCTATTCCGTGATTCAGGCCAAAAATTATAAACAAGAAAGTAGAAACAAATAGAGGATACAAAAATACATACAAAATAATTATGTTCCAGAGGGCAGTGACAGTGCTTGAAATTAATGTAATAAAAATAAAATTAAAGCTACATGAATAGTTCATTCAATCAGTATTAAAAACATCTCGCTGAAGAATTCAAATGACTGCCGTTGTCATAAGCATGAGGGGATTTACATACATGTCAATAATGATTATTTTTAGTTATATATCTATAAAATTATAAATATTTTATTTTATTAAAATACATATTATTTTAAATATAACTACAGATGTAGCTTCATGGCCAATATACACTATACTTTTTTCTACGATCTAGTTGACGAAACTGCTCTTCGTTACTGCCTCTTTATTTCTATGGGAGCCTCGATTTCTGCTTCTTATCGTGTGGGCTGCAAGACATATCGGCTCGATTATGTGTACATATGTACGTCTTCAACTTACTAGGAGTTTGGCAGAAAACTTCATAAGATCTTAAAGCACTCTACAGGAATTTTCAAATGAATTTTAAACTGCCTTTTCTTTAATTCATGTTTTATCGTAGATTGACCGTACGGGGGTAGAAAAATAGTATTAAAATTTGGACTATTACACAACTATTAAACTTGCCTGATTATGAATATGATTGCGATTATTGTATTCATATGCACAAAGTACCTACAAGGATTACTACAAGTATTACCTAAATGTTCTTACCTATATAAGAAGCTACACTTGTAGCCTAGACGCAATACGGGTCTGTCGGATCATTGTTTTTTATGACTACAAATAAAAGTTGACAAATCGGAATAGAACACCAAGTGATTAAATAAAACCACGAGTGCTGTGTAGTGTTAGGCCCCGGCGTACTATTGTTTGCTGATGTGAGTAAGCCAGGCCATACAAACTGACAAAAATCTTACAAAACATCTCCACACATTTTTTTGTAGGGCGGGAGCTGTTCTCGGACACGGATTATACATGGATACAATATAAAGTAAAAGCCACATATTCACATCGAAAGTAATATCTGAGTCCGTGCCAAAAATATTAAATAAAGATTTCACATATATTATTTATGTACAAAGTTGTTGGGATCTGATAAGAAAAAATTTAAACTTCTATTTATTTCTGTTCGTTGATCTGAAACAGATATCTGAGCTATATTAAACTAAAATTTGTATTGAAACTGCCGGGTAAAAGATAAAAAGGTTAAAGAACATGACGAAAATTCGGAGAAGTTGATGTTACTCTTCACTCCTGTTAGGTGGTGGCGTGTTCAAGACCCACCCAACCTTATCATATTCATATTCTTTTTTCATATTCAGTTGGAATTATATTTATTCTTACTGTGATACGCAACATGTTTCCAACATGAATACAAATAAACATGTCTAATTTGTTAACGTATCAGACTCAAATGCTTTTCAAATGTGGACAAGTGTTATTTTAGGTCGTAAATCTTTGGTGACTGGCACAATGTTAGTTTACACAACATACACATAGTTATTCAAAATAAATGCATAGCTTACTGTTTTGACTGGTTTGTCCCGACTGAGTCCCGCAGGTGTGTCTGTGTTACCTACTAGTGCTTGTCGATGTTTACCTTTTGATGCGAACTCGTAATGTTTGTGTTTAGCAAGTTGCGGGCAAATACCGACGTTAATTCTAAAACATAGTGTTCTTAAGTAACTTAAATTTAATAGATAAAGATTTTATTGTGTTTAGTATTGCTTGAAGCTTCTAATTATCATCTTGACAAAGTAACTGCACCGCAGTTTTCCGTCGGGATTCACCATCTTAAAAATAATTTTATTTCGAAAGGACGCCTTCTATCACAATTTGGCCATATTATTCTTGAAACATTTTTGAACTTGCTTCACGTCGCTTTTGCATGATGAAGAGTCATAATACAAAGCATTAGTGTAGATAATTTTGTTCATATAAATTTATAGTAGCAATAACTTCGACATTATAATAGATAAATTCCCAAAATACAACCTTATTATACCTTTTTAATTTAATTTTATTCATTTATGAGTGAACGTAATTTAATGATTTTACAAAACAAAATGTCTCTATACATTTTAGAAACCTTAGGGCGGTCAAACACTACCTAATCGCTGTCTATGTATAGATTCGTGATTGCTCTTGAATACATGTCGTTGCCCCAAATATATTTTTTGCCAGTTACTGACTGTAGAAAAATGAATCAGTAGAAAAACACGAAGTTTCAGTAAATAAAAGCTAGTTTGATCTAAACTGAACAACGAAGCAAATTTTTTTGCTCTGATTTTCATAATTGATGCTTGTAATTGTTGAAACTTGATGGAATTAAGATTATTTTTAATTAAACTCTTGTAACTTATTCACGGATATTAAAATACTTTATTACAATAATTATTGTCATCTTATGCATGTTATTGGAACCGCCAATAATTATAAAATAAGAATTTGATAAGAATTTGATAAGAGTGGACTGTAGAATGCGAAATCGGCTAAAAATGGCGGACCACACTGGCGTGAAAAGTATTAAATAATGGAAAAGCTTGTTACCTCAAAATCCCTTGTGATCGAATCTCGTCCAGGATGCACACCGCACTGAATCTCCTGATCAGGAAGATGTCCTTGCAGGAACACGAGGGTCTAGGATTATAGGTCTAGACGGTGCGCGCGCGCGTCCTTGGAGGTGGTCAATTCACAACTGACTCAAGGTCAGCAAGCGCGGGCGCGCGTGGTTGATCGACCGATGGTGCGTGCGCCAGCATACACCAAGGATTTGATCAAATCCAAAAAGATGCCAAGGAACCAAACTATTCCTTGGTTATTTATACTAGTCCGCCAGCGTATATAAATAAAACATTTATGCGATAAACAAAGTAAACATACAATATATATTGGCGGAACCATTTCCCCGGCCTTGAAAGTACCAGGTTTCAAAACAAATTAGTAGTAAACCAATTAAAAACTAAAATTAAGCTTAACACCCTAACCCTTATTGCGAACACATAACTTTGGTGAAGAAACCAAAACAAAAATATAACCTAAAACTAAATGTCCTAATAATTACGTATTAAGATATCACGCAGTTACTGTGTTGGGCATAATTTCACAATAGGTCTCTTAAAGAGCCAGTGTAGATACAGTCGATGGTAATTATCCACCCTTAAATTCATCACACAATCATGATTTGAGAGTAAAATTGGGTGCTGATAAATAAAGCTAACATCAGAAGTCACATGAGTGACTCGTGATACAGGAACCGGTTTACTTTCCGGCAATCCGTTATCGTGGCTGGATACAAAAGGCTGAATTGGCCAGTCAGATTTAGGAAGTTTAGCCCATGGTGGGCCTCGCAACCAGAGCGGATGACCAAGAAGTTGTGCAGGTGACAATCCTCGCGAAAGACAATCATTTGGGTTTTCATCTCCTTTCACATGAAAAAAGTGCTCAGGAGAGAGCAATTGTTGAATTTTGGAAACCCGATTGGCCACAAATGTTTGCCATCGACGCGGTGAAGACTTGATCCAACTCAATGTTACTGTTGAGTCGGAGAAGGCATAGACACCATCTATGTTAAATCGTGCAGAATAAGTGTCGACAACCTTTTTAATGAGAGTGGCAAGCAATAATGCTGCGCAAAGCTCAAGACGAGCAAGAGAGACCACTTTCAAAGGAGTGACCTTAGATTTTGCACATACAAGTGTAACACTGACACTATTCCCGGATGTGACGTGAGCATAAACAACTCCTCCGTACCCGACTTCACTCGCGTCAGCGAAACCAATAATGGAAACGGAACAATGGTTAGCTACACCGATATGGCGCGAAAACTCTAACTGAGTAATAAGCGGCAATTCGTTCTGAAACCTTTTCCAAAGGCAGACGATGCGCGGAGAGGGAATCTCGTCCCAACCAATTTTTTGTAGCCAAAGCTCTTTTATTAAGAGCTTAGCGTATAAGACGACAGGTGCGACTAAGCCCAAGACATCAAACAGACGCGCTATAGATGATAGCATATTGCGTTTCGTGCAAGGACGGTCGTCAGGAACAACCTTAAAAACAAAAATGTCTTCATTGGGAAGCCAACAAAGTCCTAGAACTTTTAAAGTGGCTTCTTTATCAAACTCAATACTTTGCTCCAATCGAAGAGATTCAGGAATTTGTGAGAGAACGTCTTTTGAGTTACTAGACCATTTTACCAATTGAAATCCGCCAGCACGGAATAAACCAATCAGTTGATGTGCTGCGGAAACAGCTTGCGTGGGATCTTGCAAAGAGCTTACAATATCGTCAACATAGGTATCTCTTGTAGAAATTTCTTGAGCAAGAGGGAACCGATCTCCTTCATCAGCTGCTAGCTGATGTATGGTGCGGATGGCCAAGAAAGGACTGGTGCGAAGGCCGAAGGCAACGCGGTTGAATTCATAAACCTGAAGGGGGTCATTCGTATTAAACCTATACAATATACGTTGATAAGGGCGATCTTCTTGTCGCACGCTTATCTGAAGATAATGTTGTCTAACATCTGCAGAAATCGCAATAGGAAACAGACGCATATTGAGTAATAGCGTGAACAACTCAGGTTGGAGGCTCGGGCCTGTGTGTAAAGCATCATTTAACGCTAAACCAGTCTCGGTCTTTGCGCTACTTGGATCTAAAACTACCCTTAATTTGGTGGTAGCTTTATCTTCACGATAGACACCGTGGTGCGGTATAAAATATTGTCCCTCACTTGAGACATTAACATTGTCAACCAATGATATATACGTTTTATCTATATATTCTTTGATGACGGCATCATATAACAGCTTAAGTGTAGGTTTGGTTTCGAATTTACGTTCTAACGCTAAGAAACGACGTTTAGCAACATTGTACGAACGACTTAAAACTCCTACTGGATCAGCTTTGAAAGGTAAAGCAACTTCATACCTCCCTGTCGAATCGCGAGTTGTTGTTTTAGAATAAAACTCCTGACAATATTTTTCGTCCACACTTAAAGGTGGCGTAGATTCAACTTCTTCTACCTCCCAGAACTTACGCATGAGCGACTCAACCTCACATGATGCGGTTGAACAAAATGATAGCGAAGACTCATGAGGCGATTTGATCACAGCATCCCCCATAATTATATAACCTAAGACGGTTTCCAACGCATCTGGGATGCCTGGTGGATTGACTATCTTCCCCGGCCGTAGCATCTCTGCAAACAGCTGAACACCGATAAGAAGATCAATGTTCCCTGGGATCGCCCATGTGTCGTCAGCGAGTGAAATATTTTGAAATGATTGGACCATGCTTGGATCAACTTGACAAGTAGGTAACTCACAAGTGATTTGCGGTAACACAAGTGCTTCGATTGTATACTGCGAAGACTTATCAAAGCGAGATCTAAAAGTCACATCCACTTTACCTTTAATAGGTTGCGGAGAACCACCAATACCTTGTACGGTAGTTAATGAAGTTGAGCGAAGTGGAAGCCCTAGCATAGCACAACATCTTATGGTGGCATAATGCCGTTGAGAACCAGGATCAAGGATGCATCTAATATTAACATCCTTTCCACCACGACCTACAGCAAGTACCTTTGCGGTAGCAAGTAGTTCTGTGGAATGAGTGGAAGAAGTCGAAGAAACATTACAAGAAGAATGTTGCGGATTAGTCCCATTAGATGAGGACGCGGTAGTTGCAACAGAACCATTGGTATTATTATTACCACCTAAGTGGTCAACAGCAGGATGCTGCGATGCGGGTGCGGTACTAGGTGTCTGTGAATTATTAAAATGCAACAACGAATGATGCCTACCATGACATTTGCGACACGAAGATCGTGAATTACATTTATAAGCTCCATGTTGTGAGCTTAGGCAATTAGTGCATATTCTATTATCCTTAACGAACGAGTAACGTTCGTTAGGCGAAAGCTGTAAAAACCGGTTACAGGTGTACAGCTGCGGATGTGTGCCTTTACATAACACACACTTTGCATTAGGCGCGTGAGAATTCGATTGTGTACCCACATATGTTTGAGGCACACGCGGTGGTGCAGTGGGTGTACGTGGCTTAGTTATTTTATCAGCAGCAATAGGCGCGTTGTGCGAACGTTGTGCAGAGCGTTGTAGTACTTTTGCGTGCTGCTGCACAAATTCAATAAATGAATTATAATTTGGTATGCCTGTGTCGTTACGAATTGATGATTCGTAACACTTTACCGTGTCTGCGTCTAATAAATTTAACCCCATGTAAACAAATATAAAATCACCCAAATCAGCAATTTCCAATTGTTTTATAGCGGTTATTGAAGCTACGAAACGATCAATTAATGTTTCCAAGTTATTAGCAGAAGCATTAGCGGCTAATGGTTTCATTGAAAACACTTGATTTAAATAAGAGGTAGCAAGGGCACGCCTGTCCTGATATTTCTTTATTAAGGCTTTCCACGTTGATTCGTAATTTCCCGCAGCGGGAGCCACGCCAGCACAAACATCCTTTGCACGACCAGTTAAATGGCCAAACAAATAATGGACACGTTCGGAATCAGTTAACTCTTCATTGTCATGAATGACGCGTTTAAAAGTTTCATAAAAGAAAGGAAAATTTTGAATTTCTCCATCGAAGTACGGAATTTCGATTCGCGGTATTTTCAAACTTTTCTGTTTTGAGGTTTCCACCGGTGTGCCAATCGTTACCGAAGATGACGGTGCAGGTTTCTCCAGTTTTGCGTAATTCTGTATAACGTGTGCGTACATTTCCTCAAATGCTGACAGCGATTGATAATTAACCGTGTATTCCGGATTTAATTCTAATTGTAGTAAATTAATTTCATCTACTATCGCAATATATTCCGAACGCCATTTATCTGCTAATCGTGCCTGTGCCATAAAAGACTGTCTATTTTTATCACTTTTTAAATTAATTATGTAATTGAATGTAGTCTGCATGGAATTAAAATACTGTGCTCTTTTGCCTTCATTCAATTTAATACGTGCTTGCGTCGTCGTCATGGTTACGTTCGAATAATACACAAGTTTATTTTATTTATAAACAATCCAAATCTAGCAAACGATACTAAATTATTTGATTTACAGCAAAGTGCCGCGCGATTATCAACAAAAATAACACCAGTTTATTAATTTATTATGTATAACCAATACGTAGGTTGGTATGTAGCTTCCTTTTACAATTAAAAGTATAAAACCGATGCGGATATGTTAGGTATAACAAAATGAACTCGATAAAAATATAAACACACAATCTAGGTATTGATCATCATAACAAAAAATGTAAACGCGTATTTACGTAAACAATCTCAAAGGCAACATTTTAATCAATGCATAATTACTCGTACAATGACTAAACACCGTTTCGATATTCAATACGTAAACAAGTAATGGAGAAAATATTCACCTATGTAGGTATTATGTTCAAAGCGGTAAGGTCTGTAACAGCTAATAACAAAGACCTAACAACTAAGTGTAAAAAATAGGTAAGTAGTAAGTATCTACTTATTCAAGCGGTCCTGTTATTAGAAAATAACCGGATAAATATAATATAACAAAGAATAAGTAGGTAGGTACACACTTCCACGCGAATCAATAACTGACAAACCGTCACAGCACTAAGTGTAGATACGAAAACCTTATTACCTCCAACTAGTGCGAGAAAATAACAAACAAAAAAACAATAAGGAGATATATCGTTCGTATATATGTACTTGTGTATATATGTACGTATTTATTCGAGCGGTACGTTATAGGTGTAACTGTACCCACACGACAAACGTTGTCTGTAGTTAAAATTAAACCAAAAATACCGAAGCTGCGAAAGCTACTAATTGATGGGCTTATAAATAATTAATAATAGAATGTCTATAATTCGAAGCGAAAGAAATAAAAGTTCAAATAAAATACGAATTATAAACATTCGCGCGGTAAGCACAATGCTAATTTCTATGAGTATGTGAACGTTTTATTTAAAGTACACCGTGAAAATGATTAAAAGCATAATCGTGTGTGTGATTGCGTAGCAACAATAATATTGCTTTATAAAGTTACAATTTATATAGGTAAACCAAACAAGATTTACAGAGATCGATCAATAAGACAAAGAGATTTTGAAAACGTTTTCTCAAACGTAACGCTAATTTCACCTGTATGTGTACGCAATAAGGTCGATATTTATATGCAACTTTTATATAAATTTTATAGAAGCATAAAATATTAGCAAATAAGGCGAAATATGCTGATTATAACAATTAATCCGGCCGAAGGATCAAACTATGGAACCGCCAATAATTATAAAATAAGAATTTGATAAGAATTTGATAAGAGTGGACTGTAGAATGCGAAATCGGCTAAAAATGGCGGACCACACTGGCGTGAAAAGTATTAAATAATGGAAAAGCTTGTTACCTCAAAATCCCTTGTGATCGAATCTCGTCCAGGATGCACACCGCACTGAATCTCCTGATCAGGAAGATGTCCTTGCAGGAACACGAGGGTCTAGGATTATAGGTCTAGACGGTGCGCGCGCGCGTCCTTGGAGGTGGTCAATTCACAACTGACTCAAGGTCAGCAAGCGCGGGCGCGCGTGGTTGATCGACCGATGGTGCGTGCGCCAGCATACACCAAGGATTTGATCAAATCCAAAAAGATGCCAAGGAACCAAACTATTCCTTGGTTATTTATACTAGTCCGCCAGCGTATATAAATAAAACATTTATGCGATAAACAAAGTAAACATACAATATATATTGGCGGAACCACGTAACATCACATGAAACTGTATAAATTGTTATAAATTGAAACAGCAAAATTGATTGGGCATAATAAAGTACATCTTCGTATCTGCACAAGAGTTTTATTAAACAAATTCACCCGGTAATGTTCAATTTCCAAGTTGCTCGGGATTTTCTATTTGTACAAGTTTGTTGAATTTAATCTACTCTAAAACGTGTATTGGGGCTATGGCCCGCTCAGTTTGACCTTTCAATTACTTAAAACGCTAACGATTGAAGTGAGTGGACCACTACAAAGGGCCAAATTCGGCTCGGTACATGGGCAATATAGCCCTTGGCTTGTAATTACGTGGCGCATACACTTTTACATATGCATTGAAGTGGAATAACAAGCCAGAATTCCTACGACAAAGTTTATCTTTTTAAATGTTATTCGTTCGCGTTTTCAAATTTACATGCTTATAGAAATGTAGACTTGAGAAATTCAAAACTTATGGAAGTAACTACATTGATAGTCATTACATAAATGTATACTATTGTAGTATACACCAAAAATGTGCCCTTAATTAATACAACCAAATTCATTCTGAAGACTAAGCAAGTAATCAGTGGCACTTGGACAGGATCATGCAAAAGTCAGTGTATTTAAAATAAGTCTAAAAAGCGTTTTTTTTTGTTCTTTTCAGGAAAATAGTAATTTAAATGGTTTCATATAATTTGACCATACGATGAATATATTATATTATATATGTATAAGGTACCACAATAATTAGTGAAAATAATTCTAGGGTAGATTATGTATCGTTCATTGATAACAATCAAGAAGACAAGATATTTTTTTTTTATGAAATATTTTTTTACTTCCCTGTAAAAAGTGGTTCAATCAACTGATTAAATTTCTATGGAAAGACGAAAAAAAATGTTTGCGCAAAAAATTTGGTTTTCTTTGAAAAGTGTTCTCATAGTGGTCTATTAGGGATACTCTATCTGTCAAAATTTTTACTTTGAATTGTAGGACCTTATTATAATAATTATTATACAAGTTGAAAAGGAACTCTCTTGCTTTATTGAACTTTATGAATCATAATCACTAATAGAACACAAAACCGTTAAAAAAACTTTTTTTTTTGGTTTTAATATTTTGAAATAATGGCCAACCTTCGCGGCGAGACATTTGACTGATAATATACAGTACATATTCCCGGCGGTAAATAATGCACGTAGACTATGTACACATAAGTTTTGTAGAGCGTCGTCTCTGTCACCGGAGTATTAAATTCTTTGGCGGTCAATATCTTTAAAAAAAATTATGAATCATGACAAAACATGTATTTTTTATTTTGAACATAGAACAGTTTCGTTTGTATAGCTAGAGGGTTCATATTAAATATAATTTATGCCCCCTATTTCATTAGCAATGAAACGTGACAATAATGGTAGTTATTTGTGATGCTACGGCGTGGCGTAGCAGACAAATTGCGGGGTCTACACGAATGCTACGCTTCGCCACGCACCTGTAGAGATGTCGTAACCATATCGTAGAATTGGCCATATCTTGACTTGGTAAGCCATTTTATGAATTACCTCAACACTCGCTCGGAATGCTCCCGAATTTATGATTTTAAGCAACCTAACACGCTTCTCCTCGCTGCAACAGTTGTCGCACCAGTTTTTGACTTTTATTGAAAAACTTGAGTTTTTTTTACGATGTGGTTAAGAAGCAGATATTATCATGACTTCAACTTTATATAGCTCTGAGGTAGGGTCGCGAGAAAATGTAATCATGATCCACTGTAGTCAACAACGTCTTGTTTATGTAAGTTACTAAACAACCGGCCGTTAAAATAAAAGATGGCCGTTTTAGCATAAATTTTAATTTTAGCTATAAATGGACGTTGTGTACGAAAACTCGTCTATTCAAAAATAGGTAATTGTTACTTCCAGGCATTTAATTGAGCAGACTTTCAGTAATTACTCTGGTAACCATGAAATGATTTTTTTGTCTAAAGTGGCAGCACTTTCACAGCTCTTAAAGCCTTAAGTTATTTATTTAGTGTGGCAAGGCTCAGGAATCAATTTAGCAACTGTACACCTGAGGTGCAATTGTGTAAGACAATCGTTTTCATTTGATAGCCTAAAACGTACGATTTCAATTGTCAAACGGGCTAATTTGCTTAGCCGAATAGCCATTCTACAATCGAAATTGTACGTTTTAAGCCGTCAAATGAATACGATTCTCTTACACAATTACACCTCTGATCAACTGAGCTCCAAAAGTTAACGCTGCATTTGAAAATTTCAAATTTAATTAGTTTAACAAAAACCGTGCCTTGTTGGAAATTCTATTCCCAAATATTATGAAATAATAAGAAACAGTTCGGATGTTATTCTTACAAGTAATTTGTGTAACCATAATAAAATCGGACAAAAGTCTTAAAACCGAAAAAAAGTTAGTTATTCAAGTTTGATATTCGTCATTGCTTTATTTTATCACTCTACGCAATCACGATTATAGTTTTTTTAATGTGCAATATTTCAATTTGCAAAGTTTTTAATTTTATTGCAGTCAGTACTGTCATGTACAGTGGAGCCCACATCAAGCTAAACACTCTCAATATAAGCTGACCTCTCATTGTATAGGCTTCCCGTACAATGAGAGGTCAGCTTATACTCAATGTGTATAGCTTGATGTGGGCTCCACTGTACAAAACATAACATAATACGAGTAACATGTTGTATAATTGCGACTTGTACTTTTGCATCGCTTTAATATATGAACGATGACTCTCTTCGAAGTTAATTTTACGCAATGTATGATATCAAGCTAAGCCATAATATTATAGTGCGGGACGCGATCGTCGAATAGCATCGCATCGCGTAGCATGAATTCCTTCGCTTAACTTGTAAATTCCATTCGAATGGGACAAATTTACTTATACGTAGTCATATAAAAACATGTGGTTCCGTGACAAACTCAAAATCCTTATAATTTCAAGCTGCATGTGTAATTTCAGAGTTTTCGATAAAAGCTAAAAAGTATTTTCTTGGACAAGATCTTCGAGCATCAAATTTTTTATACAAAATTTGGTATCATAATTACCATTTACCAACTCTCCTCCATATATTTACAGTATGGTAATTACTAGAATAATATTGATATGATATCTATGATTAAAGTAATTTAGGTATGGACTCCAGCATGGCAGGTCTTATTTCTGCGTCATATGCGTGGAAATCGTTTACAAATAAGGACCTTGAACTACTACTGGCCGATTACCGTGATTGCGTTGAATCTGGATAATAATTACCGTCATACCATTACCTTATTCCAAATGAATAACTAATTGGGTGTTTCGAAATACCACTTTGTGTGAATTTCATATTGTATTAGTGGAATTACTATGAATTTACCTATAAAAATATATAAAAAAAATGAAAAAAATGATGGACTACATCTTTTGCCCCCGCATTTGATTCAAAAGTTTTACAAAATGAAGGAATAAAATATTTTTTCAATGCAAGTGCTCGTAAAGTTCTGTTTTATATGCGTCTAATCTGTTGTCAAAGTCAATTTTACCGCACGGGTGATTTATTTTTCATATTTTTTTTCATGAATTTTTTTATTTTTGTTAGTTGGAAGGCAAATGAAACCTAGCTCATTCAGCCATGTCTGAGGTATTTTTAATTTATCGAAAACAGTTTCCAGTCTTATCTTGTGTACCATAGATAGACTTGACAGAAATGAGCTGGTTTCAGTTAGATGCGTTCAATTCGATAAAATTAAATGAAAACTGTTTAGACGACATTTTGAGTAGGTAGTAACTTTACAAATTGAAAATTCTGATGAAACTTAATCAACCAATTCGCGCCTGATTTTTTACTTTTTTTTCTGTGGCAACTACGGTCTTTATAAAAATGGAATCTGGTTAAAATAAACTTCTTGGTAGGAAACCTCATTTAATCGTAATATGAATAAGAACTTTTTGATTATAGTGCCAAAAGACAAAAAGTTTTAATGTGTAAGTTCGCAAAATGATACTGGCCACTAGCATTCTTTATATATTATAAAAAAAATACAATGTTATCGAGTATACTCGAGTATACAGTATATCCTAAGTCTATGCTTTGTATCTTAATAATAGATAATTTCGGGCAGCCGTTGTTGTTTACATTATTGGAATAAGCTGGTGGAGTCGAATTTATGTTAAGTATGACTGAAAGCAGCCTTGAAACGCATTCAACTGAAAGCAGCTTATTTCAGTCAAGTTGGCAACATGCGTGCAAAGAAAAAGAATGCCCGCCTAAAGTTAATTTGGAGTATTTATTGTTTGTTTGTTTAATTACGTTTAATTTATTTACTCACACTATGCATTGAAAAACTTAGTAAGATACACGTGCGTAAGAGGAACAATTTACTCGTAACGTTTAAAACACTCGCTTATCGCTCGTGTTTCAAATCGTTCCTCGTAAGATATTGCCTCCTTTACGAACTTGTAGCATTAACTACTTTAAAGTCTTTAATTGTTATTGGTAAAGCTTTATGCAAGTATATCATGAAAAAAAATTGTAACAATATTCGTCACTTAACATATCTAAAATTAAATAAAAACTGAAAATTCTAAATCTTTTTCACTTGAGGCATTTTTGTCGGATTTTTCTTTCGTACGGCCTCAGAACACCACAGAATTTTATGATCTTATTTTTGGTAAATTGCTTATATATGGCCATAAACAAAAAATCTTAAATAACATCTTGAATATAAACACTTGTACTAGTCTAAAAAAAAATAAACAAAAAATATATAATGCGAGATTGCATGGATTCGATTGATGTTTCTTGATGGAATCTATATTCAATATATTATTATGCGGAGTAAAAAGTACAAGAATTTGTTTATAATTCATTAATACAAGATTTTACTTTCCCGCATGTAGTATAAAATTTACATTTTAAAGCTTTTTATAGAACGCTTCAAAGTTAATATTTTGGCTATTACAAAATAAGACAAAAGTGGAATTTTGAGACATCCTAATACTTAATTAATATTGTGTTTGTCTGTTCATAAAATGTATGTCGTATTTACTTAAAAAAATTGATTGGTTTAAAAAAATCACAGAAGCCTGTTACTGCTGAAAAAATACTACATGAAAACTGTGTCGTATGGCGTTGGCTCCTATGGCGCTCTGTGTCACTTTGAGTCGGCCAACTAAGGCTGGCCCAGTATCGCATGACACACAGTACAAACAACAAATAACAGTTTGTTCAAAACGCTTATTCTACTGATGTACTGTTCTTTCGCTGCTAGCCTGGTTTTATGGACTAGGTGTGTAAGTAAAAAAGTCATATTCACCCCAATGCTAATAAGCCCTTTAAAATTTACACAACAGAACATTCATTGGTACAGACCCAATAACGTATGTATCTAAAGTAAGACCAACGAGACGAGATAGGGTATGTAAACACACATGCAGGGGTTCAAAAAATTTGTATTCCAATAATTTATATAACAATTTTAAACTCCCTATTCTAATCGTTGTCGTCTGTATTAGACGAAGAGGACTCGTCGGTAGAGTCCGAATCAGCCGTATTTATGACAAAACTATCTATTGTATTATCATGATCAATCATGTTGCCAATTTTGAAATAAAAATAAAAATAAAAATAAAAATTCGATAAAATAATTCATTTCTGAGATCAAAACTGCGAAAGATTTTTTTTCGTCTATTTTGGCCACGGCATAATAATTACGCTATGAATCGATGTTTTGGGTGCTTCGGGCGCAATCCAAACAGGAATGAATTTGTTCACAAAATGACAGACCACATGTTGGTATATATGCGGTCTGACAGCTAACCTGTACCACACTACTCACGCAACGACAGCTGTCGTCGACCAACTGACGCCATTATTGCATACGAGCGGTACGAGAGATAAAGATAGAGATAACTCAGTGGCGGTCCGATTGTTTACATTCTTTATCTCGTCTCGTTGGCCTTACTTTATATAATTTATGAAATTTTTGCCGCAGTCATATCAAGCTAATGATCAAGTTGAGAAAGTTGCTCTATTTTCAAATTCACGGAAATGTTGTTGCATCTGTACTTATGGTAGACTTTGAGTTTGATTTTTAAAATGAAGCTTTAACAGAGATGACTCACCTTTCACTGGCAATGGAGCTATTCCTCGACATAGATTTGGGCGACATCTCGAAGTCGGAGTCGGAACGATAGAGGAAGGACTCTCGGCGCTGGGGCATGGCTTGAAGGACGAGCGCGGCCGATGGCGAGCCCCCGTCGAGCGGAGAGCGCGCGCCGCCGGCCGCCCCGCCGGCCCCGCCGTTCTCCACATCGAAGCTACGACAAGGAAAAAGAAAAATAAATTTATGCTCTATTTATGATTTATGATTATCTCTAATTCATGCTTCTAATGAACGTGAATTATTTAACTAAATTTGTGATTCCGCATATTCATTGAATTAACAAAAAAACGATTGTAAATTAAAACATGTAAACACAATTATACCTATATATGTAAAGCTTATGCCCGTAACTTTGCTGGCGTGGACAGTGTTTTTGTAACACTATAACAAAAAAAAATATAATTTTGAACGGTCCACATAGGAAACAGTAGTAGTGTACCCAATTGTTGGCTTAGAGCTAGATTATTAACATCCTGTAGCTATAGCCCAGGTGTTAAGTTGAAGGAAAGTCACGTACTTAAAGAGGTTTCCTAGAGAAAATCTTTAATGACACCTTTTATACCGCTAATATTAATCCGCCGCCGCTGCCTGGGCTCTAGGTTGACTGACTATCGTGAAATTGAAACCGCAATAAAATCCGTCTATTGGTTTCTTCACGCTTCACACGGCGGCGGGCTTACAACGGAACATAATGTACACATAATATGAAGAACAAGGAATTTCAATACGAGTACGTCGGTATTTTTAATTTATTTTTAATTATTAGGTTTTACTTAGATTTTCAAAATATTTAATGGTTTTTACTTGAGGATAGGGACAATAAATAAGTTGAATTAATAGAACTTCGTCATTTATTTCCACGCTTTCAGTTTAGACACTCCTAAATTGTTATTATTGGCATTGTTTTTCCCGCAAGGTCTTTATATATACAAAAAACAGACATAATAAGTAATTTTGGTCTCAGGATAAGTAAACACTTTTTGTAAGAAAATAGTTAATCTACAACAGATGTTCTTACAATTTTATTGTATGCTTGAATATTGATGTTGATATCTGGGGAGATGTTTATAGCAGAGGAGATTAATAAAAAATGATTTTTGTTATTTATTTCTTATGAATGTTTATGTTTGTTAAACGCAATTGAAATAAAGCAGGCTTATATCAATAAAAAAAAATTATTACAGAAAGTCCATAGAACGAACAAAAATTTAAAAAATATATAAATATGAAATAGAAATAGGTTTCCTGCATGTTAACCTTCAATTTTGTACAAATACATAAGAAAAGTTTTTTTTTCTGAGAACATTAACAATTTTGTTCTGGTTGGTATAAAGTAAATAACCTACTTAGTCACCTCAAACAAGCTAAGAAGTCTTTCTCAGTCAATCAATAAGTTAATAATGGGGGAAATTTGGCTTAAGAATTAAACTTTAAGACTTTTTGTTGATAAGTAAATTTTAAAGCATCACAATTCGTTGACGAAATTTCTTTTTAAGTCAGACAAGGTACAAGAGTTTTCTTTTGAGGGCTTTCTCCTTTTCATTTTGTAGGTATCTCATCTTGTAGAGCGATGTCCTTTGAAGGAAAAATAGAAAATATATAATAAGCTCGGCCCTGAAAAATTTAGTGATACTTTG
The DNA here is from genome assembly GCA_910592155.1 of Ypsolopha scabrella. Taxonomy (NCBI): domain Eukaryota; kingdom Metazoa; phylum Arthropoda; class Insecta; order Lepidoptera; family Ypsolophidae; genus Ypsolopha; species Ypsolopha scabrella. Next base: position 17,266,982 of record OU342964.1, on the reverse strand, counting down.
ACGAGTCGGAAATACTCAGAAAGACTTGAGGGTCAAATACACAGGTATTTAAGGTATGATTATCATCTTATTGATTTATGGTCGTTGCCAACGAACTATTTCTATGGGATGAAAACATGTGAAAATGATTTAAGAATATACTAGATATTACCTTCATTTTGAAAGGTTTTTTTTGTTCGTTAACTTGTTTCCTTGCAGGGGGACAAATTCGTTTGGCGTAACAAATTTTCAACCGTAAGCAAGAGGGTTAATAAAAATAAATCATTAAAAAATCTCAGTTTTTGTGCAACTGTGATATAATGAGAGTCACACGTGTGGGGCTTAGACTAGGCTGCACGAATGTTCCAATGGCTAATTATGTTTAGTTGCTTGCATACGGTACTTTATCAGGATCATTATACGTATATCGTCATCACTTTAGAATATTTATAATTTTTCAATTTAAATTTCATGAAAAATTAAAGCTCGGGATTGTTTTTATTGGTCCTAAGGTTTTGGACAAGGATCTTAGCGCTCAGCCTAATTGTCAGTAATTTACGGACTAACCCTTATTGAAGGTCATCTGTGGGAGCATTCCAGGCTGCATGTTAGAAATACTCTTTGCCTAAATCCAAAGCAAAAGAATAGATATTCACAGCCTAAAAACGCAGTGTTAATTCATTCAAAAATGTTCAAAATCATTAAATTTTTCATACCTGAAAATATTTACATTAATATTACAAACATTCTGTATATTGTTACATCGGTTTTTGCCCAGACCACTTACCCAGTGAAGTCCGTGGGTTCTTGCGATACTGACAAACAACGTAGGTGCTTACTTGTAATACTAGTTTTGATGTTGTAATTAGCTTATTGTAGTAAGACATGAGATATAAAAAAGAGATTTAGATAAAAGCATTTTCAACTACCAACTTACAAAATCAAGAAATCCCTAAAATCTGTAATCAAAAATTTTAATTTTGTTTAAAAACTTACTTATTATATTAATTTAACTTATGAGGGCGCATACCCAAAATAACAATTGTAAATTTGCATACCCAAAATAACAATTGTTGAATTTCTGACTACCAAATTAAGCATAAAATTGTAAAAAGAAATACATAGATAAAATTGACTCGGTAGAAAAAAATACTGAAGTTACCTCTAACTTTGGCGGATTTTCTATTTGTACTAAGTATGGTGCAAACTACAAAGCCAAAAATTAGGTAAATAAGTAATACCATGTTTACATAAACAAGGGCCCCCGGACGGGATTTTATAAACGTAACTATGCTTCAAGAGTTATCTAATAAAAACCCAGTTTTTCGTGAGCGCGGGTTTCTCGGGAGGTCGTAACAGCCACAGCTCAGAGCGTGTTAATATAAACTAAAAGGAAACGTCATAGGGTTCAGTTCTATTTAATGCAAAATGAGGTGCTTCATTTTAGGGTGCACTCTTAAGGCGGGCTTGTGCAAATGAAGCCGACCAGATAATATTATTAGTAGATTTAAGTATGGATTTAAGGTAGTAATTGTCATTTTTAAACCCTAATACATAAATATATATATTATGAATGAGAACTAGATTTAAAGAATATTATCATTAATTACTCAGAATGACTAACTCCATTCAATCATAAGAATCCCAAGGTAACCCGTTCATCGAGATTTTAGTTGAATTTTTTAGGCATTATATTTATAATTAAAAGCATGAATGCTATATGTACTACGATATAAGGCATAACATATTCTATAAGATATAGACATAAAAATAATATATATCACCTGAAATAAACATGAAAAAATATGAAAACACTTCGTGATCGCGAGTTTTCTGAGCGGTCCGCTACTACTGAGAAGGATAGACAAGTGTAAAATGAACGAGTTGGAGCAGGACAGATTTATCCGAATATAAATGTACGTACAGAGAGTATCAGTGCACGATCTGGCTTTGCTCTCGACCATTATTTATACTTAAAATATTCATTCCATTTTAAAAGCTAAAATCTGAAAACAAGGTAGCTAATAACCATGTAGCGCCATCTGAGGAAAAACGACTGAAACAGGTGAAAAACGACCTGAAGCTTGGTCTCTGCAAATTTCCTGTAGTGCCCAACCTAACCGAAAGAGGTCACTGTTATTCTTTCTTGGAAAAAATGTTTCCAGTTGAGGGCTGGTTATTTTAAAATAGCAGTTAATCTCACTTGTATTCACGTAAGAGTTTATAATCAAGATTCTTGTTATTTGGATAATTTTCCAAAGTATTATTTGTAATCTACCAAAAACCCCCCAAAGGTTAAAGATAATAGGTGAATATAAATCGTGGAATGTTAAAATACCATCACGACTAGAGTTTCGTTCAGAGATATATAAACTCCAAAGCAGACATGAAAAATGAGAAAACATTATGGAAATAAATTTCCTATTCTGCTGAGTACGCAATACAAAGTAAATTGTTACAAAGTATGCCCAGGGGTCCCAATAAAGTATCTTCCATTGCCGCTACAGCACCGAAATGAATGCCAATGAAATAATATTATCTGAGTCAGCAACTGTCACGAGGGCAGGATCTCATCAAGTCTACCCAAGAGGAAACGTTTTATTTTCAAACTTGGAATGCAATCCTTACTTCCAGGCCAGGGAAAGTAAACCTTTTAACACCAACTTGGCACATTTTCTCCAAATTCTATTCTGTGTACATTACACTTAATTAAAAATAAATGCTGTAAAGAAAAATAAATCAAACACAATAGCATATTACGAAGGCTTTTTTGGAGCTTCAAGTGGATGTAATAGAATCTAAAATACATCACAACATTCAAGTTATTAATCTAATTTGCATTTTAAATAAATCCTTTTTTATCAATTACACTGTTTTTGTTATTTACATAAACCTTTTTTATCACCGACCTGCCAATAATATTCTGGGACGCGTGCCATGGGTTCGTTACCTCTGTTCCAACTCTTCGAGAATACGGTGCTGATTTTCCAGTAAAAGACCTTGTTCACATTTAGAGTTTCCCCATTGTTTACTTCATTGTTTCTTACAAGTAGTTTTTGCTTTCCTGTGATTTTGAAATTATTTGCGAAAGCTATGATGTGTATGAGAGCTGTATACGATTGTATGTTTTTTAAATGAGGTTTTGAATTATAAATTGTTTGTAGGTACAGTGCAGACTGCATCAAGTTGACACTTCGGACTTTGTACCTATCTTATATTTTTCTCTGTAGGGGCTAATGTCGTACTGCAAGTGTATAGCTAGATGTGGTCTCCACGGCATTATGAAAGTTTGTGTGCGTATCCAGATTCCAAATGTATAGACATTGGATAGACATAACATCACGCATAATTTTTAGCCAATCACGATACATTTGAAAGAAATAGCAATATGATGAAGTTAGACAATAAGGCCCCAGATTATAGTGAGCGCTTATTGCTACGGCGGCCGTGTAAAATGGTGGCTTTTTGTTATTAGGTTATTAGTCATATCACACAAAACCGCCGTCTAAAAAGTAAGTTTTACTCGATACTTTATTCAATACTAGCCTTTGCCCGCAGCTTTGCCTGCATTCAGTAAATTTTTGCCTCGTTTTCAGTTTGGGCGTTATTTTATGAACACCCCTTATAGCCTATGTGTTGACTAGGGTCACTACGATGATAATAAAAAGAACCGCATCCAAATCCGTTGGGTGGTTCTCGAGTTAAAACGGAAAAAAACAGACAGACAGAAAGACAGAAAAAATTCTAAAAATTATTGTTTTGGCCTCAGTACAGTACCAATAATCCATTTCATTTAAAATTTCGCGAAAATATTTAATGTACAGACATGTCTTTTTTACTACTTTATTATTAGTATTTATAGATAGATTTTAAATCGTTAAGATAAACATAACATAAAAGATTTTAAATAGTAAACGAGTATATTGGATTTAAGGAACTTCATCAGATTAAACCATTTTCTACATAGAATACTATACAGAAACAGTTATGGGCAACAGGTTACTCGCTTTTGTTTTCATAAAAAAAACATTAGCATAGAAACCAACTCTAAAATTACCCCTATGGCGCTTCGAACGTCACACATAATTTCGAACTGGACCATCGTTAAAGTTCCCTTTTCGCTTCGGAAACCGAAATTTCCCTTTTAACCCTCTCACTCTGCCCAGCCATGATTATTGGATGTTCCGGATTGGTGAGTTGAGCGGCTCGGATTCGGTTGTGTCACTGGATACGTTGCGAAGTTAATTTAGGTACCATCGACGAAACTTCGAATGGACCAGTTTCCATCCTCATTGCTACGCAGAAAGGTTTTATAGAAGTTCGTATAGAGAATTCCATGAAAGTAAATGACAATGATTCAGGACAACAGTATTTTTATTATTTGATTTTATTTTATTATACTTATAATAATGGTGTGCTGAATCCGAATCTAAACTCAGATTGTTTGTATCAGCTCTAAATTTTTGTCAAATTAACTTTCAAATTTAAATTGAACGTTCTGAAGAGATTTTTCACTTATTACCATTTACTATTTTTTTAAATTACAAGCCCTTAATCAATATCCATTATGATGGCGAAAATAATATAGTTTGATATTGAGCCCTATTTTTCAAAATAATGTATAATATTATGTAAGAGCTTATTTTGTCCATACATATCATACAAAGTTTTTTCCGTGCAAAATCGGCTGTGATTGTTTAGCATTATTAAATTTAATTTTGGTTTCATGAATATTTTTGTCCTACTATTAAAAACAACTTTAAAGAGAAATATTATTGAAAATTAAAGCCGGAAAACTAATTGTTCTAAGCGTGAAGCCCTACCAAAAGGAGTAATAACACACGATTTTTCAAAAATAAATCTGTCTTAGACAAATATTACGAGCTGATAGAGAAAATCTGACTTCAGATTCGGATTTATCACACAAGATTACTGCAAGAATATGAAACAATATTTCATACAACAACAAAAACGTGTGTTTTTGTTGAGCTGTGATGAGTTTGTGCGTAAAATGTGTTTGGCCGATAATATTAATTAGTTAGAAATTGATAAGTTTATTGTATAAAAAGGTATTTTGTAGCATTACGAAACTTTTAATCCCCATAAAATGGAGAGGGTTTCTGCGTTTAGCAACAACAACGTTTAACGTTAAACCAAACAAAGCTTAATTCGTCTTCTTCCTCAATGGTTCTTGGAAAGACTGGTTCTCCTGAAGTTTCCTCAGCAGGTCACTAGGAGTACTCTACAAAACTAAAACTAGTGTCAATACCTGCCGGTGGTGCGTCTCCGAGCGGAGACTGGTGGTCTTCGGAGTGGTCTTCTGGAAGCTCCTCTCGCACTCCAGCGTCTCGGCGCTTCGCTCCACCTGCTGTGCCAAGGTCAAGGTCAACTTGACACCCTCCCCACCAACATTGTTAACACGATCCGCACTCCATTTTTCCAGATATTAAATAAGGTATTATTAAAATAATAATGTTTAGGACAAAAAATAAATCAAATAAATTTATAAAAAAATTCGATTGTATATTTTTATCGAATTCGTACCAAAATATTGAGTCAAAAGCATCAGTAGAAACAGCTATCTTAAACCCTATCAGAGTTATTGTAAGTCTATGAAAATGATATCAATTTATACCCGTGAGCTCATCCTGTAATATGATTTGTCATTAAAATTGCATTTGAAAGAAGTTTTTTCGAAGTGAACAACAAGTAAAGTCTTTAAAATGCTATAAATCTTTGAGTTTTCAACGACATCTACAAATATTCCATCCATCCATCCATCCACCAGCCTGTTTCATCCACTGCTGGACATAGGCCTTTCCAGGATTTCAGCCCTCATAGCGGTCCTCCTGGAAGAAATGCCCATACTCACACACGCTGGGCAGGCGGGTTGGTGAGCGCGGTGCCGAAACCCTTGCACCAGTGACGCCGCTGCCCGTCACCAGTCTGTTTTATATAAGGCCCGGCAATTGGATATACCGCCATCCATCGGTCCCAGGCAATGGTGGGCCGCCTGTTTTTTTTTTTTTTTGCCTGAGAGCTGTTCTCTTACTCTCTCCCGAATAACTTCGGGAAGATTTCCGAGTAAGATGGTGGTACCTCCACAGTCGAGCCCGGCATTAGCTCTACCACCTTACAAACACCACTCTACAAATATTATCTATAAATATTGAAGAATAATAAATATGGAGCAAGATTGCGATTTTTGAAATAAGAAGTGTTAATAAGTAACAGGAAAGCAGCCCCTTTAGGATTTGAGCTACTGAAGGCTACAGATTATCTTTCATGTTAGGAACGAAAAACCTTTTGATAATAAGCCGGTATAGCCCTTGTCAAAACCAGTCGTTAAAATATTATAAGATAAATTCAATTCAATTTCCCTACGTTTGAAATTTAATTACGATAGAATTCCCAAACCTTCACTTAATATTACGTATGTATATAATTGTATGTTGAAATTAAGTATTTTAATAGAAAGTTTGGTATTATATTTCATAGTATGGTTGTAATTGTAAATGAAAATGTTTGCAGAAATGTTTCATGTGCTGAAGGTATTGTTGATTTAATTCCTTAGCTGTTTATAAGGTTATGGTTGGTTTGCTCTTTGCAGTTGCTTAGACTCGTTCCTATCTCTATTCGCCCTAACTCCCATACTAGCGCAGTTCGCTGATTATAGGTACCTGCTTATTATTTTTTCTTTTTCAACATATCCCATACAATATCCATGACTTGAACCTAAAATATTTATCAAAATCAAATACATACCAAAGTTACAAGCGTATAAAAGCCCTGGATTTTACAAATATTTTGATGAATGTTTACCGTAATGTCCTAGAAGCGATACAACAAATCAAATAATTATAGGTTTACAGCATAGTACGAGTATACTTTAAACTATTCAAACATATTTTTGTTTCATTTCAATATTTGGGATATTTCTCCTGAAATCATAGGAACCACCAAAACCATTCTCGAGTTTTTTCAAACCATGAATGTTTCTTCGTGTTAGCTTGCCTCTCACACCGTGTTCGGTTAGTTCCGTACGAACTCGGGAAATGAACGTTCGAGCTAACCAATAACAGTCAGTCAGTGCTCTATAATCCGAAGTTGAATGTAGAATGAAATAGCAACCATAGCGACCCCGTGCGCGACTGACTTCAAGCCACTGGCTACAGGCCTCTTAATATCTTCGGACTTGGACCTAGAAGAATTAGTGTTTTTTTATCTGACAAAGGATGTTCACCGTTCAACGTTGCATGGTTATTGCAAAATACTTTATTATACAGATCGCTGGTAACATATACGCGTACATATAATTTTGCTGCGACAGGAGTGAGGGAGCTGAGCAATAACCGCTTCAATGAAAAAAGTTAAAAAGACTGTGATGGTAAAAAAAAAATTTAGCTTGGGTTAAACCATGGGAAGAAGGCTTACTAGTTGTAATATCTGACTTATAAATTATGACAATTTACTCGTATATATTTACGAAATGTAACCATATAAAAAAATTGCACAATGTAGCTCGAATCAGCTCCATGCATTTTAACTGAACCTGTACAAAAAGAAACTTTGTACTGGAGTTTAGTCAGTCAATTTTATACTGGAAAGTAGTCACATCACATCACTCACAACCATCTCACAACACAATCTTTACTTCAATAAAAAAAAAACATAACGTTAAGACAGGTCAGAGGTCTTCTCAAGTGTGAGCTGTTGTGAAATTAATGCAAGTCACACTCAGCACTTGGTAAACCTGCGTTTGTGACGTCCCAAATGTGATGGGCCATATCTCTATTATTTCCGTAGCACGCAGGCCAAACGAAAACTTATGTGCACCGCAGGGATTAAACTCATGGCCTCTGGATTAGCAGGCAAGCGCTCTACCACTCGGGCCCAGAGGCATACTTTTTACCTTATATACCTAGGTACACGTATAGCTTTTATTACTGAACTATAATCTTGAAAATTAAGAATTAATGATATTGGCACTATTAAAATACAAATTTTATCTACAAAATCAGCCCATGCACTCATTGGGTGCCTGTCCACGACCATCAAGCCAGCATTAAGCCCCGGGTGTCAAGATTATTTTAATACAATAGTCCGGAGCTCTACCGACCGTGGTACCGCCTTTTCTAACAAGTTTCTAGCAGTTAACGCGGCTACGAGTATTGTCTTAAAATACTCAATTAAAGTGTAGTTCACCTTCGCGTGAGAGAAAGCCGGTGCGCTTCAATAGCCTAATGGTGAAAGGAGTTAGTGCACAAGCTACACTCTGGCCCGTTTATTAACTGAGTCCGGAATTTTATTGTTGTGTCTCAATACGGGACGCTGCGTTAAAGTACCCAAGGGCCACGGGCAACGACGCTCCAAGCGAATTCGCTCTCCGCTGCATATTACATATATTATATTACATACAAAATTGTACGAGCTTGACGCCGACGCTTGCAGCGCAGAGTGAATTCGCTTGGAGCGTCGTTGCCCGTGGCTCTCGAAGTCTATTGTTGCTTGTTCTAATAAATAGAGGTGGAAAATGTGTCAGGCGTCCGTCAGAAACAATGATTGTAGTGTACTATGGAAATACGATACATTTGAGATTATGATGAAGTCGCAAAATGAGGAGTCATCGAAAATCTTATAATAATTTTCCTACTGTATCTCAATATCCCATGACAAATATTCGTTATGCCACACACGGTTACCTATACATGTCACTACAAAGATTTTCCTTTATACCAGAACGGTAAAAATATTTGGTAATGCAATGTAAGATGTGATAAAAATTTCTATATATAAATATAAATCATATTTATCTCACTGGATTTATTTTTAAAATTTATACTTTAATCCCATGAAGGCCGGTTTCGGTTAATACACCATTCTCAAGGGATCCAGGAATTCAGGAAATTAAACTATCAGTATAACGAGGCATTAAAGATGATGATCATGTTGACAGTCAGTGAGAATTAATTTAATTTAATTTAATTAAAGTTAAGCGAAACCGGTCGGGTTTGTAAATTTTTAAATAAAACTAGTGAAACAAGTACAAGTGAATTTAATTTTGATGGTTTCCAAGTTTCACCAGGTGCCGATCATAGCAAGTATATATATATAAATAATCATATAAACAAACTTCCTAAAAGTATATGAGGTGACATTCGTTTATAAAGCCAAAATTCACACTGGAGACTCGGTAAGTGGTCAGGACCAAGGTTCAATTATCCTGTTTGCGAAATACGAAAAATATTGTTTTGTGTCTAAATTTGTTCAAGAGAAACCTTGACTCAATCAGTACAGGAAGTCTAAATTTATTTGTATATTGTTTTATTTTACGTATTTAAGAGATATTGTATATGTATATTGTATAATGTCAAATCTACCAACCCTACTGAACCACTTTTTCCAAACAAAATGCGTGAAGCTGTTTCAGGTCGACGCTCTCTCTAACCTCGCCCGTATGTCGGTGCGTTAGGGTTCACGCATTTTTGTTTGGAACTCAATTATGTATTTCCTAAACTAAGGGTGTCCGCGGGTATGATTCTTGGGAAAAGTGGTTCAGTGGGATCGGTAGAATATGTGGTTTCATTTAATGGTAGAGTTTATTGACACCCGGTATAGGTTTAAGGTCCAACAATAATAAGTGAAAATAATTTTAGGTTAGATCATTATATCGTAAACTGATCACATCCCAGCTCGTCCCAGACTCTCAAAAAAATGTTTGTTCAAATATTTTTTTTCACTTCTCCGTAAAAATTGGTAAAAATCAACTGAATAAATTTCTGAAAACGGAGAGAAAAAAAGTTCGCGCAAATTTTTTTTTCTTGGGAAGGTGTTCTAAGGGATACCCTACATTTCTTTTTTTTTCACTTTGAACTGTATGACCTTATATCAATATATCCGTTTTTAAAAGCGAGTTAACAATATTAAAATTTCGCTTGCTAGGTTTGAGTGCACTTTGTGCGAAGCGTGGCTTTGTTTTGTATCGCCAGCAGCGCAGCGCCACGCCACGCAGCGTAGTGTGTACATTCACTCGCCCTGAAACGTCATGTAGAGATTTGCGGTGATAGAGCTACCTTATTGTGACGAGTACTGTAATTGCTCATCCATAGTTATAGCTACAAGTAATACGGGTATGATAGTATCATAGAGCAGGTAATGGTGATTCGTGTTGCATTGTTTTGCCGTCTAAATACAGAAGTACTTAGAATGCGTCACTTTGCTTCGTCGTACACAATGGACTTTATCTTCATAGCCAACCGAGCCGCTCTTGTTTCAAGCCGCCAATGAACAGACACTGAGCCTTCACTCTATGGTTTTCCATTTTTAGGGTTCCATACCCAAATGGTGCCAAATGGAACCCTATCACTAACCCTGTCACAGGGATCTACATCTTTAGCCCCGTAGGTGATAGATATCCTAATTTTCAAGGAATACGTGTTACTTTGGCCTTAAGAACGGCAAAAAAATAATTGTTCTTAAAGATGTCAATACATACAAGTTTCAAATTTGGTCGGATTGTTTTACATAGTCTAAAGTAAAACAAAAAATAATACAAAATAGGGTTCCGTAGGTACTCAAAGAGTACCGCATTATTTGTCAGGCGCTATTATTTTAGCTGTTTGTTTTTACGCCTTGATGTTATCATTTACCATAATGTTTTTAGGCTCCGTACCCGTATTGTGTGTTGTTCATTTAATTTTCAGTTGTAAAATAATTTTTAATCTCAAACGTGGCTTTAATCTTGACTTCCAACAAGAAATTTAATTTCTCCAATAATAAGAACACAGGCAGAGAATAAAGCAGTCGATATTCATTCTCCTTTGATGTCGTGTTTAAATTCAAATTTCCTGCTACAACATGCCTAATTTCATAATTTCCTGGAGAGGTAGCCTCAGAGTACATGTACGGTCTCGACAACAACAACCTACCCAATGGCACTTCTTATTACGTTGTCATACGGGTTAAAATCGTATAAAAGTAGGCGACTGTACCTACTTGTGGAGCGTTCCGAAGCACTTAGAACGACTTCATTACATATCATGAAATAATACACCGAACATTCAATTATGTTGTTACGTCTTCCTGTCTACGTACACAAGTTAAATGTCACTGAAGCCTATTTTACACGAGTAGAATAAGTAGGAGAGAAAAGTAAATAGTAACTATTAATAATACTAAAGATAGTAACTGGGAAAGTAGAGTTAAAGTAGTCGGATAAAAAGTACGCTAGTTACTCTAATTGTAACTAGCCCAAATGTAAAGTAATAATGAAGTAACCACTACAAAGGTCCGATGCACACGCTACAGCAGACATCTGATATACTTGTACGTCGTGGTTGCGTCGCGTAGTACGCAGAAGAAGTACAGTAAGTTTGCTCAAATAGTTTGCAGTAGTACACTGGCGCGTTACACTCGCAAATATGTGAAAATAACTAATTATATAATGTTCATTTAGTACAATATTGTATTTTTTTTAATAAATTACTATTAGTAAATATCCGGAAAATTAAAAAAGTACCTACATAAATAAGGTGACATTATGTAAACACTCGGTAAATAGTCTTTGTTAAGGTTTCATGGAATTTTTGGGACGTTCGAAAATGATTTAACTCCTGTTCCCTATAAAAGCAAGCCCAGCCCCCACCCCATTCAATGTATGGAAAGACAACATTTAATTTTATTATTTTATAAAAAATATGATAGCTGTAATAGTGATAACTTACCCAGCCTTCAGGATTAATTTGACAAAATAAATTAATGTCACGTTGTTTGTAAGTATTACCAGTACTCATCAGAATTGAATAAAAAACGTTTGTCAAATGCACAGTGGGTGTGGTGCCGGTGTACTAGTGTGTACTCCGTGTCTTTGAACTAGTCGCCTTTCGGCAAGAGTCAGTGGTCCTTTGGTGTTGGCGTATCAAAGCTTGCACTGTATTTGAGTAAACGAACGGTATAATCGTAAGTAACACGTCATAAAAAAAAGTCTATGCGAAGCAATGGCCCAGACCGATGACATTTCAGACGTCTAAAGGCGTATGCGTCGGAGCAATTTAGTTTTAGTATGAGTAAGGAGTTTTCTTTAAACATTATTTTTCTATTTATATGTTATGGTGCGTTCATATGGGTACAAAAAAAGTTGAAAAAAGCTTAGGTCTCTCTCCGTTATAATTACTTGACAAGGAGATCATAGTTATTACAATGTAAATAGATTGAAGACCCATTAAAATGGGCATCCTTTGAAAGTGCTGAAGACAATTTATTTGTATAAATAATTGTACCAGACATTATTTGTATAAATGATTGAACGGTATATGTTTGTACCATGTGGCTAACAATATCTATGTTAGTGATATTATTCTTCAGACGTGGATTACTTTTTAAGTTAAAAGACTAAATATAAAGCTTCAGGTTTGATTTATTTTATTTATAGCAATTAGGCTTAAATTTCCCAAAAAATAATCATTTTTGTTGATGCCAAATTGTGTGAGAATGGATATTTGAATTATTTCCGTTTTTTGTTATTACTAATGATCCCAACTTTGATGAAATTGTCTGAACAAGCATTTTACTTTATAAAATACAAATTGAGTGCAAAACTTTATTTGTCAAAGAGATAAATATTTCCGTTAACTTAATCACTGTGGCAAGATTATTGCTTTTGACGAGTATGTTTACTTTTCAGAATGATTTATTGGTTAGGGAATGCACAGTCGCCTTAGTTGGAGCCACAAATCAAATCAAATAGTTTATTTTGTAAAATAGATATCTACATAAAGTATACTTTAAGGTGGTAAAGCCAAATCTCGGTGCAAAATGCACATTCATAATATTGTTCTCCTTACTTTTCAACAAAAAGTATGCAAAAATTGCGTTTAATTTACAAAATTTAATCTTTATAAAAACGATAGAATATTATGAAACAAATATACCTATTAAATGAATTAAATAAAAAGATCTATATTTAAGTTGGGCTAATAAAGTTATACATATGCATAAAATAAAGAAATATAGGAATGAGAATATTATTATACATAATGCAATGAATAAATAAGTTGATCCATAAACTAAATAGGCCATAAATAAATATAATGCCTAACCAAATATATACTAACATATGTAAATAAGTTCATAGACAAATAAACTATAAATAGATGTAATGCCTTAATCCGCCCATTCGATTAATCTTGCTAAGAAGAAGGGCAAGAAACTTAGCAAGATATGTCATTTTAGGGTTCCGTAGTACCTAAAAGGTACAAAAGTAACCTATAAGGTGAGACTCCGTTGTCCGTCCGTCCATCTTTTAGCACCGTTAAAGATAAAGACATGAAATTTGATACAAAAATAGCATTCACTGGCGTACATAATAAGGTGTAAAAAAAATGAAAAATTTGAAATGGTTCAAGATATTTCTAACACAATACAATATGGGTATCAAATTGTAGATATTAAGGAGCTAATTATAAAAATTTATCAGGGCAACAAATTGTAATTTAATTCCTCAAGTATTAAAACCATCGACATAAAGATCTATAATAGATCTATAAAGATCTATATACCCATAATGAATTACCCGCAATTCGATTGTCGAAAAAGCAGTTTACTGCTCAGCTCCTATTCAATGCAGCGAATTATTTTGCATAAGTATAGGTATAAAACATTAACCAAATTATTAATAATCATAAATACCTACACTATTATTAGAGAAGTCTCAGAGCAAGTTATAATTATTTCAAAATTATAAATTTTCATCAGATATTTTTGAATAACTAATAACTGATAATCCTTTGATGTGGCCATAATTCCTTAGTAAAACGTCTATCGAACGTCAATATCCAAAATTAGCTTAGTAGCTATTACAAGATTGAAATAAAAGTTCAAGTACGAAAAGAAGAATTATCAAACTAGAAAATATTCTATCATTAAGGAAAACATTATTAGATTGTCTCCTAGAGACGTAGGTAGAGACTAGAGATTTCCATCGACTACGACCCTGACACACCTCTTTCGTCTCTCCCACATTCATCAAGTCATACAAGCTCTTCTATTCCGGCTACTTCCTTCTCCAGTATGTCACTGATTTGGTCGACATACGTTGGATATAAGTTTATACTGGTTTATCAACCAAGAAGATATCATTTTAAAAAAGATCGTTTTGTATTTGACAGAAACTTCCTGGAAAATAAAAAATATTTACATTCAAATTGAACGAGAAGATTGTGGCGTTTTTTCAAAGTAGATTATGCCCAACTTGACGAGGACAGTAAATTATGTAAGACGGGCAATTTGAACACTAAGATATTTATTTTTGAAAAAGATTTTGTTATTACTCATTGAAGCTCTACTAAAGATCATCAGGAAAACTGATTCAAACATGACGGGTCTGACGTAGATAAAATGAAAAATAGTTATCCACAAGGTCACTATAGATATTGAACAAGTGTTGTTTGGCCTTAGCAGATCATCATTACAAGAAGTGTACTTTATCTTTGTTGAGATTTGGGTTTTAAAAGATTGAGTATTTGACCTCGTTTTTCATTTTCAACACGTTCTTATCAGTTATAGATATTATAACAAAACAATTGATGATATTGAGTGATAACTAATTATGATTATGTATGTACCGCCGAGTAGATAATTATTGTAACTCTATTCACGAACAATAGAATTTTTTTAATTTCTAGAAAACGTGGCTTGTTTTCATAAATTATGCGCGTTAGTAAATGTAAGCAAAAATGAATTTGAATTTTGAGTTACAAATTTCAAAAACATCGTTATATGAAGAAATAAATGGCAGATTGAAAGAAAACACAACACAACGTAAGATTTTTGTGGCGTAGGTAAATGATTATTTATGTACATGATTATTTTTTGATTATGTATTAACTTTTTGTATATGTAGATTTAAAACATTCACGGCGCGGCGTTATCTTATTATTGTTGATATCTGATAAGTTACACAACTGAAAGTAGCTTGTAGGAATATAGCTGAACGTTCAGCTCGCTCAAAGCGGGAGGAACGCAGTGATCTCTTTAGATTTATATTTGCTTTGCAATGAAAATATAGCAGAAATATGTATAGCAAATATTTGGGCGAGACGAGACGGGTCACAAATGATATGCAAAGCCACGTCGAACGATTTCCGTCGCACAGTAAAAATAGAATGTACATAACTCGACTGAAAGTGTAATAATACCGTTCTGATGGTCTAACATTCGATGTGTATTCTTTAAAGAATGCGCTCAATAGATAATGTCGGCAAATGCAGGTAAGCTGTAAGACGTTCTAATAGATCTGTACGTTGTCACCAACGTGACGTATCTGGAGTGCGGATCGTGAATTAGAAGTGGGGGGAGTCATGGACCTCTTGCCCTGGTCGCCGCTGCTGGTCTGGCTGGAGCTGGTGGTGGTCGCGCTAAGCGTACTCAGGTCGCTGGACGCGCGCGCCGACCGCAGCCGCGGCAGCACCGGCGCTTCGTCGCCGTCCGGCGTGCCTACCGCGCCCTCGCACGCCCAGCCCAGAGCGCGCGCTGTCTGCCACAACGCGAATATGAACGTCAGCATCGTGCTGCGGCGCGCTATCGCACCACTCGGCTCGGCGGCCCGCACAAGCACCGCCACTCTCCTGACGCACGCATCAGTCTTATTTCACACTCTCATAATCGTTACGGAGCAGTTTGTATATTCACACGGTAGTGAATCGCGGCGATAGTGGAAGCATCGCGTGAGCAGCACGTGTGCGGTCGGACCGCGATGCGCGCGGCTTGCGCTCGCCCGCTACTGAGAGTGACTGCCCTCCGGCGAAGGCGCCGCGCGCTCTCCACGCCGAACTCGTCTTATCGTCATATCGATGATTACCCTATCTACAACACCTACCAGCCGATTCACAGTTCGCACCATTCATAAACGATAGCGAAAAATCTCAATTCATGTGATTGTGTAACAAACGAATGCAGTCTGGAATGTTTATTTACATTGGCACTGGCACATCATAGTTCACCTTGAGCGCATAATTGAAATGGTCGTGAATGAAAGGGCTATCTTTTATCAGCGTTGCGGTGTGTCGGCAAGTCGTTGCCAGTGGCGAGCGAGCGAGGACGCGTGACGTGAGACGTGTCGCGTACGGGCGGCTTGTTGACGTTGCGCGGCGCGGGGACCCGACGTCACTCGCAGCTTGGCTCACCCGCGCCGCCACACAACGAAAGGGCACGTTCTATATTTATTTAACACCCTCGATCACATCACCGCGATATCACAGTAGGTTTGGTCCGTGTATTCATTCGGTTCGGCAGCGATATCACTTGTTGCACACGCGAACGCACTCAGAACCCGTATCTTTTCTGTTTGTTTATGAACTTAAATGGTCGGTGCGATCACTAAGGTTAATTTTGAGGTAAAAAGCGAACGGTTGAGTATGTCGCGCCAAAAAAATTGTACCGACGTATTGTCAAGCAGGAGCTGCGTGGAGCGCGCACTCCACGGGCTGGCCGCCATGTTGTCTCCGCCATTTTGCCGGGGTCGAACAGGGCGAGCCGCATGCGTACGTCGGCACGCAACCCCCTGCGAGGGAAACGACCCAACTCAGACACACCTGCACACGGAAGTAACCCTTCGACACTCTGCTCTTAAAGATCACTTTCTCGCTTTACGTCGAAGTGCGTCGTTTCTAGGTCAGGTGAAGTTCTTTTGCCCAATGAAGCTTGCTATGAATCTGCAAAGACTTTTATTTCATAGATTCGGGCTAAGAGCGTCACTAAGTACCTCGAAATTAGAGGTATTTCTAAAAGCAAAATGGATGAATCCTTTTGTTTGGGTACCATTGCCAATCTACAAGAATTACACGATCTTTTGGATCAGCTTTCATCTGCTTACTAATATATAAAGTTAAAGAAGAAGCCTATCCTTAATGTCAGAATAGGTGTGTATGGTGAGTGAATTGGTGTTAGCAACTTCCATCGAGCTCGATTCACACGTGTTGCGTGAACTTGACCGATGACGTCACAGCATTCGCCAACTGGAGGCTGCCAATCCAGCCCTGCCTATCGGAACAACTTCTTTGCTTGCTAAACGGTTAACGGACAAAATGCTTAGGAGTTGTTTGTGTATTATGTACTAATCGAAATTAAACAACACGGTAAATAGTATTGAATTATACTCTGCTGAAAAAAATTAAAGCGAGGTAACCTCGTTCTATTTGAACTGAAAATACTTCTGGGATTTGTCACAGAACCCAGCAAATGGAAATACATTTTCATTTTAATGTTTGCATGAATGAGAAGTACAGAAAATATGGTTATTATATTCGTTACGGTTTTGTAATGGATAACAAATAACAAATATTAGTTAAGGTCATCGCCACTCTAAACAAAATAAGTTTTAGACGTTTTTGTTAAACGGAAACATTGTCTACCTGTCTTTGACATAAAGAAAGACTAGGTAAGGGGCAAACTAAATATATACAATATTTCTTTCACTCGTATTCATGAAACATGTTCCTCAATTTTTTATTTGGATATGCGATCCCAAATACCGAGAAAATTCCAAACACGGCACAAACTTTCCACTGTGCAAACATTTGAAAGACTAAGCCTCTCGTCCACAAAGAAAAAGCAAAAACATACGTAGTTTTATTATACAGTTTATTTTATTGTGCGGTGGTATAGAAGAGGAAGGACGAAATGACCGCTTTGAAATTAGTATCATTGTTGAATTGGTACTTAGTATATACGAGTATGTTTGGAAGTCATTTATTCAATCTGAAAAAGGATCCAAGTGATCTATTGTGTTAGTGATTGTGAGATTAAGAGGGCTTTAACTGATGGTGACCTTGAAAGCCATATTAATAAAGACGATATTTGAGTTTAAAAAAAGTTTTACACTACAGAATATCTGAAATGATGTGCCTTGATTAGGATTTAAATTTTTATCAAGAACTTTCACTAAATACATATAAATACAAGATCCAAGTTAAGGCAATTTAAGACAAAGATCCGATTTAAAGAATTAATTAAGAACGCAAATTTGTTAAATTAAAGATATTATAATTAAAACTACAAATTAGTTCCCTTAATTATTTTTGAAGAATTTTAGTTATAATTATTGTAATTAATAGGTCTTTACTTAAAAAGTTGCTGAAATTTTCTAACAGATTCATGAGTTTATAATTCCTGCAAATCAATAGCTATTTCCATTATTTGTTTTTTGTTTGAAAGTTAATTTTGAAGGTTTTATATCTTAGTATTAAATTTTGTTCGATAACTAAAATTCACTCATCAAAGTCGGTTTTCATGAATTCGTATTAACTTTTAAAGATGACATTAGCTTATTGTTGTCTCATTCATATACAATTTGTTTTATAAAATTTGGAGTTGTCATTCCTAAAATAAATGTTTGTACTGAAAACTGAGTTTTCTTCAAATTCTCCATACAAAACAGCAATTTCAAAGGTAAAGACCTATTATTAATTTGGTTTTTGAGCGGCTTCACAGCTTGATTCTCACTCAAACGACAGAGAGATCATTATGGGATGAGTCGCGTGAGAAAGTGAGACGTACTCGCCAAGGTCACCAGTAGAAGTTGTGAATTTTTCAACGGTCACTTTCACTCCAAGCGGAAAAACGAGCAGGGGGGCGAGCGAAGGGGTGGAATCATGGCAAAAGAAACAATACTAGATTCTTTATTAAAATAAAAAAATGGCTTGGAATATTTCCTTTAGCCAATTTCTAAATATCAAAATCAAAATATTTATTTTGTAAAATATGTAGATACATAAAGTATACTTTCTACAAATCAAAGTTAATCTTAACAATATATATCTTTAGGATATAAA
Source organism: Ypsolopha scabrella (assembly GCA_910592155.1). Lineage (NCBI taxonomy): Eukaryota > Metazoa > Arthropoda > Insecta > Lepidoptera > Ypsolophidae > Ypsolopha > Ypsolopha scabrella. Next base: position 17,248,176 of record OU342964.1, on the reverse strand, counting down.
AATATATATAATAATAATACAGGAAATACATAGAGAAATCTAGGAAAAAAAATTATATCTACATAATGCAATGAACAAATAAGTTGATAAATAAATACGGGAAATACACACAAAAAATATTTAGGTTGGGCTACTAAAATGTAATTAAGTTATATACCTGCATAAAAAAGAGAATTAAAGGATTAAATATATTATATATACATAATGCAATGAGTAAATGTGTTGAAAAATGAACTAAATAAACCATAAATGAAAATACGCACCATTCGATTAGTATTGCTAAGAAGAAGGGCAAGAAACTTGGCAAGATCATCAAAGAACGTGTAGAATTGATTTACAATAGATTTCCGCCACAATTTTACCTTCTGCTACTTCACGGGTTAATGTCACTCTGCTTTCGGTTTTTTAAATACTACCTTTTAATATAATATAAGGCCTACAAATCTCGACAGTTTGTATATGATAATGGTACGGAATCCTTCGTGAGCGAGTCCAACTCGCACTTGGCCGGTTTTTGGATTGAGGCGAAACAAATCTGTTGAAAAAACCGATTTTTTTTTGCGGTTCCTATTGTGGTGTGAGGCATCATTAGGATAAAGATTAAAAATGATGTAGTGTGTTATTTGACGTTAATATGTATATTTGGATACCAAGTTTGTGATTTTAAGGTGGCAACGGAGGATCTCGGTGCAAAATGCACATCATAATATTGTTTTCCTTACTTTTGAATAAAAAGTTTGCAATAAATGCGTTTTATAGCAATTCGCGCAAACTGCTTGTTAGTTAGGTGATCACATGAAAATTATTCAATTTTATGCGTTATATTTTAGCTGAATTAATTACACTACAACTGTAAACACGCTCTTAAGTTTGTTAATGTAATGCAAACAAAATGTAACACATTAAACTACGTAATTTTTTGTGATGACTTTATTATTAATAAACTATTTCCGCAAGTTGCTTTAAAACACATTTATTGCATACTTTTTATTTAAAAGTAAGGAAAACAATATTATGATGTGCATTTTGTACCGAGATAAAAAGTTACCCCCTTAAGTGATTTAGAAGCCGATATATTGATAATTTAATTATTTTTCAAAATTTAAAAAATGTATGAAAGGAAAGGATAAAGAGAGTTCTAAATTTGACTGTGTCGTACATGCAACTTAACAATAAAGTCCAAATACATAACAACTATACTTGTATCGTATCTAATAATGTGTACAAAGCCATAAACACCTTTTAGGATTTTTCTGCGACAGCTTAGTAAGTAGGATGGCCCACCTCAAGGGCTTTTATTGGGTCTTTCAACGGTTTTTGTTTTAATATGCTGAGTCAACTACTTATTTGATCAATGTGTAACTTGGACATGTGTCTTTTCAAACCTTTGTCTTTCCGTTGTCAGGTTGGTTACCTAATTGGACACATCTCGCTCGATAGATTTTATTTTTGAAAATGATGCCTTTTTATGTTATTATTTCGTTTTATGTCTAAACGGCTTAAGTTTTTTGTCTGAAATTACTGCTATATCAAGAAAACATGGTTTATTTTCCGATCTCAGGTGGAAAAACTCCTACATCAAATACTTTTTCGTAAAATCCAGAAAAACCTCTAAAATACTCTGATTTTGCATGCTGCCAGCGCGCGAAGCGAGCACTCTAATGTAGACTTTCTGACAACATACTGAAGTTCAAAATCGCTCAGTAAGATTATCGTGCACCAGGGGTAAGGCCTTAAGCACGAACGATAGTGACGTCTTTCGATTTACTAGACCCAAGCTAAAGGTATTCATGTGGGCAAAATACTCGTTACCTTGGCAGGATAATAGCTCGCTCTGTCTTTGCTCACCATATTATTACGCCTGTGGTCAAACCTAATTACGATGGGATTGCACGTAGATGCAATTACTGTGAGGCTAAGTTTAGATTGCACTGACGGTAGGTAACTATAATGGACAGTGCAAATCCACTTGCTTTGTGCTCCACAACTCTAAAGTTTCATTAGTAATAATATTACTGAAATCTCAAACAAAGAAGATTTACTAACTGTGTGTATACTAACTGTATTTTACCAAATGGCTTCATAGTAGTGTTCTAACATTAAACACCAAAACGACCAACTACATAACTTTCTCTCTTCTAAACTCATCGCAACCTGATAACTTAAACGTTAATTTCCTACCTCTGTCAAAATAAATGTAACTGTAGTAGCCTTTATAAAGTTTATTTACTAAATATCTTGGTATCTATATTGACCAACAATTAAATTGGCACAAACAGATTTCTTCATGCACAGCTCGAGTAAGAAAGCTGCTTTGGTTTTTCTAGTACCTCAGACATATTGCTGATAGACAATTAATTATCTACATCTATACAACGTTGGTTCAATCGATCCTAAATTATCACATAAAACCAAATTTTTGGAACTAGAGCGAGCTCTACGATCATTTCTCAAGGTGTTATTATCCCAGAAAATTCCTTATGGAACTGCAAAAATGTAGAGAGAATGCGATGTTTTAACTGTCAGAAAACTGTATATCTTAAGGTGTGTTCTGAAAATACATAAAACTATCACACCGGATCCTAATATATTAAAGAAACGAAATCAATATACTGTGTTACAACGCCCAAATGTAAAAACCAAATTTGATAGTATCCAATACAATGATCAATCAATATTTTTATAAATCGACTTAACAGAATTCTCAAAACTTACACAAAATCATACTTGGAGTGTAAGATATCTGTCAATTCCTGGCTGAAGCTACAAGACTATGCTGAAATTGAAAATAAACTAACATCTTATACCTAATCTCAGAATACTTAAGCAAATACCTATTTTCAAGTTACTTATACACACTAATAAACTTAATCATACTTAGACTTAATCTTAAATTTAAATTTAACATCAACTTACATTAATCTTTAAATCAACTTTTTTTGCAAGCAAGTTACTGGTAGTAACATCAGGATGAGCGGTCTCGTCCTTATACAGGTTTATATAAACTTAACAGGATAAGGCCTACGTACCGTTTACATTAAACTTATTATTATAAATAAACTATTTTGTATTTTTTTTTGTATGCATATACTCATGTCTGTCTCCCAAGGAAGTAGGCAGAGACTACAGATTTCCATCTTCTACGATCCTGACACATCTCTTTCGCCTCTTTCACATCTAACTAGATTGATGTAGTTCTTCAAGCTCAATACTGATGAAGGGCAAAGTAAGAAGTACCCGGAATAGAAGAGCATGTATGACTAAATGGATGGATGTACAGTGGAGCCCACATCAAGCTAAACACTTTCAGTATAAGCTGACCTCTCATTGTATAGGCTTCTCGTACAATGAGAGGTCAGTTTATACTCAATGTGTATAGCTTGATGTGGGCTCCACTGTACAATAAGCAAAAAAGGAGTCTCAGGATCGTAGCAGATATGAAACCTGTAGTCTCTGCCTACCCTCAGAAGTATGTATGTATTTATGTATTTTCCTAAAAACGTATCTCGCAGGAAAAAAAATTATCCTCATTTTACTACAATGGACATTGGCCAAAATAGGCCATTGAAATATTGCCATTCGATTCGAATGCAATTTCTTTAGAAGTGTAAAGATTTTCGCTGATAAATTAATAGGTTTAATGTTACTATATACTCGTATATAGACTATATTGCTCTAATTTCAATTTTTTCTAAAATATTTGAAAAAGTAATATATAATAACATAAATAACTATCTGGAAAAACGTCATATTTTGGCAAAGGAGCAAAAAGGTTTTAGGATCAATAAAACAATAAATATGGCGATCTGTGATTTCTTACGCCTGATCATGATAAATATGGATAAAAAGGTTCCAGTTTCAGCGCTTTATATGGACATGACTAAGGCGTTCGATTTTGTAGATCATGACATTTTAATAAATAAATTACACAAATACGGAATCCGTGGCAATGTTCTGAATTTAATAAAATCATATCTAAGCGATAGAAAACAGCAAACCCATATTAGTAAAATTTGTCATCGCACAAAAACTGAGGTGACTTACACATCAGAGACTGCTAAAATACGTTATGGTGTGCCACAAGGGAGCGTATTAGGGCCACTTTTATTTCTGATCTATATAAATGATCTACCTAAAGCAATAGATCATCCCATAACCCTATTCGCTGATGACAGTACTGCCATTTTTATTGGAGAAAATTTGGACACTTACGAGTCAGATATAAATAATTCCTCAGGCAATATTATAAACTGGCTCGATAGAAATAATCTTGTTATAAATCTAAATAAAACCAAAATCATTCAATTTAAACATAGACAAAACAGGAAAGGTTTGATATTGAATATCAAATATTTAAATAACAATATTAGTGAAACGGACGTGACCAAATTCTTGGGAATACTTATTGACGAGAATCTGAACTGGAAAGCACAAATCGAAAGCGTATGTAAAAAATTAAATAGTTTTGCATATGCACTTTACCAACTACGCAAAGTTGTAAATATAGACGCTGTCGTTACAGCATATTACGGTCATTGCCAACCTTGCGGTACGGTGTCATCTTCTGGGGAAATGCAACTGACAAGCTTCGTCCGTTCAAAGCACAGAAAAAATACATTCGAGTAATGTTTTGTCTTAGACCCTTTGATACATCCAAGCCGTTTTTTAAGAAGCATAAACTACTTACTCTCCCATGTATTTATATTTTTGAAGTTTCCGTTTTTGTAAAAACTAATCTTGACCTATTTACCAAATTAAAAAGCACTCGGCACAATTATAATATAAAAGCATTCCCACGAAAGACTTCACACTTTACGGAGAGTATTTTCGGCATGGCGTCTACGATCTTTAATAAACTTCCAAACTCAATAAAAGAAATACGAAATATTACATCTTTTAAAAACAAATTAAAAGATTTTCTTGTTAAAAAACATACTACACAGTTAAGGAGTTTATAACAGATATATAGGTACTAATTTGGAAACATGAGCCAGATAAGTCTTAAACTCTAAATATATATAATTTTTTCAAGTTTTGGTAATTCATGTGTTACGGATATGATAATATTGATATTAATTGTAATAATAATTTTTTAATGTGTCACATGATGTTTAATGATTATTTCTAACAATTGATAATATTTATTAATGTTCGTTAAAAAACAAGTTAATCTGTTATATTTTAAGGTTTAGTTTTCTTAAAATGCTTAAAACGTTTTCCTTGATGTTTAGTATTAAGTTTATATTTTTGTATGCCGAATGGCAAAGCATATGGGACAAATTTTTATGTTTATAACAACCCTTTAATTGATATAAAAACAAACCACATATTTTTAGATTACAAGTAAAAATTAAAAGAAAGTCAGTAGCCTTAGCATTAAAACATCACGGTTACGTCATAGTTGCGTTTTGTTAGATTTGGTATGGAATCTGATAACAGCCCCCAGCGGACAGTAGGGGAATTTATCAGATTCCATCAACGACATTATTCCATACAAAATCCAACGTAAACGCAACTGCAACGTAACCGTGAGGTTTTCATGCTAAGGCTATATACAGTACACAATGTACGAATGTAGCCAAGAAGACTAGATACCTTTGACAAACTCATAATGGTGACTGCATTTCGCATGGGTAACATTATTTTTTTCGTTTAAGCGCCTATTTCTTTAGTATGTTTACCTTCGGTATAGAAACGCAGAAGAAAATCAATTCCGGATGTCAGGATCAACCGGGATCTTCGGATCATCACATCCAGATTTACTTTACTTTGGCGTCTATACCGCAATGATATGTTTGTTTGTGTCTCCATGCGATGGATATGTCAAAATATGGATGTTTTTATCCATCGTTGTTTCCTTGGTGAGGTTTTTTAGTAGGATCAGTATAGGTGTGTGGTCTTTTTACAATTGATATATACGGAAACTATTTTATTATTAGAAAATAATCATTGATATAATAATAATGTCTTTTATTTATTTTTCAGTCGATAAAAGATAAGCTGGCTGTTTTTATGTCATTAAATATATTTTAGTGGTAGAAAATTTATACTTGCGATTGTCGGCACTTGGTGAAACTGGAAGCACATCTTGAATAAGTGTTTTTAGTCAAGATTAGTGGTAGAAATTATCACACATAATCAAATGAAATCATTTGCGATAATTGTATCAGATTTCTCTTGAAAAGATTTCGCCTTTTTCGTCCAATAAAAATGATGATTGCAGTGTTTCAGTCACTAAACAAATATTTAGTAATAAATTCAATTCTATTGAATGATCCTTTTATGCCCACCGAGAAAGACGCTACCGATGAAAGAGTGCTAGATTTGTTAAGAGGTTACTGAATGGGTATTTTTTTACAAGTCTAGCTAAAACTATAATAAAATATGAGGTTGGGGATGTCAAATTCTGTGAAATCGACTAGTTTCGATACAAGGTTATCCTGGTTTGGGTATTATTGGAAATATGACAGTTTGTTGCTGTAGCAACGTCGGTAAGTAGATAAGTTGTAAAATATATGATACAAGTCCATTAAAATCCATTTCTGTCGAAACGAATATATTTTATCAAAATATATGAGAAAATTACAAAAAATTAACACTGAAAATGCGAGTGATCTTACCTAGGTACGATTTAGTAAGTTCTTTTTGTTTGTCAGCTTAAATTTGTACAATTATTATAAGTTTTAAGGCAGCTTTGAGGCAGAAGTAGGCAGAAGCCTCCCAAAAACTAATTTAGGTGTCTGGCGATGTACAAAGATTAGTCTTAAAAATTGTCAGATGATCCCCAATACGTGAAAGGAAAGGTACGCGAACTGGAAGAAGAAAAATGAGGACTTGGAAGACTCCTAGCAGCTTGGATACAGGCAATAAAAAACGACTTACTCAATACTAAATTACATAATTTATTCATTTTTTATTTAGGTATACAACGTGAAATTTAGTCATTTTGTTAACGAAAACTGGTGATAGTACTCGTCCATATGAACAACTTTTACTATGAAGCCAACCCTGAAATCGTGAAAAAAATATCAGCTGTTCCATAGAAAAGTTAAATACCTACTCGACCCAAATGTATTATTCAACTGATTTCTTTTTCACGATTTCAGGGTTGGCTTCGTAGTAAAAGTTGTTCATATGGACGAGTACTATCACCAGTTCTCGTTAACAAAATGACTTAAATTTCACGTTATATTTCTTTTAGTTTTAAAATATTTTAAGGTAATTTTTAATAATTATTTAGTAACCATCCTATCTATACATATACGTACATATATCTAAACTAATAATAAAGTTGTATAAATGTCGTGTCTGTACAATGTATATTTAAAAAAATATATTAGTATTTACTGAAGCCAAAACCATAATTTTTTGAATTTTTGTCTGCCATTTTGTCTTTATGGATATGAACTGGTCAACATAATAGGCTATAAGAGCTGTTAATAAAATAACGCCTAAGCTGAAAACGGGGCAGTGATTTAATATAACCGCGGGCGGAAGGCTAGTTTACAATATTTAAATGTTGGGCTTGACAGACGGGTGGTAAATAGTTCCGTCTTAACCCTAAAATAACAATATGCGACCTATTTTACGACTAAGTTAAAACGCAACTTAATTTGAAATAAAAAACAAAATGTAACGGTTGCCAAAACTATAATTTGCGCTTCCCAAATCTGATTTGGAGCCTTATCCCTAAATAAAGTAATTCGCGGGTTACATTTATGCAAATTAGTTAGTTTTTCTGAACAAGTTTGAGAATAAGCTCTTTATTTATTTTGACAGCAACAAACTGCATGCCATAAAACTATGTACATTTGTCTGACACACAGGATATAATGAACTTTATTTTCAGAAGTTATTACCTACTTCCTAAACACTTTTCTAACGTCAAAAAATATAACTATTTTAGTTCTAAAAGGATTCGTCCATGCACACTGACAACAGGACACAGACAGCAGACACCGTCTCGATCTAACAAAAAAAACGCTTTTTTTTAGGAAGACGACATGAAAGCTACTGGCCACCTACAGAAAAAATTAAAATTCAAACAAAAAAAAGAACATCACAGTTCTAATCTCTGTTATTTTTTCTTTTCTATAGGTATTCGTTTTTTGTTGTATGTTCGGCTATAATTTGAGAACTACTAAAACACATTTGAATGCGGTTTTCAGTGTTAGGTAGGAGGTTTTTTGAAAAAGTTTGTATAATTATATCGGAAAAATTTCAATAGCCTTATATGCTGTGTTTTATTTGTATTAGAACAAGAGTAAAAATGTTAAAATGAAAAAGCCATAAAATCTGAAATTACTAAATGCAAGTTAAACTAACATTATCTTACATCCAAGTTCAACGGACTTTTATTAAAAAAATTCAAATTCCCCTGTCCGGGTTCCAAGAAAAAGGGACCAACAATTTTTGGAATATAACCCATTTATCCAAGTTTTGTTCCCTTCACAAGATGGGATGAAGACTTTAAATCTGTTTTGTTTGCTGAGAATAAATTTTAGATAAACACCTTTTGTTCAAAGTTTTTTTCTTTAGAGATCACTACATCTTTTGTGACTCTAAGAATCATACCTAACAACATACAATACAACACAAATAACTACAAACATATCGTCATAATTATAGGTATAATAAAGTCCTACAATAATAATTAAAAATAATTGTAGGGTAGATTTTGTATCGTTAACAGATCACCATACAAGAAGGAAAAAAATTTGTGGTCATATATTTTTTTTACTTGCCAGCACTAAGTGGTTCAACAATGTCATTGGGTTCAACTATAGAAATGTGAAAAAAAAACTATGATAGAATAAAATTCTATATTTAAACTTACAAATGCCGATGAAGCGGAGCAGAGCGAGGCGAGGCGACTCTCCTAGTCTTAACAGAAATACGATCTGCCTAGGCAAATAATGAAATGCCGAATCCTACGATATGTTGACGATATATATTATTTATTCCCGAGGAGGTGTCAGCACAGAACAAAAATTTCTTGTTCTGTGGGTGTCAGAGGTATTTTTGTATTTAGACTGTCACTAGAAAACTATCAATACTCGTTACACCCTCTTTTTATCGAAAGTTTTGACATGATAAGGGGTGAGTGAGCCTCACCCCGTACTTCGCGCATAATTATACGCTTTTCAAGGCTCGCAGGTTTTACTCACAGATATATCCCTTCGCCGTTAGCATCTAGTAAGTATACAAATACCAATGCACATAAATACCAAAGAAAAGGAAAAATGTGTAATTAAAAGACAAAAAAGTCGATTTACTGTAATTATCTACATAAAAAAACAAAGTTTCTAAGTTGCTAAGTTTCTTGCCCTTCTTCTAAGCAAGACTAATCGAAGTGGCGGAATAAGGCATGTATTTATATCAACAAGTATACATAGGTGTCCATCATCTGAATCGTATAATGTCGCCGCCAAGTGGTTAAATCATACTCCTTATTTTAAAGCTAAGAATTTTATGAAATTCTTCCGCATATTAATTCCGCATTTTATTTTGGCTCAGCGTGCATAAATAAATAATAGTACATATACTATTATTTATTTATGCACGCTGAGCCAAAATAAAATCACATCAAACACAAACATCTGAAATTTTCCAAACGTATATTCACGTGACAAGCATGCAGCGCCGCCGCGCCGCTGTGCCTTGCATGATAAAAACAAATGACATACGAAAAACAATAACACCAATTATGACGAAAATATTGTCACCATGATTGGCCTTTTTCACACTTGGACAACAAAGCTACGATATTTAGTAAAAAATATCGTTCCAAAATCGTTTTAGACATTTTGTTACAGATATTGGATGATGATTGTTGTAAAAATAGTATAACGCCCCTTTTGAAACTTGGCCAATAACGGCATTATAGTTAACACAATTATATTATGAGAAAAAAACCGATATAAGTATTAACATTACAGCGTATATCTGAAAACCTGCCAAATTCAGAAAGCTAGAAATTCAATAGTATCAAAAGTCTTTTTTTGGCAATATTTGAAAATTTTTACAACATCTTGATGAATGTTGAAATGTAAAACACAAACCGAATTTTCATATCGCTTGACAATGTCTTTCTAATGTTTTAATGTTTATTATCTCGAAGGTCGTTTAAAAAAATACATATATAATTCGTAAAATAAATGAAAAAAAATCTTTATGCTAGCCAGATCAACATATTTCAATAAAAATAGGCCATAATATTAATTTATATATAATTCATTTCATTAATATTATTGCAATACAATAATTACAAATACAATAAAAAATATCAGCTTTGTAAGATAAGTACTTAATGTTATTTTTTGAGGACAACATTAAAAATGGTTTTATGAGTACCTACATGTTACAGTACATATTATTACTATATTATATCTGCGCTGTTCACTCAATTTATAAAAAACACTGCTTAGATTAATAATCAGCGACAAATATTTCTTCTTTTGCTTTGCGCAAGGCATAATGTATGTAGGTAGGTATACTAGGTATCTCTGCAGTACAGCCCAAAATGCTCCCACAAAACTTCTTCACTAAGTAATAAGTTAATAACAATTAGCTTCAAAGATCAAAGTAGGCTCAACAAATATCCTATCCTACACATAAGCTTACAGGATAAAAAATATCCGGCGTTTTCTTTTCCCATTTTTCATGAAATTGCTAGTTGAAAAGAATATAAATAATGTCACAAGAATACGATATTTTTGATAGTCGTAAATATAGTGTTTTGTCCAACTGGACATTACCTAGCCATTGGGACAGCCTATGATGAATTTCTCGTTGAACAATAGTATTTTGTTCTGTGGGAGCATTCGACGAAGCATGGCAAATATACCATGGCCTAACCCGAAGCAAAAGAAGAACATTATTCGTTGATTGGTTGTCTTAGGTAAGCAGAGTTAAAAAGAATTAGACCAATCACAGCACTTAATCACGGTGTTATAATATACCTATATATAATTAATTACGTAGGTTTTTAACATCGGACTAATTTATTTATAAACCCGTTTCTGACGTTGTACATAATTACTTTGTTGTAGGTACCTACACTAAATAGTATTGGTGCACGCATTTTGCTGTAGAGATATGACGATGTCGTGTAGTTGACGTCCAAGTGTGAAAAGAGCCAATCTGGACAGCAATTTATTGCCTGCCAAGCCACAACTAACAGGATAGTTTGGTACGTCATCGAGACGTCGACGCTTCGACGTTAATTGCATTGAGAACGCGAAGGCCGCTATACCGATTACGGCACAATTGCTTACTAGTGAGAGCCATAACCTGTGGTTCTAGAAGCATAAACAAAACGAAGAAGGGGACAGCGTTATACGAGAGACTGGGACAAACTGTGCTGTGTCTCGCTTACTTATAAAGTTATGCCCTTTCTTGTGTTGATTTCTAGGCCGGTTCTTATTTTTATTTAGTGCTTTTGCATGTTTATATGAAAGGCTTTTTCTTTTGTTTTTTAATGTTTGTTGTTGTGAAGCAAAAGAGCTGGTTTTGTTTACATGAGTGTTTTAGTGGGATTCTAAGCACTTTTGTTTATGTAAGCAGCGATGGTTCAGTCGGGAAGACGCGCTAGACTCCCAATCGAAGGACCTAGGATGCTGACACGAGACATGCACAATTGCAAACATTTATGATATATTTAATACTTACTAGTTGCTGAACAATCGCTGTGATGTTATATACACGTCATAAAGCGGACGCAAAATCAAGCACCGTCTAGGTTCCGACTTGTTACGAGTTAGGCCAGTTAGGCCGGGACTGTGTATATGTCGTCAGGACATAGTCTCTTCACTCCGCTTCGCTCGGCTTCCCAAAATTTAAATGCGAACCTAACACGCTCCTCCTTTTTCCGCTCGTCGTCGCACCTGTTTTAGACTTTTTGTTAAAATACTTTCGATTTGATTGACATGCCCGGTAATGTTTAACATGAAGAGAAAAAATATACTCGTAAAAGCGGAATAGACTGTGTTTAATCAATCCCGTTTATACCCAGAACGTAAACGGGTTCGTGTATTAATTACTGGTTTTACACTGTCAATGCTTGGACATCAATTTTAATATTCTTCTGTGCAAAAAAACCACGATATGTAGCTACAAGATGGGAAAGCACATTTCCCATTTCGTAGCTGGCTACCAAATCTGGCTACGAAATGGGAAAGTCGTTCCCATTTGGTAGCTAGCTACAAGGTGGGAAAGCACATTTCCCATTTCGTAGCTAGCTACCAAATCTGGCTACGAGATGGGACTAAAGGAATAGATGCGGTATTCAAAACTGAACACTGAACAAATTTTTCTAATAAAATGTTGAACGTATGACGTATGAGGTATGTAAACAATATTAGTTGGTGAAACTACATAGGTAGTACTCGCCCATATGAACAACTTCTGCAAAATGGAAGAAAAAGTGAAATTCTTCCCATCATTAAAATTACTGCGATCGGCGACTAATCCACTATATGAAATGGCGAAAGAGAAGCCCCCATAGAAAAAGTAGTTCACACGGACGAGTTTTATCTACCGTATGTTTTGAGTTTCGTCCACTAATAAAATTGAACCCTGTATTATCGTGTTTAAAATGCAGCAGAATTTTCAATTCAAGATGTTTTTCATTTAACTCATCGGTGACAAGGCTCCTTTGACCAAAATTCGTTTTGCCATTACATTTTTCACATACCTACTGAATAATTAAATTTTGTACCTGAATGAAAAAGTGGAATTAACTTCATTACCAACCTCAAAGGTCGAATCGTCAGATAATATTTGCAAAGGTTAGGCGTTTAAGGAGTTACGTTTTCCAGTGGAATAATATGTCACCAAATTACTGGTTACTTTATACTCATATTCTTACACGCTACTTTGAGCATATCGAGGTCATAGTTAAAGTGTTTGAGTTCAAGGCTAAGGATGTATAGGGGAGAAATCCTTAGAGAAACCTCCACAACAACCCTTATTATAAAAGGTACAGTTATTTTGTGTAAGATAACATTTTTTTAAATTTTGATGTTACTTTGAGCAAGACCTATACACGTTGTGTAAGCGAAGCTTTACGCAAACTTGAAGTTTTCATTCAAAAACCATCAGCGTAACTCTATTGAAGCCCTAATAATGAACTAACTTCTTTCTTGTTTATCAAATGAATTTTTAAACGATAATATTTTTTGTTTATCAAAAATTATTTATAAATATTTATTTGTAAATGTATAAAAAATGAAAATTTTCGCGGCCCGCCCGCGTTAATTCAATCTCTGCCCCGTTTTCGGCTTGAAACTTATTTTATCAACACAGCCTGCATGTTGACCAGGTTTATAATGATTATAAATAAAAAACGCATCCAAATCCGTTAAGTGTTTCTTGAGTTAAATAGAACATAGATACAGACAAAGATTAAAAAAAAAAATAGTTTTGACTTCAGTACAAAACAACACAAATAACACATTCCATTAAACATTTAAAATAATGTTCAATGTAGAGACACGACTTTCTTACAACTCTATTATAAGTATAGATATATTTTGTGAGAGGATAAGGTTTTGCCCTTGGCTTTACTCGATTTATTCATCCAACAGTGGGTTCAACAGCAACAGGATTGGAATGAGATTTTATGATTTCATTCCATATGTAAAAAGTGAGAAATCAGATCAAATCCATCTTGGAACAACTTCAGGTGGGATTTGAAATTTGTCATCAGCGGGCCTATTATCTAACGTTCTGGCAGTTGCTATCTGGTTGCTAAACACAAAACATGTAAACACTGAACTTTCAAAATTGCCTTCAGTGTATATTGAACTGTTCACGAACTGTGACGTCACTTTAAATACGAACGTAGACATAGAAAATTTGAATTCGATAGTATATTTTTATGTTTTCGACGTTTGGCAACCAGTTGGCAACCGACTCGATGATACATAATCTAGGAGCAGCTAGGGTCATAACCATGAAATAATTTCAAATGTTTCTGTTTATATGACACGTTTAAAATTTTTGTGATATGAAATAGATGTTTAAATATTAAATGGTGCATTGTTATGGATAACGAGCATGAACCTGGAATAATGTGCAATATTTCATTAATCGTTTATGTACATTTCAAAAAGCGAACTGAAATAGCGGGACTTCAAAATTGAATGGCTTCGTTCTAACTTTACTTTGGTTGCCCATTCTCGTAGATGTACATACGAGCACTATATATCTCAGAGACAACTGTCCTATTTACCCCACTGCTGTGTACCGAGCTAACTTTGTGTTGGTATCCGGGCCACCGTATCGCTGGTGGCTTCATTGTATCGTTTTATCTCAACATTTCATCTTGTAGTTTAAAATTCATGTCTACTAACGTATGTGTAAGACTTAAATATATTTACATTTTTTTGTAATTTTAAAGCAATTCTTGTGTTTATATAACGCAATTCCTTAAAAAATTCAAAACTCAAAGCGTGTTTAAAAGTGTTGTGCATGATCAATTACAAAGAAATGAATAAAATAACAAAGCTTTGCTAGAAAGGCACTTAAATATTATCGCATAGTGCCGTAAACATAATTTATAAGAAAAACAATCACAAGTTGTGCATTTGGGAACGAGACTCGGAGCAATAACCTTAATATAATGACGATACAATAAATACTATTTTATTGCACTATTGATTAAGCAAAATGTGTAGTTTTTTTTTTAATTTAACCACTATCACTGCAATTAGTGTCCTCGTTGAAGCTATAAATTGGAAAATAATATAGGAACATGATATCGACTTGCCTAAACGGTGCCAAAATTATTACCAAACTTAGGATTCCTTCCATGACCTTGCAGACAACAGAGTGAACGTACCGGGTGTGATGCTGACGGGTGTTGTCCTGCGGTCTTGTGCCTCGCTTCCTCTTGCGCCGGAAGCACCAGTCCTGTCCCATCGCATCACAGCCAGCGCGCCTAGAGCCGCCCCCGCCCAGGGCGCGCCGCCGCCCTCACTCCCGCGCCATGTCCCCTGCCCGGCGAGCGCGCTGTCTCATACACACACCAGGCCGATCACAGCTGCTTGCTTGTTTATCACTTGCTCTTCAAGTTCTGTTTTGTTTATCAGTTCTCGAGCATTAGTGTCAGTTTTTTTGCTATCCAGATGGGATTTTTTAACTCTTTTGCACTGTTTTCTTTGAATGTTTCGATTTAAACTGGCACTTCCTTAGTTTTTATTCATGATTATAAATGAGCTTTCATTCTAATTCATATAAGTATATGGCATCATAATTAAAAAACACGTTTTATTTTTATTAAATTAAAAGTGTCCTTAATTCCATCTAAAATATATGTTGCAGACTACGTCTACCTACATACGGAAGTCAACATTAATGATCCTTAAGGATGCAAATACTATCAGGGAAAGTTCCACAGACCTACTTTTTGCTCAAAAAGCCTTTGTCAAAAGGCTAAATATAATCAATAAGCTCGCCCTTATACATACAACTATTTACGTATTTTAATCTAAGTTTTTTTGTGCAATAAATAATACAGAGAAGGTAAGCGTATTTTTCCCTGAAAGTACATTAGAGGAGGCAAATTATAGTCTACAATAAGCGGTAACGATAAACTAAGTTTTATGTTAACTATGCTGTAGGTTAAGGCACTTCGCTCACTCTAGAATCGAGACGCGATCGAGAGGGGGCAAGTTTTTAAAAAAGCAGATCCTAGATATTATTGAGGATCAAATTGCTTGCGCTCACTTTAAGACGTTGCGGCGCCTCGTCGTAATGTGAGCGCGAGCAATTTGACCTTAAATAGAACCTAGGAAGTGTGTTTTTGAAACGCCCGAGCCTCGACTCTAGCAGTGAATGATGTGCCTAAAAGGCAGTTCGCAATAGCTACGCCGTAGCAAATTAACGACTTAGTAGTACTTGTATTTGATTTCTCTTGGTTATAAATGCACCGGTCAATTTAGGTCGGTTAGGTCAGATCTTTAGAAAGTGAGAATGACCTAGACAAACTAATATAAATATGACTCACCATGAAATTGACCGTCACCGTTTCGTATGCTTATAAGAATTAATAGATTCTTCAACAAACAATTGTTATTATAAGGTGGAAATAGTATTTTTCAAACGTCTTTTGAGATGGCATAAAAAATGAAAGAATTAAAGTTTTTAGATTTCTACAATTTTGTTTTGATCGGTCATCTTCTAGTAAGCTCTATTTTGCAATAATAATATTTAGGTCAGAAAGTATGAGTATACCTACACATACTATTAAGTAGAAAGACTGCCCGGTGCGAAGTATGTTATGAACTTGGTAGAACAAGGAAACACAATTAACTAAAACGTAGAGAAGCATTCCCGGTCCCCGCTGTTACCGACCACTGGTTAATGCACTACACTGATTCTAATGTTTGTGTGACTCAACGTTTATTTTGGAATAACACTTGATTTTATCGGTATCGCCTTAATAAGTTTACAAAACTTGATAAATAAAAACGAAATTACGTTAAAGAGAAATTAAACAAGAAAAAAAAATTACATTACTCAAATAACTGTCCAGTTTCTTTGAATAAACACTTTAACATTGAATGGCGTAAGAAGCCTAGTGTGCTAATGTTGAAGCAAAATATATACTTTCAAACTAAAAAAGAAAGATCATTATTTATAATTAAGTGTTAATCCTCACTGCACAACGCAAGAGTACTTATAGCGCTCATAGAGTACAGAAAATAACAATATCCAATAAACAAACCTACACACCAAGTTCATAAAACTTTTGATGCGATAATTTGCGCGTACTTAAGCGGTTTGGCAACGAACACATTTCATACAAACGAATAACGTCGCCAATATTATTTTCTACAGTTTGGGCCAGCAAAGAAAACGGGCTTGAAGTTACAGATGCAGTGGCCGTTGCCTATTCTCGGAACTTTGACGTGGAAAAGCAACCCGAGGGTAGATAGGTATTACGCAGGTGACAGCTAAGTCTATGCTCGCTAGAACAGAAGTACAAAGTACCAGCCTAAATTGTGAGGTTGGTGGACGCTTAGCCTTAGAATGAATGCCACCTATGCTGTCACTTGATGATTGTAAATATAAGATTATAGGTAAGTACACGTTCTTAGTTTATTTAATCTTATCAGAAAATTATTGCCACATAATCAAAAAGTTAATACTGATCTAAAAAATTAAATGAAACAAAGGCAGAGGAACTGGAGATCAAATTATTTATTTGAATAAGTTTCACCTCTATCATAAAGAAAATTATTCAGAAAGAGTGTCACAGTTTATTGTAGTGATCTGCAAAAAAATAAATAAAAGAATGCAGAGAAATTAGGAAAGCAATAACAATTTGATTTAGTTTCACCTACTGTTAAATAAAAGTAGAATATGATTAATTAATTAACTTTATATCATTGTGTTATAGAAAAGCACAAGAAAAGTTAGGAGCTCCTAACCGGGATTCGAATGAATATAATTATATCTCTGGGATGTATAAAGGATTTTTTTTCATGACCTAGAAAAGGTAAAGAATCCTTGCTAAAATTAGATAAATAACGGTTTTATAACAATTTTGGTAAGCCCTGCGATAGGCCCAGCAGCCCAAGGGCAGAATGGGAGCAACGAAATTGGATGGACTGATGATATGAAATGTAAAACGATGCTGACGCTAGAGCAGAAAAATATTCATATTTTATTACAACATAGAACGAGTTTGTGACGTTCTCAGGATCGGGGACAACGTGGTTGTAATACAAATGAAATGAATCTGAGATAGTGTTACCATTTCTTTCTAAAATATTGGACAGTTACACACCCACAATGGAATGTAAAGGTACAAGTGTATTTCACAGATAACATAAAGCAGAGACGTAAAGGTATGAGTATATTGCTATTTAGAATGTTGGCCGTGGTATCTGAAGACCACAGACGTATGCTGAAGACAAGAATCACAATAGTAGAAATAACAAGAAAAATGCATATGACGTTTAAATACCCAATAAGTTTCGTAATACTTATTTTCTGCTGGCATCAACGAAAAGTGATGTACTACTCGTTTCGGTTATCATTTTTAGATTTTCATGTTCCCGTTTTTTTGAAAAGTAGTTGTAATAGGTTTTAAGAATTCACAGAAAACGTTACTCATTTTCTCAAAACTTAAGTGATCGACAGTTTAAGATAATTCAAAGGGGAGTGACAGTAGCAATTTTTTATAGTTAAATTATGTATGGCAAAAAAAATTGTAAATCAGTCACTTTTTAGATTTTATGGCTGCTTTGAAAGCAGATTTGATACATTTGCCTTTTATTTTATTATGTCGCATGTTGTATGATGTGTCTGATAAATCGATATTTTATTTACTCAGCTTACACTTAATTTTTACTGAAATTTGAAATGCTCCCATCACGAAACGCAGCTTTCATACGCGCATTCTCTCCTCATATTAAAATAGTTAGAAATGAGTCCTAGAGATTTATTTTAATGCATATGGTTGATACACAGAAAGTGTAAAATTTGGAAAGCTGCTAGATATGAATGGATGTTATAAATTATGTGTCGAAAAGCTATTAACAAAACCTACTCTTAAAGAGGATGTATTTTTCTTATCCTCTTTATACCTAGAATCGTTATCAGAATATTTGACACTGAAAAGATATTTTAGTTTTAAGAAAAACAAAATAAATATCAAGAAGAAGGCACCAAGTACTTCGCCACATTCAAGGCGACGTATATTGCTAGATAGATTCCTTAATTAAAAACGTATGAATATTAAATCAGCAAGAAAGCCTTAAAAGCCTATTCAAATAAGGCAGTTGGGCTAACATGAATAATAAAGAAGCAGATCCATAATAGCCTTTTCATGTTAACGTTATTCAAAAGTAAGACGAGTAATTATCAAGAAGAGAATAAGATTTTTAATGAGGAGTTTTCTTAATGTCATCTAATGTTTCTTATAGGTTTGGTAGATGGCGTTGATGGATAACAAATTTGGCATCAGCGTAGACAGTAGCGCCATTCTACATGTTCTGGTGGATAAAATTGGTACTAAAGCCGAATATATGTTTTACTGTCTTGAGAAGCATACCTACTAAGAGAAGGAGATCTGCGAATTACACTGAAACTCTAAAGTTTTTCTTATTTATGCTCGTGATAACTCTAGCACATTAAAACTTCCCTGGTTTCCTAATCTGTTTCTTATAAAACGATCGATTAGCGACGCTGTCACCTGAATAGATAGGATAGTTGAACCGTGGCAAATATATATCTCTAAATAGCACTAATTTAAGCATAATTATTTAACAACGGCCTTAAAACTCACGTATTAATATTGTTAACTATATGCCAACTTCTTCACCGATACAATTTTGGCATTTTCAAGACGAGTGTCATTCTAAATACGACGACGCGGCGTTCACCGTCGTTGTCAAACGGCCACTGGCAGCCGCATAATATAACTTCTCATTGTTATTTATCAAGAAGACTCGTAGAAATAAACTAAGATTACGAAAAATTCAGTGACCTTAAGTCGGGATCACACTTGGGAGAGCGTTTTACTTTATACTTGCACAAAGATAGAGGCTCTACATATCTAGGCCAAGCCTTATCTAATATTTAAGAAAATGGTCAGAAAGTATCGTGTAGGAGGTTAAACGTAACCTTCTTAAAATCTTTTGATCTTCACTTACTTTTATCATTTTTGGGAATACGGTTTACATGTAATGTACTTCTTCTTTTACTATACATATTAGATGTTAAAATTTTAGACGGTTTCGTTTATATTTGTTAACGTTTCGTTAGAAATTAATTATTATCAGAGAATTTTCAAAAATATATTTTATCCCTACCCTATAAAGCGCCTGTATGTGTCGAGGCCTGTATACAAATACATTTGTGATTTTTTTTTGTTGTAAATAAATTCAGCTCCTATGAAATTATAATCGATCAAAGTCATGGCACTAAAATATGTTAGATATGTTCATAATACAAGAGAAATATTAATAACTACCAGTGACGAAGAGTACATATAACGCGATTTCCATCGGCTTGTTTAAAAAATGGCATCCATACATTTCTTTATTCCGTGCTGTGCGCTTTGTCAAACTTTTCCATAAACCTCAATACGATAAACCCACTTGGGTGACAAAATGTTATGTTATGTTTTTTCCTTGGTTGCTTTCTGAGTTAGGCGATTTCTTTGTCCGGCTTCCCCTTTTAAAATGTTCACTCTTCGCCACTGATAACTACAAATAGCTGTTGAAGCAATCTAAAAGAAAGTGTGATCCGTTATTGAAGAAGTATTAATAAGAATAAGATAAGTAGTAGTAAATAGAATCAAGGAAGAGTTAAGAGAAGAGTTACACAGTAAAACCGCATAACTTTTAAATTGCTTTTGCAATCAATACGATTATATCAAGATATCAATAGTTACATAAACTACTAATATGACTTAACGTTTCTTTAATTTGTATAAGAACCCGTTGTTTACTTGGTTTTTGTAGAGCTTTACTTGGTTTGGTTTTTGGGGTACAGACAGATCTGTTTTTGTGAAAGACTGAAGTGATGTTAAGGGCCTCTCAATTCAGTGTGTATATAGACTAGGGGTGGATGTTAAAAAACCTTTGATAAGCCCAAAATATTTCAGCAGTTTAAAGTAAATAATAGCAGACCATGAGTAAACGATATAAGTAGTAGGTATAGTACGAAATGGGAAATATACCAGATGGAATAAAATCCAAAGGCTTGGTTTTGCTTGGTATTTTATATTTAAGGATTCAGTGAATGTAATGAATGGACCTATGAGAGCGGGCGCGCGCTGAGAGCTGTTTTGTTCTTTATAAAAGAATACTCTGTGAAAATGAAAATGCCATAACAGAACAGAATATAAAACCTATAAATATAATAAGACGAAGATTTTTACAAATATTAGGGTTCATAAATAAACAGAGAATCATAAAGTAAAATTACATGTGCAAAAGAACCTCTTTTTCAACTATGCCACAGAATTAAACCATATAACAAGCATAGACCAAAATAAAACCAATGAAAAGAAAAATTACACACAATAGTTGTAAAACAGAATATATCCAAGAAAACGTACACTAAAAATGTATTTCAGACGTTGTTTGGAGAAACAATACTAAAAATTGTTAAAAACTATGTTTAGATCTAGAATTATTAAATATGCCAGTGTTTTTATTCTGGTTCTCATTGGAGGGTGATGTTATTTCGAGGGATTTAATTTGGGCATAAAAAAGCAACATGTTTGATAATAGTTCCTTCTATAGATTTCTAACAATAACGAAGTAAATATTTACTAATCCATATAACCATAAAATAAACAAAATATCTAGAACTATGTGCTTAAAAATTTAAGTAAATTAACGAACTGAAAAGCAGAGCTAGTTAAACAATACTTACATGCGTGCATACCATAACAAAACCTACAGAATGTAAAAAAAATACATTTAAATTTGAAATAAAGGGCATTAATGAATGGGCTAGCTATAGGGGACTATCTACATCTACATTCAGCTGATACCTATAGTTTTAGCGAATTGATAAAGAGCTGTCTCGAGCTCCAGCGTTCGCTAAATGTAAACTTAGTGAACCGGTCACGTGGTCTCGCATGCCTCATCTGACAACCGTGCTGTATGTTTATATCAGTTTCATCATTCACGAGGATTGTTTATGCCGTAGAATTAGCAACGGGAGCTCGTGATTGTTTAGCTTGGAATTAAGGGCGTATATTGCGGCTGAGTGGGCTCGCGATCGCGGTATGCACTGGCGCGAGACGCCCGGGGCGCGCCGTGTGACGTCAGCCAGCGTCCCCACCCCGCGCATGCGTTCCTCATCTCTTCCAGATAATCCAAAACTCTCGAGGAGAGCTCTCCACTTCGAGACCTCAACGTCGCTTTGGGATTTAATCGATTTGAGCTGCAGCTTCAGCAGATCAAGCGCTTCACGTGGATCGGAGATGCAAATAAGCCGTAAATAAGCCTCCGGAAGGTAATGTCACGTTTTTCTGAGCTGCGAAATATGCTATCCGTATTTGTGTAGCAACGCGATTCTTTGAAAGGTAAAATGCTACGAACTCGTTAAGAATGCGCGTAGTAGCGTGCACAGCTACGAAGACGCGACGGTTCGTTAAACTCTGGCTTCATTTACAAATCACGCAAAGAGAATATCATAAATCACTCGTGGTTATGAACTTGAATATCAAGATCATGTTTGGATAGTTTTATCAAAAATTAAGTCTTGTTAAAATTAAATGTAGCTACCGTTTTAGGATCTACAGCAACCATGGAATATATAATATGGAATATCAATAGGCTGTAGCTTAAAATGTGCGAATTGTAAATATAGGGTATCAAAATAATTAAATTGTTACTTAGACATTAATTTATTAACATGTTAGGTTACTATTAAATCGTTATAATATTACATTTATTATTTTAAGAACTTACTAATATACTTTCTTCTGGCATTCTCTTCATCACACTCATCCTATATTTTGGGGTAATGCTACCGAAAAAACGTAGTCTAAAGCCGCTCTCCTCACAAACTTGTCGGAAACAAATGTCGGAAAAAATGTTCTTAAAATTTTGCTATTCAATACTTTCATACATTTTTTAAACAGTAAAATTTGACAGTAAAAATTTTTGTTTTGTAAAAAACAGATTATCCGCGGGTGTAGAATTGATGGAAAGTGTTGAAAAAAGTAACAAAACGAAATTTTAATGCTTTTGCCGTGGTTGTTGGTTCCGACAAGTTTGTATGGAGGGCGGCTTTGGACCATTCCTCTTAAAGCACAAATAAGTTATACGTGCTATGAGTAACTTAAGAGTGTTTGATATTTAACACTACTAACTGAAATATTTTTATTTTGGAAATCAAATTTACACCTATTTTATGAGGGCATATATATTTTATGAGGGCATTTGTATTTTATGAGGGCATATATTTTATGAGGGCACATTTATATTCGGTCTGCGTGCTTCGGAAAGCATGTTAAGCTATGGGTCCAATTTGTGCCGGCCCGAAGTATAGCGATATAGGTTCACCACCATCACTTTGGGACGTAATGATCGTCGGTGAAACGTGGGTGTATGAGTGTGATCTATGACTTGCATTTAAAAGTACACATTCGGAAACAACTTTGATACAACCTCGGGGATTTTTGCTTTGACTAAGTATTTATTCTTGCTATGGGGCATTTTTGCCACTTTTGTAAGAATGTCGCAAGGAATCATTTCATTTTCATTTATTTATTCATAAAAAAAATTTACAATGCATTTGAAATTACAGACAAATTAAGAATAAAGATGTCAGACTTTAAAACTCAAAACAAAAAGAAAATGTTGATAAGGTAATAGTTTGTCAGCAGATACTGATCTAGTTTATATTCAAAATGTTTAGATTTCTCAATATTTTTCAGATAAGTGGGTAATTTGTTAAACAGTTTTACGGCTTGATAGCGGCTGCAGTGACTTACCACAAATACGAGTACATGGTTTGGTATGTCAATGAGTACAAACCGGTGAGCAACGAAGTAAAACTTCATATTTGATTAACAAGTTAGTCTTTTAAACAAGTCAGTCAGTACGGAACGGACACGTGGGTGTAGCAACTTTCGCCCTTGTCTATTATCATTCAGTCATTAATTTCTTGAATATTCATTTAATAGGACCTGATATATGCTTTCTACTCATTTGATCGATATATATCCCTTTTGAGAGGTCCTGGGTTCGAATCCGGTTCAGAGCTCTTCACATCCAGACTTTTTTTTTCTGCTTTACTAATACCCCAATGATGTAATGCTTATCCTTATTTATTGGTTAACCAATCCCGTAAAATGTCCATGGCTTAAACATAAAATATTTATCAAAAACTTATACATACAAAAGTCATAACTACATTACAATACAACAAATACTATAATTTTAATTAATGTCAATACAAAATATTATTGTTTCATTTATATTTTTTAAATATTTTTTCTAAAATCCTGAGTACGACCAAAGCCAGTCTCAAGCTTTTTCAAAAGATGATTTTCGTTTATGGTTTTTCACCCTCACTCGCTCTTTATGGGTGCGAATGTCGGATGAAATAGCAAGCAAAGCGACCACGTGCGCGACTGACTTTAAGCTATCGAGCACAGAGCTCTGAAAATAAAATTCTCAATTAGACCGCTTTTAAAAGAAGTTATTAAATTTCATTAACAAGACAAAAATTCTCATAAGCTTCAAACGGGAAATTTGGTGTCAATCATCGGATCATACAACACTATTCAGGTTTCCCAGGAAATTGTATTGGGATTGCTGTTCTGTTTTTAGTTGAATAAGATATCTAAATTATTGTCACATAAAAAAGCATTTTTGTAAGTTGTTGGTTTAAACAAAATTGAGCAACCATTAACATGTTATAGTTATTATCAGATCAGCTTAGCTTGCCGTTAAACTACAAGTATGTAAATCAAGAAAAATCATAACGTGTTGTGCGATTAAATCACCATTTCATGAATCCCTAGAGAAGTAATTTTCACAGGGTTCACTATCACACTTTGAGCAATGTGCCAAAAACATTAAACAACTTGTTGGACAGATTTGGTGGGAATTTTTCAAGTCTCCTTGAACTCAAACGAAATCTTCTTTGAGAGTCAATAGATTTAAATCTTTGGAATAAATCACAAGAGACAAGTCTGGGAGGGGCTCAAAAGGTTTTACGGAAGCAACAAAATAGGACGAACAAAATAGCTTTAGAGATAATTTAAGAAAATATATTTGAAGTAGACAATTTTTTAAATTCATTTAATATGATTACTATATTTTATGACTTATATTATTGAAAAGCCATTGTACAGTCAGCGCACGAGTTTTATGCAGATATAGGGAATGCACTAAATACACACAAAGCCTTACGCTGTACTCTCTACGCACACAAGACCACACTACAGGCGTGCGAGGGAGGTTTGCGGACGGCTTCCGCCTTTTGCCCCAGCCCTCGACTGCATTAAACTCGCGCGCTAACTGTACCTCTGTTCTTGATAATATGTAAAAATATTGAAAGCCTTCAAGACAACCACACTATTGTTCACATCGGGATCCCAAAGTTTCTTGTTCTTTGCAGCATTTATACCTTTAAACTACGACATACGGGAGACCAAAATAGTAAAACTGTCATGTCGTAGCGCTTGCTACGCCGTAGCAAATACTAGCAGTGAACACCGCGGCACATTGATTTCCCTTATTTGCTAAGGCGTAGCGTATGCAACTACTCCATTGTTATCTCACTTTGTAGACCTGGTACGTTAGAGTGTAAGAGTTTATGTTTAAAGCTTGCTACTATGCCTTCAAATATGGATAAATATGTTATAAAGTGAGCTACACTATGAGTTGATTTACAATACTGCAAAATCATTTAGGTAATGATATTGGAGGTACTGGCAAGTAATGTTTTTTTAGTTATTTGGCAATAAACCAGTATAGTAACATCAATCGTTATTATAATAAAAAAGTTATAATTACTGATTACATTAGTTAATGTTATCAAATAAGTGCCAAGTTACTTGAAAATTTTACTAAATATTTACAGCTATTCTTATTTGACGTCCTAAATACCAAAATCCGATTACTTACTTTCAGAGGGTATCCTGTAAGCCTTAGGAAAACTGGGTCTTGGGGCTTAGAGGGGCGGGGGCAGGTGAGGTCTGACGTCAGCGGCCGAGGGCGGGGCGCAGTGCCGAACAACCGAAACTACCCGCCAGCGCCGAACGCGTGACCCGGAAACCGAATACTCTAAAATATATCTTATAACCAAAGCCAGAAGACTCAAAACTCCTCATTGTACCAGTTCTTTGCGTGAACTGTCCTTACGTCAAAAGAATGTGAAGTGACTCTTAGCAGAATTGCAGCAAGAAAGTGGAACGTATTCGAGACTTTCTCCCTAGATGAAGTTGTCTTAAGTGCTCTCTTGCATTAGGACATTGTAAGAACTCATAATTTTATCAATATCACTTATTAAAAAATATTTTTAGATAATTATAATGGCCTTTACGGTCTAATTTCCGGCTGAACAAGTTTTCATGAGCAAGAAATGCAAATTTTCTTGGCTTGTTTTCATTGCATCTATTTCCTTTCCATAATTGAAAAGGCTATTTATTGCTTTTATGTGTAGCCGAAGTGTGACTGTAAGGCATAATTGGTAGTTCATAATGGAATGTGGCTCCTACACTTATGCAATCAGTGAATGTTGGATAAGGCGGAGTGAATGCTGTGGAAAAGCGTTCCTTACGAAGTAGTGTAATTGACACTGAATGATAGAGTGAAAAATATCGACATACGAGATCGTTGCGGTTTGAAAGAAGCTGTAGTGACTACATTGATATCTCATAAACAACTAGACACACAGTCTCTAAGAAAAGTTTGTCAGAAAGTGTCCGAACGTATGACGTGCATAGTAGCAAAAATTTATCAACCAAATTAAGAAGTTATGTCGTTAGAATAGGATGCAATGTCAGTTGTACGAAATTATAATTCGATTTTGTCACACCATAGCGGTGACAAGATGCATCGCAGACACTTTTTGAGCGAGATTGTGAGTCTAGTTGTTTATGGGAGGTCAATGAGTGACTAAAATAGAAAAGGAATGCTTTAGTGGTTTGGGAATATACAGAGGATGCATGGAAGTAGAGTAAAAAAAAAGAAAGAAGGGCAAAGATTGATGGATGTTATTGTTCTGAGGATGGATGTGAAAAAGTAGCAGGTGGCACTTGGAAGCAGGCGTGAGTTTGAGCATGTATGTAATTGAAAAAAAAAACCGGACAAGTGCGAGTCGGACTCGAAGTTAAATTTATAAAACGAATTTATACAAAGTATTTATTTTTAGTTTTGTAAATGTTTTCATATTGGAGGTGGTAGAGCTGATGCCGGGTTCGACTGTGGAGGTACCACCATCTTACTCGCAAATCCTCCCGGGGAGAGTAAGAGAACAGCTCTTAGGCAAAACCAGGCGGCCCACCATTGCCTGGGACCGATGGATGGCGGTTTATCCATCCCCAATTGCCGAGCCTTATATAAAACAGACTGGTGACGGGCAGCGGCGTCACTAGTGCGAGGGTTTCGGCACCGCGCTCACCAACCCGCCTGCCCAGCGTGTGTGAGTATGGGCATTTCTTCCATGAGGACCGCCAAGAGTGGCAAAATCCTGGAAAGGCTTTTGTCCAGCAGTGGATGAAACAGGCTGATGGATGGATGGAAATGTTTTCATTTAGGTACTTTTAATATTTGTTATACCGTGTCATACTGCGGTAACGCACACACGGCATTCGCTCGCCTTTTGTTACCAAACAACAACTCGAGCGAATGATACGAAGTATTAAGACTACCCTCTACGCGGTTTATCTTTTTTATTTAGGTAATTTAATAATCATAAGTTCTAGCATTAAGAAAGAGTTTATGTCTGTCAATAAACTATTTAACAATTTGGCGAAAAATTGTTTCCTATACGTATTTACTTATGATAAATACCTGATATATTTTTTAAATGATAGAAATGACTCGCCCACCGAGGCTTCCGTTAAAGATTATATTATTTATGATTTAATTACATATGTATAGTTTTCAGATTGTTTCCTATACTTGTAGTATAAGACGGTATTACCTGCCAAATTTCATAGTTCTGGGTCAACGGAAAATACTATACTATAATTTATAATTTTGATTCCCTTTCCCTGAGTGTCGCAATTTACGTTTTTTGCGGTACAAATGGCCGTATCTTTTTTTTAACTTTCACTTAGAAGATTGTTTTTTTACAGTTTCAAGGGACTGTAGACCTGAGTTTTTATTTTCAACTCGATACCTCCACTCGTTCCTGAGATAAAGGGTCTTGAAAGACAGACGGACTGACAGACAGACGGACTACAAAGTGATCCTATAAGGGCTCCGTTTTTTCTTCTTGAGGTACGGATCCCAAAAACATCATTTTTTTCTATCTTATTTAGCTACCAAAGCGTCTCCCACTCTATTATATCTCTTATTATTAATTTATGGTCAGCGAACCTCGGTTATGGTTAAATACAGAAAGCGATACGTAATCGTTGCACTAAAAGTTATTTTATCAACCGCCAACATAACATAAATAGTACAAAAAAGTAGTTACGGGGATTGCGACGGTTTTCGATCCCAAACGCTAAAACTGACAAAAATTAATTTCATTTGGGATTTTATAGAAGTTGTGTTATTTTATGCATTGCTTTGTATATGATCCTGCACAACAACGATTTTAAGTCGCGTAGAGCCGTAAACCACATTGATTTAATACTTCTTATTCATAAAATAAGAAAAACAATTACAAGTTGTGCGTTTGGAAAGGAGAACCGTCGGAACTTCCTTAATCGGACGTTGATTGTACTGGAAGCATTTCACATTTAAATAGTTGCTGTTTTTAGTCACGCAAGTAAAGCTTTTGTTCGTACGTATCAGCCGAATCAAACGCGCGTTTTGTGGAGTGAAATTACCTCGGTGAAGAAAAAAACCCCACCCGAAAAAGGCTTTGTAAAACTCTGTAAAAGGTTATGTTACACAATAAAATAGTTGTGTAGATTGATTTTTTAAATTTAAGTCTGATTTTCTAAACAGTATGAATTTCAGAATTATGTGATAAAAAGACCTTGAATACGGAAAATACTTCTACTTTGTCGGGCTTGACCACGGATTAGGATTTCTATGTTATTATTACTAAACTGAGTGTTGAGATTATTTTAGATTACCACTTATTCCCAGTTAAGGTTCAAATCACATATCAAAGTTCATGTACCTATATTTTTGATTCATTTAGCTAAGCGAAACAGTTCCACGAGTTTCACATTTTAATTCGCAACACGGGATTGTACTGTTTAGAAGTGCACAAAAACCATGGTAAATTACGATTCACTCAGTAGCGCCATCTACAACTCAGCTTAAGAACTGCTGATGAAACTTGTCCAATGGCCTAGTTGCGTAGCTGTAGCTTCGTACCAACATGCAACATTGCTGTGCTAGTGGCAACGTCGCGGTCGTAGACTGAAAGAAAATTGTGCTTTCCCAGTTTTCCACAGATGGCGCTGATCACAAAAAAGTATTCATATCCTATCGCAGCACGGGGTAAAATAGGAGCTTCTGAGTATTGTTTTCTCCTCAATTCTCGTTGAGCTACCTTGCAATTTAATTAAAATTAATTATTATGAGAGGCAAAGGAAAATATTAGTAGGGTTTTTAGTAGATGAGGGGTGATTTTCGATAAAATTTTACTGAGACTGTGAGAGGAAAAGTGACTAAAAATAAATTTGGAAAGATCAAAAGATATGTATCTAATGACTACCTCTAGTGCTACCTACTAGCTACTGTTATGTTAGTGTTATAAATACTTACGTAGGTATCATATTACTATATATGTATACATATATATTTACTTCAAAAACACAAATTTTAAATTAAAAACATAAGAAAACAAATAATTCCATTAAAATTAAAACCTTACTCAACTAATATATTTTTTTTAAATCAAGCTATTTTTGCAAATTTACGAGTCAAATTTGATGGACTGAAAGAGCAGAGTCATGACGTGAGTATTAAGAGCTTTTAATATAATTTTCACGGACCTATGAATTCTGTATTTCAAAGCAACATAACTATTGAGGCAGGCATCACTTAGCGCCTTCTACACTGTAGGAAACATTATACTTGCTACGCCACGTCTCGTATGATATATGAGAAAAAAAAAAATACATAAAAACCTGGTAATAATCGAGGAGTCGTGGACATTGCTATGTAAAGTTTTTTTCAAGTAATGGTTTTATATTTTTGTGTATTTTATAGAGTTAATAAAAATAATAAATAGGAAAAAAAAGAAAAAAAAAGCTCAAGATGTATTCGAGATCTGGGCTACTAAAAGCAATCAGTATCTACATAGGTAACACTAAAAGTTTCCGGAACTGGCCACTTACATAAACAATATTTAAAAATTTATTGCAACATTTGAAAATAGAACTCGTTGGCTGTAGAATGCAGTTTGTTTCATCTGACTGTCTCTTGTTTTTACCTTGTGGCGCCATTTAAAAAATTGTGTGTCTGCATCAACATGGATTTAACTCGGGAAAATTTTCGTAGTATGATTTTCTACGATTTAAAGTGTAATTTGACAGCTCAACAGAGCCTCGCTCGGCTTGAAACAGCTTTTGGCAATGAAGCACCATGCAAGACGACTGTTTATAGCTGGTTTGCAGAATTCAACCGTGGTCGTATCAATCTCAGTGACGAATCTCGCGATGGTCGGCCGTCCACCGCTGTGACCAACAAAAACATCGATGCTGTGCGCCGTATGATTGAAACAGACAGGCATGTGACCTACCATGAAATTCGCGCATCCTTAGAAATAGGCATGAGTCAAATACAATCAATCCTACACAAACATTTGGGTGTGAGAAAGCTGTGCTCGCGGTGGATCCCACACAACTTGACCGAGGCTCAAAAAACGGACCGCGTCACTTGGTGCAGTGCCATGCTTACCAGATTCAACGAAGGTGCGTCAAATTTGGTGTGGGACATAGTAACAGGTGACGAAACATGGATTTATTGCTACGATCCCAAAACAAAGCAGCAATCGAGCGTATGGGTCTTTCAAGATGAGCCGAAACCAACCAAAGTGGCGCGCGTGAAAAGTGCATCTAAGCGGATGATTGCTTCTTTTTTTAATAAAACTGGACACGTGGCTACTGTTGCTTTAGAGAATCGTCGTACCGTGAATAGTGACTGGTACACGACCATTTGTTTGCCGGAAGTTATTGACGAACTCCGTAAAAATAACCGTAAACGCCGTATCATCCTGCACCACGACAATGCTAGTTCTCACACGGCCAGACAGACAAACGACTTTTTGAAGACGAAAAATGTAGAACTCATGAGTCATCCTGCATACAGTCCCGACCTGGCACCTTGTGACTTTTTTCTGTTCCCAAAAATTAAGAACCAATTACGCGGTCAACGATTTTCATCACCAGAAGAGGCTGTCGAGGAGTATGAAAAACACGTTTCAGAGGTCACCACAGGGGAGTGGCACAAAAGTTTTCAAAACTGGTTTGATCGAATGAAAAAGTGCATAGACGCCAAGGGAGATTATTTTGAAAAACAATAAATTAATTTTGTACCTTTAATAGTATTTTTTCATATTCATTCCGGAAACTTATAGTGCGTCCCACGTATCTCTTCATTCCAAGCACAAATTTATAAATTTTAAAAATTTTCGTCTTGTTGACTTCATGGCTCGAGCTAAATCAACCTCATTATTGATATTACGGTTTTTACAATAAATTGGTTCAGCTTGTGCCAGATGCGTTGCGTTGTACCATTTAATAAAAATACCACTACAAATAGCTAAAAAAAATTGTATTCTTGCCTAGCCCTAAAATAATAAGGCAACTCTGTGACGTCATGTAGAGGTCGAAACTAAGTACTCGTATTTTCACTTTCACTACTCTTTCTCATAATTTTTAGGAAATACCATATATAAAAACAAAATTTCTCGAAATGGTTTCGGAAACAGCACGGGTTGTAATTTCCACAATTACATATGTTTTATTATATTTTTGAGATCAGGATTAGGGCTCAGCACAAATTGAAATCCCTCGTATAGATTCTAAAATCGGTAAAATTATCCTTTCATGTATGTACAAGAAGGCTTTTAGGATTATATTTTATGATGAATGATTGTTACTTTACGATGGAACGTCACCATCAATGTAAATAAAATACTAGGTATACTCTTTCACTTTATTTATTACCTTGCTAAAGGTTTCATTTTATTAACGACATCTTCAGGCAATCACGATGTTCTAAATACATTGAAATCCATAAAAAACGTGGATTCCTTTATTTATCGATAAATAACGTAAAAAAATCAAAATCAGTTTTTTCTTAGGAAATGTATTTAAGACTTATGAAGATGTTGTTGAAACCGTTCGAAAAACTTTAAAAGGTACTACAAAATTTTTGGAACTGTATGCCAAGTATTTTTATTTAAATTTTTTTTATTTGAGAGAAAAATCCATGAAATTATGTTTAGAACTGATATATAGCTGATGTGGTGTCAGGGTCCAAGGTGACTGTCGTTTATGTGGCCAAACTCATTCTGGAGACTCGGTTAGTGGCCGGAACTAAGGTTCATTGACGCTGTGTGCGAAATACGAATAAATAAAATTTGCAAAAAAGAGAACTTAACGTCAGAATACTTTTATTTCAGGACCAAATCACTATTATCCCAAAAGTATGTCTTTCTCCCAGTAGCTGTCAAACAGAAGTTCCCTCCGCGCTGCCGCGTTCCGAATCAAGCGTGCGCCGCACTCGCTGCGTTCCGTAACACTTAGTCAAGAACAACCTCGCCTCAACTAGTACCTGAAGTCTATTTTTTTGTTGAATTGTGATAGTTACGGTTAGTCGTAAAATACAGAACATTGTAATTTTGATTTCGCTATCCATTAAAACCGTTCTGCGTAATACTTTTCCAATAAAAACCACCCGATCCGCATATCTCTGGAACAAAACAATAAAAAGGTCCGCAATACTGACTGAGCGCTGCTGGTGGGATCTCTTAAATGAGGTAGAAATGCTGTACGTAGATATAGAATGAAACAAAATCTTGCTGCTATCAGCATTTTGTCTTTTTTATAATATAAAAGTTCAATTCTCGAGGGCAAAAATGATTTCTTATTTATGAAAGTACTTTCCAGCTGCGCAAAAAACGTTCAACGAGGGAAGAAAGAGGCCGGTTATTAAGGAGGGTGTAGTTTGAGCTTTAATACACACGAGTTTGGAATCGCACTTTCCCCCGAGTGATATGGTGATATAGTGCTTTATACAGGAAAATAAACGTTTTTTATACTCAATAATATTTATGTCTTTTCTTTTCATAATGTACTAATAAGGTGCGCGTCCACATGCCAGGATCGGACGATCCGTAGTGACCGCATCAAACGGATTTTAGTATTCTTTGTATGGTTTGCCATACAAGCGCGTCCACTTATCGGCAGCGCACGGAGCGGACGCGTCGCACTGTCGGTAATGCCGGCGAGGATTTTCGATGGGGCAACTTTTTCGTTTAGTGCGGATCACGTCATTCGGATTGCCGATCAGTGGACGCACTCGCACGCCCGCTGCGTCCGCCTTTCCTCCCCTCCCGCTTATATTGTATGTTTTTCATTGGCGGGTTTTTTCTGGGAGTGTTTCTCAGTCGATGGGTAGTGTGTAGTGTCAGTACCACGTACATTTTTCGTTATTTTTATTTCTAAATAAATCTCATACATAACCATTCATAGAAAACCATGTCAAAAATATCAGAGTCCGTTTGCTACGAAAATCCTGATGTCAATGTTGATGTCAAATTCATTCGTTTGCAAATGGCGGTCGCGTCGGCAATCCGGTTGCTGCGGTTACAGTGGACACGCCCCCTGACATTACGCTCAAAAAATCCGTCTGATGCGATTACTGCGGAGCGTCCGACGCCGGCATGTGGACGCGTACCTTTAAGATACAACAAAAAAAAACTATTGTCTCCCGTGCGAATGACACTTTTTTTTTTTAATAAATAGCAAGTGGCCATTACCATTTTACAAACATGGCCATAAAAACTTTTTGTCTTGTGGCATTATTAATGAATCAAGTTAGGTTACGTCCCAAGTAGTTTAAAACCTTTATAATCTAACCTTTATGCTTATCGTACTGATGTTCATACAAATAAAAAAAACAGCACGTTAACAATGGATTTACATACACTTTTTCTGCTCATTCAGCACGTTAGCAATATTTTCATACACATTTTCTGCCCGCTCGCTCAGCACGATAACAATGGATTTCCATATACTTTTTCCACCCGCATATTGTTATGACGTAATGAAATCACGTATATTCTCCATCGTTTTCAAAAAAGTAAGAAGGTACTTTCTAAGCAGAAAAAAAAATGAACATGCTTTGTACAAAAGTAGCATATTATTATAAATAATACAATTACGAATCCTTACCACTCTTTGGCAAAGATCGTGTTTCCAAAGGAAAAGCTTTTTTAAAAATTAATTCATCATCAAACAAATATAATTGGACAAAGGATTAAATATTTGGTGATGAAGGTAGGTAATTCTAGTCGTAAGTCTTCAAAAGTACTTATAACAGTACTTAATCAGATTATCTATTGTTATTTTCTTGCAAGTTACTCTTGTTATGGTCGTCAACGATTTTTAGTTGCTAAAGTAATGAGCTCGAGATAATAAATGACACAGTGATTCTTGTGAAACTGTGCAAATACTAGCAAGAATGATCAACATGTTTTACGTGATAAAGTTGATGTTAAATCAATTGTTTTCTCTCTATCTTTTAGCAAAACACTTTATTTTCCTACTGAGTGGTATGTATAATCTTCCTCGATGTAAATAGCTAATGTTAAGCTCCGAATATACATAGAAATCCTTGCCCAAGGCTTGGATTTATAACTTTCACTCGTATAACAACTGCTGTGTTTTGCGTTCTCAATAATGAACGAGTACCATTCGAGTTTAAAATGAGTAACGAATATTAATATTTTACATTTAATCATAACCACAAATATTATGTGTATTTGTCAACACAGGTGATGATATTAAAGGTGCAAACCGTATATGTTGTGTCGTAGAGACATACAAATATCACATGCATCCATCCATCCATCCATCAGCCTGTTTCGTCCACTGCTGGACATAGGCCTTTCCAGGATTTTGCCACTCTTGGTGGCCCTCCTGGAAGAAATGCCCATACTCACACACGCTGGGCAGGCAGGTTGGTGAGCGCGGTGCCGAAACCCTTGCACCAGTGACGCCGCTGCCCGTCACCAGTCTGATTAATATAAGGCCTGGCAATTGGGGATGGATATGTCGCAGTAAAGTAGTTAAATCAGAGAGTTAATTGAATCTCTAGAGAGTTAATTAAAGATCGACATTCAATCAAGTCGCTAGCATTTTGATTTAAATAAAGCAGCGTCGAAAACGTTTAACTATCTGTCTGACCGAAAGCCAGCGTGTTGATTGATTAATAATGTAAAACAAGATGATGGCTCTGAGTTGTTTCATAATGTTCAAACCTGACCTAACGTACTGTTTTTAAATACATTTTGACCTATCCATTATGCACCTATTTAGTATCCTACTCGGGGACGCCTCGCTCCGCTCCGCTTCGCTCGGCTCTGAGTTGTTTCATAATGTTCAAACCTAACCTAACCTAGTGTTTTTAAATACATTTCGACCTATCCATTATGCGACTATTTAGTATCCTACTCGGGGACGCCTCACAAAGGTCACCCTACCAAAGTTGAAATGCGCCTAGGAACGTTTAGGAAACTCGTTAAACGTTTCGTTCACTCACTTGTCTGACGGAACTTTAGCGACTTGATTGAATGTCGATCTTTAATTAACTGTCTAGAGATTCAACTAACTCTCTGATTTAACTACTTTACTGCGACAGATATACCGCCATCCATCGGTCCCAGGCAATGGTAGGCCGCCTGGTTTTATTGCCTGAGAGCTGTCCTCTTACTCTCCCCCGAATAACTTCGGGAGGATTTGCGAGTAAGATGGTGGTACCTCCACAGTCGAGCTCGGCATCAGCTCTACCACCTAACATGCATTAATTAATTAATAAGTCAGACAATATAGCATCAGCAAAAAAAAATATATATAGACGGACTTAGATGTTTATAGCCAAATTCATACTGGAGACTCGGTAAGTAGTCAGGACCAAGGTTCATTAACCCTGTTTGCAAAATACGAAAAAGTTTTTTTTCGTACATCTGTACTTGTCAAAGAACAAGGCTCAATTAGTATAGGAAGTCTAAATTTTACTTGTATCAAACGATACTTTGATGAATATGTTGTTTCCATTTTTAATGCAGCAGAAATTCTCGAAACTTGAATTGTATTCTGAGATAAGTTTTATTTTAAGCAAAAGTTTCAAGTTCTGGGATCTTACGGTATTTGTATAATTTTAGCTTAAGTAATTGGCCCACTGACAAACCGACAGATATACAGATAGGTACCAAAGTACAAAGACAAGTTAATATGGCCTAATAGTACTATTTATTCGAATATCATGGTGTACATTGTTGTTAATCTATTATTAAATTGCCTACATGTTCAAATAGAATGCTTTATAATACTTTTCATGTTCCAAAACTACTGTAGAATTAATTAGCCCTGATTTGCATTATATGAATCTATGAAAAAATAACGATTACATAGTTACGAAAAAGATAAATAAAAAATGCGTACATAAGGAAAGTTTCTTTGTAATTAAACAAAGGCCTAAAGGGAGAAAATATTTATAGCTTCGGTCAACGTAAACAATCCATTTGTTTGCTGTAAATACAAAATAAAGTTTGAAGAAAATCTACAAATTTCCTCTTCGATTAAAGAAGCAGTCATAGATATGACCAAAGAATTGCAAAAACTTATTTAGATACATTTTGTTGCAGAATACTAGCTGTTTAGAACACATTTTGATACAAGCGACATATTTATACAAGCATACCTACTTATTTTTAGAGAATACAGTTTATTAAACTTGGGTGACTTGATTTGTCATTTCCCTCGTGTTTTCAGAAAAACTAACGATCAACTTTTCGAACTAACGCTCGGGGAAAAACAAAGGTATCTAAAACTGCTTGTTGGATAATACCCGGAATGTTTAAAAAAGTTACTGCTTAAGGGTGGAAGAATTTTAAATCTACCACCAGATATTGTGAGTCTATCGCAGCCTATAGCGAATTTATCACATCGATATGTCTGCACCTGACAGCAGGTGTCTGTGGCACAGCTCGGATTAAATGAGTAATAATATTAATAACAAATTTATATCGACACGACAGGCATCCCTGAAAGTATGTCACAGGTGTTACCAGTGTTGACTGTCACTGGCATAGACATATGATTCGCCTAATCTATGGTCACTGGAGCAGTTAACACGTCTTGTAAGATTCCCGTTTTAGCAATAATTTATTCGTCCGAACGTGATAGGGGGTCGGCCTATCGCCCTATGTCGAGCGCAAATAAGGGCATATAGTTCATTCAGATTTTCGTTTCACGTTTAGTGAGTATAAAAACACAATGACCAAGAATTTGGAAAATATATTCGTTTAATCTCCGCTCAAACTCTGTCGATATGTATGGTTACACATCGCCTTAAGGCTGCATGTAAGGTCAGATTGAGGACCTCATTTTGCATCAATCAGAAATGAACTCTACGACGTTTCCTTTTAGTTTAAAATAGCGCGCTCTCAGCCGTGGCTGTTAGGGCCTGTCCGCACTGCGAATTTTCACCGCGCGATATTTACTCTCGCGAATTATTTCCGTGTATTATTATATTTTATTTCATATCGCTAGTGCGAATACTCGTATAAGATTCAATGTGTTACAGAATTGCGAGAAAAAATCCGCGCGGTGAATATTCGCAGTGCGGGCAGGCCCTTACGATCACCAAAAAATCTGGGTTTTTAGGGTTCCGTACCTCAAAAGGAAAAAAGGAACCCTTATAGGATCACTTTGTTGTCCATCTGTCTGTCCGTCCGTACGTCCGTCCTCCCGTCTGTCCATCCGTCCGTCTGTCTGTCTGTCAAGACACTTCATCTCGGGAACGCGTAAGGGAATCGAGTTGAAATTAAAACAATACACTAAAATTAACAAATCAAACTTCTAAGTTAACGTAAAAAAAGATATGGCCGTCTTTGCCCCAAAAAACGTATATTTCGACACTCTCAAGGGAATCAAAATTTATAGGGTATTTTCCGTTGACCTAGAACTATGAAATTTGGCAAGTAATAGTAGTATACTAGAAGTATAGGGAAAAATCTGAAAACTGTACATTTGTAATTAAATCATCAATTAAATTTCATAAAATATTTATAATATGTACCTAAAAATTTGTACGGAACCCTCGATGGGCGAGTCCAACTCGTACTTGACCAGTTTTTATTATTATTTAATAACTCTGCTTCTACTTAGACTATATTATTGATAGATTAATCTTAGAAAAAACGATAGAAAAAATTACGAAGTTACCTCTAAATTTCATGTTTTTCTAGTGTTCCTTAAATCATACAACCTTGAAATTTGTATTAAAAATAAGTTAACAAATGACATCGTCAGCTCGTTTAAGAATATTTTAAAATTTCATCCAGATAAACAATGTTCAGATAATTGCTGTTCTCTGCGTATACCGGGTATAAATAGACTGCTACCATTAAATAAAACCACATATTCTACTGACCCTACTGAACCACTTTTCCCAAGAGTCAAACAGCTGGAGGTTTAACGGACGACGCTCTCTCTAACCTCGCCCGTATGTCGGTGCGTTAGGGTTCGCGCGTTTTTGTTTGGAACTCAATTATTTCCTAAACTAAGGGTGTCCGCGGGTATGATTCGCGTGAAAGTGGTTCAGTAGGGTCGGTAGAGTATGTGATTTCATTTAATGATCGCACTCTATTTACACCCAGTATGTAGAGATTTCTGGTTTAGGTTAAGATCATGGCTCGGAAAGACTCAGCAGGAAAGCATTCATTTGATAGTTGGATGAATTTTACCATCCCACGGGAACAGCGATTTTTCGGGATGAAAAGTAGCCTGTGTTAATTGAGGATATGAGCTGCCTCCATTTCAAATTTCCTCCAAATCCATCCAGCCGTTGCAGCTTGAAGGAGTAACAAACATACTGACACACAAACTTTCACATATTTTATAATATTAGTGTGATGGTGTGATTTTTCGTACTGTGCGAGTATTGTTCTGCATGTCAGAGATGGTCAACGAAGTCGACTACATGTTAAATCCAAACAAAGAGAATGATACACAACATTGTCGGTAGTCGTAACACAGTTGAGTTTCCGGAAAGTTACCTTTTACCTAGAAACAAACAGTAACCTCTAAAATCGGGAGTAAATACAAAGCGATATTTGTATTTTGGCCCTTATTACAAAACAAATATGGGTGAGATTCACGTACACATGCCTACATACACTTTCTGAACAGGAGATTCTCGTACTGCCAGCTCAGTGACACGGGTTAGGTAAAGGTTACCGAGTTGTGTGCGATCGGCCGTGACCAAAATTGTGCCTTTTTGTTTGACTGTTTCCTTTCCCTGGGTGGAATAAGAACTGGCTCAATGAAGAATGAAATTTTGCCGACTGTACTGTACACCAAAAAAAAAATTGTTATTGTATTTTTAAATATCCTGCTATAGGCAGGGCACTGCCTTTT
This sequence comes from Ypsolopha scabrella, assembly GCA_910592155.1. Classification (NCBI taxonomy): domain Eukaryota; kingdom Metazoa; phylum Arthropoda; class Insecta; order Lepidoptera; family Ypsolophidae; genus Ypsolopha; species Ypsolopha scabrella. The sequence goes on along the minus strand of OU342964.1, from coordinate 17,208,902 downwards.
GGCTTTTACTTCCCTTTTCACGAGTTAAAAAGACCCGAAATATTTGTTCGAAACATGGTAAAAGTTTAACTATGCACGAACATTTTTTGATTTTGTCAATGAGAAAATAGGGACATGTAGGGACAAGGGAATATGCGGATAACATAATATTTATCGGAGCATAAAAATAACCGCTGCCATGTTGTCGTTCTCCATAGTTACCTCAGTTTTGAACCTTGTTGTTCAAAAATTCAAAAAGATTTTTTTTTAAATTAAAAGTAGGCAGTGTCTGACCCGTTGGTTACGTTTTATGTGCAGGATATGTCAAAGGTGGATTGTATAATCAGCTGTTTTACAAAACTAGTTGTCTTAGAAAATAGCACCGTTATGTAAAATAGCTAAACGACGACGACGTTCAGCTGTATTGTCATTGCGTTAGGTTTGACAATACTGCTACACACCTTTAGGCGTAATGTAAAAAAGTCTTTTAATAAAAAGTAAAAAAAAAGGCCAACTGCACGCGCAGTGGTTGCCCAGTACATTTTATAAGGCTAGTAATAAAAGCTCCTAAAACTAAATAAAAAATGAGGATCTTCAATTTATGAATGTTACTACTTTAAATACTATGTTACCGAAAACTTCTGTGCTAATAAATAAACTGCCAACTACCGAAAACTACCGAATGAAATACTGAAAATTCCGAAAACTTAAAACATCAAAAAGCTGATATAATATCATTTCAGCGAAAACTATTGTCAGCTTTTTTTGTCGTAGATCTCCGAATAAAAATTCAAAGTTGCCTGACCATATCATGAATTTTCGCTCGGCTCCCAACATGTATTTTACATGTCAACGAAAAAAAAAATTCATCCCCAATTCACGAGTGTGGGAAAAATGCAAAAAAAAAGAGAGAGATTTCTTTTTCGAGATTTTTTTTTCACTGTTTTGTCGCAGTGATTAATATGTATACCCATACCAAATTACAGCATTCTAGTACTAATAGTCTCTGAGCTAAGCCGTGGACATACGGACGGACAGACGGACATGGCGAAACTCGTATAGAGGTTCCTTGTCGGACTACGGAACCCTAAAAAGATACAACGACAGGTGAAGCCAGAGGGTGTTATGTTGCTACTGATCTAAATCCGGGAGCCAAGGAAAGCGGAGCGAAGGGAGGTGACACCTGTAATATTTTAAATTACAATCCTACCTCTTATTTCACACTGTTTTACAAAACCGCTAAACGTGATGTGCCGCCGCCGCATTGAATAACGCAAAACATATATACAGTAATGAGTGTTAATTAGGGTGCTGTTTTTTAAAATAGCTAGTGGTTTTTACAACAGCTAAGGAGTTTTTTTGCTCCCTAAAAATGTTCATGATTGTGACATTTGTTTCACTAAGTGAGGTCACAAATGCAACTACGAGCAAAAACACGTTTTTCGAACTGTTTCTGTTTGTTTACTCAAAAACGTAACCTTAACGAACTGTGTTTGAAAATATTAGGTTTGAATGGGATATGAAGCAGAAATTACTACTTGCAATCATACAAAATTGTAGAGACGAGGATTTTAACAAAGATTTTTATTCGATTATGTATAAACAAAAAGGTTTTAACTGAAATGCACTCCGATATCTTAATTTGACAACTAGGATTGACAGTAACGTAACCACATAAACCTAGTCCCGGGGTAGCTTACGTGGTCATTCAAAACTGCTAAACATCCTTTGTCAAAATACGTCATATGAGTCATAATATAACCACCATCAATAAAAAAATGTGAAACTTTTAGTGAAAAACCAAAAAACGCTTTTGATTTTATCATCTGTCTACGACAGATAGTACATAAATATGTCATACATTTTTATACTCGTAAGTTTGTATATAATATGTAGCTATGTGCATGCAAATATAGAGAAATCCATTCTAGTTGTCTGCATACAAATAACGAATCAACAGGAGTGCTGCAGAACCAGAAAATCAGCTACCATTTTATTTCAACATTACTTCTTGCTTCTTAGCAACTACCCTCTTGAATGCAACATGAATTCAGTAAAAGTGGCTTGCACTGGACACAACACTTGCAAAGGACAATGACTTCTTATATAAGTACGAAGCGATGGCCTTTGTACAGTAAAAGAGTTACTATATTGTTTTTTTGTAATATCTTACAGAAACTTTGCTGTAGAGGATAAGTTTAGCAGTTTGTTGTACCTAACTTTATTTAGGAGAGCTGGAATTGACTTCGACTTCAACGCATCGATGTTATGTATGTCTTGGTGTAACTCTTTTCTTCGTAGTTTCGATTTCGCTTTAATTTTGTTAAAGCTAAACAAAATATGTTTGACTTAAAAATATGTAATGTGCATCAAAGAAAACCCAATCTTCCAGCAAAAACAGCTTACGTATATGACCCATATACTCGTACGTCTAGTCTGCTTTTTGTAAACTATTTAACAAAGGAAAAAAAACGTAAAAAAAATATTAACGAAAAGAAACCTCGTCTATAACACTAACAATGTGTGTTTATTTCACAAAAGAAGTGTAGAACAGTTCGAAGAAGTTATCTATAATGTCAGAAAGAGTAGCAATTCAAGTATTATAAATAGAGCTGAACTCCTAGGAGTAGAATTCATAAGACCTCTCTTAAAATTCTCATCGATGGAACGAACGGATAAAAATAAAAGTAACTGAGCCTTGGGGGACAAAGACTCGTCTAAATAAAACAAATATCTATAAACTCTTTGCTGGAATCTTTAATTAGAATCCGTTCTTGGTCTCCCGCTTTGTCTTTTGTTTAGCACTTAAAAGTTCCCATGGTTACTAAGATGCTCGTTCTATTTAATCCAATCAACGAGAATGTTGATGTACCTCTACAAAAATTACACAATAATTATGAAATTTTCTTCTGTTGGACAATCTTGTAATTGTAACACTCATACTCTTTTATTAATAAATAAATAATTACATGTCAAATAATATTAGATTCTTAAATTATATTTTATAATGGCAAAGTAAAATTTTAACATAACAGGGACAGTTAAATAAAAACATTATAAAAATTTAAAGCATGTTTACTAGCTATGCTGCAAGTTATTAATCTAGAGAGAGTATTTGCCTTTCGACATCCATCAATCAGTGTCATTTGTCCGTATTAGGATATTCAACCTAAAAATTGCCCTTATATAGAAGAAAGGGCATTGTATGTTATAAGGTAACAGTAATCGTATAAGTGGAGTCATTGAGCTAAAGTTCGTATACCTCCATAAGATATGAAATTATTTGTGCTTATTGTAATATTCGACAGTATATTAATATGACTCATATGTCGAGCACTCATTTTCAATACTTTCTATAGAAACGAGTGTTCAAGGTCTCGGCTGGAGCCGCATAAAACGAAAAAATTAAAACATCGATAAATTACCTTATATAGGTAAAGAGGCGGCGACCTCTAAAGCGCCCAACTAGTTACTAGTTCTTTCATAATTCGTCGAGACTACCAATCCACCTGTAAACATTACCTAACACCTGTCGAAGTTGTAAGAGCTAATCTGTTATAGTTTTGGGTTGTCTTAGATATATTTATAGTTATGTTATGAATCATAATGTTATATGACCTCATACATCTGGTCTTTTTCCGAAATTTATTTATTTATTTAAGTAACAAATTGCAAACCATTACAGTGTATAACCAATTCAGTCAGCAATTAAAAATTAAAAATAATTACATAATGAGAAATACATTTTTTTATATCTAAAATCATTTTTTATTCTTTAAACACGTTTGTCAGGAAACTTTTGCAGGTTTTCTCTGCGTTTTCCGCGAGTCCATTACTCTGTGGAAAGTACACTGATGACGTCATGTGCCTGATGCCGTTGTGTCCGGGCTCTTGGGATGAAGTAGGTCTCTGACGAGCCGAGATGAGTCCTGAGTCATGCAATTCAACAAAATTGCACGTCGTTTCTCTTCATCCTTATCCGTAGTGGATTTATTGAGTTAGCCGCAAAGAAATTATTCAACACGGGCACATTACCGAAAACCGACATAATTCACTAACCACGCGCGGCACTAACAGTATTTCCGAAAAACTTAGTCCTCGTTGCCACTGTAATATCCGGGAAAATCAAAATAATAACCGGGACTCAAGGAAGCAGACAGTTGTATTCAATCACTTGTTACTTAGGTTCCGTTTGGAAACGAGTGAATTTCACTCGGAGTGATGCGAATTTCACCCTAGAGTGTTCAAAAATTGACCTGAGTTAAACCGAGAGTAACCGAACTGTTACCTGACAAATGCACGAAAGTGTTTTGAAATGCTTTGGAGTAATGCGAAAATCACACTGTGCCACCTGATTGGTGCAACCAGATTTTTGTGTCTCTTGCTCCTATATAGATCTGTCTCTTTCTAATAAACGAGTGAAATTTCGCACTATGATCGCACGTTCTGAAACGCTTCCTTAACTGACAAAACAGATAATGTGTGTCTTACCCACATATATCACATAATAAATATTAAACAGAGGAGGTGTTTGTGAGTTTGGATGTAGGAGGTTATCTCCGGAACTAAAATTCTGAAAATTCTTTCACTGATGGGAAGCTATAGGTATATTATTCCCAAATGCTATAGGCTGTAGTTGGTCTCTTGGGGACGGGCAGTTTCCCAGGAATATAGCCATTCATTACATTGACGCGGGTTTTCTCTGGAACTATTGAAACGATTTTATAATTTCTTTCACTGTATTTCTGAGACTCTTCACTTGGACAACATCTATAGGTTTTTCCCTGAGGACGGGCAGTTACCCATGGAAATAGTCATTACAACGGAACCGATTTCTGTGTTGTAATGGTTAGACTTTTTTTTATAAAAAGCTATAGTTGTTCCCTAGGGACGGGCTATTCCCTAGGGACATAGCCATTAATTGAATTTGTGTGGATAATCTTTGAAACTACCGAAGCAATTTTAATGATTCGTTACCTTTTCACTTGGGCAGCTATAGTTTGTTCTATATAGATAGGGCCGTTCTTCAGGGACAAAGATCAGATATCAGTATGATAAATAAAAATATGTTTATATGAACCCAAAGTCAAATACGTAGCTATTTTAAAATGATAAGTCTAAAAAATAATGACAGAATCGATAGGACTACCGAAAAACTGAAAGAACGCGGGCGAAGCTGCGAGCACAAGCCAGTTATTGACATTCACATTATAAACCCTTTGTGTAGCCAAATCCGTAGTCCAGTTTTGAACACCAATTATAGTTTTGTTTGGCCTTTTGAGAAACTTGAGTTTAAATAACACTATTTAAACTCTTAATATATTTGAGAGGCAGCCATCACGTACGGGTATAAAGATAGAAGATGAACTACTTTTTCGTGAAAAGGCGCTCTTTTTGGTAAAAAACTAATTATGGCGTAAATACCAACCCACCAAGGGACATACGAAAAAGTAGATAAAATCTGTAATTTTCAGGTAAAAGCGAGATTATTTTAGAAATACAATACCGAAATATTTAAAAAAAATTACGAAAGTAATACAACAAAAAGTCAAAAATCAGTGCAACGATAAGCGAAACGAAGCAGAGCCTGTGAGGTTTACGTTATGTAACCTAGTTATGGCCCCCCTAGTTTTAGCAGAATTTTTGGTAAATTCGTTAACTACAAAAAACACTTGCTCGTATCTTACTCCGCTTATGCTTCATCTGCGTAAAAGATTTCGTCATATCCTTATATAAACTAAGTTTAACTAAAACTACTTTTTCGTGAAAAAGCGAAATAATTTCGTGTGATCGCGTAATGTAACTGTGTATACACCATTATTTAGATTTTTACGAAAAAGCGCACTTTTTCGCGAAAGAGCAGATAACGCCATCATACATACGACGACATATAGGCAGTCGGTTGATTGGCTAACATGCTAAGATTCTTTACGACAGAGGCTCGATCCCGCCGAGTGGTTCTAAGCCCCTCAAAGCTCGAGAAGAAAAGCTTTGTTACAGCCCCTTAAAGCTTTCTAGTGGACTTTAACATTATGCTACTATAAAGGAGAGTTTTGTAATTTAAGTCCTTATAAGACTCAAAAACATTTAGTTGCAATCATTGATTCATTTAAGTCACCTCTTGCTTTTTTGGTAAAATGTTTCTAAACATCATGTCTAAAAAATATATCTTTTAAGATGGTAGCGACGGGTCTCGTTCCAAAACGCACAACTTATGATTGTTTTATTATTTTTGAATAAAAATTATTAAATAATTGTGTTTTATGGCACTACCCGACAATAGCGTAATTTTAATGAGGCTTTTCTAGCAAAATTGTGTTAATTTATTTTGTAAATTATCCTGAACAAAAATTTTAAAACGTGTTTATTGTTAGACTTTAGACAACACATCAGCCTGTCATAGTCCAATGCTGGACATGGCCTCTCTAATATTTCGCCACTCTTGGCGGTCCTTTGTCCTCCTCATCCAGCCGCCGTCATTCGCAACGTCCTTCAAGTCGTCGGTCCAGCGGGCACGAGGTAAGCTTTGCTGTAGTGTACGTAATCTCTATTCTAACACTTTGATATAATATTATCAAATATGAGGTGACTTTCGTTTATACAGCCAAATTCATACTGGAGACTCGGTAAGTGTTCAGAACCTAGGTACAAAGACACTGTTTGTTAAAAACGAAAACATTTTTTTTGTGCCTCTTGTTCAAGAACAAACTATCAACTCAAATTTATTTTGCGTATTTCCTTGGTCCTGACCATTTACCGGGTCTCCAGTATGAATTTGGTTACATAAAAGAAAGTCACCTTATATTATGATCACAAAACTTTAAAACTTTTTGTGCGTTCCCGTAACTTGATTTTTCCCAGACAAGCCTGCTTTTTGCAATGTGATAGATTCTTTTGAACAACAATTATTATTTTTAATGAATGACACGAAACATCTGACCATTGTCATTTTTAAGGTTCCGTACCCAAAGGGTAACCAACGGGACTCTATTACGAAGACCCAACTGACAGTTAAAAATTTAAACAAATTTTTTCAAATTCTTGTCTTTACATTTGTTTCTAATTTGTCTTTTCTGGTTTGTAATGCACTCTAATAATAATATTTAGAGTATTCCAAAGCGATGGATTTCGCAATAAAAAAAAAAACATAATCTCAGATGATATATTTCGTTTTCAAAACGTGATAAAGAAAAATTCACTGCATCTGAAACAAAATTGCAAAGTGAAGGCTGTTTTTGTAGTTCAAAACAGTAGTCCGTCCAAACTAATAAAGTAAAAATAACAATAATGACTGTTGTAAACATAAAACATTTTGTCTAAAACATAGCATTGCGTATTTTGTTAAAACTCTCGGCAAAAAAGTTAATCGTGACTCTAAATATCAACCTTTTCGCACTTGCATCAAAATGTACCTTTCGACAAGGGTGCGATGAACGGATAAAAATTTTGGGCAGTAATTTTATAGATCTACAAATTTTCTTTATTACGATGAAACAATTACGCTTCAATCATTCGAAACTTTGAAAGGTGTAAGAAAAATCATAGGAAACATTTCGATTTCGATTTGTTTTTGTCAAAAGTAAAGACAAAAAGAATAGAAATTAATTAGAGAATTTATTTTTAATGTTTTTTGTTGAAGTATTTGGTTCACCCGTATAGGTGGAGTAGGCCTTCAAAGGTAGGTCTAATATTGCAGTTTGGGTATATATTCATCTAAATGGCCATTGGGACACGATTGCCTATTTGGGAAAAGTAAATACAGGATTTTTTATGTGTTACCTTATTCTGTAACAGAATTCGGGGCTGCATAGCAGTGATACCTTTTGCTTTTCCCAACTCTTATAGGTCCGTATAAGGCTAGATGCCCAACTCCAAATAAGCGTATTATGATGGCATCGTTTTGGAGGCTAACTTGCCATGACAAAATAATTATTTAAATCTATTTAGAAAAAAGGAACAAGCAAGTTAACATCTAACGCAGCAGGATACAAATGATATTGTGCTGGAGTCTATCTTTATACTTTCAGGAAACGACCTGATTTGAGTAGCTGAGAGTTACTTTGTGGAGGATTGGTCTAGCAAAACAAGATCTAAGTCTTGAGTTTGACTAGATGGCGGAGTTTGGAGTGCGTGTGAAGCGCAGGCGCGGATAGGCTGTCTAACCGAGGGCCAATGACGTCAGGGGGTGCGTATACTGCTTATGCGCCGACGGCCGCCGATCGATTCGACGCTGCGCGTTAGTGTGTGTGCACGGGTACTATTAGTGTGATAGTGCAGTGGAAATTGAACACTAAATATTATGTATGGCTCTATAGATGTTAATTTAGAGTAAGATTAATTGTAAATTATTATCTACCTAAAATGTTACTGTTAACAAGGGATGGTTGGGGGTTTTTCCGAAAAGCGGGAAGACAGGCAGTTAGTTGGTCTTGGAGCGCCAAGAGATGACCTAGTCTCTTAGATAAAACTTAAATGTTGATAAAACCTTGAACTGAAATCTCAGTATAAATTACAAAGTGTCAGTATCAGTCAGTGAGCTGTACGTGGGAACAACAGATAAAGCTAAGTGTTTAAAACCTTTGCGGATAAAGAGTTTATTGAGCGAGATCATGATTAAAGTTGATTGGATAAGATTTCCTTTGCCAAAGCTTATAATCACAATTGAGACATTTACAGACAAAGTAAATGTTGATAAAAGTATGATCTCGCAATAGACACTTTCCGTGCCCATATGTTGTCTATGTACCTATATACTTTTAATTATACAAATTTCTTTAAAATCTGTGCCCCATTACGAGGAACTTTAAGCTAATAAAACTGGGCAATCTTTGATTTGCCAAATGTTAATGTTTCGTTGTATCTTATAAATACTCCAAATGATAAGGAGTGATCAAGCAAACGCTCAGAGAAAGGGAGGTCCCGGGTTCGAATCCCGGTGACGAGCGTTTTACACCTAGGTATACCCAGCTGTAATCAGTGGAGTTATACTCTAATGAGATAACGTTAATTTACATCTCCTTGTGAGGGCTAAATCAACTCAATCTATAACCAACAGCTTAAAATAATATGAATGTGTCAATGTCAGTAACTTGGGAAGCTGTGTCTATAAATTGCCGTTCAATTTGGCAATATTTACTACTATCAATAAAGAAAGACACAGATTATATCCCGGCTATATAATACATTTTATAAGAGAGTGGTGGGAGATATTGTGTTGTTAAGCGCAATTTCAATGATTACGCCTTTGTTAAGATATCAAGATAGAGATGGCGTTAAAATAAACAAGTCAGACCCGTAAGAAAAAGAGGTTTCTACAAGAGGGGTCAGGGTTCAGTTCAAACCTGAACCGTGCAATTAATCATAGAAAAGAATTATATCTGTCATAATCTTTATGTACTAGATAAGTAATAGATAATAAGGCCAAAGGGGTTTCTTGTTCATTCATAGTTTTTCCCCTTTATAAAATTGATTTGGGCCATTGGAAACAATGAGAAAAAAACTAAACTATCCAATGTTCTCATTAAACGGTTGAGTAATTTTAAAATTAAAAAACATATACTAGAGTGGCTGAAACAATTTGATTATGATGGTACAGAAAAATTAATAAAACAGTAATCCTAATAAATTTTTATATAGATATTTCCTCTTCAGTATTACTTTCATTTTTAACGGTCATTCATCTCACAACTCCCTCACTACAATACTCTCTTATAATCACATATCCCATAGACCCGCACAAACTACCCCATCTCACACACACGCACCCTCACACACAAACTCACACACACACTTATACACATACACACACACACTTACACAAACATACACCCTCTCTTATCCAAAGGCAAAGCTTACATGTCCAAAATATATAATATAAACATTACATTATTGCATCTATTTTTATATCCTGTGTTTACTTTTGTTAAGTATAAGTTTTAATTTTAAATTTTTAAATTTTTTTTGCATTGTTCATTTAGACTCAGTCGTAACCTAGTGTACTCATTCGGGTCGAGCCTAGCTCCTACAAAACAATGAAAATTAGGGTGGGAGCTAGTGCACTACTGTACCTAAGACTTTTACTTCTGTGAATAAACTTTATTTTATTTTATTTTATTTTTATTTTTTTCCGTCTGTGTATGTCTTTTTTCTCTATCCTCCCTTTTATAGTTTATCCTATCCCACATCTAATAAATACTAAACGTGATGATGATGATACATTGATGATATGATTTGCTACGATCATAATTGTAAAAATAATTCAGTAATCAAGTCCTAGTCCAGACTTTCATGGTAAGATATATCATGGGTATGCATGTATATGTATGTATTGGCGCCGATGCATATATGTATATTTATATCTGTGTAGAGAGGGGTTAGCTGATTTACGTCAGACAGCGGGCCTTCACAATATCACATTGTGTTACATGGTCAAGGCGAGGTTATCCGGTGAAATCTGCCCTGCTCCAAGGATTTTGTTTTACACATGGTCATGCTGCTCAGCGGAAGCGCGCCGCTTAGAAAATTCACGGTTTCAAGGAGTTTTTATTTATTATTTTGTAATTAGAGGGATGGGTTTTCCATATGACGGCCGTTTTATATTACATTTTTTAAGACGTTTATTTCAATATAAGTTTTAGTATTAAAAACTTAACATAGCTCAAATGAAATGATAATTACATCATAGTTCAGACCTATCTTTACGATTTAAATGGATCGAGAAAAATGTAAGTAATCGTGTATCGAACGGCCGAAATATCAAGATCAAAGAGTGAAATATAATATATATTTTTGACAAAATTTTATCTTCGCTATTTATTGGCTTAAAATTAATTTGAAAAGAGAGAAAATCGGGATAACCCCCCCTTTATTGGTATAGTAAAAATAATATAGACTAAGGACTACGGCTGATGGGCTGATCTTTGAAAAAACGCAAAATCTTTAAGTTCGCTCGATAGATAAAAATTACGAAGTTAACCCTAAATTTCATGTTTTTTGAGAGTTAAAAGATCTTCATTAAATCATAAAGCCTTGAAATTTGTATTAAAAATAAGTTAACAGATGATGTCGTCTTAGAATATTTTAGAAATTGCATCTAGAAGCAGAAATATTAAATAAAAACGCAAATATATGTGTGCGCGTATGTATGTTGCTAAGTTTCTTGCCCTTCTTCTTAACAAGATTTATCGAATGGGCGGATTCAGGCATTATATTAGGTATATTTATAGTTTATTTATCTATTACCTTATTTATTCATTGCATTATGTAGGTATGTATACACAATTTTTTTTTTTACTTCAGTTTATTTATCAACTTATTTATTAATTGCATTATGTAGGTATAATTTATTTATTTATTTATTTAACTTTCTTACAGCTATCTTTACAGGTCTGGACCTAAGACGATAGAGTAGCATAAATCAGTAATAATATATACAATAATTTTAAATTAACACCCTTGTACCAAATAACACATAATAATTACAATATAACAAAACAATTTCAAAATAAAGTAATAAAAATAAAACTACATATTTTACCCTACATAACACAATTTACAAGCAACATGTATATGTTCATGTACGATATGAAAGGTAACACAGTGTCACCTTTGTAAATTCACTCAGTGAGCAAGAAAACAGATCAATCACTTGTGCCACCTTGTTAAGCGATCGCAAAGCTCTTGAAAACGGTGAACAACTCAGCAGGTTGGTCCTTCCAAGTGGCACCACTAACAGAGGTGGCCGGCGACGTTTCTCTACGTACTTATCAGGCACGCACAGTCCCACGTATTGTAGTACGCCAGGGTTAAACTGCTTGCCTCGCAACAACTCAAAGATATACTTTGCCAGCACGAGGTCTCTTCTCACCTCTAGTTTGATGTATCCAACCATACCCAAAACAAATAAGGTTGGATACATCAAAGGGTAGAACGGATAGACCCCGTACTGCTTAAGGTACAAGTACCTAGTAAATTTATTTTGAATCCGCTCCAACATGAGGCTGTATTTGGCTTCATGTGGAGCCCATATGATCGCGTTATTCTCCAGCTGACTTCTTACAAGGGCGCCGTACAAGGCACAGAGTGCCTTAATGTTCGTAAAACTATGAGCTTGGCGAAGAACAAATCCCAAGTTTCTATAAGCTTTTTTACAGATGTTAGTAATGTGATCACGAAATGTTAGCTCAACGTTGAGCTGCACTCCTAGGTCCCGTGCTTGCTGTACTCGTTTCATCGGGGATTCGCCTACTTGGTACGAGTGGAGAATAGGAGTGCGCGCTCGACTAAATGTGATCACCGAGCATTTCGATGTGTTAAAGAACAATTTATTCTTTTTGCTCCAATCAACAACTTTATTAATGTCTTGTTGCAGTTTTTCACTGTCTGCTTTGTTGGTAACAGCTTGAAGCAACTTGAGGTCGTCTGCAAACAAAAGACACGTGGCGCTTGTGACTACCTCAGGAAGATCATTAATCATGATAATAAATTCTAGAGGGCCCAAATTGCTACCCTGGCTAAACCCTGATCGAGTAAAGTATGGCTTAGACCTGTGACCGGCGTATTCAACGTACTGCTTCCTATCCCGCATGTAGTTGGCAAAAAATTCAAGCGTATGTGGGGTGCAACCAACAGCCGCGAGCTTCTCCAGCAATATATCGTTGTCGACCGTGTCGAATGCCTTCCTGAAGTCGAAATAGGCGGCATCGACTTGTATGCCAGCATCGATCGAAGGCACCACATAGTTCATGAAGTTAAGTAAATTGCTTGCAGTGCTGCGTCCCGGCCTGAATCCGTGCTGTGCGTCCGATATCTGTGCTCTCACCTGCGAGTACATGTTCTTCTGCACGGCTGATTCAAACACCTTGGCAGGCGAAGACAGAACTGCTATCGGTCGATAGTCGGCCACGTTCGTACCCCCTCCCCCCTTTGGAACAGGCACAACCCGAGTTAACTTCCAACATTCAGGAAAAGTCACCGCCCTGAGGCACACGTTATACAGGTGGAGCAGTGGATCTTCTAGTACTGCGCGACAGTCTCTGTATATATAAGCAGGAATACCATCAGGTCCTGCGGAGCGTTTCGGCTTGAGGGTTGAGAGAGCGGCACGTACCTCAGCAAGTTGTAATTGTGCCACGTGTACCCGTGCCCCTCCCATTCCTCCCGCTGCCACCGCAGTCTTTACATCTAGTTCAGCCCTTTCCGTGCTGTACACTGACTGAAAGAACTCGGCAAACTCGTTCACACACTCACTTTCTGCAATAATGTTTCCGTTCTTTAAGAGCCTTGGATTGTTCACATTGCCTCTTTTTGTTCTTATATAGCTCCAAAATGCCTTAGGATCCCTTGCAAGATGACTCTGAACTCGGTCCCGATGCTGATCGTGTGCCAATGCTATGTTTTTTTTAACCCTAGCCCTTAATCGAGCAAACACGTCGTAATCAATAATAATAATAATAATAATACTCTTATTCCAATAAGTCTTTTTATTTTATGCATGTGTACATATAAGTTTAGTAGCCCAACTTAAATACAGTTTTTTTATATATTTCCCGTGTCATATTTATTTCATCATAAAATATTATCTTTATACAGATTAGATTTGACATGTAAAATGTATACTTTATGTATCTGTTTTACAAATAAAAAATTTGAATTTGAATTTGCGTTTATTCATGTTTCCTGTTATTTCCTTTAAGATTTACATATTCAAAGATTTCTATGTATACATCTGAAAGATTTTACGTTTCAACTATACGCGTTCCGAAATCATCCAAAACGAGTAGCTTTATTATTATTTATCTGAGAATTTTCTGAAATCCCTTTTAGGAGGAGGCCTGCGCCATAAAATGAAATATGACGTGGACATCAAAATAAAATGGAATCAAAATGAATGAAAGTCCAAATTTCATGTTACAAAGTTAAGCTGTTTTTTATTTTTAAGTAGATGCTCGTATATCTTTTATCGTTATAAAGTTTTTTTTCGGATAAACACAAAAGGAAGGTATTTAATAACATATGTTTGAATGTTTGTTTACTTATAGTTATTATAAATGAAAACAGTGAAAGTAAATAAAGAAAAAGTCGGGCGTATTTATTCTACTTCTTCTACCAAACGACTTAACATGTCCCGAAGGAACTTATTTATGGTGTCAGAATTTATTTAGTCACCCTCTCTGGAAGTAAAATGTTGACCGCACTAACCGTTACGTTTGGAAACGCGGGGGCTTTGAATTTGGAATATAAAAATATTGTTTGCCTCCGGGCTATACCTATATATTAATTTGAAATGACATGATCTTGTTAAGTTTTTTGCTTCTCTTCATATCAAGACTACTCGAATAGGCGAGTTAAATCACATATATTTTATATATATCTTATTTTATATCAACTTTGTTGTAGGTATTGCATAATCAGGGGGCATGGTAGCGCCCCCGCCAAGTCGAGATAGAAAGCGGCACGCCGTACCATTCTTTTCTCGAAGCAGTTCAGGCCATTTTCGACCCATAGGTCTTCGTTGTGGATAAAACTAGAAGCCTGAATTTTGGGCAACTAAGCAGGCATTGTATACAAAACGGTATATTTCAACTTTCATTCAAATTGAACAAGTAGTTTAAGAATTATAACTAGTCAAAGTTTTTCAATTTTGTCACTCACTCACTCAGTCACTCACTGACTGACTGACTGATCATCAAAACTCTAAGGCACTTCTAGTAGACACAGAAGCATAAAATTTGGAATACAATTAGTATTTAGTGTATAAATCAAGGAAAAAGTAAAATATTTTGCAATTTCCGTCCAGTGCTCTAGATACACCAACTGCCTAAATAACTTTGTAATCCCATACAAATATATAGGATTACAAAGTTACATTTTCAATTAAAAGTAGAAGGTACCGGAAAGGAAAAAAAGTAGGACTATCTACAAAAAGAAATGAGATGCCATCCAAAACAAAACTTGTAAAAAAACCAAGTCTCGCAACTTAGTTCTTCTACCGTAAAAAGTCGTGAGATCAATGTAAATCCAAGTCGGTTAATTTATTCAGTAAGGGACCTTCTGTCTTAAGTTATTAGATAAATTAGCTAACCTAACAACTTATAGTGACCATATCAATATTAAAAATCTTTTAAGTTTTAAATAAAAAGATTGACTAATGCAAATAATTGGTTTACCTAAATAAAACTTACATAATGTATTTAAAATTCGCATGGAATAGTAAAAAATTGTGCGTTTGCACGGTTATGTTTCTTTGAAATCATTGTACAAGGTGGTTTCATTCTAATGTGGACACCTGTCTATTTACATAGCACAAATACCAAAGACTGTTTTTAATTTTGCCAAAAACTTGGTAAAATTAAACATGAAAATGGCGGCATATCACGGAAGTAGGATTTTAATTATATTATATTTTAATTTTAAGATGAAACCCTTAAAAACGATTTTGCAGTAAAATACAACGTAGATATTTTAATTAACTAGTCACCTCCAGATTCTCCTCCATCAAATACGATATGACCTCCAGGGATTCTTCTTTCTTCTTTGGGTATCGGCGAATAAGACGGAACACTTACCTGAAAAAAAAGAGAAATCAAAATATGATTTTTTGACTCTATGATATAGGAGCACAAAATATGTACGGACGACAGAATGACAGCCTACCTATTTGCAGGCTTGAATCTATTCTGACACGTGCGCAAAAATTTCCTAGGCTATTTTGGGTCATTTTAAAAGGGATACTGTACGGATGATATTGTACGAAACCTATCGTGAGCATTCCTTATAATACCTAGTTTTTATTTGATAAGGCTTAGTCACTCCACTTTACATCGCATGGTATTTATCATACTGTAAATAAAAGTCGAACGCGATTTTGCGAATGAAAAATAATGCTAGAATAGCGAAAACAATTTGCGAAAGCCGAAAGCGGGTGATTTTGACAAGCTCTCTATGAAGAAACGTATCAAACTTTTAAAATATAAACCTGTTGTACGTATTCATAAAATACTTTACGTGCCTTTTAAAGAGTTATAGTTAGTTGAATTATCATCACACAGCATTTATGATAAGATAAACAGAGGCGTATGAAAAGCAAAGCGTGTGAAAAATTTTGCGAGAATCACCGCCCAGGGCGGCTATTCCGGCGTTATTGCGCAGTCGCAATATGAGTCATTAGATATTTGTTTAAATTTTGATAAATGCCATGCTTAGAGTGGTTAAGCCATATCAAATAAAAACTATAGGATATAAAAGGAATGCTCACTATAAGCTTTCAATCAGAAAAATATCCGTCCAAAATCCATTTTTAAATCGATCTATAATCCGCCTTCGCAAAAATTGTGCACGTGCCAGAATTGAGGGCCTGGGCGGCTATTCCGGCATTATTGCGCATTCACAATATCAGTAATTAGATATTTGTTTAAAGTTTGATAAACGCCATGCGATGGAAATTAGAGTGACTTAACCACATCAAATACAAACTATAGGATATAAGGAATGCTCATTATAAGTTTTCAATAAAAAAAATCAATGCATATCCCTACAATATCCTTTTTAAATTCACCCGCTATCTGCTTTCGCAATTTTTGCGCACGTGCCAGAATTGAGGGCCTGGGAGGCGGTTCTCGCACATGCGACAATTTGCGAAGGCCGAAAGTTGGTGATTTTTACAAGCTCTTTATGAAGAAACGTATCAAACTTTTAAAATATAAACCTGTTTTACGTATTCATAACACGCTTTACGTGTCTTTTAAGGTGTCGTAGTTAATAGAATTATCATCACACGGCTCTTATGGCGCAATAAACAGAAGCGTATGAAAAGCAAAGCGTGTGAAAATTTTTGCGAGAATCGCCGTTCAGTTCATATTACAGCTATACTGCCATTAAAATCGTTTACAAATTTAACTAAATGGCAAATGTATGAGTACATCCAAGTCCAAATAGGAATATTATACTAAGTGTATCAATGATATGTTCAGAAAATTAAACCATATGCACTACTAATTATACTGAACCCGTCCATGGAAAAACCCCTATAATAATAATTTTATATGTATTAAAAATAACATGAGGAAGTGTTTTTTTTTCGTCAAAGTTTTTCCATTGACGTGGTTCAGTAATCAGTAGAGCATGTCGTTTCCTTAGAGGGAAAAACAAATAACCAACAAACTCAAAACTCCGAGATAATCGCGATTTAGTGCTTTTTTTTAGGAAAATTCACATCTCCGTTAATAAGAAAGCTAAAATTCTAGTATTTTTGTATGTTATGGGCTTTTGAAAGTTCTTATGTTGTACTTGTAATCATACTGGAAAATAATTTTCCATATCCATGATTTAGTCCTTAAAATCAGTTCGAATTATTTTTATTGCCAGTATTCAATGAGGTGAGTTATTTAATTTATCCAAATAAAAAAACTACAGGTAGAGTCAAGCTCTAGATTTCCAGTAGTTTTCCGGATTGACTAGTTTGGCTACTATCTCAGGAACTATAGATAAACCATACAATTGGCGGGTCGCCCGCGGTACGAGGGGAGCGTCGGGCGACGTGGAGTTGGAAGCGGCCCTGTCCCGCGCCCGCACCACCCCATCCCGCTCGACTCTTACCTCCGCGCCGCCCGACGCTCCCCTCCTACCGCGGGCGATCCGCCAATTGTATGGTTTATCTATAAAGGGAGTATGAAAACGTTTCCTACACGAATAGATAGAGAAAAAATCGGTATTTTAGAAAATACAATAACACGTATTTTGGGAAAAGTGTTACTTATTTATTTTTCCCTTTAAACGGACGATGTGTTTTGTGAGCATTAATACACA
The DNA here is from genome assembly GCA_910592155.1 of Ypsolopha scabrella. Lineage (NCBI taxonomy): Eukaryota > Metazoa > Arthropoda > Insecta > Lepidoptera > Ypsolophidae > Ypsolopha > Ypsolopha scabrella. Next base: position 17,191,118 of record OU342964.1, on the reverse strand, counting down.
ATAGGTATTGAATATGCTTAAGTAACTTTGTTCATTTGTTTAGAACACTTTCACGCTGAAACTACTTAGCCGATTTCGCTGAAACTTAGCATAGACTAAATTATTGGGCGGATAAGGACATCTCTAAAAAATGCTCCCAAGAAATCTAGAAAATTGTCTTATCTATCGGTTTTAAATGCTCAGTTTTGACATCTGTCACTATGATTATCTGTTACTTTACATCTGTCACTTTTGACCTCTGTTACTTTTCAAATCTGTCAGTAGATATTGTCAGTTTTTACATTTGTCACTTTTGATGTGTGCCACTTAAGACATCTGTAATATTAGATTTCTGTCTCTTGAGATGTATCGGCCACTTTTAATTATAAAATTAATCATAAAAAGCAAAGCCGTGGGCCGAAGCTTGCTTAGTATAAAAGGTAAATATCCAATCTTGACTTAGTTTCCTATTTTTTGGTTCTGTCGATATGATATACATAATAACGTTTGAACCCTTTTCCGTTACTGCTACCGCTACTAATTGAAAAGGTTTAATTTTTTTACAAATATAAATAACCATAAACCTATTTTAATATGACATATTTGTAGAAAACCGTTCCCTTATATAGAGTGGACAAACATTCACGAGAGTGAATAACCTGCTTGAACTGTGAGCAGTTAGATGTAGCTGAATTTAAAACAACCAAAAAGAAGTAACATTAATTGAAAGTTATTTTTGGACTTGTTTTAATTTACAAGCTGGGCATTTAAAGAAAGAGTATTTTAATCCGATAACGATTGCCCTCTGACATTATAAATTACGTGATCCAACAATTGAAAAAATACCGGAAAATATGGTTTACTTTTTTTTAAATTTATTACTCTTTTGTACATTTACACACACATATTTAACTATGCATTTTAACATACAAAACAGACACTGTGTACAAAGGTGACACTATTGCTTGTAGAAATATCTCCTAGGCAACCTTTGGGTGGAAAGAGAAAAGATAACAACGAAATGAAACTTTCAAAAAAATACACTTCAGGTTTTAAACCATTTTAAATGTTTTTAAAATTAAGTAAACTAAACATGTACCATCGAAGAAATTGCCGCAGATTGACTTTTCAAACTAAGTCTTATCCACCGGGCGAAAAGTGGATCTACAAATTGTTCCTCCATAGTACGTGCTGGAGACGCCAGATAAATAAACTGATGTTTTACACTGGCTCATGGCCGCTAAGAAGTAACTAGGTATTTCAAATAACAAGTAATCAATTTATTTACAACCTTCGACGTCCAGCGGTCATTGAGAGTCTCCCTTAATCTTACTTAGCTTCAAATTCTTGGCTTAGGCTATCAATTCCCTTGCCAATGACAGATTAAATTGTAACAAAGTAAAGCTCACCCCGACTGTGTCAGTCCAGATAACAGTCAACAGTAAAGGTCCCGTCATAAAACTCCTAAAACTGTTTGTGGGAATAAACAGACCTTATTAGCTATGCACTAATGGACAGCAGGTCAGTCATAGGACAATAATGTGGTAGTCAACACAAATATAACACGATAATACCCATCTAGTTTGGTAATCACCCCCAAGAAATCTTACATTTTTAATACGGTAAGTAATGTGTTTTTGTTATAAAACATCCTTCACTTGAGATAGTTTTATGAAGATTTTATGCATCACTTCTCGTAAAAGTTTAACCTGCCGCTCGTTTTAATGGACTTACTTGTGAATTATATTCTTTTCCGCTATGTATAAACCTATTTTTTTAGAAATCCCACGTTTCTATCCTGGACAGAACATTTTCTATGAGCAATCAAACAGAAGCACTCTGGGCGTTTTGAACAAAAATTAAATCAGATATTTTTTTTCTGTCGATTAAAATGGGGTCTAGTTTTACCCAATTTCACCCAGATTACCCAGAAAGAAGTCGGCAAAAGTGTTATTTTGGTACCATCGGTCAAAATCTAATTATTTTAAACTTTTTAATGAATGTCTGTAATAAAATTTGAAGTCGGTTATTATTTTTTTGGTAGGAGTTTATTTATATATTATCTGATCACAGTAAAAACAGGGATTTAGCTATTATGCAAAGAAAAATATATATGTACAAAATGTGACAAAAAATTACTGAATAAATAAATCTGTGAAAATTTCACCAATACCCTCTTCACTCGTATTGCTATGGTAATAAGATCAAAAAGTGGCCCACTTTGGCCACACGCCAAACATTCTCAGATAGTAAAACACACCGCGGGTTGTGGTGGGTTTTGTGCTTTTTGCCACTATTTATGGGGGTAAATTTTTACCTCGGTACAAAATGCACATCATAATATTGTTTTCCTTATTTTTGAATAAAAAGTATGCAATAAATGTATTTTAAAGCAAATTGCGGAAATAGTTCATTAATATTAAAGTCTTCACGAAAAAATGACGTACTTTAATTTATTTCATTTTGTTTGCAAACGCATTTAACAAACTTAAAAGCGTGTTTACAGTTGTAATGTAATGCAGCTAAAATGTAACGCATAAAATTGAATAATTTTCATGTGATGATCTAACTATTAACAAGCAGTTTGCGCGAATTGCTATAAAACGCATTTATTGCAAACTTTTTATTGAAAAGTAAGGAAAACAATATTATGATGTGCATTTTGTACCGAGATCCTCCGTTACCACCTTGCGTGCAGGGATAATTTATTACAGATGTAAGTGACAGTCGTGCCCTCTTTTTTGGCGCTTGATTATCCGAAAAATAAACAAAACATAATATATAAAGAGTAAATATAACATTCACACCCTTAGAAATAAAAAGATTTCTACTGTTCAATTTTGTTCCCTAAATCAACTTAGGACCCTTTACAACACTGTAATAAAAGAATAGAGAAGAACACGGACAAAGACAGTTTCCGTATACCTATCTCTTTCACTGTTGCTCCCTCCTTTTGTGAAACAAAGATAAAACCAGTAACATGCCATTTACTTTTTAAAGGTAAGTTTTTTTGAGGGTGCATTTTTTGGGAAAACGCAGGGCGATGAAATACGAGTATGTACGGTGAACAAAACGGTTTTTAGGATCCTGAATATGTACTCGTAGGAAACCTAGTTGTCAAACAATGTGAGCTTCTGCACCTTTGTACGACATTAATTTGTGTCAAAATTATTGTTTGATTTTAGTTTGATTTCCTTCGATTGTCCGCCCACGGTTTGAATAACGTGACATTTGAAGTAACAAAAGTTCCATCAAGAAGTTTTTTTTTAATCAGTATGTATTGTGGCGCAACGTTGTCTAAATCCGCTGATAGTGTTATTTTTAATCAATAAACGCATAAATAAAAAAAAACAAAAAGTTGGCTGTCCCGATTAGAGATGCAACGAATAGTGATTTGGTCGAATACCAAATATTCGGCGACCGAATATTCGGCAGCCGAATATTTGGTGAAAGATCTGTGCATTTCTCGCGTACACGTACTTTTATGTGAAAAGTGCTCGTCTCGATTGAAAGGCAGACCCTTACAAATGGTGGTTTGCAAACTTAAAGCAGTATCCAAAAGTAATAAAGTATGTTAAAATTTTTTTTTCGTCACCCTGCACTACTGCTACTGCTACTATAGTGAAAGACTATTTTCAGAAGCAGGTATTGTGTATGAGGAATAACGCAATCGTATGTTACTAGCAAATGCAGAAAAACTTGTTTTTATTCACCATAATCTGCCTCTGGTTAATTTTAAATATTAATAATACTTACGTACTTATGTAGCAGATTGTAATGAATAAGTGAATAAAAACAAGTTTTTCTGCCAACTTGCCAAATATATACTTTTTGTTTAAAATTCATTTTATTTTCACTTATTTATATAGCAGATTGTAGTGAATAAAAACAAGTTTTGCTTCCATGGTACCAAATTTATGCTTTCTGATTAAAATGTGTTTTCTTTTTCATTATTAGGTATTCGGTATTCGGCCGATTACCATCTACTATTCGTCCGAACACCGAATATTAAAAAAATGTCCGAATAGGCCGAATACCGAATAGTTGCCGAATATCTATAGTCCCGATCATAGTTTTTATTGAGGTTATTCTACACTAACTTTGCAGAATTTTTTAAGGATTAACATTGCCCCCTCACGCTCATAACTGACATCTGAAAGAGAAAATCTGAGAAATCCATTATTACGACATGAATCTCCTAGGGGTGTCAGGGTAATTTCCGAGTTGCAACGTAGCAGCGGACTAGCTGTAAAATGCAAGTCACAGTCCGCACTCTTACAGCCACGTTTCACTGACGCCGAATACGTCATAATGTGAAGAGTGGTGAGTCGTATCCATATATGGACGCACAGCTTAACGAGAATACCTTCCGCAGTGTGCAAACTGAATACAAATGTGCCCCCACAGGTTTAGGTTCATAATAATGATTATGTCATGTATAGAATATATAGTTCTTTTCAGAATCTTAACCCATATTATCGAAAAACTTAACAACAAAAGACCGACATGGAGCGCGAACACGCCTTGTGAAAATAGAACGGTTAGTACAACGAAAGCTGAAAGTTTCGAATTTCTTGCAAAATCAGTTAATATTCTTTTTTTTAATCCATCACAGATTTTAAAAATTCATGAAACGATTTCCTAAGCAGATAGCATTTGTATTGACCGAGAATTTGGTATTGTGTACAACGTAAAGTTTATCCCCCGAGCATCCCCAGCCTCTTCGATGCTCACAGAAAACAGGTCAAACAACTGCGAAGCCATTTAGGACTTATTTCACACCCGTTTAATTGATCAGCCCATTCTGTATGCTAAAAATACTTTTCAAACTTTTTAAAATAAGCAAAACCTTTGTACAAAGGTTTTCGAAAAACCTCAAAAGATTCGTCTAAAAGCCTTTTCATACTCGTTTTTCGTATTTTAAAGGTTCCTGTTTTTACAGGTTTAAAAATGTCATGGTGTTAATTTCGAGGGACTAGAGAGGGAATATTAGCTTGGAGACGAGTATATCATCATATACTTCGAAAAAGCACGTGACAAAGTAAACTAGACACTGATGATGGAAATTTGAAAAAGGAAGAGATAGAATCGTAGAATTTCTATTATTCATGACGTATATCAGAACCATATAAGTAGGAGAAAAATTCAAGAATGCTAAAATAAAACATCATGTCCCCCAATGCTGCACATTTTCGCCCCTCATCTTCAGGTATTACAGAAAAAACTCCATTAAAAAAATCTTGTTTTCTAGAGAAGATATAACCATAAATGAGAAGAGAATATTTATTCGATTTGCCGATGATAAAGCTGCGTTAACCGAAAATCGAAGCCAGTTCCATTGATTACTTGACCAGATGAATACATTAAAATCGAAACCATAAAAATAAAAGATACAGTAATAGAACAAGTGAATAAATTTAAATACCTAGGTATGTAGCACCATCACAGAAAGCTCAAAATGTCCTACAGATATGAAGACTAGAATCTTAATTGATAAGCATGCTTTCCACAATATGAAACATATAAAATATATAAAAAAAGGCTTATAAAAGCATATGTATGATAAACTATGGAATATGCTACAAAGACAAGAGGTAGGCTCTTAAATAATAGATAATGGTGTTAACGTGTGTTGAAATAACGTGAGGCTCTGTCTAATTGTAACGGAGTCTGTTACGGCTACGACCTCGTTTCCATCAGGCCCGATTTACAAAATTAAGTCACCGTAAAAAGGTTGAGAGGGGAATAGATGTAAGGAAAGAAGTGTTACGCACGTATGTAACTTTTGTAAAATGAATAGAGTCTACTGAATTACTTTTTATACATACGAGTGTCTATTTTTATTATGACTGTGATCATAGTATTTATTATAAATGCTAAAACTACTTTTATTTTTTTATTTATTTACTTAGGGGTTTAAAGGTTCCAAATATACCCTGATACCTAATATAAGATAAATAAATGTTCTTTTTCGGCATTTTAAAAATCTCATAGCAGTTTGTATGGTGCTTTAAGAATATCACTTGCCGTTTTAGGGACTTATTTTAAATTTTATCATTAATTTATTGATATTTGATCATTATGAGCTGAAGTAATTTAATTTGAAATTTTCATAAGTTTAAAAACAATTGTTTTCACTGTTATCTTAAACAGGTAGAAAAGACTATATATGATACCGTAATTTAACCCTTGATCATCCACCTTGCCCCGATATTAAATATAATTATCCTTAGTATTGCTTTATAAAGTGTAGATGTAACCAACGACTCTCCTAATTGCTTTTATTAAACCAGTTTGTTTGAGTTTTCCTCCCTTGGTTTTGCTTCGCAAATCGCATTGTACTTTCGTAGACCTTAATTCACTAAGTTTGTATGTAAATGGATCATTAGTTGAAATCTACTAATTTTATTTAGTTAAATGAGTAACCAAAGTAAATTTTGCCTGTCAAATTATAATTTAATGTAAGTTATGTTTATAATTTTTGAAATTAAAATAAAGTTCTCATCAAAAAAAGAAATATTTTTTAGCCGTAGCTAAACTATTTTAGATTCAAATATGCGCCACTCGAACTTTCTATACGTAAGTTTAGTATTAGTTTTGATTTCGTCGTCAACGATTTCATGGCGGTAGAAACTCTAGAAGAATAACCTTTATCTTTACAACTAAATAAAATGAAAGTACGCCAGCTGGGGTACGGCGACGATTTATTAGTATCACATATCATTGTACCCAGTGCCGTTATGTCGGGTAGAGCACATTCTTTCAATCCCTGTAACAAATCGTTACTGTATCGGTTTCAGAATAAAATTCATTTTTGCTTTGTCACGTAACACTAAACAGCCAGAGTCTTTATACGAGACAAAAGCTACGAGTACAATCTCGGTACCTTTTATGACAGACGACTGTCTGTTATAAAGTTTCTAGCAAATATGAATCATGTAACTTTTTCAATCTTTCTTGTACCTTAAGAAACATTGCGTTCCATAAAAAAATAACTTACCAAACTCAACCACGACTCCTTGAGACTTGTTCTTAGAGAAAAGTAAACTATATAAGTAAGTATTTTTTAAATATTTCAAAAACATTTAAAAGATATTGCGAAACATCGCTTGGGGTGCCATATGAAGCAAAACTTCCAGCCATTCTAAGTTTCAAGCAGATCACGGTTGCATTGACAGAATCCATATTACATTATGTACGATGTACACTTTACAGACTTAAATAGATAAGTGCACACTATGGAATATCAATGCAACACATATCTGAAGTCGGTTTAAATAGGCCGCCATGTTGGGTGGGTTAATGAATATTTAAGCGTTGGGGGCACTGACTCGTGCATAACCACCTCCAGGACACCGGTTCCCAACATTTTTAGAAGAGGGATCAGAAGCGAATATTTAAAATTTGGTTGGTTCGGTCGTCAAGCAAATATTATTTTTAGGTTAACCAAAAATTTATAAAGTTATTCTCTGCAACGCGAATGATTAGAAACGGCAACTTTCAACCAAAACTGCGTCGATTTTGGTTCAGTGCACAAACAAAAAAACAAAAAAGTCTTATAACAAACAGACACCTGCTCCGATCCGTCGTGAGTGATAACTTGATAAGACAAACTACGATAAGACATAAATTAATATTTCCCAAATATATAATTTTTGTGATAAGTATCCTTTTATAACGCGGCTATAAAGCTAGAAAACGTTAGTCGGTCGGTGGTATAAAAATGAGAAAATATGTTGGTCGAAAAAATGCAAAACCTTACATTTTGGACAGTCGAAGTCTTCTTAGGAATTTGTTATAGAAAATTAAAATTGCATAAAAATGCAGACCTTGGTCACAATGTTTTACCAAAGTGCTAATAAATACCAATCAAATAAGCCCAAACTCGAAGGGTCTGCTGTTGTCCGTTAAGGAGATCCCGTGCCCATGTTCCAGTCCCCTCATCAGACCCTGGTCACCATTTTTTTTTCCATCCATCCATCAGCCTGTTCCGTCCACTGCTGGACATAGGCCTTTCCAGGATTTCGCCACTCTTGGTGGTCGTCCTGTAAGAAATGCCCATACTCACACACGCTGGGCAGGGGGGTTGGTGAGCGCGGTGCCGAAACCTTTGCACTAGTGACGCCGTTGCCCGTCACTAGTCTGTTTTATATAAGGCCCGGCAATTGGGGATGGATGTACCGCCATCCGTCGGGCCCAGGCAATGGTGGGCCGCCTGGTTTTGCCTGAGAGCTGTTCTCTTACTCTACCCCGAATAACTTCGGGAGGATTTGCTTTTTACAAAAGAAAATATTTATTCTGAAAATAAAATAAAAATTGAAAACAAATTTTACCAGTCGGGGTTTGAACCCGCGACGATCGGCTACACTACGGCGGCGAACCTACCATGTTTCACTAAAATTCTCATTGCGCTGCTCTCTTTTATCATAGCGTGATGATACATAGCCTAAAACATTTCCGAAGAAATGATTTATCTTTCAGTGAAAACTGCATGAAAATCCATTGAGTGTTTCTCAAGTTATAAGCGAACAAACAGACAGACAGACAGACTTTGTATTTTATATGAATTTTTCTGTCTGGCTTGTCTATTTAAGCAATGGAAAGCGTGACGGTGACATCGAAAGAAGAGTGAAAGTGGAAAACAGAGTGAATGATGCCCTACACTCCTTTATGTCCATATATTTTCAAATATTTTGAAAAAATATTTTCTCACCTTTATTTATATTTTGCAAGACTGTCTAACATGTTTTTTCATATGAAGCTTGAATTTTGTTAGGTACATAAAAATAAGTTAAGATAGTTTTTGCAAAAAATACATGTTTGACAGTGAGAGCTATAGCCGATAAATTGCTGAACAATTTGGCTTAAAAATTCTAAAAAGAAAAACATGTTTTGTCTTTTGGTAAATAAGTAATATCTATTTGTATAATTGGGGTGAGGAGTGAATGTTTTTTTGGCAAGATTAGCGTTGACTGAACAATACTGATGTGTAAGAAGTGACAGAGGTATGTTATAATTATAATATCTATGGTCTTGGATTTTTTTTCTGGGAGAGGAGAATAAGTAAATGTAGGTAAGTAACAAAATCTGAATTTTGGTAGCGATAACCAAATGATGGCATAGTGTGAACCAAGGGACGTAAAAATGCATTGCAAAACATACTTCAGGATTTGAATAATTTACTATCGAAGCTGCACTTTTATGTTTTATAGATTACGAAGTACGTGCGGACGACAGCATGACAGGCTACCTATTGGCAGTCCTTATCGTGGTGACATATGTAGCTTGTAAAATAATTTACAAGGGGCTTGACCTGCAAGTAAACGAAACAAACAAAAACGTACTAAATTTAGACTTTTTCAGAAAAAGCTAAATATAATCTGAATTTTAATTGTAGGCAGCAATAAAAACAACGTGCCTGTGCGATTATTCCGTTCAAAAGAAAAAATATAGCTTTTTGTACTACTCTGCTTGCACAAGTGAGTTTACAAATAATCCTTTCGATGACCCCATGTTGTATGCCAGTGGTTGGAAAATGTGGAAAATTTATTGAAATCAAGTTCAGAGCTTCGCTTTATGTTAGTTTAGATTGTACTAAGGACTAAGCGCCACGCCAGGAAGCAGTTTTCGCTGTTGGTGTTACGTTATGGTAATTAATTAATTCTAAAATGTTACCAGACACTCAAAAGGGAAAAAGGCCCATAATTGGTTCGTAATGTGTGTCATACGACACTGTGCCAGCCATGATTAATCGACGCGCAGAGACAATGACCGCCATTGGAGCCGTCGCCATAATAAACATGCGTGCTAAAATGAAATACAGTTTTTTTTCTTATTGCTAACAATTAGTAACCAATACATAAAACAGATAACGTTTGTAACTAAAAACATGATTATGACCGAAATAATTACGGTTATACGTTTCTGAAAATAAATTAATTTAAAATAGTTAGCGGTTGTATTTAATATGTTTTAGTCCAGGTTTGATTGTTTTGAAATCAGTACAAAGAGCAGAGCAGTTTAATATCATACATGGCACAGGCTCCGAAGGTAAATACGTATGCTGTGTCTTCTGGTAGGCTTGAAACTTAATGACTGACTTATTTGACATGTTCAGTTACATTGTGAAAACAATCTGTTCGTCTATTAAATGCATATTTTTGAGGAATGCGAGTTACTTCCATCACACGCATAGGACTTATGGCAATAACCACGAAAAAGGTGCGTTTAATGTATTTTTTTTTTATAAGTAATATATTTTATATAATAATTTAATATAGGTATTATAAATTTATAATAAATATATTTAAAATTTAAAAGTCACATAGCAATTACTCGGGAATTATGCAGAATACTTACTCGAAATTTCTCAGATCTAAATGATGAGTCCTAACTCCATGAAATAAAATAAAAGTTGAAAATATAAAATGTTATTTCAAGTTAATGTATTTTATTAAACAAAATAAGACGAAGCTCTGCGAGAATATTGTTTCTTTGTAGAACATTATAATTTAAGTCACTGATTACTGTGACAAAGAGCTAGGTTTAGAATAGAATATCCATTTATTTATCTGCTACAACACAACACAATTACATTATAAAACCAATTTATAAAATCAGACATAAGGAAATAAAACAAAAGAATTAAAAAAAGAAGTCATGTGTCGCAGCAGACAAAAGGGCCAGACTCAGCATGTGCTGTAGTCTTACAAGGTAAGACCGACAGCGCTGATTTTTAGTCCGAGCCCGCGTAGGTAACGCACGAACAAACAAAACAGCGCGAGTATCCTTACACGTTTTCAAAACGTTACATGAATAATAAAATAAAGATAGAAATATACGAGTAATATAGGTGTTAATATTTGTAAATAAATAAAAATTAATAGATAAACCTTAAATAAATGTCAGAGATGAAATTATTGGGATGGCAATGAAGTTTCTAGTTTTAGGCAGGCGAGAACACTTTGTAAGTCAAGAAGATACTTTTTTAGTTTACTTTTGAATGTATACTTAGACATATGGACATGTAGCGGCGGTGGAATGTTGTTCCAAGATTTTGGCGCCATGTACCTAAAACTACCCCGAAATGCAGTAGTTTTGTGCTTTGGACACAACAAACGATTTATCCTGTTGCTGTGTCCTGGTTTGTGTACCTCTTTGTATTTAATGTTTTTAATTTCCAGTGAATAATGTAGTCTTTTGTACAATACATCAGTTTAAGGGAAGACGTTGATATTTTGATGCCATAAAAAATATTTGTCCTCTCACTTATAAACTAGTTCATAAAATCGAATAAAAATTAAAATAGCTTTATCTAGCGCCCAACCATTTTAAAATTTCAGACAGTCAATATGTTTAAGAAAAACAACTAAAGTGGAAGCATGGGAGGCCGCTCGTATGGGACACAACCTGCGTGGACACGCTGGCGCCCGCTCATGTTTCCATGAGCAGTAGGGATGCTAATTCGGCGGCGGCCGCTGCTGTGAGTTCTAAAAAGGGCGTAAATATGCGGCAATAGGTTCAAGCTACATGTTTACGCCTTTTGGGGTTGAGACAATGGATCTAGAGACGCAACAACTTATCAAAGACCTCTCTGTCAAGCTAGTAGATACCAGCGGCGACCGGCGGACTGGCTCTTATCTGGGCCAGCATTATAAGTCTTGACATACAGAGAGGTAACGCGGCCACTATTTTGGGCACTCTCCCGCAGGATCTGGAGGCAATATTTTGTATGATTATTTTGTCTATACTAGTTTCATGTTTTTTGGATTATTTAATTTATGTTGTTTTAAGATGTATGTATAATTTATAGTTAGTTTATTGTTAGTTATACCTTAATTATTATCCATTAATTATGTAGTAGTATTCGCAGACGACACTAATGCCGTGATCTCCTCTGTAGATTTAGAAGTACTTAAGTTAATGATGCTTTAAGAGCTCTAAGTACATGGTTTAAGATAAATAATTTAGAGCTCAACACGAATAAAACTTGTGCTATGCTTTTTAAAATTACTGCGGGAAATAAAGATACCCTTGATATCACGTCGGACGGACACATCATCGGTCTTGAACATTAATTGTTAAACTGGAAATCTGAACATAATGCCTTTAAAAAGTGCATAAACTCGGCATGCTCTTAGAAGTCTAAGAGATGAAATAAATATTCGGGAACTAAAAATTGAATATTTTACCCTAGTCAAATCGAGGCTCAGATACAGTATACAATTCTGGGGTAATAACTACAAATGTAATATAGAAAAAGCTTTATGAAAAAGTCATACAAAAAAGGACAATCTGAACAACAATACGTGTACTAAAATTGGAATCCTGTAGAGATCACTTCATAAAATTAGAAATACTTACTGATCCATCTTGTTGATCTATACTTGTTCTTTTATCCGATCTTGTTAAGCATCTGCATAAGGTTGAAGAAAAATGGGGATACAGATTTCTCGCCGAAACTAGAAATAGCTAAACATTGCACACAATACCAGTCGATTGTTTTGTTTACAAGTTGACCATAGATTTGAAAATTATAACAAGCTATACTAAATTTAAGAGAGCATTAAAACAGTTCTTGTCTTCGATCAAATTGATCGAAGGTTCTTATTAAAAAAGTGCTTGTAGTCTGTTAATGATTTATGTTTTTTTTTTGCTGCAAGTTAAGATTGTTGATTTAGCTGTTATTCTAACTGACTGATTTTTATTGTTTTATTATAATTCGTTTTTAAATTACGTAATTATGGGTTTTTGGTATTTTTTAGAATTGTTTTATTTCATAATGTGGATTGTGATATTTTAGTATTGATTAATTATTATTAGGTATTTTGATATTAATATTGTAATTTTATATAGGCTTGTTACAGTTTTTTTTTACAGGCTGATGGATGGATGGATGTATATACATTATTTCTCTTATATTTTTTTAACTATATGTTGTGTAACATTCAAATGCACCCATTCCCACTATATACTCATAAATCTTTAAGCTCGTAAATATTGTGACTTTCCTTTATGTAGCTAAATTCATACTGGAGACTCGGTAAGTGGTCAATATCAAAGTTTAATGATCTTTTGTATGAAATACGTAAAATAAAATTTTCACTTCCCATACTAATTGAGTCAAGGTTGTTTTTGTATAGAGGCACAAAAACATATTTTTCGTATTTCGGAAACACTGTTATTGAACCTTGGTCGTAACCACTTACCGGGTTTTCATTATGAATTTGGTAATACAAACAAAAGTCACCATAAATAGGATAGAAATACAGACATCTATGGACAGCAATAATACGTTATGAGACTTTAAGTTAATACGTTGATTGATTGAAGAGCTAGGATTCGAAATTGTAGTAAAAGTTATCTTCTATCTTTAACAGGTGGATGAAAAGCTATTTGGCATAGAAAAGAACCGAGTGGAAACACACATACTGCCAACGTTAGAAAACTTAGAGAACTTAAAGTCGTATGAATGCCGGAGAACGTTAAAAGATAGAAACGAAAGAATCCAAAGCTTTGAAACTTTGGAGACAATCTAAATTGTTTGTGGACGTTTTCAAGATAATAAAGCTGCAAAGCTGAGTCTGAGATCAAAATTAAAAATGGGATTAAATTTTGCTTTGCAAGAAAAAGTTCAGCAACACAAGACGTAATCTATTTTTCATTTATTCATCTAGCTCTTCTTCTGATGTTTTATATTTTTTGTTTACATCGCCTGCGGTTTAAGTTCCTTGTAGACGATTTTAACTTTTATTTCAACGCAATAAGAACTGCTAATAAAGGTAGCCTGTCCTGCTGGCTTCTGCAAATGGTCCTTATATTAAAAATAATTAATTATCATATTAATCGTATTTATGCTTACACAATTTTATTTCGGATTATAGTGCCACATTTTTGTCAGGCGCTACCATTCAAGCGGCTTGTTTTTTTGTAGCCTTGATGTGGCTTTGGCACGTACGAGTATATTGTTGTTTGTTATTTGCCATATTTTTTTAGGGGTCTGCACCCGTATTGTGGGTGGTACGGAACCTTTTGTGCGCTAATCCGACTGGCACTTGGCCAAATTATTCAGTTTCTCGTAGTGATTTTTCATAATTCTGTACTAAAACAAACAGAACAAAAACTGATGTTCTATGTTCGCAAACGGTGCTTCAGGTAAGCATGAAATATAATACCTAGTTACTCGTATTTTCTAAAATTTCATGTAACAAGCTATAATGTTACAACTTCTGGGAAACAAAACGTCTATATTTTACACAAATATAATAGCTTTGTCATGAGGTGCTATTTCAAATGAAACTCTTGAGAGGTATCGACGGAAATCGCTATGCTATGATAAACCAAAAATTGTTTCGGCACGTTTTTGCTTTAATTATTCCATGAATATCCAAAAGATCTATTTAGAATACCGAATCCATAAATTTGATAGAATAAAAATTATATGCAGGTTAAGTACCTTTTTATGTATATTTTATTACATTGCATAAAGTACATGCAATGGAAATAGTTTTTGTAGATTTTTGAAGAAATCTTGGTATTCATGATAGTTAATGTACGAGTGACGATATTTTTATATCATTCTTAGGAGAGTATTTTGTTTTTAGTCCAAACGCTTTCAATTTTTAGGATTCCGTTCCTCAAAATAAAGAACAGAACCCTTGTACAATCACTTTGTATTCCTGTCTGTCTGTCCGTCCGTCGGTTAAGACCCCTTTTTACGGGCTATGTTACAGATATCAAGCTGACAGTAATGGTATTGTCTACCTACAGAATTCTATGTTGTTCTTAAAAAATCGGGCTTCTAACTAAATGCGAAAAAAGGTTTTTGTCCTTTACATAATAGATTTCATATATGAATATATACTCACCATGAAAAAATCCTATATGTATCCAATTCCTATTGAGTTACAAACTTGAAGTGTAGAAAAAAAAAACAATTATTCAAGAAGTAATTAATGTACAACTTAGTCAGACTTTTTCGATATTATAGAGTTTAATGGATCTAGAGCTGCGTGTGAAATTATGTTTGTGTTTTAATTAAACTTACGTACGGACTCAACAGGGTACGAATACTATTCGCATTTGACCGGTTTTTTATTGTTTCTCTTCCCGCTATTTAACTTTCATAAGTCTACAGCTTCAACAGTTTCGTAGTTATGAGGCTGTGGCCGGCGAGCAGACAATAGAACCTTACTATAATGGTTCTTACCCTTAAGAGCAAAATCATTTCAGCAACAAAGTATATGGTTACACTTTCTGTTCTGTTTCGTTTTCTGATTATTCTCGTATACCTCTGCTAAACTAAATAGCTATGGTGTTTTTAAGTTCTGCCAAAGATAGGCAAAATGGTCAGACAAACAGACATTGAAGGTATCGCTACAAAGGTTTTCGGATGTTTCACTAACCTAAATCAAAGTAAAGGGGACGAGATACTAGGAAGTTCTGATTAAAATGATGTTACTATCGACTCTATTCTATTAACTCGTGTTCTTTCCTTCATCTTCAACAGGATTAAGTTAAACCTTCCTGTTGGTACAAACATCCATGACAAGGCACAAGGGAACTATTACCTTTTCCCGTAATAACGGAAACTTCAAGGGCTGATTTAGTTGAACACGAAAATTATGTATATCTACAAATAGTACCGATTTTAAAAATAGAGACGATACCACCTCTTATTTTAACAATAACAATAAGGCTAAATCTATTGACCAAAAAATTGCAGTATTTAAAATTGGAAGTGACTACGGTAACGCTAGCGGTCTTTTTATTTTTAAAATAATTGAACCTTAAGTCATATTTAGCTATTGTAATATCTTCCTTAGCATGAACTAATAAAGTTCAATTTGCAATGTACAGGTCGGAAAGGGAAGTGGTCTTATAATTTTATAAATTATTGAACTGTAAGTCATCGGAAAGGCTCGGAAAATGTTTTTTTTCTGCATATCGTGAATTCTGTTAAGACTACGGGGGTCACCTCGCTCCGCTCCGCTTCGCTCGGCTCCCTAATATGTACTTACATGTCAACCTAACCGCTGCTCCTCGCTTCGCTCGTCGTCGCGACCTATCCCTAGCGGTCGAATAAAATTAAAACTAAGGAAGCCGCTAACGGTTTCCTAGTCACTTTCTTTAAAAAATTGGTGGTAACCGTTAGTACTACGTATATACAATCAAAGGTTGCTTCTTTTAAACATGGAACAGTCATTTTTTTCGTGCATTTTTAGGGTTACCGACAAAAAAATATCTTAAGCTACATTTTAAGTTTTATAATGAGCGTAATATCATCTGTCATCCATCTACCAACATAGTATAATAGAAGTTATCCCTAGTTTTCAGTTAGAGCGTTGAGAAGTAAATAAATGTTCAAAAAGCAGACACTATTATATATAAATTATTACTATAGAATAAAATAAAATTATATAAATTATTATTGCCATAAAATAAAATAAACTCATTTCGTTGTAAATTTTGAAAAAATATACTGTACAGAAACGACTTTTTACCACTTTATTACTAGTAATGATGATAATTATTAAAGAGACACGAATAAGGTAATACTTTATAGTTTTTAGTTTTCAGTACAAGTTTTCGCATTCTGATTGTACTTGAATATTAAAATACTTTCTCGTTCCAACCAAGTCCTGGATGGACTAATAAAAAATCAACTTGATAAAAAAGCTTTAGACTGTTTTTTGTAGCAGTTGTTCTAAAATCTTCAAGATTCCATTTTATTCAATGCCTACTTCATATACCATTCAGTTGATAAACTGAGATTCTAATTGAAGAGTTGTAACTCATGTTAATTAGTATCTACCGTTTATTGCAATCTAGGTCTCGTGATTAATGGCATTATCTAATTTAGATTTGATTTATCAAAGCATTATAATTTGGACTGCCTCTCGCAGTTACATTTGAAAGCACAAAGATGTCTTGGAATGTTCCCAAAAGAACAGATGTGTTCTCATCGATATTATCTACAAGTTATCTTTGCCAATGTTTTTTAGTATCATTGTTCTATTATTTTCAACAACAGATGCGGCGAGTACGATTCAAGAACTAAACGACCAGGCTAAATCCATAATTAAAAAATAGCGTTACTACAAACATAGTTCTAAGTCTCTAGGTGAATGGCAGGTCTTGTACTGCAACTTGACCTGGCGTTATTTCCATGAATTCGTGATGTTCAAATCAATCAATCAAATTAAATATATAGGATTCTGCCCAAATAAATGCTGCATCAAAACCATAAATGTCCAACAGTATGGAGAAACGAGATCTTATTTACTTTTTTGTGTCATGCCTTGTACATGAATTTGTACAAAGTTACCCAACTGCATGTACATTAGTAATATTACATTAACGATAATAGCATGAATTGGAACACAAAACATAAAAATACATTTTGATGGCACATTGGCCAATCACAGCCGTCGTCGAATTTTAGATTTTAAGAAGGCAGTCATTCGTACGTTCAAAACCGCTAATTGGATAATTTTTTCCGAAAAAAATTACCATTTTTCTTTTCCCCCGGAGTTAAAAAAATCATGTAATTTTTTCCAATTTTTATTGCTTTAAAATGCACGTATCTTGGTTTCATGAACATGCCTTTAAAGCGAAAAAATTCTGGGTCGTCAATTGCCATGATCGTTTATCCAGTAGAGTGGTTGCAGATAAATTCACAGTAGGTATCATTCATTCGTCCGTAATAGAGTTCCGCAAATTTAACGCCTTCCCTGTTCTCATTCTCTCATTCTAGGCGAACGCCTACATAATTCAAGTCGACGTTTTTTATCAAGTGCTGAAAAGGATAATAATGTTAAAAAAACCGGCTAAGTGCGAGTTGGACTCGCGCACAAAGGGTTCCGTACCATCTATAAAAACGCAAAAAAAGCATGTCTGTTGTATGGGAGTGCGCGGGTCCGCCTCGATCTTGGCCGGTTTTAGTATTTGTTGTTATATAGCGGAAAGAGAAATACGAGTACAACATCCGTGAAAATTTCAACTGTCTAACTATCACGGTTCATGAGATACAGCCTGGTAACAGGCAGACGGACAGCGGAGTCTTAGTAATAGGGTCCCATTGGTTACCCTTTGGGTACAGGACCCTAAAAAATGTATTCGCTTGATGATTTTGAATATCTCTGAGCGTCTATAAATATCTTAAAATATGGGAACGAGAAGAATATTTTTACAGTGTGTCGTGCGTGCGTGACCTAAATATTTCTTTGTGACACAGGTGATACTTTTAGTTTTAGTGTGGACTTGTACAGTGAAGAACACAAGCTGTACACATTGGACTTTGTATATCTTATATCCCTCACTATAGAGGCTAATGTCGTACTGAGAGTGTATAACTTGACGTTTTCATCTTGTACATGTGTGACATTATAGTAAAAAATCCGGCCCAGTACGAGTCGGACTCGCGCACGAAGGGTTCCGTACCATTATCTATAAAAACGGCAAAAAATCACGTCTGTTGTGTGTGTATGGGAGCCCTCCTTAAATATTAATTTTATTTTAATTCAATTACTTATTTTTAAAGTGAATATATGACTAAATATTCTGTGAATATTTCAAGCGTCTACTTGTTGCCGAGCAAAAAAATCACGTTTATTGTATGGGAGCCCCCTTTAATATTTATTTCATTCTGTTTTTTAGTATTTGTTGCTAGAGTGGCAACAAAAATACATCATCTGTGAAAATTTCAACTGTCTAACTATCACGGTTCATGAGATACAGCCTGGTGACAGACGGACAGACAGACGGACAGCAGAGTCTTAGTAATAGGATCCCGTTGGCTATCCTTTGGGTACGGAACCCTAAAATCAGAGTTTTGTGCATCTTTTTTTGTTTGATAAACACTTGTACTTGTCCACTTATTTATATTAATTTCCCTTACCGGTTTCGCTGTTAAAGCATTATCAAAGGTTTGTTTGGTTTATTTAAAGTGTTTATCAAACAAAAAATGTTTCAAAAGTTCCACCAAGTGCCAACAATCACGAGCATCAACTCTTTTGTGCATCTTTTAAAAATATTTTCGAACTTATTTACCGAGGTAGGTAGCTATTATTTAAATAAGTTATTTACAGGCCGAGATGTATTTGATTTTATTTGAGAAATTCAAAATGAAAGGTCTCAGTATAATGTCCATATAGTGTGGTCTCAAAAAAACCCGGAAAGGCACACCTTTGTATTTTGTAGCTTTTTTTGCTGTCATGAAAAAGGAAAAGGGGATTAAATTAGTAAATAATAAATGGATTATGTTATACTCAATGTGCAAGGGCTATATGGTTTTATTATGGCTTGTGGTTAAAAATTGATTTCTTCTGGTCCCCCTCATTGCAGTTGCCTGTAGTCTGATACCATTTTTCTACGATTTCTGTCAGTGTCAGCATCATACTTAAGAACTGTTAATGATAAGGTTGAAATGAGGACCACTGTACGTACATACATGAAAACTTATATCCGTATCTAGTAAGTTCAAAGATAGATTTTTGTGATATGCCTTGAGATAAATGCTTTATTATATAATTTCAGTGTTTTTCATACTGATTGCTTCTCGCACAATCCTTGGGGAGTAGTAGCGGTCTGTGGAGGGTGTTTTTGGATCATGAAGCTCTACCCAGTGCAGCTGTTGGCAGGTGTTGTGCAGTCGCGGATTTATTTATTTGCCTGTTTTTTACAGATAAAGGTATTCCGTTCATATAACGCCATTATACCCGAATTTTATGATCATTATACTTATTTATATGCTATCATTTGAAGTGCGGTATTCATTTATAGTATATATTTCATTATGTTGTTTCATTTTGGTCATTGTCTCTGCATGTGATCAAATCTAAATATTCGTATTGATAAGGTACATCAATTTAAAAATCCTCTTACAGTTCATTGTCAAAATACTAACAAGAGCTCTAACGACACGCGTTTCAATATTTACTTACAAAGATAGATTAAGTATGGGTTATTATTTAGCTTTCATAAACAAATATTTTTATCTCAACTTTTATCTCATAACAAACATATCGTATAGCTCTTCACATAAATAATCAGATTCGTACATAGATGTGATGTTTGTGTACGAGTATGACAATGAACGTGCTATGTTTTTACGTCTGAATCATTTATTAATAAGTATCAATAATTGTAAAATTTATACTTGTGACTGTCTGCACTTGGTTAAACTGAAAACACATCTCGATTAATATAATAAATTAATAATAAAATAGTAAGAAGTTGTGTCTGTACATTGAGTATTTTCGCATAATTTTAAATGAAACGGGTTATTGGTATTATAATGGGGCCGAAACAACAGTTTTTAGAACTTTAGTCTATATGCCTATATGTCTGTATGTATGTTCCGTTTAAACTTCTAAACCACTTAACGTTTTTTTTACTATCACCGTAGTGACCCATGAGAATGGTGCAAAGATTAAATAAACGCTTTTAACTCATGAACTATTCAACTGATTTGGATGCGTTTTTTTATTATCGTCATGGTGATCCTGGTTAACACATAAGCTATAAGGGAGGGGTGTTCATAAAATAACGCCCAAGCCGAAAATGGGGCAAAGATTGAATAAACGCGGGCGGAGCCGTGGCAAAGGCTAGTAATTAATAGATTTGTGGCTACGTAAGGTCAATATAATTTGACCAAAGTTTTATTATTGAACTGCCAGGGCTCAGCGGGCAGGCCAGCTAGTCCGAATTTAAATAAAAATTTCTTACCTACGTATATAATTTACTGGAAATTAATGGAAACGCAACAGTAAACATTGATTCATTTTACACATAAATAATTTCTTATCGCCAAAAAAATATTACATAGCAGATAAGATAACTGATGGATCTAATCAACGTTGTTATATTAGTCTACACAAATATGATATATTAATAGTAAGTTTCACCGAACCTACATATTAATTTGCAACAAGTTATCTTTTGTTTTTATACAGGCAGTATTTATGAAATAACGGTTACGAACGTGTGCCATTCGTGGAGTATTGAATGTCGCTGACTACGCGCATACTCGGATTGTCTTTTTGCTACGGCTGCGTAGCAGGTGCTACGATTTTTCCCGCTTTTTAGATCAACTACGTCGTAGCCTGAACGCGCGTCAGGAGGTACTGCGTGCGGTCTGCCATGCCACTTGTAGCCCGTTGCTTGTTAACTTCTAAGATTGTCAATCAAATCAAATGAAAATATTTATTTTGTAAAATACCTAGATACATAAAGTAAACTTTTTACAAGTCAAAGTTAATCTTTACCATATAACATATGTTTAGAATATTAAAAAAATATCTACTAATAAGGGAATTTCCTTGAAATTGTATCCATCAACGGCATATTAATTGTGGCTACATCGAATTAGACAGCAGGATTTAACATCCATACACCAAAGTACGCTTTTTGTATGGAGTGCTTTCGTGGATTGTAATTTTCTTAGAATTTGGAGTAATTTTTACTATGTTTTAAATTAATGGATTGTCAACGTAATTGCAGAATTTCATTGGTTAAGAATTATACGTTATTGTGATATGAAATTTTAATGGTAATTATTTTTTATTTGATATAAAATATCGTAGTAAGCAGCCGACTTCAATCAGAAAAATTTACGGAAGTATTTTTTTTTTCAACAGTTAATGGATGAATAATAGAAATTCTAGTATATTATGTTCCTGTAAATTTATATGTCTAATATTTTATGCATTTTTTTCAGCAAAGTTATTAAACTTGAATGAAAGATTAAGCATGAAGATAACAATGAGATTATTTTTCAGTTAACAAGGTGTAGGAAATTAATCACTGCAAAAAATACAAATTAGTATTTGCAAATGTGAAACATTAATCAATGCGAAAGATTGGTTTATGTTTATTATGTATTCAACAGTATTAAAGTCTTTCTTAAGATAGTAAATTAGGCGCTAGAAATTTTAGATTTTCGCATGAAAATGTAAACCGCCCCTCAAAGAAACAAGAATGACATTACTCGACTGATCATACTAGACAATTTTCTTAAATAAACAAATGGATAAAACGAAAAGACACACTGCTATATTTCCTCGGAAAAGTTGTTTAATATAATATAATCACATATAGTTTCCGCTGAAGCATTACTTCAAAAGGTTGCAATTTAAATATTAAATGGTAATGTTAAAGCGTTAGCGTTTTCTCTCATCCATGTTTTAAATTCAAATCTGAATGCGTCCCTGTAATGTCGGAGATAAGGTAACTTTCACCTCACTCCTGCCTGCTACTGATAGTGGAGCCGAAATTGAATTATTAATCGAGTAGCTTTGAGAGCCAAATTGATGTTTGCGTGTACTTATCTCGACTGGTCTATGCTGAAATTACATGGGCGTTTCCTTGATAAAGCAAAGTTAGCTCTTGTGATAGCCAGCTCTAGTCCACTGGAGGTGAAACGTCTATGTATGGTTGGGAATCCTAAATTATGACCAACTAACGAATTTGATCTATTATTATTATTTTTATTCAAATAAATTTAACAGCATCATATAAAACCAATTCGTGTACAGCTCAATCAATATATTTGCCGTTATAAACAGGAGTATTAACTTTACTATAGACTGCAAAATAAATTACACAATATTTTTTACTAGGTACATCTGTATAACTTATTCTACAGCCATAACGAAGATGTGTACAATCTATTTAATGTTGAACTCTCTTTCGTAGAACATTATACGAAGGGCCTACTATTACTCAGTGGCACAGAGATGAGTTAAACGGCTACTTACCAAATACCTCCTTATCGAGTGATTTGTGTGAATTAACGCCCGTGGTGTGGTATATTTATTCGTGTCAACAGTTTTCTTACCTATCTCGAAGGAAACTATTGTTTATTTGTAATATCCGCGTGTCGTGTGTGATCTACGACACTGCCATGCCATGACGTGTAATCGAAACCCAACATGATAATATATATATATATATATATATTAATTTTAATTAATTTATTGACACCATCAAAAGATTCTACCGTACAAAATAATTTGTGGCACTAGCCTCCATACTAGGATTCCCTGGGACCATGGAGACTAGGTCCTTCCAAAATGTATATTATATCTAAAACAAAATTTATATAATAATTAATTCCATTATTCACCTATAAATTAGATTATTTATAATTATTTAACACTATTTTACAAAAAACTATTACCTTACATTTCATTACATTGATTAAATATGAAATAGATTAAGTAAATAAAATTAATAATTAATAATAAGAACTCGATTTACAGTGAATACCTGCGTTTAGCGTGGGAGAGGGATGGTGTGAGTGTGTGTCAGAGAGTTAGGGTGGGTGTGCATATAGGGTATGTATGTGGGAGGGTATATGTGTATGTGTAAGTAGGTAAAGTTTAATGGTTCTGTAACTACTGCACAATGTTGGTGCGATACTTTAGTTGCTAGGTAAGTAAAATTTTGTATTAACATTTGTTTTGTTTACTTTTGTGTTTGGAGGATTTCTTCAGTATCATTGTAGGTGAAGGTTTTTAACCAGGAACTCGTTTTTTTTGCAGTTGTTCCTTGTAAGCATCACTACATTAAAAGCTTTGTTGGCCTTATTATATAGAAAAGGACCTGTGAAAGAAAAAGACTGTCTGCCAAATATTGTTCTACGCCGTGGTATGGGCCAAATAGGGTACCTTCTGCTTCTTGTCACCGCACGTACTGAGTTGGGTTAGGTTATTATTAAAACTCACGTGAGCTGACATTCCAAATTATTATAAAATACCGGCTTTAACACTCATGTATTATTATTGTTGACTATATGCCAACTGTTTCACCGAGATAATTTTGGCATTCTCAGGGTGAGTGTCGTTCTTAGGACGACGACGCGGCGCGGCGTTCACCGACAGTGACCGGCCGTGTGACAACATCGGTGAGCGTCGCGTCGTCGTCCTAAGAACGATACTCCCCCTGAGAATGCCGAAATTGTCTTGGTGAAACAGTTGGCATATAGTCAACAATAATAATACGTGAGTGTTAAAGCCGGTATTTTATAATAATGTACAACATGATAATCTCCGGAAATCACACAAAATGTATAATTATATGGTAAAATTACATTTCTTTGCAATGATGATTCAGCAATTTTTATGGCTTTCGCGTGTTCGTGTTTGAATTTTCAAGGTTTGAGTTTTTTTGTTTTAATATTTTCCGTACGATCGCAGGTAGAAAGGGATTGACCCTTTTAATTAATTGAACCTGTAAAGGCAACATCGCTACTTCCGAATTTTAATACTAACTAAAATTTGTGAACGACACACACTCTACCATATTTTGTGCAAATTGATTTAAACGATCAGTTTACCTATACTCGTAGAATACGTTAATTACAATAACAAGGACGTTATCGATTTTACATATATTGTACGTCAGTACTGTAACCCGATAATAATAATTTATAATTTATTACAGGTTTTATATATTTTTTGGGTTTTGTACCTCAAAAGGAAAAAACGGAACCCTTATAGGATCACTTTGTTGTCCGTCTGTCTGTCTGTCTGTCTGTCCGTCCGTCCGTCCGTCTGTCTGTCATCTACTGTCAAGACCCTTTTACTCGGGAACGCGTAAAGGTATCGAGTTAAAATTAAAACCATATACATATTCAAATATACAGTCCCTTAAAGCAGTGAAAAAACAAGTTATCGTAAAAAAAGGTATGGCCATTTATGCCACGAAAAACGTATATTTCGACACTCTCAAGGGAATCAAAGTTGATAGGATATTTTCCGTTGACCTAGAACTTTGAAACTTGGCAAGTAATACCGTCTTATACTACAAGTACAGGGAAAAATCTGAAAACCATACATTTGTAATTAAATCGTAAAAAATATAGGCTTTATTAAAAGTAGCTACGTAATCGGGAAAAGCTCGGAAAAAACTGCGAGACTCGAATCCTGAACAACCTACAAATTTGCACGGAACCCTCGGTGGACGAGTCTAACTCGCACTTGTTCAGTTTTTTTTATGCTCTGGTTGACTTATCTTACTTTACTCTTTTTCAGAAAATTCCGACAAGCAAACGAAGCGATGCACCTTCAAACGTTTCCACAGAACCCTTCACTATGACAGGTAAAAATAAACTGAATTGAATAACTGTACATTCGTGTACAGTTATTCAATTCAGTTTATTTTTTAATGTGTACATTCGTGTTTAACAAAACAAATAAAATGAAAAAAATTATAAATATTATATTTTTCAAGTTTGATTCCGTGAAATTAGTATAAGGAGAAATCAAAATTTGTTGAATATGCGAGAACATGTTGTAATGTACGAGTAAACATGTTTACGCTGCCTGCATATAAAATTAAGGGTAACTGTTTTCCAGTCATATGAATGTCATATTTTGTTGCAGATCAAATTATTATATATCATAATCAGCCAATTCGTGTTATTTATTATGTTACTCGATGTTGCGTAAAATAATACTACTAGCTTTTCTATGTGATAATTGTAAAATTCTCAAACCTTTTATACTTCATGCAAATTGTGTTTCATTTCTACTCATCTCTTATTCGAGGCTGGTTAAATCGGCATAGAGATAAAAAATAGTATTAAAGAACTTTTGTTTTTTTCTATTGTGCTAACTATGTTCACTGACGCACGTCGAAGACCGCAGCTAAAATGTTTATTTTATACACTGCTTTCAACATAAACTAGAGATTTTATAACCCGCGTGCCTCAAAGTAAAGTCAAAATAACACACAGTAATATGATTATCCCTAGGAAGTTACGTACCGTTTCAAAGAAAGTGTAAAAGTATGTTTGAGAAGATTTCCTCTTTGCTAACAGAGAACCTCCCAACAAGATTTACTCGAATGAGTCTATTTCCGACAGTTTATATGGCTGGGTACCTAAATCTCATCAAGCCCAAGACTACTAAGAATACAAATATAAATAAGTCTATACCATGAACTGAGATCGATTTGCGGGCGCTATCTAAATGCCGTCAGTGTATTTAGTGAACCGGGAAATTGAAAAAGAATAAAAAGAGCACCTTTCGCAAAATACATCGGATCCATCGGAATCTGCTCGAGGCAATATCAGTTTGGGTAGCACCATGCCTTTTTTCCGTCTGCCACGGATGCCGGGGGGAGATGGCCACTGGAGCTCGGTGGTGGCCATGGGGCTGTGCGGGCTCAGAATGGTGAGCCGGCGCTCGGGCGGCGGCAGGCTCAGTTGCTGCAGCATGCGACGCTCCGAGCCCGCGAACAGCCCGCGCCGCTTCTCCGCCGAGCAGCCCATGTCCTCGCCCGACAGTGCCCGCCGCGCCGGGGCGCCTCGTGCTTCGCGCACGTCGCGCTCGCTCGCCGTCAGGAACGAGCTCCTGTGCGCACGCACGCTCGTGCACGAGCTGGAGGGCCGCGCCGGGGACGTGTCTTTGCTTGGACGGAGACTCTCCATGGAGCGCGCGGTCTCGACGCGGGCAGCCACCAGGTATTGTCCACTCGTGACCGTGGTCTGCGCAGCTCCTTCGCACTCCTCCTGACTGGAACTCGACGTGCCACTCCTGGAGAATGTGCTCGTTTTCGAAACGAAGCTTCTGTCGCTGTACTGAGCGGTCGAGATGCTCGACATCGTCGTCGACTCGGACGAGGTCTGTTGCCGCACTGTCGGAGGAGGATCCATAGACTGCACGAGGCGTTGGTTCAGCGAGCTAAAGGCCGCCAGTTTTTGCCGCCGGCTCTTACTCTCGTCATCTTCCTCCTCCATTTTGCCTATTTTTATCTCTTAACACATTCACACAGAATTTAATACACCATATTTATTTTAATTAATTTATTGCATAATTAGGTATAAATTTTCAATTATTATAAATACATAACACACATAAGGAACACTGGACAGTCTTTATCACTTTTTAGGACCACCACACGCAGGTCACTTGTATTTTTGGAGCACTTAGCACCTGTAACAAAATTATAAGTCTGAATCATTTTACTAACATAAATGTACAACGAACTATTACCTTGTGCTGGTATTCGGAAGAAGGTAAGGATGAATAGTGTAAATCAGAAAAATAAATATATCACATTGGCATAAAATACTGTTACATTCTGTGCAAATTGATAAATTAATTACACAAAATAAAGCAAAAGAAGAATAAACATGAAAAACGTAATTGATAGCATGGACTAAACCTGAAAATATATGAAAAAGGGATAAATGTTAATAGTAATCATGACTTCGAATATTGTTTTAATCTAGATAATTTTTATTACATAATTCTCAAATTGAAACCAGTGATATATCATTGACATAAATTCCTGCTGTCTTGTATTTTTATCCCTTTACCTAAAATTAAATACTTTGTATGGAATGAGCATTTGTATAAGTTAGTTACTTTAAAAGTACAAGTCAAAGTAAACAAAGTTATTTAAAAACAATATTTAACAATTTATTAAAGAGACATGGTCTTGCTAAGTATCTCGCCTTTCTTCTTACCAAGACTAAAGGCGCAGTTAAGCATTTTCTTTATTTATAGTTTATTTATCTATCAGCTTATTTATTTATTGAATTAAGTACTATTTTTTATTGTTTAACAAATGTTAGTATACAATTTTATTGTATTTAAGTAAGCCTAACTTTTAAATATTTTTGTCATCTTTTTACGAATTTATTAATTTTTCAAATATTATTTTAAAGTAAGCTTAACCTTTGAATGTTTTTGTTTTATTTCCCCGTATATACTATTTAATCATATTCTATGTTTATTAAGATTATTATCGACCTGTAAAAAGTATATTTTATGTTCCTATTTTACAAAATAAGGTTTTTGAATATGCAAAAACATTATTTATTTATTGTTTGCACTACTCGATGCATGTTAATAAGGATAAAGTACCGTATGAAATATACGTGCTAAATAAAAAACGCCAAATGTTTACTAGCAAAAGTAAGATTCCTCAATATAAACAATTATGTCTGTTTGATTCAAAAATTAATAGATATAGCTCTATAGTACGTACTAGTAAAAATAAGTGTAAGCAAAATTAGTCAGTAGATAATTAGAAGAGTGAAATGTTTAAAAAACGAATCAAAGCAATATTCATTAGGTACATAGGTCTACATTATTGTTTAAATAAAATGCTTTCAACGAATACTACGGTGAAAATAGCAAAATACGGCGTTTGCACAATCATGCACAATTGAAGATTTCGCTGCGAGCGCTGAATCGAAAATGGAGTTAATCCTAACCCTAAGAGTTAACGTTAGAAAACCTAACCCAGCTGGAATATCAACCTTAACGTTTCAATCTCAATCCAATTACTTCGGAAAATCATTCATTTGATTGCAAACGTGTTAGTTTAAATAAATCCGATATTAAGTCTTAGTGTTTTATTTCATTTAACTTTTATCTTTATATTATTTAGTTAAGTTTTTTAGAATGTATTATAATTTTAGTTGTAATAAAATATTCAAATAGTTTTAGTAATAAGTTAAAGTGCACTCTTTGGTTCTCAATAGGCTGTGTAATTACATGGATCAGCTCAGTTGGCCGCTTTGGAGTCGAGCGCCAGCTGTCCTGCCTGGTTCGCGCAATCCGTCAAAGCCTTCACTTGTTCAGCGTTCAATCCTGAAGCCTTCACTTTGACGTCTGCGCTCTTTGAGTGTTCTTTGCTCTCGCTGCTGGATTCCACTCTTTTCGTCGTCGCGTTTCCGAATTGATCAATGAAGGTCTCCTCTTCGAACTCTTCTTCGTAGCTTTCAGAGTAGCTCTCCTTGAATTCCTGTCTGGCTTGAATCGACACCCGCTCTGTGGTCTGTCTCTGTTCCATTACTTGGTCCATGGACTTTTTGATCAGGGACTGGCCCGCCTGTAGGTTGGTGCTTTGAGACATCTTTGTTTGTTGTAGTTTCAAAAGATCTAAAAGTTATAGAAAAAGTTGGTTTAATTACAGAGAGATAAAATAAAATAAATATTGAATGTGATTGATAGTTCAAAGGTAATGTCTTGGTTTAGAAAGTGATTAATGTATTTATAAAGTAAGACAAACAAGTTTCAACGATAAAACATTCAACCAAGATGAATCACAAAGAGGCAAAATTGTAATTCACATACTGTGGAAAACGTTTTATTCCTGACGAAGAATCTAAATTTAAATGAACTAAACAAAAGAATCACAAAGATCAAACAATGAGTCATATAAATTAGTCAACGTTGGCCATCAGATTGGAAGTATATGGAGTACATTCAGGAATCCCATTTCGATAGAAATTGATAGTGAATTGGCGTTTCGCCAGAAGAGAGTCGCATCGCATTTAAAACTTGTTTTTGGGTGATTTTAAAAGTTCCGACGTTCTAAAAGAATTCGCTAACAATACCTTGGAAATGACACGGGAATTTGTGTCTATTAAAAACTTACGCATTCCAACAGTACCTGTCAGACTGCTCACTTTCAGAGGCGCAAACTACAATGACCTGAATAACAATCACTTGTGTACGACAGGTATAGAATCTCATGTATCTTTTGAGTCTTTTTTATTTTTGAAAATAAATAAATAATTAAATCAACAACAGAAGAAAGTTAAAGCTTCAAAGAGCTTTTTATTTGTAGTTTGTAATTTATTAACAGAGACAGAATCACTTGGAAGCTCTTTTTAAAACATTCGAACAGAGTAACGACATAACAAAACTTTAAATAAAGATAAGTAATTATAGTTCAAAGACTGCTGAAATAAAAGAAAGAAAGACAGTACAATTCTATAATTAAGCTTGAACGGAAAACTCTAGCAACAAGAAAAGATAATTTTAAGTACATATTTTTACCTTGATAGCACTGTAGACTGGATAACAAATTATTGTTTTAGAAAAGTAAACTTTTTGACTTTTTAAATTCTGGATTGTTTGTTAAGGTGTACACTGTTTCAAACTCGCGTGGAGACTGAGCGAGTCATGCGCCGGCAGCGTCCCGCTTTGTCCAGAGAGCTGTGCGTGGGAGTTGATGTTGCTCAGTAGATCAGGACATTATTACCTTGGCATAAAGTGCAAATTCACGTGACCATTCCATGTTCACTCTGCCACGAAGTCGCATGAAACATGCGCCTGCGCTTGTGTCGGAACTTGGCCAAACACCGCGACATTGCAGGACATCTGTCTAGACGCGTTACTTTAAATAGGTAATTACTAATTAATCATCGCCGATGCTCTTATTGATTTACGATTTTTGGTAAATGATAATTAACTATTGTATTAAAATTTTCTGAATTCGTGTAAACATTTCCGTAATTTGTTATTCGCAAACCTGAATTCCTGAAAGTCATATAAAAGCTCTCGTTAGTCCAAATAAAAACGGTAATCCACGTTGGTGCCAAATGCTGCTGAAAATAGCTGTATGCGTCAGAGGCGTCGACGAGTCATGGAATGATGACTCCGAGATAGAAGGGGTGGGGGAGGGCAATAAACATATCGGCTTGTAGGTGAATAATGATTGGCAACGAGCCCTAATGTTAGCGGCTATTTTATCCTGTCATCATCGATTGCATTTGTAGATTCACATAAATCGCACATAACTTTGAAATGCTACAAAATTTGTGGGTTTATGTATGTGGTTTTATGTATCTTTTAAAAACGTATCAAAAGTCGGTCAAGTATTACGTCTCATGAAATGTATGTACAGTACAATACCCAATTTGCTAAATTTAATAATGAGAAAAAATCATCTTACAAAATTAAAATCGATCAACTACAGATAACAGTAGGATATTTTAAAATATTCTTGATACCTGGTACTTTCAGTGGAAAGACCTTAAATTAAAGTGAAAGGAATGGGAAAATATTTCACTATCGGTAAAGCAAGGATGACCAGGACGTCGACCAAGATAAATAAAATATCGTAAAAAAATATTTTTTTTAGTTTCTCTATTATCCATGCTAAAATTACAATTATTTGAGGCCATATACTGGTAAAATTAAAAAATAATTTATTTACGAGATAAATAAAAAGAAGAATAAACGGACTCCTGTTATTTAGATCTCACTGAGGAGCTTCTCAATAAACTCGAACGACTTCAAAATTTATGTATTCGCTTTATCTTTTCTCTTCGTAAATACGATCATGTTTCTCAGTTCCGTTCGCAGTTAAATTGGCTCCCCATTCGTCTTCGCAGAAATGCTCACATCCTTAATCTTCTCCATAGTGTCTTAAACAATAAATCTGCTCCTAGTTACCTCCGTGAACGTTTTACATTTATTACAGAGCGCGGGCGTGCAATGCGCTCGGGCAACAGTGAAAGGTTGGCTATTCCCGAAAACAGAACCGGATTTTATAGCGATTCTTTTTCTGTACACGCTGCAAGACTTTGGAATCGATTACCTGTGTCTATTCAGTCACTGAAAAATACGAATTCATTTAAAATAAAATTAAAACAATTTTTCTCAACAGAGTACCCATCATAGTAGAATTCGAATATCCAGTATTATGTATATTTATTGAATGTTTATTTATTTTATATAGTTATGAGTATATATGTGTATATTTTAATTTAAGTAGGTTCATGAATTTGTAAGTATATGTAAGTTTATGCCCTAGATAATGTATTTTCTTCTTAGTCTCCTTTTTTATAATTAGCATTTACACCTTCCATGTAATTTCTTTGTCTATCTCTCTGTATGCTTCCAAAGGTTGCCTGGAAGATATTGCTATTAGCAATAAGTGCCGCCTTTGTACACAATATTTGTTTGTTTCGTTAATCTGTCTCCCATATAATTTTTGTAAATGTGCAAAAAGTGTTATAAATAAATAAATTAAAAAGAGCGTTTTAAAAACAAGCTTAAATTAAGGCAATGGACTAAAACGATTAATAGTAGTTTAAGCTATAAGTGCGGTAAGGAGGCAATAGCTTACGAGGAACGATTTGAAACACGAGCATAAAGCCCTTGCCCTTACCCACGTGTATCATGCCACGTTTATCAATGCATACTGTAAGTAAATAAATTAAACGTAATTAAAAAAACAAACAAACAATAAATACTCCAAATGAACTTTAGTTAGATGGGCATCCCTTTTCTTTTTCTTTGCACGCAAGTTGCCAACTTGAATGAAATAAGCTGCTTTCAGTTTGATGCGTTTGCAGGCTAGTTTCAGTCGTATATAACATACCTGTCCTGCTATCAGTGGTAGGCGTTGTCGCCCGACGATCAAACTGAACGCAGTCTACAAAAACGCATCAAACTGTAACCAGCTCATTTATGTCAAGTCTATCTATGGTACACAAGATAAGACTGGCAACTTTTTTCAATAAATAAAAAATACGAGTATATATACGTCCGACATAGCTGTATGGGCTAAGTTTCCTTTGCCTTCCCACTATGTGGGAGAACAAAACAAAAAAAAAATGAAAACATAAAACACTGGTGTGGTAAAGTTGACTTTGACAACAGTTTAAACGCATATAAATAGTACTTTACGAGCACTTTCATTGAAAAATAAGTTTAAATAGCTGAAACTGATTTATATTTCATGTTGAATTATTTGTTCTACTAATAGCTGTCCAGTAAAATGAATAGGTACCTAACATTTCACGCGACAAGCTTTATGAAAACAAACAAGCAGAAGAGGGTGGTAAAAGACATTGTTTCCGCCATCTTAGGGTGTTCGCCATATTGAATTTAGAATGCTTAGAAACTCTGCTTATCATGCACTGTCACCAAATTCTAACGTGTGTACAACATTTCAGCTTAATCGGTTTAGGGTAACTGGTTTAAAAGTCATTTGAAAGTATTGACTCAGATACATTAGCATATTAACACACAAGTGAAGTCAAATAAAAGCTTGTAAACAATATCGTTTTCGGTTAACAGATAAGCATTTTGTGGCCAAATATTTACCATAGGCTATAACAAAATATTTGATTGAATGAATATTTCAAATATAGTTTCTGCCTTTTATTTCACACCTTGAATGACGGTAGATCTTTAACTTCAATATAAATTATAAAATGATGAATTTCTACTCAGAAGTAAGATTTTTGAAGTAAGGATACCAAGTACATATTTTTCTAACGTCAAAAAAATTAATAGCCATTTTAGTCCGAAAGGGATCCGCCTACGCATACAACAACAAGATCACCATACCAGAGAATATAAAGTATTATACAGTGCCAACAATACAATAAAAATTTAGAGGAAAACCGGCTGGCCACCACCAATACGCAAATGAAACCCTGTACAGCAACTGTAAGAGAAAAAAAAAGAGACTAATCACAGGAAAAATATATATATCGCTAAGAGTGGCGAAATCTGGGAATTTCTGATGTCCAGCAGTGGAAAAATACGGGCTGATGGATGGAAGGGATGGAGTACAGTTATCTGCAGGGTTTACTTATCATACTGAACTACTTTCTCATGAAAAAGCTATTTCAAAAATATGATAATATCACTGCAGGTAAAAATTTATTTGCGCGGTAAAATTTCTTTGGAGAAAGGGTTTAATAATGATCAGTAGATAATATGGTTTATGTTCGTTTTACCTTTTCATTTAAAATTTCACAAAAATATTCAATGTACAGACACGACTTTTCTACTACCTTATTATTGGTATAGATAGATTGATGCAAAATGAGGCGCTCCTCTGACAAGAGGGTCTATCTATCTATAGTTTATTCATCTATCAACTTATGTATTCATTGCATTATGTAGTTAAATACAATATTTTTTTTACATACTCGTATGTTAGTATATGATTTGGTCTATTTATATTAGTTTATTTATCAACTTATCTATTCATTGCATTATGTACAATAATATTGTCATTACTATTTTTCTTTATCTTATGCATATGTATAACTTTATTAGCTCTACTTAAATATAGATTTTTATATATTTCCCGTATTATATTTGTTTCATCATATTGTATTGGTTTTACTTAGATTCAATTTGACCGGTTGAAAGTATACTTTATGTATCTATTTTACAAAATAAACTATTTGATTTTTATTTTTTTGATTTTGGTCGAAGTTTGATGCCGCATAAAAAGATTTGTTCTCTTATTTTACGCTAATGCCTCAAATTATATAAAAATTAAAAAACTAGCTATCGCTCGACCTTTACTTCCCCTCCGGCTTGAAATTTAGGGTACGTGTTTAAGTGTATGACATATAGGTAGGCTAGGAAAAAATGCTATAACCCGTCCAACACAAAAAGGCCAATGTCAAATACTTTATTAGCTTTTGATAGAGGCGATTATTGTTTAGCTAAGTGACCTATTTCTCTAGGACACGTAATACTTATAATTACGCGCGAAACAGCAGATCGGAGGGTTTTTAGCTAATACTGAAATATTTATGGGTACTGTACTGAGGTGAGAACGGAATAACAATTTTTTGAATTTTTGTCTGTCTGTCTGTATGTTCCGTTTTAACTCGAGAACCACTCAACGAATTTGGATGCAACTTTTTTAATTATCATCGTAGTGACCCAGGCTAACACATAGGCTATAAGGGGTGTTTATAAAATAACGTCCAAGCCGGAAACGGGGAAAAGATTGAATAAACGCTTTTTTATCTCGAGAACCACTCAACGAATTTAGATGCTTTTTTTTATTATCATCATAGTAACCATGTTCAACACATAAGCTATAAGGAATGTTCATAAGCTAACGCCCAAGCTGAAAACGGGGCAAAGACTGAATAACCGCTTTAATTCTGGAACCACTCAACGGGTTTGGATGTGGTTTTTTGTTTTATTATCATTGTAGTGACCCTGGTCAACACATAAGCTATAGCGGGTGTTCATAAAATAACGCTCAAGCCGAAAACGGGGCGAAGATTCACTGAGCGCGGGCAAAGCTGCGGGCAAAGGCTAGTCAGAAACAAACTCAATGACGTCTCTTTTTAGTTTGAAATTACGCGCTTTGTGCCATGGCGTTACGTACGACATTTATGTAGAAAAACTGAGTTTTTATTGAATGTGCTTCTAGTTGAATTATTAAAATATTCATAAATACAATTACGGGGACATTTGTTCACTTATTTTT
This sequence comes from Ypsolopha scabrella, assembly GCA_910592155.1. Taxonomy (NCBI): domain Eukaryota; kingdom Metazoa; phylum Arthropoda; class Insecta; order Lepidoptera; family Ypsolophidae; genus Ypsolopha; species Ypsolopha scabrella. Next base: position 17,156,132 of record OU342964.1, on the reverse strand, counting down.
AATACAAATTTCAAGTTTGTATGATTTAAATCGTGAAAACATAACATTTTGAGATAAAGTATAATTAACTATGTTAATCTTAATTAAACCGTACAATCAAGTTACGCAATGTGCAATGATCATTTGAAGTTGTGCAGTTGACATTATTAAGTAAAAGTTCACGCAACTATTCACTTGTAATCCCCCCCCCTTAAATTCCACTGTTTGATAGTAAAGTATGCTTTGAAAACTTACAACTATCAACTATCTTCATTCAGTCGTTGTCAACTACGAACTAAAGAGATCTGGGCCATATCTGTACTCTATATACTACCTATAGATACTAATAATAAAGTAGTAAAAAAGTCGTGTCTGAACATTGAATATTTTCGCGAAATTTCAAACGAAATGGGTTATTAAATTAGTCATGTACTGAGGCCAAAACAACATATTTTTATGTCTGTCTGACTGTCTTTCTGCCTGTCTGTATGTTTGTATGTATGTATGTTCCGTTTTAACTCGAGAACCACTCAACGTATTTGGATGCGGTTTTTTAATCACGATCACATAGGCTATAAGGGGTGTTAATAAAATAGGTAACGCCCAATCCTAATACGAGGCAAATATTGAATAAACGCGGATGGAACCGCGAGTAAAGGCTAGTTACAATATAATTTTCAACAAAAGAATGTTTTATTGGTGACGACCCAATTAAACGAATCAAAATATATCGTATGTAACGGGTTTTCTTAATTTTTCCTTCATAAAGCTTATTTACTTAAAGACAATCCGGGCAATCCTTAGAGCAAAAATCAAAGGTTGTGGTAGTATATTATATTTTGTGGTATATATATTACTGTGACCAATTCAATTAACTCCACAACCAAGTTCAAACTATTATAGGTAAATTCTCAAGCTTAGACAAGTTGGAAGGAAATTAAAAGAAGCCTAGTTAACGCCAAGCAGATAAATAGAGTGTGCAGCTCATTCTAACTCTTTTGGATAAAACTTGAACATATGTATTTTTGGGGAATTCTATGTATGGGTGAAATATTTTAAATATTTAGACACAACATGAGTATTGCGTTATATTTATATGGATCGCGGAATATTTTTTAAATTTCCAGTAGTAATAAATATATTAGTTATTTATGCTGGTTTGCATTCTTCTATTCAGATGCTAATGAAATTCTTCAGTGAACGCAGTGTAGTCGATTTACTAAAGCTAAAAATTACGCAGAAAATATAGTGAATTAGAGACAAATGGGAACATCGTGTAATGTGAAATTCAAACTACTTGTGCTATAAAACCTCAAGCTTTTCGAGTTACCCGAGCTGCATTATCTTCACCCGCTTTGTACATGACCTTAATGCAATTTATGCAAAGATAATGATATAATGTAACTATTACAAACAAAATACAATAATAATTCTATCTGCATTATATTTTGAATATTTGACATAGTAGCTAAATACATATCATTACGCAGAATTTTATAAATCAAGGCATACATAAGCATGTTACTGATACACAATATCTTGAAATTGTGTCGCGATTTGTTATATTTATCAACCTGTCACAAATATTATAACGAGATATCTGCGGATAGCAAAAGATTATACGTTTTTCTTTTTGTGGGCTGAAAGCCACTCAGAAGATTCTTTTGACCGCGAACAAGTAAATTAGTATTTTGTTTCTTCATGACGTTGATTGAAGAGTTTAGTCACTTCGTTACTGACCACAATGAACTGACAAATAAACAGTTGATTGCTGTCTAAAACTGAATTTCAACATCTTTTGTTTGTTATTTTAACACTGCGTAAAAGTTTTAATGAGTTGTTGAAATTATTTTGGAGCAGTCATGTAGTGAAAATTCATTTAGCTTCGTTTACGCTACAAAGCTGGCGCTTATTTCTGGTTGGGTGACAGTTATAGGGCGTGACCTTTAAGAATCTAAGCAAAGTAGCTGAGACCTTTACAATCCGTTTTAAGCAGAATGTGGCATTGTTTGGCCGCAGTAGGCTGCACGCGAGGTACTGCTTCCGTCCCAAGCAGCCTTATCTGACCTACAACCAACCCCTTACATCCGCCCTCAAACACGAGCCTGACAGGCCCTTACTATCTCCTCGGTAATTTAAATTATCTAACAACTGCCGTAGTAGTTCACATTTAACGAGTCTTTCATAATGTGTTCCACGATCCTTTTTACTGATAAAAAGTGTTTACGCCGACGAATGAAAAGGTCTTTCGGAGAATACGGTGGGTACGGCAGGTTCAAACTCAGAGTGCTCGCAATTTTTACGTCAATTAAAGGGCTATATACAAAATGTTGGAAGTTCCTCGTGTACAGTCGCGTTCAGAGATATTGTAGACACCCATCTGGAACGGTCTTGGATTAATTAAATATATTAATTAATTTTTACTTAGTTTAGTTTATAATATTTTTATTTCTAGGTATTTGTTTAAGTTTTTAGGATTAGTTAGTTTTAATTTTATATTAATTTAGTTATAAATATATAAATTACAAAAAGAAAAGAAAATATGCGATGTCCATGTTAATAAGTAGTACATAACTCTAATTTAAAACATGTATAATTAAATATATAATAATATATAAGGTCCTACAATAATAAGTGAAAATAATTCTAGGCTAGATTGTTTATCGTTAACAGAACAAGAAACGAAAAATGTTTTGTCAAAGATTTCATTTAGTTCCCGGTACAAAGTGGTTCAATCAGCTATTTTAGGTGGAAATTGATCTATTAGCGAAAATCAATCACCTCTGAATTTTGTTTCTTTGAATTGAGGAACCATATGTATATAAGGTATATATACCTTTTTATTTGGCTAGGGATGTGCGCCTGTTCGATTCTATATCCTTAAATAAATACAATTAAAATAATGATCATTATTTATTTATAACTTAATCAACGGCATATACAGACGGGTGTCTACACTATCTTGGAACTCGATAGTACCTTCCTGAATCCCTTGAGAATGGTGTATTAACCGAAACCGGTCGGAATTAACTTGTCTTAATATTAAAACCAGTGAAACAAGTACAAGTGAATTTAATTATGATACTAGTGAAATAACTGTTATAAGTGATCCATAATAAATAAATACTATTAAGATACAGACACAGCACACAAAACTGACTGAATATATAACGATGTATCATCATTAGAAAAAAAAAACATTTGCAACCTTTTTTTGTTCGCACGAAGACAAGTTTAAAATGTAGGAAAGTATAAGATTATATACTTATGTTTCCATGTACCGCCTTAACAGCTTCCTAAATAGATTTTCCGCTTTTAACGAAAAAAGCGTGACGTATTTTTGAACCGACCTTGATACTTTTCGGTAGAAGTTTCGATAGAGGTAAGGAAAAGGTCAAGGTTGCCAGCGTGACTGAACATTACCAACCAAAAACGCGTCGAAACTATAATCTCGGGAAATTAGGCGGCTACGAGACGGCTTAGCACACGCATATCGGTGATTTCCTTTAACTGACGGAACAAGAGGTCTATTAGTACAACTTTATCGTGTTTCCTTTAACCTTCACCGTCTACGGAACTTATTTATTACATTTTTAACATAAACTCGTATGTTACAGACATTTGAGCACCGGTAACTCAGGTGAATTGTTGCCGGTTTAGGATAATAAATAAACTAATACTATGTTATGTAACGCGTTGCGATGCTATATGTAATGTACTGCGATCCCTTGTGTCGCGACTCGGGTTACAAGATAGTATCCAAAAAGTCCTCCTTTTTTACAAATTGTCCTCCCGTTCCCCCGTAACCTATTGAATATTCTTTATTTTAAAATTTGGTGCGTGTGACACCGTCACCCATCATGTTACACAGACAAAACATCAAATATATATTCAACCCTTTGCGTTTGGGTTTCTTTCTAAATGCTGTAACAATATGACATAATATTATGTAGCTAGTCCTCCGTTATTTTTTATAATCCTCCTTATTTTGTAAACTTTTCGTAAACTGCTTATCTTTTCCATTTTGCCATCTGGCAACCCTAGTCGCGACGCATAGCTTAATATCGCCTCCTACACTATGCGTAGACCACGGTCGTAGATATGCAATGTAGCAACCTCAAAGCTATGAATACTACCGGCACCATTATACCGCGTGGTGCAGCGTAGCAGCATGAGATCATGCATTTTGCTACGCGTAGCTAGCGCTACGGCAGTTTTATAAAACAGTATTTAGGTGGTAGGTGTACCTAAAAATTGTGCATACTACCTATATGTACGAAAATTTACAAAAACGTATTATTCAAGCCCGATTAGGGGGTCAAAACCCGGGTCTTGTGATTGAGAGTTTAGGATGCTACCATTTGGGTAACTACTTGTTATATTGAATACATAATGACGGGTTCGACCCCTTAAGCTTATATAACGTAAGTCGGTGGACAATGTCAGGAACAAAGAAAAGTTCAAGTTTTTTTTTATATAAAGGACAGGAAGCCTTAAAAGATAGGAGTGGAAGTGAGGAGGAAGTTACAACTTGGCGCAGAATTACGTTCTTAGTACACAAGCACATTCTGGGTTCAGTCACAAAACAAAAAACCTTCTCTACTACAAATTAATTTAATTAATAAAGAAAAATGTATGAGCCTGCAAACATTAATCACGACGTTCATCGATGACAATATTGAATAAAAGGGGAAAGTGAAATTTTCAATAAAAGAAATGTTGCATGATATACGTTAAATCATTAGAATATATTTTGTGATACATGTTTTATAGTTTTATAGCATACTAGTTTTTGACCGTGGCTTTTTCATTTTGGTGGATATTTTATCAACACCCCATATATTATCCTATATATTGACCAGGTCCAGCAGGATGATAATTAAAAAAAACCGGCCAAGTGCGAGTTGGACTCGGGCACGAAGGGTTTCGTACCAATTTCTATAAAAACGGCAATAAAAGTGCGACTCGCACTTCGCCGGTTTTAGTATTTGTTGTTATAGCGGCAACAGAAATGCATCATCTGTGAAAATTTTAACTGTCTATATAGGTATATCATGGTTCATGATATACAGCCTGGTGACAGACGGACGGACAGCGGAGACTTAGTAATAGGGTCTGGAACCCTAAAACACATCCAAATCAGTTGAGTGTTTCTCGAGTTCAAAAGGAACTTAAGTATAAACAGACAGGCAGATAGACAAAAAAAAATGTTTGGCCTCAGTATAATACCTATACTAATAACTCAAAGAGCACCCGGAATTGTCTATTTTAATTAGTAGACCGCCAGTTTCTGACTTGAGAAGATCTCGACAAGCGATACTTAATCCACAAATCAACCAATCACAGCGCTGTATATAAAATCGGCGGATCAACCGACAGCTTTGGAAATAGGGTCGAAGCTACAGTCCTATCTCTAAGTATAAGTATAGAAAATAATTTAATGTTTCTTTTTTCATTTTTTCACTTTTAAATGACTTCTTTAAAGCTGTAACAGTTTTGATTGGATTTATTATTCAAAATAAGTTGAGTAATATCACGGTAAAGAAAGAATCATGTCGATCACATGACCCCCGCGGTCCGAATTAATTGTAAGGTATCTTACAGTTCATTCAAATTCATGCCGTCCCTTACTAAAAAAATTGTTTGCTATCTCTCACTCACTCGCAGTGTGAGCGATGTAATTCTATTTCGGACCGTACGGATGACAATTGCACGAACTGGTACCAGTGTGTCAGTTAGCGTGAATATCGACTTTCATGCTCGTAGAAAATAGGGTTCGAACGTATGAAGACTTTATAGTAAAATTAATATACCTTGTCTGTTTTGAACGTGATTTTAATGCAATGTCTTCTTTGCGTGCTTTTGGGTTGAGAACAAAAAAATAAAGCGCTGTTAATGTCATACAACTTTAAACTATTATTGTTACCTTTTTAGGGTTTCGTAGTCAAGAGGGAACCCTTATAGTTTCGTCATATCTGTCCGTCTGTCTGTCTGTCCGCGGCTTAGCTCAGAGACTCTTAGTACAAGAAAGCTGTAATTTGGCATGAGTATACATATTAATAACGCCGACAAAGTGGTAAAATAAAACATGGACTTTTTTTTGCGGCTACCCCCCCCCCCCTGCACGTAAAGTGGGTATGATTTTTTTTCGAGTCTATCTCATAGTGTGGAGTTTCGTTGGATAGGTCGTTCAAAAATATGGTAAGTGTGTAAAAACCATTTTTAGATTTAGGGATCCGTTTGAGAAATATTAAGCTTTAAAGTGCAAATTTTTGCGAGAGTCAAGTTCCCACTGCCAGCTAAACAGCTATTTGTGGATATGTGAAAAAACTCACGTCAAGTAATTTGAACGCTACGGAACCCTTAGGTGTGAGTCCTACTCGCACTTTACCGTTTTTTTTGTTTTGGGAATGACACCCGACTCTTTAAGTTGTCCACCTCTCTTCAAGAACATTTAGTAGTATCAAGTTGAGATAAACTTTTGTCTTTTCCCTTGCTCAGTATGTCCCCAATTTGAACCAACCATAAATTGTAACAGGCTCTTATGTATATTTTTTCTGAAAATATAGGCTAAATCATGAAGATATATACTGTTCCTTAACTTTCAGCTGGTATTTTTTATAACGAAATTATTTTTTGAAAATCAGTTCGGGGAAATGGGAATGTGACGTATAGTCATACCGCTTAGGCTCAATATTGAGAGTTCCTTGACGTAAAGATTGGGATGGATGGTAAATGATTACTGAAAATAAAATTAAAGAAAACAGGCGCCGGTTTTGACATTACTTTTTTTTTCTTGTGGACAATGGCCTATTTCCTGTAATGCCTAAACGACATGACTATTACGTCATCAAAGCTATTTATTCAGTTCCTGAATATTATCATGTATATCTTTTATATTTCAAACAGAAAAAAATGTTTACTTTTATATGACACTAAAAAAGTCTATTCCTCTCAAAAAAATCGACTATTATTATGCTGTTATGGTATTCTGGACCATTCGAATTTGGACGGCTTAAGTACGTTCTTCTAGGGTGGCCGGTCGAGTTTCACTTTACAGTTTACTTTAAGTACATACATATTATCTATGAGTAATTATTACGAGAAAAAATATTCTTCGTATATTAGTCCACTTCACAAACTAATTTGATATAGGTACCTAATCCTACGGATTTTTTACGACTTCAGTTCTTTTTAGTTACTGAATATAATGTTGTGATATCCGTCTCTTTCAAGATAGAAGTAGAGAAGAAGAAGCAAAGATATAAATGATACAAATTGAAACAAGAATAACGAAATAATAAATAACCGTTTTTATTTGTTTTAAACATCGCTTAGTTTCTTAGAGAAAGGATTCCACCCGGAATCTTTCCCGATTTCGGAAAGATTCCGGAAAGATTCCCATTGAAACCACCTGACGGGTATTTACTCGATTATTAACGTTTTTCACTACTTTTACGTGCTATATTAGAAGTTATCTCACGGTTTCTATATGAAGCTAGGGACCATCTTAATGTATTGCAGTTCATTAGTACACGCTGAACAATAAATTGGAAAATAAAGTCATTTATGTGATTTGTGGTTAAAATTTACTACGATCAGTTTGTTTCAATCTGTTATTTTGTGATTGGTCAAAAAGTACCTAGGTGTTTATTTTTGATAATTAAATTTAACGGGCACCCATCCCTAAAATAACCGAGACGAGCGTTGCTTAACTTGAAGCACCAAAGAACATAAACATTAAAATGAACGCCAATGTTCAAATGGCGTGTTCAAAGTTGGATTTGAAGTATTTTAAAATCATTATACCTTCTTATTTAGTAATAATGAGTGTAAGTAAAGAGATTAAATAAAAACTAAATATTTAGAGTCTATTACGTATCAAGAACTCATTTTATATTTGTTTATTCATTTAAATACATTAATTATGATTGACACCATTTCGGGTTGCAACCCATTTTAGGAATCTTTCCGCCGCCCATCTCTTGCAACTAAACTTAAATGCTTGCAATAACAGTGAACTAACAATTACGGAGAAATTGCGACCTTTGTGGTTTATTCTGTATAACGATTCACGTAATCTGTATAAGCTACGGTTTAATCCGTACTTGTGCAACAGATTACTACGTTTTACATTAACGAATACATTCAACCTAACGTTGATGTCGGTGTGCAAAAATATTTGCTCTAAACAATATAACCCTGTTTTATATTGTTCATTTATTCATAGTAATTTTACACTTTAATTAAAGTTTACATCTATGGGCTGAACTAAATTATGAACTCCCTTCCAAAGTTATACGAATAAAATACGTAGGCATGTATCGCTTGAAACACCATTTTTTTTAGACAATATGAAAAATGAGTAGCTTGTAAAAAACGCTAATATCAGACCGGGCCAAAATATCCAAAAATAGACTAGCTAAAACTTGTAAAGCCATCAGCTTTCAATACTTTTATAGATAAGTAAGTTTAGCTTATCGAGCCAGTAAGTACCTTTTTAAAAGTAAAAGCCCTTACAAAAGTATATAATTAAGTTAACAACCTGTATAACTCTTTGGTACGACGACAAACAGTTGACATGGTTTCGACCACAACATGCGCAGTATCCCTTCGCGCACCCTTCCCCCTTCCCCCCGTTTCATCGAAGCTTCTAGAATGCACAATTTGCAATGACACTTGTGATTAACTTCAAATCTGTATATTGTGTGTTAAAATAAATCTGTATATCTTTTATCAAGCAACACTGCAGTGTGAATCAAAAGAAAGCATTTTGCAGTACTGCATTATTAGCCTTTGAGGTTAAAGCAGCATGCAAAGCAGTCGCAACCACAGGGTTGTTTTGTGACCTTCACCTACTTGGTTTAATGACTGTAGCTATAGGCTGTAGGTATCCATAACATCATCGTACTGTCAACAAAGATAGTTGGAAGGAAAGATATCATGTGATTTAACTTATAAACACTCGTAGTTATAGCTATTATCTGTCGTGTAGCTTATTTCAGTATGAATGTTGGTCTGGCTGTGTGTATTTTCGGTATTTTCACAAAAAGTCACGTAACGGGTTTTGATGGAGTTTTATGGTTTTGTGTTTTAGGGGTTCCTTTGGCTACGGACAGGAAGGAGCCAAGGATATGTTTTTGGCCAGAGATTCATAGAAACACTTACTGGGTAAGTTATGACCTACTTGACAAGATGAAGCCCGGGCAAAAGCTTGACATTGTAGGTTTTACTTTTCAGAAAAATTGTTATGATAATACCTAAATATCCTGTTGTTTGTAAATTCATACCAATCGGAACTGACAATCAATTTCTTGCTAAAGTTTCAACTGTGAAACAGTGCGACAAGGATCTAAATTGTTATACTTTAAGTTCATTCAGTTCAGATATGTTCACTCACTCGTTCACTCTCTTGCTTGACTTTACTGCCGTTAACATAATGTGTTATTTTAGATTTTATATATTTTTTAAATTAATAGTGAGTCTCCGTAATTCAGTGGTATTAATGAATTATCCTCAGTATTAGGCGAGTCTCAAGATACAACATAAATGAACGTGGTCAAAAGCAGAACTAACGCCACCTTCTTAAGAAACGTCGCATTGTGACAGTTCGCCGCGTTGTACCAGCGAGCACCGCGCGCTCGCTCACGTTCAGTTTAATCCTCGTCACACTGTGCACACAAAAAGGTCAGAAGGGTAAGGTCATTTTATCAATATCTACCTTTAAACTGAAATCATATTGACTTTCACAATGATGTAAAGTCAAATTAGCATATTTACACCTCGGAGGAAATATAATCTATTTCCTCCGAGCTTTACACAAATATTTTTAAGTTGTCTTGCATTTTACTCGTAAATGCGAATACTATAAAATTCATGTTATTGTTTTAGTTTAGGAAAAAAATATTTGTTTACTTATATATATATTTTACAACAAGCTATGAATAATGTTAATAATGTTATAATACTAATACTCCACATTTGACAGTATTTCAATTATCGATCGAGTTACAATAAATTCGATGATTAGAACGAAAAATTCAACAAAAAATAACTCGTTGTCGTATTTGTTTTGTAACCATTGACCTCTCATGTGAAACGTCAATGTTTGTAACCAACAAAACTCGCATTGTCGTATCAATGAGATTTAAGAAATATTACGAATTAAGGGGGTCGAGAACGGTCCATCGATAGAGTGTTTTCTACAATACTCGCTCTCTCGCACATTGATAAACGCGAGAGCGCAAGTAGAATAGATAGACGCTGTATCTCTGGTGCGTGCTAGCCACACTGGAAAATATTACGTGGAGATAAAAGATTATCGTTTCGATGATCAATTACATTTATCTTGTTTTCTCTTTAAAGGTTATTTTTAAAAATATTCCGTGTTTGATCGACAGATCTCTAAATGAAAGTTACTCCCTACAAGAATTCAATAACTTTGCAAGTGGTCAAGTCAACCCGCGGCCTAAGTTACTTGCAGGCTTGCAGGCTGAGTTTCTCCCAAAATCAAACTGAACAACATGCATTTGAAACAAACTTGCGAAAACAAAAGAAAACGCCAATTTTTTTTTCATTTAAGCTTTTTGATTCAATGAATTATGTGGTTTCATTTAAATAGATACCTGTTCATCTACATCTAGTATATATTAAGTGTTAAAATTTACCTTCAAAACGGTAACATGATGGTCCATTTGTATCACTTTACTTTTTGACAGATACCTACTTCCTGTTTATGTAGGGTAGGTATGATACAACATTTTGACGAGTGGCTGCACGCAGGTGGCATGTTTGTTTCTGTTGGAGATTTTTATAATTGTTGGGGAACTGTCACTCTTAGAGTGTTGTCGATATTTCAATACTATACCAATTTCCAAGTAAAGTATTACATCGTTCCTTGTTACTGATTTTCCGTATTACTTAAGGAGAGTTATCCCGATATTATCTCTTCGCAAATTCATTTTAAACCGTGAAATTATAATAATAACATTTGGAAAAAATATATATCATATTTCACTCTTTGTGGTCTCTGGGCATAATGATTCGACCATTCGTTAAACGATTACTTGCATTTTACTGCATCTAATAAAATCTCAAAAACAGGTCTAATTTATGATATAAATATCATTTCATTCGAGTGATATTAGGTTTTCGTTATACAATAAACGTTAATTAAAATAAACTTCACACAATATGTGATACAAAACAGCTGTCATATAAAAAATCCATCGCCTTAATTCCAACATAATAAATAAAAACATCTCGAAATCGCGAGTTTTCGAGTAAAATGAAAGCGTTGGAGCAAGATAGATATCTCTGGATAACCTCGTATTTGCTGCTCGGTTTCTTTTTCTTGTTTAGAAGTTACAATTGAAAAAGATTTGGTCTGTGGCATTTGACGACAGTTAATTCAGTATTAGTTAGGTTTATGAATCGACAGTTTGAAATTTAATACACAATTAGTCCGGTCCAAAGTAACTTAAATATACGTCAAAACAACGGCGAAAAGCTGCGGGACACATCTGTTTTTGTTCTTTTTTGGCAATTAGCGGAGGTAGTAAATAATTCGACTATTCAATTTATTATTTTATAAGGGATAATTAGCTCATAATGTGTATAAGACCGTCACTTTCAAAACAGTTAACATGGTACTGTTAAACAGCATTATAAATGAGGGGTTCGGGCAAGGGCGTACCCAAGTACGAACAGGGGGGAGGGAACAGCTGCCTCAGGTGTTCACGCTTTCGAACCAAATATTAAATAAAATAATTGTATATACTTGCTTATATAAAATTACTGTATTAAATACTGTTCGGTTGCACTTTATTAAGCATTTATTTAAATACTAGCTTTCGCCCGCAGCTCCACCCGCGTGTTATTCGGTTTAACGACATCCATTTTTCCGGAATAAAATGTAGACTATGTGTTAAGTTGGGGTATAAGCTATATCTATTCTAAATTTCATCCAAATCCGTTCAGCCGTTTCAGCGTGACAGGGTAACAAACTTTCGCATTTATAATATTAGTGTGATTCATATGTATGTATATTATTACAGCTATCTTTTGCTTGCCCCCTCCTAAACAAAATTCTGGCTACGCCCTTGATATCGAGGTTCAGGTGTTTTGCCTCTTTCTAATATCTACTTACTCAAAACAAATCTCATTTGATGGTATAACAAGTAGATTTTGATTAGCTTGATATTATTTAAGTATTTTGTGTGCTTGGTCTGAAACTCAGCTCACGTTATTGTTGTCTGAATATTTTAACATAAGTGCTTTTTTTGATTTTATCTTACCAAACAAGTATTATTGCGATTTATTAATAAAAAATATTAAAATTAGTTTTTAAAACTCAAAATATGTCATGGCTTTGAAACTGCATTTTACAAAAAGTGTTAAGGCCTTACCCCTGGTGCACGATAATCTTACTGAGCGATTTTGAACTTCAGTATCTTGTCAGAAAGTGTACATGAGAACGCTCGTTACGCGCGCTGCCGGCACGCAAAACCAGTAAATTTGCGAGGTTTTTTTGTATTTTACGTAAAAGTAATTGATCTAGGAAATTTTCTACCTGACATCGGAAAATAAACCATGTTTTCTGTTATAGCAGTAATTTCAGACATAAAACTCAAGCCGTTTAGACATAAAACAAAATAATAACTTAAAAAGGCATCATTTTCAAAAATAAAATCTATCGAGCGAAATGTGTCCAATTAGGTAACCGACCTAACAACGTGTACAAGCTTTACATTGATCAGATAAGTAGTTGACTCAGCATATTAAAACAAAACAGTTGAAAGACCCAATACAAGCCCGTAATAAATAACGTAAAGCTTAGTTGGGCTCCTAAAAGACACATACAATTTATTTCATTTACCATTTATGCTACATAATCTTAGCTCATAATAAATAACTAATTCTAACTTATGATTGTTTTTGTTATTTTTGAACAAAAAACTATTAAATAAATGAGATGTAATAATAATAACAATAAGAGCTGTATTTATCTTCTCAAACTAATACAAGATATTTAAAAATACAAATTAAAATAAAAAAAGACAAAACGGTCCCAGGCTCGGCATACAACTGCTTAAGCATGCAAATAGTAGCCAATTTTCAGCATGGGTCTTATATTTAATAATAAATTATTGAAAAACATACGACAAGTTTAATGTCAATGAGGCTTTTCTAGCAAAGTTATTTTATGAATCCATCTGAGCTGACATACTAAATTATTATTCAATACCGGCGTTAACACTTACGTATTATTATTGTTGACTATATGTCATCTGTTTCACTGAGGCGTAGCCGTGTGACATGACAACGTCTGAGAATGCCGCGTCGTCGTCCTAAGAACGACACTCGCCTTGAAAATGTCGAAATTCCCTCGGTGAAACAGTTGGCATTTAGTCAACAATAATAATTCGTGAATGTTAAAGGGGGTAATTAATAATATTTTAATAATAAACACGATAATATGTCGTGTGTTTGGAAATTAAAGCCGACGCAACCACCTACAAAAAGTTCAACAGCGTGTTTGATCATAAAATTATTTACATTTCAAATCTTTTCCTTCGTACATTAAATTCCGAGAGTAAATCAATAGTGCAACGTTTTTACAGTTTCATATATTACAATAGATGAACAAGAGAACGAATTCTCAAAAATCTGTTGGCGGAATTGCAAAGGCGAGGCGTAAATACATGGAACGTCATATAGGCATAATTTGCTATGTGCGACGTACGTTTTGGGTTGCTGAGTTAAGCATTGACCCAAATCGCCTGGCAAATGGTGATAGTAGATGGATAAGTTTGTAAACTCACCACATACAACCATTATTGTATATCTAGAACATATCTTTGGAACAAAATTTTCATTTGAATTCAAACAAAAACAAGTTCTATCCATGTCATAATGCAATGTGACTGCGAAAGGTTATTTATGGCTCAATAACTCTTTATTTACTTAAAAGCTTTCCTTCAAATAGGAGAATATACAAAGTGACATTAATTTATGCAGCCAAATTTATACTGGAGGCTTGGTAAGTGTCCTGATTAGTATTACGGAACAATATTTTTTCGTGAAGTATGAAAAATAATAATGTGTCTCTCCTTGGGGCTGGACTCACGATAGGTTACAGGAAAAAAATATTTTCTTATATCCCAGAAAAGGTCATCAAACCTTGATACCGACTACTTAAAGAGCCTTCAGTATGAATTTGGCTGCATAAATAATCCAAATTCATACTGGAGACTCGGAAAGTGGTAAGGACCAAGGTTCAATGGCCCTTTCCCTGAAATACGCAAAATAAAATTTAAACTTCCTATACTAATTGAGTCGAGGTTGTTCTTGAACAAGTATAGAAGCACAAAACGTATTTTTCGTATTGCGCAAACAGGGTCCTTACCACTTACCAAGTCTCCAGTATGAATTTGGCTATGTAAACTAAAGTCACCTTAAACATATATGAAATTACAACGCATAAGAATCCAAAACAGTTTCCAAATTATCTAACCCTGCTTGAGTATTCTATGAATTTACTACATCGAAGTATAATGTACCACGTACAATAATAACTTAGTGGTATTACTAATATAAAATGGGAAAGATTACAATAAGATAAGATACGTACCATAATAACTCAGTGGCATTACTAATATAAAATGGGTAAGATTAATAGACGTACCTATCTGAACCCAAATCAGAGTCACTTCCTGTACCACTGAGTAACTTGCTAATGTATTTACCATCGATTTATCGGCCTGCACCGTCCTACTCGACTCTATTCAATTAATAGCTACTACCCTACCAAGCCTTACATTTTTGTCGGTGAAATGGTTTAATCACCCGTGCAATTAATGGATTAAGTTTTGTATTGAGTCGAAAATATTCAAAGCGAACTGCTTTTATCTTATCTAAAATTATTTTGACCTTTGCATTTTAATTTGTTTCTAATGAATTTGGTGGTGACATAGTAATCGAACCTGGCTTAAGTATTCTCCATGACAGTATTGTAATTTTTTTATTTTTCGTTTTTGCTGTTATCTAACAGGGTCCTTTTGCGTGTTACTGGAATGGAACTCCTTATAGAATCACTTTGACGTCCGTCTGTCTGTCGGTCTGCCTGTCCGACTGTCAAGACCAGTTTTCTCGGGCCCCCTTAGACAGTATCAAGTTGAAACCAATCTCCTACAAACTTCTACGGCCCCACAGTACTGTTAAAAAATTATTCTTCTAACTTAACGCGAATAAAAGTTAGTGCTCTTTACGTAATCAATCTCATACAAATTTGCTCTCCATGAAAACAGGGTACTTCCAGTATACTTAGAAACTTAAAATTTTGTTCACAATTAAGTCTTGTAGCACACGTTTAGGAAAAAAACTAAAAATTATCTATATTAAATTATTCCAGAAGAAATAATGGTCCGATTTAATTAGACCCTTCGAATGCATAGATTTTAATAAATCGTAAGTGTCAAGTTACGCTGGACAGGTTTGGGTTTTAAACGGTATATATACGGAACCCCTAAGGTACGAGTCCTAAGCTTTTTTTTGTTGGAGTATAGTTGTTTGAGTGCGCAGCTGCGTGGGCGGATCCTTTCCGAAATAAAATAGTTATTTAGTTTTTTGATGTCGGAAAATGCTTCCCTGTTACATTTGAAAATGAAGTTTATTTACTGGATGATAAAACTTGTACGAATAAACTATTGTTTTTTATTTAAAAATGTACTGAACGTAACGTTTCTAAAGAAGTTCTTAAGGTTTTATTAAAATCAAACTCAATCACCTTTAGATAAAACGTAACCGATGTTAGGAATTGAAGAAAAACTGAAAAAGAAGCTTTTTCTCCCCCGTAATCTTTACTTTTCATTAGAGCACGGGTGGCTCAATGAATAGAGCGAACAAAAGGTTCCTCATTCATTCATATCATACTCGTACGTGCTTTTCTGAGACATAAGGAATGAAATTTGTCCATTGCATCCGTAAATATCTGCACAAGGGGGAGTTGGAAACAAACAAGCCATTACAGAAATTACATTTGAATGACTTTTTGAGGCAAGATTTTTTTTTCTTAACTGTGTTTCTTTCTCTGGAAAAATCTAATGTTAGGCCGATTTTACGTTACTTTATTGTGGTTATCGTGAGTCACAGCGTCTTTAGACTTCTGAAAGCTTGTTTACAAACATCTTCAAAACGCTTAAAAATTTGACCTTATCCATCTCTTTTTACGTTTCTCTATGGTCTTCTTTGTTGAAGGTATTTAATTTATTCTTCATTAGAGTCACTCGTTGATGTCTCAGTAATATTGCTGTATCCTCCAGCATTATGTTTGATTCGGTATATTTGCTTCCAAGCGTAGTTTGAACACATCTTTTAAATAGACTGATTTTATTGTGGAAATGGTAAAAGTTTTTTTTTAGCCTCAGCATGGCAAACTTTCCCCAGGCTTTGCTGATGTCAATCCAAATACACTGGGCCGCAAAGAAAGCGGGTCGGTTAAAATACCTCAATAACTTCTAAAATACTGGAACTAGCTTTATGAAATAACAACTAAATTAATGTTTATGTTATTAAAAATATTGGAATAAGTAAAAACTTTTAATTTCTTTTTGTTGATTGTATTCAAAACCACAAATAAAAAATAAAGACGATTTTTAAAATTTGAACATCAATTTTGAAACCATTTGTTTTACTTTTGTTTCTATTCTGTCACATAAATATGGTATTTCTTGTGCAGAAATTCAATATTCTGTTTAAATTCAGTTAAAAACATGCCACAAACCCCTGAAGAGTGTACCAGAATTCTGACAATGCTTGAAGTCGGGCGCAGTCAGCCTTATACAGCGAGAACTGTAAGTGTGTGTAGTATTTGAAGTAAAAGTTTGTGTTTTCAGGGATGTTTCCGAGCGGTACTGTGACTTGCACTTTATAGGTACACCCACGTTTCGTCAAAAATTTTTACGTCCCAGCGAGGTGGGTGGATTGTGTACAAATATAATAATAGCTACACCGTAACATCTTAACGGAATTTGAACCTATGATCTGATCAGTGGCCGAAACATTCGAAATACTAGAACATAGAGACAAGTACAAAAAAAATGTAATGCAATGTAACTTTATGTTCATTGACTTTTTGGCACTGTATACTCTGAAATTTTACATCAGCATACTCATCTTTACATGTAGGACAAGATTTGTGGTTTTCTATAATTCAATGGTTTTCAAAAGTTGGGTTCGGGTCATTACTTTTAGGTAACCTACTATTTCGTTTGAGTTCAGTTTTAGATTTGATAAAGAGATTGTCTCATAAAGTGCGGGTTTTTATATGTACAGACGCTTGCAGACATAATAAAAAAGCACGTTTTTTTGTTGTCGTCGTTACTTTTTGTCTTTATTACAATACCGTAAAACTTTTTATCATCAATATTGACTATCCCCTTTCTACGATTAGCTGACCTATAAAACAATGTGTCAATTCATTTATTGCACGTAAATAATTTTTGATGTTCTTTTATTTATAAAATAAATTCATAAAAATTATATAGGCAACCGTGAGATGGTAAAACTGACCTGTAATAATTGTATTATTACTAAATAAACAGTATGAGTATGGATAGCTATCGATTTGTTGTAAAGTATTTTTAATGTATTCAATTTTTAGCTTACGATTATTATGGGTTTTGAAAATGTTCAAGCCAATTATCGAAGACTACTCGCTTGTAGCTACGTCACCAATTAAATTTGAAACAAAATTAAAACATGTACTTTTTTGTGATTTAAGATATTGTATACATCGGCATTTGATGCAAATAGATATATCATGATATTTAAAAAAAAATACATACAAACATACAGTTAAAAAAGTCACACCAAATCGTTAGCTCGCTGCCGACCGATCTATAACATCCGTTAAACTTTTTACCGGGGTAAAAAGTATGATTATCTTGCATCATCAGACTTTGACCTATTTTATAAGAAGAATATTTTTGAGAGGACTTCTGAACTAAGTATGGACAAGTTATCTTTATGACTCTTCCACATATCAAACTATTTAAATATTTTAGGGCTCCAATTTACCTTATTTTTAATTACAGAAGCCTAAAACTGCGTTTATAAAAGCGAAATTAGTTAAAATATTTGGTGAATCAATTTTTGAGAAAACCTTTGTAATATTGCCAGCCATGTTAATGATGTTATAAGTATTCCAGTTCAAACTGTAAAGCCTGATTTATTTTTAACAATAAACTGGAAATTTCATGTGCAATAAATAAGTATTAACATAATAGTCCATTATTTACAAATGCAGCTAAAGATTCGTAATTTGTCCGACATCCAAAGCCTCTATAATAGCACGAGTGACATCTAATTAACCCTTTGACTATACTTTGCCACTTGTAACTTTGCTGACCAGTTAAAGAGAAATAGCCTTTATATTCAAAACCGAAGAGTCTTCGGCATAGCAAGAAAAGGCGACAAAAGACGTCACGACCTGCACGTCCTATGACCAAGATCGCTCTTTCATTCATTCGGTCACGCACGACTGTGCGCCGCAGACCTCATTCATTCATTAGCAACTGCTTGTACAGCGCCACGAGCTTGTCTGACCCTATAAGCCAAACTAAAATGACCTCTATATTCAAGAAGCGACAGTCCTCGTCACCGGGTCAGATAAGTTTGCTGCACTATAAAATGCTTGGATTCCGGCGTTGCAGCACCATTTCCATATTATGAGTTTGTGAGCAAAAATGCTTAACTTTAATTTTGTGGCCATAAGCCATTTTAGTGTTGTCAAAACTTATACTTGCCGTTGTTAACACTAAAGAAATATTTTGGAATAAAAAAAAATTGTTTCGACAGCGCTTGAACTAAAACTAACGCCTTCCGTCCGTCTGTCCGTGGCTTAGCTCAGAGACCATTAGTACTAGAAAGGTGTAATTTGGCATGAGTATACATATTAATTACGACGAAAAAAGTAAAATAAAATGAAAAAAAAAAAAACTGTTTTTTTGGGGTACATCTTATACACGTAAATGGGGGATAAATTTTTTTCCCATCTATCCCATAGCGTTGGATAACGTTAGGTCGTTTAAAAACATTGTGGGTGTATGAAAGCCTTTTTCGATTTAGGGATCCGTTGGCGAAATATTAAGACGAGGTTATGCAGAAAAATTTGTCCTGCTTTCATTTTTCACATGTTCATCCTATTCAGCGGAAGCGGGCCGCTCAGAAAATTCGCGGTTTTGAGGCGTTTTTGTTTATTATTTTGGAATTAGAGAGATGAGTTTTTAATATGATGGCCGTTTTATATCACGTTTTTCACGACGTTTATTTTAAATAATATAAGTTTAATTGTCCAAAACTTAATATAGCTCAAATGAAATGATATTTAGATCTAGTTTACACGTATCTTTGCGCTTTAATCGGATCGAGAAAAATGTACGCAACCGTGTATCGAACAGCCGAAATATTAAGATCAAAGTGTGAAATATGACAAATATTTTTTGGAAAATTTAATCGACGCTTTATATTTGTTTAAAATTAATTTGAAAAGAGACAAAGTCGGGATAACCCCCCTTAAGCTTTAAAGTGCAAATTTTTATGAGAGTGTAGTATCCCCCCCCCTGCTGGTTAAACGGTTGTTTATGGATATGTAAAAAAAATCACAGAAGTAGATTATATAATGAATTTAAAAGGAAAACTATCACAGCTAGTAGTCGTGTGAAACTTTTAATCCCCTCTAAACACGACAATGTATGGGCCGTTCTTCTAAATCTATGGGACTAGAAGTTTGGCGCGATCCGTATTAGCAGACCAACTTATAAAATGTACCAGGCAACTACGGAACCCTACACTGTGCGTGGTCCGACACGCACTTGGCCGTTTTTTTATATCTAAGGGATACATTTTTAGTCTTATTTACAATTATAAGGATTTGACCATTTCAGTTATTTTAGGAAATTATTGTATATAATAATATGTATGGGTGATAGAGTTGATGCCGGGCTCGACTGTGGAGGTACCATCATCTTACTCGCAAATCCTCCCGAAGTTATTCGAGGGAGAGTAAGAGAACAGCTCTCAGGCAAAACCAGGTGGCCTACCATTGCCTGGGACCGATGGATGGCGGTATATTCATCCCCAATTGCCGGGCCTCATATAAAACAGACTGGTGACGGGCAGCGGCGTCACTGGTGCAAGGGTTTAGGCACCGCGCTCACCAACCCGTCTGCCCAGCGTGTGTGAGTATGGGCATTTCTTTCAGGAGGACCGCTAAGAGTAGCGAAATCCTGGAAAGGCCTATGTCCAGCAGTGGACGAAACAGGCTGATGGATGGATGGATGGATAATATGTACTTACTATAAGCAACAAAACTAAATAGCATTACTTACAATAATAATAACACCGACTAAAATAAATACATATTGTGACCTTTTCTCGTGCAGCAAACCTTAAATTTAAGAGTTGAAAAATTTAAAATAATACAAGCTCATTTAACTTTTATCCAACTGCGTTAAAGTCTATTTTGCAATGAAAACTTTTGGTTATGGCAGCTCTAAATCTAATATTTGCACACGAGAATAGGTGTCATTATACTCGTAAACTATACTTCATATTTATTTTCGAAGTCTTTGTGCATAGTTTGCACCAGAGCACAAAGAAATGAACAAAATCCAATCCAATAGAAAAGGGAAAATTACGAAATCCAATAATACTTAGTATGTGTTTCAGCTGGCGACCAGCAGGGGTCGGAAGTATTTGAAATTCGATTAAAAAGTTTAATTTTGCGGAGACACGGCAACAATGTTGCAATTCCATACAATTGCATGTCTGATAGGAAAAAGGTCCATATCGATTAGACATTTAAAACTGCCTGTTCCATAAGGAAGCAACAATCTAAAACCGTCAATCACATCTCTCGTGTAATTTTCAGTCACCTTTCACCAGGTACAAATGTTACAAGACTTTCAAGGTTGCATTTTATTGGAACTTTGATAAAATCTCCCTTAAGACCATTGCCAAATGTTCACACGCGAAGGCAATTTGGTAAAATAAAACAACCTTACAATCATACACGTAATACAAATCGATAACAACAAAAAAGTTACGACATAGCCTAGAAAAGTTTAGGTATATACCTAACAAAATGTACGAAGTCCTTGTTCGTACTCGTATTTACATAACATTATTAAATCAAATCAAAAAAGTCAAAGTAAAAGCCTGTAACATTAAATTTGTAAGCTACGAGACAGGCAAGAAAAACTTAGCGCACATAATCAGCACTTGAATCATTACAATGCTATTCTTTTTATTTATTTTTATTTTGACCACCAACATCAAGTACATAAAATAGAGACATTGTTTGAGATATTATTTGTTGTTAGATATATGTCTGGACAGTTATAAGTGGACACAGAATGTACAATAGATACAGCTATTACAAAATAATCACGATTATCAAATAATGTATAAATAGTTAATTACCAAAATGTATAACATAAAAGATGTAAAAAAACCATAAATGGGTTATTTACCTAAAAATGTACATTAAAAAATTTGCTAAACTAAAACGGCCTCGGAATAAATCAATAAAGTAAAAGATGATAATCTGCGAGTATTATTTAAAAGTTATATTATTTAAGGTGGATTTACTAATGTTCGAAACAATATATTTTTTTAAATGATATGTATAGGTATTATCATAAATTAAGTCAAGATTTTGTGTGTGTTCATTGCGTAGCGCTGATAGCCTAAAATTACAATAATTTATATATTGCCCTTGGCGAATTTTCCATCCCAAATATTATTATTGCGGCATATACGAGTAAACACAGAAGGATGCTCGTAGTTAAGGCGCATGAATACGCTAAATTACAGCAACTCGATATGTGTCAGTATACAAAAATCGACGGAAACGACATTGAAATAACATTTACATCAGCGCGTATTGCAAAGAGGTTTGTTACGACGATCGCTGCGTCTCTGGATAGCGCAAAATAGGAGAAAATTATACTTTTCAACAGACGTAATGGACGAAAAAAGAAAGAAGGATGGGCAGAATGTATGGACCCTAGTCTAGGAAGCAATAACAATAAGCAATATGTCATCAGAAAGGTTTCTGTAAATACTACAACTTCTTATGAATACTGAAAAAAGTTATGGTTAAAAAGAAACAAAATCTTATGAATAAGAAAAATTATATTTTCATTGCATTTTAATGGTTCTGAGGTAATAGGCAATAGTTATACATCGTGTTATTATACCGGATGTAAAAAGACACCTTACGTTTACTGAAACCACATATTTTTCTGACCATACTATGTACAGAAACATACGCGCGCAAACAATTAGTTTGCCAGATATTCAATTGTAAACAAAAGTAGGTGGACCTTAATACGCGGAGATAACGAGTTCATCACAACCGATATAATTGTCAGCTCAGCGGATTAGCGAGCGTTCTACAATGGACGTTGCTCGCGTGCGTTAAAATCGTTGGATATCTGTTTATCTATGAAAGGTTTGCGTGGGTACATTTTTTCGTAAAAGTTGTTCAGTATGATCAGTAGAATATGTGGTTTCAGTAAACGTAAGGTTTTTTTTACACCCGGTATAATGATGCGATGAAAAACCATTGTTTATTACCTCAGAACCATTAAAATGCAATGGAAATATAATTTTTCTTATTAATAAAATCTTGTTTCTTTTTAACCATAATTTTTTTCCCACAGTGATTTGAGATTTCATGTTTTACAAGAAGTTGTAGTATTTACGGAAACCTCTCCAATGACATATCGTTTGTCGTTGTTGGTCATTAGGCTCAGATGCCCATTCTCCTTTGTACAATTGTTTTGTAGACCTATAAATTAATTGTCTTTAACATAGTGAAAGAATCATTGAAATCGCTTCAGGCATTCGGAGGAGGTAAGAAAATTCTTGCATAAATCATAGGAAATTTCGATAACTTTCGAAATGTTTGTCAAAAGTAAAGACAGATTTAAAAAAATTAAACATGGAACTTATTTTTTACTAGCTTTTGCCCGCGGCTCCGCTCGCGTGTTATTCGGTTTAACGACATGATATTTTCCGGAATAAAAAGTAGCCTATGTGTTAATTTAGGGTATAAGCTATATTCATTCTAAATTTCATCCAAATCCGTTCAGCCGTTTCAGCGTGAAAGAGTAACAAACATACACACACACACACACACACACACCTTAACTTTCGCATTTATAATATTATTGTGATTAATTTATATATTATATATATTATTTTATTTCTTTTAAGTATTTGGATCAACCGTGTAGGAGGAGTAGGCCTTAAAAGACCGGTCTAATATTGTAGTTTGAGTATATAGGTACATTCACCTTAATCTGTTTCGTTTATAGTTGCTTCTCCGCTGTTATTATTCAAGTTGCTACAGTAAATCGTTAGCGTTTACATGAATAGTTTGAATTGAACGAGTCACGAGTTACGAGTGGCTCTGTAAAGAAACAATTTGTGTTCAGAGTTGCTCCTAGCACAGTTGTTGCAAATTGAGAAATCATGTGACTCCAGGTCCAGCAGGAATAGGAAAGTTTTAGCATCTGATGAGGTGGGTACATACACTAAGTATAGTAGGATAATTTAAGCCAAAAAGTAAAATTAATTTTAATCAACTATGTAAGACATTGGGTTTTCTCAAAACATAGAGTAAACATAAAGTTAATCTTACGATTGTTAAGTACTTGGTGAAACATAATATTGGCATTCTCAGGGGTTCATAAAAATTTATTAATAATCAATTTTGACCGTTCGTTATTTTACCTTTTCATTAAGTCAATAAGATGTCATATAGTCGAAACTACTCGCTATCGAAATATCCTTAAATCCGGGTACATTTTAGTAGAATAACGAAATAATAGTCTCAAAATTGACATTTTATATATAATCCAAAGGTATTTGAGGCATTATATAATGTTTACAAAAATAACGATTGCCTTGGTATACGTCGTTGACTACACGCTTTTTTTAAAGCAAAAACTTCAACAAATGTCAACCGATGTTCCAAGCAATTTCCAGTCATTTGCGTTCATTTGTCTACGTGCAGACCATGGAGGTGAGAGTTATTATAGCACCTAGAAATACATTGTGCATTATTCTTGTGACAACTTAGAAATGTCAAATCGTAGCAGACTGCCTGAGAGGCGGGCGAGGGCGTATTATGCACAAGTATATAGTATAGTAGGCAGATAAACTAATCACAACCGATATCTAGTATAAAAATAAATTATAGTATAGGTCTCCGAACAACGTAACGGTATAAAATATTCTTCTCTGCTCTTACAGTACATGTGACACTGCCTAAGGCAAAGGGAACTTAGCCCATACAACCATGCCAGAGGTTTAATATCAAATACCAATGAGGTTTTTATATAATATTCTCCAATACGTACAAAACAATATCGTGAGCCATCTAAGGGGGTTACAGTTCAACATTATTTTCGGCCAGGTATTGTTTGTGGCTGACGGCGCGCGCTAGGGTACATGCGCGTTGGACTCAGCCTGTCAATGGATGGACTGTTGTGTTGGAATTCGGCACCATAGTTTACGGGGAAATTGATTAATATTTACTGTGGTTTTATGGGTCAAAAGAATTATTTTACCCTAAAATTACTGAGAGCATTGATGGTGATGATAATTTGACTCCACCTGACATTCTAGAAATAACGACAAAAATTACGGAAACTTTTAGAACAAGCTTTTACAAGAAAAAACAAAAATGGCTAACAAAAAAAAGATTGGTAAGTTTATAAAAATAGGTTAGTAGGCATGAGTTTAGATAAAGTAGTGTATAAAACTAACTATACATAACTAGGTATTAAAAGACTCGTGTCTTATTAAAAAACTCGCCTACAGCTCATTTTTGGTCATTTTGTGTTGGTGTACTACACCAATACATGCACTTGCACAAGTTTAAACTAAAAAGTAAAAATATTACTAAAATCTCCTCGTAATCTCCTTCAAATACCTTATTTACATGTAAATAGTTTACGTAGGGGTTTTGGAATACAAATCTTCAAACATTAAATTGTAAGTATGTGCCCGACAAAAATAAATAAACTAGTCTACGATATTCTTTCTCCTCCGAATAAGTTTATATCAAAGGCATTGTATTCATCTCGCTCTATTTTTTGTTACGGTATTCGGTGAGACAGGTGGCTATCGTTAGATCGAATTTAGATTGGATGCTGTTGCTCAAAGAAGATAGACAGAGCGGATAAAAAATAAGCCGAAGGAAAACACGACAATGAAAAGAAAATATGATTGTGTTGCGCTGTGATATTTATTGTTCGCAGGAAATTCTAATGAAGAAAGGGCACATTTTAGTTAATGTTATCCTGCAACAATACCCGAAATGTGCCTTTGACATTTCTAGTTTTTGTTAGTCTGATTATAATGTATTAATTTTTACATTTGACATTTATTAATTACAATTGATTTTTAATTATTATTATTTTATATTTTATGTTTTTCAATAATTTATAGTTTCCTGTATATAAATATAAGGCCCAGGCTGAAAATCGGCTATATGCAGAGCCTGGGACCGTTTTGTCTTCTTTTGCTTTTAATTTGTATTTTTATGTAACTTGTATTATTTTAAGAAGATAAATAAAGCTCTTATTGTTATTTTTTTTTCAAAAGAAAGAGCTTTACTCTGTTTTAAGGGGCCCATACCTCAAAAGGAAAATAAAACGGTCCATCCCCATAGGATCACTTTGTTGTCCGTCTGTCCGTCCGTCTGTCCGTCTGTATGTCAAGACAACTGTATCTCAGAAACGCGTAAAGGTATCAAGTTGAAATTAAAACTATAAACTCAAATCTATAAACCCTTGAAGCTGTGAAAAAATCAAACTTCTAAGTTAACGTAAAAAAAGATACGGCCGTTTATGCCGCAAAAAACGTATATTTTGACACTCTCAAAGGAATCAAAATTTATTGGGTATTTCCCGTTGAAATTAGAAATTTGGCAAGTAATACCGTCTAATACAACAAGTACGGGAAAAATCTTAAAACTGTATATTTGTAATTAAATCATTAAAAAATCATCAAGGTTAAGCAACGGTATGCGCGGTCATAATTGTACGGGTGACCAAATTTTTTGAAGATTTTTTTAAGTATGGAACCCTCGGTGGACTATTCCAACTCGCATTTGTCCGGTTTTTATGGATAAAGATCATTTGGTACAGTCTGGCTAAGCCAAGGCAGAATATTTTATGACAGTTTTTTGTCTACAGTCTGGACCACGTAGTACGTTTGGCATAGTCCTAGAGAAACCTGCTAATTTTCCGGGTTAAAAGTTGCTATTGTTTTAGTCTGGGTTACAGTCTATCTTTCCTGTTGTTATATGGAATGACTAGGACAAGGGATACTATTCTGTGTTTTGTTGAGTTTGAATCTGAAATCTATAAATGTAGTGTGTCTGATGCCAAGGAATTCGGCGAGGTACATCGAAGCAAATGTCGACTCATCCATCGCCCACAGTCGAACACGCTCCATTACCAAGTGCGAGTAAGTAACGCAAGTCATACTGACCGAACCCTGGCTCTGCTTTGTTCAAAAGAAATAAAAGTGTATTTTCTGGATTTATTTAGCTGAGATGGGGCGGTGCGGCAAAAATAAAATTACTTAACGATGGAAGCAGAACCACTCCACCAATTCATCATAAGAAAACATCCTGTATAACCGTTTGAAACGGACAAAAAGTCCGTAAAGTGCACATCACATTGGGTTATAAATTTTCAGGTTCCATCAAATAAAATACTCTTTGATAATTATTAGAGGTCCGTAGTCAATAAGGAACCCTTATAGTTTCGCCATGTCCGTCCATCTGACTGTCTGTCTGTCCACGGCTTAGATCAGACAGTCTTAGTCGTTTGACAATTGAAATCGTACGTTTTAAGCCGTCAAATAAATACGATTGTCCTACACAATTGCAGCGCAGGACGGCGATTCCCGCAAAAAATTTCACACGCTTTGCTTTTCATACGCCTCTGTTTATCGCGTCATAAGAGCCGTGTGATGATAATTCTTTTAACTGTTACTCCTAAAAAGACACATAAAGCATGTTATGAATACGGACAAAAGGTTTATATTTTAAAAGCTAGATAGATACGTTTCTTTATAAAGAGCTTGTAAAAATCACCTGCTTTGGCCCTTCGCAAATTGTCGCATGTGCGAGAATCACCGTCTTGATCATGAAATGATCAATTCTACAATATGGCCACGACACATGCATATTATGTCGCAGTTAATTGTTTAAATTAGACACTCAACTAACACCCTAGACCGTTAATCAAAGAGCGACGTTTAACCAAGTCGCTAAAGTTCCGTCAGACAAGTGAGTGAACGAAACGTTTAACGAGTTGTCCAAACGTACCTAGGCAACAAGACGCATTTCAACTTTGATAGGCTGATTTGATTGGAAAAAAAAGGATACTAAAAAGACATGGCTTGTCTTATGTTTATTCATAAGGCGTAATGCCCACTTAAGTGGTGTGGCGTAACATCGATAGGTTCAAAGGCCACCTTTGCACGGCATATTCTACCCAACCGAAATGAAAGAACATGCCTTGCATTTTTTTTGTTTTATGGTTCTTTAATTAGAAAAAAATAAAACCTGCTCTGCTACAGAACATAAATGTTTCGTACATTTGTTTGCAAGTTTTACTAACAACATGTTAACAATTGCACCAAAGACCAAATTTGAAATAAATAACCACTGAACACAACAAACCAACGTTGTACAACGTTTGTCAAAAAGTAATCTGCTATTGTCATGACGCTATCTTGTTTTACATTACTTAACCAACACGCCGGCTTTCGGTAAGACAGATTGTTAAACGTTTTAGACGATGCTTTATTTAAATCAAAATACGTCGATCTTTAATTAACGGTCTAGGGTGTTAGTTAACTGTCTGATTTAACCAACTAACTGCAACACATACATAACGAGGAATTATGGTAAATATAACTGACGACATGTATCATAATTCATATTATTTGTTTCGGGTATTAACGGTAAAAAATAGTATTTAGCAAAATCTAAGTGTTCGGTTATTCCATATTTTTTCATGAATATTGAGCTTATATTTTCAAGGTTTTATTCAAATACGTTCTTATCTCAAAATGTTGACCTTAAAAATATTGTACCTAGAACATTAACAATATTCGTATTTCACTTGAACAATATTAAGTTTCGACTATTTGTATTTACAAATAAATTTGATGAGCCATTTAGCAATTTCCATGAAATTTAAAATTGCAAATACATGAAAATCATATTAATGAATATAAAGTTAAATAATAATTACTCTCTGTACCTATATGTAGACTAGTAATGTATGATAATGATAAGAGACGTTTAAATAAATCAAGGTCACAATTTAGCAAGACAACCAATCTGTTAAGAAATCAAACCAACGTTAAATACATTGATAATTTCAGCTAAATATAAACAATCAATGTTATTATGTATGTCACCGGTAATACATTGGTACGGAAATAAAATTGATTGTTTCAGCTGAAATAAATTGAATACTAAATTTTCTTTCTTCTGGATTGCACATTACTTTTACATATATTTTCTTTTGATACTATATTTTATTTTTGTAACGAAAAGCGTAACATATTTGTAAATATTTTGAATAAAATAAAAGAAAGTCAATGCAAGTTGAGAGTTCCGTACTATACTTAAAAATAGCATGTCAGTGGCAGACTTGTTTTTTTTTACAAAAGTAGCGATACTTGCTTTCAAAGTGTAACAAAAACTTAAAAATTGCTATTATACAGTTGTTTGTTATTTACTCGCATTGATATGAAAAATGTTTAAATATGCAGATTTGTATACTCGTCGTTTAAAAATAAAATACGTTATTTGACAATTGAAAATATGACAGCCAAAATTGTTTTGTAAATTACGAAGTAGATAATACATGAATATTCATAACATAATATTGTTAAAACTCACTTGAGCTGACATTCTAAATTATTATTAAATACCGGTTTTAAAACTCACGTATTATTATGGTTGACTATATGCCAACTGTTTCACCGATACAATTTCGGCATTCTCAAGGCGATTGTCGTTATTACAAACCGAGATACTGGTGGCGGTACTAAAATAACATTTTCGCGGTAACGAAACAAGTTGGCTGGATTGACTGAACACTTAAACAACATCCATCCAAAAATATCCTTTACGGTTGAGTGTGAGAAGGATGACAGATTAGCATTCTTGGACGTGCTAGTCATTTGTGGACCCAACGGTCGTTTGGAGCATACTGTTTAAGAAGCCAACATACACGGATGAAATTGTGTAAATCGTATTCAAATTCATTGTCATGTGGCACTCAGCTGAGCAAATTAGGCCTTTTGACAATTGAAATCGTACATTTTTGGCTATCTGATAAATACGATTGTCTAGTTTTGTAGTTGACAACCAAAAACGTACGATTTCAATTGTCAAACGGGCTAATTTGATTAGTCGAATATGACAATTGAATTTGATGACGATGGTCTTACACAATTGCACCTCAGTACCTAAAAGTAGATTGCCATGACCACCCTTCTCATCTTGTGTCAGTGCCTCGTACTTTAATAAACCGAGCGTTGCGGTTATGAGACTCACAATACGTGAATGCGGAACTAGCCCACGTAAGAGATGTACTGGATGGAGGAATGGTTATAATTGGAGACAGAGTAACCGGTTTGCGACTCCACCAATCCACTATCGCCCTTAAGTGGTTGAGAGGGCTGCGATATACTTGCCCTTTGCGAAGGGCGTAACTGATAAGATCGGACACCTGCTTCAATGGAGGTACAGTGTGAAAACTATCTTTCGAGCCCCTACCAAACTACGGCACTGGTTGAGATCTCCAAAGGATCGAGAACATCTCAATACACCGGGAGTTTATAAAATTCCTTGCGATTGTGGCAAAAGCTACATAGAAGAGACCAAGCGCGACGTGACCACAAGACTCTCCGAACATATTCGGTCCATGAAGAAACCCGACATTAACGGGTCAGCAGTAGCACAGCATGCACTAAGTTCGGCTACGACCCACTACATCCCTTTCGACAAGGCTTCAGTATTAGTGAAGGAAAAATTCACCATTCCTCGCAAAATACACGAAGCCATCGAGATAAGTTGTCATGCCAACTTCAAGAGAGATCGTGGTTGGCAGCTGGCTCCGTCTTGGAAACCGGTTATCGATGGATTGAGAAACTTTAGGACAGTGCCCAGTGATAGTGATGACGTTGTTAGTTCGGTTTGTTTAATTAACGACTCTAATAATTAACAATTAGAACCATGTGCATCGCCAAACCCATCTCTATCGATGAAGCAGCCGACTGTCAGCGCAAGGGCCGCGCGCGCAGCTCACCGATCTGCGCGGTGGCTGCCAGTGGCCGTGTGACAACGTCGGTCGGCGAATGCCGCGTCGTCGTCATCCTAATAACGACGAATGCCGAAATTGTCTCGGTGAAACAGTTGGCATATAGTCAACAATAATAATACGTGAGTATAAAAACCTGTATTTAATAATAATTTAATATTCATAACCCTTCGAACCTTGAATGTAGTTGATAATTATAGTTGCAAAATACATCGATTTATGTACGCGGGTGTGCCGAGTGTGGACTATGACTTGCATTTCATAGTTCACACTCGGAACACCTCTCACACCCCCTTGGGGATTTACGTCGTGACGATATGATTATGTATTTTAAAAGTATTGTACAAAATGAAAATGACATTATATATTCTTATAAGTTCACTAGCACACGATCGTTTTCTGGACTTTACTTTTGGATTATTAGTTTCAGAACCTTATCCAAGAGATTATCTCTAAGCTGAGGCAATTATTTTCAATTGCACTCCGCACAACGCCAACTCTGAAGACGGTAGTACTTAAGACTTTCGATCGTTTTTCCATAACTGAGACTCGTCGCTTCTTTGAAACATAACCACAATAATAATCGTAAGAAAAATATATTTTAAGTACAACTAGCCTTTCGCCTGCAGCTCCGCTGCGTTTATTTAATTTCTTCCCTGTTTGAGACCTAGGCGTTATTTTATCAACACTCCTTGTAGCGTATTATGTTGATCAGAGTAATTAATTACGATGTTAATTAAATAAAATTAATTAAAACTGCATTCAACTTTTGAGTGGATTTCAAGTTAAAACTAAACATACAATAGATTTTCGGTGTACAGAAACGACTTTCTTACTACTTTATTATTGGTAGATACACCACTATTTGGAGGCACAAGTTTTATCTTTTAGTTATTGTTAGGTCCAATTAGGGAATATGAAACCAATTGATTCGAAATGGAAACCTTATGCTATGAAGGATCACTATTACTTAATACAGGATTTGTTGACGGGCCAATTTGTGAGATATAAATGTCAATCGATAAACCTTACTACGTTTCAGAAAATAGTCTGACGAAGAGATGAGATTATAAGAATAGTATCGGGTGTAAATAGTCAGTGAAACCAAATGAACTATGGATCATACTGAATAACTTTTCCAATAAAAATTTCCCGCGCAAATGAAGGTAAAATTTCACGTGCCTTTTTAACATTTACAATAGATTCTAAAATTTTTATTTATTTGCGATGCTGTTTCTTTGGGAAGATTGTTCAGTATTTTTTCAAGATACCATTAACTTTGCACCTGGTCTGAGCCAATACCTTGAGCTTTTTAAATGGAAGCTGGGGTGGCAAGCGTGTATGAGAATCGTATTCAACTGACAACTTTAAAACGTACAATTTCGATTGTGAAACTGCTATTCGGCTAAACAATTAAGCGGTTTGACAATTGAAATCGTACGATTTTAGCTTTCAAATTAATACGATTGTCTTACACAGTTGCACCTCTGTTTTACCTGGTTTTGTATAATGAAGTAAGAGACAAAAGAACTATCACTGATGAATGATGATCAGAAATTATTCAAACTCAAATCGCTGTGCATCGCACAGTATAATAATTATTTAATTCGCTATTTTACTTAACAAAATATTTGGCAACTATTTTTCACATGTGTCTATTTATCTAACTTTATTTTAAATGAAGGAAATTCAGCATTTTTAGTTCAAATAAAAAGTTTAGGAAAAATTGTAACGGAGTTTCGAGGAATTCGGTAGCTTTTGGAGTAGGTACATATGAACGTTTCATCGCAAAGTTTCGACAGGGTATTTGCTCTCGTCTCGTTCGTAACATGCCGTTTACTTTGTGAACTTCTCAAAATCATTTTATTACTTAATGTTTGCGTAATTTTGTAAAAATGTCGGGTATAATAAAATTAAAGATGAACAATCTTAATTCGTTTCTTATACACAAAATAAAAATATATACAACCAGCGGCAAAAGAGAACTTAAAAGTCTGACTAGCACTGAAAAATAAGGCCACGATATTAAATACAGATAAACTGTGTTCAACACAGTTTAGTATGGCGACGGCTCCAATAGCATTATCTGTGTCTAAGAGTCAGCCAATCACGGCTGGCCATGTGTCGCATGACACACAGTATATACCAATCATAAGCCTTTTGACCTTTTGAGTCTCTGGTACAATTTTCGAATGACACTTCGTCAGAAACACGACCGTCTTCAATGTTTTTTTTTTCATTTGCCGATTACAACAGATTTTATGACTAAAGTTATATTTTGTTTTTATTAGCTTTATTAATTATGTAAATAGGATAGTATTATAATTAAAACATAATAAAATATTTATTATTGATGTAAATTTTTATCGTGCTCATACTGACGTTACTGTTTACTAACAGTTAAGGAACTATGCCTAAAATAAAATAAAAATGGTTTGTTTTGGTCCTTGATCCATATCATGTATCTAATATATTATATACCTATATAGTCGTCATCATGCGACTGTTTATAAGTGATAACTACAGATTTTTAACCTTCAAAGTAATTATAATATTATTAAAACTCACGTGAGCTGACATTCTTAATTATTATTAAATACCGGCTTTAACACTCACGTATTATTATTGTTGACTATATGCCAACTGTTTCACCGAGACAATTTTGGCATTCTCAGGGCGAGTGTCGTTCTTAGGACGACGACGCGGCGTACACTGACGTTTTCACACGGGCACTTTGGCCAACAGTTGGCATATAATCAACAATAATAATACGTGAGTGTTAAAGCCGGTATTTAATAATAATTCAAAATAATTGATGAATATATTTATGAAATACTGGCTAATATTCTTGGCTTGCTGGAACTTCGAATACTGAATAGAAAATCACTTCACTATTTCACAAGGCAATAAATTTGACAAACACAAAGATATTACTTGCGATTTTTGGCACTTTGTGAAACATCACCATGAGTTAATGAAAAGTACTTGTACTGCTTCCCAAAATACAATTCAAAGCAATTAATAAAGTTTCGGTCGGGCCTGTTATCGAATCACAGAAACTAATTGACTTGAAAAATGTATTGACCAATTGCTTATGCCAAAATTATTTTACATGTAATAATAAAATTTACAGACTCAAGGCATAGCTATGGATAGTACTTTATCATCTCTGACTTTAAGCAACACATAATATAATATAACTTATAATTTCGCCAAATCCGTCCGCCTGTCTGTCTGTCCTTGGCTTAGCTCTGAGACTCTCAGTACAAAAAAGCTGTAATTTGGCATGAGTATATGTGTACATATTAATAACGCCGACAAACTGGTAAAATAAAAGATATATGCCAACTGTTTCACCGAGACAATGTCGGCATTTTCGAGGCGAGTGTCGTTCTTAAATGCAACTCTGAATTAAAGAAAGTAATATAATCGAATAATATACACGAAATCAGAATAATAACAAAAAAAATGTTAACCCTAGATCTAGAGCTATAGCTAGATCTTTATTACATCAGTCACAATTCTAAAGAACCAAATTCAAAAAAGTGAGCGAGGACTTTGGCTAATTTTTACGTAAAGTAAGATTAGAATTTTGTATTATCATTTACTAGCTGAAAACCATAACGAACAAAATTCATTTAAAAATGCAAATAGCAAGAAAATAAAATGCTTTAATGCATTAAAAAGTTAATTTTAAAACTGTTCGATCAAACTACTGGTATGAATTAATACTGTTGAGATTATTATCCATCACAACTGAATTTAATCCAATTTCCATTGTTAAATTATTTGACATAAGTACCAACTTTCTTAATTAATTTTACATTCTTGGACTAATGCAATTTATCGTGACTTTTATAAATAGAAAGTAATTATTTCCCATTTAGAAAAAAAAATACTGTATATTTTAACTAGCTAACAACTCAAAGGAAATTTACTATTCATTGTTGTATTTAATTACTCACTTATTTGATTTAGATTTGTTATTCAGTGCTTGCATGTATAAAGTTATTTTTTATGAGTAAATGCTTTATATAACCCGCATTATTAGAGAAAGGAATGTAAAATGGCGGCTGGTACTGGTATTGCATTGTCATAAGTCAGCATAAAAAGTTGATTCTTCATTTTTTAAATTAATTACTAATATATTCGGTGTTAAGTGTGAAGTGTAAGTATACCATACGTATAAATTAAATAATATTGCTATAATTTTACACACATTTTGTGAAAGTTTTCAGGCAAATCTAGGCTATTTTTCTGCATGCTGTAGGAAAGTGTGTGACAGAGATAGAATGAATGAATGTGCGAGTGAGAGTGAATGATTATGAGCTCTATTTATGATTTTTAATGAGCTACTCATATAATTACATTAAAACCCTTGAAAAGGCGAAACTAATTGGGAAATGATACTTTAAATTAGTTTTAAATAAAATAAAAGTGTTTATTTTAGTAAGGAATTAGAGTGCAATTGATTTTTCATTCATTTTTTTTAAATAGGTCCTACACAGTAAAATAACAATTCTCACCTAAAAAGTGTCTCTTTTAAAACTCAAAAAAGATACAGGCAACTGATATTATAAATATATCTACAGGAAATACAAATTTGTGCATTGTAGCGTTAATGACCTACAAATTAAAGGACTTTACTTTTATTTCAAATGAAAATTCGCTTACTAAACCACGAACATCACCATTGGAATTCACAGTCCTTTGAAAGTTAGTGCCATCACTGCTAATTTTGATTCAACTCAAACATAATGTTTCCTTTACAAAAACATTTCACAAATGACTCCGCATTCAACTCCAATTTTCAATATTGCTGACAGTACAAGTATCACGGATAACTCGTTTAATTAATTCAGGTTGAAAATAAATGTAAATGACAGCAGTCGGTTTCAGATTCAAATATAAAAATTATAAATTTTTTCGAACATAATGAACTAGAAACTGGACTATGTTTATACATGTATATAATAAATAACAAAAAATGTATAACAGGTATAACAGACAACAAGTGATGATACCATTTGTAACATAGAGCAATATTCGTGTCGAAATCCGAACTATGACCAAAGTTAAATATTTGTTTTCTGTTACTAAGTTTTATGCGAATGTATGACTAAAACTTCTACTGGAAATTTATTGGAAGCGTTTTTTAGGGCTAAGAAACCTTCCTCAACTTTGGACAAGGCAGTAATTTTTACTGATTGTTCTAATTTCGGAAAGTTCTTGCTGCCACTCCAAGAACATCAAACTGTCAGCCGCAAACTCGAATTCGATAAATATTCAGATAAACTCTCCTAAGAACCATTTCCTGGTGGATAACGTTTATACGGTATAATGTTCCATACCAACAAAAAAAATATCTGTATGTCTTAACTCTTGTTTGTCTCTTTTACACCACTTTTTATACGCATCTACTTAAATTCAAGTTGTTTCAATTGAATAGGAAAGTCTTTACGTTACTTGTTATTTTGTTCGATGTTTGCCCAGCTGGGGCAATTCACGAAGTATTCGAAGGTTTTAGCCATCTGACAACACTTGGAAGAAGCATTAAATGACTCATGACAAAGCAGTTTGTATTGACCCACCGAGTGACTGAGTTCAGCCTTATCAACTAAATCTCTTAACCAAGACTGAGAATGCTTAGCGAGGTCGTACAAGAGATAAGCAATGTTGATACACAACACTCTGATCAAAGGAGATAGTCTGTAAGATGTACATAATTTATGTTCTGTTAAGTAGATACTGAATTCCCCTTACACATTTCTTTTTGCTCGCGTAGAGTTTGTTTGTTCTTCAGCCAATTTCGAGACATCAATATGTACGAGTATCATCATATAAAAATAACAACCATTGAATAAACGAGCGCCAAGTTTGTATAAATAATATTTAAAAGGCAAATATCTACACGCAATCATGAACAAATTATTCTGCCTACGCTTTAGGTTTCTAAAATTTACTTTTGTTATTTCAAGTTATTTTGCTAAACGTTATAAAAACCAACAAGATTGAAACATGTTCCAGGCAAAAATTATTTTTAAATTTGAAAATCAAGCAAAAGTAAATGTCACTGCCATGTCATTACAAGGTGAGCTAACATCAATCAACACTATCGGTGATGCTCAGGAACAAAAACAGACGAAAATAAGGACTTTTAGGAAAAAAACTTTCATTATAGTTGCATGTATTGAAGGGAAACCAGCACAAGGTTATAATCACTAGGAAGGGTGTGATTGTTTACCTGAGAAGGAGACGTTTTGTAGTGTCGCGCACGCGAGCGTTCGCGGTTACATTAGCGGAGCGGGCGGCGGCGCGGCAGAGGGGCGCGAGCGGCGCGTCTGGCCGCGTTTGCCAGGCGAGTGTGACTGCCGCAGCCACCGCCGCCGCCGTCGCACCGGCTTCCCCGGGCGCGTTTATCATCCACAACATGCCACCGCATGCACTCGATGCGATAACGATCCGAAATTCGAAAATTGCCTGAAGTCATTCAGTCATATCAATTTTACTACCGATTAATCAGTCGTTTTATTTATCATTTACGTAAATATTCCATTATTAACAAGTGTATTTTGGTTGGACCCTATTTACATGGAATATGAAATTTATCCATATTATCCAACTATGCCTGTTGACCTAATTCTGATCGATACTATCTCGAGAGACTCTAGACTTTAAATATGTGCACCGAATCATAGCTAATTTAATTATGTCGTATTTAGGTAGGCACGAAAGATTCTTAATTAATTAAATAGAGATAATTAAGAAAAGATATATGTATTGGGCCTTAGTAACTAAGCCCTGGTTATTTCAGATGTCGAGTATATTTAAAATCTGTGGTTCATATTTTAAAGGCATGGAAAACAAGACAATCAATCAAAGGAAGCCAAAAATTCAGCTTTCAAAACAATACATCTCATATTATGATAATGGCTTATGATAAAATTAGGGTTTTTAATAAATATTTCATTATTTGTTTTCTCAAGGTAAGCTCTAACGTTGTTGTAACATGTCCTTGTTAAAATCTCATCTACATAACACACTCGGGCTTAAAGCAATTCATATAATGTTACAGCAATTAAACTGTGGAACTGATTACTGCACGGTATTCGCGACTCTTTCAACATCAGCCTTTTCAAGAAAAAGCTAAACGAGCGCTACGTCTCGCTGTCATAGTAAAAAATAGGTAGATAAAAGTATATACAGTATGTGAATTAATATATTTTTCATCACTAATGCTTTGAAAGCAAGTCATATTTTTAAGGGGAAGTGGGCGTTGGAAAATGCAAATTTATACTCGTTTTTCAGAAAACCAGATCTAAATACAGAACTGAAGAAAATACGTATTGTTTTCGAGGATATGAGAAATCTTTTGATTATCTCAAAATCATGATTTAAATTTTTCGCATAAAGGAAAAAAATCCTAAAGAAACCTCTAAAAATTGTATTTATCACGTTTTTTGCCTGTAATGTGGATCGCATTATTACAAAACTTAATACGAATATTTTGTTTATACTTGTCCATCTTTTGCTACAAGTTTTTTTAAATCCATCCATCCATCAGCCTGTTTCGTCCAGTGCTGGACATAGGCCTTTCCAGGATTTCGCCACTCTTGGTAGTCCTCCTGGAAGAAATTCCCATACTCACACACGCTGGGCAGGCGGGTTGGTGAGCGCGGTGCCGAAACCCTTGCACCAGTGACGCCGCTGCCCGTCACCGGTCTGTTTTATATAAGGCCTTGGGGATGGATATACCGCCATCCATCGGTCACAGGCAATGGTGGGCCGCCTGATTTTGCCTGACAGCTGTTCTCTTACACTCCCCCGAATAACTTCGGGAGGATTTGCGAGTAAGATGGTGGTACCTCTACAGTCGAGCCCGGCATCAGCTCTACCACCTTCAAGGCTCTCTACACTGCCCTACAGCCACTAACTACTAAGTCCTTCTCTTTTTATTTAGTTATTCTGTAAGTATTTGATGTATATTATTATGGAAAAATGTGACTTTCAAATTAAAGGTAAATATGCTAAATGAAACGTTACAAGGACGTTTAAGAGTAACACAATAACTAAATTGGTTTTATCTTTAAAACGATCACACTGGCCAGTAAGACAGGATAACACAAAAAAGCACTTGAAAAAAAAAATGGCGGCAGTAAATTTTTCTTGTTGAAAACGTTGTTGCAGGCATATTTTTTAAGTTTTCTCACATGAGTGATGAAAAGTAGAGTGTTCAACACGAGTGTAAGTGATCAGTTGCACCCTCGAATTATAAGCGCCAAATATCCCGGGTGCTATTAATTGCTTACTCACTTACGTCCCTTGTTATAGTACTCGTACTGTCCAATAGGTTTATATTTATTTATTTAGTACACTTTTGTATTGATTTGTTAAGAATATATATTTTTCTAGTACACGTATTAATGATTACTTATTTTTTTATGTATCTTTGCTTTTGAGGTTAGCTGGAAGAAATATATTTTTATAAATGAACTCACCTGTGAACGTACATATCTTTTAATTTACTATGTGCTTAGAATGTGTCTTTTTCGTGAATAAGACCAAAAAATAGAAAGGATGATTTAATACACAGGAATCTTTATCCCGGGAAACTCACGAGGGGCCAGCAGTGCCAATAGATTATAAATATAAATTATATATATGATAGATATGTTTTAGATTATTATAAGTTTAAGTGACAAGTGATGAATGAAGTGACCATTCACAATCGAATGCACATTTTTATTTTTTAATTTACGTAAATTCAATTTATTAATGAATGTTTATATGACCTACCTTGTATCACGTAAGCTGTTATAATGTGGCCAATAAATGATGTCTATGTCTATGTGTAGATATGCTAATAGAATTTTTGCTGTTTAATTTAAAATACACATTATATTGGGATACTTTGTAGTAGAATAAAATTTTACCGTTGTGAGAGTAAAAGCTTACTACTTTCAGTAGTTTATGTAGGTGAATTTACGTATTTAATAGTAAAAGCATCTTACAGCTGTAAAATATATTTCTATTAGTATCTCATTTATTGTTTATGTTCAGTTAGACGGTGTATTTTAACAAAACAATAAGCATATGTCTTGAATTTTATGTTATTTTGCTTCTAGATTCTGCTGACTTTACGAGTAGCTATTACCTATAGCTGGAACTTT
Organism: Ypsolopha scabrella; assembly: GCA_910592155.1. Classification (NCBI taxonomy): domain Eukaryota; kingdom Metazoa; phylum Arthropoda; class Insecta; order Lepidoptera; family Ypsolophidae; genus Ypsolopha; species Ypsolopha scabrella. Next base: position 17,116,552 of record OU342964.1, on the reverse strand, counting down.
ATCATAAACAGCATGTAATATATTCCTTCAACAACGGTTTTCCTAAAACATTACATTTGTTTATTTATGTAGAATGGTATGTTCGATAAAACAATAAAACATTATTTTCTATGTATTCGGCCATCGGTATGGGGCCGGCCGTCATCATTTGAATAATTTTTAGAATTCCATACCTCTTTATTACCATCTGTCTTTCCGTCTATGTACGTCAATGCATTTTTATCAGAATTGACTAAAATAATTAAATTGATATTGAACTGAATCGTACAACAAATTGAAGCCAACGAAATGGTAAAAAAACATCACGAAAAATTTTTTTAAGGGTTTCTCCCATACACGTAAATTGGGGATGAATTTTCTTTTCTCGTCTATCCCATAGTGTGGGGTATCCTTGGATAGGTTGTTAAACAAAGTAATGGGTGTGTGAAAACCATTTTTCGATTTAGGGATCCCTTGTCAAAATATTAAGCTTTAAAGTGCTAATTTTTGTTAGAGTAAAGTGTCCCCCAACTGCCGTCTAAACGGTTATTTATGAATATGTGGAAAATTCACAGAAGTCGTATTCAATAAATAAAGTCAAAATTCAATAATGGCAATATATAAATCAAAATACACTATAAGTTTCCGGAATGAATATGAAAAAATACTATTAAAGGTACAAAATTAATTTATTGTTTTTCAAAATAATCTCCCTTGGCGTCTATGCACTTTTTCATTCGATCAAACCAGTTTTGAAAACTTTTGTGCCACTCCCCTGTGGTGACCTCTGAAACGTGTTTTTCATACTCCTCGACAGCCTCTTCTGGTGATGAAAATCGTTGACCGCGTAATTGGTTCTTAATTTTTGGGAACAGAAAAAAGTCACAAGGTGCCCGGTCGGGACTGTATGCAGGATGACTCATGAGTTCTACATTTTTCGTCTTCAAAAAGTCGTTTGTCTGTCTGGCCGTGTGAGAACTAGCATTGTCGTGGTGCAGGATGATACGGCGTTTACGGTTATTTTTACGGAGTTCGTCAATAACTTCCGGCAAACAAATGGTCGTGTACCAGTCACTATTCACGGTACGACGATTCTCTAAAGCAACAGTAGCCACGTGTCCAGTTTTATTAAAAAAAGAAGCAATCATCCGCTTAGATGCACTTTTCACGCGCGCCACTTTGGTTGGTTTCGGCTCATCTTGAAAGACCCATACGCTCGATTGCTGCTTTGTTTTGGGATCGTAGCAATAAATCCATGTTTCGTCACCTGTTACTATGTCCCACACCAAATTTGACGCACCTTCGTTGAATCTGGTAAGCATGGCACTGCACCAAGTGACGCGGTCCGTTTTTTGAGCCTCGGTCAAGTTGTGTGGGATCCACCGCGAGCACAGCTTTCTCACACCCAAATGTTTGTGTAGGATTGATTGTATTTGACTCATGCCTATTTCTAAGGATGCGCGAATTTCATGGTAGGTCACATGCCTGTCTGTTTCAATCATACGGCGCACAGCATCGATGTTTTTGTTGGTCACAGCGGTGTACGGCCGACCATCGCGAGATTCGTCACTGAGATTGATACGACCACGCTTGAATTCTGCAAACCAGCTATAAACAGTCGTCTTGCATGGTGCTTCATTGCCAAAAGCTGTTTCAAGCCGAGCGATGCTCTGTTGAGCTGTCAAATTACACTTAAAATCGTAGAAAATCATACTACGAAAATTTTCCCGTTGAATCCATGTTGATGCAGACACACAATTTTTAAATGGCGCCACAAGGTAAAAACAAAAGACAGTCAGATGAAACAAACTGCATTCTACAGCCAAAGAGTTCTATTTTCAAATGTTGCAATAAATTTTTAAATATTGTTTATGTAAGTGGCCAGTTCCGGAAACTTTTAGTGTTACCTATGTATATATAATGAAGTTAAAAGGAAAACTATCACAGCTAAGTACAGGTCGCAGCAAACTTGTAGTCCCCTCTAAACAAGACAATGTATGGGCCGTTCTTCTAAGTGTATGTGACTAGAAGTTTAGCGCGATCTGTAATAGTAAACCAACTTATAATACATTCACTGACTGATTGATCATGAAAAACAAGTTCCTGATAACATACAATCTTGAAATTCAGCACAAATTACCCCCAATACGTGGTTGGTGTGTATTTTAGCACAAGGGAAAGAATAAATTCGAAAATCAATAATTTCCGATTCTAGGTGGAACAATACTTGACAAACTTAATTTAGCAAATCAGTTTGTACCTATTTTTATTTTTATTCAATTGCAATACAATTCTTTCCCACACATGACCGCTTATTCATAACATATATTTAAGGCACTACCTCAATAAAATTGTCACTTTTTGAAGTTATTTACCTGATTTTTAGAAGTAGCAACTAATTTGATAAATTAGTATATAAATACGGGTACCTTTTTCTAGTTTTTTTTGAATACAGAAACGCGATTGCGGAATTTTCGCTCGATAGAAATAATTATTGAAATGAGGTCTTTTTCCACACTTTTTTTCATAGTATGCGAAATAGGAATGACATGTAGACCCGAATGATATTTTATTAGATAGATTTTAACAATATCTAAATTTTATGAATGTGAAATTTTGATAACTATTTTAGTTAATTTTATATTAATTTAATAACGATTTTTTGCATTTTTTTCCGGAATCCGTCCCTCTCTCACTGCGGGTCGTTCTGCATGGAGTAACAGTGACCGTTGAAAAATTCACATATCACCGCGTTTTGTTCGTGTTTCCCCTACGCAAATTGGCATCTCTTGAGGGAGTTGCTTGGTAAATACACCCCATTCCTAGGCAGCTCAAACATGTTCGGTTATATGTAATAATGTATGTCCCATTTCTTTACGGTTGTGTAACATGATTATGGTCGAAGAATTTTTCTTGGAAATATGGAATATTCTAGAAGTCACAAGATAGTTAATTACTTGTAGTTGTCGAAAGAAATGTTTGATAATGTATCCTGGTGAATATAGTTCTAGCATTTATTGTTGTCTATCAGTGTTAATTATAATATTTTCAGGATTTTTTTACTGGGATAATTAATCCTTCGTGTATCAAATTAGGTATGTGGATAAGTAGACGAAACCATGGATATGAAATAAGTTTTGAAAAATAGATAATGCACTATAATCTTTGGTTGCAAGACAAGTTTCACGATCACTCAAGATTCAACATTAGTAGTTTATGATGTTTGAAAATCAGTAAGTTATTTAAGACTCATTTTGTTGAATGATTGACAGCTTGGAAGGCAGAAAATAGTGTTTGGAGGCTAAACTACAAACATGGTTTGTAAGCAATTATATTCATGGCATATTTGCTGAATGATTTCTTGATTTATGACAAAACGATCACTTAATCGTTGATTGCATAATCATTATTGTATTGCATGTTGTCTTGAACCGTATGGTAGATTAAAGTATTTATAGCAATAACTTTGTTGTAGTTTTATGTTATAAATCCTCATAGGTTGAGAATGCTTACATTCTGTTTTGTTATGATTTATTTTGCTTTGTAAACGTACCTACTGCTTGGTCCAAAGGACATTGAGCTTAGTACGAGAGGTCTTAGGGTCAAACTCTATTGTTTTGTTTCGGTATTGTTCTTTGTTGTTAACATACATTCGTGAAGTAAATATCGCCTCAATTTGATTTGACTAAGAAATTTTCAAAATATGCTCTTATTCTTAATTTAAATTTAAATATTCTAAATTTAATATTTTCGAAAGGTTTTTCATTAGAACTTACAGTATGCCTTAAAAATCGTTTTTGCCAATGTAAACAAGGCAATATAATAAGTATAATACCCATTAAATAGTGGCCAAACAATAAAAGCCAAAAAAATACCATCAATCCTTACCAAAAACAAAATAATAACAAAATTCCTTAACCTACATTTTTTAAAGTGGAAGCAAAACAATGAAAATTTTAAATGAAAATATGAATTCATGCGGTGTTCCCGAATGTGAAGTGGAAGTCTTAGTCCACAAGTACATACACATCCAAATTTCACGACGACTATAGTTGCGTTGAGAATACTACAATTTATAAACAAAGCGTATGAATTGAGAGAGAAAAATCAATGCAAATGTTAAAACAATATATTCCGCTTTTTTGTTTAAAACCCACGTTTTGAAACACCGCTACCGCATTTTCAATTTTCTCAAGGGTTTATACGTTTTATTTCTTCTACCGTCTGTATGGTTTAGTGGTTCGCACGTTTCGACCACTTGTACCTGGAGGTCACGGGCTTAAATCCCGTAGGTGCATATTTTGGTTGGTATGTTGCTGTGGGTTTATATTTGTACTCCAAGCACCACCCATCATGTTGGGACGTAATATATTATATAGGTGAAATTAAATCAACCGACCAAATTCATACTGGAGACTCGGTTAATGATCAAGAACTAGGTTCTTGGTAGAAGAAATAAAACGAATAAACCCTTGAGAAAATTGAAAATGCGGTAGCGGTGCTTCAAAACGTGGGTTTTAAACAAAAAAGCGGAATATATTGTTTTAACATTTGCATTGATTTTTCTCTCTCAATTCACACGCTTTGTTTATAAATTGTAGTATTCTCGACGCAACGTGTATAAATGAAGTATATTTTTTTGCACGAAGGAGGAATTGCATCATTCAAAAGTTCGCGACAATGTGAAATGGCTCATGCACTATAGGAATTAAAAGCACATTTCCTACTATCAGTTGTCAGATTCTCCCTCGTGCAAAAAAATATACTGGTTTAGTGCCTTAGTGTAACCACCATGAGTGAGAAAAAAACGGGTTCTTTTAGGAGATCCGAAAAAAGTGGAACCGCGTAGACTAAAAGCGGAAAGCGCATCCGTTGTCAAAAAGACGGGGTAAAACGCGGAACAGCGGTGTATCTGGCAACGCTGTATAAACCTGTCATTTATAAAAGGTGCTGTAAAAATATCTGCCACGGCTGCAATAGTATTGTGTATGCACCTATAGATTACAACAGTGAAGAAATTTTGTAGCCCGGAATAGTTATATAAGTTTGAGAAAATAAAGTAGATAAATAAATTTTTACTTTATTCCGCATAAAGTGATTCACAAACTACGAGCGATGTGTCGCTTCATCAATGAAAATAATTTCTATCTCTTTTCAACTGTTTTGTGTTATAACAGGACGGTTTCATGCAAGTAAATCAATAATAATTCTATCATACATTTTTTTTGTATGAAAAATTCATGACGTTAGGTCAATAAAATATTGTTACTATTGTAATCTATATACACAATACACTCTCTCGTTACAGCCGTGGCAGATATTTTTACAGCACTTTATATACTATGCATTCTTTAAATAGTCATACGCATTAGACGGATTCCATCGAATGATGTATGAGAAAACGATATGTCAAAAGCAAATTTAAAGTATTAAAAAATTTCTTCTTGCAATTCTTATAGCGCAGTCAAAACACGGAAAGCCTTTTATCGAAGCTTCGATGTCTATCAATCCGTCCATCCGTGTCATCATTCACGAACGGCAAGCTAATTGAGCTTTGATACATTTGGCACGTACGTGCAAAATTGTATTGGGAAGCGACTTTTGAATACCACATTAGGTTACAGAATTGGGTCTTAGTAACCTACAACATATCATTGTGATTTGGAAAGGCTTATGAATAAATTCATAATCGGATAGCTCAATTGTGAGCAGTCACCCGGTAAGCGAGAGATCCTGGACTTGAATCCTGAATCAGAGGAGATTTATTTTTCTTCTGCAATGATATACAATAAATGTAAAGTATAAGTAAAGCAATAAGCTCAGATGAACCCGGGAGACATAAAAACGATCTCATCAATAAAAGAAGAAACAAAAAAAAAACGACGGAATAAATCCGAAAATATTATTGACAAGCTACACAATTTCGATCGTGAACGGATGACTTAATCCGCTCAACATTCCTATAATCCATTTGTTTTTCGGAGCATGTTTTTCTATCCATCCATCCCAACTATCACTAAGGTTATGAAGAAAAAGTTTCGATCAGCAGTTTGTGGTCATCACTCAAGGATGTGTCATGAGTTGAATAACTTTTTCTTCATCAGCTAGAACCTAAACATATAAACGTATCTTTAACGTATCATTTAAAGTAAATTGCTAGTGATTTTCGTATTTTGAATAAAATAAACAGGTGGTATTACCTACAGTCCGTCCAATGTAGACCTGAAGAATGCGCTGTCAGCTTATATATACAACCAAATAAACAGAAGTGATATATGTACAAAAAATAATTTTGAATGCTAAAAGCAAACAACATTATTATTAAAAACAAACAGCTACGAAGAGGCTGAACACCAAATTTACCAAATTACCTAGAAATAAGATAAACTAGTATGTAGTAAATAGATAAATAAGTATAAATATACAATATAAAAACAAACACACACACACACACACCTCCATAGCACTGATGCATGCTGCATGTTATATTATACTTTTATTATGTATTAAAATCAATCTTTGTAAATTTTTGAAACAGTTTTCTAAAACCAAAGCTGCGGACTGAAGGAGCGGAGTCTTCTGTTACATGTATTTTTTACTTAAAAGAAGGCTGCAGCTGTAATTGTAATTATGAAAATATTCACAATAAACATTTTTTGATTTTGATTTTTTGATGCAAATAAAAAGGCCCATCATTTAAATTGCTAGTTCACCAACGTTCAACAATTAAATACTTCGCAGAGAATCTAAAATTATCGTATGTAACCCTTAGTGAGCCTTATCACGAACGTCGAAGGTCGATTAGATATTTCCTACAAAAACGTCAAAAACGGAAAAGAAGCATTTACAGTGGTAAATAGTTAGAGACAGAAAGAAAATAATTTAACAGAAACTTTTCCTTGGCACAATAATAGAAAAACATTAAAAATTCTATAGCAATCGACGCATCAGAAATAGGAATGAACAGAAATATTCTTTTGTATTAGCTGTATGTCACACAATGATTCATTAGCTGATTGCTTGTGCAGCTGCAGGGCAATGAGACAACACAGGTTTAAAGAAAAAAGGCCTTTTGAAGCGAAAAAAGTCACGAAACAGCTTTGACACAACTGGGACAAGATTTCAAGAGCGTTTTAGAAAGCAATAGCGAATCAAAAATTGAATATTCATTCATTTATTTAAAAGTATGTTGGTGTTGGGTGTGAAAAATATTGAAGAGAAATTATTTTTATCATTAAATATCATATTCTCAATCAATATAAAAAACCGGCCAAAATTGGCACTTTAAAGCTTAATATTTCGCCAACGAATTCCTAAGTCTAAAATGATTTTTACTCACCAATCATGTTTTTGAACAACCTATCCAACAGTATCCCACACTATGGGATGGAAGAGAAAAAAAATTCATCCCCAATTTACGTGTATGGGAGATGTTCACTCCACATTCAAGTTGAACGCGCTTTGTTCGCAGTTTTATAATCTGCATCTTAAAAGATCGTGCTAGCGGCAGTATGGAAACTTTGTTTGTTTTTTTTTACTTGTCTATGATTTGATTGACATGACACGGCCCCTTTTTACTCGGCCGGTTATTGCTTGTGAGAAAAAGTGGTGCCTAAAAAGATTAATAGCTTGCTTTAGGGCCATCTGTGTGTAAAATAAAGGTCTTCCAGTGTAGAACCTTATTGGTGAATTGTTCTCGTAAAAGCCGAGTTAATTCTATGAAGATACCGTAGGGATTGCGTCAGTTTTTTGGTGACACGTAGTGAATGCCCACGGCCATTCCTTGAATCCTGCTGTTCCTTGCCTTAGTTTTTCCCCTCCATAATACCGGCTCGGTCATCACTGGAGCAACGAGACAGCCAAGCAGCAGGTAGCGAGGACCACAGATTTTGGACTTCTGGAGGTATCTTGCTTTCGACGCCGTCAGTATTTTACTGGACTTGTGTGAGTGTTTCACATTTTATTACTAGAACTTTCAATTGAAAAACCTCGTTACTGTCCGCTGGTGCTGCGTAACTCTGTTTTGGGCCCAGCCAAAGTTATCCCCTGTGCAGACCAGACAAGTGACAGGGCTTTTCAACACAGGAGATGCAATAAAAAAAAACACATTTTTTTACCGTTTTGTCATATGTATGCCATCAAAAACAAAACTTGTAAAAAAAACAAGTCTCGCAACTTAGTTCTTCTACTGTAAAAAAGTTGTGACATCCATGTAATACCAAGTCAGTTAATTTATTCAGTCCCTACTTAAGGGACCTTCTGTCTTAAGTTATTACATAATTAGCTAACCTGACATCTTATAGTGACCATATCAATATTATAAATCTTTTATGTATTATATAAGTAGATTGACTTGGCCAAGTTATTTATGCAGTGGGTGTATCTAGAAAACTGGACCGAAATTGCGAAATATTTTAAATTTTACTTGATTTATACACTAAACAATAATTGTGTTCCAAATTTGAAGCTTCTATGTCTGCTAGAAGTGCCTTAGAGTTTTAATGATCGGTCATTGAATAAATTATCTAAATTATGCCGTAAAAAATCTATCAGTCCACAAAGGTGGTCTCATAGTGGTGAGGTTTAGTCACAAGGAGCTTTCTTAATGGTAAGGTCTCGAACCACCACGAAACCTCCTTGTTCGGGCCGAAATATATTGTTTTTGTTTTTCGTTTAGTTACAAAACAGTCTTAACACGTACGTATTAGGCAAAATATTTAAAAACCTTATTAGTATTAGATATCAAAACCTCAGAAATGATTGTATGGACTAAGTATTCTTTGCCTGCATACTATAATTGTACTGCAATATCAGAAGAAAATATTGTATACAATTATCTTGTTCAGAGAACCATAATTTAATTCTTTTTATCTAACCTCATATCGTAAAATCCTCATTACGAACTCAAAACTACTGGCATAATGAAAAATATTTTTCATGAACGTCTCTAAAAAATAAAATTATAATATAGGTCTCGGAACAACATAATGCTATAAAAAAACTTTTTCTGAGATTACAGTACATGTGATACTAACTAGGAAGGCAAAGGGAACTTAGCCCATACAGCCATGTCTGAGGTTTAATATCAAATACCAATGAGGTTTTTATACAATGTTCTCCAATACATATAAAATAGTAACGAGGTTACAGTTCAAATTTATTTTCGGCCAGGTATTGTCCATGGCTTACGGCGCGTTGGACTCGGTTTGTCAATGGATGAACTGTTTGTTGCGCCATAGTTTTCGAGGAAATGTATTTATTACTCACTGTGGTTTTATGGGTCAAAATAATTATTTTTCCCTAAAATTATTGACAGCAGGGATGAATGATATTCGACTCCACCTGACATTTTGGAAATTACGACGGAAATTACGAACACTTTCAGAACAAGCTTTTACAAGAATTATCAAAAATGGCTGACGACAAATTAACAAAAATTATGAGAACAGGTTAGTAGGCATGAGTTTAGATGAAGTAGTGTATGAAACTATACGTAACTAGATATTAAAACACTTCGGCTCGTTTTTTAAACTGCCATTCGTGTTTTTATTAACCTTTTTATTAACTACTATTTCTGTATTCGAGACGTTAGTGAATTTTTTTTCTTCATTATGCACAGTTTTTATGTTCATAGTTATGATTTTACAACATGTGTGTGTGTAGATAAAAGTAGTTTTAATACAGAATCCATCGCCTGAAAACTGATAAAAAACCGTTTTTACGAGTACGTGGTGACAATAGAACGAAATAAAGAAATCATCTTAGCGTTAAATTAGTGTTTTTTCTATTATGTCCAATAGTAGCATTTATTGTCTTTGAATGATATAAAATGGTTTTTCATTCAAATTCAAGCGAAGTTACATAATTTGTACGATTAAGTTAAAACGATAATAAAGTAAAGCCAATCACTGATGCTCAAACAGAGTCTTTTATTCGTTCTTCTAATGAGGAACTTGTGCCTGTATACTCTGACTGAGCAGGTTACAGTATAGAATTGTTAAAAAAGCATACGGTAAAGCTTGCATGACTTGACTGATTGATGTAGAAAAGGCTTAAGGGTGTGTCAGGATAGTAGTGGATGGAACTTTGTTATGGGAGACAGGCGTGAGTATATGTATGTATGGTTGTATGTATGATGGTGCAGATTGTAACGGGTACAGGACTGTTATCTAAGAACAAAACATGAAACTGAAATAATCGAACCCAGTAAGAACGGTTCATCGCATCCGATGAACATAAAATAACATGAGCCAATGAATAAACAGGTTAAAATAAACAATATTGAACCTTGTTCAATACAGTTAAAGGTTTAAGTTACATGAACTTTGCACGAATGAATATAATATACAGTTTATACAGTATATTGTTATTTTAATGTTAATATTCATGTTCGTCCTTTAATTGACGATAGAATGTTATTTACAAGAATTTGGTTTTGATGTTTTACCCTTTCGGTGGGCATAATTAAAATAGAGGTTGTTTTTTTACACATTTGTTCGGTGCGATTTCCTGTTAAGGCGGGTAATTTTTAAAAATAAATGTATTTTATCTTTATAAAAAAAATGAAATAACGATTCCTTTAAGTACAATTTCCTATCTTCAATACTCAGTGCACTTTCCCTCCAGGGGGCATTCGTTTGGTTCATCCTGTATATTTATTTGAACAGTTAAATGAAAGGTTCATTTAATGTACGTAGTTTAAACAAATAAATCATTTATTAAAAACTAGTCTTATGTTTAATGTTAGTAACAGTGAGAAAGTTCATTAAATTTAGTGAATACGCCACATGAAGGCTGCAGCGGTGATTAATGTAACAACAATCAAGCCTGTCCGCTATCATGGCCAGGATGCAGTTGGTGCTGCCGCGCACTTGTTTAAGTGTTTTTTTTAATCTTACAGTTTAATCTACACACGTTACACGATGAAATCCTTAACGCGAGTATTCATAAAATTGAAAACAGCGTTTTCGCCGGTTTAATCAACTTTCATCTGTTCCATTATCGGCTTTCATATAACAATGGAAGAGTAAAAATATATTGAAATCGTCTATATCAACTAAAGTAACAACTTAAAATAAGCTAAGTTTAGTAGACAAATCACATGAATTTTCAAAATGGGGTATAATGGAAGATTTTTCGGGTCTCAGAATGATAGTACACCTACAAGCCATAATGTCGGCTTAGTGTGTCTCAGACGGTTAGACAGACAGTAGACCAGGGTTGCCAGATGGGTTAAATTTGATTCTCGAACTAAATTTGCAAAATTCTCTTACTATTTAAGCATTGTCATATATGAGTATTTTAATTTATAAAAATCAATTAACAGGACCCAAGTAAGTATATATTATTTTTTTATAAAAGGGTTGGCTCCTTATTAAGATTTACGTACCAGTTGAATATGAAACCGCCCCGTCATCCTACTCCTCAGTTTATTAGACTGAGATATAATGGACTCAGCCGTGAGCAATTCTACTTTCAAAGTTATTTTTTATTTGTATAAAAACCTATGGAACAGACTTGCAAACCTAAAATTCTCGTACTTTTGCGGACGAAAACCTGGTTTGCCTCGTACATCGCACATGAGTTGAGAGTATACATGTACGAAAATTCTTGTACGTCTGAGAACCTTGCAGTAGACCGACTGAAACAGTTTCCGATTTTGATGGAAACCTAAAAATATGCAAAACATTTTCGCAGTAATTCAGATATTCTGCCTCAACATAACCTTTGGAATGATTTTAAATACAAAATGAAATTAACGACGATGTTCAGAAAACAATTTTGTACAATGTGCTGTATTCAAAGTCCTTAAGTTTCTCACTTCATTGGGAAAATATGCCATCCTGGATTTTCCGGAATTTCAGTGTAGCGTGTAAATTAACGGTCCGATTAGGTTCTACAGATTGAAGCTTCCAGAAAAAGCATTTGATTCTATTTCATAATTTAATTGATGTTGGCAATATGTACGGTATAATTTCATTTTTTATGTGTTAGAGATTTTCTATAGGTACTTAATGTATATTTTACGATTTTTGAAAACGGCGACTTGACGCGAATGTTTGCACGATTGACTGCATTGGTTTTACATTAACATTCAATTATTGTGTGATGGTACGGAACCCTTTTTCGCGAGTCTTACTCGCATTTGGCCAAATTATTTATGCCATCATAGAACTCGTTTCCTTCTGGAGTTTAAAATTGGTAGCCGAAGCTGTAAAAGCGAGGAATTGTTTGTACTGCACCCTAACTATTACAAACTCTGACCACTGCGGAATTACTCGGTAGCATATTTAGTACAGTCAACAAAGAGAAAAAAGGTAATTTTTTTTGGTGAAAATATCAGTAGTCTTTTTACAAGCAAGTTTTTAACCTAGTAGCATTTGTCTTCGAGGTTTATGTCTCATACGTATGACATTTAAGCACTATTGGGAATAATTACGCAGATTCAAGTTTCGCCCTTATTGCAATTGTAACTGTAATAAAAGGAGGACTAGGTAACTTTTCCCTAGAATTTACCTAAAAGGTTATAAAATTGTACTCCCAGTCTTAATCGTATATAGAAATAAACATATAACAAAGTCGAAAAGCAAGTATCAAATCAAATCAAATCAAATTCTGCAAAATAGATCCAATAAAGTGTACTTCCTACAAATCAATATTAATCTTCAAAATAACAATAGAATATGTAAAAAAAAATATAATAAATAAATAAGTATACGATGACTCTCGTCTTCACAGCCAAACCCATACCGGAGACCCGGCTAGTGGCAGGAATAAGGCTCAATGTACCCCTTCCGCGACATACGCAAATAAAATATAGATACACAATAATTGAGTCGAGGTTTTTCTCAAATAAGTTTAAAGTATAGGCACAAAAAATATGTCTCGCACTTCGCAAACAGGGTCACCGAACCCCGGCCCCGACCACCCACCGAGTCCCCAGCACGAACGCGGCCAAGCGAACGAAAGTCGTCCTATACTCGTATAATACGGGAAATACATGAAAAAAAGTACGTAAAGTATGTTTATTAAGTAACGCAACGAAACTCTTGAAGTCCTTTATAAACTAAAATTGTACATCCACTTGCTGTCTACTTTACCTCCGTATACATCAACATGTTGCGATATAGTTCAAGCATAAATACGTACCTCTTTATAGCAGTATTCTCCAGAGAGTGGTTTTGTTGAATAAGCTTCTGTAGTAAACTGGACTCATAAGTGGTTCTACTGAACACAATACATTTTCTGTTAATTTAATCTTAACCATTTCTTAACTGTTGTGAAATTGAAACATTATTTCGTTTTTATAATAGCCCAGGAAACCAGGGCCAAAATTTCACGTAATTGTTAAGTGAATGAGAATATTTTAAAAATTCCATCGACTTAGATAAAACTGGTCAAGTACGAGTGGGACTCGTGCTCTGAGGGTTCCGTTCCATTCCGTTTTAAAACACAAACTTATTTCACGAGAAGTTATGGTGGATCAACTCAACTTGACACTTACAATCTATTCAACTCTATGTATCCAAAGGGGCTAATTAAGTTAACTAAGTTAATAAGTTAAAAAAGAAATTTCAAGTTTCTTAGTCAACTGGAAGTATCATATAAGTTTTCACGATGAGCCAATTTGTATGAAATTGATAACCTAAAGGCAGCCTAAAGGGGAATAACTTTTTTCCGCGTTAAATTAGAAAGCCTGATTAACAGCACTATAAAATAAAGCCTTAAACTTCTCTAAAAGATAGTCGTTTTAATTTGGTTACTCTAACGGGGCCTGAAAAAAGGGTCTTGACAGATGGACAGACAGATAGACGGACAACAAAATGATCGGTTTTTTTCATTTTGAGGTACGTAACTCTAAAAACAGGAAATTACTTTTTTAATTAACTCTTTTTTGGTCTCATTATTCAAGATGATTGAGGCTGATAAATAATCTCACTAATAAAATAAATCTGATTTGTTTGTTAGTTTATAACTCTGCAACCACTCAAGAGATCGCGACGATATCTTTATTGGAGCGGGATAGTTTATGAATTGGGTCACAGAAGACATTTTAAATATTGGAAAAGCCTATGTCCAGCAGTGGACGAAACAGGCTGATGGATGGATGAGGTGAAGTAACCCAGTTGAACTAAATCTACTCTTATCTGGGTACTTGGGTGAAACAAGTCTACAAAACGGTGTACTTAATGCACCCTGGTGAATTAAGTCTACCGCAACCGCATTTCTATTAATTTATTTATTTGCGCGTAAGATTAAAACTATTATCGACATTTTTTTTTCAGCCTGATGTTGACTAGGCTCACTACGATGATAGGCATCTAAATCCATTAGTGATTCTTGAATTGAAACAGAACATAAGAGGGACATACAGAAGTACTAAAAATGATTGTCTTGGCTTTAGTACTTCATGTAAAATTTTGCAAAAATATTAAATGTACAGACACAACATTTTACTACTTCATTATTAGTAAAGATTATTATTTATCTACAAGACGCCTTGAAAACTGGCTGGCCACTATCAACGCGCTAAAAAATCACTGTCCAGCAGTGAAAAAGAAAAGTAAAATTTAGACACACGGGAGAAAAATAGAGAAAATATTATAATGTACGCACCAAACTCCCTCTCAGATAAGCGTGAATTTTCCTCCCGGGCTTCCGATCTATTCCTGGGTGTTAATGGAAATAGAGGATCGATACAATTTAATTTTTCAAACCTAACCTTTTAGATTAAGGGTGTCAAGGCCTGTCGTGAAAGGGTTGCAAAAAAATGAGTAAACATTTTTTGTGCATGTTTTAAACCTTTCTTTAGGATTTACTCGTCTTTTAGGAATAGATGTTGATGGATTAGGAAGGTTTTGGAAGGTGCTTGCACATTTACGTATTAAGCAACGATCCATAAAAGAAGTGTGTATGTAGATTTCAATGTAAACTTAACAAATAAGGTAATCTACCTTATTCAAATTAAGTACTCGCACGTGTTGCATAAGGCTCTAACTGGAAAGTAATGAGCTCGAGCGAGCCTTTACGCAGCCATTTCCGTTTGTAATCATTAAGTTCTGAATAAGGTCACGGAACAAAATCTTTCTCAAGCTTTCTTAGAAGAAAAAGTTTTTACGATATACGAGATATGCAGTTTCCTGGTTTGCAAAAATGGTAAGAAGTAAAAAAAAATATACAACGTGAAATTTAAGTCATTTTGTTAACGAAAACTGGTGATAGTACTCGTCCATATGAACAACTTTTACTATGAAGCCAACCCTGAAATCTTGAAAAAAAATCAGCTGTTTCATACATTTGGGTCGAGTAGGTATTTAACTTTTCTATGGAACAGCTGATATTTTTTTCACGATTTCAGGGCTGGCCGTATAGTAAAAGTTGTTCATATAGACGAGTACTATCACCAGTTTTCGTCAACAAAATTACTTAAATTTCACGTTGTATACATAATATAATATATAATATATAATATAACATATTTGAAAAAGAAATATATAATTTAAAAAAATATGTTGTATATATTATGTGTATATTGTATTATATTTTACTTTTTTATTACTTTTAGATTATATGGGCTGTTGTTTGATTTAAAAGTATGAAAAATTACTTAAAGTTGGATTTTTTATTAGCCGGAGTAAACTGGAGTTCGTGATAGTGTGAAATGCGCTTTGAACTCCTATAGTGCACGAGCTATTTCATTGTCGCGAACTTTAGAATGTTGCGACAGTTGAATTGTAAAATGGCTTATGCCCTATACCAGTTAAAAGTTTATTTCCTCACTATCATAAACTGTCAGTTTACTCTAGCTAATTAAACATCCGACTTTATACTGACAAATCTATTTTGATGGGACGAGCGGGCTTCTCCTGATTCTAGAATAACTTACTTGGTTTAATACAATACAGCTCTTCATACATAACGACTCATCTCATGCAATTAAATGCTATGTCACAATGAAAGTCGAAAAAGTAATAAACCAGATTAATCTTATTTTTTACTCAGATTGCAATCTTGTACTTTCAATTCAAACATAGCATTAAATTAATTTTAAGACACGTTTGTAAAGATTCATACGTAGGGCACATAATCATATAGGTACATACAAAGTACATCACGATTTCACAGGTCACTGATATAGAGCTTTACCATTACTACCAACCTCTCCGGGAAAATATCTTTCCTTAAGTTGAGGCAATTTCGAAGATTTATACCCGAGCCCGCCGAGGCTAGTATCGCTTACCTGCAAGGAAAGAAAAATTGAAATTAACCGACAGCTTTAAACTAGGTACGAGTATCTTTGTGTATTTACTCACGACGTCGAGACATTTGTGACAGTTAACATTTACAGTTGTCAAATTGTGAAATATATATGCAAGGTGACACTAATTTATGGATCCAAATTCATACTGGAGGCTTGGTATTTCATTAGTATGAATAGTATGTCAATATTTTTTTTCCGAAATTCGAACAATTAATTTTGACTTTCCATATTATTGACTGGGGCTGGACATGGGTTTGCAGGGAACAGAAGATAATATTTTTTCGAATTTACCGAAAATGGTAATTGAACCGTGATACTGATTACTAACAGAGTCATCATACAAAAATTGGCTGCACAAATTAATGTCACCTTATATATTTTTATAAACGGCGACTTCTTTTTAATTTTAAATTACGGTTCCTTAGAGCTTGAAAATTATTTTGTACTTAGTGGTACTTATAATATTATCCACTATTTGGTTGCTGTGAATTGCTCTTCTGAAGACACGCCACAGAAAATGTTGGTGGTGAACTTCGATAAGCAACTTCACAAACTTTACCCGACTTTTTGTTGAAATTTATTTTGAAAGTTTATGTTAAAAGAATGCGCTATCGTAACATACATAATGGTGTATTATTTATAGACGACTTTCGTTTATAATCAAATTCACACTGGAGACTAGGTGAGTGTTCAGAACCAAGGTTCAAAGAACCTATCTGTGAAATACGCAAAATAAAATTTAGATAATATTAGTCGAGGTTGTTATTGAACTACCTGATATTGAGTACCTCATTTTGCATAAAGTAGAACTGACTTCTTATGACATTTCATTATTGTTTTTAATAGCGCTCTCAGTCGTTCTTTGTGAAGACATGAGAGTTAAATTGTGAAGCTTAACTACTGTATTGTTGTATATGGGTCATGTCTCCTTAAAAGGTCCATGCGTCTAATTTAGCGGATCCAAAACGCCTGTGCTCGCTTCTGTTTTCGCATTCCACCGCGTGCTCATGTTACTCCATTTTTAAACAAAGCCAACATTCTCAAAATGGAGTCTCGGCAAAAACTACATTTCGCATGCTTGTTGTTTGGGGTTGTAAAAACTGCTTCTCCTAAATATCTTTATAAGAAGTTACATTGGTCTTCTTCATAAAACAAATATAGCTGTAGGTTCAACCGAATTCTGTGTCCAAAACACAAGACCGTATCATTTAGAGGTAGCTTCAGATACTTAGCTTCCAAGTGTTGGAATAATCTTCCCCCTCCCATACGTGAACTTAAGTCTAGGATAGGTTTCAAGTCCAAGCTTAAAGCGTATCTTCTCTCGTTACAAAAGTCCCAACATTAGCTAAGCATTTGTGCATTATATTGTATATCTAGATTGAGACTTATTTATAATAATTGCCGTATTTATTATATTACTATACAACAATTATACTCATTAACTAAGTAAACATATATCCTGCAATTTAAATTATTAATTATTTTATAGTCATAAATATTATATATGTAGAACTCTCGCACCGTTATTTGTGTTCGTGCGTCACCACTATTACGCTCTGGCAGAATAACAGCGGTGCAGTTTGTACTGAGTACATTGCAGCACATGCTGAGTTTAGAGCTCTTTTTTTGCCACGACACATGATACATTAATTACATGGCTGTGTGTGTGTCATTAATTAAGTTTTAATGTAATGGTCTCATTGTTAAAAATAGTTAAGTCCTTTTATTTTGTCATGTCATGTGTTTTGTGCTGTGGTGATTAATAAATGATTATCTTACCTTATCTTATCGTGTTACAACAACGGAATCATCACGCACTCTCGAATAACGGGATAGTTTATGTAATTGTTTTTTACGGTAAAGATAATGTTTTTTTTTTCAAATGTAAAACGAGTGAGACCTGCTATACATAGAGATCAGTTATCATGAAAAGATGCAAGATTGAATGTAAAGTTTTTGTAGATACCAACGGTTTATTGTAGGATTTGGACGGCAACTTTTTTTTCTATATAAAAATACAGATATACATATACGCACGCTTGTCTCCCAGAAGGGTAAGCAGTGACTACAGATTCCCATCTGCTACGATCCTAACACACATCTTCTGCTTCTTCATCCATCAATCTAGTCGTACACGCTCTTCCATTCCGGGTACTTTTTACTTAGCCCTTCTGCAGTATGTCGCCTATTTGATCGGCATACGTCTTGAAAGGGCGGCCTGGTTGACGAGCTTTACCTTCCACTTGTGCAGCATTTTCTTTCGTCACTTTACTCTCATTCTATTGAAAAAATTTAATGAAATCATGGGTTCACCATCTTACTCGCAAATCCTCCCGAAGTTATTCGGGGGAGAGTAAGAGAACAGCTCTCAGGCAAAACCAGGCGGTCCACCATTGCCTGGGACCGATGGATGGCGGTATATCCATCCCCAATTGCCGGGCCTTATATAAAACAGACTGGTGTCGGGCAGCGGCGTCACTGGTGCAAGGGTTTCGGCACCGCGCTCACCAACCCATCTGCCCAGCTTGTGTGAGCATGGGCATTTCTTTCAGGAGGACCACCAAGAGTAGCGAAATCCTGGAAAGGCCCATGTCCAGCAGTGGACGAAACAGGCTGATGGATAGATGGGTTCACCACAATACGTAGCATTCGTCATACTTATTCCAGGGTGATTGTTGCTGTACTGTTGATATATGTAACAGAGGATCGTACGAAACAATGTTAGGTATATGGTGGTAAAGGTGGTAGAATTGGTTCTGGGCTCGACTGTGCAGGTACCATCATCTTTCTTGCAAACCCTCCGACAGCTCTCAACCAGGCACTACCAGGTGGCCTACCATTGCCGATTGATGGCGGTATATCCGCGGAGCTTATATAAATCAGACGGTGACGGGCAGCGGCGGCATGTCTTCCAGGAAGACCACCAAGAGTGACGAAATCTTGGAAAGGCCTATGTCTAGCAGAGGACGAAACAGGCTAATGGATGACATGTGAGGTACCACAGACTTAAAGTTAAGTCACTGTTATAAAAGAAGCGGCTTATAATACGAGTATCTCTAGTTTATTTCTCTACAAATTTGCATCCTCAAAGATATGGAATGACCTTCCCCCTACACTACGTTTAAACATGTCACAGAAAACATTCAATAATAAATTTAAATTGCTCAGTATTATATTATCTGTGCTTACACAAATAAATTTGCGTAACTTAGTTTGTTTAACTTATTTTGTCGTATAATATTACTTATCTTTCTTTAATAACGTGTGGTGCCTTATTAGTTGTTTATAATGTGTAGCCAGTTCACGTGAGAAAAGGGTCTTGCTGAAAACCAGTGCTTTTCTGTGAATCTTGTATTTATATGCGCAGCAAACGCTGATCCTGTTCCCATTTGTCACCAGCAACTTCACTGAATGCTGTGTAAAATAAAATTAAATACGCTGTAAAATGTTATAGGTATTTAAGTATGTAGTTTTTTTATGTTACTTTGTCGTTTTAATACTATCTCCGTGGTTTAGTGGTGAGAAGAAGCCTTGGGCTCTCAACCCGGTGGTCGTGGGTTCAATTCCCGCGGGGAACACACATAGTGGAATGTCACTTTGTGGATTGTTCTCAGTTTGGTTAGGACATTGCAGGCTTGAATCACCTGATTGTCCGATAAGTAAGATGATTCCGTGCTTCGGAAGGCACGATAAGCCGTTAGTCCCGGCCACTTTCTAGTAGAGTTGTCGTTACATAAACCACGTCAGAGGCCGTAAGGCGGTTTAAGGACTCTGACACCAGGGCTTTTTGGGCCGATAGGTCTTGCAGCCCGCACGATAAGAAGAAGTCGTTTTAATATTTAAGTTGTTGGCCACAATAAACCTTTCTTATTCTATTTTTTATTTACTTTAAAGAAATTAATGGAACTAAGTTTACTTTGTATAATGAAATAGAACG
Organism: Ypsolopha scabrella; assembly: GCA_910592155.1. Classification (NCBI taxonomy): domain Eukaryota; kingdom Metazoa; phylum Arthropoda; class Insecta; order Lepidoptera; family Ypsolophidae; genus Ypsolopha; species Ypsolopha scabrella. Next base: position 17,096,375 of record OU342964.1, on the reverse strand, counting down.
GACAAGTATTTAAACTCCATGTTTCGTTTATTAATTTAAATGAAACTGCATGTCTTTGCATTTTCAGATATATATATACAAAACATTTAAAATAAGCATGCAAATCTAGTTAAAGACTGGCCGCAGTATACATACGCTATATAAGATGTAGATTTTTAGGGTTCCGTTCCTCGGAATGAAAAAATAACGAAATCCTTACAGAATTAATTTGTTGTCCGTCTGTATATCTGTCCAGCCCCTATTTCTCAGGCACTGTGAGAGATATCAAGTTAAAACTAATACCTCCTACCGAAGCCTACGAACCCATAATGCCGTTGGAAAATCAAGTTTCCAACTTAAGGCGAAAAAAGTTGCCCTTACGTAATCAATTTCATACCTACAAATTGGCTCACCATGAAAACTTAGAGGACACTTCCAGTTGACGTAGAAATTTTAAATTCCGTTCACAAGTAGATCTTTTATCCTACGTTTGGGAAAAAAACTGAAAATCACACTAATATTATAAATGCGAAAGTTTGTGTGTGTTACTCTTTCACGCAGAAACGGCTAAACGGATTTGGATGAAATTTAGAATGGATATAGCTTATACCCTAACTTAACACATAAACTACTCTTCATCCCGAAAAAAAACGGGCAAAAACTAGTTATCTAAATTTTATTATTCAAGAAGTGGATTAAGTGACGAACTTTTGAATTTAAAGCGTAGGTTTCAAGTTGGTCAGTCATAGCAGCACGATAAATAAGTTTTTGTTCTAAACAGTATGTACGGAACCCTCATTATATGAGTCTTCGTCGTACCTGATCGGTTTTTTTGTTATTCAGGCACTTTTTCCGACACTTGGATTTGTCATCTCGTCTCATTGTTGTAGTTCATTCATTCGAACTTTCAGGTTAGATTTCATAACGACCGCAACTCGGTGAGCTACTTTAGTTAAATAGCCCGTTTGTGTCCACGTTTTAGTTCCATCGCTCATCTGCTGACATAAGAGGCCTTTGACTTCATGCTCTGACGAATCTTTCTAAATACTAACCAACCCGACTGAATTCTCCTGTTTAGAGTGAGCGTCACGAAAGCCCCCTGTCAAAGTACTTATTACTAAGGAATAATGACCGAAATGGCCTGATCCTTATGGCTTCTTTTGTAGCGTGCACTCTAACTCTTTAGCGTCGAGAAAGGAATCTCGGGATAAGATTGCTTTTTTACTGACGGTATGAGAGGGATCATTCTTGAATTTTCATTTGAGATATAATCCTGAAATACTTGCCTTTTTCTCCTGAAATGTAGTAAAGTCACCAGTAGCACGTTATCATTAGATACATAATAGACATTTGTACTAATAAAATAGTAAAAAAGTCGTGTCTGTACATCACACAATTTTTCGAAATTTTAAATAAAATGTGCTATTACTGTTGTACTGAGTTTAAAACTTAGTTTTAGATTTTTTGTTAGTCTGTATGTATGTAAGGTATGTTCCGTTTTAACTCAAAAGCCAATCAACGGATTCGCAAACGGTGTTCTCTTTATCATCATTGTAGTGACCGTGGTCCAACATATTATAGTCTATAAGGGGTGTTCATGAAATAGGCGCTGTCGCGAATGTACGCGATTTCAGAAAGTCGGGTAAGTAACAGTTGATAAAATGATTTTTTGGGTGAGCAACACTGTGACGTCACTTCTGAGATAGAATAAGAAAAGGAAATGGCGCTTCTTTTTCTGTTGAGCAGAAATCCCAGTGGCGTGCGTGACGCGAGACGAACGGTAAAAAGGCGGTGCTAAAGGTGAGGGATAACGAAGAAAGTCATGGATTGTAGTTCGTGAATCACAAGTGAGTGTTTGCACGACTATGTATCGAGAGATGGGATATATTGAGAGGTTATGTGATTTCTAGAGAGAGAACAATAGATTAGAGAGAGTGGGATCTGTTGATACGGTGGCAAGGGTCGAACTATGGGGATGGTGGAGGTTCGACGGGGCACGAGAGAGCCCCCAGTAAGAGGAGTTTCCTAAGTTGGCAATGAATGTGATCAACCCAGTGGGGAAGGAGAAAACCACGTGTGTGGCTCCTGATCAGCATTCATGGTGTCAGACCGGGCTCTTACTGATTGTAAATTAGTTTCACATTACATAATCACTCAATGTACACCAAGATAATACTTGTCGCTACTAGATGGTATACGTATTATAAACCAGGCAAAGTGTGGTTAAATCATGTGTGCGATACTAGATTATTCACAGCAGAGTAAAAGCACAATATTCGGTAACGTGGCGACAAGGCGCCAAGCCAAAAACTGTTAATAATGCTCAAAGATTGAAAGACACTTCTACGCAAGTGAAGCCACAAGCAAAATCTAGTCAACCGATGAAATAAATTTGAGCCACGAACTTGCCTTCTATTATTTTAATGATAATGAGGACTAACCAGATGAAAGGCGCTGCGATATACCTAAATTAAAATGAGATGCTGCCTTATACCAATAAATAAGACGGGATGGGGAGTTTCCTAGTGATATTCATTTACCTTTTATGTATACTATACGAGTATAATCCTTAAATCTAAGCTATGTATTATAATTAACTACTTATCAAAATCGAAAATCAAATCAAAATCAAAATATTTATTTTGTAAAATAGATACTTACAGTCGCCGTCAATAGAAATTGTGGACAATGTAAACAAAGCGCCATGTTGTCTTTGTCTATGAATAGGTGAACTATCTAGAGATGGGTAAGTATGTGATTTAAATATGTTAGGTGCTTAATTAATTTTCTTTATTTGATTCATCGCTAAAATATTCTGATGAATCGCTAGTCAAATCGCCCACGTTAATTACAAATAGTTCCGTCATAGCGTCGGTGGCCGTATCTATTATCCCATCCAGTTCTTTAATTTTTTCTTCTACTTACTTTTAGGACATGGAGCTACACATTTCGCCCACTGTTCTGGCCCGATCCGCGCCAAACCTTGGAGCAACAAAATGTTCACATCGTCCATTTTGAATGTTTTGTTGTTCCTTCCAACGTAACCTTCTAACACTCAACTCTATCGGGTTAAGCTCGCAATGATATGGTCACTGTAATAAGGTGTGTAGGGATGCACAACGACGCCACATTCATGAATCTGTTGAACATAGTAATCCAGCTAAAGTTTGGAAATTTCTTAGGTGATTGGGTGTTGGTAAATCACGCCAAGATACTATTCCGAAACATTTGAATTTAAATTCTCTGAATCAACATTTTTCTTCTTCGTCCACACTTGATTGTGATACGAAAACCAATACCTTGAATTATCTTTCTTCTCTCCCAACACCGGACCACCCTCCTTTAATTTTGAGTCAATTTACTGATTGTGATGTTAAGAAACATATCCTGTCAATATCATCCAATGCCGTGGGTACTGATTGCATAAGTCGCAATATGATCGTACCTATCATTGATATTGTAACTCCTGTAATCACCAATATCCTGAATAATTATATCTCCTCAGGCATCTTTCCTACTATCTGGAAAGACGCCCAGATATCACCCCTTTGCCCAAAAAAGCAAATCCTTCTTCCTTTTCCGAATACCGTCCTATTTCAATACTTCCATTTTTATCCAAAGTTCTTGAACGTCTAGTCCATTATCAACTAAGTCAATTCCTAACCAACAATAAACTCCTAAACCCCCTTCAGTCCGGTTTCCATCCAGGTCATAGCACCGTCACAGCATTAATCAAAATTACTGATGACATTCGGCTAGGTATGGATTCAGGTCACCTAACTGTACTGACACTGCTGGATTTCAGTAATGCTTTTAATACTGTGGACTTTGAGATTCTCTTAGCCATTTTACGTTCTCTTAACATATCTCCAACGGTAATTGAATGGTTTCGTAGTTACTTACTTGGACGCCGGCAGCGCATTCGCATTGATGATACACTATCCGATTGGAGTGACACTACTGCCGGTGTTCCACAAGGTGGCGTCTTGTCTCCACTTCTTTTTGCAATTTTCATAAATAATATTTCCAATCTCATATCTTCTTCCTACCACCTTTATGCAGATGATCTCCAAATTTACACTCAAGCTGAACTCAAGGATCTTCCTTCTGCTATAAATTCAACAAATAATGATCTAGCTCGCATATCAGACTGGAGCACTCAATATGGACTCAAAGTTAATCCCACAAAGACACAAGTTATAATAATTGGTAGCCCTTATTTTGTGTCAAGAGTGGACTTGCAAACTTTACCACAGATATTATTTGATGGAACATATATTCCTTTTAGTAATAAGGTAAAGAATCTTGGAATTTTTATCGACAATCGTTTATCCTGGGTGCCACAATTGGAAGAGGTTAGTCGGAAACTGTTTGCTTCTGCAAGTTCAATGAGAAGGCTCCGTAACCTTCTTCCAATTGCTACAAAGACTGCTCTTGCTCAATCTCTCCTTTTACCCCTCCTTGACTATGCTGATTCTTGCTACCTCGATCTCACTCAAGAACAATTCGGATAACTTGAGCGACTTCAAAATTTTTGTATAAGATTCATTTTTGGACTCCGTAAATTTGATCACGTTTCGAAATTTCGCTCCCAGCTTGGCTGGCTCTCTATCCGCTCACGTCGAAATGTTCATATCCTCTCCATCCTGTACTCTGTTCTTTTTAATCCTTCTTCTCCTTCCTATCTCAAGGAACGTTTTGAGTTTCTTCACCAATCTCATGAACGAACGTTGCGATCTTCTGAAAACATTCAATTAAAAACACCACCACACTCCTCGAATTTCTATGGCAAATTTTTTACAGTTGAAGCTGTGCGTTTGTGGAATGCTTTGCCTTTTTATATAAAATCTTCTCCTTCTTTGGCTATTTTCAAAAGACGAATTAAAGAATATTATTCCTCCCATAATTAAGATACGAGTATATTCGTAGGTATATTCATCCCTCTCTGCTTATGGTATTATGAATATATATTAGTATATATAATATGATATATCGTGTATTCTTATGTATATTGATATGTAGATTGTTTTGTATTTAGGTTACTAGTTTAATTAGTTTATTTAATACGTAGATATTATCTTTACACCACCTACGCCTTGTTCTCTATTTAACATTATCTTCTACCCAAAGGTTGTCTAGAAGAAATCGCTTAAGCGATAAGACCGCCCATTGTACCCTTTCTGTTAAAATATTTTGTAATTTGTTTCATTATGGTGCACAATAAAGAGTATTTATGTTATGTTTATGTTATGATATGGTGGAAGGCGCAAAACTGTCACATTTTTCGATGCCGCCAACTCATCGACATACATTTTTTATATTTTTGCTTGTCTACTTTAGCTATGAGATTCGCTTTGATTTCGGTTTCTTGAAATTTGATTTCTTTTTCGCGCAACCAGCTTTGGATAGCCTCCTTCCGCCAACTCATGTTGGGCGCCTTTTCGATTTGACGCGAATGATATGGGGCATTGTCCATTACTATGACGGAACCAATTGTCGTTGTTTCAAGGTAAAACACTATCCAAATCACAAAGAAAGATCAGTAAGAGAAGCCTACAGAGGCGTCGAAACGTCAAGCACATATCTATTAAGATATGTTATTAGTTATCGCGAGTAAGACCCCAATACAAAGTTAATAAGGGGAAGCCAAGTCGTTAGAACACCGAAAACACAAAAGATTTTAGAGCAACGCTGGAAGATCACACAGCTCTTGATAGAATCACACACAAGTTATGTCAAAGATTATGAAGTAACGCTATCAAAAAAAAGACGGAATAAAATTGCATCACGAATAAAATAGGTTTATACTAGGTGAAATTAAATCAACCGACCAAATTCATACTGGAGACTCGGTTAGTCATCAGGAACAAGGTTTAATGACCCTCCAGGTGAAATTCGAAAAAAAATTTTTTTTTACCCGTAGAACCTGCACTAGGAATTGTACTCAAACTAGTCCAACAAGTACGGGAACAAAAAAAAATCTTTTTCGAAATTGGCCAAAAGGATTACTGAACCTAGTTCTTGATCACTAACTGAGTCTCTAGTATGAATTTGGTCGGTTGATTAAATTTCACCCTATATTCAAATATACATCACTAACTTTCAAAGACAATACAGATTCGATGAGAAAAAAATATGACAGATTTGACTATTGATTCTATAATTTTCCGTAATTAACTGGTGATTATTGAATATTTCATGATGAAATACAGTGAATGGCAGGTAAGACTTGATGCTTCATGATTTGGAATAATGTTCAGTGAGACTCCGTGACAGAACCTTGAGAAAAATTGAGAAAAGGGTTTGTTTACATAGTCCACAATTTCTATTGACGGCGACTATACATAAAGTATACTTTCTACAAGTCAAAGTTAATCTTTACAATATATATCTTTAGAATAATATATATATATATATATTATATATATATATATATATATACCGGGTGTAAAAGCAAAGGCAAGAATTCTTTAAGGGTGTGTTAGTATGATCGGTAAAGATAACGGGTGGGCCAGAAAGGCGTACGATTTTGAAAAAATAATAATAAAAAAACTAAATACAATTCACATACAAATTTTTATTTCAATTAAAATAGACATCTGGGAAATTCATTTCGTAAAAATAACATCATCCAGGTGTGCACCATCGCGCTGCAAACATTCCTCGAATCTGAACCTCACATTGGTAATAACTCGCTGGCACATTGCGCGGGGAATAGCGGCCATTTCTTCTCGGATGTTAGTCTTCAACTGGTTAATTGTGGCTGGGTTATTGGAGTACTCTACTTTCAGGTATCCCCATATAAAAAAGTCCGGTGGCGTTAGATCCGGACTTCTAGGCGGCCATGCAATGTCACCTCGGCGCGATATCAGTTTCCCAGCAAACATCTCGTTTACGACCGCCAAAGAGGCATTAGATGTATGGCATGTCGCGCCATCTTGTTGAAACCATGTCGCACGATTATAAGCTTCAAATTGTTGCAGTTGCGGAAAGAAAAAATCCCTTAACATGGCTATGTAAGCGAATGCAGAGGCTTTTGATGTTTTGCACGTGGGTTCTCTGCAGCCCAGTAACGGCAATTCTGTTTATTGACATGCCCATTTAAGTGAAAATGGGCTTCGTCGGAGAACAGAATATTGGTTGAAACTTCGAAAGCGTTCCAACATTGTTTGAACAAAAGCTCGTCGTGAAATTGGGTCATTTGGCTTTAATTCCTGCACAAGTTGAATTTTATACGGGTGCTATTTCAGATCTTTCAACAAAATGCGACGCAAAGATGTTCTGGATACCACAAGTTCGGCTGATCGCTTGCGTGTCGATAGACCAGGATCACGTTGAACTGAAGCTCTAACTTGTTCAATTGTGTCATCCGTTCTTGTTGACCTTGGGCGTCCCGCAGGTTTCTGTTTGAGAACTGAACCAGTAGCTTCAAACTTTCTGACCCACGATCGAATCACACTTTCCTTCGGACACTGATTTAGGTCATGTAATCCAAACTCACGACGAAATAAACGCCGAACAATAGCGTACGAATCGCCATTTTTGTAATAATGTTTAACGCAGAATGCACGTTGCGCTCCGGTGAAGTGATCCATCGCGACTAAATTTCCGAGAACCGAGCTTCTCAACCGCACCACCCGCGCAGCCCCCTCTCTTAAGGTTCAAACGCAAGAGTGTTTTTAAAATCGTACGCCTTTCTGGCCCACCCTGTATTATTTTAAATACTGGGATCTCTAAATAAAGTACCAATACCTCATAATAAGACGATGTTCTTTACCCAAAATACACTAATCGCGTGGACACCCTCACGGTCGCAGGCCACTCGGATGAAGGGTGCGGGTTGCGGGGTGCAATTAGGTGCGTGGGGATGCCGGTGAGCTGCGTGAATTTTTGTGAAAATTCAAGGTATATATTTTTTTCTCGTAATGACATCAGAATCATGTATACTTTCATACCCTAAAGGGATTCTTGACTTTACATTTACATCTTGTATACTAATAAGGGAAATACATACAAATAATATTTAAAAATAAAAATATTTAGTTTATCTTAATTTTTATAATCGCTTAAGCAATAGATCGCAGTCCTGCCCCTAGACAATGTGTCGGTTGCCAACTGGTACATCGAAAACGTATAAATAATGAAATTCCGATTATCTAAGGATACGTTCGTACTTATAGTGACGTCACAGTTCGTGAACAGTTCAGTAGACACTGAAGGCAATTCTGAAAGTTCAGTTCCGATCTACGTTTTTAGTGTTTGGTAACCAGTTGGCAATCGACACAACGTTACATAACAGCCCGAGATCTTGGCTATGATCTATCTAATACATTGAACAAATCTGTGATACCTAGACAGAGGCGTTTGCTTTTGCAAGTTGGTTATAACTTTAAGCGATGAATAATTGAATGAAGTGATGGCTTGGTGTAAATTGCTAGCATCTCTAAGCTGGTGAATTGAGTTTGGTAGTTGTTGCATGCTTGAGATTTGGTGTACATATACAAACGGCTTTGATGCTCGTCTATGTCTCGGTCTTATTTATCTCTTACATCTATTTCTCTCTATCCGTCTCACCGAAGCTAACTTCATTCAGGCTCATTTAATTTTAGCGGGAACTGTACTCATGGATATGGTCCTTCACTCAACAACTTAGATATACCTATATGTCGTTGCCTTCACACCACAAAAATCTTCAAAAGAAGTTTTCATGAAATAGTCGTGAAAGTAAAAAGGATTCCAGAGGTACAAAGGTATAGCGTGATGGTTTAAATAACAGCCCCATACCGTGGGTCGTAATGTATCGAGTAAAAATGTATTTATAGAAAAGATACCTAGGCTCATGTCGGGTACTTGTAATTTACATTTAAAAATGACCAGATATGCAAGAACGAGTGGAATTGCTTACTCGAAGCAAATTTCCTTAATTCCAAGGGCAACGAAATATGAAGTTCAAGGAAATCAAGGCAGTACCAAGCTGCCTGCAGCGTTGCTCCACCAGCATCTTATTAAATGATGCAACGCTCCAGTTTGCAGCAAGTTGTATGAGTTTGTTAGTTATAGGTACTTTATTTCCGAGGCATCCCATTTGCGCATGTTGCTGCTCAGCAAAGTTGCTGAAAATCTTGCTATTTTACACACTTGTCTGTCTTAGGTGCGTTTATACAATAAGGGATTTTTGATGCGATATCCTCTATCAAGTTGTGTAGTTTTCTCGAAAAAGCTTTCTCCAAACCTTTGAGAAATCTAATAATATGATAATTAGAAGCCTTTGGTTTTGTCCAAACGCTAGATAAATCCATTGATAATAAACATTTTTACTTTAAATAAGGTTTTTAATTGATTTTATATGAATATATAATACAAGGTAGTAGAACGATTGATTCCGGTATATCCATCCTCAATTACAGACTGATGGTGGATAGTGGTGTCACTGGTGCGAGGGTTTCAGCACCGCACTCATCAACCCGCCTGCCCAGAGTGTGTGTGTGAGTATTGGAATTTCTTCCAGGGGTACCGCCAAGACTGACGAAATCTCAGAATGGCCTATGTCTAGCTGTGAACTAGTCGTGGGGAGAACATCTCTTTATAAAGAAATGAATGATATGTCTCATTGGCCTCAATAACTCCTTAGGTGTGAGAACTCATACTATGATTTAGTCAAATATAGTGAAATTAGAAAACATTTTTATTTTTAATTTATTATACTACAAATAATAAAGTAGTAAAAAGATCGTGTCTGTACATTGAATATTTTTGCGAAATTTTAAATGAAATGGGTTATTAGTACCTATTATTGTAGTGTGGCCAAAACCACAATTTTTAGAATTTTTGTCTGTCTGTATGTTCCGTTTTAACTCGAGAACCAATGAACGGATTTGAAAGCGGTTTTTTTATTATCATTGTAGTGACCCTGATCAACACATAGGCTATAAGGGATGTTCATAAAGTAAAGCCTAAACCGGAAACGGGGCAAAGATTAAATCCACGCTTTTATAACTCGAGAACCACTCCACTGATTTGGATGCAGTTTTCTTTATTATCATTGTAATTACCCTGGTCAATACATAGACTACAAGAGATTTTGACAAAATAACGCCCAAGCCGAAAACGGGGCAAAGATTGAATAAACGCGGGCGGAGCCGTGGGCAAAGGCTAGTAATTTAATAAAGTACAAACTAAACGTCACGGTTTGAATATCGTGATGCAATGCTGTACCTCAGAGGTAGACAACAGTAAGTCCACTTTCTGTCTCAAAATTATTTTTTGTACATAAAAACGAGAACGATTATATAAAAAATATATATCTAAATGATTCAAAATACAGTTTAGTATATTCCAATACCTCTAGTAAATCCCATGCATTTTTGAATTAAAAATTCAAATCACGCACTTTCCATTTTGGCGCTTATCTATTTTCTACGTCTGAGGTACAGAATGATGCGTTAAGGTTAATTTTGGGAAACAAAGTCTACATTTATTCATATTATTTCGAAATAATTCGGCATGACTCCACGTGTACACACTCTCACTCATCTGACTTGAGTGAGGATTCCCATGTATCTTTTCTCTCTACTGCTACGATCGAGCGAGCGATTGGTCAGCGCAGGCGTCGGTGATTCTCTGAGACGCTGGCTCGTTCCTCAACTCGTCCCACTGCCAACTCGTCCCAATAGGCCGGATTGAGGAATTTCAAATTAAATATTCATTCCGTTCCCAGCTCGTCCCCCTATGTTATTTCTTTAAATTTTAACGTCGTAAAGTACAAACGCAAACAAAACTTTCATAAGACAAAAATATTCATGAAATATAATTTAAAAAATCAACATTATTTATATACTAAACAGATTGTAATAAGTACTTTAAAAATTCTACAATAAAATAATTAGTCTTATTTTTTTACAAACGAGTAAAGTAAACGAGCTTTCCCAAACGCAAAAATTATGATTGCTTTTCATATTTTTGAATAAAACGTATGAAATAAATGTAATTTATGGTAATAGAACGCGATAAAAATAAATGTCAATAAAAATAGTGATATTCATTCATGTTTTAAGAAAAAAAAATGTCACTCTTTAGTTGCTCATAAAATTTAAACAAGCATAATTTAAATCGGTATCTGATTACTCGAAAAACATAAACACTTTTCTCCCTGACATTACTTCACGCTTATTTTATTGTAAAAAGTATGGTGGGACAAGTTGGGAACGTAAAAAATATTTAATTTGAAATTCATCAACCCGGCCCATTGGGACGAGTTAGCAGTGGGACGAGTTGAGGAACGAGTCGTCGCGCTGATATGTGGTGAGATGAGGTGAGAAAGAGAGACGGGGATATTCTGCTAGTGATACGTTACGTATCTTTTGTCTCACTCACTCACTCACTACCCACTGTGGACGAACACAGGGTGATTATGTATGTATGCGATAAATAATTTAAATAAAAGAAAAATATTTTTTTTCTGATAAAGAAAATCTTATGCAAGTAAATTTTAAGGTAGTAATTGAAAGCAACCTGATTAATGAGGAATGGAATATCTTTCAGTTATAGGCAAGTTATAGGCCATATGATCAGAATCATAGCATACAATTTAATTAAATCTCTGCGGTAGTTTCGAATTTATCCGGAAATCGCGTTTTATTTATGTCGCAAAAAGCCTTACCTACTTATAGCGTTTTAATTCACAATGGACAACAACATCGTCATAACGAGACCAAAGCTTGCTGAACCAAACATCAACATCAACTTGTCAACATGTTGATAGAGCAAGCAACGTGTTAATAACAGCTGTTTTATTGACTTTGGAGTGGCAATAGCGTGCCGAGCAATATACGGTGTGCATTATTATTATGTTACTGTAAAAGCCCGATTAGTGGTAAATCTTGAAATTTTCCGGCAACTTCGTACTTTTACCATCATCACTTGGTAATAATATTTTCGATAACATGTAAGAGCAATACAGAATATATTTATAGAATTCATTAATTAATAGAATATTTATATATTAATAGAATTACAGGGTTTGTTTTTAATTGGGCGTGGATAACCAAATTCAAAGCTATAGGCTATAGTAAAAAATGCCTAAAAGAGGCCTGGGGCCGATTTTGATGAAAACGAATGACATAGGGCAAACCAAAGAAAAGTGCAAATTTTTAATAACATGATTCTTATTTTTAAATTTTCAATTATTACTCGTTCCGTAACCATAATGGTGCTTACTTTTCAACACACATCTGGACTCGATGGTTGTACCAATACAAACATGTATTGGAATCAATAATCGTGTGATGTTGAATACTGTACGTCCAATCTGGTTTTGTATTGAAATAATAGGCTTAATATCAGACAGTTGATTACTTAAGGTTAAATTAAAGAAACAAAAATTTAAAAGTATAATCTAAAAAGCCCTTTCCTTAAGTTTGCCGTTCGACTCCGCGACTCCTTTTTTTCCGCATTTTTCGCTACTGCCTATAGTTTTGGATTTTTCCATCCATGTTGACTTGAAAAAATAGTCCCGTATTATGGTTTGCGATCACGCCTTGTGAAATTAGAGTACTTAAGAATGATATTACACAAAAACCTGGAATTTAAAATGATTTAATATTTACCTATTTGATTTGTTTAGCAAAATTGTTAAGTTTGTTATTAAAGTCTACAAATACTTTACAAACCAATAATAAACATCGTCGGGCCGAAAAGTTATGCTATATTTCTCAAGAATATAGAAAAATAAAGATTTCTTTCCAGACAGATGTCAAAGCAGAAAGAACGATAGGATTCACTGTCATCTTGGAATAACTGTCAAAATCGGAGAGATACACGCTCTGTCGAGCTTGTATCGACATCTATGCTAGCTATGCCGCTATCTACCTTTCTATGTAATACTTTCTCTGCTTTCCTTTTATAATTGGACGCCTTAATCATTTTTTTCACATAGAACCGATTCCCGAGCAAAACAAAGCACATTGTACTAATGCAATACGCTTTGGATCACAAGGAATGCGGAATGATACGTGTCCATCTGGACTCTGCCATCTTGTCTGTATGGTCGTGTTATGCATGGGCACATACAACGCATGAGAGTTGTCGGCTAAATCTGCCATGGCAACTAGCCAACACTTATATGCCAAAGATATTATCTGAAGACCTTTCCATTTAAAAACAGACTCTGTTACCTGAGAATAAAGGTTTCAGGTCTGTTTTTGGGACTATACCGCAAAGATAAGAGACTCTATCAGTTGTTATAATACCTTAATTTAGCTTGCTGTATCATCATCACACTAACAAATCATTACGTGGCTAATCTAAAAATTAATTTTTATTACTATTTTATTTGATGGTGATGTACCAATAGAATAGAATAAAACATATTTAAAATACATTTATTATTGTAATTGCATAGGACTAAAAATTTCTCCACTTTTATGGGAATATTTCTGCGGCTCAACACTGAATTTCAAATTTAATTAATTTATACTGTAAGGTGTGACTCCTTTATAGAACCTCATTTCAACACTAATAAAAGTCTCCGTGTACGAGTTCCACTATGTTTTTATTAATTAGCGACTAGTTTCGTCTCTAAGACATCTTCTGGCTTGATAAAATATGAACGGTCAAAATTGATAAGCATTAACAATAATTATGAATGTATGTAGATATAACAATAAAAATAGTTGAGGGTAAATGAGTATAACATGAATGTTGCGTTTTGATTTAGTAATTAATATTTAGTGGTCATTAATAAACGGTGGAATATTCATTTAAAATGTCAAAATTAAATTAAATTCAAGTCAAATAAAATAAAATCAAATACTAATGTCAACTTATAAATTGGATAACGAAATACAGTGATAAAATGATGCAATAACAAAACTTGGCTATGTTTCGAAGTCAACTAATTAAATGTCCTAAAACTGACGTATTAAACGAAAATAATCTTAAGTGAAATGGTGTAACATTAAATCTGGCTTAAAAGTAATTCAATAATGAAGAAGTGGATAAGCAGGTCTGGTCATTTATTATAAGTTCTGGGTCCTTGCTACGATGTCTGTTCACTTCTAGGACTTCAAGGGCATTCATTTTCTTTCCTTTTCTGCATCTATGTAATAGTTTCATGTCCGTTTTAGGATTGAAGTCGTGCTCCTGTGAGCTAAGGTGATTTCCAAAAGTTGACTTGTTGTCTTTCTTTTTCCAGCTAGCCATATTTTCTCTGATCCTGGTCCTTAGTTTCCTGCCTGTCTGTCCTACGTAAACGCCCTGACAAGTATTACATGTGAGGCTATAAACTCCGCATTGGTCTTCTTTTTTGGTTTTATCTTTGTTATTGCATATAATATTTTTGAGCGTTGTTGAGGTGTAAAATGCAGTTTTTTATTTATTATCATAATATTGATCTTGGTAAACATATGGACTGTAATATATTTACAGTTCATAACACAATCGCCGTTCCGAAAACTGGCAATAATAGTTTTACACTTTTAGACACTTGCGTGAAACCACGGACGAAAGCTAGTATTAAACATGAATGTTGTTCGTGGTAAATGTTTTGGTTTCCCCGGTGTTATTATCCCCGCATGTAATTGAGCGAGATCGAATGCTGAGCATCTACTGAGCACGCTTCGGGGCAAGCTTCATGTAGAGCTTAATCCGAAGCGTCGTCATCAAAAGAGGCCCGAAAACAGGAGGCAAATTAGAACACCTAGAGTCCTACACAACGAATATTGTGTAGCTACATTGTACATAAATACTGCAAAACGCACATATGGGAAGTGCCTATATTATTTATAGCAATTCCGGGTAAGGAGTAAGGTATTCGTCTTGTCGCATGCAACCCTTTGAAATGTAAGCTCTACTTGAGCTACAATATAATACTCTACATCTTGTACGCTCCATTCCACCGTATCAAACGAACGTTTATTGATCCAAATGTTCTAAGTGACCAGTTCTTTAAAACACGCCCCTATTGTTCACTAATTAAGTAACACCGTCGTGTCTATTTATCTTGGTGGTCTGTGTACTAAGCCTACATTTTCTCGTAGATACTTCTACCTACACATGCAATGTGATGTATTTAATGTTTTTGTAAGTCTTGCTGTATGTGCTGTGGAGATAGAAAATAGCTTGTACACCACAACAGCATTACTTTTCATTTAAACGAGAAATAGTAGTAACATAGAAGCCTCAGTAACTATTGTTTTGTGTGTACAATTTTTTTTTACTTTTACCGTAATGTTGAATGTTTGGGGTTTTATCAAAAATTTATTCCTCATTAAGAGCCTGTGTTGTCTGTACATGCTTTGTATCATTCGTTTGGCATGTATTTCTTAGGTTCAGACACGGAGATATCACAATGAATTCGGAAAATTATAGGTATATGACAGCAAATTATACATGACAGCAAATAAAGAAAATGGAAGCTCACGATAGTAAAGCCTTTTATGGAGCACAAAATATTTTTATTTTGAAGAACCTAACGATGCTCTTGACAGACCTTTTTTCAATTGTTAATTTAAAAAAATACTCAAATTTGTCTCCGGTCGGGGAAATCACAATTGTCTTTGTTTTATGTGAGGTCCTGTTTGAGCTTAGAATAAGGAAAACTTTTAAATTTTTGTTGTTATGTTGACAGCAAGTTCGAACATTTTAGTGGATTAAATATTATTAGAGTGCATTATAAGATTGCAAAGATCAATTAGAAACAAAACTCAAAATATATATTTGAAAAAAAAATTGAGTCCGAATTCAAACCTGCAACATTTTCCTTTGTGAGCGTTCAATGTATTCATTACTAGATTATGTATAAATAGTTACAGAATTCAGAGTACAGGTACGCGGGAATTTTTTTTTTCGTTTGAGCAAGCCGAAGAATTGAAGAAGTAAGTAAAGAATAAAAGAAACATAAGGCTATTTTATTGTAAGCAAAAAAATTTCCTGTGGAGCTTAACCTCGCGCTTATGCCAACTATACCAAATTAATCGGAAACTTAAGAAAAAATAATAATATTTCAAGCGTAAGAATGAATTCCTAAATTTTTCCGACAAGTTAATTTGCACCAACAGCCTTAGACTACATTCAATCTCAATAATTTTAACGGAAAGCTAGATCGATCCAATAAATTAGCTAGCCACATTCGCTACGGCGACGTAGCACAAGCACTAAATATACCTTAGCTACGAAGTTTCAACGTAGCAGGCTCTACGCTCTCTCTCTCTAACACATTCTTAAATGTAAGAGTACTGTCGGGTACCGTACGTATATAACGGAACATTGCCGCAATGCTCGGTCCAGACAAAGGTATACGTTCAGTTTACATAATATTTATACCTCTGCATGAGAATAGCTAAAAGTTTCTGTACTGTAGTCATAAAATTAACTCAATAAAACCTTAGAGCTACTCATAGACCGGTAATAAATCAAAAATAACTTAATCAAAGCCTTCAAGTCATGTCACGAGTCTGTTCAACTTCCAGATGGAACTCTCCGCAGTCATAGAATTAATCCCTAGATTATTAATAAATGTTTTAAATAAATTAAAACATCCCAACGTCCTTGACCTGTTATTACATTTTGCTCTTCCTGGGCCGCGTTTAATTTGAACTCAGTGTAACTGCTGTGTAATGAATAGGTATTTATGTACATGATAGGTCTTTTTATTTTTATATTAATTTTGAGATAGCTAATTCTAGTCGTAAAAATATAGTTCCCTAATAATTATAAGAACCAGCACAATTATTCAAACGAAATTTGTAAAAATATCTAGTACCTATATGTATTTAATGAAATTCAATACAATTGAAAAAAAAATAGTTTTAAGAAGGTTTTTCATTGAAAAAGTAGTTCTGTCATGAAAGTTATAAAGATATTACACATATATAACACTAACCCACCTTAGAATTTTCTGCGTTATGAAGACTCCTTTCCTTTCTTAATAAATAGTTTGGCCAAGTGCAAGTTAGACTCACGTACAAGGGGTTCTTTGCCACCACATTACGGGTACTGAACCCTAAAAATATTATGGTACATAAGAAATGACCGCCTTTAAGATCTTAGCGTCATCTATCATGAACATACTAGATAATGAACCTGGGTGCCAACAGGGTTGACAAGCTTCTCTTAGCGCCACCTATTACCGCATAATATATATACGCATTTGGTCAATTAATCTACACACTTTAAGAATCTACTTATAAACTAGCCTTTGCCCGCGGCTCCGCCCGCGTTTATTCAATCTCTGCTCCGTTTTCGGTTTGGGAGTTATTTTATGAACACCCCTTGTAGCCTATACCGGGTGTAAATAGACCACTACAATTCAATGAAACCACATATTCTACTGACCCTACTGAACCACTTATCCTCAGAATCATATCCGCGGAAATCCTTAGTTTTGGAAATACTTAATTGAGTTTCAAACAAAAAACCTGATGCTGTTTCACGGACGACGCTCACTCTAAATTCGCCCGTATGTCGTTGCGTTAGGGTTCACCCATTTTTGTTTGAAACTCAATTATTTCCAAAACTAAGGCTGTCCGTGGGCATGATTCTTGGGAAAAGTGGTTCAGTGGGGTTGGTTGAATATGTGGTTTCATTGCAGTCTATTTACACCCGGTATGTTGACCGGGGTCACTACGATGATTATAAAAACACCGCATCCAAATCCGTTAAGTGGTTATCAAGCTAAAAGGATAGACCGAGAGACAGACAAAACATTTCAGAAAATTATAGTTTTGGCCTCAGTACAATGTCATAAAAATAACCCATTCCGATGAAAATTTCACAAAAAATATTCAATGTAAGGACACGATATTTTTGCTTCTTTATTTGGATACGGATTATTGCGAAAACAGTAACATTAACATGATATTCAGAACAAAAATGCGAAGACTAGAATTCGGTATCTTTAATAAAGTCGTGTCATACACACGGCTTTTTCTGAAACGTGCGTTTTCTTTCCCTGGCACGTAGTTGTTTCGTTGCTGCAGATTTTCCGCGCACGTTTTCATTGAGAATTCTAGCACGTAAAAGAATTCTAGATGGCATTTTTGTATTGGCTGGATTCCGTTGTCTTTAATTTTTAAGTAATGACAACTCGCACATTCTGTGTGTAAAATAATAGTATGTATAATGTTTAAGATATTTCTTATATCCATAAATTCAATTTCGAAATTTCAAAATAAACTCAAAAGGTAAAGTGGAACGTTTTATCTTTTTTTAAAACATCTTTCTTGAATTGAACGCGTACGTTTGTACAAAAAACATAATTTATCTACACCCAGCTCATAAGCATTCTCAAGGGGTTTTAAATAAAAATGAATAAATTACAAAAATACGTTTTGTTTACATGTTACATTGTTTGAACAAATAAGCAAACCCGGTTGGGTGTAGGGAATAAATCTTACAACATCAGCTTTACACGTACCTGCGTTGTATTTAGTATCGCAATAACCGATTTTATATTATACTAGCCTTTTTCCGCGGCTCAGCCCGCATTTATTCAATCTTTATAGTTTTGAAAATTGTTGTTTCGGCCTCAGTTCAGTACCAATAACCCATTACATTTAAAATTTCGCGAAAATATTCAATGTAGAGAATTTTTTACTACTTTATTATTTAGATATTAATGGCCTTTCGACCCCAGTTCTGCCCGCATTTATTAAATCTCTGCCCGCCTTTTGGCTTGGGCGTTATTTTACCAACACACCTCAGACCCCTTATGTTGAACACTACGATGATAATAAAGAAAACCGCATCCAAATCCGTTGCGTGGTTCTAGAGTTAATACGGTACAGACAGACAACGATTCCAAATATGGTAGTTTTGGCTTCAGTAAAATACTACGTAATCTATTTAAGAAAAAAACGCTCATTGTGAAGACACGAAATTTTTACACGTAGTATAGAAGTATAGATAACGCCGAGTTTCTACGCTGTAATTGGCCCAATTTATTATAAAAGCGCTTAGATAACCAATCAACGCTACTACTTTGCTTTTAGCTAGCTAGGCAGAGTTTCTGCCATGCGCAGTCAGTAGAGATTATCATTCAATATGGGTTGAAGGTGTTCTGCGGTAGCATTAGTTAGAGCCTGCATGGCATCAGTAAATTACCGACTATTAAGGTGAACAACTGAACAGCTAAGATCCTTTCCCAAGTATAAAGCACCAAATAATTAAGAACAAAAAAGAAATGCCTCCCTTCCTTTTAAACATTTTTCAATAAAGTATTATTTTAACATATATCGTTCTAGATAAAGTATTGTAACATAATTAGCCGTTGGGACATTCGTCCTTCATCATCTCAGCTTCGCTTCGTTTCGTAAGCAAGCACTCTTATCCTAATTACCCAAATTGTGTTACAGTTGCACAAAATAACATTGTCTTTGCAGTCCTTCTCTGTGTCAATTAAATAAAGTACTGTTTTCTTTTTTCCTTAAACAAATATTATATATTTTTTCTAACAGGTAATATAAAAGCCTACGTGTACAGCTGGAAAAATAAATAAATGTTATAATATAATGTACAACAAAGTGGAAATGTTCCAAGAAAAATATATTTTTACTCATTCAATTCTTTGTCACTTGTGAGGACATATGTCTTGGTTGATATGGTAACAAACGATCACAGAATGTGTATTTACCTCTACAAGTATAAAAGGTAAAAATATGACATGCTACAACACTTAAACCACACAAGGCGAAATAATTCAACCGCCCAAATTTCTATGGCAGTTTCAGTAGGTAATAGAGACTACACATGTGAAGTTTCAGGTGGATCAGACAAGGTAATGACAGGTCACGTGATGTCGAGAATCATGTGCATATGTAAATAAAATTTCGATTCAGTTATGTGAGTGGACAGCGTGTGTGCATGTGTTGATTGTGCAAGTTTGCGTGTGTCATTATAATAACTTTGCTGGTTAAATCAGTGCTACTTTTAAAAATTTCATTTCCCTAAATAATTAGTGTTGAGCCATCAATGCATAATGAATTAATTCAACTTGTATAAAATTCTACTCATATAATTTTGCTATTCTACTTTAGAAACTACGCAAAAATATATTCCATCGTCGTATATTTTCCCATAGTATTTGAATTTCGAATAGGAAAGTAAAACAGTTTTTTACGTCACTTTTAAACTCAAAGACCAGAAGTTGTTTAGTTTAATCAGATGAACATGTTTATTTAAAACTGTAAAACAGTATGAACATTTATGGTATTTGAGAAAAGAAATGTTCTGTAGACAAGTTTTAATCCTAAGCAGCCGTAACTCAAGATAGTGAGGCAAAATCAGTTTCGCTGTGATAGTACTGGATATTGTTGCGTTACCTTTAATTTAGCCCAACAAAAAGCAGTCTTGTTTGTTGTATGAAATATTTTTTAATATTGTTGTAGTAATTTGTGGGCTGAATCCCAATCAGATTTTTTCTATCAGCTCGTAATATTTGTCTAAGGCTGAGATTCAGAGTGCAGTTTGAGTCCGAACTCAATCTTACAAACGTCAAAAAGCGACGTGATCTCATACTAGAGTGACGTTTGTAAGATTGAGTTCGGACTCAAAATGCACTCTGAATCTCAGCCTAAGATCGTATGATAATAATTACTACTTTTGGTGGGGCTCAACGCTTAGAACAATTAGTTTTCCAGAATACTTTCAATAATACTTATCCTTAATAGTTCTTTTAAATAGTAAGATAAAAAGGTTCATGGAACCAAGCGTAGTTTTTTATTCAACAACACAAAACAATCACACCCGATTTTTCATAGAGAAAACTTCGTATGGAAGATTGTAAAAATAATGTTTATTTAGAAAAATAGGGCTCAATCTTAAATTATATTATTTTCGCCATGATTATTGATAAAGGGCTTGTAATGATTACAAATAAATATAATATAAAATAAATGTTAATGCGTGCAAAATCACTTCAGAAGTATGAAAAAACGTAAAAGTTTAATTTTTAAAGTTGATTTCACAAAAAATTAGAGCTGATAAAAACAATCTGAGTTTAGATTCGGAATCTGTGTTTAAATTCGGAATCAGCACATAATTTTATACAAGAATAACAAAAATTATTCAAACAACAAAAACACTGTTGTCGTGTGAAATTAAATTAGCCTTACTATGCGCTGCATTATGCTACAGCTGGTTGTCTGCCGCCTCCCCGCCTGGTGTTACCTCTTGCTCACCACTCTGTCAGTTATTTCAGTCCATTTGCCACAATTTTATGGAAAATTATTGAAAAACCTGGATAAGATCAGCCTCGGACTAAAATGAAAGGACTGGTATGAAACTGCACATAACATAAACATACTCGTATGCATATTAAAAACCTCACCTAGGGCTTCGCCGGCTCGGATTTTAAACTCATACTCGTGTTTGAATAACCCCTGTTATGCACCTTTTATATTTCATTCTATTCACTTTCAGAAACTACTATTGAAATATTGGAAAATATTTGTATTTTAAAATGGTCTATAAATTGTATGGGCTTATTTGAGGAAGGCATAATATAAGTTATGTAAGTCGAGTATCAGAAGGACTGGAAGGGTTCTGTACAAAATAATCTATACTCATAATATGGTGGTAAGAAGTCGTTACTGTGTATTGAATATTTATGTACAAATTAAATTGAAGTGTGTTATTTATATTGTACTGAGGTCAACACAACAGTTTTTATCATTTTATTGTATGATTAAAATTTGTAAAAATGGTACTTTTGGCATTCATCCATCAGCCTGTTTCGTCCACTGCCGGACATAGGGCTTTCCAGGATTTTGCCACTCTTGGCGGTCCTTCTGGAAGAAATGCTCATACTCACACACGCTGGGCAGGTGGGTTGGTGAGCGCGATGCCGAAACCTTTGCACCAGTGACTGGTCTGTTTTATATAAAGCCCGGCAATTGAAGATGGATATACCGCCATCCATCGGTCCCAGGCAATGTTGGGCCGCCTGGTTTTGCCTGAGAGCTGTTCTCTTACTCTCCCCCGAATTACTTCGGGAGGATTTGCGAGTAAGATGGTGGTACCTCCACAGTCGAGCCTGGCATCAGCTCTACCACCACCACAATACTAATAAATAACCCAGTTGTTAGTGTACAGGCACGAACTTTTTCCTACTTTATTAAAGTATAGATAATCTGAACCCTTAAAAATTATAAATAAGATAAAATATGAATAAATATGTATTGAACTCTTCTCGAGCCTTCTTATTTATTTTGTAGCAATTAAGTATGAAAAAAATAGCATTTATATTATGTATTCGATATATTTCGGCTCACTGTATAGGGCCGTCATCAGTCGAATAGAACATCATATTGACAAGTAAATAAATAAAAAGTAAAAGTGACACTTGTTAGGAGATTTGTAAACTTTTTCTAAATAAATAAGTTTCATTTATTGGATGATATTTGTACTGGTGTTTCTAATGTTTTAATTACTGCTCTTATAAACCCTACCAACCAAACACGATTACATATACACATATTTTCATGGCAGCCATAAACTCAAAACACTCATCAAAGACTTCTTACCCATACAATAACAAAGCGATGAAACAAATCACTTACTACTGTAAACCCCTCAAATATGTTACAGGCAGAACCCAAACCTCAAATGCACACTCAAAAAAACACAACATCTCACCATCCCCAAAACCCCCACCAACTCATCCTCTGGAACCTCCCCTTGCCGACGGCCACGTTGCAAGACATACACTATTCCACACACATCAATACTCATCATACCATCCATCCATCCATCCATCCATCCATAAGCCTGTTTCGTCCACTGCTGGACATAGGCCTTTCCAGGATTTCGCCACTCTTGGTGGTCCTCCTGGAAGAAATGCCCATACTCACACACGTTGGGCAGGCGGGTTGGTGAGCGCGGTGCCGAAACCCTTGCACCAGTGACGCCACTGCCCGTTACCAGTCTGGTTTATATAAGGCTCGGCAATTGGGGATGGATAAACCGCCATCCATCGGTCCCAGGCAATGGTGGGCCGCCTGGTTTTGCCTAAGAGCTGTTCTCTTACTTTCCCCCGAATAACTTCGGGAGGATTTGCGAGTAAGATGGTGGTACCTCCACAGTTGAGCCCGGCATCAGCTCTACCACCTCATTACCATCAGCACTTACCAAACACAATCAAAGACAACATGCAAAACCGAAAACTGTATTTACCTACTGGAATGCCGACATTGCCCGGCATTCTACGTAGGTGAAACCAAAAACGCCTTACGCATCCGGATGAACAATCACAGACATACATGTACTATACAAAACAACGTCCTACCCATTCCGTCACACACACGCCTACACAACGTTAGCTTCAACTACTGCTTCACCGTTCGCATCATTAATTAATTCACTCCACCACTGACTGACTTAGACCAAAGAACATGGGGAACCTCGTACATCTGCCCATTATGGACCTGGACTCAACAGACAGCACTGACATACATGACACATCCTACTGACAAACCAGACCACTCAAAATTTCAAGTAATTATAACAACTACATCACACCGAAATTATACAAACAAAGCCACCTATCTAGCCTACTATCACCAACATATATTATGCAAGAAGAGCAGTAATTAAAACATTAGGAGCACCACTACAAAAATCATCCGATAAACGAAACTTATTTATTCAGAAAAAGTTTACAATCCCTTAACAAGTTTCACTTTTACTTTTTATTTATTTACCTGTCAATATGATGTTCTATTCGACTGATGACGGCCCCATACAGTGGGCTGAAATATATTGAATATATAAAATAAATGTTTTATTTTTCATACATAATTGCTACAAAATAAATAAATAGGATAAAAGTTATTCAGACGAAATGTCTCGGAAAAATACATAAAATTTGCTAAGCTGGTTTCCCTCCTCTTAATATCCATAATTGGCAATTACCTGAGATGGCAAGAGTAGCCACAGGCCTTAAAGTAATTTATATAAGATTTTTCTTACGAAGATGGTACACGAATTGCGTAATACACAATGTATTTGATTTACTTCTGTTAGTTAAATTTATTAACATTTACCAACTCTGTGGCCTAGTGGTTCGCGTACTCGAACACTAATCGGGAGGTAACTACTTCAAATCCCGTAAGGGCACATGTGTTTGGTGCTTTGGTAAGTACGTTAAGCGACTCCATAATGCTAAACTACAGTCCTACTCTAACGCTTTTGTTTTTTAATTGTCTATCCTGCTCTAATCAGCTGCCGCGCACGCAATACTTCATTCATTTTGAAATTGGGCCTTTATTAGCACATCAACTATTTGTTTTTGTAATACTTATAGGTATATTTTTAGTTAGTTATGGCCTATATGTTAGTTTCGTTTTAATCGGTTTAAAAATATAGGAGCTGAATAATTTTGGCGTGAAATTTATATTGTTTTAAAACTAATTTAATTGTTAAAAGATTTAAAGTATGTATATTTGTGAATTGTAATAAATAATTACCATAAATGTAAACCCACACCATATTTGTTTTAAAAACAACTGAATCCGATGAAAAACTAAAGTGTAGCATTATGGAGACCCTTAAGCCTTTGGCTACATATTTCTGCTTGAAGTATGGTCACAGATTATTACAATAGTTACCTACTAGTAAGGTGGCGATACGGCATACCACCATGCGGGTGTGCGTGTGTGGATTGTTACTTGCATTTCACATTTCATACTCGGAAACTCTGTCACCACCTACGTCGAGACGTTGTTATGTACGAGTATGTTGCCGCAGAGTTTAACTAGGCATATGCCAGGCGAAGATAGAACGAGCGCTGCTTTCTTTTAGCTCAATAAAAGAAATATGAAATGTTATTTATTTGTATAGGTGGTAGAGCTAATGCCGGGCTAGACTGTGGAGGTACCACCATCTTACTTGCAAATCCTCCCGAAGTTATTCGGGGGAGAGTAAGAGGACAGCTCTCAGGCAAAACCAGGCGGCCCACCATTGCCTGGGACCGATGGATGGCGGTTTATCCATCCCCAATTGCCGGGCCTTATATAAAACAGACTGGTGACGGACAGCGGCGTCACTGGTGCAAGAGTTTCGGCACCGCGCTCACCAACCCGCCTGGCCAGCGTGTGTATTGGGCATTTCTTCCAGTAGGACCGCCAAGAGTGGCGAAATCCTGGAAAGGCCTATGTCCAGCAGTGGACGACACAGGCTGATGGATGGATGGAATTTATTTGTTATCTTTTTACGATTGAAGTTCATCATACGATAGTGAAAAAACGCGATGCGTGTAAATAATGAACTATGCTGGCTACTAACTAAGTTTCTCGTTCGTTTAAATGGTTTTTTCCTTACCTACGTTAACAAGAGCTATTTTTTTGTCCTCCGGGAAAAAAGCTACTTTTATACCTGCCCGTAGATTTTCCATTTTCTGGGATTACGTAAAATGCACTAGATATGCTATTCTTAGAGTTTGTTTTATTTACAAGTAATGTCGACGTATGGCGACATATTGAATAAGGAAAAAATAAAAAGTATCTGGAATAGAAGAGCTTGCATGACTAGAATCAAAATCTAAATATTTTATTCATGAACATGGGTATATGTAAACAAGATCTTATAATATAATTTCAGCACTCCATGTTCTGCCTCTCAGCCTATGAATTTCGGTGTATTCTTAAACGTATATTATTTCATTAAATTACGGCATGCAATATTATGATAAAATAAAATTTATATATAGATAAGTATGTCCAAAATGTCAAAGAATATCAATATAAGAAACGATAATGAAATTGGGTATTTATAATGTTATGTCATTCAAAAACTCATCTAATTTGTAATAACCCTTATCAATCAGAAAACCGAACAGAGATTTATACACAATGTTAAATTCATTTCTTTTATACATTTTGGTAACTTGTTATAAATAGAAGTTGCTTTACAAAGAACATTACCTATATTTCTCATAAGAGCTGTATTAAACTCATGAAAGACCAGTTTATGTCTATGTTGTGGTGGTACAGATTTGAGTAGAGCGATAGACGTAGAAGAAACAAAAGAGGAGTGTCAGGATCGTATCAAATAGAAATCTGTAGTCACTGCCTATCCCCCTGGGAGAAAGGCGTGAGTGTATATATGTATGTATTATTGTATTGCAAGTTATTAATGGTTTAGAGTTAAGACCATAATTAATGATTTCATGTTGTAGAGGAAGACGTAGACCATCACAATAAAACTAAAAAGTATACAGTGCCATCTAGCGGTCGATGAACTTACCTAGTTTCAGAGCCGACGACGGTCCACCCACGGCGGCGACGAACAGCTCTAACTTCAGCTGTAACCACGCGGTCTCGCGTCCGCCTGTGTCGAGAGCTCACTGAAACAGTGGTGCCTCCAACCACTCCCTCGGCGATTGGCAACATCACTACTTGCTCTTTTTCAGGGCACGGTGTAGTTCTGATCTCGATTTGTAGATGGCGCAGTTTTAAATGTAAAAGTTACATTTCGATTAAAATTATTGTTTTTATTTTCCTAGTCTGTAGATTTCAATTTACGATTTCAAAAGTAGCAAAATCTGATTGGGCTTATGCACTATTGTTACTTTGATACCTTTTCGCGCTGCAATAAGTAAAAAATAGATGAGCGGAGCTTTCTGCTATGGAACCTTTTATCCATGACCAAAAATAAGGATTAAATTGGTAATAGGATCCCGTTTGGCATTATTTGGGTACAAATTCTTTGGACCGGGATTCGAACTTGTGACTTCTAGCTTACAAGGAAAGCCATCTCCTTACTGAGAAAAAAGTAAGTAGACTTCTGTTTTCTTTTAATTTCGTAAAAGCAGGAAGTCATATTAATAAAATCTCACTCTATACCTACGTATAACATACTTTGTCCCTTTGGCACTTGATTTAATTTTTATATAATTGCTACGACATTACATTTTCCCTTTGTACTTCGTCACAATGACAAGATATACAACAACGCACATTTGTTTATAGGTTTAACGTCTCAATGTCGTATACATACAATGTCGTTTTGAATTTATTAAAACAAATTTGTGTGAGTTATTCCAGGAGAGCCGCCAATAGTGGTGAAATCTTGGACAGACCTATGTCCAGCAGTGGACGAAACGGGCTAATGGATGGGTAGGTGCTTTGCTCCTCCTTAAACCTTTTAACCTAACGGTTAGTCGAGCTTCTAGACAGCTGGCAAACATTTCGGTACATGATTGCTCATATTTCATCCCAATAGTTTAGGTCAATACAAATCGATTTGCTCCAGTCGATTCAGGTAATACTTCGCTACGTTTTTGCGCTACAGTGCTCTAAATTTGTAATAAAGGTAATAAATAATTTACTCAAGTCTGCCTCTGGGGACGATGGTCAAAATCATCGTGAAAATTAAGACCCAGGGCCAGGGTTATCACGGGAGGCAGTAGTAAAAATTGTAATTAATTAATGTAATTAATATTGTAATTTGACATATTTAACTTTTTGACATTTTATTTGCGTATAATGACAATTATGAATAAAAATGTCTTATGTAAAAAATAGCTCTATCAAGTAATTATCTCATGGTTCTAAGTAGCATCCATTTGATTTCACATGTAATTTTTTTTATCCAAGTAATCGGGGAAAAACGGGTATTACCGGAGACGGCTGACTCAGAAAAGAAACAATCGCACACTGTTGTCAGCTATATAAGAACTCGGGCAAACGTCGGGGTTTCAGGGAAATCTATTTATCGAAAGATATTTCTATTGATCAAATTGTTTTTAAAGTTCTACTATACTGTAGACCATTGTGTATTTATTAGTCGATCATTATTTTTGGATAAACCGGATAAAGAAAGGATCCATCATTAAAAAAGGATGAATCATGATTTTTACATGAAATATATTCTATGTAACCTAACAATACGAGTAATTATTTTAATTGCAAAACTAAAATAGTGAAGATTTACAAATATGAATCAATTCAATCGGAGAAAACAAAACGTGAGTCATGCTGTTGAATGAACCTTTACATTTTTGTGTTTTTTTTTATCACAACAATGTTTGATAAATTCCACCAAGTGCCGACAATCTCAACTATCAACTTTACATTTTTTTCCATTCACTGTATTTAAAATTGTTTCCGGAATATACATTATGAAATTGAGAATTAGTGATGTGTGATTTAGTTAACTTTTTATTGACTTCGCCTTTGATAGTGAAAACCATCCTATATATGAATGTATTAGTAACTTTCTGGACATTGTACTAATTACATCTTTATTGTGTATTGAATAACATTATATCAGATTTAATGATTATGTTGAGCATTCAATTTGTTAATAAAATGAAGATCTTAGTTCGATTCCTTAATGAAAATAAAATATAAATTGTATACAATGTGTTTGATAAGAGTAAATAGTTCAACAAAAAAAAAAAAACAAGAAATAGACACATAATACATGTATTTATACACTTTAGACCCATAGAATCAGTATTTAACCGAGGGCCATTTCGATTGTCAAATGAATATTTGACATATAACATGGCACTGTAGATAAAACTTGGTCTTTAGTAATTTCGGGTCAGTTTTATCTTCTAAATAACGCGATGCATAATTTTAATAAACGCATATTTTATGGCCGATGCAAACTGACATAACAAGTAAATTTTCTTTTTGAATAGGAACAATAATTCATTTATAGAGCTTGCCAAAAACGTTGCGGTTAATTTGCGGAAAAGTAAACAAAACAGCGTGGTGAATGAACTCCTGTTTTGCGGAAATCGAAATGAAAATTTCTATAATGGTATTCCTTCAGGGTGGTCGTTAAAGTTCGTTGTAATAGTAAACTTCAAAATATGTTTCCTAAAGTTATTCATATAGAATTTTTCCTAAGCAACATTATCTGTGAATCTTATTAGGTACCTATTTCCATTTTGGTTTTGATAACAATCGTTTTAAGGTTAGCTGGGTTGAATTATGGCTACGAATTCTTAGGATTTGGGCTAATAAGCCGCTAGTTCCTTTATGTTACTTAAAAATACAAATCAAATTTAGGATTTTAGTCAAAAGATACATTTCATTACAATACATAAGTAGATTTATAGTCTTTTGCCCAATATTACAGCCAACAAAAAGGTATCTAAGTGACATTGCGAGATATTTTAATATTTAACAAAAATTGTGATGTTCTAAATAGAAAATAGGTTAGTACGAATACGCTAGTAATTTAATGGTGACGTTTCCTTGTTAAATATGTTCTTGTTCACTGTTACAAATAATCCATATCTGTTATGAAGATCTCACAAGCTGATTAATCGTAGTAATTAATCTTATTTTGCTACTTCGCCGTAATACTGCAGTAGCACTTCACTTGGTCACTTTAACTACAAAAGATGCACCACTTCTACCCGACACGTATCATCTAAAACTGTACTACGCGTCCTATAAGCCGGTCACAGTAGAGTCATAAAGTCGTCATTAAGCACATGATAATTAGATTTTCTATATTACAGTTTAGGCCGACGTTTATATCAGTCGAAGCGTAGTGAGAGAACTGCGCGAGCGAGGCAGCGGCCGAGCTGCGCCGACGCCGGCCTCCACCGTGAAAATTTCTCACTCGATGACACGCTCTCAAAGCATCCTCTGTTTTCCGAAAAATTGTGTAAAATTATTCACTGTCCATCTTTATTTGTCATTTTAAAAAGGAAAAATTGTTACCTTTTTTCTCTTGAAAAATCTTTTATGAGCGAAATCGAGGTCAGCGTCAGATTAAATACGTGACAGTCAGGATAAGAAGCGCATGTACGACGAGATGTGTCATCTCGCGATTAAACAAAATTGAGGTCACAGATCGGAGTACGGCTAACGAAAAGGTTTTCAAGCGAAACTGGCTTCGAAAAGCTGTTCAGGCGTTATGAAACCTCGTTGGAAAAATAGCAATTTTCTTTTGTGACTTTAGGCGATGTTATATTATGAACGCTATTAAATTATCTTTATTGAAGTTTAATAATATCAAAATGTGAATGTGTTTACGCTGGCGAGAGACAGAAATAGCTCGTGGCAAAGATTCAAATATGTCGCGCGGCCCTACACCTCAGCGCCGCGGTTTCAGCAATGGCGGAATATTATAAAAGTATTCAATGCAACAAGGAACTTCATAGCGAAACTTTACGAAAATATTTTCATATTTTGATATATTAGTAGGAGTAACTTGCTAAATTGCAAAATGACATTTCATTTATAAACGTTAACACGCGGCTCAGATTGCCTGCCAAGAATTTTCAATTTCTCACGCCAAATAAATAGGGGATCAACACTTTTCGAAAGTGTCACAATTTTTCCTCGTTACCTTGTTACACTTTCGTTATTTTGCCAGTATTTTTGTCATTCGCGTTAGCATCTGATTAACTTACCTGGAAATTTTGTGGA
The DNA here is from genome assembly GCA_910592155.1 of Ypsolopha scabrella. Taxonomy (NCBI): domain Eukaryota; kingdom Metazoa; phylum Arthropoda; class Insecta; order Lepidoptera; family Ypsolophidae; genus Ypsolopha; species Ypsolopha scabrella. Next base: position 17,066,010 of record OU342964.1, on the reverse strand, counting down.
TATATATATAGGTACATTTCTTAGCAGCTGGTTGATCGGGAAACTTACCTGTGAAATAAATAAAAACATGTTAAATATATTTACAATTATTGTTTTATGATACCTACCCGGCGTTTTGATTTAAACGAGATAATATATAAATTCATTCTAATTTGAATAAAGATTACAGATAAATTTAGAGTAAATCATTTCCGTCAGTAAAATCGGCTTTTGTTGCTGAACTTTACAATGAGTGGTTTTTACTACGAACCTGGTCACTTTGACACACGCGATATGATCAAAGACGATATCACCGATATCATTATTAAGTTTTAGTATAAAGCTCCACCTTAATGACAAATTTTAGCCCGTAGTGTTGTGGCTTCACTTCTTTCATCCTTAAATTTTTATATGGTTTATGTAAGTAGAAACTGAGTAACTATCTGCAGTCTAGTGGTTTGACCGACTCGACTACTTCTTATCTGGGGGTCGCAGGTTTAAACCCCGTAGGAGCACATTTTGTGCTCGGTCTGCATATAAGTGTCCGGAATACGGTGATAAGATTCACTACCCATCACACTGGGACGTAGTAATCGTCGGTGAAACAGTTCATACTCGGAAACAGCTCCCTCAAATCCTCGGTTTTTTGTGTTTACATACTTAAATATGTTGATTATCCTGCATAAAATTATCGTGGCCTAGAAGGATATTGGTCCAACCTTCGTGGGCAAGTTGTAAGACATATTTAAAAAAAATTAGTCAAATATGTAACTGAAAAGGCTTTGAGGTGGTAACGGAGGATCTCGGTGCAAAATGCACATCATAATATTGTTTTCCTTATTTTTGAATAAAAAGTATGCAATAAATGCGTTTTATAGCTATTCACGCAAACCTTGTTAATAGGTGATCACATGAAAATTATTCAATTTTATGCGTTACATTTTAGCTGCACTACATTACAACTGTAAACACGCTTTTAAGTTTGTTAATGTAATGCAAACAAAATGTAATACATTAAAGTACATAATTTTTTTGTGAAGACTTTATTATTATTAAACTATATCCGCAGGTTGCTTTAAAACACAATTATTGAATACTTTTTGTTCAAAAGTAAGGAAAACAATACTAAGATGTGCATTTTGTACAGAGGTAAAAAGTTACCCCCTTAATCTAGAAGTTGGCGTAATAACTTTGCTAAAGCATTCAAACAATAAACTAAACAACGACTTTAACGGAACGCTTCAGGCAAAAAGTAGTCACTGAAGGGTTATTTTGTTTTAGTTATTTTTACGTCGAATGTAGAAAAGAAGCCAGTGTAGTTTTTCTTCAAACTTTAGCCGGCATTTATAATGTAATAGTCTTGTCATACTGTTAACTGTAAAAATGTTTCAAGTTTTAATCCAAGCTTTGTTCCGTCAGAACAGGTTCAGTTAACACTGGCAAAGGAATTATCTTTGAAGATCTTTCGTGCTTCTGAATACAGTTCAGGTTTTAGGACACATGTTGCAGGAGGCATGGCTCAGTACTCACGGCCGTAAACTCGCATGATCCACTTTGATAGATGAAGCGTATGTATGATTGTGTGTTTTTCCTGGAATACATCTGAAACCACCGATTCAATTATAAAAAAAACGCAAAAGATTGATGACAAATTATACTGATTTCAACCCCACACCAGAATAAATAACTCTTCGTTTTGACTTCCTTGTTTCCTTTTGTCACATTCTTTTTTTTTACTTCTGTTTATCCATTTGGATGCTTCTTTCCCTTACGAAAAAAAACCAGTCAGACTCGCATGCCTAGGGTTCTGTAATTCGACAGTTTTGGGAACTGGCAGGAAAAAGGTGATAGTTATCTAATACATATTTCTTTTCACGAATAGCAACAAGAATCAATGAAAGAGACACAAATATTTTTATACCGTACACGAAATAAAACTTGTGCATGAAATATTTAATTTTGTCAATGATCGCGAATTTCTCAGCCGCTATATTTTTCCTGTAACCTTTAGGTAGGTAATCCCAAATTACAATGATTTTTTAATTTTTTTCGGTCCACCAGTTTCGGAAACAAGTGGGGGGGACATGTATTTTGTGTGGTTTTTCAATGATTTCTCGAAATTGGTGGCAGTAAGTATAGTGAAAGTATATATTTTTATAATCAGCTCTTTAATATCTACAATTGGTACCCATGTTGTATTTTTATATTTATTTTTTATTTATTTTACATTAAATTTTATATTTGTCATTGGTGTTTAATTTTATTTTGTATTTTTCATTTGTGTTTATTTTTTTTAATCGCTATAGTTTTCCTGTAATTGACCAGTTATGGCCTTTAATCGTAACTTTTTTCATATTTTTTGGTCCACCAGTTTCGGAAATAAACATGCATTTTTCGTGGTTTTTTAAAGATTTTTCTAAATTGGTGACAGTAAATATAGTAAAAGTATATATTTTCATAATCCTCAGCTCTTTAATATCTACTATTTGATACCCATATTGTAATTTCGTGATTTATTTTTTTATTTTTCTCTCGTTTGTATTGGAAATATTTCAACCAATTTCAAATTTTTCAATTTTTTTACACCGTATTATGTATGCCAGTGAAAACTATTTTATGGCAAATTTCAAGTCTTTACCTTTAACGGTGCTAAAGTAATGAAGCTGTGACATACGAACGGGCGGACGGACGAACGGACAACGGAGTCTCACCATAAAGGTTCCTTTTGCCTTTCAGATACTACGAAACCCTAAAAATTAACAATGGAGGAAAGGAAGGGGCGCAAACTGAGATGAAATCACAGATTTCATTAAATCTTACATTAGACTGGGTTTTGCTCGCGAGTTCGTCTGCGTGGGAATAGGATATAAATTCGAATCAGATTTATAATTATTAACAAGTTTCAAATCGAAACACACAGGGAATACGATTTACAATACAAAAGTTTTTACCCCATTGTAATCATTTAGAGGCCGATTTTCGAAAAAGAAATACCTGTCAATCAATCACGAAATTGTTTTATACTATATTAGGTAAATGTTACCAGCCAAACTCGATTTTAGGACGAACTAGTAGGCCAAAGTGGTTCTGGGTATACAAAATAACCACGAGGATTATGTATTATGTTGGGGCCATATCGTAGAATTGATAATTTCATTATCTAATCGCAGTATCATGAAATCTGTAAAAACTAAAGGGGTTGCCTTGCTTCGCTCCACTTCGATCAGCTCCCGAGTTTACGATCACAAGCAACCTAACACGCTCTTCCTCGCTTTGTTCGTCGTTGCACCTATTGTTGACTTTTGATGGAAGTCTATCGTAAATTTCTTATTTCATACTTTACGATATTATCGATCGCAGGTGTAATTGTGTAAGACAATCGGCATCAAATTCGATTGTCATATGGCTTTTTCAGCTAATCAAATTAGCCCGTTCGACAATTGAAATCGTACGTTTTTGGTTGTCAAAAACAAAACAAGACGATCGTATTCATTTGACAGCCAAAATTTACGATTTCAATTGTCAAACAGGCTAATTTGCTTACCCGAATAGCCATATGACAATCAATTTGAATTAGATTATGTATTACACAATTGCACCTCAGCAGATCATGAAATCATCAATTCTACGATGTGACCACATACATACTGACCAATGATTTGATATATACCTATATATATCAATGACCATACCCCTGGTCATACCTAACCTTCTAAACTAACCAGCTCTCTTCTGTTATGTTATGATTGATTAGAAGTTCCGTTTCCACTTCATCATCAAACCCTGGACCTGGGACTTCAAAAAGCCCAAACACCACCTTTAAAATCAAAGATGTAAATTTATTAATAAAACCGGTCCGCGAATAGATGTCCTCATCAAATGCCACAAAATTAATAGGCGGTAACCATGCTGTTTGAGTACAAATACTCTCAGTAGGTACGTGCGTGCACCCGAGTTCGAAAATCTCGCTGATATCGCATCCAGCTGGTTGTAACACAGCTCAGCTTTACTAGATTGTTTTTTGTTTTTCATACATCTGTATCCGATTTACTACTTAAAATGCCTTTAAACGATTAAGAGGCTATGTCAATTTTATTTTTGTCACTCTCACTCCAAGCGAAAAAACGCACATTGCGAGAGGGGTGGATTCAGCGCAAAAGAGAATAGAGTATGTTTTTAATTTTATTTAAAAACTAAAAAAGCTAGTAAAACTCCCAAAATCAAATATCCAGATATTGTTAAAACCCATCTAATAAAATATGTTTGCCTTCTGTACATGATTCCCATTCATCAAACGAGGAGAAAAAGTGCGTTGGAAGACCTCATTTCAATAATTGTTTCCATCGAGGAAAATTTATCCTAACGTTTTCCAAAAAATAAACCCATATATTATATAGTCAAAATTCATATACCAAAAAATTATTACAATTTTCCGTGTACTTCATGAAATACACAGAAACAAAGCTTCCATATATTTTTTACATAGCTCATCTTTGATTTTACGTAACCACGCAGAAAAAACACTCGAAGTACCTACGTATAATTTTAGAATTGATAATGTCAAACGTACCTTTAAACTAAATATTCGAATTTAACATGGTTTGAAAACTTTTCGCCGCTATGTTTCCTGAATAACAGTACTTCGAAATGATAATTAAATGTTACGAAGTCAAAACGAATGTTTATTTTAATGTGGGACTATATGACTATTAAACCGATACTGAGTAAATGCTATATGAAATAGTGAATGAACAATAAAATGCGAAAAAGCTATTCGGCTCAAAGGACCAAATTATGGTCATGGAGCGGACTATATTTTCTGTTGGTTTAGTTTTGTCTGTCGAGACCTAATTCTTAGTATTGATCTTTGCCGAGGGCTGGACAGGAATTCGACACATGCACGTAATTAAGTTCAACAAGCTGGCCAGCTTTACAATCAATACTTAAGAGTCTATATCAGTCTGTAATATGTCTATTATCATCATCAAATGGAAAAGCAAAAGGCGGGTTAATTCTCTTCTACTTCTATCCACTCTCTCAATAATCACAGAAATTTCAATTACTAACAATATTAAAATTAATACCGTTGCCTAAACAATTGAGATATCATCTGAAATTACAAATTTCCTTATTTTTTATACAAATTTCCCTGAACGTACAGTTTTTAAAAAGTTCAGTTTTTAAAAAGTTCAGATAATCTTGAAACACGTGTATCTTTACATATTAGGTTGGGGAAAAACTCTTTTCGCAAATACATATACATACACGTAGTATGAACTTATAATAAAACCTCTTTGGCTATACCATTTGTTTTGGTATTATTAAAAAGTTTTTATTTAAAAAAAAAAATTACAATTTCAAATTAGGTAAGATGTGTGATTTTCATTTGTTTTTCTTACTGTTAAGATGAGTGAATCTAATGAAGAAATTCGATACATTTTAAAATTTTACTACAAAAAAGGTAAAAATGCAACGCAAACCGCGAAAAAAATTTGTGATGTTTATGGACCTAGCGCAGTGTCTGTGAGAGTAGCACAAATTTGGTTTAAGCGTTTTCAATCCGGAAATCTTGATGTCAAAGATGCACCTCGCTCTGGGCGCCCTATTACGGATAAAATGGATGCCATTTTTGAAAAATTGTAGCAATATCGGCGTATCAGTAGTTACGATGTAGCTGAAGAACTGGGGATTGACCACAAAACAGTTTCGGCGCATTTTAAAAAAGCTGGGTACACAAAAAAGCTCGATATTTGGGTGCCTCATGAGCTGACTGAAAGAAACTTAATGAACCGTGTACTCATTTGTGATTCTTTATTACGACGTAATGAAACCGAACCATTTTTGAAAAACCTGATAACTGGTGATGAAAAGTGGATCACGTACGCCAAGAACGTACGAAAAAGGTCGTGGTCAAAGGCTGGTCAGGCTTCACAGACTCTGGCGAAACCCGGGTTATCTCGCAACAAGGTAATGCTGTGTGTATGGTGGGATTATTATTATTATTATTATTATTTCGACTATGTCTTTTTTTTCTCGACCGGGGTCGGTTTTTTTTAGGACTAGGTACGGGCTTATGCCAAGTATCCTGGTTCCGTTGTGTCAGTGTATGTGTGTACTATTGCATTTCCTGTGTGTTTGGCGGCACGCTATGTCTTGTGTTTATGTAAGGCGTTGTATGATTGGTGAGCAGTGGGAGTGAAGTTGGGTTAAGAAAGCGGCGGACTATAGAGCAGGTGTCGATCACTATTGATTTTTGCATGGGTATGAAGGTTTTTATAGGTAGATCCAATAATTCTAGGGCTTTCTTTAGAGTTTTAGGGACGATACCGGTTGAAGAGATGATAATCGGGACAATTTTGACGGTTTCTTGTTTCCACATTTGTTTCATTTCATCTGCTAGAGGAATATATTTTTGAATTTTTTCTGTATGTTTTTGTTTTAAGTTATGTGTGTTGGGGACGGAGATGTCGATTAGGTACGTAGTCTTTGTGGATTTCAAGGTAAGTGTGATGTCCGGTCTATTGCTAAGGATAGTACGATCTGTTATAATGTCTCGGTCCCAGTATAGTTTTGCGGAACTATTTTCTATTACTTTTTTAGGTTTGTATTGGTAGTAGGGGGTGTAGCTTTGTATTAGTTTATATTTCAGTGCGAGTTGTTGATGAATGTGTTTGGCGACATTATCATGTCGGTGGGTGTATTCTTTGTTGGCAAGTGTGCTGCAGCCTCCAGTAATGTGGTCTATTGCTTCTGAGGCAAGATTACATAACCTACATTTATCTGTTTCAATTGTTTCTTTCAGGATGTACTTGGAGTAGTTTCTGGTTTTGATAATCTGATCTTGTATTGCTATAAGAAAGCCTTCTGTCTCGCCAAATATGTTATTTTTCGTAAGCCAGGTACAGGATGCGGTTCTGTCTATGTGCTCTTGGTCTAGCTGGTGTGGAAATCTGCCATGTAATGCTTTCTTTTTCCAGTTCTCTAGTTTTTGTTCGTCTGTAGTTATTTTATGTTTCGGTTCGAACTGGCTATTGTTCAGTTGTAAGGGTGTTCCAGGTTGGGGTAAATTTACTATTGCTTTGTGTATGGCGCTTTCGTTGGCTTCTGTATGGAAGTAGGATCGCAAATTAATTATTTGAGTGTAGTGGAGGTTTTTAATGTCTATAAATCCTCGGCCTCCGAGTTTTCTCTTGAGTGTGAATCGTTGTATCGCCGAATGTATGTGGTGAATGTTATGTTTGTTGCATGTTGTTCTGGTTGTAGTGTTCAGGGCTTCCAATTCTGTGTCTGACCATTTTACGATTCCAAATGAATATGTGAGAATAGGGATAGCGTAAGTGTTAATGGGTTTTGTTTTATTTCTGTATTATTATTATTATTATTATTATATTAGCCATCTTACAGCATTCAGGTTTTCTTAGTACAAGGAAAAAAAATATGTCTTTTAATAAACAACCCAATCCAGAAACATGCAACTTAAAATTAAACAAACGAATAGTAAATATTATATAGCATGCACAATTATCTCTTTAAACTTAAAAGCAACTTTTAAAACACAGATTATTAATGACATGTCAATTAAAAATATTATAATATATTATTGTGATTGTTTCATATTGATAAAAAAATAATATATAATTATATACACTTATTAAAGTTCGCACTATCTACTAAACTTAATGTCTTTTTATTTTGTTACTTTAATTTTCAGGTTCGTGAACGACGATTATATGCTATAAGTCATCCCACTGTTGGGCAAAGGCCTCGCCCATCTCTTTCCAGGTTGATTTATCTCTAGCACACCGTGTCCAGAGCACACCAAGTCCATCAAAACTCTCCAGCTCGTTATGAGCTGTTACCGCCAAGCAGGACCACCGATTTTAAACTCTACTGCGAACAACTGATGAGATTAAAGCAAGAAGTTGAGAGAAAGTGGCCGGAATTAGTCAACAGAAGGGGTGTGGTTTTTCATCATGATAACGCTAGACCTCACACATCTTTAGCCACTCAGCAAAAATTAAGAGAGTTTGGCTGGGACGTATTAATGCATCCGCCGTATAGTTCTAACCTTGCACCTTCAGATTTCCACTTGTTTCGTTCTCTTTAGAATTCTTTAGGCAGTGTCAGGATAACATCACGAGAGGACTGCCAAAACCACTTGTTGCGGTTTTTTGATCAAAAGCCCCAGAATTTCTATAGCAATGGGATCATGTCCCTACCTACAAGATGGCAGAAAGTTATCGAACAAAATGGCACCTACATACTTTAGTTAAATGTAAATAAACTTTAATAAAAAATGTTTTGAATTTTCATATAAAATGCGAAGAAACTTTTTCTCCAACCATTTCAGGAGTCGACATTTAAAATGTCAATTGCCTGAAGCGTGAACGTTGGGGTGAGAATTTTCAAAGATCTTTTTTCTATCTCCAGCAGTTTGGACTGTACGTTGCATGGACAAAGGACAAAGCTGTTTATTTCTATTAATTGATTGATACTATTAAGTTTTTTGTATATCTTTTAACTATTTATATCTTAGTTTTCATTTTTATTAATTAACACATACAAAAAAACACACACAAAAAATTAAAACTAACAAATAAAAGCCACTAACAAGTTTTTTGAAGAAAATTATATTTATTAAGCTATTATTAACCATTTATTCATACATATACTTACACCTGTCTTCCAGAGGGGTAGACAGACAATATAGATTCTCATTTGATACGATCGTGATACACCATGTTTCGCCTCTTCCGCATCCATTAGTGTAATAATCATACAAGCTCATAAAGTACGGCTACTTTTGCCTTTGCTATTCTTTTGTGTCGCCAGTTTGTTCGGCATACGTACTTATAGGGCGGGTCGTCAAGCTTTATCTAATTGAACGAAATAGGCGTTATCTTGCGGAAGTCCATCACTAACTTAACTGTATTCATATATCCATAAGCTTTATAAGCTTTACGCACCATAAATTTCTCTAGTTCTGTCTGTCTGTCCGTCTGTCACAGAGGTCTACAGCTTCAGCCCTAACAGGTAGCCAATTGAAATTGTCTTATCATGCCCTCTATCCCAGCAAATAAGAAAACTTCATTATTTAACGTTACTTATGTCAGCTTTCTACAAGTTTGTAAAGCATAAAAGTTTTTAATTCAGTTGCATTATTATCCATATTCTAAAGTATTTGGGTTGTACCTTGTTTTTTGTCCCCTTGTTGTTGCTTTGGCATCTATATGGCTGCTGTCTACCATAATAATGTTTATAGGGTTCCCTATCCGTATTGTGTGGTGGTATGGAACCCTTTATGAGTGAGTCCAACTCGCACTTGGCCAAATTATTGTTATACCTATATATATTATTAATTATTGTCATATACTATAAATGAACTAAAGTGTTATAAAAATACATTATGAAAATTAATATTTATTATTATTTATGAAAATAAAATGTGAATTTAAAAAACACATGAAATGATATATGTGAATGTTGGGTAAATGTGATGGACATATATTTCGGGCCATTCGGGGCGGGCATCACTCGCAGTCATTATATAATTATATATATAGGATCTTAATGTATATGTAAACAGCATGAAACGAAGCCAAATGTCTACTGAAAAGCTTTCACAAATAAAAGGAAACCCGCAATGAACAAAACTTACTTTCCCTTTCATATACTAATTTACAATAGGTACCAATTTATTTGTAACTAAAACGTATTATACTGAAACCTGTCTCCCAGAGTGGTAGGCAGAGTTATTGCACCATTTTTGCCTTTTATAAATACATCATGTGATTCATATCAAGCTCTTTTACTCCAGGTGCATTCGTTCGACTTGGCTTTCTATTCTATGTCGGCAATTTGGTTGGGAGACTACTTCTGCAGCGGCGGCCAGGTTTTCCTCGCCACGTTTATTTGATCTTCAACTTTCATCTTTATGCACCCAAAACCATTTAAGTGTTCCTTTTTCTATATATAAAGATGTATACTTTTTCGGCCGCAATGTTCAAGTGTTTTTAAGCGCAAGTGTTTTTTAAATTATTTTTGTGAGAAATATTGTTTAGTTTCATCAATAGAACGTTTATGTATAGAGGGTTTCATCTAAAGGCTTTGCCGTCTTTTAACAGATTGTATTATTTATTTTCAAGTATAAAATATTGTCGTCGGACCGTCCTCTAGTCGTCTACAAAGCTCATTCGTGTATCCAGGCTCAATTACCTACTAAATCTTTATCTACTCCATAAATCACAAACAACAGAAGATTTATGGGTTTCACCTATTATGTGGTATTTTCTCCGATTTATCTTTCAGCGTACACAGTAAATGATGATATTTATGTGGATCATTTTTAGTACAGTGCTGTAATTTTACTACTATTTGAAAGACGATCGAAAGTCTGTTTTTCTCAGTAAAACTGCAAATAGCAAAGCAGGCAGGCATAAGCAATGACGGTCAATTACGACAGAAACATTTCATCAAAGGTAAGATAATAAAGTTTAGAACAAGTAATGGAAAGGGTTGTTCCCAGGAGCATTGAACGTGTTCACCCGAGCACCAAAAGGTAACGGGAGCTCAAAAATACGTAAGAATTTGTAATTAAATAAAATCTTGCAAATAAAAGAACAAAGATAAAATATTCCTTTTACCTTTGTTAAAAAGGAGTTACACTTAACTAATTATACATACTTTTATAAATTGAATGCCAAAAGCCCTCAAAAATCGGAAAATCTCTGATAAAAACAATCGAAAAGCAAAAACAAATCCCTCAACACCACGCCAACCGAGGAAGGAAATTCCCTTTTTACTTGTCTATGGTATGGAGTCCATACACACTGGGAGGCTATACACAGGATTACAAGAAGTTTACCTTGTCTATGGTATCTAACAAGCTGCAGGATTGAAGAGCGAAAGAGATACTATCCCTCTTTCCTTTGAGTAGACTTACAATACTTATTACTTTAAAATTGCTTATAACAAATCTAATATTTTTTTCTACGGTATAGGTACATAATAAACACTAATTAACTTCTAATATATAAAACAATAAGAACAAATATATTACGGGAAAAGACAAAAAATATATATAAAAAGGAATAAATAGTTAAGGTTATGCAATAAATACGATAAAGTTTAGACATAAATAAACGATATAAAATATAATAACTGCTGACAGCTTCTTTCTTAAACAATAAAAGATATAAATAAACCATATATAAAAATACAAATAAGTTAAATAAATAAATATTACGCCTAACTCCGCCCATTCGGTTAGTCTTGCTTAAAAACTTAGCTACACCATGTCTTTTTATATTAATTTTTCTTTTTCTTATTAATTTTTACTACACAAACAAACTTATGCTTTAGTTATGTCAAGGGATAAAAATACAAGACAGGAAGAATTTATGCCATGAGGTAAAATAACACAGATAAACGTTATTAACCTGTTCTTAAACTGTTGAGGAATTTATATCTTATGGAAAACAGGAAACAAAAATAAACCCCATGTCTACCTGTCCCATACAGTCCATGGTTTATGGTTGTATTTATTTTATAGTTTATCTTTTAATTAATTAAGGTTAAGTTTTTATAAAAATTAAATTCCACCAAGTGCCGACAATCTCAACTATCAACTTCCTTTTATAATAAATAAAATGTTGTAGGTGTTGGAAAAATATAATGTTGTAGAAAAAGCTACATCGACTTTTTATTTACCTAAATTAAGCGTAAAAAGGGAAAATTATATTTAGAATAGAATAGAATAGAATAGAATAGAATAGAATAGAATAGAATAGAATAGAATAGAATAGAATTAGTTTTCTTACACAATATTCCTACAACAATATTACACACAACGTAATCTTTTTGGAAAATATCGCAAAAACAAATTGAATATTTCCAATTTATTTATCCTCAACATAAAAAAGCAGAAGTAGATTTCTTGGGGCCTTCTTAGATCAAAAAAGAAAAAACAAAACTACATATACTTATATTTAGCTCTTTTGAATTGATGGATGGAATATGTCCCTCTTTATATCACTTGAATCACTCCTCAGAAATTTTAAGAGAAAAAGTTACATTTTTCTCCAATAAATATAAAAAGAAATTGTATTTTCAATATATACGGGTTAAGGGTTAACACCGTAAATATTTCAAAAAAAAAATTAGTTTTCATCTTCGCAAAGCTTAGTGTTCTAGTTACTAAATTATCGTGAAACAGTCACAAGAACTTTATGGCTTGAACTAGATTATCAAAGAAATTCAATTTGAATATGATAGTTTATTTAAACCTAAGAAAATATAGTAAGAGTACGTGTTCTGCGCGGATAAAGTCACGGTGCAAGTGCTAGTTAAATATAATAATTGTGCTGTATTTACTTTCCTATTATATTTTTTACAACTTACTGTATATTCCATATGATTTCGAGAATACACTGTTAAATTTGGTATGCCTCCCTCCCTTAAATCGGAAATTATACTCTTTCCATCTTGTGAGTTTTTGACGACAGACCGTTTGGTGATTCCAATCATTTACCGTTTCCTGCCTCTTAGGCACTGACTGGCATAAGATATGGAAAAATCAAAATAGGAGACCGAAAATTATGTAAAAACTCTCGAAGTAATCTCCAACCTAAAAGATAATAAAATACTCAACCAAAATCGCTACCACCATCGCATCGGGTAGAATATTCAAATGGCTGGCCACATTGTATCGCGAATAATTTGGAGCTTTAACGTTGTCCAAAATACGACCTATCCCTTGGGTCACCAGAAGCGATAACTTACAGCGAAGGAATTTCCCTCTAAAGATATAACGCATTGCGCGTATAGTATCCATAGACCGTGGGTCTTTATACGGTTAGAGGCTCTATGGTAAACCATATAAATACTTCTTTTAAACGGTATGCTTGTTTAGTGACGCACCAGCTTTGGATTCGATTACCTGAGAAACCAATGCCATAATTATGTCGTCTCCCTTATGAGCGATCGCACATTCTTCCACGGAATATAAGTAAGTATAATCTGGCAAATTCTATACTCTTGACTAACGTATGTTTGACAATACGTAAATCAAGTCTCGTTAAGTTATAAAATAGTTACGCGGCAATTTTTCTTAAATGTCAACTTTCGAAAGATGCTTGATTAAAGAACTAAGAGCCCTGTAGTCGGTGGCTTGAAGTCAGTCGCGCACGTGGTAGCTATGCTTGCTATTTTATTCTACATTCAAGTTCGGATTATAGAGCACTGACTGACTGTTATTGGTTGGCCCGAACGTTCATTTCCCGAGCTCGTACAGAACTAACCAAACACGCTGTGAGAGGCAAGCTAACGCGAGACAAAATTCATGTCTTTAAAAAACTCGAGAATGGTTTTGGGTTTTCCTATGATATCAGGAGAAATATCCCAAAAATCGAAATGATACTATAATATTTTTAAATAGTATAAAATTAACTATGCTGTGAACCTAAAATTATTTCATTTATTGTATCGCTTCTAGGACACATAATATACGCTACATAAACATCAATCAAAACATGTGTAAAATCCAGGACTTTTATACGCTTTTAACTTTTGTATGTATTTGATTTTGATAAATATTTTAGGTTCATGTCATGGATATATTGTATGGGATATGTTGAAAAAGAAAATATAATACGCAAGTACCTAAAAATAAGGATATTATCAGCGAACTGCGCCAGTATGGGAGTTCGGGCGAATAGAGTGCCCATAAAGGTCGCATCAAGAATTACACTGCACTCGTAGTAGTTGGTTATAAACCTTCAATGTTTTTTAATGTTTAAAAATGGTCATCTTGTTTTATTTTAATGCATAGTTTTGTTAGACGTGCTGATTTAATTTCTTAGGAATACAAGAATATAGTTGCAAGAAGTTTAAATTGATGCCTAGTCGGGCCTCTTGCCATCATCACGAACGTACCGATATACTGACTCTTCCAAGATTACCCGCGTTTGTAAAAACGAAGTCTGGACAATGTGCTGCGGGTCTATTATGTTACGTTGTATCGGTTGCCAACTGGTTGCCAAACACTTAAACCATAACAGATAAAAACGGAACTTTCAAAATTGCTTTCATTGTATACTGAACTGTTCACGTGTGACGTTACTTTAAGTACGAACGTGTCCTTAAATAATCGGAGTTCGATGGTATTACGATGTTTGGCAACCAGTTGGCAACCGACTTAAAGATACATAATAAAATAATAAAATAATTGGTCTTAACTACTCAAGCATATGGGGTAATAGCTCAGGCCTAGGATGTGATAACAGGGACACGAACATCATAGACGAATATATTAGAAGAAGAGGGTGCTATGTTTGAAGAGAACTGAATACTGATAACGATTGATGATGATTTACATTAAAATAAGCTCGAATTTAACATGAGACATTTTCATTTGTTCAGAGTGGGTAACTCTGGAACCGTTCACTTTAGCAAAATTAAAGACCATTTTTGTTTGAAATTTAATGTAGCTTACTTTTGTCCTTGGCACTTTTAAGCTAAGCCGCATAGTTACCTAAATATTTAAGAAAAACTGAAAAAAAAACAACTTCTCCCCCTCTCCCCCCAAACCCGACACTAAAAATAGTGTAACTTTTTACCCAAAAATATGTGGACTATATGGAACAATTTGGAGTTGGAATGATACTTTTACTTTGGATGTTGAGGTTAGGCCGTTTTTTGGGTTAATTGCACCACAGTATAAAGAGGAAAATATTATCTTCCTATATATTGCAAACGGTAAGGGGTGTAGGAAGGGTATTTCAAAACCATTTCCTAGAAAATTTTGTCTAAGTCTTTAAGCAGTTTTCGGTTTGAACGTTCTCAATAATAACTTTTTATAGCCCATATGTAAATTAGGGCCCCAGCACACATGAAAACGTTAGAATCGACCATCGTTTTTCTCCGGCAGCGGAGTGTGTTGGCTCACCTTAAAGCTTTTGAATCTCAGCTGGCTTTCTATAAGATTAATTATTTAAATATTCTTGAGATATTGTAATCTACATTAGATTCTACAGAGAAAGTTACTTAGAGTCCCGTCTTTTATGCAATGAAAAATACAATCCGAACCGATTTATTCGTGCATTTTGTGGAATCTAGATCGATGAAGGTCAAAAGCAGTAAAAGCTCTCCTTTTGGCTGTGTTTTTGCAAATCCTCTCCATGTTGTATGCTGTCTTGTCTCTCCAAGATGCCGATATACGGCTTGGCTTAGATTTGGCCAATTCAACTGAACATCTCCTATGAAACAACGCGGATGAATAATTTTTGTTAGGTTGTTTGGAAAGTCAATCAATGTTAACCGAAAATAGCCGAAAACGAAGTGTCGTTTTATTGGTATCTTGTTAAATTTTTAAAGAGGTAAGCGACGGTAGGTCTTACTTTTACTCTAATGCTAATCTGGTTGCCTTCTTTTGTATTTCGCATATAATTAAACGTCCTCGGAATATCAAGGAAGAACAGCCCCAGCTATATGTGCGACGAATAATGTAATAAGTCGGTAACTAAGAGGGACCTCCTCCGTTTATTTTCAG
Source organism: Ypsolopha scabrella (assembly GCA_910592155.1). Lineage (NCBI taxonomy): Eukaryota > Metazoa > Arthropoda > Insecta > Lepidoptera > Ypsolophidae > Ypsolopha > Ypsolopha scabrella. The sequence goes on along the minus strand of OU342964.1, from coordinate 17,050,484 downwards.
CCTTTAAATGATCTTGTTACAATTGTTGCTGATCAAAACGAATAGAAAGTTTAGGGTTCTATTGTACAATTCAGGGCCGCAAAAGGTTAGGTATGCTTTAACATCCTCAATGAATAGAAAAAATAATCAATTATATGCATAAAATATAGTAAGATTTAATTCAGTAGATGTTTTTTGTAGCTCTGGTCAACAACCATTAAAAAAATATATTAGTAGTTATTTTTAAAATGCATGATCTGCTCTTTTGCTTGAAATGGCTAGACAAAACTAAAATATAGTTGCCCGTTAAAAGTTTTGCTCAAACTAGCCTTGTATATTCGCCCGTCCGTCTGTGGCAAGACTATACATCTGAGACCTAAAAAAAAAACAAAGAAGTCTTTTGTGACGTCACATATTTTTAGTGAAGTGCCTAATATCCTATTAAAGCTATTTAGACATACATGGATTACGTGCATTGTGTACGACGTTTGAAAATATTTCATTACTTTGTGGACCTGTTACGTCAGGATTTGTTGGACGCGATACGTTCGCCGATTTTCGAAGCCTTCCTATATGAGCTGAAGTCACTCTTAGACAATTTTTTACATCCTAAATAACTTTGACACTCTGGAAGCTATATTTTTTGCGACGGAAATGTATTTAATTTCGAAATACGCCAGCGAACATAACCAAATTTTCTGTGTGAATGGAAGATATTGATGCTGTTTAAGAATGCCGCGTTCAATTTGATATTATATTTTCATCGTCTGAGAGTAAATCGTATTTAACTGGAAATGCTAGGGAGGTTAGGTTAGGTTATTTTATTACACATCTGAAAGCGGCTTAGTCGATTTAATTCATTTATACTTTGATCAATAAGCAAACTTGATAGCTATAAACGGAACATGGGATTTTTTTTATCGAACAATCGCATCCATGTGAAACGGATAATTTTATTCAATTTCGCTCTATCCGGCGACAGGCAGCGATCGTTGTAACCAGCCACAATGCGCGCTGGTATGAACGTTATTTCATCGTCGTCGTGTCCGTCGATATTCATACCAACCGACACATATAGAACTACTACTTTGGCGTTCCTATCACCTCAATATCAAATACTAAGGTCTTCATACTGTTGTTGGAAAAACTAGTTGATAAATTTTAACGCCATAAAAATATACGACCCCTCAAAGAGCTACTTATTAGAAGTCCTATTACTCACTGATTGATTGTATCAAAACCTTTATGCTACTTCCTGATGACTCCTAAGGAATGCAGATTTCCATCTGCTACGATATTGTCACACCTTCCTCCTTCACTTCTTCCACATTCATTAATCGCGGTATTCTATTCTCATGACAAGAATTGAACAACAAAATAAGCTATGCTGTGGATGTGAACGAACAGCAATGAATCTATCTGCCGAAAGGGAAATAGCCCTTTAATAGCCAATTACTGCTCTACGGACCAATTTTGTTCAGATTCGCCATTCGAACTCCTTTTGCCCAAAATAGGATAAATTCCAGAAAAAAATACAAAAGCCAGTAGATATTTTAAGTTGCGAAACATCTATTCGTCTATTCGTCTTATTATCTTCTTAAAAAACATTCTAAATTACACTAAAAATATAGAAATTATATTATAATTGTGTTGGGTTTATTTATTTATTTTCTCTATCAGTAAATCCATTCAGCTTTTTCTATAATTTAAGCATGTCAACATTTTTGGGTCCGTAACAAAATGGAAACTTTACATAGAAGCAACCGTGTCTTTCCATCTGTTCGCCATTTTTTGGATTATTTTATTTTTGACAAAATCTTCTATTCCGAATGGGTAATGAAATTGAAACGTTCTACAAATGACTTCAATGACATCCGTCTAATTAATAAGTGATTAAAGGTATATTTTATTCAATGGCAAATAAAGTGATAGAAGGGTATATTTTAGTTCTTCAGATAGAACCTCTCGGATAGCATTCATCAGATTTTTATAAATGTAAATGTGATAGTCTAATTATATTTGGACCAATTTTGTTTGGCGTTGAAACTATTTTGCTGCGCAGAAAAACTTGGCAGATAAAAGCTTTGACGCTGATATAATATATCTCACTCTGCAAAAAGCCTTTTATAAAATTATAGGGTTATTTTAGTTTTACTTAAAACTGAAACAAAGTTTGATAGTTTGGATCACTAGCTTTTATGTTCTGTTAAATCTATTACGTGACCCGTATACTGTCACCTAGATTTTCACGAATCGATTTGAAATGGTATCTATAAGGTGATATAAGGCGATATATAAGGTCCCACAATAATAAGTGAAAATAATTCTAGGGTAGATCACGTACCGTTAACTGATGAAATTCCAGAAGAAGAAAAACATTATTGCTCAAATATTTTTTTTACTTCCCAGTAGAAAGTGGTTGAGGCAGCTGACTAAATTTCTACGGAAAGGTAAAAAAAATGTACACGCAAAAAAATTTTTTTCAGTGGGTTGTGCTCTATTAGGGATACTTTATAGTCTGTTAATTTTTTTTCACTTTGAATTGTAGGACCTTATATAAGGTGACATTTATTTATGCAGCCATATTCATAGATACTGATGACTCAGTAAGTAGTCGGTATCAAGGTTCGATGACCCTCTTTGGGAAATTCGAAAATTAGTATTTTCCTAATACCAAAAAACGCAAGCCCAGCCCCGCTTCAATCTACTATGGGTGATCAATATTGCATTTTGTGAAATAAGCAAAAAGTGTTATCAATCATACTGATCCCTTATCAAGCCTACAGGATGAATTTGGCTGCATAAATAAATGTCACCTTATATATTCTGATGCCACTACCGCGCCCCATAGAAAGCGTGAATGAGACCTGAGATGAAGGGCCCTCACCTGGAAAAGGGGAGAGTAAAAACTGTTACTTAGTCTGTACGAAGTCTTCCGCAAAATCAGCAGAGAAAATGTTACCTTATATATTCTGATGCCACTACCGTGCCCGATAGAAAGCGTCAATGAGAACTGAGATGAAGCGTCCTCACCCGGAAAATGGGAGAGTAAAAGCTCTTAATTAGTGTACAAGGTCTTCCGTAAAATCTACAGAGGTCAGTAACAGACAAATTACAGATACTATGAAACTGTCTGTAAGTAATCTCCCAAGACGGCTTCTTTTGACGTGATTCTGGAACATGAAGATTCATTTAGTGGCAGTGGCGTGCATAGAACTTTTTGCTGGAAATGCAATTTAATTAACAAGTGTACAACACTGTATATTATTGCAGTTATGACTGGAGGAACTTCCATATACCAGTGACGTGCATAGAACTTTTTGCTGAAAATGCAATGAAAACGTCACATTTGACAATAAAAAAATGTGAAAATTTTTTAATGACACTTTGAAAAATCATTATTTGTATGACGCCAGGTTAGGCACTTTATTTTACTTTTTATCGTCAAACTTGACCTTCTCATTGCTTTTCCAGCAAAAAGTTTTATGCATGCCACTGCTTAGTGGCATAGTTTTGTCATGAATGTGGTGAGAAGCCACTGCCGCAGTCTACCACCAATCCTTTCACTTTATTTGTCATTGCTATTAATTAATTGTCAAACAAATACTTTTAATTTTAGCAACCCTAATATTATTTCTCAAAATATCGATAACATTGGGGGCTGACAGTGGTGTTATCGAGAATATTTATGCAACTTATAGTCTGTCAAAAAAGTGTTGAAATAAATATTGAACTTTAATGAAATTTATTGAACTTTCAACGTTCAAGTAGGATAACTTAGGTAATATAGTCATGAAATAACAACGCGGTAAACACGATTTAACCGATTTTGTACTTGTTTGTTTGATGTAACTAGGCAAAAGACAAATAGTTTCTTCAATATTCATTTCAACAATTTTTTGACAGACTGTAGATAATAATAACGATTTGTTTATCGATATCTAACTTGACTTGCATCCCTACACATTACTCCATCCTATTTACTTATTTGCAAAGGCAGCAGCCAGCTTTCAGTGGCATATTGTAAGAGAACCGTAAAATGGAAATCTTTGAAATGAAGTGCCGGTCTGTTTATACTATTTTTAATTTTGTTTATCTATTTTCGGCTTCACTCAAAATCCGTGTATGAAGCATGTATTATTTCTTTCTTATTATTTCTTCTGCGATTGAATACTTGTACAAAAACAGATGATGATAACTTCATATAAAAATACAGTGACAACTCCTTTTCTAAACCTTACGTTTCCTACATTTTAAACAAAATTCGTCCAGAGGCTGTTGCGTATTCTATCAGCATTTCATCAAAGGTTCGATCGGACGTGACTTTGCAAATGATAATATAATGTAAATTGCAGACTATCCGTGCGCCAAACCAAGTACCAAGTTAAGAATGTGAGGACCTTAGTGGGTTCTAATAGGGACTATTATAGATTGCCTCAAGCCTTTGTATTTTGCACGTTATTGGGAGTAGCTTTTCTTTTGCATAACCAAAATATCAGCACTTCTATCGAGTCTCCGGGAATTGCTCTCTCGTTTTCCTACTTGATAATAACAAGTTACATCGTAAATCATTTTCCATGACAAATGGTTCTCACGCTCTTTTTATTCCCTGCCTACGCAGATAAGTGCGTATGCCTACCCAAAGGTTAAAAAGTATGGTAAAACTCGTTTGGCGTAACTATTTAAAGTTCAATCCATACAATGAGTCGAAGCGTCCCTCCATTTACCCTGCTATCTATTGTTTTTAGCTATTATGAGAACTAAACAGATTGAATTTGAATTGATACTCGTAGTTACCTAGTTCACGTTTTCATGTCACGTTTTCTCCAGATCCGTTTTGTTGGGACAACGATGGTCTTAAGAATATAACCCAAACACCCGTCTATGTAGGTACATATTAAAATTAATAATCTCTCTGTTGTTATCTTATAAATAGGGTATGAATGATTGTATAACTTTAATCTCTGATAGTGATAACAGAGCCGGTACAACAAGTTAAAAAAAAATCTAACTAAGAGTTATTTTTTTACTCTACACCTTTCACCCACGGCTCTGCCCGCGTTTGTTCAATCTTTTCGGCTGGGGCGTTATTTTATAAACATCCATTATAGTCTATGTTGACCAGGGTGACTATACGATGATAATAAAAAAGAGTCAAAATCCGTTAAGTGGTTCTCGAGTTAAAATGGAGCAAACATACATACATACAGACAGACTGATAAAAATTCAAAAAACGGTAGTTTTGGGTTCAGTACAACACTAATAACATTAAATGAAATTTTGAAAAATATTCACTTTACGGGCACGATACTACTTTCGCATAGATAAATCTGCTCGGTGCCTCTATACATCCATCCATCAGCCGTGTTCGTCCACTGCTGGACCTGGCCTATTCCAGATTTCACCACTCATGGCGATCCTCCGTCCTTCTCATCCCAGCCGCCACCCATAACGCGTCCTTCAGGTCGTCAGTCCAGTGGGCGCGAGGTCAGCCTAAGCTACGATTTGCTATATATGGTCTCCATTATAAAACCTTTCGGCTCCAACGGCCATCATGTCGGCGACAAATATGGCCTGCAAACTGCCACTTCAACTGATTCTGCAGGTTATGTCGGTCACTTCTTACCTCCGACGGATTGCCTCAATTCGGATTCTATCCATCAGAGATACTCCAAGCATAGCCCACTCGTCGAGCGACCTTAAAGTGGTGCCTACGACTGAGAGAGTAAGAGAAGATAACTAAGTCCAAGAGTGCATACTGCAAAAAACTCTTAAGATATAGGATCTCGTGACATTTCAAAATACATACAAACGTGATACAACTAAATGTTGGTCTCAGCGCTGATTTTCAGTCAGCACCGACGACTATCTTATGTTTATTAGTAAAGGAACTTCGACAATAAAATCATACAGCTATGTATAAATCAGTGCAAACGTGTCGAAGTGGAACTGTCTGGCCATTATGCTGATATTCTCAGGCGTGGGGCTGTCTGAAAGACAAATATTACTTAATATTCATGAGGTACTCTCTCTACTGAGCGGGCTAGTCTCAGATACATATTAGCACAACAATACCTACGTGAGACCTTGCTTTTTGTTGGTGAACATCACTGTTGTGTGGACTTGTTGATTGCAAGTGTTTTTCACACGACTATGGCAAATCATAAGGAGTTTGTTAACCTGTCCTTATGTACTAAATATATTAGTTACAACTTATTATTATATCACTGCGCTATAGACATCCCGGTTCAGAGATCCTCACTTTCAGATTACTATTGTATTGTATTTCTATAGCGCAATCATATAATTAATATTAATTAATGAATTTGTATATCCTATCGATGGATAAATTGCCAAGTGTTTAAAATATAGAAATTTATTTATATAATAGTTTCGACGTTAGGTACACTCTAAATCTTAAATATAGTGAATTTTCGACACCTAAGATTAGAAAAGAAGTATTTTTTCAACTAAGTTGAAGCAGTATAGTAGAAACAAAATTTTCATTTTATTTTTATATTTTATTTGCTTATTTGATCCTTAAATTCAAAACTTTTGTATGTCTGTCTGTATGTACTGTATGTATGTTTTTTAACTCGAGAACTACTCAATAGATTTGGATGCGGTTTTATTATTATCATTGTAGTGAATTGATGTTCATAAAATAACGCCCAAGCCGAAAACGGGGCAGAGATTAAATAAACGTGGGTGAAAAGCTAGTCTACTATTAAGAAAACCGGCCAAGTGCGTGTCGGGCCACGCGCATTGTAGGGTTTCGTAGTTGCCAAGTACATTTTATAAGTTCCTCTAATAATACAGATCGCGCCAAACTTCTAGTACGCTCGGAAATTGCTCTCCCGAAGAACGGCCCTACATTGTCGTGTTTAGAGTGGACTAAAAGTTTGGCGCGACTTGTACTCGTAAACCTGTAAAGCCCACTTAGCTGTGATAGTTTTCCTATTAATTTCATTATACATTCTACTTCTGTGAATTTTTTCACATATTCATAAACAACTGCTTAGCCCGGCACTTGACTCAAAGAAAAATTATCACTTTAAAGCTTAACATTTCGCCACCGGATCCTTAAATCGAAAATGGTTTCCACACACCCACAACATTTTTGAACGATCTATTCAATACCCCACATTATGGGATAAACGAGAAAAAAATATCATCCCCAATTTACGCTGGTACCAGTTTGGGTACACTAAAAAAATCGTTTTAAAGATTTTGTTTTACAATCTTGTCGTCGTAATTAATATGTTAATCCATGCCAAATAACAGCTTTCGAGTTCAAACATGCCGTGGACAAACTAAAAGGGTTCCTTGTCGGACTACGAAAGCCTAAAAAAATACCTAGTTCATTTTAAAACAATTTTTTTTTATAGATCTTCATGGTATTCTTTATTGAATAAGTGCAATCGTTTTTGGGTTTAGCATCAGACAAAAGCAAAGCTGTAAAGGTTGCCTTTAATGTTTATTAAAAGATTTTTGACGCCGAATTTTTTAGAGCTAACCAGCACACTTACCCGCATATCCAAGAATGCCGCCTTCTGGGTATGGAGGCGAGCGTGAGCGCGAATGGATGCAACGCAGTCGGCGGCGCGTCGCCATCTTGCTCGGAATCCTGCGCGGGCGCACCGCTCACGCGCACTTCTGGCACGCGCAGTTGATGCCTCCCACTCATCTCCACTTCACGTCACAACTTCACATAATTCACTTCATCCCTTAGTTCGGAAAGTTCTACCTCTAAATCACAGTTCAGTCGATTCAGCGCAGCTTTGAAATATGAAGCTTCGATAAGCTTAATTGTATTTTCTTGGTGGAATGTGCTGTTAGGACTTAAAACAGAAAAAAGCTTTAGAATTTATTAGGTCAAATAAAATGAACAAGTTTTTAATGTTTGTTTTGGGTTAATATATCAAAACATACAACGCAATATCAAGAAGCCGGTACTTTGTCAGGATGCCATAATTTATCTTTGTTGCCTAACTTGACAGTTTAGTAGATTTGATAAACAGTTCCCACAAATTATTTGCAAAAAATCTTTACCATGTCGAAATTTTGCAAGTTTTGCGTTCATTTTTGTCTTTTGTAGAAAACATGAAGGATGTTGATAACTACAATATCGCTCGATCAATGTCGTCTCCAGAAATCACGTCTCGCTTACGAGAACTTAAAGAAATATAAAAAAAGCTATCGTGAATCTTAGCGATATCAAAAGGCTGACTCCGTGTAAGGAAATAGCCATTTATCTTTGACGTATTGGAGAATCAATCGAGAATTTCTATCAAACCTTAGACAGGTACAGTTTATATGTACGTATCAAAGACGAGATGTAAGTCGAAACAGGTTTTCACGTTTCGTCTGCAAAGCATTAATTAACATTATTTAAGGTGACTTTTGTTTATAAAGCCAAATTCATACTGGAGACTCAGTAAGTGGCCAGAACCAAGGTTCAGTCACCCTGTTTGCAAAATACGAAAAATAATTTTTCGTGTCTGTATACTAGTTCAAGAACAACCTTAGCTCAATTAGTATAGGAAGTCTGCATTTTATTTTGCGTATTTCACAGAAACGGCAATTGGATTATGGATTAGGCAGTATAAAAATAAGTTAACTTTGGTCGACTATAGATTCATACTATATTGACCGCAAACAATGCCTTATGATGACACCTTTTGCGAAAATAGAAAAGTTAAATTGTGTTTACTCTACTCATTGTCTAAGGATTAGGCATAAATATACTCATTTAAGAAACAGAAAAACATATCTTTTATTATAGAAAACAAATATAAGTATTGAGTTTTTTTCTAATCACTCACGAAGGGTTCTGTATGAATGTTTCTATATCCAGGGACTTGTTTGGCTCTCTTTTTGAAGTTACTGTACTAATGATACAGATGTCAATAAACTTCTGTTAATTATCATCTTAACCTTGAATACTTCAATAAAAGTTTCAAGCCTTCTTCAGTTTGATGTTCTGGGACAGAAGTCACTCGGACTTTAAACGATGGGTAATTTAGTTCATGCTTGAATCGGTGTTCAAAACAGACAAAAGCCGAGCACGAGTATAACAATAAAAGGTCACGAATACATGAACGGAAAGATAAAAAACAGGGGCCTTATAACGGCAGCAATCTCCCGAAAATAAAAGTAAAACGTTTTTCGCAAAGTTAACCAAAGATAAAAATGAAAAATTGATAAGGTATCTAGAAAAATGCAATAAATTATACATCAATTCTGGTACATTTTAATTCATGGAATAACAGACAGACGAGTACTATACTAGATATCGATTGTAAAACGACTTATGATATTTTATTGTATTTTCTTTTCCTATATTCTCAAGTACCTGTTAGTAAGACACTATAAAATAAAATGGGGGTAAGGAAAAATATTTGTGGAATGGTGCTGAGTAGGGTGGCTTGAATTTTTTTTTTCGAATTTCATTTTGTGATAGTTGAAATTCTTTGAAGCGATCTAAAAATAGCTCAAATAAAATTAAATGAAAAATATTGAACTGCGTCTTCTGCCAGCGCATTTGATTCAAGTTTTACAAAATTTCTTTGTTTTTTTTTGTTTATGGCTTTACGTATATTTAAGCAATTCACCAAAAATAAGATCATTAAATTATATTTTATTCCAAGGTCGTACGGAATTAAAATCTGTTAATAATGCCCCAGATGAGTTTGTAAATTACCTTATACTTTGTAGTTTTAAATATATATTTTTAAAGATACACTTACATAAGGCCTTAACTAAAAAAAGATGAAAGATTGTTTATTCTTCCTTACGTTTTATAAAATTTCGAGTCAAATGCGGGGGCAGAAGATGTAGTCCAATATTTTTAATTTTATTTTATTTGGGCGCTATAAATAGATCTGCTTAAAGTAATTCCACTATTACAATATGAAACCATATGAAAGTACAAAAAGTTAAATTTCGAGACACCCTAGGGCTGAGTCTTCTAAGCCCGCTTTATGAGAGAAGCCCTGCAAATCGCACTCACATTTATTTAAGGTCGTGTGCGAAAAGATTATCGCTAATACGTCACACCGTGTGTTTCGCACAAGATGGCAATAATTTTTATGACTTTTTTATTTCGCTCCTTTCTAACGTACTCAAGGTCGATTGTACCCAAATCGACTGATTTATTATGAGAGTCTACCGTGTTTTTGCGTGTGCCTTTGTTATAAATGATTGTTTATATATTAAATAGCACAATATAGCCTCAGACCATTTAACACGGGACCTGGTATAGCGCAACTTCTGCCATTTTCCACGGGAGGGGCTGTAAACACGCACAGCACACATTTACTCATTCACGCACAGTCCTGTGAAAAATTGTTGTGTCACACAAAATCAAAAGCTGCAACACAAACACAAAACGAGCACACAAGCAAACTTAGATGAACAAATTGTTCATGTACTTCGGCAGAGGGGGATAAGTGCGCTTGCCTAGTCCCGTGTTAAATGGTCTAAGAATATAGCAGATAATAAAAGATAATATCAGCTATAAAACCGATTTTGAAAATATTTTTCGGTTTGGACCAGTATGAAGGCGTGAGCTATCAGTGCTGTCACTGTTTCCTGCTCGGTACTAACGGGGTGAGAATGTTGTAAAGTGCGACGCGAAGCGCATTCCTTCGGAGTGCCGAGTTATTTCCGATCTGTTATACTGCCTCGTCGACGCTGCGAGAATGTGACGTTTGCCTCTTCTTTTTTCGCCAATATTTACAAATTGACAACCGTTTCGAGCAAGATAAGTAACTTTCCTTAACTGTTTTTAGTAGACAAATGTTAAAATAAGCATAAATATTCTTTATTAAAAAGAAACAAGCAATGTATTTTATTCAGCCTTCAATGACTTCATCACCACACATCTCAGTAGCCATACTAAGGGATGGGAGCCATAAAAGATATTATTATATATATTTTTCTTGAACGCATCCTAAAGTCTGACAAGGATCCGACCATTCAACCCAATATGTTGATGTCACTTCCTGTAGATAATATACATTACAAAATCAGTTTAAAAGCACGAAAATTAACAATAAAATCAAATTACTAAATTGAATTAATAATTCCAAAAAAATACAAAAATAGCACACTGAAGTTTAAAGAGCACCCGCGAATAATCAGTTTTTTCACAAAGAAACGTTTTGACTATTAAATTTTGCAGGTGTTATTTTTTTTAAACAGGAATACATTTCAATATTTATACGCAGAGTATAAAATCTGTAATCTTATTTCTGTTTGCGTCATCTTGTCCCTTAATTGGAAAAGCAATATTTTTGTAACTGTTATTTTTTCCATACAACGAATTTGTGCAGTCATGAAATTTACAGAATCATTTGGGCCATCCGATTACGTGCATTTTTGCAAGTTTGCAAATTTTGCCGCCAATTTTATTTTTGGCTATATCTCCGGAACTAGTTGTCCAATTCTAATACAGTTTTGTTTTTATAAAACTAGATAAATTTTCCTACAAGAAAACATTTTTTTTTTCTTGGGGTAAGTTGGGGGTGCTTTCTCCTTGAAAAAATCTTAGTTATATATATGGATATATGTATGTATACTATATATATATGTCTATTCAAATTTTATAATATTGTAAAAAAAAATAAAGAATAAAAAAAAAACTATATACATATAATATAATATATACAAATATTAAAAAAAAAAAAGAAGATTTGGGCCTATAATAACAATCCACAACTTTTTTTATATTAGTATAATATTTCTTTTTTTTTTTTTTTTATTGCTCATTTTAATAGCTTTCGAAAAATACCCATATTACTAGGTTTATAATATATGAACTAACAATAATAATTTTTTATTTACGATTCGGCCTAGGCGTGACGATTGTCACGACTGTGAATCTACGGGTTAAGTTAACACACTAATTGTTCCATCAATTGTTCAGCTCTACGCAAGGGTCGACCACAGAACAAGCTCGTACAAGCAAATTAGGCAACAAATTAACGAGCTACATTAAAAACCATTAATTTTTATCCTTTCCTTTTCAAGTTAAGTGAGGTTTTTTCACAAAAGCTTTTATTACTTTTGGGTTCAATGGACAATAACTCTAGATAATGAGAAAATGAAAAAAGCGTCTTATCAAAACGATCAACGTTTCGGAACACTAATACAAGATAGAGCCAAAATTAATGTTCATAAAATACTTAAAACGAAGCTTCATTTATCGAAATTTACTTAAAGACCAGATTTAGCTGATTTAATAAGCTATATATACCTTTTCTCGGAAGGTTAAAAGGGTAGGAGAAGATATGTACATAAATATTACAGTTTACATAGGTTGTTTGTTACGTTTTGTCGTTCGGTTTACATAATTGATCAAGTGAATGCTTTTTTTAGTGCAAAGCGAAGTGTTTTGCTCGGAATCAAAATTATGTACTTTTTGGCAGCACAGCTTGAATCTCTCACTAGCTCAGGAGGCTATATTTCAATCAGTCTCTACTCTGAATTCAGTATTCCACCCTCGCCCTAAATACACTATTTTCCCTCATATTATGACAACCTACTTTTTTCCCCATTTTAAATTTTATTATTTCATTTAGGTTGGTTACATCGCTTTGCTTGCGATAAAACCCGCGGCAAAAATAATCAAAATTCGTGACGAACTTAAGCGTCAAAAATAGACAAAAAAGACGAGGCACAATATATAATAATGGTGCACAGAAATTATTTTAATCTACGTAATTGATTGTAATAGTTGTTACTTTGCGGAAGTCCAAACTTATCGATATATAAATCATTTGCAATATTCCGCTATTTTATCAAGCCAATCAAAATGCAGACTCATGCATTGCCCGCCCTCCCGCGTAAAACATGCACATGCAATCCAAACGAGCATAAATACAAAGGAATCTTAAGTACCTAGCAAAATAGTACATACTTCTGCCTCTTTTTTTTTAATGTACATGTTTTATGCGGGAGAGCGGGCGTTGACTGAGTCTAAGAGTGTTTAGCGGAATACTATAAATTTTAACATGATATATTTTGTCAAATCTGACGGACTATATGTATCTTTTCTTCTTGATTATAATGACCCGACATTCTTTGTACTGGGTGTTGGAAAGTACAGTGGGAGAGCAACAATTTCATCGCCTTCCTGATCTAACTGTTAATTAACGTCTGATCGATGGTATGCAGGTTCATGTAACATTATGGGATCGTGGCCATTGTCCGTGTTGACTCATTCAGAAGTACGTACCTAAACGGTCCTCAAATAAATTAGTTCACCTTCCCATAGATTAGTTTTTATTTTCGCTTCCTCAGGAAAACATTGGATGTTTAGGGCGGGGAAATGTTCAAAATAAAATGCGTCATTCCTATTTTATATGATTGTTGTATTGGACGATGTAACATTATGAAAGGCAGCATCCGATGTCGGATTGTATTAGTGCACAAAGGAAACTAAGCATATCGCGAATAGTGAAATCAATATTCTATTACGATATAAATTGCACTTTTTGAAGTTGTATAATTACTTTATATATTTTCAGATGAAGCCACTAATTTGATAAATCAGTATATTAATTTCGAAACCTTTTTCTAGTTTTGTTCAGTACAGAAACGCGATTGCGTAACTTTCGATCGATAGAAATAATCATTGAAATGAGGTCCCCTTCTACTCTTTTTTTCATAGTATGACAAACAGGAATGACATGCAGACCGGAACGATATTCTATTGGATAGATTTTATATCTAAATTTTCTCAGTTTTCAATTTTGATAGCTATTTTAGTTCATTTTATATTAATTTAAAACCGACATTTAGCTGTTTTTTCCGGAATCCGTCCCTCTCGCATTGCCGGTCGTTTTGCGTGGAGTGACAGTGACCTTTGCAAGCGTGACATATCCTCTTACAATGCGGTACACACACACACACACCCTCACCCTCTCACACAAAACAATCACCCCTACATATCTCCCCATACCCTCATGCACTTTTCACACACAATTTGATATATTATAATTAGCTGTTTTATTTTTTATTATAATTTTATTTTATTTTCAATATTTTTTTATCATTTATATGTAGTAACAAATAATTTTAGCATTTTTAATTACTTTATCTGTTTTTTTCAATTTTATTATGTAAAATTGTAAGATTAATTATTTGATCATTATTTTGAAACCTAATCATGTACGTCCGATATGGAAGGGGTTAGTGCCTGTACTACAGGTATTTTATACTTATCACAGGTACTAAAGTGACATTTTTATGTTACATAGGTTTTTAATATGCCAATAAACGAATTTATTATTAATTTATTATTATTATTTTGTAGATTTTTTTCTTATCATGTTTAAGCGGCGGCGGGCGCGTACTGTACCAAGACATTGTGCTACTATGATCTACGAAAAAGAAGCAAGACATGGTGAAAAACTTTACTTTTCAAAACATATTTTCCTTTTACGATTTATAAACATTACCGTCGTGTTATGTATCTCATAAAACATTTTTACAAGCATTTTAAGCTCATGAGATGTTTTCCTAATTTTATACAGAAAATTAAGTAAGATTTCGGTCGTTGAAAATGTCGCTCCGGAATATTTAGGGTCTCATTAAGTTTGATTATACAGTCAAAGCACCGCTTAGTTATGTGAAGTAAGTTATAATGACTTATTTATTGTAACAATTACGTTTTAGTGGCTGTACCCTTAAGAGGTTACATAAATTGAAATGACGTAATAGACAAAAATATATTTAGATTGAACAGTTCTAATACGAAATCAATAAGTCTGAATACCTGAATAGCTAATCTAATACAGTATCAAGGTAAAACTTTATCCAACATCTTTAAAAATGTTTGTAAATTCGTTTTCTTTTTAAGGTACCCCAAGGGTGCCAAACGGGACCCTTAAGTAAACCTCCACTGTCTGTCTGTCTGCCACAGGGATCTACACCCAGAACCCGATTGTTTTTAGGGTTCTGAACTCTTATTGTGGGGTGGTACGGAATCCTTTGTGTGCAAGCCCGATTCACACTTGGCCAAATTATTCTTATTTCCACATGCTCTTGTTTATGTCTAACCCCGAGTCAATCAGAAGGTATGAGAAATCAAAATTATACTAAAGACTTAAGCAATAGAGAGAAGACCTTGTTTCAGATTAATTGGTAAGTCTCGAGTATGTATTTGACTGTATGGATTAAATACGCTATTTGAGCTTTAAATTCTTGTGAATGTTCTCATAAAATCGGTATGTAACTCTTTCAGTAAAACGGAAGCCACTGACATTTTTTTATGCGGTTAGAATGTAATACAGTTGTTACAAAATTATCGGTTCTTTATCAATAAATATGTTAAGAAACACTCATGAGCTGGCATGACTTGCGCTGACCGGTGTTATAAAATTGCCTTTCACTCGCGGCTCCAGTGCTCTACCCGCGTTTCTTCAGCCTGTGCCCCGTTTTCAGCTTGGGAGTTATTTTACTAACACCCCTTATAGCTTATATGTTGAGCAGGGTTACTACGATGATATAAAAAACCGCATAAATCCGTTAAGTGGGTCTCGAGTTAAAACGAAACATATACTAGTAGTTCGCCCCGGACTTTGAACTCGCGCTCGTCCGATTCGACCATGACCGATTTGGCTCATGTTCGAACTTAAAAATTCTATTTGCCTTATTTATTATTCTGCCAAATTTCATGATATTCCGATCAACGATACTCGAGTTATCGTCGAACAAACATTAATCTATACCTATACATATAAACGCCGGATTGTTCTAGTAGACTCGGAGAACTCGCTCGCTTCGCTCGCTCGTTCATTAAATACAGGCAGACAGACAAAAGTTAATTTAATACTTAATGCAGTTTTGGCTTCAGTACGATACTGATGACCCATTTCATTTTTTTTTACAAAAATATTCAATGTACAGACTACTTTATTCTCAGTATAGATAGTTGCTGCTGGTTGTGCTATGAAAATTATACCTACTTATATAAATACCGAAAAATCATTATATTGAAGCTCGGTACGATATCGCGGAGATTTGAGGGTAAAAGATAGCTTTGTCTGGTTCCCACGGCCTCATTTACCCGTCGCTATACTAAGGTATATGTCCCACTTAAAAGAAGACTTCATCTCTGTGATAAAAGCGGTGATCCAAAACCTGCCTTTATGAAATTTCGTGAAAGAAAACTGAGCACGTAAACTCAGGCTGAATAGAAACGTGCGCGGAATAACTCGCGTGTTTTGAAAATGCCCTATATTTGATTTACGATTTCGGTAGCTGTGATATTTTCATTAAAATAATACTTTTACGATATTAAAATATCAGAGTTATTGATTCTCTATTACAATAGATTTCCAGCACGATCATGCCTCCTACCGCTTTACCATAGAGCGAGAAAAACTGAGGAAAGGCACGAGAAAAACATAATAAGCGGGAATCTACTTTACGACAGCATAAAACATTATGAAGGTTTTGTCTAAGTCCTAGCAGTCTTTTCTACCACAATATGTAATGCTATACACTCCTGAGGCACAACATGGTAAATACCTAGCAATTAAGCTGAGGACGAACGTTAATGAAAAAATCAAGGTTAAGGAAAAAACGTCGTTCCTTATGATCAGTAGAACGGAACAAAAGCACATGTGATGTGATGTGATATACATATGAACGTTTAGCACATCACTGATACACCTTGTAGTGTAGGTAAAAATAAAACCACTAGCTTATACTGGTGACCTCGTCCATGCATTCCATAATATGAGCTTTAAATTTTGCAACAAAGTACCAGAAAGCTTGCACAGCCATAACGAAAAACCCTTCAAGAGACAGATAAAGGCACTATTATTGTGTAAACGACTTCCATGGATAATAATGCCTTCAGAGACTCGTAATAACTCATTTTTCATTTAAGTAGTGGACAATATTTTACTTTAAGTGACGGAATGTTTGTCATATTTTATGTCTAACTAATAGGCAGCTAGTGTTATTAGATCATGATTAATGTATTCTAACAACAATATTTTTAATATGATTAATTTATTTATTTATTCCATATTTTAATTTTATTAATGTAATATTTTGTTATTGACTTGTGTAAGTGCGAATTATTTCGCCTATGTACTAAAATAAATGAATGCCATCAAAAACAAAACTGGTAAAAAAACAAGTCTCGCAACTTAGTTCTTCTACCGTAAAAAGTTGTGAGCTCCATGTAATACCAAGTCGGTTAATTTATTCAGTCCCTACTTATGGGATCTTCTGTCTTAAGTTATTAAAAACATAAAAGATTTTTAATATTGAAATGGTCACTATAAGATGTTGTTAGGTTAGCTAATTACGTAATAACTTAAGACAGAAGGTCCTTTAAGTATAGGGACTGACTAAATTAACCGACTTAGTATTACATCGATTTCACAACTTTTTACGGTAGAAGAACTAAGCTGCGTGACTTGGTTTTTAGGGTTCCGTACCCAAAGGGTAACCGACGGGACGCTATTACTAAGACTCCGCTGTCCGTCTGTCTGTCTGTCCGTCTGTCCGTCTGTCATCAGGCTGTATCTTATGAACCGTGATAGTTAGACAATTGAAATTTTCACAGATGATGTATTTCTGTTGCCGCTATAATAACGAATACTAAAACCGGCCAAGTGCAAGTCAGACCTGCGCACTCCCATACAGCAGACATGTTTTTTGCCGTTTTTTTATAGATAATGGTACGGAACCCTTCGTGCGCGAGTCCGACTCGCACTTGGCCGGTTCTTTTACAAGTTTTGTTTTTCCTTTCCGGTACCTTCTACTTCTTGACAAGTACTTACACTGATTCATTCACTACAAATGTAACTTTGTAATCCTATTATATTTATTTATATGTATCTAGAAAACTGGACCGAAATTGTATTTTAATTTTTCCTTCATTTATACACTAAATACTAATTGTATTCTAAATTTGAAGCTTCTATGTCTGCTAGAAGTGCCTTTGAGTTTTGATGATCGGTCAGTGAGTGAGTGACAAAATTGAGAAACTTTGACTAAGTAGTTATTATTCTTAACTGCTGGTTAAAATTGAATAAAATTTAAAATATACCGTATTTATACAATGCCTGGTTGGTTTCTGAAAATTCAGGCTTCTAGTTTTATCCACAACGAAGTTATAGGGGGGTCGAAAATGGCCTGAACTGTTTCGAAAAAAGCATGGTACGCCCATGCCGCTTTTTAGCTCGACTTGGCGGGGGCACTGCTGGCCATCTCGTATACGTGACGAAGAGCCAGTTTCCAAATGAAGGTAATCTCGCTTAGAGATGCTTTAGTTTTGAATTACACTCAAGGGCATTAAGTTTAAAAACCTGGTCAAGTGCGAGAGGAGTTCCATGCAAACCTTTTAAAACACAAACGTATTCCACGAGCAGTTATAGAAATCCAAACTAAATTGAAACTAACAGTCTATTAAACTCCATGTATACAACAAAGGGTCTTAGTTGGTTCTAGTTATTTATCTTCTTAACAACTAAATATTGGTTATTTTCAGATTTTGCCATAAACGTGTGCTTTATGATCTAATTATTGTCTATAGTATATATTTAATCACCTTATGGGTTTTCATAGCGAGCGAATTTGTATGAAATTGACGTAAATAGCAGAAACTTTTTTTCGCGTTAATTTAGAAGCCTGATTTTTCAGCATTACTATGGAGCCGTAGCCTTCTGTAGGACATATTATTTTCATCTCAATATCTCTAATGGGGCCTGAGAAAAAGGTTCTTGACAGACGGACAACAAAGTGATTTTATAAGGGCTTCGGTTTTTTTCATTTTGAGGTACGGAACCCTAAAAATACATCACATACAACAGTGGAAACTGAATTAAAATTTAGTTGATGCTTGTGATTGTTGGCACTTGGTGGAAATTAATACACATTGTGTTTATTTATAGCGGATAAGTACAAGAGTTAAATAAACACAATGTGAATTAAAATACATTGAGTAGTTTCCACGTAAGTAGCGTATATTCAGGCGTTTTTTTTACATTTTGATGGAATCTATAGGTATTCCCATATTTTATTCTAATGAAGACAAAATCGTCTTTACGATTAGTTTCAATGTTGACATTCAGCAAACCCCCTATCGTACCGTACCGTTCGTACCGTACCATAGGTCAAAGTCGAATCTCACTCGACCTTGACTGAGGATCCAGGTCAAGAGTCTTCGATGGGCAAGGCAAGGCAGCGCTAGAGGCAATAAAGCGCAGGTAGGGTGGTTCATGGCATTAATCGGCTCAGATCATGACCTTTGCGTGCCAAGCGCCTGAATGTTTGGGCGACACGCACCGACACAACTGTTTGCTTATTTCAAGTCGGCAGGCGCTTTCGTTTTGAATGTAACAGCTGATTTATCAACGGATTTGGACTTGGAATTTTGATAATTCAACAATATTAAATTAAATTAAAATACGTACTATAGAAGCCATAACCACAAGCTAGTACAAATTTCAATTAGTTTGGCTCATTGGCCAGCAAAAACACACTTTTTTAATTTACTCTGAACTTCGTATTATAATTTTTGGATCCATCCGGACCACAGTCTGGACTACGATCGTGGTTACTGTTTAAGCGATAATCCAATACATAGAATACTATATGTACACATATATTTAGTTGTAAACGGGTTATAGAAAACGTCTCTAAGGATTTAGATAAAATTTACACCATATTTGAGAGTGAAAATCGATCAAGCCTCTCATCTCTGTGAAAAGTCGTTTTCTGCGAGTATTGTAGTGCTTTTGCCTCGCACGCAGGAACATGCGCGCTTGGTTCGAACCATGCCGGAGTCTTTTTAGGGTTCCATACCCAAAGGGTAACCAACGGGACCCTATTACTAAGACTCCGCTGTCCGTCCGTCCGTCCGTCTGTCTGTCACCAGGCTGTATCTCATGAACCGTGATAGTAAAAGACAATTGAAATTTTCACAGATGATGGTATTTCTGTTGCCGCTACAACAACAAATACTAAAAATAGAATAAAATAAATAATAAAGGGGGCTCCGATACAACAAACGTGATTTTTTGCTCCTTTTTGCTCGATATTGATAACGGCAACAAGTAGACGCTTGAAATACTCACAGAATTAATTAAATTAAAATAAAGTTAATATTTAAGGGGGGCTCACAGACAACAGGCATGATTTTTTGTTCCGTTTTTATAGATAATGGTACGGAAGCCTTCGTGCGCGAGTTCGACTCGCACTTGGCCGGTTTTTTGTTTCCTCCTGTGTCCTTAAAGATTTGTACGCTTTTCCTTTTTCTTTTTGTTACCGTATTTGTAAAATACTGAGAATGTAATTGTTGAATAATTTTTTGTAAAAGAACTAACTTATCTCTAACATGTGATGAATTATATTGTTGCTAATTATAATAATGTTGATACCAACACTGGTCCGGAAGCGCTTGCGACATCATTACAGAGGTCATTATACCATTGTGTAAGGACCCCACGAAAACAATTGGCTGATGCGAATACATATGGAGAATTATATCCTTAATCAGACGTATAACGGATATTTACTTCGAGCATTAATTTATGATCTATTATATTTGTCGCCCTGAAGGACCGAAGCTAAACCTACTATTTGAAACCACCTGGATGTAACGATTACATCATCTCGAAAAATATACGGTTAACTAAAGTGTGGATTGTACAACTACTAACTAGTTTCCAATTTACAATTTTAGGATCGTTGTGTGTCGAAAACCGATGATATACCTAAAGGTACTCTGTGGTGAATTGATGATATACGATAGTGAACGAGAAAAATAAGATTTGAATCATTGATATGGAAGAAGCGAAAGAAGAATACGTAATGCAAATTATTTGATCTGTTACAGAATAAAAATGAGAATGAATAATAGTAGATTGTTGCATCGAGCAGCTTTAATAACACGAGTGCAATTAAAAGTCACTTTCGCGAGGTTCATAATCTGCTTTTCTTTCAACTTTCAAATAAAAAACTGAAGAAAAATAATCAAAAAAATGTTTATTTAGAAAAATTAATAGTTACGTTCGTACATTTATTAAAGGTGTGGTTGACGTTTTTATTTGGCACAATTATATTTGTTTGTTTTACTTGTGACGAAGTAGATATACCAATACATGGCTGGCTCCGTTCGATCTCTACATTTTCACGAGAAGTAGATGAACGCGGTGGTGTCAACTGACGCAAGTTAATTGATTCCGTTATTTGATGAGTAATTTTGCATTTATTTTCTACTGACTCTTCGATGTAACCTTCTACTACTTGATCTGACTTCCAGCCGCCACGCCGTTACGCTTGAGTGTTGTCAAGTTTGCACCAGAGTCAGCAAGCAGTGTTGCAGATGTAGGGCGGAAACAATGTCCAGTATAGGTTTCTGAATTTTGTAGTTTTAAGTATACAGCAATCTCCTTGGGTATACTTCCCAACTTGTTTCTGCCAATGACTTGCTTTGTGCATTTACCATCCTTGAAATTCAAAAAGAACCGCTTGGTGGTTGTGTCTGTCGGGCGTAGTGCTTGGTATTTCTGTACCATTTTCACGAATTCATCACGAATTACAAATACTCGGTCTCTTTCTGTCTTCGTGTTTGAAATTTTAATGAGCAGCATCTCGTTATGCAGTTCAACGTCATCGATCGAGATATTCTTTAATTATGAGCTTCTGCAAGCACCATTTATACCAAAAATTAGAGCAACCTAAAAGAAATACTTCAATGTAGATCTTTATTCACACTATTGCACAAAGCTGTAAAAGTTTTAAAACATTTTTATAAACTTATCTTTGATGCTAAATATTTGTCATCGGTGCTTCATTCAAAAATGTTTCCACATGCTGAGCTGTGAGAACTTTCGATTTCTTACTGGTGAAACCATCTGATAAAATCGTTTCAATAGCGATGTTAGTTTTGTATATTCTTTGATATTCATATTGTGCTTTGTGTTAACTGTGCTTTTTAACATCGAGTATATAGACCACAATGAATATGGTTTCATTTTATTCGATAGCTCACTAAAATAAGCCAAAAATACGCTCTCGGAAAACGATTTCACCCGAATAAATTGTACACAAATTCTTGTACTTTTATTCCACATATATTTATTTTTATTCTAACTTAGGCTACCGGTTTCGTATTACACATCATCATTTCACCCGTTTTTCGGTTTTCCAAGTTATGAAATTCTCATAGATTTTCAAATATTTATCCCTGGATTTTGGTGGCAAAAGATTATCTATTACTTGATTTGCCACATTTTTTATTTCTTCAGGTGTTAATATGTCGTCACTTTCGCTACTAAAATCCATTTTTGAAGAATCACAATCAAATTTTCACAAAAATTTTGGCTTCGATTTCTTACTTAGTTTAAGGTAGGATTATTTTTCGCTTTTTTTTTAGATATTTACGAGTATTTTGGTAGGTAGTTTTATTTGTTATATAAGTTTTAGATTCATTTAATAAATATATTAGTTACAATACATGAACGGGAATAGAATTTAAATAAAGTGCAATTTATGCAGCTATATACATACTGCAGATTCAGTAAGTAGTCGGTATCAAGGTTCGATCAAGGTTCGATGACCATTTTTGGGAAGTTTGAAAAATATTATTTTACCTTTACCTACAAACGCAAGCCAGCCCCGAGTCAATTACTATGGGAGATCAATATTTTATTTTGTGAAATTAGCAAAAAGTGTTTACGATCCGCCATACTGATCACTTAGCAAACATACAGTATGAATTTGGCTGCTTAAATAAATGTTACCTTACATAAAAATAGGGTAAAGGATATTACGATAAAGTTTAAGATTTTTTTAACTCTATTTTCAAGAAAATAGATTTTAGAAGTGAACAAACTTTGATATCTTGCAAATCTCTGGTCACTCGAGCGCAGTACGTCGTTTTTCGATTACTATGTGAGCACCTTTGCGAATCACGAGATAATCGCATCGATTTATTGAATATAATCAGATAACGAACACGAAATGACAACATTGTAAAAGCTCTGATAAGATAAATGAATTACACGGGTGAATCTGGGGAAACATTGGTCTCGAACGAAAAATGTTTGGTATTGGAAAAACATAAAATTTCATTTTCAGGATTCCGAAACGAAGGGTAATAAACGGGACCCTATTACTAAGCCTCCGCGGTCTGTCCGTCTATCAGTCTGTCATAGGGATCTCCAGCTTCAACCGTAATAGGTAGAAAGTTGAAATTTTCACAAAATATGTGTTACTATGGCTTCTCCCACGAAAAATACTAAAACAATAAAAAAAGAGGTCCCCACACAAGAAACCCTAAAAATCGCACTTAATATTAAAAATGCGAAAGTTTGGATTTATGGATGGATGGATGGATGTTTGTTACTCTTTCACGACGTAACTACTGAAACGATTGGGCTGAAATTTTGCATGAATGTAGTTCTAGACCTGGAATAGGACATAGGTTACGTTTTACCCCATAAATCAGTTCCCACGGGATGAAGATGAGCTTTCACGTCATGCTTACGAAGCTGATTGGGCTTAAATTTTGTATTAATTAGTTCTAGACCTTGAATAGGACAAAGTCTACTTTTAATCCCATAAATCAGTTCCCATGGGATGAAAATGAGGTTTCATGTTTCCATACATTTCACGCCGTACCTATCGAACCGATTAGGCTGAAACTTTGCGCAAATAATGTTCTAGATCTAGGATAGGACAAAAACTACTTTTTCCCTTTGTTCCCATGGAAAAGCTATAAAAGAGACAAACAAAACAGAGGCGCATAACACACACATTTCATCAGCTGTGTTTACTGTAGGTAAGAGTCCGAAAAATATTGACTGGTTTTATAGGAGTACACAAAAACTAATTCAACGCGGGTGAAAGCGCGGGCAAAAGCTTGTTGCATTATAATAATGTTATTTGTTTTGACTCTAACTTAATGACGGTCATACATACACAAGTTTTAAATTTTAGTCAGACTATAGGACATAGGTACTCCAAAGTAAAATAAAAAAATAACGAAAAGTAGGGTTCTGCACGCAGACAGTGCAACATTTTTTGTAAGGCGCTGCCATTTTAGCGGTTTGTTTTTTGTAGCCTTGATGTTGATTTGGCATGTATTTTGTTATTATTTTACCATCATGTTTTTAGGATTCCGCACCCATTTGTGCGGTGGTACGGAATATTATTTATTATTACTATTCACCATAAATGTTTTAGGGTTCCGCACTCGTATTGTGGGGTGGTACGGAACCCTTTGTGCGCGAGTCCAACTCGCACTTGACCAAATTATTCATGTTAGTAGTGACCTCATATAGCAGTAGATAAAATAGCATTAAAAATCATGTATGTTTGTTTAAAAAGATTTTCAGCTTGATCAAACTTAAACGTATACAACTTCAGATTTATTTCCGATACGGCAGCCTATTCTTCGCCTTACTCGAGTAAAATATTGAGGCAATCGATTTCGGTCCTTATTTCTTTGGAATAAACGGCAAACTAGCTCAACATATTTTGTTAGTCCATAAGTGGTTAAGGCTTCAGTTAGATGTAAGATAATCTAGTGGTTTAAATGACGTTACTCGTTCTTAGTGGCCTAGAGGCCGCCTCTACACCGTTAGGGGTTCCTTTTTACATAACCCTCTGGATTTTACCTATGTAACTTGCTGTTAGATATTTGTATGAATAAACAAACATGAAGACAATTATTAGAGCTCGGACAATGGAATCAATTAATGACGAGTATAAAATGACGTCACACTACTTATCTCGAGTTGCTTGTGTTATGCTCTCTGCCCTGAGAATTCACAAAAAGGTCAAAAGTCAAAAAGGTAAGTATTTTATTTTATTTATTTACCAAATAGCTTGCGAGTAATAATAATAAGCGGCAAAAAAAACTACTTAATAAGGACGTTACTCCATTTGTAGTGATTTAGACGTTTTGACACATTTGTCTTTTTGTTTATATTAGCTTTCTTTTTTATTATCTTAAGTAAATTTGAGGTGGAATAGACGAGTCTTGATTCCAAACGCAGAACTTATGATTGTCTTCCTTATTTTTGAATAAAAATTGTAATTTATGGCATGATTCGACACAACTTTCAAATATAATTTATAATTATAATGTAGTACTTATAGTATGTAACATAAAATGAGATATTTTTATATAAAAACTAACGTATGTGTTCCTTAAAACATCGATTGAACTATAATAAACCAGTGAAAACAATATGTACTCGTATTTTTAACAATGTGTGTATTTAGTTATTTATAGTATTTGTTCTTTTAACAAAGTAACTTAACGGAATACTGACAAAGTTATCTGTGAGATAGGTCCAAGCCATAATCTGGGCTGCATCTGGTGTGTTACAGTTGATAAGAATTTCGAGGGTAAGGAGGTAAAATTTCAAGTATTTCGGAGATATGTAAAAGTAAATATATTATCTTCATTTAAGTTTAGGAAGCCACGACATCGCGAACTTGCACCAAAGAAACCTTAGACCAAAGCTGTTGAAAGAGGTTGAATTGCAAAGAAAAAAAAACTTTTTTAATCCCTTGAGGCGGGACATGTTTTTCATAAAAGCGCTGAAATGAGAACGCGGTCTCTTTATAGTACCTACTCGTAGATTGATAGAGATCAGAAGCTCATTCATTTTCATTAAGATGAGGAGACTCTTTATTACCCAATAAGTAATATTTATGTTAAATTACTAACAAAATGAAATATATACTTGCTCAAAAAATCTGGAAAAATTTATTTCTCCGAGTAAGTACATAAGGTGGGTAGCAAAATGAGTGCTTTTATCTTATATTCTTAGAATTATAAATTTTTACTTTCATTTAACATAGCAAAAATAATGTTTTTTGTTTTACAAAATCAAACCCACTTGTTTACAAGTATTTTAATGGAAAACACGACTTTAAGTTAACTGTTAAAAAGTAAAAAAGTTTGATTAAAAGTTAAAAGTTACATGTTAAAAATTAAGCCGATTATGATAATTATTGTATAAATAGACAAGTATCTTTAAACGAAAGTGTCTAATTTAGTGATCGTACTGAACACAAAAAAAACCATGCAAAAAAAAAACGGCAAGTGCGAGTAAGACTCGCGCCTGAGGGCTCAGTACCATTCAAATAAGTTATTGGAATAAAAATTATAACTAATAAAAATGTGTGACACAAAACTACAAAGTTAAGTTGGTCAACTATTTCGCGTTAGCTTATAAAGCCTACTCAACTGTGATAGTTTTCCTTGTAACTTCGTTACATATGATACTGCGCTGAATTTTTCCACATATCCAAAAACAACCGTTTTGCTGGCATGAGGGGGACACTTGGTTCGAACAAAAATTAGCACTTAAAAGCTTAATATCTCTGATCCCTAAATCGAAAATACCCCCAAACCATGGAGTAGACGAAAAAAAACATCCTCCCTTTACGCGTAGTGGAGGTACCCTAGAAAATATTATTTATAGATTTTGTTTTATAATATCCATGGCAAATTACAGCTTTCAAGTACTAAGAGTATCTGAGCTAAGCCCTAGATAGACAGACAGACGGATGGATATTGCGAAACTATAAGGGTTCCTTGTTGACGACGGAACCCAAAAATGACTTGCTCATAGAAAATTTAGAGTAGCTTCTCAAAATAAGTATATATTTTTTTTCATTTCTACTAATGTTTCTTTGTATTATCCTAATCGGCATAACTTTTTCGTCATATAACTTTTTAAAGAACGATTTTACTGATAGTGTGTTTATATTAAAAACTACGTAGGCGTTCTATTATACGTAGACTTACATTATAAATATGAAATTTGTATATCAGCTAAATTAAATTGGTCTTATTCTGGAATTTAATATTATTTATTAAACAGCTGACTCGATTTCATTTTTGTGTAAAACTTGCCCTACTTGCGACACACTTACTGCAACCATATTGCTGAATGGCCTAGATTTCATCAAACGTGATTTAAAATAAGATGGAGAAGGTCTGTAGGATATGAAGCATACCTTGTAAAAAGTGTACCAAACGATACACAATGAACAAGTTCTGTCAATGCAGCTATAAATTTCATATTCATTATTCATATTTTTTATTGTACATATAGGCTGAAATGAAATCAACCGACCAAATTCATACTGGAGACTCGGTTACTGATCAGGAACACGGTTCAGTAATCCTTTTGGCCGAATTCGAAAAATGCATTTTTTTGCTCCCGTATTGGTTGGACTAGTTTGAGTACAATTCCTAGTGCAGGCACTACGGGACAAAATATTTTTTTTTTTCGATATTCACCTGAAGGGTCATTGAACCTTGTTCTTGATCATTAACCGAGTCTCCACTGTAAATTTGGTCGGTTGATTGAATTTCACCTTGTATAACGGGTATTAGTATATAAGCCAGTCATAAATTTAATGTGCTCTAGGTGAGCTTATCTCTGAACCAGATTTCTACCAGCAAAACCTAGTTGCTAAGGATATGTTAATAAAGAATGCATGATCAAATGTGCACACATTAAGACAGAAACACGGAAAAAAATTAAAAAAAATACCTAAGGGGGCTTCCCATACAAATAACCTTGAAAAAGTATCATTTTTTTACGTTATTTGTTTCAGCTCCTAAAGAGTGTAATACATTTAAGTTTCAAAGGTCAGTTATTTGTATATAGTCTGTTGTAAACATTGACGTCTCATAAGCAACAAGACTCAAAATATATCACAATTAAATTCACTTGTACTTGTTTCACTGCTTTTAATTTTAAGGTTTACACGTTAATCCCGACCGGTTTCGGTTAATACACCATTCTCAAGGGATACAGAAATGCTAAATAAATGGTGCATAATAAATTATTTATGTAGGTACCTATTTATTGAAAAGGTAGGTATGTTATTCTGCTTGAAAAGACACAAATTGTACTCTGTCATTGGGAACTTTCTTTCTATTCAGAATACGATTACATAGATACCTTGAAAAGCAATAAGTAAAATAATAAAATTATGTACTTGCAATTTTGTGTTTACCATTTATTTTATAATGCAAATGAAGGTACCCACCCGCATGGTATTTAAACGACGCGATACCTACTTAATTTATGCAAAATTGATAAAACGATGCTCGTTACTGAATCCTCAGTGGCCAAACTGAAATTGGCTTTTGACCATTTTCTATCGTATTTGAGTAAAGGATATAAGGGGTCCGAGTATCATACGGGGTCCGAGTATACTCGATTTTCAATATTTGTATGGCGGGAGCTATAAAGCTCAGATTCAAAAGATTAAAACGAGCTTCTATTTTATATTTTGCGGCCCGATTCGTACTCACCCTCAAATGAACGCTAACGTTTTCACACTAACACACAAAAACAATCATTCATTGTCATGTCAAATGTGAGTGACAGTAATCGGGAATCAAACCGCGCCATTAGTTGAAATCACAGTTTTTCTTTTGTCTAAGTTATCTATTTTTGTTTAAAATTACGTGTTTGCACGTACGCTAGTAAGACGTACTACAAATAAACTGTTGCATATTGTTCTAAGACTTCAGAAAAATAGCACCATCGCATATCAAGCAGACACCTAAAAGAGAGTTACGTACACTCAGAGAAAGGACGCTTAACCGAGCTCGTTTTAAGCTCGGTTAAACAAAAGTAGTTTAATTAAACCACAAACGTGAACAAACTCTCAAATTCTCTTAGCTGTCGCGGTCGTAGTCACTTAAAATATTATAGGTATAGGCTAATTTGAAATGGATATAAAAACACCTCATTGCAAACAACGACCGAGAAATGTATTACTAAAGTATTGTTTTGCTAATTAAACTGTTATCCTACTTCCTACTAATATTATAAATGCGAAAGTTTGTGCGTGTGTGTGTGTGTATGTTTGTAACTCTTTCACGCTGAAACGGCTGAACGGATTTGGATGAAATTTAGAACGGACATAGCATAAACCCTAACTTAACACATAGGCTACTTTTTATCCATGCAAACATGCATAGTTTTTGTAGGATAGATCAATATCATTGAAAAATCAGGTGTCTAATTAGCGCTGTCTTAATCGTTTGTGGTGAAATAAGACAAGGCTTTGTTATTTAATACATCAGGTGTCTAATTGGCGCGGTGATTAATCGTTTGTTGTGAAATAAGACAAGGCTATGTTATCTCATTCATCACACTTCACACTAATATTATAAATCCGAAAGTTAGTGTGTGTTTGTGTGTATGTTTGTTACTTACTTAAGCGAGTGGTTTAAAGCTAATGGTTTATCTATGAATTGCAGTAAGAGTAATTACATTGTTTTTAGGCGCCACACTAACAGTACAGACTGCAAACTAATTTTACCCATTGAAAAATCCAAATGTATACGTTTTCTTGGTGTTGAATTAGACGAACAGTTAAAGTGACACAATCAAATTAAAAGTTTAAAAAGGAAACTAGCCAGCGCTTGCTATACCCTCAAGTGTATGAGAAATATTGTGAGTCAAGAAACCCTTAAACTAATGTATTATTCATACTTTGAAAGCATTATTTGGTATGGTATAGAACCTTGGGGCAATTCAAATCATAATCAAGATACCTACTCGTATATTAATTTTGCAAAAGAAAGCACTAAGAATTATTGAAAAGGCTCACTATCAGGAACACTGCAAGCCTCTTTTTACTAAACATAAAATTCTAACTGTAATCAATCTGTACATTTATATGATATCGATCAGAATTTTCAAATTTTAAGAGTAAACACAAATACAACCTTGTTAGAGACATTCAGATACATCTTCTAAGAAATGATAAGAAACTTGCTTTGCCTACTCCGAACTATGGAGTGTTTCACAGAAATTTTAATTATACTGGACCAAAGATATATAATGCACTTAATAAGGATATTAAAAACTGTGATAATTTAAATGTATTTTCTAGAAAACTTGAGACTTTTTTATTAGAATGACCATTCTACAATTTAAATGAATTTTTTATTTGACATTTTATTCATTATTTTGACTTTCTTTATGCTATTATTTATGTATTAAATGTAACATAATTTCTTATTTACTTGTTTCATAATTTATCAATGTCATTATGTAAATTTAAGTTGCAAATGTATTTTAAATAAGATAAGTCATTCAATTTACATTTACTGTATCGTTAGTTTTAAGTGAATATCTAGTTATAATTTTTTGCATGCCTTAATACAATGTGAACCTTTGTATGGCTTTGTAATTTTGCAAATAAACGATTCTGATTGTGATTCTGATTCTGACTCTTTCACGCTGAAACGGATGGACGGATTTGGATGGAATTTAGAATGGATATAGCTAATACCCCAACTTAACACATAGGTTACTTTTTATCCTGGAAAAAGCATGTCGTTAAACCGAATAACACGCGGGTGGAGCCGCGGGCAAAAGCTAGTACACGAATAAATTGTTATGTCATTTTATCAATTGATTTGAAAAGGGTTAGTTACTTACTTGTTGGAAAGTATACTACGGAGCTAACCATCATATAAGATTACTGACGACATAAGAGAAAATATGGATAATCATATGATCACTGCTGTAACGTTGTTGGACTTTAGCAACGCTTAAATCTATGTAAATGGCATTTATAACTATATAAATTTATACCTATTTATTATTTTGACACTATATAAATAAGTAATAGTAAGATGTAGATTTAGTTATGTAGATTCACTTTATTGGTTATTGTTTTCCTTATCAAATATTTATTTGTTTGTCCCACCTGTACATTTTATTAATAATTATTTTTTCACCACCCAAAGGTTGGTTGGAAGAAATTGCTCCTAGTAATAAGCCCGCCTTTGTACAATACTGTGTATTCTTTACCTTTTATTATTTAATTTTATTTCGTGTGTGCAATAAAGTGTCTATTCATTCATTCATCACAGTATTTGTAAGTGCATTGTTTTTTTTACGAAGAAAAATAAAACTGAGTCGTTTGTCATCATTTCCAAAAAACGTGGTAAGATATATTTAGAAGCAAATCAGTTGATGTTTATGATATTTAAGGATATATGTGTACACAAATCTGATAACATATTGAATACGAGATAACAAAACAATATAAAAACGGCTGTGCAAAGTGTGCGTAGACTATTAGTGTTAATGTATGATAATACCCGATAACGCATATCTACTAAGTTTACTAACCCAACAAAGAAGCAAATAAATCTGTTTTATTATAGTCAAATAATTCGTTCATTTATAGACAATGTTGTGCTAATAGTAAATTTATTAGCATTGAATTAAACATAGACTCCGCTCATTATACCGAAAAACTTTCCCAAAAAACGGAAAAATAGGTAATTGACTTCCTTTTCTGCGTGATAAAGTCGAGCACTGTACGTCCGTCTCATAACGAGTACGATGTTTTGAGAATACGGGCAGAAAATATATAAAAAATTCTGTATTCTAACCGGATGTCGTCCATCTTAGCTACTATATCGCATGTGCCAGAATCGCCACCCTTATATCAATCAGCAGACCACATCTTACTCGAGAGAAATATTTTTTTTCTTGTTTTTTATTCCTGTATCATTTACCAAAGTTATTGGAATAGATACAAAGTTATATGCAAGTACCTATATCACGCATATTTTCTAATCTTCGGCTTCTGTCCAGCTTCTGTCAAGAAAGCATTTCTGGGAACGATAGTTTCGTAAATTGAAATCACAGCTGAAAAAAATTGGAATCGAAAACATCAACACGTGTAAACATGTTAAAGATACGAATCAGCTATTTAAGATTTTACGAACTTTAAGGCTGCATATAAGGTCAGATTAAGCACCTCATTTAGCATCAAACAGAATTGAACTTTACGACGTTTTCTTTTAGTTTAAAATAGTGCGCACTCAGCCGTGGCTGCTACGATCACGTACGTTTTTATTTAATTACTCTGATCCTAGATGCAATTTTTAAAGTATTCTAAAACGAGCCGACGATATCATTTGTTAACTTATTTTTAATACAAATTTCAAGGCTTTATGATTTAAGAAAAGTCCTTTAACACTCAAAAAACTTGAAATTTAGAGGTAACTTCGTAATTTTTTTCTATCGAACGAACTCAAAGATTTTATCTTTTTTCTAATATCAGCCCATCAGACATAAATAGTCTACTATCTATACTATTTTTACTATACTGATTAACCAAGTAACACAATTTGATATGCTCATTTGAACTTGGGCGTCTAGCCTTGCACGGACCCTTAATGAATATCATAAGCGTAACTACAGTAGGTAGGGCCTGGGGGCACGGCCCCTCCCAGAGTACCATCTGCCCCCCCCAGAAATAAATAGATGCTTGATCCAATTTAAGACGTTAT
Organism: Ypsolopha scabrella; assembly: GCA_910592155.1. Lineage (NCBI taxonomy): Eukaryota > Metazoa > Arthropoda > Insecta > Lepidoptera > Ypsolophidae > Ypsolopha > Ypsolopha scabrella. The sequence continues at coordinate 17,018,164 of OU342964.1, read as the reverse complement.
TTGTTTTGTTTATATATGATATCTTTGTAGTATGAAGGGTTATCTATATTTAACTTATAATGATCACATTATCAAGAATAGATACTTGTTGATGGCTTCATGAGTTGGAGCCAGGGGCCGCCTCCCCCCCCCCCCCCTCCCAGCTACAAATCCTAGTTATGGCAATGAAGAATATATATATTTTTTGCCACGTTTAAAATAAAGTGTAAAGGTAAACATGGTATATATGGTAAACTTTAAACTTTCGCGATTTTCACACATTATTAACTTTGTATTGGGGACATTTTTGCTGCTACTCTCGTCAGTTAGCTTGTGACCACGAAAGCCTACAGAGGCGTCAAAACGTCATGCACATATCTATTAAGGTATATGGTTATAAGAAAATATAATTAATCTATTTTACAGAATAACCTGCTGTCTTGGGTTCTACTCATCTTGTTAATAATGTAGGAGAGTCACGCAAAGCTAGTGTTTACAAGTAGGTAATTATTTTGATAACTATGATAATGTGACGTGGCTGTAAAAGGAAAATGAAGAGTTCGCTTCGTTACACAATTTTACTATCTTCTTCGGTCAATTCTCAATAAAGTAGTAGAAATTGTAGTGTCTGTAAATTGAATGTTTTCGCGAAATTTTAAATGAAATGGATTATTGGTTTTGTACTGAGGCCAAAACCATTTTTTATTTGTTGTCTGCGTACTCCGTTTTAATTCAAGAACCACTTAATGGACTTGGATTCGGTTTTTTTTATTATCATTGTAGTGACCCTGGTCAATATAATAGGCTGTAAGGGATATTCGTACAGTAACGCCCAAGCCGAAAACGGGGCGAGGATTGCGTAAACGTAGCTGGAGCCACGGGCAAAGGCTAGACTTTAATTTATGGAGCGATATTCTCACCGAAGACTCGGTAAGTGCTTAGTAACAAGATTCGATAACCCTATTTGTGAAATTCGTAAACTACTCTTTTCGTGTTCCTTATAAAGGCGAGCCCAGCCCCAAGTCAATTATTATGGGTCGTCATGGTTTTATTTTGCGAAATTAGAATTTATTAAAACATTGCTTTTATATAAGGTGACTTTAATTTATGCAGCCAAATTGATACTGGAGGCTTGGTAAGTAATCATTAATACGAATCGATAACACTTCTTGCTGATTTCGGAAAATTAAACCTTGACGTCCCATAGTAATTGACTTGGGCTGGCCTTGCGTTCGTAAGGAACACGAAAATAATAATTTAAAAATTTCACAAAAAAGGTAATCGAACCTTGTTACTGAGCACTTACCAAGTCTTCAGTAAAAATTTGGCTGGATACATTAAAGTTAACTCATATTGTTATATCAAAACGGTATTTCTAAAGATGGTTATTATTAGACAAGATCTCTATAGTAAGTGTATAAATTAAATCGTTTTCGTATAAATTAAAGTCACCATAATATATTAAACAGAATCATGACAATGATAATAAAGAAAACCGCATCCAAATCCGTTTATGGTTCTCGAATTAAAACGGAACATGCAGACCAAAAAGACAAAAATTCTAAAAATACTAGATTTGGTTTTAGCACAATAATAATAAATAAACAATTACGCTCAAAATTAAAAAAAAATCGATGTGTACGACCTTTTAACGAATTTATTATTAGCTTACATATTATCTATGACTTACAAATAATGCTCGCATTCGTAAAATAAAAATAATTAAAAAAAAAAATTTTTTTATTTATAATAAAGTGAACTTTAAGATTTGTGGTAAAAATGATACTGTGGACGTTTTTATAAGTGGACCTTTTGATAAAGTGGACTTTATGCGACTAAAGGCATTTGATTACGACTGCTAACTATTAAGATACTTTTAAGATTGTTTATCAATTGCATTAAAAACGTAATGCATAAAATGAACAATTTTTTGTGAAAAACTCATTTTTTAATACACCTGCTCAAAATATGATGGATTACGTGCCTGTGAAGCGTGCGTTAAATAACATATTTCACACTCGTCCTTTTTGTTTTTACTACCTACTAACGCCATCTAGGGGAAACCGGCCACAAAACCTTTGTTTTACCAGATACTCTATAATAAGATGAGTATTTTCAAAGTTGTATATTTTATTATTAAATATATTATGTATGTTAAATTGTAAAAGATGTTTTAAAAATTAAAAACTATTTTAGACGTCATAATTTATTTTCTATTTGAACTGTCTTAGAAATTATTATTGAAAAGAATTTAGAAAGAAATATTGGTCTTTCTAGTAAAGATTGCCGCCAAGACTGCGTGTTCTTCAGTTGACTTGTATCTGTTTTGATTTGCAACAAAATGGCTTTTATTTTTTTGTTTCATGTAATGTTTCGCAGGTGTATTAAAAACATCGTTTGATATACGTGTGAAAGTGCTGAAATATACTAATTTCTATGTAATTTACGCGGATTGACAGCAATGTAATCCTGGCCTGAGGAATTTTTTCAAATTCTTGTCTTTACATTTCATACCAATTTATCTTTTCTAGTTTGTAATGCACTCTAAAAATAATATTTACAATGAAATCTTATTTAAAACATACTTTTTATTCAAAAATAAGGAAAACCATATTATTTGCATTTTGCACCGCGATTCTGTTTTACCACCTAACACGCATCTGAATAAGGTACCATTCTTACGATAACGGCTAAAACGCGTGAATTTTTATACCAATTCTTGCAACTAGCAGGAAAACTGACGTAATTTCCACATAATCTATTTATCGCAAAGTATAAACTAACCTGAGATCAACCACAATCGGGAAAAAATACAAGATTAAGGTACTCGTTTCAAAAATTTCTTAAAAATATATACTTCATCGGGATGAACCATTGTTATAGTAATATAATAACTATTGGGACCCTAAGATTTTCTTGGCATGAATTCGTGTTGTCAAGCAAAAAATTTAGATAAAGATTTTTTCAAGTAATCTAACCTTTATTGCAAAACTTTTTGCAAATACCAGACTATTTTAGAGATTTCTCGAGTTTCTCAAGATTGACGTATGAAATAGCCAAATCTTATCTAGAAACCTCTGGGGATTTAGCTAACCAGTTAGAAAAAGTTTTTTCAATTCAAATTAACTATATTTTTAAAATATCATATCCGCATTAATTTTCTTGTAATTTTTATAATAATATAAAGGTGATTTAATACTTTTTTCTTCATTCCATTATTTTTGGAGAAAATTATGTCTTTTCATAAACACTTTAAAATAAAAAGATCATACATAATACGTTTGGGGGTAATTTTCTTCATCATTTTTAATGCCTACGCTAAATTAGCAACTCGATATGGGTCATTACAAAAATCGACGGAAACGACATTGAAATAACACTCATATCAATGCGTAGTTGTATTGCGTATTGCTAAGTGGCTATTACGACGATCGCTACGTCTCCGGATAGCGCAAAATAAAAGAAAATACTTTTACCATGGATGCGATGAACGTCAAAAAATGTTGAACAATAATTTTATAAATCTAAAAATTGTCTTTAGTGTGGGGAATGAATAATTAAAATCGCTTCAACATTCGGAAGGAGTAAGCAAATTTTTGCGCAAATCATAGGAAATTTTCGGTAACTTTCGATTTGTTTTTGTCAAGAGAAAATACATTTTGACATGGAATGTATTTTTGATCATGTTGTACCTATTGTGTATTTTTTTCAGTGTTTGGAACACCCGTATATGGGGAGTAGGCCTTCAAAGACAGATCTAATATTACGTTTGAGTATACATTCACCTTAATGATAAGTAGAAGGATTTCAGTAGATGTAAGCACTATATTTACACCCGGAATACGGTAAATATTTACTTGGGATTGCTCGAATCCAGTAATATCTAATGCAAACATGGTCGTGTCGCCTACACGTCGGGATACGAAGGTTCTGTCGGGGAAAGTTCCTCAGACTTACTCTTTACTATTATTACCACTGCAATAAATCCAAAAAGTTGGTGTGTGTTATTTATCCTGGTAGTACACACGGCCATACTCTACGGTATCACTTTCTGTATGACTATCATCTCTATGAGCATGTAATAAGACATATCATTGTTTAACGAGGCGTGTGGGCTGGAGGCCGTTTTACATATGCTCGTACAAGTGAATAATAAAATCAGGTTAAGGCATCTATTTGTATCCTTATTTTTTACATATTTAATTGAAACAGAAAATCATGAATCGGAATGTAAATACAGAGTTGTTTTCCGATTAAAATTTACCAAATGGTTTTTCGTTCCAAAGTAGTTTCATCAACATTTGTATCATGCAACTGGAGAATTGAATTACCTCATGAAACATTTACGCCTGCAATACACGTTAACTGAAGTTAAAATAAACGAACGTATGAAATACGATTATTGAACCCTTTAAATCAGCGACTGATTTACAGGTTCAATGATTTGGTGATTACGCGTGAAAAGCACTTAACTGAAATATCCATGGGTGTAGCCAGAGGCGGTTTTGTTTGGGGTTCAAACGCTCGAGCGCTCCTCGAAAATTTCAACGTAGCATTAAAAGATCATATTTAAAAGGCAAAACAGAAGATTGATTCTCTTCTGGTTTTTTCACAAACATAATGAATACAATTTTTTTTCATGCACTTATTTATCGTTTTATTTACTTGAGCCCCTCCTATTCTAAAACCTGGCTACGTCCCTGTATATATATCCCTTGGCAGCTACCCGGTCCTATAGAACTGAAAGCAACTTGGGAACTGTGTCTACTCTTAAGATATTTTTCCAGACAGAATATTCTTCAACGTGTGAACTGGATATGCAAATTTCTTTCTTCATGACTTTTCTTTTATCAAGCCTTGCTCAAAAAACGTGTCGGTAAAAAAACATTTTTGTTATAAACAGAAATAATGTACTTTTTTTTTTCCTGTAGAACCTGCACTAGGAATTGTACTTAAACTAGTCCAACCAGCACGGGACCAAAAAAAAAATATTTTTCGAAATTGGCCAAAAGGATTACTAAACCTAGTTCTTGATCACCAACCGAGTCTCTAGTATGAATTTGGTCGGTTGATTAAATTTCACCCTATATACATACACCAAAAAATTCAGCCAGAAGTATTTGTTGCTAAAATTAAGGAATTATGGATTATTATATAGAGAAATCAAGGAATACGATATATTTAAACGCGGGTATACTGAGTGTGGGCTATGACTTGCATTTCACAATTCACACGCGGAAACACCTCTGACACCCCCTCGGGGATTCATGTCGTGACGATATGTTTATGTGTTTATGTTTATTTAACTCCTTCAATGTAGTCGGCATCAGTCGAATTAAAAATAAAAATAAGTCACTAAACTTTGTCAAAACGTTTGATAAATATAACTACATTATGTAATACAATTTATTCAATTTAATTTTGGAGAAATTAGCAAAATAGTTCTTTATTATCATAATGTTTGGCAAAGTTGCCATCAACCATTCAAAATAACCATTTTTAAACGGCTGCACCATGGAGAGTTTGTTTAGTCGTCCGAATGAGATTTTGCTTTTTGTTGTATTCGTAAATTCATTCATTCATCATCATGGACGATATAAATTACTGTATATTCATTAATTACATTTCCAAAGGAAAAGCTGTAGGCAAAAGGCTAGTGTAATATAAATTGCATTACATACTTGTAATTCTTTCAATCACTGTATGAGTGATTTCATATTGTGCCTGAAAATATTTGAATCAGAATCCATAAACATCATTCTTTCAATCCGAAACGATTTTTATTACGCTGCTTTACCGTAGTCATTGTCAGAGCACGCATGCAAACGTTTCTGAGAAATGCATACAAAAATATAAAGAACGAATATTAAGGTGGTGAAACCGAATCCCGGTGCAAAATGCACATCATAATATTGTTTTCCTTACTTTTGAATAAAAAGTATGCAAAAATTGCGTTTTAATAATAAATTCAATTCAATAAGCGGAAATCGTTAGTAATAATTAGGGTTTCACATTTAAATTATATCATTTTACGATTTACATTTTCATTGCATTCGATTAACAAACTTAAAAGCGTCTTTATCGTTGTAATCGAATGTAATCAAAATGTAAGGCATAATCACACTAATATTATAAATGCGAAAGTTCGTGTGTGTGTGTGTGTATGTTTGTTACTCTTTCACACTGAAACGGTTGGACGGATTTGGATGAAATTTAGAATTGAATTAGATCTTACACATATGTTACTTTTTATCCCTGAAAAAAGCAAGTCGTTAAACCGAATAACACGCGGGCGGAGCCGCGAGCAAAAGCTAGTATAACATAATGTTAATACGAGAACCCTACTGTTAGTAACCAATTTCCGCTAATTGCTTCAAAACGCAATTTTTGCATACTTTTTATTCAAAAGTAAGGCAAACAATATTATGATGTGCATTTGCACAGAGATTCGTTTTTACCACCGTAACTCCAGTAAACTACGAAATCATAAAACTAAAATTGTATTGTTTATTCACCAACACGTTCGGGCCACGTCAGCGTCCCAACCCGTTGTAGGGTTCCGTAATATCAACAATGAGATTAACGATAATTAATTATGTAGGTTTTAGTTGCTTTGTAATGATGAACGTTTTGATCTGAGATCGCTTTCACTTCCAAAAGTTTGACACGATGTTGGAACTAAATAGATTTCTAAATGATATGTGAAAATAAACGTAGTAAGGCAAAATCCCTCTTAAATTTCCACTTAGCCGGATTAATATTCAGTAAATACAAAATGAAATTTGTGCTATCACTGCTTTTGATACTGACTCTTATAATGACTTAGGGGGATGATCCAATGAAGCCCTCAATATAAACTTGGTGGAAGTCGGAACTAACAACCACGATAAAAGAATTATAATTTCGTTGTGTTACTTTTTTCTACACGTTCCATCCATTCTACTATACACCCGCGAATAATCTGTTTTTTACAAAAAAAGTTTTTGGTATAAAATTTTGCTGATTAAAAAATTTATGAAAGTATTAAAAAGCTAAATTAGATTGTAAGAACTTTTTTTTTGAAAAGATTGTTTGTTTATGCGTGTAGAATTCATTGAAGGAGTAGAAAAAGTAAAAGAACGAAATTATGGTGCTTCTGTCGTGGTTGTTGGTTCCCACAATTTTCTATGGAGAGCGGTTTTGGACCATCGCCCTTAAGTAAATGCTACATTTAACAAAACTTTTTGAAGTTTTTTTTTAATTCTTCTTTAAAGTGAAAGATTTAAAGATGTTCTTCTATTATATTAAACTAGTAGTATATTGAATTAAGTAAGATATATCCGTAAATACTTTGAGGTTGGGTACTCTCTGCCCCCCTCACTAAAGGCCAAAAGGCCAACAGCAATAAAAGTCAATCACAAAAAAATATATATATATCCGTAAAACATAATAATTACTTCATAATTTTATATTAATTTCTTTTGTAAGTAGCGTATTTCAAAAAATCTTTTTAATTATTTATGTACCTAAGATAAGTTTATTAGTTCTGTCAGTGATTTCGGACATTTTATGTTTCGAAGTTGACGATGAAAGTGAAATGAAAGAAACCTCTGTTAATCGAGATATACTATTAGAACAACAAAATTTTTAAAGTTAAACGGAATCAACATATTTGTGGTTGATGGATATTAACAGGATCGAAAAGTAAAATTTTTGGTCCACACCATGTTAGTTAATGCTATCAAGGTGATGTGAGAGTCAAAGTTGGAAGTTTTAAGGTGATTTGACCGGATCAATAGGATCAATTTGCTGTCCGTCTGTGAAGACCCTATGTCTTAGGGCCCGTTAGAGATATCAAGCTGAAACTAATACATGCAATAGAAATCTATGACCACATATATTAAAAAAATCAAACTTCTAACTAAACGCGAAAAAAAGTTAATGCTCATTAAATAATGAATTTACATACAAATTGACTCACCACGAAAACCTGGCACTTCCGTTGACAGAAAATTTCCTATTTTATTTATTCCAGAAGATATTTTCGTCCAACTTACTTCGCGGCTGGTTGAAGTTTCGGGGACCCAAGGGCTAGGGCATACCTTGGACAACGCCTTATTTTGGCAATCCAAAGAGGGAATGCCGCCAGCCTTCTGGGGACTCTGCCACATGACGGTGGCGATCTGGCAAACATTTTTTACTTATAGCTTTTATTTGGTAAGTATTTAAGTTTTTATTAGTTCAACATTTTTTGGTATTTTAGGTTAACTATTTATGTTATTTAAGTGTCTATTGTGTCAAGTTGAGTTGGTTCTTTTTAACTGCGCATTAAATAAATTTATGTTTTAAACGGTTTGTACGGAACCCTCGGGGCACGAGTCCTACTCGAACTTGATCACCTTTTTTTCATTGGATAGGACATCTAAGTGTGCAGGTTCGAAAAATCGTGTCTGTTGTTACCGTCGCGTCGTCGTAGTTCATGAGATTTCTCGACGAAAAAATTAGCATTTCGTGACATCTTTTTGGATTAACTTAGGAAACTTTTTTTGGATAAGATGAGTCAATTTATTACGGTTGGATTTAATTAGGCCCTCCACTTTATTCAATTAATTATGCATCTGCTTCAGAATCTTTAACATTTGCCTCCGCCTATATTTATTTTGAATTTTAATTATCTCATTAATTAGCTTTTAAATTGAGGCTCAGGGGATTAACCTGCCAAAATATGACGTCGGACTACATAATGGTTTTATATGTTTCATTATGAAATAAAGAAGTGGAAATTTCCATTCAAATTAATTTTAATAAGTGTCCTGATACGTGTAGCAGTATGAAATATCCTAAAAACTAACAATTTTGTTATCTGTGGAGTCATATTATAACTTATCTGCTCATATTTCCTGTGAAGTTTCCGTATCTAGTAATTTTAAACTGTTATTATGTAAATTTTTCAACTTTATGTTTTTAAATAAATGGTTTCTAAAAAAGTTTTTGTTAATGATAAAATGAGTGAGGTAAATATATAATTCTGTCTTTTCTTGTGATTTTTTTTAAGTCTCAAAAAATAATACCATTACAATGACACCTATTCTCGTGTTGCAAATGTTAGATTTAGAGCTGCCATAACCTAAAACTTTTCATTGCAAAATAGGCTTTAACGCAGATGGATAAAAGTTAAATGAGCTTGTATTATTTTAGGTTTTTCAACTCTAAATTTAAGGTTTGCTGCACGAGAATAGGTCACAATGTTATGATGGTAGAGCTTAAGCCGGGCTCGATTGTGGAGGGCCGACCATATTACTCGAAGTGATTTGGGGGGAGAGTATGAGGATAGCTCTCAAGCGCAGACACAACCAGGTGGCCCACAATTATAACCATTTAAAATTGCCGGCCCTCATATAAAACAGACTGGTGACAGGCAGCAGCACGGCGTCACTAGTGCGAGGGTTCGGCACCACTTTTACCAACCTGGATGCCCAGCGTGTGTGAGTAGACAGGACTAAAAAAGAGGACCGCCAAATTTTGGAAAAGCCAGCAGCGAATGGAACAGGCTGATGAATGGATGAGAAATATAACCATCAAAAGATTGAATATTTATTATAAATAGGTGGTAGAGCTGATGCCCGGCTCGACTGTGGAGGTACCACCATCTTACTTGCAAATCCTCCCAAAGTTATTCGGGGGAGAGTAAGAGAACAGCTCTCAGGCAAAACCAGGCGGCCCACTACTGCCTGGGACCGATGGATGCCAGTATCCATCCCCAATTGCCGGGCCTTATATAAAACAGACTGGTGACGGGCAGCGGCGTCACTGGTGCATGGGTTTTGGCACCGCGCTCACTAACCCGCCTGCCCAATGTCATCAACAAATGGGCCAGTGAAAGTTGTCTGGTACTCAACCCAAACAACAACAATGTCAGTCTATAAGCGAACTCAGTCCTGCTATACAGCTAGATAGTAAAAACATTGAAAAGGTCAATAAGGCACGATACTTAGGACTTCTTATTGACTCGGAATTGTATTTTATTGATCACATTAATGCTAAAATAAGAAACGCTTTTTATAGACTTAAAGCATTGTACAACATCCGGCAATATGTATCTGAGAACATACGAATTACTCTGACAGAAAGTTTGGTCCTGTCATTGTTCAACTTTGGTGACGTAGTGTATGGTCCTAGGTTATTTGCAAAAACTGAACGACCCATCCAGCGAGTTCAGAATGCATGTGCCAGGATTTGCTTTGATGAACCAAAACGGGCACATGTTACGCCATTTTTTAACGAGAATGGTATCCTGAAAATGATAGCGCGGAGACAACTACATCTCACAAATCTCGTTCACAAGGTTGTGCATACAAGGAAACCCTTGTATTTATACTCTAAATTCACATGGGCCAATGATATTTATAGCCGGAATGGTCGAAGGAGGCACCTTGACATGATGATCGTTCCGAAACACAAGTCGTCCGGTTTTAGAGGTAGCTTCAAATATGCGGCAACGAAAGTGTGGAACGACTTGCCTCCACCCCTACAAGAGTACATCACGGCTATTACGTTAAAAAAACATATTAGGAAAATACTTTTAGATCAGCAAAAAAAAAGAGTTGCCGCAAAAACAAAACAAATCAAAAAAGGGCCATAAAAAGAATGCTGCAAAATCATTTAAGTAATTAAAAGATCAAGATCAATAACGGAATCTGTTCTATAAATATACCATATATATATTTTAATATATATATATGGTATATCTATCTACCTGCCTTAAACGTGTTGTGTTCAGTGAGAACAAGGACACGCTGAAAAACAGCGCTGTGCAGATTCACACTCACAGCAATATGCTGATCTTTGCCCTTTTTGTCACCAAACCCTATAATTTGTAAAAAAAAAAGGAACTTAAGTGTGTTTAATTTGGGACAAATAAATTTATTTTCTTTCTTTCTTTATTTTCTAATTTCTTCCAGGCGGACCGTCAAGAGTGGCGAAATCCTGGAAAGGCCTATGACCAGCAGTGGACGAAACAGGCTGAATATATATTTAAAAAAAAAAACAGATTTGGATTTTTCATTTCGGCATAACGTGGTACTTTATTTTATAATCACCACGAATAAACAAAAAAGAGTACCTTCCAAATAAAAAAGCGTCTCTAATTTAATTATAAAATAAAGGTTGAAAATGTAAATTTTCTCAGGTTCCAAAGGATTCGATCTGCTGTCACCTGTCAACTCTAGTTTAAAACTTCAAAGACGCTAAACGCGTTGTAAAACAGAATTATTAATTACTGATTTCGCACCCCCATTTTATAAAATAGTATGATTTATCCTTTCAAGACGCTATTAGGATAGGATATTTGACAATGGAGGAGTTTGTGATGCCTATGTTTGTTAGGAGCGCACGAACACAGGCTGATGGATGAATGTTCCTTACAAACGCAAGCCCAGCCCTGAGTCAATTACTATGGGACTTCAAGATTTTTCAGGTGTTATCGATCCGTGTTACTGGTCACTTACCAAGCCTCCAGTATGAGTTTGGCTGTATAAATATAAGTCACCTAATACAACGTGATATTGTTAACGAAAACTGAAGGCTTTAATTTTAGTTTTAGTGCTGTCAAGACTTAAATTTTTCCAAAGTATTATAGCTTCTGTTGTAAACACTAAAGAACTATCTTTGAATGAAAAGAAATTAGTTTTGACAGTACTAAAACTACAATTAAAGCCTTCAGAATCGGCTTTATTATTTAGATTTTGACTTTTCTTTTATAAAATTTAGCTCAGTAGTAAAATAAATTCCATGCTTTAAATATATGCTTAGATAAAATTATATTGGTTAAAAACAAAATGTTTTTTTTTTTACTTAAAATTAAATTATCGGTAACATTATTCATTTACATTAATAATTCTAGTTTTAGAAGTGCAACACATTGAGTAGCACTGCCGTCCAAAAAATGCAGTAAGTCGCTTTTTGAGGCATATTTGTTACAAGCTTTTGCCCGCGGCTCCGCCCGCGTATTATTCGGTTTAACGACATGCTCTTTCCCGGGATAAAAAGTAGCCTATGTGTTAAGTCAGGGTATAAGCTATATTCTTTCCAAATTTCATCCAAATCCGTCAAGCCATTTCAGAGTCAAAGAGTAACAAACATACACACACACAAACTTTCACATTTATAATATTAGTGTGATTATTTCTGATTATAATTGTATGATGATAGAGCAATACAGCATTATCAGACTTAAGTTTGCACGTATCAATAAAAACCGTCGAGGGCGAGCAGGACTCGCGCCCTGAGAGTTCCGAACCATTCAAATAAATTAAAATATCATTACCTAGAATATGAATGAAACAAAACTGCCAAGTTAAGTTGGTCGAGTATTCGGGTATGTAACCCTAAAACTTAATTAATAATGGGTTTTTTCAGTTTTTGTTGTTTAAATACACTATATAGCACATAATATACAGAAAATTTCTAATTCCTAATTCGTTTAGTTTTTGATATATTTATACAAAGCCGTCTAAAACTGCCACCTATTTCTTTACTTTTGGAGATAAAAGAAGTATATTTAAACATTATTTGTATTCTACTGAATGAGTCCTAAACAATGACAACCCAACAAATGCCAGGGAAAAAAATTGGGTTCCTTTTTAATGTAAAATGTATAAAAAATAATAATTCAATGATGAGATACATTAATAGGGCTCCGTGTCGTTCGGGTACGGAACCCTAAAAACTGGGTAAGTGTAAATCAAATTCGTGCATCGAGTGTTCCGCACACAAATCTTGCTTTTCATAAGACTGTAATTAGTAATTTAACATTTGGTATGAAAATGTTCTATAAATGGTCACAATTCAGTTTCTCCGACCGTATAAATGACAAACGGTATGTAGGTATATTTCTTTAGACTACATTAGGAAGCGTTCTCATGAATAATGTAATAAAAAATATAATACACTTTATTAATTTTCATTGCTTGGGGCAATTTCGCTGTCAGGTCCTATTTGCATTTGAAGTCTTATGCTTTTACGGTATTATTTTTGCATGACAATATACATTTAAACGTAGTTCCCGGATAAATGGGGAATTAAGCATCTTGCCTTAACCCAAAAAATTTACATATTCTGAAGATTTCTCGAATTATGTTTTATGAAATTAGTTAATGTCTTATCAACGAAAGTGTAGACAAAATCTAAACTATCAGGTGTCCTTCGTTAAAACTTTTCCAAACTTTATGATATCATGCAAACGGTAAGACTTGAATACAGTTTCTCATATATAGGGAAGTGTGGGCGAGGTAAATTTATAAGTATTCATGGACCAGAGCAAAGGGCGTACCCAGGTACGGGGAAGGGGCAGTTGAAGCGGAACATAATGTACATAAATGCATTCCTACTTTGTCATTCATAAAATTTTAGTTTTGGCTTCAGTACAATACTAAGTGACATGACTTTTTACTACTTTAAATGACAATTCCTTTTTTAAACCTGATGTTTTACACGTAATGTACATAAAATAAAAGCTTGGAACTCAGTCATATTATAAATAAGTATTCTGTCTCCATACAAACAGGCCGAAACGAAACCCCCCCCAAAACTCGGTTCAACTCGGTTTACGACAGTCACGGTCGCACCGCAGTTACGTACGTACGTTGTCACTGTGACGCTCCCGCGCATTTTCGTAAATTATGTCACGAAATTACAGAGTATGTTTTACATTGTATGGTTGCTTAAATATAACTTATATAATAATATTATATCATTATCAAATACGTAAACAGTCAGTTGGCAGCCCTAGCGCGTGCTTAGGCACCGAGCGGGTGTAGGTATTGATTTCAAGGACACCGCCTAGTTTTACTACTGTTGTTACCTATACTGTGACTCAGTCCCAATTAATTCACTATCACAAGAAACCTGACCAAGGAGCCTAGCATGCTGCCACTTTAACACCATTTTAAGCACCATTTGACAGTAAATCCCACATATTTTCTGTCAAATGGTATTCTAAGATGGTGTTAAAGTGGCAACCATATTAGACCTGCAAGTATAACAATATGTATCGTATTTATAAACGTTTCACTTTGCAGTACAGGCGGAATACCAACCGCGCTCCATAAGGCTACAGCCAGCTTGGCGGTACCAACGGCAACGCTCAATTTAATGGCTGTAGCTCCGTTGTTTATAACTCGATTGTTATGATTTAAGGTTCATTAAAACCCCTTTGAATATAGCATAGTGCTTTAAGGCAAACTAAATTTTCAAAATCCTGATTGATACCGGGTTATTTTCAAAATAATACAGTATTCTTTTTCAAAATCTTGTTTTTTTTTAATACAGATCAAATAATTCTCATTATATGTGCTTTTTTTGACACCCTAATGAATTAAATCGTTTGATTTTTATGACGACATAACTATCCCCTCCATACTTTTAGGAGGTGACTACAGCACTTATGGTGTTTTGGAGAACAGCCCGAGCAAGTACATATCAGTAGTCAGTAAGGCCGAGCTGAGTCCCACGAAAAAGCTTCGGATCCACTAGGATCTTGATCTATCTTGTACCCCGTATACCTTCTTGCGTAACCGTGAGGGATCTCTGCTAAGTTTGAATTTGAAGGCTCGCTAAGTCAACTCTTTTTTAAAAAACCTGTTTCTGGTTCCTGATTCAAACTCCGCATTTTGGTAATAGATGTAGCAGTGAATTTTTAACAATACACGTGTATTTAAGTGATTTTCAGATTTTTTGTTTTTATGATGATTGTCATATATGTACCTGTGTCAAATCTGAAAGATGCTCGACATAAAATTGGGTAAACTACTCGTAATTACACAAATTTTATTTGTTTAAAATATTCTGATTTAATACGATTGTCCAAACGCAAGAGCCAAAACTTTTGTTTAATTTACTTACGTGGTTCTGTCCGTCCAACTGTCCATCCGTTCGTTGCAACCTAAATTTTATCACAAACAAATGACATCTCGTTGTAAGCTCTCCTATCAAAGCTAGAAACCATAATGTAGATATTAACTATTTCACATTACATTAAATATTAAGACTCATTATTATACCAAATAAAATAAAAACTGTCCTTATGGAGCATTAGTTTACACAAGTGAATATGTTGTCGAGGTACGCAAGCTATGTAAAGAGAAAAACGATGGCCCATCTAAGCCTTCTTAAATGAAAACCTTTTACTCGTATAACAGAATTTTATTGGAGTCAGTGTTTTATCTTTCCCATTTTCGTTTGACAGTCTAAAATTGAAAGATTTAAAAATATTTTACGGTAATTCTAATTTACGAATTCTTTTTACTTCTATAACAGTTTTTTTATTCCAGAAAACATAACTGTTGTAAACATTTCTCACTTCTTTGATTTCCTACAAGAAAGATCTTTGGCAACAAAGCACAATCAAAATAAAGTTTAGGCGATCTGCATATTTCAAAGCAAAATAACCTCGCAACACAAGAAAATACATACCTACAGGATGTTAAGTGACGAAAAAGCAATCAGCTGTTCTACAGAAAACGTAAATACCTACTCGAACCAAATGTAAGAAACAGCAGATTTTTATCGCGACGTCATTGTTGTTCCCTTTGTTGGTAATTTAAAGAAAAGGGTATTCATCTTAACACTCTGAATAATGGATAGTGTTTCACATTTATGAAATAGTTCTTGCTGCAGCTGTAAAATGATTGCGGTCGATCCCTATATTTGTTTCTAATATTAAATATTTTATTATATTTTTTTATTTTATAACATCACAAATGTTAACACCGCCTCTAATGTAATAAATACTAACATTTTTCTTTTCAGCTCAATAAAACAGAATTTTGATTGAAATTTTATTAGTGTTACCTTTTTTTGCAGTAGTTGTGTGTTTTTCTTATCAATATCAAGGACTAGATTTACTTTTCGGGCTAAACAAAGAGCAGTAAAACTAGATTCAAGCATTGTAAGAAGTGCTAAATCTATCCTGAAAAGGGTTAAGTTGGCAAAACTAATACCTACCTCCTCTTTTAACTCCTTAACCTTCTCATTTGTAATTATTGCCTAAACAATAAATAACAGTCCGATTTGTGGCTCGGATTCATCTTACGGATTAAGGAAACTTGTGACAATTCATTGAGATAGCAGAATGTTCTGTAAACATTTTAAAATTTTTAAATGGGACCCTCAATATCTCCAAACACGAATTTATCAATATTCAGAGCATCACAGATTTGGCAATTCTATTTTCACCAGTTGATGCCGCAGGAATTCACATCTATTTGACGGTTGAATTTTTCCGGTTACTTTTTGAAACAAATAGTGACTTCTAATTACCAACAGATGGCTAACGTGCAAGTTTTTTGAACTTGTACACGTATCAAGTAAATATATGTCGGGTGTCGTTTAACCAGTTAAGCACGATATCAATTACATTACAACTACGAAGGGTCTAAAGAATCATGTTCCATTCAGACAATAGAAACTGACAGTTACTTATTCAGAATAATCAAGGAATAATACCAATTTAAAATATGCTTTATTAGCAGTTGGTACGTGCTGCCACTCTTTGTTAATGGTATGTAATTAAAACAGTCACTTTGCACCTAAATTTGTAAAATTTTGTTCGAGGATCAAAATAAAACATTGATTATTCATAATTATAGAATATTAAAAAAAATGTTCGTAATAAGTATTTTTTCTTGTTAACGCAATATGATTGAAAATAGCTCACAAAATAGATACTAAATTTAAATATATAAAACACGCTTTCGCAAATCAAAAATATTTGTTATCGTACTACGAGTTTTATAGACATAAAAACATCTTCACCCAATAAACAGGTTTTTATATAAAACTCAAAGATATAATTCGTCGTAATGTTTAGTCACTATGCGAGTCACCTCACACTAATATCAAAGTATATTTATATTTACGTGGCCCAAAAAAAACCTTGCATAAAATGTATCACAAAAAGCTCCAGCATGAATAAAACATCTATCCAAGTCCACGAGATGTATTCATGATGGCTCGTCACTACTCCAATACATGTTTATGTATTTGGACGTCGGAAAAACTGGCAATTTGACTCGCGTCCTCGGACACGCCGCAACTTCTACAAATAGCGTAGGTATATTAGAAACGAAGAAAAAAAAACAGACACAGTTATTACTTCTTGATACGCATATCAAGAAAGGTCAAGTCGGAGCGTTTATGACCCGTTTGATGAATTTGTATGAAGCAAATTAGGTCTAAAGATCGCATCAAATGGAAATGGAGTTTTGCTTACCTCTTTGGAATAAACAAACGCGGGTATAATAATAAGTCCGATATCATGTCCATCCAATCGCCGATTCACGATATTTGCGCAAACAAATCATTCCTTTATTCCATTGATTCGGCCAACTCCGCATTTTCATTGCCCTAGTACCGGTAAACGGAGTGGGGTTTCAGGATTACGCACGACAAACAACGTACGTGACCCAATCGTTTTTGCTATGTACTGAAATTGACACTTGTAATTTTTATTAAACAGTCTGTTAAGTATATGTCGAACACAATGTATGGTAATAATGGTTCTAGCCGTAGATGCAATTAGTATACCAAAGAAATTTTAGAATTATTTTCAAATTAATGATTTGCGATGAGAAAAACACATTTTCACGGGGTTCAATAATTCTCGATCTTGAGGTAATTTTTTTGCAAAATCGGCCCATCTTCAAACAGACAGAAGACGAACGAAGCATAAAAATGAAAGTGGACAGGTCCAACTCGTACTATTTATTATTTTGATTTTATCATGTTGTGCAGACTATTGCATCTTTAGGGTTCCGTAGTACCTAAAAGGTACAAAAGGAACCTTTATGGTGAGACTCCGTTGTCCGTCCGTCCATCCGTATGTCTCAGCCTCATAACTTGAGCACCTTTGAAATTTACCACAAAAATAGCATTTACTTGCATACATAACATGGTGTAAAAAATATATTGAAAAACTGGAAAAAGTTTTCAAAATTTTTCCAGTATGAAATAGACAAAAATAAAAAATTAATTCGTAAAATACAATATGGGTATCAAATTGTAGATATTAAGAAGTTGATTATAAAAATATATACTTTTAATATAATTCCTGGCACTGATTTCGGGAAATCTTTGAAAAATCACAAAAAATGCTGGTTCCCCCCCTATTTCCTATATATAACTGGCCAATTATAGTAAAACTATAGCGATTAAAAAAAGTTGATAAGAAATGAGAAGTATACAAAAAAGTAAAATAAACAAAAAGAAAATTCGTAAAAATACAACATGGGATTGAAATTGTGGATATTAAAGAGCTGATCATAAAAATATAAATTTTTATTATATTTACTGGCACCGGTTTCGAGAAATCTTTGAAAAACCACAAAAAATGCATCTCCCTCCCCCCCTTATTTCCGAAACTAATGAACCGAAAAATATGGAAAAACTCATGATAATTCGGGATTTCGTAAAGATTACAGGAAAAATATAGCAAGATAAAAATTCACGATAGCAAAATGATAAAATGAAATTTTTCATCCACATGTTATATTTTGAGTACGGTATAAAAATATTTTGAGTCTCCCTTTTATGGTACAATCAATTCTGTTTTTAGTTATCATAAAAAGTAAAAGGCAAGATTTTAAATACCTTCTTCCTAACTGTTCTCACAACTATTGAATTACGGAATTCTAGGTACGCGAGCCTGACTCGCACTTGACCGGTTTTTGTGAAAGGAACTGATTTAAAACCGAAACTTACTTAGTTGTCACTTCAAACATACTTTTGCAGTATGTTTGAAGTGACAACTAAAATAAGTTAACCATTTTATTTGATATGACCTTTTAAATAATAAATTAATTTAATACAATAACTTTTTCTCACAATTTTTATGCTTTCTCATTTTTTTATGTAAAACGGATACATGAAAAGTAAAATCAACGCAATAATGCTTTAAAAATTGTGTGCTCTAGTCAGGTTTTGTAAGACACTAGGTAACATTCTTCGTTTATCGAGGTCATAGAGATGGCAGTTAGCACAAGAGCACGTTTTGGATTTTGCTTTAAAAAGTGACATATTTATTTTATTTCTTTCCTCTTAAGTTCGACAGAGATTATTATTCTTACACGAGGAAGACTCCAGTGTCACTTAAGTTAATAAAAAGACTTTTTAAGCCATTTTGTTTTCGTTGCTAAGATAACCAAACTTGTATTTTTTCTTTAGTAGATATTATACAACCAAGTTATCACAACACATGCTTGGGTGTAACGTCAAGAAAAACTCTGTACCATGCAGTAGGTAAATAAATGTATTTTTAGCCAAATATTGACCTTTTTAGGAAGATTTCAAACATTCTTTTACTTTTTTTTATCTGTATAGTCTCTTTTTGACATTGTACCAGGGCCCTCGCTCACGTTCAATTAGATCCTTGTCGCACTGTATATGCTACTTCTATGATTGAGGTAAAGTACTGACTGAGTGAGGATATACATAATTGGATAATTTTTGGCGGTTGCCGAGTTGGGACAAAAAAAACTAATGAGTGCGCGGAGGAAACGCTTAAACGTTCTCGAGATCTCGAGATCAAGCCTTATTTATTACTTTATGTTATTATTATGTCAATAAAAATAAGACCAAGTGTACCTATGCACCCTGACTTATAATAATTTGGCTAAGTGCGAGTCGGGCCCGCGCACAAAGGTTTCCGTACCACCCCAGAATACGGATGCAGAATACTCAAAACGTTATTGTGAATACCAACAATATGATGTTGCTTTAGCATATACCAGTAATAGACTGCTACCATTAAATGAAACAACATATTCTACTGACCCTTCTGAACCACTTTTCGCAAAAATCATACCCTCAATTTAGGAAAAAATTGAGTTCCAAACAAAAATGCGTGAACCCTAACGCACTGACATACGGGCGAGTTTAGAGAGAGCGTCGTCTGTGAAACAGCTTCAGGATAGATGGTTTAGAGATGGTTATGATGGTATATGGTTACAGAATATGTGGTTTCATTTAATGGTAGCAGTATATTTACACCCGGTATATATGCCAAAGCAACATCAAGGCTACAAAAAACAAGACGCTAAAATGGTAGCGCCTGACAAATTATTTGAAAACGTCTGCATATGGAACCCTACTCTTTATTATTGTTTGTTTTACTTTAGAGTGTGTCCTAAAATCTGAATAAATTTAAAACTTGTATGTGTTACCGTCTATGAATAAGAGAAAAACGTTTAAATAAAACAACATTTTCTAGTTTTCTTGTAACGGGACCCCCTTAAATTTAACAGACTGATAACGTAGGCTTTGTAATGGGGTCCCGTTTGGAAGCCTTCGGGTACGGAACCCTAAAAACTACTGAACTTCGTGAATACTTACAAATGCGAATAATAGAAGAGGAAACTGCGTTTATTGATGACACGAAAACGGGCTGAATAATCATCCCAATCATCTGACGGGGCATTTGATGAATCTCTGCTATAAGAGAACATTATAATGACGGCATGTCCTAGAATTGAGCAAACGACAAAATGGTGGATCTTATATAAGTGGTCCTCAATGGAGGATTGTTCAACAAGTTATTTGCTACAAAAAATCTACTCAAAACCCATGACTGTTTGCAGATAAAACAAAAAAGTGGCTACCTATTGTTAACATCCAAATACCCCATAGCCTCCCTAACGCATTTAATGGACCTGTGCAAAATTAAAGAGTTAAGCTAACTGCTTAGATAACACATGAAATTATGTCCTGAAACGTTGATGTATTCAAAGACATAATATGCAAAATTCGTTTTTAGGGTTCCGTGCCTCAAGAGAAAAAAAAGGAGCCCTTATATGATCACTTTGTTGTCCGTCTGTCTGTCCGTCCGTCCGTTTGTCTGTCAAGACCCTTTTATCTCGGGAACGCGTGGAGGTATCAAGTTGAAATTAAAACTATAATACTCAAGTCTAACAGTCTTTTGAAGCTGTGAAAAATTTAAACTTCTAAGTTAAGGTAAAAAGAAAACGGCCGTTTATGTCGCAATAAACGTACATTTCGCCACTCTCAAGGGAATCAAAATTTATAGGGTATTTTCTGTTGACCCAGAACTACGAAATTTGGTAAGTAATACCATCTTATATTACAAGAATAGGGAAAAATGTGAAAACTATACATTTTTAATTAAATAATAAAAAATATAGTCTTTAACGGAACCCTCGGTGGGCGAGTCCCTCGCACTTGCTGGTTTTTTCTTTAGGTATTTACTCAAAATGTTACCTTGAAAACAGATAACATTACAGTTAAAAAATATTTTTTTCTGACCCCCAATAACGATGCAGAATTGGCACAAAACGAAAACATGATTTACATTACTGTTTCCGCCAGAGCAGTTTATTCAGTGCTTGGATTGGACCCCCATTCGATCACGTGTCGCTGTTATCAGGTCAGGATTTATGTTTACATTGTGTCCCGTGACAGCGGCCACCTCTATCTGATGTAACAATGTTGAATTTTCACCAATTTAAAGCAACGGAGGTAGGTTTGTTAAGCGCGCGCCCAATGACAGTGACCGGGCAAGGCTTTTATATCTCCGAGGTTTTTGCAAAATCCCAAGTGTCAAACTTGGCGAGAGGATGGGTCATGTTAGCTAATGTTGTGTTTATACTTTCCGGGCCCTTGTTCCTGTAACGGTAAAACGTAGCGATTGCAAGGCTGTACTTACTTGACGTTTGTCATTAAATTCAGCGGTGCATTACGCAGTCCTCAACTTTTTATACAAACAGACCAACAAATTCGTCCAACGCAATAATAGCCTTATATTTATATGTTTTTTTGTTAATAAGCAAGTTAAGGGCTTGTATTGGGTCTTTCAACGGTTTTTGTTTTAATATGCTGAGACTACTACTTATCTGATCAATGTAAAATTTGGACACGTGTTTTTTGAGATCTTTGTCTTTCCGTCGTCAAGTCGGTTACCTAATTGGATACATTTTGCTCGATAGATTTTATTTTTGAAAATTATGCCTTTTTAAGTTATTATTTCGTTTTATGTCTAAACGGCTTGAGTTTTATGCCTGAAATTACTGCTATAAGAATAAAACATCGTTTACTTTCCGATGTCAGGTGGAAAAACTCCTACATCAAATACTTTTTCGTAAAATCCAGAAAAACCTCTAAAATTCACTGATTTCGCGTGCCACCAGCGCGCGAAGCGAGCATTCCATTGTAGACTTTCTGACAACATACTGAAGTTCAAAATCGCTCAGTAAGATTGTTGTGCACCAGGAGTAAGGCCTTAAGTGGGAAAGCGAAGTTAGAGAGAAATTTTTTGACCTAGATTCGATTCGGCGGTTCATTATAACATAAACTCAATATTTAACGTAGCTAGTACATAGATAAACATACAGATATTTATTATTTTGTCTATTTGTAGGTGATAAGTAAAAATGTCGATTACAATGAGCGTATGTTCCAATAGAATTTGTGTCATTAATTTAATTATCTGCTATTGAATCACTATAGCACGTTGCCTGCTATTAGGCTCTGACTCTTCAAATAACTTTTATTTATTATCCATTTCATACATTGACCTCTCATAAACAACTAGACTCACAATCTCGCTCAAAAAGTGTTCGCGATGTATCTTGTCACCGCTATGGCGTGACAAGTTCGAATGACGATTGCGTACAACTGACATTGCATCTTATGTTAACGATATAACGTCTTAATTTGGTTAAAGTATTTTGTTGTTATGCACGTCGCACGTTCGGACGTTTTCTGACGAACTTTTCTTAGACATTGTGTGTCTAGTTGTTTATGAGAGGTTAATGATTTTAGATAAATGGCAAAGGCTTAACCGGAAGTTGGGCCATGTCATAATTATATAAAGTTAATATTAATAAGTAAAAATAAGTATTCCTATACGTGTAGCACAGAATTTTATGCGTGCAGGCTCGCACTTTCCCGTTCTTTCTTATTCTCTCGATATCTCCTTTATTTATAGCTAGATCTACGCATAACATACAAGAAAAAAACTGTTAATCGTTATGCGAATGTGACGGAACCCTAAAACGTAAAACCTTTCCTTACATATATTTTTGTACTTAATTACAAGTCACGTTCAAACGATTTTAAATGCTCACTTCTTGCAAAGTATTGGCAGCGAAATAAATGTTCAGCAATTTTGATACCGCTCATTCGAGTAAGATTATCGAGGCAGTGTATGTATTTTAGCCAGACCTTCTGCCCTCCCCCCTGGAATAGGCGACCTCGAAAGAAGCCTCTCATCTGCCAGACTTATCCTAATCAATGTGTGTACACGTATATTCCATGTATGTATGCGTGTGAGTTTCGATATCATGTAATCAAATTTTAAACGTCTACGCACAACTTGCTTTTTAGAGATCACAGATAATCTGCCATTATAGCAGATCTTCCATATTCATGAATTGAGTCTTATAATAATAGCTATTTCAATAATAGCTTTATTCCGGGGAATTTTTGCTTGGCTCTTGTTTAATAAGTAAATTCGATTTTTTTTCATTACTCTTCTTGAATTCATTTAAAACTATGCCGTGGTTTTGGGGTGGACATACTCGTTTTATTTCACAATAAATTCTAGCTTCAAAACAAAACCAAAAAAAATAAAATAAAGAAATTCGTGCCTCAAAAACCGTTTATAACACAAACTTATTACAAGAACAACTAACTCAACTTGACATTTATCTACGATTTAATAAAATTCGAAAATGCATCCAGAGGGTATAATTAGGTTGGTCTTTTAATTTTTATTGAATAATAAATGATATGTATTTTATTTTTTTTGAAACTAGAAAAATTGTAAACGGAATTTAAAAGTTCTAAATCAACTGAAAGTACCCTATAGGTTTTCATGGTGAGAAAGTTACGAAATAAATCACTTTTTTTCGCGTCGAGCCTGTATTTTACAGCACTATGGGGCCTTAGACTTCTAAGAGGTATTAGTTTCAATTTGATATCTTTAACAGGGCCAGAGAAAAAGGGTCTTGACAGATAGACAGGCAGACAGACTACCAACAAAATGATCATATCAGGGATCCGTTTTTACATTTTGAACACAGCACAGACGTATAAGATAGTAGCAGACCTAACATTAATAATAAACGCATAGAGCCGACGACGCGTGGCAATTTTAGCTCAGTGAACTTCGGGCTCTTTTAGATATAAATATTGCTTGTTTCCAAACAAAATATATACTAGAGATTAGTTTAGGAATTACCAAATATTTTCCAAGCATAAGCCAGTCAAAATAACCCATTTTTATATGTTTCTTCGTACCATGAAGCCTAAATGTAGCTTATTTTTTGCATGGAAACTTGCCACGTTATTTAATCCTTATGTTTGGTCTGCCACTTTTTAATAAATTATATGTCTGTGATTTTGAGGTACTGAACCCTAAAAATGGGAAAAAATAAGTAAATAAAAACTTTACATAATACCTGATGCCTATATAATAAGAATGTGTGTGGATGTTTAATTTAATAGAATTTTTAAGTAAGACTCACAGGTTGTATGTAAAAGACTCATTTCGAAAACGCTTCTGATGATTTAATTATTTGACATTTCAAACCATTTAAATCTAATCAGTAGCGAACCGAATAACGGGAAAGTCTGACGTGTTAGCGATAGAAAAGTAAATTCTATTTTACGCGGATCAGAAAGCGGGCGTTATTAGCAAGTGGTTATTTGAGATGGACAGATGTTTAACAACAAGAAACAGAAATTACATCCCTGGGGCACTCCAGAAATAATTGGTGGTCTGAAACTGTAGTGAAGATAAATAACATATATACGGTTTGTGTAACTTAGTTACACAAAAAGACAACACTGAAACATTTCCAAAAGGTAACTATACATCGATCAAACGACGAGTATTGTTATTGACGATGCGAGTCGCCGTTATCTGTAGAAGCATTTTGAATAATTGGTCCACACGGCATTAACTTGAGAATTTACCCATGTAGTCAGTTTCAGTGTTGTCCCAGTCAATCATGTTAGACGTTGTGGAATGTTTGCACGAAACCATGTTGGGTATGCTGTGCCGTACTGTACGTAATTGGTATAGGGTAAAGCTGCAGCTTTCCATTGCTTGGGAAATGATTTCTTAAAGATTTTTCAAGTACGTACTCTCTGAATAAAATGAAATGTTTTTTTTAGGTTTTTCAAATATAATAGATTTTTGAAATAAAATTAAGTTCTTCGTCACTTTTATAAAGAAAGTCGTCATTATTTAAAAATGGCAACAATTGTCTTTTTATCATTGCATAGTTTATTTATGAATAAGAATATTTTCCGCGAGCTAGCAAGCTACTCCTACTAAATAATGGCAACGATAATTCTGCATATTCTTTGTAATTACATACCTATTTTTCTAAGACCTTCTCTAAATATCAGTATGGTAAATTAAAGTAAGCTGATAAGGAGCCCTTTTGTATGCACTATTACAACTTATACTGTAACCATTATCAATGGCGTTATAATACTCCTTTAATCAAGGTTTTACTTGACTTGTTTGCCTTTTTACTTTAACGTAAAAAGCTATATTTTCTCATATCTTTTACAGGACACCTCTCCGCAAAAATAAACCGACAGCGACACAAGTTAATGTACATTACAACCAAAAAACACGGCGAAACTTTTTGCTTATATGTCCTTTTTACTTTCGAGTGACAAGAAGAGTAAAGAAGTATTGCGATTGCAAAGAGAATGATTTATGTTAAAAAAAAATATGTATCTATGTATGTTCTTCCGCCCGCAGCTGTAGCTTGTAAGCTAATTGAACAATTTTTATGCAATTTCGTATTAGTCAATATTATTTGTTATTGTAACATTAATTAAATTATTATACATTTGTAATCAGATCCCATAAAAAAAACTGCGCAGTGGTATTTTATATAAATGAATCTACCGTTAACACTTGACAAAGTTGTCCACAACCCACCATAAAAAGTCAATTATTGTAGACCAGGGTAGACCCATACAAGAATTCATGTTACAATCTAGCACACACACACACCATAAGGGTATTTTGTTTA
This sequence comes from Ypsolopha scabrella, assembly GCA_910592155.1. NCBI lineage: Eukaryota > Metazoa > Arthropoda > Insecta > Lepidoptera > Ypsolophidae > Ypsolopha > Ypsolopha scabrella. Next base: position 16,992,143 of record OU342964.1, on the reverse strand, counting down.
AATACTTAGCACTAATTTTATTACTGTATGCTGTAGTAGTTAATTTCATGCCATACATTATTGTCTACTTTGGCATGAAGTTGACTTCTACAGCATACAGTAAAAAACTTAGTTCTGAGTCATCAGTACATTTTATTATTCAGATGTCTTCAGCTTTGTCTCTGTTTTATTGTATTCGGTTTTATGGTACCCTCAAGCTAAAATTTTAGGTAATCAATTAAGGGAACTCTGTGGTTAAAGTTGGGTATGGTTCTGCCTTCACGTGTCGTCCATTACAACTTGGAGTACCTTTTAAGGTTAAAATGTGTGCTTACATTCCCTTTTTAGTACAAAGGTACTGCTGTACGCGTGACTAGGGCGTATAATTTTACCTTTTTGAAAATAAATAAGAAAAGGGCCATTCCATTTTACACAAAACGTGAAACTAATGTAGTGTGTACTGCACAAGCTTACAAGCTTTTGTCCGCAACGTCAATTGCGCTGATTTTTGCATAAATTAAAAATAACATCATAGCTTGATCCTTACCTAGAATACGTTTTGGTAATGGATGTAGCTTTTAAACATCTCAACTATGTTATGTTACTTCTGGGACACTTAGCTACAAAACAGTAAAAGATCCGTAAATCTATTCAGAAAAAATTGAGGTGTTCATTCCACAAAGATATGATTACATAAATTCTATATTATGATGGACAAAAAACACAGTTTTTGCCTCACACGTGCAAGGTAATATACATATATATATATAAAGTGACTTTAATTTATGAAACCATACTCATACGAACAACGAACATTGTTACTGAGCACTTACTGAGTCTTCAATAAGAATTTGGCTTTAGAAATTAAAGTCACCTTATATACAAAATTCACACGGGAGACTCGGGAAGTGGTCAGGACTGAGGTTCAATGACCCTTTCTATGAAAAACTAAAAATAAAATTTAGGCTACTCCAGAGGTGTTCATATAGGGGCACAAATTTTACATTGCATTTTTTACAAAAAGGGTAATTGAATCTCGTTCCTGAACACTCACCGAGCCTCCAGTATGAATTTGGCTATATAATTAGAAGTCACCTTATATTTAAAAAATATGTTATGTTTAGAGTAAAATGGTAAAAAAAAAAAAAATACAAAAACTTTTAACAGCTTCCATCTTTTATTTTTATTTTGATTGGTGCATGTATGGTATAATAAAATTAAATATATAAAGTGACACACACGGATAAATGATAAAAATATCAAGATATCCCATTCCAGAGCTCCTCACGTCCAGATTTACTTTTCTGATTTTCTATACCGCAGTGAAATAAATTTAATTTGATATCAAGATATATTTCAGGTCCGATCTGGACCCAGCATCAGTTACATTTGACGTGTCATTTATATATATTTAATTTAATTTAATTTCACGAGTATATTTACACTTTTTAGAGTGGGATACACATTCAATGTTATTTTATTATTTGTTTATTTAGATGTAGCAGTTTGACATCATTCGGTACGAAAAGTAACGTAAGGGTTACTAGTAGACCCATTGTTTGGACACGGTGTAAAAATATTTTACATTTAATCCGAATTTATGAACACGAAACCTTTTTGTAAATTATAGGGTCTAGACAGGGTACTTATAGTCCTGGGTTCCCGTATTCAAATTCCTAAACGAAAGGGAAATAATTGTAATAAAGTAATTTATTTAAATAAAAGATAGTACAGTCACAAGGAACATGTTGGTAATTATTTATGTGATGAATGGGTTTGTTTCTTGTCGCCAATTGAGTCCATTTCAGGAGCAATTTTGCTCAATTATATATCTTAATTTGGATTCAGCATGAAGTCGTTTTTTTTTGTTTAATCATGACCAGGTGTGACCCACTCTCTCTTAAATTAGTAATCTCACATTCGTTGTCACGAAGATCAAAAGAAAATTTACCGCTCTGCGTATATTAGAATCTGGATACTATATGTCTTACTGCGCAATAACCTTTTAAAGACATCTTTTTAAAATCAGCTTGACGAGTTTGATCTGTGGATATTTCCAGCAATGTCACGAAGATCTATCAACTGGCAAACCAATAGAGGTTCGCGTACCGCACTTTGAGAAACACTAGAATAATTATTCGATTCCTTGTAAATTTATAATTTCTTGTTGCACAGTTTTGATAAATTTCACGAATAACTTTTTGCTGAATGCTATTATTTCAGCTTTTAGCTACGACTTGGGCAGAGAGACACCATAAATCACTACTAAGCTGCGATTTGTCCAACGAGCGTTAATTAAGGCCAGGAAACAGACTCAAGCGAGCCAAAATACGTGTCATTTGAAAGAATGTACTTGAGAATACGAACTGACCGAACACAGAGGAAATCATATTGATAAAATATGGCAAAATCAGCACTCCAACAACCGAAAAAAAACATATTTTCTTCTGTATTCTAACAGACTGCCAAAACAGATTTATACGAAATTTTACGAATATCAGCAATATAATCAAGTTATGTTTTAGCTATTCAAGTGCTTTTTTACAGAATCTGGTGTTCACCACCCCTTAAGTGGAAGCCACACTGCGAGCTAAGCTATCTTAGCTTATAGCTTAGTTCACGATGTCACTAGCGACAAAGACGCAAAACATTTCCGTGTAGTGGGTCACAGTCTAGTTGTGGGACGGAGAGCAAAGCAAATATAAAAAAAAATGCTGACATCTTTATAATGTTGATGATTGTGATTGTCGGCACTTGGTGGAACTCTCCACAAAACATCTTTACCATTTCACACTCCTTTGCATAATGTTATTAGTTGTTACAAAAGGAGTAACATATAAAAATGCAAATTTAGTTTAAGCTTTGTTTCTAAATTTAAAAGAAGTTAAATTAGAGGGACCAACCGGGTCTGAGGCACGGGTGAGGGGAGGCATGGACAGTTTCGTTCTAAATGGGTTTCAAGTGTCGGCACACTGCAAGCTGGGGCCTGCTCAGTGTACCAAATTACAGGACAGAACAGACGATAGAAAATGTGAGCGTGTTCCAATTGTAACGTAATGCTTGTCACATCAAAGTCTCTTCCAGGGTTGTTTGTGATGTGGAACGCTCATGTCCCGTAGCGTGTACGTAACCAAAAAGATTTGTCAATAAGCTTTCATTTTCACACGTCTTGCATTTTTTTTATTTGGGTTAAGTAAATGTAGTTGGGCGAAATTACGTTTACATACAATGTATGCTTTAAAGCATGGGGCTACGATATTCGCTAAACTTTACCTTTAAAGAAAATTGCTTGATATCAATTTCCATAAAAATTAATTAAACATCCATAAATAGCCAAACAGGGGGCTGGTCTTTTTTGACGACACCCAATATATTAGCAAGAACAAAATAAAATTCCATTGCAAAAATAAGTGTTTCGTGTATGAAAAATTTTTTTCTTTTTTTGACAACGAATCCTTTCTAGTTACTTCAACACATAGACAGATCTTTTTAGGACATTTTGTGTGTGGACATAAATCTTGAATACAATTTATCCGGACATTTCTCATGTTCTCAGGTGTTAGAAATGTAATTACTTTTAACGTATTTACCCCAATTTATTTGCTTGTTTACATTAAACATTTACATAACAAATTATACAAGTAATTTCGCCTATTATCATGGGCAGTATTATCGCTCATTGTTAATGAAAACAGAGTGAAAGACGAACAACTTTCCTCATCTCCAATCGCAAATGTAATATATTAATGTCAAAGTTCGGAAGAAGTTAATTCTAATGATGCCAAAGTTTCCCACGGTTAAATTAAAAGTTTTAAAATGGCTGCGGCAGATGAGTTTTGAGATTTTTCTTTTGGAGTAATTTTAACTGTTTTGTTTTTTCAGATTCTGACAAAAAAATCAAAACTGTTACAGTGTTTTTCGTGTTTAAGTTATAGAGCTTTTTACTTGAATAGTTCTTTCGACGTACTATTATTTATCCAGTGGTAACAATTACAAACATTTATTTATGTGTACGAGTAGATATATCAAAAGAAAATATATAGAGGCTATTTTGATAAAGGGCTTGTGACTTCTTTTGAAAAAAACATATGATTGGCAGCACAGTACAGTCTTTGTAAGAGACGTGTATTTTTATTTGCAGAACCTACACTTTTTATTAAAATATTGAACGTCTATAAATTAATCCTTAAAAGAACCTCCGTAAGGGTTGCCATTAACTTTTGGTCACACACACAATTGTTATGAAGTAAGATCCATGTGTTACGGACCTTTAGAGAATATATGAAGCATCTGGTGCGACCCTTAAAGGGTTTATTGATTCCTGCGGATATACCGACGAGGCAAAACTGCCATATCTATTTTAAATTATTAAATTTTTAACGCTATTTTGAGGTTAAATCCCATGTACTTTTTTTCTTACAGTAACATTATATTCAAAACAAAGAATATTTGATTAGTTTTTTTAGCTATCTTGCTTGTAACTTAACGCAGTATCACTAGACTACTTGAATGTTGTAAAAAAAAATATTACGCTATCTTTAGTGTATAATTTTTAATTAATGCGTTTATTGATTAAAAACAACATATTTTTTCAATTTATAACCTGACACAGCTGACGGAATCTAAAAGAGGTTTATGTGTCGCTGTAAGTGCTCACCAACTAAACTATACCTAATATTTAATTATATCAACGTTGTATTCTAAATTGGTAAATTACGTAACGTTAAGGTAATGAAACTTTAGAATAGTTTTAATTTTATGCAGATTTCGACTCGATTGAATTATTATATGATGTGGTATATTTGGGAGCCTATACTCCCACGAGCGAGTTCCGTAGTTATTTTTATATGAGGGTAGTTTGTATGTCGGTAAGTATGTCATTTTACGAAGTTGATTAGGTCTAGTGTTCATTTGTAATAAATTAAATTTGTCGTATTCCTCGCAAATATTTTCCATTTTCACTTTATTAAAAACATTTTAACTTTACAGTATTTAAATAATTCGTCTTCTTTATAAATAATGTAATAAATTTTCATTAATTATTTCGTTCCGTATCACGAATTCAAGATATATTTTCCAAACCATTACTCTGTAATTTGTTTAAAATGTATAAAAGGCAGTTGAAAAATGAATAGAAAGATTTACTCATGTCAATCTGATTATTCTATAACTTTGTGTTACTGTTTATTAATAATTGTTTCAGTTTTTCCACTAATAATATAGTAATCCAGTTTTCTTGTTTTGTATAAAGTGTTAGGTATTTTCAAAAAAATAACAAATTCTCATTCTTTGTTATCCAATTTTTATTTTTACATAAATACACATGTAAGTAATTAAAGGATAACATGCTCTTTTATGTACAATATTTTCTTCCTGATCTCAGCTTATGTGAGTAACGGGAATTTTGAACAATGTTACTATTGTTCAGATAAAGTTATTAGCCATTAGGACGGGAATGTGGGTTACCCATGAGTTTGTGTTATCGCGCTTATGTCTATTATCATTGCAAATAAAGTAACGTGGTCTTAGATTAAGTATATAGATAGTTTACGCTGAACTATACACAAAGTTTCCTTTGTTTATAAACGTTTTTATTATCTTATTTAACTGGGTTAGGCTTCAGATTTTGTTTACGCGTGTATTTATAATTTAGTATGTTTGCTTTCAGTCTAAACTTTAACATTTATGCAATTCGTGTTTTATTTCAACTGCTACTGAAAGTTATGAAAGGCCAAAGCATTTAAGAAAATATACAAATAAGTTGTCTTTACGTGTATCGAGGTCTGGCTCTAGGGTAAGGTCGGGTATCCACCCGTACTAACTATTAAAGCTAAATGGGAAAGGAAGATTAGGGTTCACGACCACTATAACTGAGAGTTGGTTTTCATTTGCCAACGAGTTAGTTCGTTGCTGGTATTGAAATAGTAGTTCTTGTAGAAAGGTTAAGAGAAATATATTTTACGTGTGAGGTGGGTATGTAATGTAGGTACAACAAGTAGTTCAGAAAACTGATTGAATCATAAACTTCTTCCAGATAAATAAAATAATTAGGATTTGTATTTTGAACAACATAAACCGATGGAATTTGCATACCCCTCTGAGGCTCTGATCGACATGTTTATGACAATAAAGTTGTATTAAAATCTAATAATAATATGAATAAAAGTATAGTTTCCAAGCAATCTTAACCGGATATAAGTTTTTCTGTACAAAACTAAAAATTATAGATACAAAATCTGTAAGGATATAAATGAAATAATGTTGGTGATATAATCGAAACAATGTTCCTCCATTTACGGATGGAACTATGAATGTTTGAATATTCTAACTAATTCAGATAATAGTGTATGAGTTAAAGACATGAGTCTAAACTTCAAGGTCAATGTCACCACAGATCCGTGAGGAGTTGAAGACAAACCGGCTCCCTCATATCACATTAGCATGAACAATATAAATTCATCGATTCACTGCACATTGTTGCAAAACAACGCATGCTAATCTTCGCTTACTGGCTATTTCCGGTTTTAATTGGAAAAGAAACAAATTGAACGCTTCATAAACAGACGCACACAAACACGATCGTGCGTTCCACTACTTACACTCAGTTAATTACTAGCCACAACATCACGGATTTAAATGCACAACAAAAATAATTGTATAGGTGTGATTCTGATTATTCAAGGCCAACGTTTTTTAACAACACATTCCACCACAGACCACGTGTTTGAACCACAATGCTGACGATGAACAATAAACTGTTTTCCTGTAGCGATAGCTAATCGTACGTAATTGTTTTCGCGAGTGACATTTTCGTATCGTTCCGCGGCCGCAGAGGCTGCTACGAGACGCGGCGCGCGGCCTGTATAGGCGGCGCACTCAATCGTGGCTAGAACAGAACTGTGGGTGCGATGTACTGAGAAGCGGAAGGCGGCAGAGCGCAAGCGACAGCGGGCTGCGTGCGACTCAGCGAGCGAGCGGGCGCGTCAGCGGATCAACTAACAGCCTGCAGCCTGCTGCCTAGCCAAGCACAACCCGACCCGTGGTATCCACTCTCTTCTAAAAATACTCCCTGCTCCCTGGTTTCAAGAGTCACGTGGTGTAATGCGGAGGGGGCGCACCGACCTGGATCATTCACCGTGCGAATAAATCCCATCGACATTTATTTCCTTTGTCACGCGAGCTCTATGACGTCAGCTTCTGCCCTTAAAGCGTTGTCTCGTGTCCTTGGCTTTAACAGTGTACTTTTTTCAAAAAAAATATTAGCTGTGATTTGTAATCAAATGAAATCTAGAAATTTTTTTCGGGAATAAGTACTTTTGTTTACACAACAATAAGTCGCAAGCTATACGTCTTTATATTTTTACACAGACCTTGAGGTTCCCACCCACCAAATCACAATTTTTTTCCTTGTCACTGTGCAATATTTGTATTTTCGCAATTTTCTTCGCACTGCCTTCTTTAACTTCGAAAGCCAATGACATTGTGTAAAATGTCATTGTCGAAAGCCAAAGAAATTGTTTACCACATGACCTGTTTAGGGTTCCGTGCCTCAAGGGCTAGTAAAAAGAACACGAAATCCTGATATGGGACGTCAACTTTTTTATCGGTCTGTCTGAATATGTAAATGTACATAGCAGATTGTATCCTCGTAACTTTTGAGCCGTTGTGAAGCCAGAAATTCTGAATTTAGAACAAAAATATGATATACCTACATCTGCATTTTCTGATATTTCTGACATGAAGAACTAAAATACTCGTTATTTGGAAATTACTTAAAAAACGCATAGAAAGAAAAAATCTTTTTTTTTTTCTTTTCGTTTAAATTTACATCAAGTACAGATAACCAAAATATGAGTTGACTTTAATGTATACCCACCGTTACTTTATACTTGAGCTTCGATTATTGTTTTTGCCAACCTCTTTATATATAGGTATATTTTAATCCATATTTTGTACATTCACATAAAAAAATATTAAACAGAAAAAAAAAAACAAGAACAGATATCTTTTACGCAAAATTCCTACATTTTTAACACAGGCATACACCTACAAGCTATTGAAATGGGTTTTTGTAACTAAATATCTTATCTTACTTTTAATAGCAGATTTTGAAGTTCTTCAATAGAGAACTCCAAAAATAGTCACTCCTTTTCTTCAAAATAATTATTTATATTTATATTTGTTTACGGATCCCTACAAACATACAGATGCTATAGCAACATTGAGGCGATAAAAAATAAGGCGCTCAAATGGTATCGCCTGAAAAACAATTCGGCACCCCCTGGATACAGAACCCCAATTTTAAATACCTATTTGAAACGATTTGGCTAAATTTGAAACTTGTATGTTTTACCGTCTTAAGATGGAGCTAAAACAACTTGGGTATTTTTTTTTTTCATTTTTATTATTTGTCGTGGTAGAAGCCATAGTAATACGTATCCTATGAAAATTTTATCTGTCTACCTATTACGGTTGAAGCTGTAGACCCCTGTGACAGACGGACGGACATACAGACAGACAGCGGAAGCTTGGTAATAGGGTCACAAATTTGTTGTAGGGTCCCGTTTGGCACCCTTTGGGTAAAGAACCCTAAAAAGGGTTATAAGCTGTTTCCAAAGTTGTTTTATGTATCCGCTCACGTGAGTTTTAATGATACCTTTTGTTGTCTTACTATTTCCCGTGTACATAATATACATACCTATATTTATAAAGATATATAGTTATGTGTATAAGAGACTTCAAAATAAAGGAGCTTATTCATTCACCATCGTCTATTTCCTGAAATGCAGGTCCAAACAAACGCACGATTTATTTTCGTGGAGGCATGTACATATTTATGAGGTATATTTCTCAAACCGCTCAACCGGTTTTGATTGTTTTTTTGCTTTAGTAAAAAAAATTTACAGTATTTTTAAAGGTAAGTAAACGCCCCACCAAATTTAATTTTTTTAATTAACTTTCGCGAATTATATTAATTATCTTATTAAAATTTCAAGTATACTTACTAATATTATAAGCCCTAGAGATACATACATATATTATGTAAATGTATCCAATAAAAGACATTCATTTTAGTAAAAGAACATCAACCAATCAGTGGTTATCTATTTCAAACTTAAAAATGGTGTGCTTTTTAGGGTTCCGCATCCAAAGAGTGTCAAACAGAACCCTTTTGCTAAATCTCCACACAAGGGTCTACAAGGGTGGTACGGAAACCTCTGTGTGCGAGTCCAACTCACACTTGGCCAGTTTTTAGGGTCCCTTACCCAAAGGGTAACCAACGGGACCCTATTACTAAGACTCCGCTGTCCGTCTGTCACCAGGCTGTATCTCATGAACCGTGATAGTTAAATAGTTGAAATTTTCAAAGATTGTATTTCTGTTGCCGCTATGACAACAAATACTAAAACCGGCCAAAAGCGAGTCGGAGCTGCGCACTCCCATACAACAGACATGATTTTTTTGCCGTTTTTATAGATAATAGTACGGAACCCTTCGTGTGCGAGTCCGACTCGCACTTGGCCGGTTTTTTAGTCTTTACCCAGCCTTTTAGAGTTCCGTACCCAAAGGGTGCCAAACGGAACCCTATTGCTAAGCCTCCGCTGTCTGTCTGTCCGTCTGTCATAGGGGTCTTCAGCTTCAATCGTAATAGGTAGAATAGTATACCTTCCGGCAACCATGTTTGCCTCCGAAGAAACTGTACGAATACAACTAGTCAGGCCAAATCTGGCCATAAAATCGTGAGTAGCCGTTCAATACCAGTATGATTTTATAGGAGTACACAAAAACTAATTTAACGCGGGCGAAGCCGCGGGCAAAAGCTAGTACAGAAATAATGTAATCCAATCCAGTTGATTTATAAATGATTGGTCTGAATCATGTTTGCATAACTGCATCCAATTAACGTGCAATATCCAATGCCACTATCGAAAAACCAAAATAAAATAAAATAACAAAAATTAATCTGATATGTCAGAGTTTTTTTGGAGGTTTTGAACTTGTGAGAGTTCATTTTTATTGGAACAGTTTAATGATAGGTAAACATAAACATGGAGTATTATACCTATCTATGCCATTTATTGTGTGTTATTATAATATGAGAAACTCTAAACTATGCGGAAGGATAGCCCAACTAGCACACAAGCTATATTATCAAAAATATACGGCAGTTGTGTAACCCAGGGCTGTATATTAGATACATAATAGTTGCCCCATTGTCTTTGTCTTTGAGATGTATTACATGTCCCTGTCTCCCGCCAAGTGGAACAGAAGCTATACTATGGGGCTTGTGCGTGCTATGAATTAACATTTAGGTGGTTAAACCGAATCCCGGTGCAAAATGCACATTATAATATTGTTTCCCTTATTTTTGAATAAAAAGTATGCAAAAATTGCGTTTTATAGCAATTAGCGGAAATTTATTAGTAATCATTAGGGTTTTGAATTCGAATTCTATCACTTTATGATTTACATTTTGATTGCATTCGATTAACAAACTTAAAAGCATATTTAACGTTGTAATCGAATGTAATCAAAATGTAAGGCATAAAATAATATAATTTTAATGCAAAAACCCTAGGTACTGTTAGTAATCAATTTCCGAAAATTTCCTTAAAACGCAATTTTTGCATACTTTTTATTAAAAAGGAAGGAAAACTATATTATGATGTGCATTTTGCACTGCGATTCAGTTTAACCACCTTAACCCGCCATAGTGACGGCTGTGAGACAGGGTTTCTATAAAAAAGGCGATTACTTTTAATGAGATTTGCGAAACTCTCAGTAGCTTTTTAACTCGCTACATTCTAGCGACAGTCAGCCTCACGGCATTGTCGAAGAGTACGTGGGGTGGATACGCGTGTTCCAGTCCTTGAGACGGGCATCACTAAAGATCGAAGCTGACTGAATAAACTTAATACTTTGTTATATTTTTAAATTGATATTAATGTTGTGTACCTTAATATAAACTTTGTTTTCGTTTTTGTAACTTTACGCGGCGGTTCCCCGTTTGACACTATAAAATCTGTCAATATTTTTCAGGCTGTTACGTACACTAAATACAGCTGGTGAAATGTGTGTGTTATGCGCCTCTATGTTTCCCATTTTGTATGTCTCTTTTATAGCTTTTCCATGGGAACTGATTTATGGGATAAAAAATAGTTTTGTCCTATTCTAGATCTAGAACATTATTATTGCAAAGTTTCAGCCCAATCGGTTCGATGGGTATGGCGTGAAAGGGTGACATTTTTGTATAGAAACTTGAAACTTCATTTCGATCCCATGGGAACTGATTTATGGGATAAAAATTAGTTTTATCCTATTCTAGATCTAGAACATTATTATTGCAAAGTTTCAGCCCAATCGGTTCGATGGGTATGGCGTGAAAGGGTGACATTTTTATATAAAAACTTGAAACTTCATTTCGATCCCATGGAAACTGATTTATGAGATAAAACTAGTCTAGAACAATGTACAAGTACATTTATGCAAAATTTCAGCCTAATCGGTTTCGTAAGCATGGCGTGAAAGGGTGACACGTTACTTTTCTATAGAAACTGGAAAGATCATTTTCATCTCATGGGAACTGATTTATGGGATAAAATGTAGCCCATGTCCTATTCCAGGTCTAGAATTACATTCATGCAAAATTTCAGCCCAATCTGTTCAGTAGTTACGGCGTGAAAGAGTAACAAATATCCATCCATCCATCCATACTTTCGCATTTATAATATTAGTGGGATAGTGGGATGGAATGAGATAGGATAAATAACATAATAATATATACGAGCAGAGGTACCACTCTAGTTTTTAGACGATGGTTACTTATATAGTTTTTCAAACCAATTTTGTATTCCAAGAGCAAAAAGGCATGTTGCTTTTAAAATACCTAGACATATGTTTTATATGAATAAACATTATGTTTACTAATGAGAAAAAATACAATGATTCAAAATTATAATATATTACCTTCACTAAAATGTGCCAGATCAGCATATTCAGCAAAAAGGCCCATTATCATGAGCGTTAAGTGACTTATGTGTAAAATGAACTAGAATGTAAGTAACTTCTTTTATTTTTGGGTTCCTGCTAGAAAGACTGTTAGAAAGAAGACCATTATCCTGTTGAGCAGGATACAAAGTACATTTTCAGTCCAAAATCAAATAATTTATGTTAATTTACAAATAGATATCAAGTGTCTTTTGTATGATTATGTGCATATAGTTTTTCATTAAACAAAATAAACTATTGCTAGTCATTCATTTTTAATAAAATAAGATGGAAAAAGTTATACTTAATCATAACTGGAAGCAATATACTGACTTATTGTTTACCCTTGATGGTACTTAAAAACCTTATCTGATTACTACTAACGGTTAATCACTTACTATTTGATGCAGCTTGGAATCCGTAACTTACCTGAAAAATAAAGAAAGGCATACTTAAAAGAAATAAAATAATTGACTTTAAATCTTTATGCACATGGTCATGGATAAAAAACTCCATAATATTTTTAAAACGATGTGGTCCGAGAAAACGTAACCTTAAAAAAGTACATGTCATCAGTAAGATAACAAAAGGCGAGCCAACGTAAAGTTATTATGCAACAAGACTAACAAGTAATAAAACATCTCACCGAGAACAATAAATAAACGTGCTTAGATTTTCTTGCATTGACAACAAAAACACACATATTTTTCAAACAACCATGTTTATATTCCCAAGTGTGAACTGTAAAGTACAAAACGCAGACCACACTTGTTAAATCCGATTTTTACCGACGATCATTAGGAACCAATTATTCTTCAGATTAATTATTCTCGATTATTCATACAAATGGATATGAAACTGTAGATAACTAGGTATTAGAATACTCGTACTCGCCTAAAGCTCGTTTTTAAACTCACACTCGTGTTTTAATAACCTCTTTATGTACAATTTTCATAAACTACTATTATAGCGTGTGACATAAACCTGTCAACTTTTTAATTTATTGAAATACCAATGATATGACAATACTAAATGTAATACCAACTGAAAACCAAATCTAGAAGTAGTACGTTATGGTTTCGTCTAAAATTTAGTTGTCACTTTTTCTACAGCATGATCGGTTTGGAAATTCTAACCTACCCGCTTTTGACATTTGTGTGCTGTAAATTTTCTGAGTGTCAAAGAACACTTAAAAGTATCTTCTCTTGTTTATTATGGATCTGTGAAATTAGCATATTAAATTTTGCACAGTGTGAAAATGTTTCTAAAAGCCGTGCAATAATACTATCTAAGTCACGAGTATCGTGCGTGTGACATAAACTCACATTTAAGTCACGGTTTTCCGTGTTAAAATGAGATAAAAAAGATTTTGTTTTTATTGCAAAATCCATCGCTTTGGAATACTCCAAATATTATTATTAGAGTGCATTAGAAACTAGAAAAGATAAATACATGTAGAAACATTCTTTTTTTTTCTATATTTTTTTTCCGAGTTTGTTTTGTAAGGCGATGGATTTCGCAATAAAACATAATCTTAGTTAATGAGAACTGTGAATTTCTTAACTGGTTTTTGTTTTGTCAATGCAACTGATGCCGAGTCCAAAAGAACTCGAAATATATCTTGCTAATTTATTTATGTGCATATTTTAACTAGAATTAATATATATATAAATATTTTTAACTGTCTGAAGCAACATATATTGTAGCGACGACATGGCCATCTGTTTCTTAAGAACAAGGCGTGAAATCACAAAATTTCCTCGTGAGCGTTCAGTATGTGCATTACAAGCTGGTTAGATCAAATAGTTACAAAAATATTCGGTGTATAAGTATAGTGGAAAAATTCAATGGTCTAGGTAAGTACCTCGGTGGCACAATTGGTAGCGCGTTTGTCTCGATAACAAGAGGTCGCAGGTTCAAAACCTGGTCCGAGGATGTTTTCAAATTCTTCTCTTTACATTTGTTGCTATATCTATCTTTTCTAGCTTGTAATGCACTCTAATAATTATATTTGGACTACTTAAGTCACGGAGAGGCGTTACTTAGTGCGGCTTAGGTAACATAGTGCTATTAATGAACGTGCACAACGGAGATTGAACTCACGACCCCTGGGTTAGCAAGCGAGCCTTTTACCACTAGGCTCCAGAGGCGGTCAATTTATTATGGCGGAAAATCACGAGGTACTTCGCCCACAACACGGTTATTATACGTATTGCTAAATGGGTATGCAAAGTACTTCTCCTGTCAGTAAAGTCCGGGTATTTCCGGGGAAGTGGTTACAGACAGGCAGTTACGTAGTATCAGCCATTACTCATTACATTAGTCCGTTAACGACTTCCGTAGATTTTTGTAGAAGTCACTGGAAGTCTTACCGCCTCGCCTGCTGTCACTTCGCTCGCGGGGCAGTGTCTTTCAATCAATATAGGTATACCTATACCTATATAGTTCGACGGTTTTATTTTCACTTTTTTATATTAATACTATACATTTATTGTAGCCTAATAGCTTTTGCCTGCTGCTTCGCTCGTATGGAAATGTATTTCTATCAATGAATCTTTTAAAACTATTATCGACAGTTTTCAACCTGGGAGTTATTTTAGCCTATATGTTTAAAAAAAATCATATAAATAGTGAAAATTTCATGTCGATTGATTTAGGAGCTTTCATGATCTTAGGCAACAAACCAACAAAATGAAAGTGTTATTTATAAGTAAGGAAGTAGAGATAAGCTCATAAAATTTTACATCCGGAAGAAGTTAATTTAAACAGATATTACGAAAAAAAAAATGTATTATCCGATCCATAATATATAGCTATATATAATAGCCAAATCAGAGGGATTTAAAAATTTATGGAATCAGACCATAATATATTATATAAGCTCCTAAAATTCAAAGTTAAAAAAATTCAAAGGGTGATGTACTCGTATCGCTAATAGACCACTTTTCACGGACAATATTTTCTTGCATAAAACTTTTGTTTTTTTTCCACAGAAATTTATTCAGTTGATTAAACCACATTGTACTGGGAAGTAAGAAAAATATTTGCCCAAAAACATGTATTTTCTTCTTGTGTGTGATCAGTTATTGATACACAATTAACACTAGAATTATTTTCACTTATTGTTGTAGGACCATAGACATTATTATACTTACGAATTATATAATAAAAATAATTATAATAATGTCTACGTGTAGGACCTTATATTTCATAATATTATAAAGGTCAGTTGTATTTGACAAATCAACACCGCCATTTCGGCATAAACTTTCAAATTTAGGATAAATATTAACAAAAAAAATGACTACAGTCGCCGTCAATAGAAATTGTGGACTATGTAAACAAAGCGCCATGTTGTCTTTGTCTATGAATAGGTGAACTATCTAGATATGGGTAAGTATGTGATTAAAATATGTTAGGTGCTTAATTAATTTTCTTTATTTGATTCATCGCTAAAATATTCTGATGAATCGCTAGTCAAATCGCCCACGTTAATTACAAATGGTTCCGTCACAGCGTCGGTGGCCGTATCTATTATCCCATCCAGTTCTTTATTTTTTTCTTCTACTTACTTTTAGGACATGAGCTACACATTTCGCCCACTGTTCTGGCCCGATCCGCGCCAAACCTTGGAGCAACAAAATCTTGACATCGTCCATTTTGAATGTTTTGTTGTTCCTTCCAACGTAACCTTCTAACACTCAACTCTATCGGGTTAAGCTCGCAATGATATGGTGGAAGGCGCAAAACTGTCACATTTTTCGATGCCGCCAACTCATCTACATACATTTTTTTATATTTTTGCTTGTCTACTTTAGCTATGAGATTCGCTTTGATTTCGGTTTCTTGAAATTTGATTTCTTTTTCGCGCAACCAGCTTTGGATAGCCTCCTTCCGCCAACTCATGTTGGGCGCCTTTTCGATTTAACGCGAATGATATGGGGCACTGTCCATTACTATGACGGAACCAATTGTCGTTGTTTCAAGGTAAAACACTATCCAAATCACAAAGAAAGATCAGTAAGAGAAGCCTACAGAGGCGTCGAAACGTCAAGCACATATCTATTAAGGTATGTTATTAGTTATCGCGAGTAAGACCCCAATACAAAGTTAATAAAGGGAAGCCAAGTCGTTAGAATACCGAAAGCACAAAAGATTTTAGAGCAACGCTGGAAGATCACACAGCTCTCGATAAAATCACACACACGTTATGTCAAAGATTATGAAGTAACGCTATCAAAAAAAAGACGGAATAAAATTGCATCACGAATAAAATAGGTTTATATTCAAATAGATTCGTACATCACTAATTTTCAAAGACAATACAGATTTGATGAGAAAAAAATATGACAGCAATCTCGTCGCAGTACAGATTTGACTATTGATTCTATAATTTTCCGTAATTAACTGGTGATTATTGAATATTTCATGATGAAATACAGTGAATGGCAGGTAAGACTTGATGCTTCATGATTTGGAATAATGTTCAGTGAGACTCCGTGACAGAACCTTGAGAAAAATTGAGAAAACGGTTTGTTTTCATAGTCCACAATTTCTATTGACGGCGACTATACTGATTTAATCTACTAATGTAAGCCAGTAACACAGTTGGTAAAAACCTAAAACACTTTAGAAGCTTACAAAATTTATTGCAAATGCGGTAATAATTTATGTCATTGATATAAAAGTGTTACCGAATCATGACCCTGAATCGAGCTGAAGCCCGACAGCCCTAGATCCAACAGAAGGCGAGGGGCGCGTTTGTTATCGACCCGTGCTTTTATATAAACCATTTTAACTTTCAATACAAACCCTTATTTCTTACCTATTAAGGTTTATGTGCCTGAAAGAATACCCTTGTAAAGTCTGATGATCTGTAACTGAACAACTCTAAGCAGTGACACGAGGAGGAACTCTTTGGAAACCATTACTGAAACTTTATGCAAATTAAAGTAGGTACTAGAAACAGTTAGACTGTTGCCTAGGGGCAGGGCGGGCGGGCGGTTAGGGCAATTATTCAGAAGAAACAGCTGAAAGGATATCTCTCTC
Organism: Ypsolopha scabrella; assembly: GCA_910592155.1. NCBI lineage: Eukaryota > Metazoa > Arthropoda > Insecta > Lepidoptera > Ypsolophidae > Ypsolopha > Ypsolopha scabrella. The sequence goes on along the minus strand of OU342964.1, from coordinate 16,975,127 downwards.
ACCCCTTTCGGCGGCGCAGACGGTTCAATATTTAAATGTTCTTACTAATATCAGACAAAACTGGGTGATACTACTAGTCCTACTACCAGTAGATATGAACTGTACTCGACGACTTAATTATCGATGTATTTAATTTTAGAGCCAACACTGAAATTGAAAAAAAAAAACTTGATAGACGAGTACTTTTACCAGTTTTAAAATTTCAGAGTATGTAATTGATTGGTGAGCCATCTTATTTTCTTTGCTGTTTTTTGATTCCGTGCCCAAAGGACAAAACGCAGCGACGGTGTCGCTCTGCTGTTTGTCCGGCTTGTCTGTCCGTCCGTATATCACGGGTGCCTGGCTCAAAGAGGAAATGAATAACAAATCTAAAGTTTTGATATTTTGTATAGAATATTGACTAAACCGAATATTGAATTAAAACTCAAATAAATTAAATTATTGTAACCCTCAGAGCGCGAGTTCTACTTACACTTAAGCGATTTTTAATAATTATATATTTTTTCTTCCTGTCCGATTAACGTGCATTTTTGCAAGTTTGCAAATTTTCCCGCCAATTTTGTTTTTGGCTATATCTCCGGAACTAGTTGTCCAATTCTAATGAAGTTTTGTTTTTCTAAAACTAAATAAAATTTCCTACAAGAAAACATTTTTTTTTTCTTGGGGTAAGTTTGGGGGGGGGGCTTTCTCCTTGAAAAATCTTAGTTATATGCATGAACATATGTATGTATAGGTATACTATATATATATATGTCTATTCAAATTTTATAATATTGTAAAAAAATATAAAGAATAATAAAAAAAAATGAAAAAAAATATAACTCTACACATATATTAAAAAAAAAGAAAATTTGGGCCTAGAATAACAATCCACAACTTTTTTTTATATTATCATAATATTTTTTTTTATTTTTTTTTATTGCTCATCCTAATAGCTTTCGAAAAATACCCATATCACTAGGTTTATATATTAACTAACAATAATAATTTTTTATTTACAATTCGGCCTAGGCGTGACGATCGTCACGACTGTAATTCTACGGGTTAAAAAGATAAATTTATATACAATTCAAATGATTATGAAAAATAATACTTTAGTTTATATTAAATAAATTGAAATCATACATTTTGTATAATTGAACTTTATTTATTTGAAATAAGACACCTAAATAGGACACCCTAAGAAATATACAGTCAGGCAATGCTTCAATGGTTTAAAATCTAGATAGAACTCATGAAAATACAAAATATGAGTATTGTCTCTTTTTTAATATAGATAATAAATGATTATTTACATATCTTCATGATTCATACTTGCGATTGTCGGCACTTGGTGAAACTTGGATAACAACATGATGATAACTACACGTGTACTTGTTTCGCAGTAAGTATATTTTTCACAACCGGTTTCGGTTTTACACCATGATAAAGGGTATATCTAACTAAAATAACACATTTTTAGGATATAAAAATTATTTTGACGTGCAATCAATAAAATATGTCGTTAATCAGTATCAATATATACTTACTCTGAAACAAGTACATGGGGCCGTTCAAGTATTACGTAAGCAGATTTATTACAATTATTTACCCCCCCATCCCCCTTGTCAGCAAAAGTAAGCAAAGCTCTTACCCCCTCCCCCCATGCTCACGTAAACATTTTTCATTTTTTTTTTATTTTATGTTAAAATGTTATAATTATAATTTTAAAAATAAGAAAATAGATTTAGGATAGAGATTATATTTTACTGATACAGTATTCAACATAGAGTAAGGGGCAAAAATATACCGATGACGTAATCATCATCTAGACTCCCCTACCCCCCATGTCATCGAAAATAAGCAAAACAAAGACCCCCCCCCCCGCATAGTGCTTACGTAATACTTGAACGGCCCCCATGTAGTTAATCATCATGTTGTACGCAACATCATTTCATTTCAGTTATCCATTTGTTTGAATATTTATATTGAACGTCCGCGTAAAAAAAAAGCTTACGTCATTTTTTATTTTGATTTATTTTATGTTTTCACTGCTTAATTTATTTATTTTCTTATTCACTCATTCTAAAGGGACGTATATCCACAACTGAGGATTTCAAAAGTCGATGTTCATTGCCAGAGGATCATAAAAAAAAACTTGGCATGTTTATGTCTGCTGTCAATGTCAGTCAACAAGCCGTTGAGGTTATATCCCATTGGACATTTTTGTTTCGTATCGCGTTATTGTGCGTGTTTTCATAAAAAAAACATTTATTTTACGGAAGGATTCTTGATGGCAGATGACCGCAATGCTGTGTTTGGCTAATGAGCGCACCATGCGTTTTTAGTTTATTCGCTTTCGTAGTGGAAACTTCGACTTGAAAAATGAACCCCGAGGAAGACCAGCTACTAAGCACGGCTTAGGTACCTAATAACGATGAATTGAATGCGATTGTGGAAGCCGATGGCTATCAAACTACCAAGGAATTAGCGGCATGGTTGAACCCACAATATAGATTGTCCCTTATGGTAACTGTTCGGTGGTGTTCAATAACTTTGCTGAAAAAAAGTTGCTAAAACATCAGACATAAAAATTTGTTGGAATATAATACCTACACCATTCATTACATAAATGAACATAATGAACATAATATATAATATATATCTAATAATTTCATTTTTTTATATTAAGTTACTAAATTTTTGGCCTGATTATCCGACTTTCTCTTGTGCTGTACTTTCTATCTCTTTACTAAAACAATGTAGTATTATTAATAATGATGATCGAAAAAAAGACATGATCTTGCTAAGTTTTTTGTCCTTCCTCTTAGCAAGACTAATCGAATGGGCGGAGTTAGGCATATATTTATATATGTAACGTATTCGGATTTAGTATATGGTTTGCTATCATTATCATATAGTAGGTATATATATTATTATACATATTAAATATACCTTTAATGTAGTTTATGTACGTGTATTAACTTATTAAGTATATATACCTACCCAAATGCTAATATAATATATTGTATTTTCCTCTTTTAAATTTCACCTTTTTACTTATTTAATATATTCTAACGTGCGTTATGTGTATTTATGTACATACAGTGCAAAAATCAAGTATTCATTTCATTTAATTATTCGAAATGGAACTTTTTTGTGTTCGTGTTTTTTTAAAAAATTTATCTTGTTTGACGGCTTTGAATACTAGTCCATTCAGCTGTGTGTTTGTTCTTGAACTTCTTGGTAAGCGGCCACAAATGGGCCACAATGACAAAGCATGACAGTTGACTTTTTTTTTGTACAAAATGAACTTGAAAGCAAAGGAAATTGTTTTTAAATCCTGTGGTTACCATTATTTGCGTTTTTTGAAAAAATCTCTTCACTTTATAACGACTTAATCGACATCATTTCATTCCAGGTAACCATTTGTTTTCACTATTTATATTGAAAGTTTGCGTAAAAATAAAGCTTACGTATTTTTTATTTTGTTTTATTGTTTGCTTTTTTTGCTTATTTTATTTTTTTCTTATTCACTCATTCCAAAAGAACGTAAGTCGCAACTGAGGATTTCAAACTCGATGCGCATTGCCAAGGGATTATTAAAAAAATATGTTGGCATGTTTATGTTCGCTGTCAATGTCAACAGTCACAATGACACATGACAGTTGATTTTTAAAAATACGGAATGAACTTAAAAGCAAAGGTAAATGTTTTAAAATCCTGTGTTTACCAACTTTTTTTTTAAATCTCTTTATTTGATTATGATTTAATTCCAAAAAAAACATATGATGCTCAGAAAGCCCATATCTCGAAATGGTTTTGAGTTTTGCACCAATTATTAATTTGTAATGTTGTCGAAACGCAACAACAATAATAAATCCCCGCCCTGTAATTCAGTAAACAGTTATCATTATAAAAAAATGTGTTAAACATTTTGGGCTTTAACTTTAAACTTTACGTTAAAGTAGCCAAATTCAACCTTGGTTCAACTGATCACGGCCCCATACCGTGGACCGAAATAATATACCGAGTACAAATATATTATATTTTTTAATTTTTAATTGCTTCAAAATAAATTCAACCTTGGGATATAATGATGTTTGACTAGTTTATATTATTTATCTTTATTAACTAATAAAGATACAGTGTTATTGATTGAAATGCTAATATAAATTTAGAACAATCAAAACTTAACAAAAGATAAAATTGAATTACTTTTCTTATACAATAAATTATTTTGGGTTTTTATGACACCTTATATAATACTGCTAAGGAATAGGGGTGCTTTAAAACTGCTTTGACAAAAATCTCATAATATACTACATAACAAAGAGTTGACCCAACAAAAGTAAATTCTTATTTATATCCCTGGCAGGACCCACAGCTCAAGACCCTGCTCGTATCGACCCGTGACGTAACTGAGTTGCTGTGCGAACTACCAACAGCTGCTTGAAACAGAACTAGTACAAAAAGACTTCTAAGATTGTACCGGGTCACAGGTGTAAATGTACTGGTACCTTTTCATAAAACCACATAATTTACTGATCATACAAAACAATTTCCCTAAAAGGCCTATTGTAAATTCTGTATGGGAAAGTGAACTTTTATTTTCATTCGCGCGTGTCTTCTGTTTTCGTACAAAGCATAAGATCGTTATTGCATGGAGTACTGCAGCCATCTTTGGGACGGCACTGCCAAGGAACAGCTTTGCCTTGGATTCGATTGAGCGTCGCGCAAATCGCTGAATACCAAAGGCTCGAACACCGTCAAAAAATTGTTCGCCTTTTGGTTTTAACGGGCTATATTTTGGAGTGTACACAACCAAATTCCTCCCCTTCTAGCACCGGAATAGTCGACCCGCAGCAATGTTCCACCCATAAAAATGTACTTTTATGATTTCACCCATATGTTGTCAGTATTCCGACAGCTCGAACGCAACGTTTCAAATCTTCGTTCATTTATCAGCACAGCTGAGATGTAGAACTCTCTGTGAGTTTCCGTATTTCCGGATAATTATTACCCGGATTCCTTTAAGAGTAAAATGTAAATAGATACCTTCAGGGCAGGCGCGATACATTCTAGGTTCCATCGACGTTTAACATCAGATGCGGTGGTGAGCAAGTGTCAATAAAAATAAAATAATTTGGCCAAGTTACTGCGGGTACGGAACCCTAAAAGCATTATGATACATAACAACAATATACGTAAAGATGCCATAACAACATTAAGGCGACAAAAAACAACGCGCTAAAATGGTAGCGCCTGACAAACGATTTGGCAACCCTGAGTATGGAGCCCATTTTTTTATTATTTTGTTGTTTTTGTTCAGAGCATGTACCATAATTGGATCAAATTTGTTACTTGGTAGTATACCGTCTTTAAAACAGAGCTAAATCAAATAACATTATAAAAAAACTTTTTCGAGGTTTTTTGTGTAGTGACCTCTTGGGTTAAATATTTTTTTTATTGGAATTATTCGGCACCCTTCGGATACGGAACCCTAAAAAATACCCTTTGTTGCCTCTTTTATACTATACGGACCATTTTATTGGAGCTCAACTCTTGGCGTGTTTTACCGTTCATTTATACCAGAATGATACCCTTTTCCACGCTGCTGTGGCGAAATGACCGCATTATATGTATACTCAAAGAAGCTTTCAAGCCAGATGGTGTAAAGCCATTTTTAGGGTTCTGTACCTAAAGGGTGCCAAACTCGACCCCATTACTAAGCCTGCGCTCTCTGTCTGTCCATTCGTCCGTCTGTCATAATAATAGTCTATAACTTCAACCGTTTAGGTAGAATGTTGAAATTTTCACGGAATACGTATTATTATAGCTACAATAAGGACATTTAATAAAATATTTAACAAATTTTAACACAAGTGGTCTCCACACACCTCGAACAAAGACACCTCGAAAAAATTGCATTCTTTCAACGTTTTATTTGTTCCAGCTATATCTCTATTGTAACGGTAATACATACAAGTTTTATATTTGGTCAATTTGTAGTAAGTACATCCTATAAAGTAAAGCAACAAATAATACAAATTACTGCACTCAGTGGGTACTGAATTGTTGGTCAAGCGCTATCATTTTAGCCAACGAGCTATAAGTATCTATAGGTCGTTGATTTTAGCGCTTTGTGTCTTGTTTTTGTCATCTTGATGTTTATAGAATTGATATTGATGTTATTTGCCAAAATGTTTTTATAGTTCATACTCGTAGCATAAAAATTGGTCAAGTGCGAGAATAAACTCGAACGAAACTCGCAAACCCCCCGAAGTTATCCGAGGGAGAGTGAGAGGACAGCTCTCAGGCAAAACCAGGCGGCCCACCATTGCCTGGGGTCAATGAATGCCGGGCCTTATATAAAATAGACTGCTGACGGGCAGCGGCATCACTGGTGAAAGGGTTTCGGCACCACGCTCACCAACCCACCTGCCCAGGACGGCCAAGAGTGGCAAAATCTTGGAAATATATGTCCAGCAGTGGACTAAACAAGCCTTATGGATGGGTTTATGGAAAAATAAGAAACTTAAAAATTACCTACAAAATGTATAAAACAAAACTGCAAAATTAAGTTGGTCGACAATTACTCGTTAACTTGTAAAGTCTACTTATAAGCTTTGGTAGTTTTCCTTTTAACTTATAATATATTATATATGTCGGATCGAGACGTGGAGCCACCAGTCGACAACGATTATTTTGGAATGAATTAAGAATCGGATCTGTCATCGAATGAATTTGTGAACGAAAATGTTAATCTTTCTTTAACTTACACTTTGTTAACGTTGCCAACAGATGGCGCTATACGCCAATAGTTACTCTATGGAATTTGTCAAGTTTTTCTGTGGTGATATTTTATTTTGTTCCGTAAAGTTGGCTAGACTGATTGAGTTACCCAATCAGATTTGAAAGATTTGTTTTGTTTAGTTGGTAGACTGTACCTAATTCTATTGGATTGGGGGGAACTCAAGCGTTTAGTAATACTGACCGCGCTTGGACATGGTTCTTGTCAGAGTTACACGAACGACCGACTGGAGAAGAAATTCAATTTTTGAAATGGAATTAGATAAACACTTTTGTTTGGTGCATGGTCGAAGTAACTGGGTGCGAAGAAACTTGTCTGTTCCCACTATGAGGCTTTACTGTAATTTCATCATGTCCGATATGTACGCATGATATCGTCTTTTATCTAGTGCATCGCATACAGACATTGTGAATCACCTGACTGTGCTATTATCTACGAGATCAACGTATCAACGACCACGTGGCATGTGACTCTACACCACTCGCGTACCTGAATTCCTCATATATTATATCTACGACTGCCGTGAATTTTTTCACATATCCAAAAACAACCGTTTAGTGTCGCCCACACTTGACTCCAACAAAAATTTGCAAACATAAAATTTTGTAAACATCCCTGAATCCAAAAATGGTTTTCACACACTCGCAATATTTTTGAATGACCTATTAAAGGACATCCTACATCATGGGATAGACGAGAAAAAAAACGTACCCACTTTACGTGTAATTGAGTTAAAAAAAAAGTAAAAGCAGTATGGAAAATCATAAATACTGAAACTGGGAAGAGTAACAAACGGAATAATGAACTAAAATTGAACATTAACAATGAAGTTTTTACAGGAGATAAAGAAGTTGCGAAGGCCTTTGAACAATTCTTTACTGACATTCCTTCCTTGACAACTAAAGGCTTAAATTCAAGTCCAAGACTTGCACAGGATCTTTTGAGTGATCACGTGCCTCAGTGCCATTCTGTATTTGCGTTAAAGCATATTAATTCACAAACTGTCATTAAAGCATTTAAATCTCTTAACTTTAAAAAAACCGAGGACTTATGGGGCCTATCTGTTAAAGTTGTAAGCTGTATCATTGATTTAATAGCTCCATATTTAGCTTTAAATTTTAATAAATGTGTAGATGATGGTGTCTTTCCTGATTTAATGAAGTTGAGTAAATTGATCCCTCTTTTTAAATCAGGTGACAATAAAGACCCTTCCAACTATAGACCAGTCTCAGTTTTACCAGTATTTAGTAAGATTTTCGAAAAAATTGTTTTTAATCAATTGGTATCTCATTTTAACTTAAATAAGTTGTTTCACAAAGAACAATATTGATTCACTAAAGGGAGGTAAACCACTGATGCAGGAGTTGCTTTAGTCAAGCACATATTTGACGCTTGGGAAGCAAAGCAGGATGCGTTCGGTGTATTTTGTGGCCTATCAAAAGCTTTTGATTGCGTTAATCATGAAACACTTTTATGTAAATTAGATCACTATGGAGTTAAGGGTAAATCTTTGGCGTTATTTAAGTCATACCTTAGTGACCGGTTTCAAAAGGTAGACATTAATGGAGTAAAGTCATCTGGAGCATTAGTCAAAATGGGTGTTCCGCAGGGCTCCATATTGGGGCCCCTATTGTTTTTAATATACATAAATGACCTTCCTTACTTAGTTAGAGACTTATCTGAGATAGTTCTATTCGCAGATGACACGTCACTTATTTTTAAAGTGAATCGACATAACGATATACTTGATGACGCGAATTCAACCCTCTCTCTGATTCTTGATTGGTTCACTGCAAATAATTTAGTTCTAAATGCAAAAAAGACGAAATGTATAAAGTTTACTTTACCAAATGTAATTCAAGTAGATGTCAGTTTATTTTTGCAGGGGTCCAAGCTGGAGTTAGTTAACGAAACTAAGTTTTTAGGTATTACTATAGACTCTCGTCTTCAGTGGGGTCCCCACATAGAAGCTCTCTGTGGTAGACTTAGTTCAGCCGCATACGCTGTTAGACGCATAAGGCAGATTACTGATGAAGATACTGCTAGATTAGTATATTTCAGTTATTTTCACAGCATTATGTCATATGGCATAATGTTGTGGGGTAGAGCCGCGGATATAGAAGCAGTCTTTGTCTTGCAAAAGAGAGCAATTCGGTCTATTTATAACATGAAGTACCGAGATTCATTAAGAGAAAAGTTTAAAGAAATTAATATATTTACGGTCCCTTGTGAATTTATTTATCAAGTTATTAGATATGTCAGAAAAAAAATTGATAATTTCCCGAGGCTTGGTGTGCACCACTCTGTTGAAACCAGAAACAAACATAAACTAGCTTTTCCAAAATTAAGACTTGCCAAAGTAGGTACCTCTTTTGTAGGACATGGTATAAGATTTTACAATAAGCTTCCAGAGGAGGTCCTTAGTTTGCCTGAAAATAAGTTTAAACTATATATTAAGCAGGGACTACTTAAGAAAGCTTATTATAAAATCAATGATTATTTGGATGATAATGAAGCATGGTGTAATAAATAATAATAATCTTATTCAATATTGTAATTAATAATTAGCATATTTTAATACTGTACGATTCCTCTAAAGGCTTAAAATTAATTAATATGTAAACTTACTTTGTTAAAGGTAATAGACAATATGAGACGGGTTGACTAAGATATATTTTTTTTTTCTCGTGACTAATTCCCGCAGTCTTATATTTTTTTATGCCTTTACTTGAGTAGGTATGTATATGATTTTGTATCATATGTTTTATTTTGAAAAAAGGAATGTTTGCTAAGTTTCTTGCCCTTCTTCTTAGCAATACTAATCGAATGGTGCGGATGGTTAGGCATTATGTATATACAATATTTTTATTCCTATATTTCTATATTTAATGCAAGTGTATAACTTTATTACATTTTAGTAGCCCACCCTTAATATTTTTTGTATGTATTTCCCGTTTTTATTATTTCTTCATTGTATTATGTATATATAATATTTTTATTCCTGGATTCCCCTATTTTATTTATTTTTTATTTATTGATTTATTTAAAAACTTACGACTATCATTTATTAATGCAGGTGTATATTTTATTTCCCGTATTATTATATATTTTTTTTATATTCTAAAGACATATTATATTGTGTAAATTAACTTTGACTTGTAGAAAGTATACTTAATGTATCTATTTTGCAAAAATAAATATTTTGATTTGATTTTTTTGATTTTGAATAAAAATAATGAAACCGGCCAAGTGCGAGTCGGACTCGCGCACGAAGCGTTCTATAAAAACGGAAAAAAAATCATGTCTGTTGTATGGGAGTGCGCGTTTCCGACTCGCACTTGGCCGGTTTTAGTATTTGTTGTAAAAGCGGCAAAAGAAATACGTCATCTGTGAAAATTTCAACTGACTAACTATCACGGTTCATGAGATACAGCCTGGTGACAGACGGACGGACAGCGGTGTCTTAGTAATAGGGTCCCGTTGGATACCTTTTGGGTACGGAATGGCGTGATTAATATACTAATGCCAAAATTACAGTTTTCTACTCCTAAGAGTCTTATATTCATATATTCTTTATTGCACAGAAAAGTTATACGTACAAGCAGTCATAAATTAAACGTGCAATAGGCGAGCTTATCTCTGAGAGAGATTTCTGCCAGCAAAACCTAGGTGCTAAGGAAATATTAACTAAAAGTGTGTGATCAAATGTGCACACATAAAGAAACAAGTGATATAAAAAATAAAAATGTGGAGATAATATGAACTTAAAACTACCATCAATATACCTAACTTTTAAATAAATACTTACATAATAAATTAATTAATAATTACTTAAATATAAAAAGAACAAACATACTTAAATACTGTAATATAAACATGAGCATAAACCTACATAACAAAAGTATTCATAAATATATGTTTAAAACAAGAATTTAGTATATACCAAATATAAACATAAATACATACAGTGTATATACCTGCATACATAATAAATAAATATATATTTTAAAGGGAAAAATATTTATAAATAATGCTCTTTAAGCTTCTTCTTGAATAGGCTGATCGTAGGACAGTCACGAATCGTATGCGGTAGGGAGTTCCAGAGTCTGATGGATGTCACCGTGAAAGAATTTCTAAAAGCACCCGTGTTATGACATGGAGTTTTTAAAAGAGATACTGTGTGTGGTCTGTTCTGTTTGTCATTGGAAAGAAGGTAGTTAAAGCGTTCACGCAAATAGGGAGGGGTAGTAGGGCTTCTAAGGATATTAAAGAGGCAACATAAAATGTGAAAATTTCGTCGTTGACGAATAGGAAGCCATTTCAGCTCCTCTCTATAATGAGACACATGGTCAAACTTACGCAGTCCGAAAATAAACCGAATCCCCAGGTTTTGAAGACGTTGTAGTTTGCTAAGCAACTCTTCATTGGCATCTAGGAAGCATAAATCCGCATAGTCAATGGTTGGCAATAGAAGGGTTTGTGCAAGAGTTACCTTTGTTCTATGGGGCAGAAATCGCTGGAGACGCTTGAGGGAGTAAAAAGTGGCAAAAACTCTTCTACTAACTTCATTCACGTGATCAGTCCACGATAAGTTACAGTCAAAAATGACACCAAGATTTTTCACAGTTTCAGCGTATGCAATGGGGATACTGTTATAGGAGACCTGTGTCAGGGTAGATTTGTTCAGAAGGTTGGTCATGTATCTACTACCAATGATTATCGTCTGAGATTTTTTAGGGTTCACTAAGAGCCCATAAGATTCAGCCCACTTCTGCACATGACCCATATCCTCATTTATTTGAGAAATTGTAGTTTCAACTTCAGATACTACAAAGTGTCGATATAGCTGTAAATCGTCTGCATAAAGATGGTAGTTGCAAGAAAGTACTTCTGAGATGGAATTAATAAAAATTGAGAATAAAGAAAAATTGAGAGTCTTTGAGCTAAGCCGCGGACAGACAAACAGACAGACGGACAGACATGGTAAAAATGGCATTTAAAGATAAATAAATTTCCTATATGCTACGTTAACCTTGTTGGTATGTTCGGGTTGTTGAAGTTTTAGCGATTCTGAAAAACGGTAGGTACGAGATCACTCGACCGAACCGAGAGCACGTGAATAAACGGTGCGCTCATAAATCTAACCACAAACTCACTGAGTGTACCCATTGAAATGGATGAAACGTTGCTCTTAGTGATTGCCATCCCACATAGTTTGCAAATTTTGCAAGCACGGGGGTCCTTACGTAGCTTTCGCCAATATTACAGGGTCTCCCACACACGTCACTAAATTTTTTCATTTTTAATTTTCTAGGACGAGAGCGTAAGCCGCATAACACTTAGTGAAAACAAATTCAAATTCAAACATAGACACTTATTGGAATAAAACCGGTCAAGTTAAATAATATTAAGGAGAAATAAGTTAGTACACTTGAATAATGTAAACAAAAAAATTACTTAACTATTAAAAAATTAACTCAGTCCAAGTATTATTCCACATACCATTGGAAGTTAAGATATTTATTTATTGTTTCCTTTACTTATTCTTTCCCGCAATTAATCTAAAACGGGTAGCAAAAAAAACTTCCTTTTAATTTACTCAAAATATCCTCGATCAGGATATATTACATTCTATAATCGACAACATTTCGTTTTAGTGGTTACATTCATTTAATATTTATATTTAAAGTCTGCGTGAGAAAGAAGATTAAGTATTTTTTTATTTTGTTTTATTTTATGTTTTTCCTACATAATTTAATGTGTTCTTATTCACTCATTCTAAAAGGACGTAAGTCGCATCTGAGAATTTCAAAAGCCGATGTTCATCGCCAAAAGGTTAAAAAAAAAGCTTGGCATGTTTATGTCTGCTGTCACATGGCATGACAGTTGATTTTTTTAAACAAAATGAACTTAAAAGCAAAGGAAATTATTTTTAAAATCCTGTGTTTACCTTATTTTTAGTTTTTTTTTTAAATATCTCTTTATTTAATCACGATTTAATTCTGAAAAAAAATATGATGCTGAAAAAGCCCATATCTCGAAAAGGTTTAAAGTTTTGCACCAATTATGAATTTGTAATGTTGTCGATTATAAGAACCTTATTTATAAGCTTTATAACCCATGTTTCTGGGGATCTCTATATAGGATGGCTGCCAGAGAAAATTTAAAATTCTAGGTTTTTCTCTTTGTTCCAATCTCCATAGATATCATTTAAGTTACAAGAAGGAATTGATAAGTTCTTCATTTAGTTTTCAAAAAAAAGGTTAAAAAAATTTTTTTCTAAATAAAAAATGATATTTTTGTTGAGAAACCAAATTATTATTTAATAGTAGTTTATGAAACTGGTACATAAAAAGGTTATTAAAACACCAGTGTCAGGTGAACACGAGTGTTTTAATACCTAGTTATGTATAGTTTCACACACTACTTTGCTCATGCCTACTAACCTGTTTTCATAATCTTGAGAAATTTTTCGTTAGCCATTTTTGATTGTTCTTGTAAAAGTTTTGTTCTAAAGGTGTTCGTAATTTCCGTCGTTATTTCCATAATGTCAGGTGGAGTCAAATATCATCACCATCCCTGCTGTCAGTAATTTTCGGGCAAAATAATTCTTTTGACCTATAAAACCACAGTAAGTAACAAATACATTTCCTCGAGAACTATGGCGCAACAAACAATTCATCCATTGACAGACCGAGTCTACGCCTAAGGCGCCGTAAGCCATAGACATTACCTGGCCAAAAATAAAGTTGACTGTAACCTCGTTACTGTTTTGTATGTATTATGTATTGGAGAACATTATATGATAACTTCATTGCTATTTGATATTAAATCTCAGACATGGCTGTTTGGGCTAAGTTCCCTTTGCCTTCCTAGTTAGTATCACATGTACTGTAATCTCAGAAAAAGATTTTTTATAGCATTATGTTGTTCGGAGACCTAGGTATACAATAATTTAATATATTAAATAATATAAAATAATATTTTTTTTTAGTTTTTAGAGACGTTCATGACAAATATTTTTCATTATGCCAGTAGTTTTGAGTTTGTAATGAGGATTTTACGTTAAGAGGTTAGATAAACGTAATTATAAAACGAGACTCACCGACGTCAACTAATTTCAGTCCTGCCTGGCTCGGATTCTTCAATGGTCTAGAATAATTATAAATACAGAGGGACAAAACATAAAATAATGTATTTATTATAAAACTTTATCCCTTACTAAATAAGTGGATAAGGCAAACATCAAAAATACCTTAAATATTTACTATGAAAATCGTTACATACAAAAAAAGCTAATTTTGTAATTTCCTGACAATAAGATATTTGCCCTGGATGTATAATAGCTAAAATAAACTCAATAAATATTGATAAGAATATAAGTGTGATTGTAATTTTAATAAATATTTTGACTTCGCTTGTATATTCATTTTGAATAAATATGAACAGTACAATAAGTGTAATATCATAACATAAATGAAAAATATTTTTCTTTTTTATAAAATATTTTATCGTTTTCATTTATGTTAAATTATAATACTTATAAGTGTATATATTTATTCAAAATAAGAATATGAGTGTGTTAGTGTTGGAAACTCAACTTCAAACAAAGACATCCTATCAACGTAACCCTTTGTGAATTAAAGCGACTTGCCTACATTTCTAGTTAATTTCTTGTTTAAAACTTCGCACTTAGGAATTCATTCGTCAAAACTACACCTTTATCTAATTGTTTTCTGCCACTTAATTTCAGAGAAATATTAAAATGTCGGCAGATGTTACCTAGAATTTTGGAAAGACTTACGACAGCTGTCATTCCAGCACTCCTAACTAAAGCACTCTGGCTGCTGTAAGCGATTTCTCAGATAAGCAAAATTTTATCTGTTCACAAGAAAATAAATTAAAGTTGTAGGAAGTAAAAAAATATTAAAGAGGAGGTATCATTGTATCTGCTCGAACCAACTCAGTAAGCTCGGAGAAGAAAATACAACAGAAATGTCTTTATTTTTACTGAAAAAAGCTCGAATTTAAAATAATTATTATTGTGATCCTGCGGGATTGCAATTCCTAGTAGTTCTGAATTCGTGCTTCTAGTGGTATAGTAAGTATATTTGCAGTATAGAATACCTTTTGGAAAGCACACTGTAAGTTTCTAAACTGTGTAGTCGCAGGGAATTCTTGTAAATTCTATTCACGACTACAATAGAAGATATATGCTTACCAAGTTTGCGCAATTCCAATTCACTATGTCTTGGCTGTCTTTACTTTATAGAGTCGTGGCAATACGACATACATTTGCAAGAGGGTATCAAGCGTGTTTTGAATCTCAACTGAACACCTTCTCTATTTTATCTAATAATTCAACCTAACGCACGGATGGGAGCCCATCTCCTTCATTCGGACACAAAAATTCGCTGTAATAGGGGATACTGTTTACCTTGTAGTAATTTCCTTCTCGTAATTAAGTAATCAATTTATTTCAAGCCTCCACACTTATGATAATACACAAATCTTATCTTGTTTAAAAACAGGTACATGAAAAATTAAATAGGTAATTATACAAGCAGCTTACTATTATCAAAAATAACTAGGCAATAAGAAGTAGGTACTTAAAAAATGTACATTAAATTAAAACTATAATTTAAAATTATTTGGTGACAAGTAAAGGGTATCATTGTCAGCATATTGCTGCAAAACATTGGGAGTGACTCACGTTAGGTAGTGTGCGTTAGCCCTATTCAAATCTATGGTGTATAAAATAAGCAGAGCAAGACAAAATTCAACTAGAAACAAATGTATATAATTATTCATAAACAAAAGCAAAATGAAACAGCTAAAATTAGTTTGCGCGAGAGAGATTTATTTATTTTTGTTAGCAGCAGATACAATAACCGTACCGTGAGCCATGGACTTTTTCAAAGTAACTATTATATGGGTAGTGCCCTTAGAGTAACTAATACATAACTCTAAGGTAGTGCCAAATAATGTACAAAATAATGAGTGGTTACTGATTACACTAATTATCTAAACCTACCCACATTATAATAATGATTGTGAATATTAACGAACTAAGTACGAAAATTACATTAGTGCATTCACTAGTGGCGAGGCGGTCCGGACTATCTTCTGAGTGCCGTTGGTGTACAAATCGAGTAATCTCACTTTTATAGTCCCCAGTAACTTTTGCAACACGTCCCGTCTTACTAAGTTTTCTGTTGAAAACTGCATCTAGCGTCCTGCATTATTTCTACACCTGCGCTAGATAAAAGTAATACGTAAACAGAAAGTCTTGGTAATTTGAACTAAGACCAATTTTTACATAAGAATTATAAAGCAGAAGGTATATTTATTTTTAATATATGTCCATATGCTCCACTAATCGCACTGAATAAGAAAATTCGGTGTGTTTTTTGGGAAAGCTATTCAGTTATGATAGCATAATGTATCTTGAGAAAATATGAACTTTTAGCGAAACGAAAACACATTTATTACAATACATCGATGAAAAGCAAAACGTATCTATTAATATTATAGCTTATTCTGAAGCCTTTTAAATTTTAGTGTTGTCAAAACTTCATTTTCTAAAAGTAATGTAGGTTTTGTTATCTGCATTTTATATACTATATATATTACTCGTCTATGTATAAAACATGAGTACCTCACATAACTTCGCATGATTCTCTGTTATGCCAATAACACTGCAACAATCGCTCCGAAATAATCGACCCCTCTGGCCTCAATTGTCGTAAACGCCATAAAGGACTTTTTACAGGGGAAGAAAAAAACAAAAAAAAAACAAAAAAAAAAATTAAAATCTTTATTACTTTTTTAGCTATATTGATGATACTTACATAAAAATACTCGTACTGAAATGCTTCAAAAACTCATAAGTATTGCACTGAAGAAGAATGCAGATTTAAGAAGTTAGCATGGAGATACACCCTAAAATAAAACAGTTGAATGGTGTTTACTACCCAAAAATAGTATAATTTTTTTTTTGCTGATTAATAATAAAGTAGTAAAAGCATTTTAATAAACAGACAGGCAAGTGATTAAGCAGTAAAAGGCTATTTTAATAAACTAATTTTTATTTTTTTTATTGTGGGCTAAGGTAATTATGTGTTAAGGGAGGTCCCCTACCTAAATTAGCAACTCGATTTGTGTTGGTACAAATATCGACGGAAAAGACATTGAAATAACGTTTATATCAGCGCGCAGGGCGAAGTGGCTGTTACGACGATCGCTGCGTCTCCAAATAGCAAAAAATAGGCGAAAATTTTAATTTTTACATGGACGCATTTATTAATTCAAAAGTTTTATTTGTGTAATATTTTACTTATAAAATTCTCTAATCATCCGTCTTTTGCTCGAAAATAAATAACGTAAATATTAGGTGTAGATGATAATATTTGTAACTGCAGTCATCATTTCGAAAGATAATATCTTAAGGTATTTAAAAGTTAGACAATAATTGATTAGTGAAACTGCACGGCAATTTATTGGAGATATGTGCAGTATTTTTTATTTATTTTTATGTCTATACACAAACGAGTTATAAGGAAGCAAGAAAAGGCTTCGCAGAGCATTTTGCTGGGGGACCCCTCTTAAGGTAATATTTTATATTCAGATACTTAGCAAAAGCCATTATACCCTATTTCCATTAATGAAATGTTCAATAATAGGTGGGCATTCATTAATTTTAGGTAAAGGGTGTATAACTCATCGTTTATTGTGTCTTAAATAAAAATATGTTTTAATCTTTGAATCATTTATTTTCATAATTAAATTGTAGGCACATGTTTCATGTTCATACATTACGTTTACATTTTTTAACCTTCATACGATAAGAAAAAGAAAAAATCACGCATTAAATTATAAAAGGAACTTTTGGTTATTATTAATTTACACGACATTAAAATAATTAAGCTGCATTTTCATCCTCTTCGTCACTTTCTAATAGGACGTCAAGACTTGAGCCTCATTTGGAAGCAGTAAATATTCGTTATGGTAACGTTTAGGGATTGTAACAACGTCACAAAGGCGTTTCGGATCCTTAAATTTAGCAGACGAAATCGGTAATCTGCGTTCGTACAGAGGTGATGGCTTATTCCATTCTTATTCTTTTCAGCCTTGTTCTTTCCCTTTCCTTTGCCTTTGCCTTTACTTTTTTGCTCGGTATACATTATATTATTATTATTTCCTGAGCACATGGCATCATTGAGTATTTAATTTGCACAGTATATATATATATTTTTTTAAAGTTGCAACTCGGATTTCCTTAGTTTTCATTTTCTTTATAGTCTCAGTTGGAAATGTTTTATTGGCAATTTCATTCCAATCCAAAAAGTCTGAATATTCCATGACCTCTACTGTGTAAGGTCGAGGATTTTTTCTCGCAGATTCAAAATATGTCGGCCACTGTGATGGAGCCCAAACAATTAGTTTTCTGACTTCATTTTCTATCGTGGCATGCATCGAGTCGGCAGACATATGCGTGTGACCAGGGAGCCAAAAATGTATCTGTATTACTTCTAAGTTTTTGGAAGTTATTAAAAACTTGTTTAAAACGGCCGAAACTGTCTTATTTTTATTTTGACCTCCACAAGAGTCACAGTAAAGAAGCAAATTTTTGACGCCTCTTTCATCTACTATCTCCAAATTTTTGTGGAGACAGGTAGCGATTTCATTACTGCCCCTTTTTGCATCGCATTCTCCCCAAGTAAAGCAGTATCCATTCTGTGTACCACTTTCATACACGGTACAATTAAATACCGCATATTTTCTAGAGTAGTATAGAAGCATGCTTTCTCCATAAGGAGTATTCAGTACCTTTTGTAGATCAAAACTAGCAGTTACTGTTGTATTTATATCTTCGGGTTTTATATTTTGATGTGCCAAAAATCTAGTATAAGTGGCATCTTTTTCTTCATTGTGTTCTCTCATCTGTTTTTTATCATCTTCACGTAGTTCCTGATTATGTTCGAACTTAACACATAATGTGCATTTGTCTTTTTTGGGCAGTGAAAACTGATATTAAAGCTATTAAATATATCCCTGAAAATATTTTGACTTACTGCATCACTGCCTTCAATCTCACACTGCTTAGCATAAATTCGATAAAGATTAGATACATTTTTTAGTTCGTGTGGTAAATATCTTTTCTCGGAAGATTTTTTTTTGTAATGGGAAGGCACAGCTGGGAGATTTTCAATAAATTTTTCGACTTTTAATTTGTGTTCTTCACTATACTTTGATGTATAGTTCGGTTTTCGCATTTCCTTTTGTGCTGCTCCTTCATGTGATCTTGATACCGTATACAGTATAGACTTAAAAGACAGATTACGTCTGGTTATAAATAAATATTGTCGTTTACAACCTCCTAGTTACATGATTATTTCATTTGTGTTCAAAGAATATAGTTGTAAAAGACTAACTAGGTCTTATTGTATATTAAAATTGTCACTTACGACCTTAAAGTTACATAATTATTTTATTTTTGTTGAGAGATTATGGTCATAAATGACTTATTTTTAATTTCACAAATCAAATGATCTTTTATGACCTTATAATGAAATCCGTGTTACATTTGTAATAAGTAATAAACGCATTTTATAGACTTTACTTTGAAATTTTACACACATTAAATTGTTTTTCACACCCTTGCAATAAAGATGATTGTGTTCTATTTATCAGTAGCGAAGGATGTTATTATCGCAAAGGTTCGCCATACTAATTGTAGTATAGCTGGGCAATATATTGATATTGCCCAACTATGACCTAATACTTGTTTACAAAATAAATGTGGATTAACATGGTTAGTAATTCTAAAAGGTAAGCCGATAAGAATCGGTATGTAGGTACTTCCACAG
Source organism: Ypsolopha scabrella (assembly GCA_910592155.1). NCBI lineage: Eukaryota > Metazoa > Arthropoda > Insecta > Lepidoptera > Ypsolophidae > Ypsolopha > Ypsolopha scabrella. The sequence goes on along the minus strand of OU342964.1, from coordinate 16,955,465 downwards.
CTATTTACGTCAGTACATCGTAGAGCGTATTTTGAAAATTATTTTTTTTGCTTTTACGACAAATATTATGAAATTGTGATTAAGGTTTGATTGGGTCGTAAACGACGTATTTTGTAATCTTCAGATGAAAATGTCTTTTACGTCTTTTCTTCTACAATCGATTGGTGTTTACGTCATAGGATCAAATATTTTGTAAATGAAATGTCTTTTAAGTCGTATTTTTTCTATTTCCTTAGTTTTAGACAAAAAAATACAGTAGTAGTAAACGACATTTTTTTGGAATTAGTGGAAGTTTAAATACACTGATCGATAGAGCGAAAAAAAATAAACAAAACTGCATTTTTAACTCATTTTGGCCAAAAATGGCGTTTACGACCTTTGAGGCCAGAAGGGTCGAAATATATGGTATTAGTTGAGGACTTGCGCCTTGAATTTGGCGAGAACATGATTCCATTAAATTTTTTCGTTAGAAATTGTAAATTCGACATCAAACCGTACAATAAACCACTAGTATTCAATAAATACCTAAAACTATATCATAACACTTTGTATAATAAATAACTGTCTCAATACGAAGCGTGCCCTGAATGTCTTTTATTTTAAAAATAACTATTATTTACACAGTAAGAAACCTTTTTTTTTTTAGAGAAATTCGCGCTCTCAAGCACCCGATGCTTCAGTTTTCATAACAAACACGTACGGCTCAGAACGCGCTACTTAAAACAATAATGAAATATCATAGTGTTTAGTTCTATTTGATGGCAAATGAAGTGCTCGATGTCAGGGATTATTTATGTAATTAAGTAATTTTTGTTTTGACAGCGCTAGAGCTAAAGTATTTAAAATCTGTTAAATACGTCGAATGTTTCAAAATATTTAACTTTCGATGTTTTTTTAGTTCCAAAATTAATACTAGTGAAACCCCGCAAAAAGAGAATGCTTCAGTATTCCTACCGTTTTCCGAACTTGTAACGACCCAGCTATAAAACAAATAGTCTGAACAGAACTGATGCTAAACTTGTGTTTGGATTGATAATAACGGTTAACGATCCACAATCTGAAAAGAGGAAAGATTTTGTAAATTTTCTTTTATGCAAACAGAAAAAGTTGTTTATATGAACTAGCCTACTGCCTATATTTTGAGTATCATTTTGAATATCAACTATTATTATTTAACCTTATAAATAAGGTGATTTTTTGTGGAAGCTTTGGATAGCTTCATACTGGTTCAAACATATTGTTTCTATTTTATGGGATAGTGTGCGGGAAAGTACAAAGAAAACTTTCTGATTAAATTATGCGCTCCAGATCCGAAGATACAACCTACAGGGAATCACTTACAAAACGGAAATTTGTCTGGAACTGAAAAAGCAGTATCGGTAAAATCATAATGGTGGCATGGTCGTATCAAATAAGCTGAACTTTTCGAACCAAAATAATAGGTAAAACTACAGCTTTTGGCTTTTACTTAAATACATGTACCTACTATTAATCCACGGACTGAGTTCGTAGATAATACTACAAAAGAATCAATTGTTTTGTTTCTTGACTAAACAGGCGAGCGGTCAAAAGAATTTTCATAGAGGTATGCCAATTTTGTCAAACTGGCACCAAAAAGCTACTACTGATTGGTGTGCTTTTTGCATGAGATAGTCTGCACAATGTTTACTTGTAGAAAAGTGACAAATGGGCGGACTGGGTTGTATTAATATTAACTATGGGCATGGGGAGAGGGGGGAGAGCTAATCGGTTCAGTTGCATAGCACATTACAGGATGAGGACGAAGCCAGTATTCATAACCTCAACAGAAACATTACTCTAAACAATTCTGTTACTCATGTTGTAAGCACCAAAAGTCCACGCTAGCTCTCTATTTATCTAGTAGCAGAAGCAAACGAGTGCTTCTGCCATTAAAGGGTAAGCGGCGCCATTTGTCATCTACTGGCGGTACGTATACTGGAAAATTCTACAACCTACTCGACAGATATACAGGAGAAGTCTAGGATATCCCACAATTTTTAGACGGTTGTTGTCTTTACGGAGCATCCCAGATCATTCCTATCAATGCGAGAATGTTCTCGAACTATCGAATTTCAATGCGAAGGGATTAGCATGGTAAAATGTGTGTTATTGTTGATCACCTGTGGCTATCTGAATAAAGCGTAACAGTTTTAAGTGTAAATTGGAACACATTTATTTATTCCGAACCCCAGCTTGTAACAATTCTTAAGGTACAGTATGAGGAGCTAACTACTCGTATACTAAAAAGTCGAAATTTTATTTTTAAATTACGAAAAAAATGATATTGATCCGTGATACTGATCACTTAACAAGCCTCCAGTATGAATATGGCTGTTAAAATAAATGTCAACCTGTATAAACTGTACATAGATGTAGAATCATCTAATGCGGAGGGAGAGACAAAAACATACTCAAAATGATTTTGTGACCATCATACTCGTAGATTCAAGCTGTCAACTTAAAGCTTATAATTTTGGTATTGAAAATACAACCACCGGTTGAGAAGCACTGATCAAATCAAACAGATAATAAATAAACATCGCGGTCAATGGGCGGAACAATGGTGGTAATAAATAAAACATTTAATGTTTTGGTACGCAATGTCTATAAACATGGCAATCAGTACCAAGTAGAAATTCTCGTAAAATTTACATTAAAGGTTATCAAACAATACTGAATTAATACGAGCATTTACTAATTTGTTGTCATAACCAGCAGAATTCGCTCATGGAATGCGCAATCTTCTTGTTTCTCTGTTTTTACCTAGCTATGATTATATTTTTTTACTCCAACGGAAGTCTGGATACTAAGGATACTATAGGTGTACCAGAATCTGATGGCAAAAATTCATATGAAAATTGTCTATGATTCCATATATTTTTTTGCCATGAGATTCTGGTACACCCATAATTCGCAGCCATCTTTTTTCCCCCATGACACTTGAACTCGCCAGGCGTGGCCTGTCAGTTCGTCGATTTTGGCAAAAAGGGTGCCTCAGGTAAGTATTATTTTTTATTCCATTGATAGTAAAATTACCCCACATTTGAGGTCGACAGTTCTCAGTATACACGTCATGGCATCTGAGCAAGGTCTCGAGTTACCTTTTGCGGGTTATACTGTTTGGATTGTTGTTTGCATTTTTAAACTATGCTCAGATCAAAGATTTTTATTTTGTAGTTTGAAGTAATAATAAAGCATTCTTTAGCCATTTTTATAAAGATTATCATGCAGAAAATTTTGTAGGTACAATAAAATAGTAATCATTATAATGCTAATATAGAGTAAAACATTGCAAAACATATTTTATATATTATAAGTAAGCATCGGTCGCTATTTCAGTCGTTAGGACGCCAAACTCTCAATCTTGAGACCTGAGTTCGAATCCTACTTGCCAGTTCTCTCCGAATCACGTTTTAACTATAACGTCGTTGGTGAAAAGTGTATCAGTCACATTCCAAAAAAACACCTGACATCCCTTCGAGGATATAATGTCGTGACTATAATACATTTTTCTAAAATCTTTTACAATATATCTTGGCACACGCGGAGTATCCTTCTCTCTTAGTCGGTAAAATCGATACAACAATAAAAAGGTTCATTTTAGTACCTCAAAACCCTTAAATGAATAATGTTTCATTCTCCTTCAAGCAATTAACGTGACTGAAGCAATGTAATGAAATAAATTTGTTTTCCCCTTCTGTAAAATATTGAAGGGAATGCGGCTTGCAAATGAGCTATAGCGGAGAATGCTGGTTGCTTTATTGGTTTATATTAAGATTTATCTTGCGTTTATATTTGAAATATTTTAATAAATACATATGAAATCTTTCTGTGTTTCATTATTAGGCATGTACATATCATTGAAATAAAAGATAAAATGAAGTTTTCCAAAGTAGGGAATAGCGAAAAATGCTTAATAAACCACCGGGGCCGATTTTAATGAAAACCAAAACACAGTATATTATTGCACCAACTGATACTGTCATTTATGAGGATCAAATTCATCAGCAGGTTCGATTCTTGGCTAGGACAATTATTTTTTACAAAATGTAATGATGCAGTATTGCCTTTAATCAAAATCGGCACCGAGTCTCTTTTTTGAAAATTTTGGATTTTACCATCCACGCCTATTTGCAAATCTAACCCTTATGAATATTGGAAATTTTGCTGCTGCTAAAGCAACGCCTTAATCAATAGTCAAAACAGGATAGACCCGAGCAGGACAAAGAGCTGCTCCTCTGCCGTAAAATAGAAACGATATGACTTAACTATGAACATGTGTTGTTAGATCCGCCGGAGAAGTTGGAAGAAGTTATCTAAGGGGATACTTGGAGTTGTATGCACGCTGACCTCGCGACATGTCTATGTACTTGTACATTGTCACATTAAACCCTATTGCACTGTTATCTATATGGACGGGTGACCAGATGATTTTCTCTAGCGTCAGGCCGTCTTTTTCATCTTTTTGACTATCCAGGAGCAGTGCCGGAACTAAAGTCCTTTCACTGAGCCGTATGCATAAGTTTACCGTTTTGGCTAACGCATGCAATAAGAAATAGATCTTAAGTTAGATTAAAGTATTTAGTTATCTCTAGGAGAACGACATGGGGTGCCAAGCCTAGCCTTCTATAAAAATAAAGATTGAAAAAAGCCTGTTTCTCTCAATGATGGACGTAGGCCTTTCCAAGATTTCACCTTCAGCGGTCCTCCTGGAAGAAATGTTCATACTCACCACATAGAGTTCGCGCCACCACTGAATTTCGATGTATTAAGGCATTTTGGATCATATTTCAGATTTAATAAAGACTTCGTCACAGGACTTCAGTGGTGGCGCGTACTCTAAGGTTAAATCTCAAATGTGAAATCAAGAGTAGGTCAGTATAACCAGATAATGTTGCCAGAAGCTTGCAATAACCCTCCCACGGGATACCAACCTGGACCAAATTTTCTACCTTTTGGTTTCAGGTGAACTTATCTATTATTTTGATATTTTTTCGTTTTTTTTATAAATATTTGTCGTGAGTCTGTTTGAATTTTAAGTTGGTTTGCACCAAAGGAGCTTCTTTTCACATCAATATTATTTTCTGCTGTGGTTTCTTATCGTGATTAGAAGAAATGTGTTATACCCATAGACGAAATAGTACGAAATAGTCCTTAGGAACGTCGTCTGTGCTAAAAGTACGGTTAGTTCACCTACGTTAAAGTGATGGCTTCAAAGAATACGCTCAAAATAGGTACCTATTCATTTTCTGTAGCTAATGCGTTCCGTGTATGAATGAATAACAAATAATAAGTTTGAAAAGCGAAACGCTTTATTTTAAATCAGCGTTCGAGTTAAGCACACAGTAAAACCGTTCGCCATTGTTTAGTACTAGGCTTGTTGTTTAATGAAATTTAAATTTATTCAAGAGCCCCACATTTCATATTCATAGGTAAAAATTGGGAAACGAACTGCTACGACCGTGTTTTTTGGAACAACCACTCGAATAACAAACGAACAAACAATTTGCGTTTGCACAGATTTCACGTTATTTTGACGTGAATTCGTTTAACGTCTTCCACGTCGTCCTGGCGGGCATTCCACCCAAATGGCGACACAAAATTCATGTTCTTTTGAAAACTTCATACTAATACTACTACTTAAAATACTACCCCTTAAATTTAAAAGTTATAAAATAGATCATCGTTGTGAATGAAGATCTTTTTGAAGGTCATAGCCGCCCCGTCGGAATGAGCACTAAAAAAATAAATGTAATCGTGCAATTCGTGACGTACAATTTTCAGGTATTACTGAACAAAAACTAAACAAAAAATACATACGGAAATTAACCTGGAGAAAAAAACATTCAAATATAATCTTAGGAACAACAATAAACTAAAATTATATTGTCCAAGCACTCAGTATAGCAAAAGAAATTTATTATTTGGTGGAGTGCAACTTTATAAGCAATTGCCAAATGACATAAATAACTACTTTTAAAACTAAGCTTAAATCTTATATTGCAACAAACATATTTTCAAATAAAACTAACCCTACCCAAATTTTTACTCTGTCGACAAACCATAGAAAATATAAAATATAATATATAAAATAGCCCAAATATTATTTTAGTTACTAAACTCATGTTCAGTGAAGTATGTTCTTATGAGTAAATATAGATCTTAACCCATTTTGTCACGGTATCTAAAGAGATCCCCTATTTAACCTCTTTGGAAATCATCGAATTCACGAAACAACTAGCACGAGTTCTAACCAACGAAACCATTTTTCGTTTTTCCCAAAAAAAACCGGTCAAGTGCGAGTAAGACTCGCGCCCTGAGGGTTCCGTACCGCTCAAATAAGTTAATAGACTCAAATGATTTGAATAAAAATTACAAACTTATCATTACTTAGAAAATGTATAAAACAAAACTGCAAAATGAAGTTGGTCAAATACTAGGGTACGTAACCCTAAACCTGTTTAAAAAATCGGCTTTTTCAGTATTTCTTGTTTAAATACAGTAATGGTACATAATATAAGTTCAGTTTTTGACATAGACCCCGTTACAAAAATGGTCTTAAAAACATTGATGGCCCCAAGGCCCCAGTTCTTTAATTTTGAAGAGAAAAAACATTCAACAATAACTTGTACTCAATGATACAACACATCAATCGGCCGGGGTAAGTACAAAAAAATTTACCGTCAATTATAAACGGCTACATGCTACGTCTACCTATATACATATTTTTCAACTCCTTTCTGTCATTCATGGACAACTAAACTGTCACTTGGTTTTTGGTACCCCATCCAAACATGCAAATTTTCCAAGGAGACTTGCTCTTATTGAGAAAGGACTTAAAAGGACCCTACTCCTATTCTTTTAGCACAAATTACCCTTTGTCCCGCTCTGCTTTGTCCGCGAACAAAGTGTAGATTTTACCCACTTAGCTTATTTTTGTTTGCCTTAATTACGTTTGGAAATTACAAAGGCCAGCTAAATGCGAGTGTAAATTGAGTAATACCTGTTTACTGAACTAGACGTTTTCCTGTTTAAATTGATCCGTGATCACAATAAATCAATGTCGGAAAAGGACGAGACTAAATTAAAGATTTAGTTGTCTACATTGATTCAGTCACTGAAGACATTCTCAAATAAAGACGCACGATTGGGTACAGGTTTTACTTTTGGAATAAAGTTCGACTATCTTCAGTAAGTTATTCAAAGTAAATTTGCCATTAGAACTAAAGTGCCAACAACTTTTAGATGTAATGTTTATGTTGAAGCATATACTAAGTAAAAATTTTTTTTTTTCGTTTTGCTACATTAAATTGCTAAATGTTATACTCTTGAATGCTCAAACGATATTATTCGTACCTAAATTAACATAAATAAATATTTGAAAATTGCCAATTGAAAAGACTGAAAACTTTATTCAGCTTTTAGCTTTTGCCTACGACGTCGCTTCTCCTGAACTGCATCGCTAATTTTCAGATGGAAAGTTGGATAAGGTAATCTTTTTACCATTTTATAGCTTAAATATTAATCCAGACACTGAGATTGACAACATAGAAAGTCGCACCAAAATCTGTTCCAGGTTCCTAATTTATAACAAATGACAAAAAAAAAGGAAAAAATGGATTTGTTCTCTGAATTGCCCATTTCAATAACTTTAACAAAGAATAATTTAATGTGCATTTTCTTATAAACTTATATAGATCAAACTTTGAAATAATCTAGATAGCAAAAATAAATAGCTTTAAATAAAAATAACACATATGCATAACATACTTATATCGCCATGATATAAATCCCCGAGGGGGTGTAAGAGGATTATCTCTGAATATGTAACTAGTGAAATTGAGTTTTGAACTGTATCTAATGTTTACATTATTTTTAATTTATTTTAACTAATGTAATTGGATTTCGCTCGACTTTTTACTACGAAAACATTTGTTTCTATTGTTGTAAGTGAAAGCGTGAGCGTAAAACAATGGTGCAGCGATCAATTACACAGTTTTTTGAAACACCTCTATTGTGAATCTCAGTACCACATGAGCAGCACAAAGATTGCCAGATCACACGTCCATGATACACAACATTGGATCAATAAGTTTCTAATGTTGAGAACAATGTTGTTACCCAAAGTTATCCCAAAATGACAACCAACCTGAAACTACTACTACGAATTTTCAGTCATACATAAGTTAATAAGTTATTTAATCAAAATGTGATTTTAATTTTTTAATGCAGGTACCTGCGGGGCTAAACCATGACCACAGTAAAACTAGCTGCCAGTACTGTCATTTTGAACTGTTTTTATGGTTTACTATTAAATCGTACTAATTAAAAGAAAATTATCTCAAACAAATTAAAAAACGAAGTTGCTACCCAAATAAATGCAAGAAGATGCTGACTACATTTTTCCAAGCAGCCCAACGCCTATGTATTTAAATTAAAGGGTACATTTAAACCACATTTCTATCAAACAACTTATAATGAAAATGTTATCCAAACATATCCCGTACTATATTATCTGCTCTTCGTCTTTTTCTTAGAACAGCTCTCGCGCTGAAAGGGACGTACAACACGTCTTGTAAAAGAACCAAGTAATGTTCTTCTTTAGTCAAAAAAGTGCAAGTAACGGAGCGTAATTTGTCGAGCTGGTAGCGGCCGCGGTTGCTTCACGGTTTAATTGCTTTGGCACCGTGCCACTGGGAGTGTGTATGACGGAGTCTCAGCAGAACCACACACGAGGATTGGTTCCAACGATATCAGGAACCATGTTTCTTATCAGTAAATAATATATAATAAAACAGTAGAAACCGCTGTGTCTGTACATTGAAGAAAAGTAATAGAAATAGAAAGGGGGTGACTAAAGAAGAGTACTATGATAGAAATAATTTTATTCATTTTAAACACTTGGCGATTTATCCATCGCAAGGAGGTAACAAATTATTTTTTTTATCATTGCGGTATAGAAAATCACAAAAGAAAATCTGGACGTGAGGAGCTCTGACTGAACCAATCTCCTTGCGATGAATAAATCGGTAAATGTTTAAAATATATAAGTTATTTCTATCATAGTTTCGATAAGAGTGTATTCTTTACTATACTACGATCAAGTCGGATTGAGCAGTGATGTAAACGAAGAAAAGATTCTTTCACACTTGACCACTTTTGACACTCATAGTGATGTAATGACAGCTAAATTTCAGCTCACTTACCTTACGATTCGGGATGTCAAAAATTTCGTGAATGCGTGAGCGATGAAAGGTATATGAAGAAAATTATTTTATTCACTGTGTTTGTTAAATTTAAGCGATGTATTTTTTTTAAGAGCGTACTATAAATATTTTTTGGAAAAACACAGAACGTCTTATCTGTGTAAAAGTGGAACATCACTACTAGTCAAAATGGTCACACAGAAAAACAGAACATGTGCAATTGCCGTCAGAAAAACAAATGATCATTTTGTTGAAAAGTATTTTATCAAAAAGTTTTGTCACTTTGGTAAAACATGGTGACCAGGGTCTGATGATGGGACTGGAAGGTGGGTACGGTATCTCCTCAACGGACAAAAGCAGACCGTTCGAGTTTGGGCTCCATTGATTGGTATTTTTTAGCACTTTGGTAAAACATGGTGACCAGGGTCTGATGATAGAACTGGAAGATGGGTACGGTATCTCCTCAACGGACAACAGCAGACCCTTCGAGTTTGGGCTTATTTGATTGGTATTTATTAGCACTTTGGTAAAAAATGGTGACCAAGGTCTGCTGATGGGACTACAAAATGGGTACGGGATCTCCCCAACGGACAACAGCAGCAGACCCTTCGAGTTTGGGCTTATTTGATTGGTCTTTATTGGTACTTTGGTAAAAAATGGTGACCAAGGTCTGCTGATGGGACTACAAAATGGGTACGGGATCTCCTCAACGGACAACAGCAGCAGACCCTTCGAGTTTGGGCTTATTTGATTGGTCTTTATTGGTACTTTGGTAAAACATGGTGACCAGGGCCTGATGATGGCACTGGAATATGGGTACGGGATCTTCTCAACGGACAACAGCAGACCCTTCGAGTTTGGGCTTATTTGATTGGTATTTATTAGCACTTTGGTAAAAACATTGTGACCGTTGCATATTGTCGTTCAAAAATCATATTCTTTTGTTTTCTTTATTTCCACGAGAAGCCATTTGACGCTGGCAAAGCCGCAGGCAAAAGCAAGTCTTATAATAAATACCAGTATTACCTGTCTCGTCTCACACGCAATAACACCTTCAAGTACTATTCCGTGCTTGGCTGAACTGAAACACGCGTCTTTTCCGTTAAGAAAAGTGTACGTCATTCTTGTCATGGGAGCATTAAAACTGTACCTAGAAATATATTTTCCTTGTCTTTTTCTTATTTAACCAAGTTGTGGCTTGAATTTTGAACGTAATTGTATTTAGATATTTTGCCGCGACGCACGCCGGCCGCGCTGTCCAAGGGCCATTTAATAATTTATCATTGGAATATAGAAAAATAAACAAGTGTTGATTAAGTTTAAATTTACCTTGCAAATACCTTCTAAATTTAATATATTTTAAGGTTCACAAAAATATTTTGTATGATTTATTTGTTTTCATTAATTGTATTTTTATTTATAGTTACGTAACAAAATCATAGAAATGTCATAGAAATTTCGAATTATTTTAAAGTTCCTCACAAATTTAACTATAAGCAGTACATGTTTCCTATTTAGATAAATCATTTTTCATTTTCAGTTATTACAAAAGAGATAAAATATAAATAAAGCTAGTAAATTTCTTAACTGAACGAGACAATTTTTTGCGACAAAAAGTGAGAGAATTCTTCCGATGCTCAGCACGGTACTTTCTCTACTAATCTCAAACCTGCCGCTCAGTGGACGTGACATGTTCCTGAGTAGTGTTGTTCCAGCCTAAATTATTTCACATTTTTCGGCAAGTTGTTTTAGTAATGACCGTTACAAAAGTAGACATGTCTCAAAGATGTGAAATCGTGGGACAAGCTTTAAAATTGTTTATTTCGAGAATTATTAATTATTTAAATAAATCATTGATAAAAAACTCAAGATACTATTTTGTTTAACAACAAAAAATAATAACTGAAGCAGAAGAAAAATGTTTTAAAACGCAGTCAGAATTTACAAATTTCGCCTATAGGACAGTATGAAATCGACATTTTCAGTATGTCCAATAATTGACAAATCCATTAAATATGATACGTATTAAAAATGCAATTATTGTAATTGGTTCTCAGATACTTCTCATTTAATTAAAAAATAAGAAACTTCCGTGGCTAATAGCTTGGAAATAAAAAAATATATAAGCATGGGATACCCAAAAAAGGCAAGGGGTACATTATTTTTGACACTCACCAATCGTGGCAAAAACAAGCATTTAATTGACCTGCCTTACAACTTTAGCATTAATTGCTAGAAAATTTTATCTAAAATTACATAAATACAAAAGCCTAAAAAAAAAAATCCAAGTTCGATTCGGACTCGCGCATAAAGAGTTCCGTAAGAACATTATGGTAAACTAGCTTTTGCCCGCGGCTCCGCCCGCGTGTTATCGGTTTAACGACATGCTTTTTTTTCGGGATAAAAAGTAGCCTATGTGTTAAGTTAAGGTATAAGCTATATCCATTCTAAATTTCATACAAATCCGTCCAGCAGTTTGTGAGCAGCAGTCCCTGATTTCTATTAGGTACTAGTTGTATTACTTTAGAGTACTTACAACAATGTAATCAAATTTAAAAATTTTATGTATTAGGTGTCGTCTTAAAGATAGAGCTAAAACAAATAAGGTTAAACTTTTTTTTCGAGGTTCATTGTATTTTTTCGTTTTTAATATGTGGCGTAGTAGAGGACATAGAAGCACGTATTCTGTGAAATTTTCAACTGTCTACCTATTACGATTGAAGTTGTAGACTCCTGTGACAGACGAATAGACATACAGACTGCGGAGGCTTAGTAATAGGGTTCCGTTCGGCAGTTTTCGGGTAGAGAACAATAAAAAGAGACGCATAAAGTTCAGTTCTGATTGATGCAAAATGAGACGCTCAATGTAATGCGACAAACAGACGAGCAGAAAAACGACGGATGGACTAATATATGAGTAAGTACATATATCTATTTTGCAGCATCCTTCTGTTTATTAACAGTAAAATAACTATTTAACCAGTTTTTATTATATTATACAAAGCTTTTGAAACATTATAACAGGCAATAAATAGAGCATTACGTTTTGCGTTATGCGGCATTCTTACATAGTTAAAGACAAAGCTTTCAGCCACCACCGCCGCGCCGCCGTGGTGCTTTCAACATAGATCACGTACGACTGAAAGCTTGTCCCCAACTATGCGACAAAACCTAGGTTCTGAATGTATAAAACTCATGCAACATGTCACTTCTACTTTTTTATAAATAATTCTAGGGTCGATCATGTATCGTTCACTGATCAAATTCCAGAAGAAGAAAAAAATTTTTGCTCATTTATTTTTTTCACTTCCCAGTACAAAGTCGTTCAATCAGCTGACTAAACTTCTATAAAATGGTAAAAAAAATAAGCGAAAAAATTATTTTTTTCAGTTAAAGGATACTCTATCATCTGTTGATTTTTTTCACTTTGAATTGTAGGACCTTAAAATTATTATTGGTAAAACAGAAAAAATAAAAATAACATTACTTCCATAAAATTAAACTTAACGAAAAAAAATAAAATCTTAAAATTACCTAAAGAGTTAAAATATTTTCTCAAAATCACCGCCATCGATCGGCAGGGTCCCCAAGAAGCTGGAAGCATTCCCCCGTTGAATGGCTAGGCTGACACGCTGCCCGAGGTATGCCTTGGGTCTCCCGAAACGTCGACCAGCCGCGAAGATATTTCTTTGAAAATAATCTTCGTGGCTGGACCCCACGGCCCTAAGGTTTCTACTCCAAAAGGCGCAAATATATACGTCCGAGCTTAGATCTGCATACTTGCGCCTCTTGGAGCTTTCGGCCGTGGCTGCCTTTGTCAAAATGTTTTTGAATGACGGCTCCATACCGAGGACCGAAATATGTATATCGAAAAAAATATTACTTTGTTTTTCATAATTATCTAGTAACTATCTACAATAAAACTGAGAAGAAAAACAATAGACCAGACAAATATAAAGCCTAAAATAAGTTTTATGTACAGATTGTTACAAATTGTTAACTTTGAATTAGGTTAATTATAAATACCTACTTAAATATGTCTGCAAAATAATTCCGAACGTGAAATAAAAAAGAAAGTAATAACTCTTAGCACCAAAATATTGTTCTATTGATTGATACATGAACTGTTCAATTGCTCTATTTGTGTGACATATATTTGTGTAAAAAACCATTTTAAAACAGTACATTTAGTAAGATTTTATAAATAAGTATTTGAAATGTGTGATATTACATTTTTTTAAGAAAATTTTACGAAGTTGAAATTTTAATAGCAGATCGATGAGTCAAATTCAATTCGATTTGCAAAATTACTTGAAGATTTTAATATTGTTTATTCGATGCAAAATTATTGCTTTTGACAAAAACATATAAAGACAAGATCTATTTTAGTGGTTTAAATTCCAAGCTTTAGAATAAATGAATGAAATAAAAACAGTATCCCGACTTTACCCTCTCTATATTTACTCACAGGCAGATGTAAGCGCTGCAAGTTACGTAATAACGCATACTTTCTTTACTAGCTCTTCAAGATACCTGAGCTGGCCAAAAATCACCTCTTTTGCTAGCAAATAAGAGACAAATCAGGTTTCAAATTATGTCGGTTAACCCGTACTGCCTCTCAGCCATCTGTTTTAGATATTGTTGCCCATTCTACTGATATTTCATGCAATGGAACAAGTAAACTGTTCCTTCATTATGAACTTAACAATAATATACCGTAGCTTTGCAAAGAGCACTTTGAATTGCTTTAAAGTAATGGTTATGCAAATATTTTTGTGAAACTTTGAAATAAGTATCTTGTAAGTAAACATACATAAACGAGTAAATTGAACCGAGTATAAAAAGTTACATTACTGTTCGGATTTCGTCAATACAGATGTAATTTGGCTTAAAAAAGTATATCCTCATGGGACCCCATTTCTGGATAAAATTTCTATAAAAGATATTTTTCGGTATTCCAGCTACTAGGATTTTGTACGAATATGGCACAGCCTAGGCCGTTGTAATGTTATTTCGCGGACAGGCTGACTTACAGATAGACAGAATGACAGTTTTCGTTTTCTCTCGGAACACGAATTTATCACCGTCATCGATATTTTCTGTGAGCCCCAGTTGAGCACTACTTTCACATTTCAAATATCAGCTAAATTTTTGGTGCATTTGAACTCATAGAATGTAAACGAAACTCTCAAACAAATCTGGGAGAGCCCAAAAATATCAGCTAAAATTCAGGCGTTACTTGCATGTGGGAGGGAGCGACTCATTGAGTATCGACCAAATGTTCATCGTATTAGAATCTGGACCTTATTACAAGGTAGTTGGTTTCAGCATACTAAGATAAAGTACGTTCGTTTGGGTGGTCACAGTATCGACCGCGGTTACGTAACGTCACACCCGCGGACGAGCAAACGGGAGAGTCCTATGTGATCCAGCAACCCTCTTCCACTTTCACAATTTGTATTGTGAAATGTGCGGCTTGGTCAGTGATTAACTGATTAGTATCAGATATTAGCGGATCAATGCAGTTTGTGCGTAATTTGAAAAGGAAAATTTAGCTTTTCGTAATTATTGATTGACTTTGGCTTGCTTTTGTAGGGAACAGGGAAAACAATACTTTCGAATTTCACACAACAGGTCATCGAACCTTGATACCAACTACATAACGAGTCTTCAATATGAAGTTGGCTGCATAAATAAAATGTCACTTTATTATTTGTTTCATGGGTTTTTATAATTTTTAGCGTACATATATGCTTTGTGAAATAGATGTATAATAAATTGTAAATCTAACTAAAAGTTCAAAGTTTAACCCTTAAAATTCATCTTATGTCGAAAATGATGCAAAGGTTTTTTATTTAATATACACATAATTTTATAAAAAAATATATAATTATAAGTAGTTATGTAATGTTTAATGAGCTTTCAATTATTGTTTTACTTTTAAATTTTCTTGTTTGTTTTTTTTTTGTATTTTCTCGCATTTTGGCGAAACACCTCTCTACCAACAAAAAAAATATATATTTTTTTCATATTTCTTAGTTATTTTTCTATCACTGTTTTCGATTTCATGCAAACATGCATAAATCCATAAAGTTGAAACGAAAGTTGAGTACGAAAGCGCTCAGACAAAGCAATTGCCTGCGGAGTGATATGCGGAATGTAAGCCACCGAGCTACATACAATTTTCGAACAAGCAGTTCAAAGTCTCGCCCTGCAAGTCCGTCCGAACAACTGCACAGTTAATTCTTATATGAATATGCCTCCGTTGGACAAACTACTCAGTAAATATATGAATACTGTGACAACTGGGTTTGTAACTGTGGTATTATGTCCTCTATTTCAGAAGAGCAGAATCGAAATGCTCCAAAACTTCAGATAAGATTGCACCGCGCTATCGAGGGGCACCGGGCAACGAGGATTTGCATTGCAATCCTCGTGAAGCTGCATTTTAAAGTTTAGCTACAATTGCTCCGTCGTCGGGGAGTAATTTACATCACAAAATACCTGCGCCGAGATAACACTGGTAACAAAATGGTGCCCAACACCGGTTCCATAAATGCCGTTTCATGTGAAAATTAAGCTGAATATTTTATGATTTTACTGAAAGGTATCGACGCTTTGTTGCTAAGGAGATTTTTATCGCATAACTTATTAGTGCGTTAATTGAATGTTTAACTCGAACTACACAATAATAATCTTGGTTTTTGAAACGATTATGTGGCGTCAAGGGAGTAGAAAATTAAAATGCCAAAAAAGTATACAATTTTCCTACAATAACATTGACAATAATAATTGTACAAATAAAATATCTATCTATTTAGGGCTGATAAATATATAAATACATTAAAAAATTGTAGATACTGCGCTCTACGCAACCATCAGAGCGCATTGAAAATGTACCTGGGACATTGCAAGCAACAGAATTTAAAATAAAAAAATATACGTAGGCATTATTTTATTTTAGAAAATTTAACATCGGAAAATAACACACAATACTTATCCCAGAAAAAAATATAGTTCCCGAGGTATTTGGAAGCTTTTGTATATTGTTATTTTTAAACTGTCTCGCTTTTGACATTAGTCAACTTTGACATCTGTCGCTTTTGACATTTATCCCTTTTGACATCAGTTATTTTTGACATCTGTCACATTTCATATCTGTAATATTTGGCACCTAAGTTAATTTTGACATCTGTCACTTTTGGTATCTGTAATATTTGATATTTATGTTAATTGTGACATTTGTCATTTTTGATATCTGTCACTATTGACATCTGTGAATTTTTAGGTACATATGTCACTTTTGATATCGTCAACTTTTGAAATTATATCCGTGCATCTCGTATACATATATCTCGCAACAGGGAGAAGGCAGAGCTCAATCCTAAGGTACGTCCACCTCTTTGTTTATCTGCGCACCTGGTGTACTTACATAACTCTGATACTTTTTGAGTTCTTGCCAATTCACTTGCAGGGCTTAGAGCCACAGGGGCGTTATTGAAACTTTGTATCTCAAAAACTTATAAATGAATCTTTCCAGTTTCAAAAATCATCCTGATATACCATTCCCTCTTTAGATGACACAAAAATTATTTCAAATATCTATCAAATAAAACATTTTCGAAAGAACCAAAAAAAAAATATAGTACCTACATTTAAAATACATAAAATGGTAGAGCTGATGCCGGGCTCGACTGTGGAGGTACCACCATCTTACTCGCAAATCCTCCCCAAAGTTATTCGGGGGAGAGTAAGAGAACAGCTCTCGGGTAAAACCAGGCGGCCCACCATCGTCTGGGATTGATGGATGGCGCTATATCCATCCCCAATTGCCGGGCTTTATATAAAACAGACTAGTGACGGGCAGCGGTGTCACTGGTGCAAGGGTTTCGGCACCGCGCTCACCAACCCGCCTGCCCAGCATGTGTGAGTATGGGCATTTCTTCCAGGAGGACCGCCAAGAGTGGCGAAATCCTGGAAAGGCCTATGTCCAGCAGTGGACGAAACAGGCTGATGGATGGATGGATGGATTTAAAATATTATTTTGTAGCCATTACAGTTTTACGTGTTTCGACACTTCATCCTATGTACCTATACTTTTAGTGATCTGTACAGTTTGTACAGAAAAATGAAACAACTGCTTAGGGAAATGTTTAACATAATAAAAGTTTTAGAATTAAGTATCTACACAATAAAGTAGATTTTCTTTACATAACATAATTTTATTTATTAAAAAAAACTTAAACAATCGCAGAAATAAAATTGAAATTTGTACATAACTAATTTACAACCTGTACCTATTTACTATATAGTGTACGTTATCCAAAGATATTATGTTGTAAACGAGCAAAAACTAGTCTCGAAAGTAATAAAACACTAGGATCGTAAAGAAAATAATATAGCCTACATCTTGTATTTAGAAAACCTTTGGTTGCGTCTTTATTACACTAAAGATCACAAAACAAAAATAGCAACGATACATTCCGCAGTAAAACGTTTAAATACCCATGTGAAACGAATCCTACAAATGGGGCGCATATAAACCAGTTCCCTCGATGTACAGTCGACCGGTTAACCATGGTAAAGAATTCTCATTGTACTGTGACATACATAACAGTATAAACTGAACAGAAATTGACATTGCTGAAAACGTAGGTAGCTAACTGTACCGACACGGGAGAAACATAACCACGCTATAAGATAGATGACGAAATTTTTATTTTGTCTGACTGGAACGTAGTGTAGTGGATATGTCATCGTAAGATTGTAAATCTGACAGTTTATAATTTTACAAGAGAGATTATAATTTTATACTGCAATGATATATTGCCAAGTGTCTATTATATAGTTTTAAGTTTTTTCAAGTTTGTTTATAAACTAACCTAACCCAATCTAGTAAAATTATAAACTGTCAGATTCTATAATTGTACGCTGACAGATATACTGTTATGCTCGGTTACATGGTTAATATATACTATGTGAAAATTATAATTGTAACTAAATACCTATTTATTTTTAATTAAATCAATTTGCTGTTATGAATATAACTTTAAGGTATGCCATAACGGCAATTTTTAGTGTTTCATAGCCTAGACATATCCAAGGTAAAGAAACCTTATAAAGTTTCGTCACAGATGTAGGTATGGGAGATTGACCACATACAATAGAGTGTTCATATCGCTGTAAAGATTTTTGTGTCACAATGAAACATAGGTCAAATCTATGAGGAAAACGTCGCCTTTTACACACAACAATTTTTTTTCAATTCCTAACCCACCAACCAGAGAAATGTTGATTTTAGTATCGCATTTTGAGGTTATGTTTAAATCGTTCATATTTTTCTGTGTTATTCAATATTGTTAAGATTTTGTTATGTTTTTTAATTTCGTGAAATGGATACTCATAACATTTAATTTTCAAGAGAAAACTTTCTTTCAGAAACGTAGGTAGGAAACTAAAAAGCGATTTACGAGAAAACAAAAGCACTTTTCAATTTCGAATAATTTCCATTTATGTAAATGATGATGACGATGACGATGACGATGACGATGACGATGACGATGACGATGACGATGACGATGACGATGACGATGACGATGACGATGACGATGACGATGACGATGACGATGACGATGACGATGACGATGACGATGACGATGACGATGACGATGACGATGACGATCACGATCACGATCACGACGACGACGACGACGACGACGACGACGACGACGACGACGACGACGACGATGACGATGACGATGACGATGACGATGACGACGACGATGACGATGACGATGACGATGACGATGACGATGACGAAGACGACGACGACGACGACGACGACGACGACGACGACGACGACGACGACGACGACGACGATGACGATGACGATGACGATGACGATGACGATGACGATGACGACGATGATGATGATGATGATGATGATGATGATGATGATGATGATGATTATGATGATGATGATGGTGATGATGATGATGATGATGATGATGTTGTTGATGATGATGATTTACGCGTAGTGCAGAGGTTTTGTGTTTTTATCTGAAGATTTCGGATCCAATAAAGGCCTCAAGTATCAGGCAAGTTAATTTGATTTAACTAATACAAGTTTCCGTGTGATGTGACACGACAAAATGTAAGGTCTTTTGAAAGAATGGCGGTGGGTTTTTCCACTTCTTTTAGATTCGCTGAAACTAAGCCGAGTGAAAATTGTGGCAGTTAGTGCTACGTTTTATTTTACAACGTTGCTCTTCCCCTAGAGAAAAAGTAACACTTTGAAGAGAGAATTCCTACTCCTTAAACCAGACTTTTTTAGGGTTCTGTAGTCAACAAGGAAACCTTATAGTTTCACTATGTCAGTGTCTGTCTCGCCTCAGCCAGGGAATCTTAGTACTAGAAAGCTGTAATGCCATCAAAAACAAACCTGTAAAAAAAACAAGTCTCCCAACTTATTTCTTCTACCGTAAAAAGTTGTGAGATCCACGTAAATCCAAGTCGGTTAATTTATTCAGTCCCTACTTAAGGTACCTTCTGTCTTAAGTTATTCCATAATTAGCTAACCTAACAACATCTTATAGTGACCATATCAATATTAAAAATATTTCATGTTTGAAATAAATAGATTGACTTGGCCATTGTATTTTTTACAAGTTTTGTTTTTGATGGCACCTCATTTCCTTTTTGAAGATAGTCCTACTTTTTTTCCTTTCCGGTACCTTCTACTAACAACTGCAAATTTCACTTTGTAATCCTATATATTATACTATATACATACTATGGGATTACAAAGTTATTTATGCAGTTAGTGTATCTAGAAAACTGGACCGAAATTGCAAAATATTTTAATTTTTCCTTGATTTATACACTAAACACTAATTGTATTCCAAATTTGAAGCTTCTATGTTTGCTAGAAGTGCCTTTTGATGATCCGTCAGTAAGTCAGTCAATGAGTGAGTGACAAAATTGAGAAATTTTGACTACCTATAATTCTTAAACTAATGGTTCAAATTGAACTGTTTCGAGAAAAAGATGGTACAGCCGTGCTGCTTTTTAGCTTGACTTGGCAGGGGCACTGCCGTGTCCCCAGATTTGGCATAGGTATTCACCGACAAAGTGGTAAAATAATATGTTGAAAAAAAACGTAAACTGGCAGACTTTACATGTTAACGAGCAATAGTCGACCAACTTAATGTAGTAGTTTATATATTTTTTTTTATTTCATTAGTTTGTAATTTTTATTCAAATCATTGAAGTCTGTAAACTTATTTGAATGATACGGAACCCTCAGGCGCGAGTTCTTCTTGCACTTGACTGGTTTTTTTTATTCCCACTCCCACTTTACGAGTACAACAGTAAAAATTTTTAAATTTCAAATTGGTCTGAGCTTTATCGGGGGTGGAGCCAACACATACTGTCAGTGTACATTGGTAGAGCTGGCGCTGGGCTCGACTGTGGAGGTACTACCATCTCACTTGCAAACCCCTCGAAGTTATTCGGGGGAGAGTAAGATGTTAGCTCTCAAACGGGCACACCCAGTTGACTGGCAGAACGCCCACGCCTGGGACCAATTGATGGAGGTATACTCGTATCCATCACCAATTTCGGGGCCTTATAGAAAACAGACAGACTGGTGACGGGCAACGATGTCACTAATGCGAAGTCAATATTTTTTTAAATAAATTGTGTAATTTCATTTTGTCCTCACGTCCAGATTAACTTTTCTGATTTTCTCTACCGCAGTGATATAAATTTAATTTAATTGTATTTGTCATTAATTACTCCTGGCCCCTGGAAACTGGAAACGATTTGGGATTGTCATCATAGCAAGTCAAAGCATGTCATGTTAAAATTTATGCGTGCCTTCGTCTTTCACGTTGTGTTCCTTGGGCAGGTGATTCCTGTGGGTATAAACAGAACCATCCGACTACGATTTAGATCTACATTTTTGATTTAAAAAAATGGCCCATATTTTGCTAGTATACGCAGTAACAGAATTTTTACAGAATTTGCGATTTTGATGATCCGGGATATTTTTAAATAATATGGGACCCGGGACTCGCCTTCATATTCCGGAACTATATTTCCTATTCCCTATATGCTTAGACCATTGTTATATGGTCTAATCCTAAGAGTTGATGTTGAAAAAATTCGACACCGGTGTAGCGACACTGCTATTTTTGACCCGAGTTGATTTTTAGACGGGTTAGTGTAGCAACCCGGGTAGGAAACCCAACCCAGTATGAGTTTTTGAACGACTATTCAGGAGGACAACCAAGGGTGGTGAAATTTTGGAATAGCCTACGAGTATGTCCAGCAGTGGACAAAACAGATTGATGGATGGATATATAGATCATTCACAACAATTTTCCCAACCCAGTGTGAGTTTTTGAACGACTATCAGGACTACCAAGGGTGGTGAAATTTTGGAATGTCCAGCAGTGGACAAAACAGATTGATGGATGTATAGATAGATAATTTACATTAATTTTACTTGATAGCACTACGATGATATTTTTAAATTTACCAAAATGTGATCTTTGGCTCGTTATTCACTTTAAAAAAAAGTTTATCTGCTAAGCCGGCAACCAAAATATATTTATTTATTTATTTATTTATGACTGGTCAGTAAAAACATTCCTTTCACATTAAATTCAGCTTAAGTGCTTAATCTTGGTTAAAATATTGGTACACGCCACCCATTTATCGCCAAGAATATTTCAACGTTAATAAAAAAAGTAAACTAGAACGACGAACGTATTTATTTTTTATCCATACTAATAATAAATTAGTAAGATAGTCGTGTATGTAGATTAAGTATTTTTGTAAAAATTTAAATATTATGGGTTATTTTATTAGTACAATACTGAAGCCAAAACTATAGTTTTTAAACATTTTGTCTGTCTACATGTACCGTTTTATTTCGAGAACCACTTAGCGAATTTCGATTTAGTTTTCTTTATTATCATCATGGTGATCCTGGTCAACAAATAGGCTCTACGATTATACGGTGTCTAGATAAAATAACCAACAAGCCGAAAACGGTCGATAGTACTCAAATATCGAAAGACGCTTCCATGCGAGTGAAGCTGCGGACAAAAGCAAGTTACAATACAAGTGATTTACGTAAGCCCAGGATAAAACTAGTCACATTTGTTTCAATATTAAATATCTTGGCAAAAAATTTACGGAGGTGAAAGTCGTAAAGAACACAATTCATGATAGGTCTGCAAATATGTAGCAGTTATGTGCCAGTAAAACTACTTGTTTCATTCAACAAGTTACATTTCAGCTGTATTAAAGCTGTTTACGAGACCGTTAAAATAGTTGTGACGCCAGTCAAATCATGCGTACTGGTATATTATCATCACTTTGTCGCAAAACTAGTTTTTTCATTTTTATAATTTAATATTCAACTTTTCTACTACAATATCATGAAGCTAGTAAAATTATCACTTCTTCTCCTAGTTTAATTACTATTTGGTTTTTTAAAGTAATTTATACGTCGATATAGTTACCGTGAAACATGTCTTTAGGTACTGCTCTGATCAAAACTATTACACAAAAATATAATTAAAATATAATTCCGGAAAAAAGCTTGTCGTGAAACCGAATAACACGCAGGCAGAGCCGCGGGCAAAAGCTAGTATTTAATGTTTTTTTGGAATAGTACAAGTGATTTTCTGTTTATTATGTTTTCCAAGTTTTACCAGGTGTCAAAAATCAATATTATCAACATTCAATATAATTTCTTTAAAATTTAGAGAAATCACATAAATTTGATCTAAAAATTTGTGCAATCGACCATAAATATATTTATAAATTATAAGGTGAATATTAAGAGTTCCTACACAAATTGAATCGAGGTTGTTCTTGAACAAATACACAGGGGCTTGATAGAGGTATAAAAAAAATAGTTTTCGTATTTCGCAAACAGGCTCATTGAACCTTGGTCCTGAGCACTTAATGTACCGAGTCAATCAAATCAAAATCAAAATATTTATTTTGTTAAATAGATACATAAAGTATACTTCCTACAGGTCAAAGTTAATATTTACAAAAACAATAGAATATTTTAAAAAAATACGGGAATGATTTAAATATATTAAATTGGATTTTTTTACATACAGGAATAAAAATATTATATATAAATAATGCAATGAACAAATAAGTTGATAAATAAACCATAAATGAATATAATGCCTAACCATCCGCCCATTCGATTAGTCTTGCTAAGAAGAAGGGCAAGCAACTTTGCAAAGTCTCCAGTATCAATTTGGCTATGTAAACGAATGTCACCTACTACTCATTACCTTAATTTTGTGAGAAGGATCCGACCCGCAGTACCTGGACTGCGATCTATTGTTTTATCGATACTGGGTTACAATTTTACTGGTGTTGAGACAGAGTTTCTTTTGTTGGCTTCGTGAAAACTTTAATGACATCAAAAACAAAACTTGTAAAAAAAAAACAAGTCTCGCAACATGACGATGATGTCCTCCTCGACGAGGAGAATCCGAGTTTCGTCAAAACATCGACAATACAGCCAAACTGTGCGTCAAAAATATTCTGTTACATGAAGTACAGTGTAATTGTCCACTTGAGTTGTACGTGTAGTTGTATGTGAACTTTGGGCGAGTCTTGCGTTGTAATCATTTAGCATCGAGGGCTTCCAGTCGAGCTGTTTCAAAGTTTTTGGTCCCTGCTTGCACAGATTTTCGCCAATCGGGTCGTATGTGAGCTAGCTCTTCCCAGGTGTTTGATGCAATGCCACTCGCAGCCAAATGTCGTTTCAGGACATCCTTGTATCGCAAATATTGGCCTCCAGGCTTGCGTTTTCCAGTGGAAATCTCCGAGCAGAAAACTGCCTTAGGGAGTCGAGAGTCATCCATACGGACTAGGTGTCCACACCACCGTAGTTGGCCTTTCATGAGCAGGCACTCCATGCCAGATATTTCAGTGCGCCGGAGAACATCTGAGTTGCCATTTAACGCGCAGGATAGTGCGTATGCACCTCATATGGAAATTGTCGAGGCGCTTAATGTCACCTTTGTAGAAGCACCAAGTCTCAGAGGCATAAAGCAGCAGGGGTAGTATTATGGATTTATAAACGGCAAGTTTAGTTCGAAATCGCAAGTCGTGTGAGTTCCAGACTCTATGGTTCAGCTTTCCGAAAATTTTCTACCGTAAAATGTTGTGAGATACATGTAAATCCAAGTCAGTTAATTTATTCAGTCCCTACTTAAGGGACCTTCTGTCTTAAGTTCATAATTAGCTAACCTAACAACATCTTATAGTGACCGTAGCAATATTAAAAATCTTTTATGTTATAAATAAATATATTCACTTGGCCATCGCATGATAACACAATGTATCTCACAATTAATATATATTATATTAAATTAGATAATTTATTTTGATGGCATCTAATTTTTTTTTTGTAGATAGTCCTACTTTTTTCCCTTTCCGGTACCTTCTACTTACAACTGCCAATGTAACTTTGTTATCCTATATAGTTTATTATAGTATATAGTATATTTTAGTTGGTGTATCTATAAAACTGGGCCGAAATTGCAAAATATCTTGGTTTTTCCTTGATTATTGATACTCTAAACACTAATTGTATTCCAAATTTGAAGCTTCTACTCGTATATCTGATAGAAGTGTCTTAGAGTTTTGATGATCGGTCAGTCAGTGAGTGAGTGACAAAATTAAGAAACTTTGACTAGTTATAGTTCTTAAGCTGCTGGTTAAAATTGAATGAAATTTGAATTATGCCGTGTTTATATAATGCCAAATCAAATCAAATCAAATCAAAATATTTATTTTTGCAAAATAGATGCATTAAGTATACTTTCTACAAGTCAAAGTTAATTTACACAATATAATATGTCTTTAGAATATAAAAAAAATATATAATAATACGGGAAATAAAATATACACCTGCATTAATAAATGATAGTCGTAAGTTTTTAAATAAATAAATAAATAAAAAATAAATAAAATAGGGGACTCTAGGAATAAAAATATTATATATACATAATACAATGAAGAAATAATAAAAACGGGAAATACATACAAAAAAATATTAAGGGTGGGCTACTAAAATGTAATAAAGTTATACACTTGCATAAAATATAGAAATATAGGAATAAAAATATTGTATATACATAATGCCAAACCATCCGCACCATTCGATTAGTATTGCTAAGAAGAAGGGCAAGAAACTTAGCAAACATTCCTTTTTTCAAAATAAAACATATGATACAAAATCATATACATACCTACTCAAGTAAAGGCATAAAAAAATATAAGACTGCGGGAATTAGTCACGAGAAAAAAAAATATATCTTAGTCAACCCGTCTCATATTGTCTATTACCTTTAACAAAGTAAGTTTACATATTAATTAATTTTAAGCCTTTAGAGGAATAGTACAGTATTAAAATATGCTAATTATTAATTACAATATTGAATAAGATTATTATTATTTATTACACCATGCTTCATTATCATCCAAATAATCATTGATTTTATAATAAGCTTTCTTAAGTAGTCCCTGCTTAATATATAGTTTAAACTTATTTTCAGGCAAACTAAGGACCTCCTCTGGAAGCTTATTGTAAAATCTTATACCATGTCCTACAAAAGAGGTACCTACTTTGGCAAGTCTTAATTTTGGAAAAGCTAGTTTATGTTTGTTTCTGGTTTCAACAGAGTGGTGCACACCAAGCCTCGGGAAATTATCAATTTTTTTTCTGACATATCTAATAACTTGATAAATAAATAAATTATATAAATATGCCTGCTTGGTTACTGAAAATTCGTGCTTCTAGGTTTGTGCATAGCGAAGTTATAGGGGGTCGAAAATGGCCTGAACTGCTTCGAGAAAAGGATAGTACGGTCGTACCGCTTTTTAGCTCGACTTGGCGGGGGCACTGCCGTGCCCCCAGATTTTTTCAGTGAGATGGAATACGAAGTGGCATTTATTGATACAGCCAAATTCACACTAAAAACTTGGTAAGTGCTCAATATCACGGTTCGATGACAATTTTTGTGAAATTCGAAAATTATTTTTTCGTGTTTCATGTAAACGCAAGCCCAGCTTAGAGTTAATTACCATCGGCGATTATCATTTTATTTTGCGAAATTTGCAAAAAGCGTTTTTGGTCCGTGAAACAGATCACTTACCAAGCCACCAATATATTTAGCTGGATAATTTTATGTCACCTTATATAATTTCAAGAATATTAACAGAGTATATAGTAAGTATAAAATATTTTTTTTCTCAAAAATACATTGTAATATTACCATTACATACTGTAAAGACCTACCAGAAAATACTTCATCCTGGCGAGCTATTTATAAGTGTCCAGAAAATTTGAATAGCTGTCCGGGAAATCCGTATGAAAATCCATTACATACCAGTGGCGTGCATCTCATATAGGCAAATACGCAATACTACTAATACTACCCTGGGCTTGGCTTAGCTAACTAGACCACTACCTTTTAAATATAGGAAGGTACACACAACTATTTCAATATTATAATCAGGTAAGCTACACCCTTTCTTTGAAATACCTACCTGCCTGCTCCGCAGCGCTCGCGCTACCGTGGCAACACGCATAACTAAAATTCGAAGGCAATTTTATATGTGTGCATCTTTAACTATATTCCCATGACGTCAGCGGCTCGCGCTAAGCACGCACACATTCTCATTAAAATACGCAACTCCTGTGCGAAGCAACCACGTTGTCATGATTACTTGCACTACTTGCTACTAGATGGCGCCACACATTTTTAAATAGTGGATTCGTGCGTAGGTAGTTGGAGATTCATTGTTGATAATGGGGTAAGAGGTTTTTCGCCAATGAGCTTGGACAAAAGAGAAAGACACCTGTGCGAGTTGTGTGCGAGGTATATCGTTATCTAACGTAATTCTCGTTGTAATACGTGCAAAGAACATAATGACAGTTTTATGCCTACCCTACTTAAAAATCCTATGCACGCCACTGTTACATACCATAATTATGTTCACAGAGTACATTTCATATGTCTTCTTTTTAAAACTATCCATGACTATGTGTTTAAGAGACTAAGGAGTTTGGCGATCATAAGATATTGGGCGGCAAATTTACGAATAAAAATTAAATTAATTACAATTTCATGTTTAGAATGTAGAAATGTTTGCTATATTTTTAACTGCAATAGCAATAACAGAAATTTATAATTTTTATAGGTATATTTAAAACCCTTGAATACTTAAAATTTAACCTGATTGAGCGTTTTTGTCGTTGTTTTTTTTCTTAGTTCTTAGCGTTGTCCATGAAGAAGTCTGCATGGCGGTAAATACTTTTGCCCACCTGGCTATAATATAAAAAAGTTGCAAAAACTGGGTTTTTGTGTTGCTTTATATTTTATTTGAAAGTATTTTGTGCAAAGAAATTACAAAATGAGATCAAAAGAGGGCTCTGATATAGATTGTACTCCACTAATGCTTTACTGAAGAAATCAATAACAATAAACATGACTTATGGCCTAAATAGGAGCAAGTAAGTAACTTTTAACATTTCCTAGTCAATTTATTTTATTTTATTGATGTAACTCATTATCATGAAAAATATGAAAATGTCTCAATTTATTTTTTGAGAAACGCACTATACTTTTTTCGACCATTAATTAGCAATCCTGGCCTCGGATATAAAAGTCCTCGCCCTACGGCGTCCAGGATTGCTTATTCCCTGCTCTTAGCAGTAATGTACTATTAATCTATAAGGTGTATTAAAACCACGATCTAGATTGCAATCTATATTTTTTTCTAATAGTGATAATAAAGAGGGGTTACAATTTGACTGGCCAAAGGTGATTGAAGATACTTTCTTTTGACGGCATTTCTTTTTTGTGCGAGATGATCTAAAGAGGATTCCAGAATACATACAGAACCAAAAGACAAGACGTACTGTCAAACACAGCATCACTTCGGCCAACACGAAATCCTCCGATATTAATTTCCCCAATGTCATTCGTGAAGTTTGCATATTTCGCGACTCGCTCAACAAATGAAGGCGACAACGGAGCGCGCCCTCAAGCGAAACCAATTTTACTCGACCTTCTTATTTTCTTTATTTTTCCTTCTTTCATGAAACTTGTTTTTGTTTTTTCGTCGCCGTGAATTTTTGTTGCATTTTAGCGTAAGGGTAAGGGCGTAAGGTTAGTTTTTTGAGATAAAAAGTACCTAGAATATTTACTAGATCAGTTGTAGCCATAGAGAAAAAATACTCTGTGTTTAATTGTGGGAGATAAGTTCTCTTATTTATTTATTTTGATTGATACAACAGGAATTACCATAACCCCAATTCCTAATGTTTCAATAAAACCCTTGAAAAATTAAATGTATTCATTCGATAAATAATAAGGGAATTTGGCCAAGTGCGAGACGGATTAGTACACCAAGGGTTCTGTACCACCATACAATACGGGTACGAAACCCTAAAAACATTATGGTAAAAAGAACAATATAGATGCCATAGCAACATGAAGGCAACAAAAAACAAGCCACTAAACGAATGCGCCTGACAAACATTTGCGCACCCTCGAAACATGAAACCCAAATTTTTATGCTTTGTAGTTTTACTTAGTGTATCTACTACAAACTGACTAAAGAAATTTGTACTTATTACTGTTTTTAAGATAGGGCTGTAACAAACAATGCAGAAAAATATAATTTTTCCAAGGTATTTTATGGGAATGCCCCTTGGATTTTTGTTTTGTTTTTATCATTTACCCTGATAGAGGCAATAGTAACACGTATTCTGTAAGAAATTCAACTGGCTACTTATAACGGCTAAAGCTGCGTAGACCCCTGTAACAGACATTATTTACATTACTAGCTCCTGCCCGCGGCTTCAGCCGCGTGGCCTACAAAAAACAAATGTTTTTTTTTTTCAGAAGCAAACATTATACGTCCTCTCACTACCTATCAATTGAATATACCCACAAACTGACAAAATCCCAAACAAACAAATAAGGATAAAGTCCGTAAAACTAAACTTATATAACTCAAAGCGTGTTGTGAAAAGATCTAATTAAGACAGGTGCTAGAATCACCAGGCTGCTCCTAGTGTATTTAACTATATTTAATACAGAAACAAACGCGTTTTTCTTACATATACTAACTTATAACTTGCGACTATTAGTCCATAGTAATATTACTTATACTATGTGTACCAATTTTCAAGTTAATCGACCCAAGGAATAAAAAGTCTTACAGAAAATGTAACCGCCCATTTTAACCTCTTAGGGGTAGAATTTCGAAAAACCCTTTCTTAGTCGATACCTACACTTCACAAAGTACACCCCCTTCAAATTTCATGTCTCTAAGACTAGCGGTTTAGGCTGTGCGTTGATATCTCATTCCGTCAGGACTTTGAATTTTTATATATATAGGCATAGAAGCATTATTTTTATTTATGGTTAATTTTGTTTATTTATCAACTTATTTGTTCATTGCATTAGGTATGTATATATAATATTTTTATTCCTATATTGCTATATTTTATGCAGGTGTATAATTTTATTAAATTTTAGTATCCCAACCTAAATATTTTTGTATGTATTTCCCGTATTATTATTATTTTTTTAAACCATATTCTATTGTTTTATAAAGATTAATTTCTGACCTGTTAAAAGTATACTTTATGTATCTATTTTACAAATGAACTTTTTGAATTTGAATTTGACTGACAAACAAACGGAGGAGGCTTGGTAATTAGATCCCGTTTGGCACCCTTCGGGTACGGAGCACTAAAAATCATTTGCGAGGTTATATAGCTCTTTTGGTGCGTGCATTGGTCGTGTCCAAGCCCCAAAACCAGAACTAGAGCCGCTATCCAAATAAAACGTAACCCTTGTTTCTCAGTTGTGTTCTCGTGTCAATGTCATCCAGGCACCAACATAGCCTTCTTACTATGTTTCCTTGAGATATTTGTCATGATCAGACCATGGCAGATGTTACCATGCCGAAATTTCGGGAAAATACAAACAAACCAATACGGTGAGCGCTTATTGTGACCGTATAGACTTCTGAGGTGTAAACCTAAAACCTAATTTAAAAATCGTACGGTTCAATTGTCTTTCCGCTCTATTCCGAGCTATGTTCCTTTATCGGTGCACTGCAGCCGCCCCCCCTGGCCAGGTTACTAACTGAAATATTAAATGCTGAAGTACGAGTACCTATTCAGTGCTTGCGAAAAGTTTGTCTCGGGGAAAATATATCGGACAGTGCAAATGGCGGAAAAATATAGAGCGCTGTTTATTTATATCGTAAACATTCTCTACTGACTATTAAATATAAAAAAAAGACTTTACTCCAGATCATTTCCTACGATAGCTGGTAGAAAATACAAAATAGAATTAAGTTCGCAAGATTTTATGATTTTCTCAATTAATTGTATGAAACCAATAAAGTGAAGTTTCACTTTTTTGCTGACGAAACAAAAATGTTGGAGGTATAGAATTATTTTTCTATCAGAAAAACATTGTCTGTTTTTCTAGAGAAGAGCCGAGTTTTTACATGATGCGTGATGAGATGAATATTCATATCTACTTAAAAGAAAAAATCTTCGTTATTTAAACAGCAATTGCTCTTTCCTAAAAATATTTTATGCACATTCACAAGTTCCTTGTAATTTACACTCATTTTGCTACTATTTGTCGTCAAATAAAGCGTCTTTTCCAATCTCGCTACATCACAATGAAGGAATCTTACATTGTGCTACCTTTCTGACCTATTTCGTCTTTATCGTTACAATAAAATACTTTCCATCATGTACGAGTCCTGAAAAAACAGACGCGAGACGCACATAAAAACAACACTAAGGGTTTCAGAGTTTTGTAAGAAGAATAGAAATACCACTGTCGGTACATTATGTCTTTATTTTTAACAAAGCAACCACTTTACTATATATCTTCTTCTTTCTTCTATCTCTATAAATATAAAACGCAACTTCTGTCTGTTTGGTTATCTGTATGAATGTCCGATTTATTAGGCACATACTTACCGTTGTTAGAAGCTAGAATATATCTTGAGAAAGGTTTTAGGCCGTGTATATTGCGCTATAATCTGAGAATGCTGAGCAATGGTAAATTACCGCACGAATGTATTTTTACATTTTAAGTTAATGACTGAAGGGAGCCGAACAGGAACTATTTTGGTAGAACATGTCGGAAAAGTATTGCTAAGAGTAGAGATCATAAACAACGCGGTGAAGCCGCGGGCAAAGGGCTTGTTTAATTTAAAAAACGCGAATTATTACTATTAAATGCTGATTTTTCTTTGGTTTTACAATTGACGCTGGTTGTAAAGTTAAGTACAAAGCCGTAACGTCTTTGAGTCTAGAGCCAGCAATTTGAGGAAAGCTCAAACTTGCCTATTCTTCATGAAACGAGCAAAGTTTATCTTCGAACTTTAACGTTTACATGCGATACTCGTTACAGGGAGGTACTTACTTGTTCGTATACAGCCGAGTAACAAAAGGAGGGAATGAGTTAGGTAACAAAATGGGATTAATATTTATTGTAGACCATGAACTTTACTAGCCGCTCGGCCATAGCACTTTTCTTTAGTTTGCCGTATATCATCACTTCCCAGAATTTGATCCTTATAAGTGACACTATCGGTTGGTGTAATAAACAGGGTGATTTTTTTAAATCAACGGGCTCGTTTCTTTGCTAGGAAAATTATTTTTTAAAATATCTATGTAATGATACAGTTTTGGTTTTCATCAAAATCGGCCCCGAGATCCTTGTGAGCATTTTACGATATTCCCGATAGCTCTGTATTTGGCCATCCACGCTTACTTGAAAACTGTGTATTTTGAATTCAGAATATCTGCCCTCGAATAGTGATTCGCGCAGGTTGACCTTAAGAACGTTTTATACGGTTTTGTAACAATTTTCAAATTGAAAAGCTATAGTGAGTAATGTAATGTGTTCTGTAGTTGTTGTGATTGACGGGTTTCTGTCAACTTGACATTGCATAAATAAAGCAGGCAAGTCGCAGGAATTATTTTGCTAAAATTTTCCTTCTTACTCTTTTAGTAACATACAGCACAATAAAACATACTACTTATGTTACTTTTTATGTAGATGTAGATTTTTCAGATACACTGCATTACAATCCATTAATTGCTTATCAGGTCTAAAGCAATACGTATATACCAACAGTTTCTTATGTTTTCTGCTCAAAATAAAATCATTTAAAATCTTAGTCCCAAGTTCCTTTGCCAATTATGCAGTTTTTATTTTTATACACAAAAATAGAAAAGTTTTTTTTTTATCTTGAACATTCGTCTCCTGTCTTTGCTATTCACGTTCTGAGAAAAGTCTAATGTTTATAAAATCCAGAGCAGTTCAGGCCTTTCCCTTGGTGCACGATAATCTTACCGAGTGATTTTGAACTTCAGAATGTTGTCAGAAAGTCTACATTAGAACGCTCGCTTCTCGCGCTGCGCCGGCACGCAATATCAGTGAACTTTCGAGGTTATTCTGGATTTTACGAAAAAGTAATTGATGTAGGACTTTTTCACCTGACATCGGAAAATAAACCATGTTTTCTTGTTATGGCAATAATTTCAGACATAAACTCAAGCCGTTTAGACATAAAACGAATTAATAATTTAAAAGGCATCATTTTCAAAAATAAAATCTATCGAATGAAATGTGTCCAATTAGGTAACCGACCTGAGAACGGATAGGTCTGAGAAAATACTTGTCCAAGTATTACATTGATGGAATAAGTAGTTGACTTAGAATATTAAAACAAAAACCGTTGAAAGACCAAGCCCTTAAATATGCAATCCCTGTGAGCGGCGCGGTGGAATTTAGGTCTGCTCTTATAGCCTCTTATGTAACCAATATGTAACTATTTATCATAGCTAATAACAAATTATATACTAGTAGTCCGGCCAGAAATGTGAACTCGCGCTCGCCCGATTTGGCTAATGTTTGAATTTAAAAATTATTTTTGCCTTATTTACTTGCCTGCCAAATTTCATGACATTCCGATCAACGATACCCGAGTTATTGTCGAACAAACATGCATTCATACATACACATATACAAACGCCGGATTATACAAGTAGACTCGGTTAACTTCGCTCGCTTCGCTCGCTCGTTAAATAAACTACCAGACATTGCATTTATCAAGGCTATAAACAGGATTTGCATAAACCTGGTCCTTCTAGATATGGCAAAGCTACAAAAGCTAAAAACAAAGGTTGACGTTGTAAAATATAACAAAAAATTGTAGATGAACTTTTCGGACATTTTACGAGTATCTCGTATAGAAGTTAGCTATTCGTTTTAATTCCACAGACTGGTTTAAAACTAAGGACGTTTGAAAAAGCCGGACATTTTGCGTAATAAAGCAGTGGAGGGTCTACACAAAGAACTATTCTCTTTAGAATGTAGCAATTTTGATTAGCAATGTAGTAGGAGCATATCCCCTGATTTTGCGTTTAAGATTTTCAAGTAAATTGGTGCTAAGTATAAAAAGCAACGCATTGATTGGTTCATTTGTCGCTTATGTATCGCTTCGTGTGAGTTTCATAATCCAGAAACTGATCCTATTGTCTACTCGTTCTTTGTCAATTGTATTTAATTACCTCTAATGCAAACAAGATAGCTGCCATTTATATGTAAAATACATTATACCCCTCTCATTAAAACAATCATATCCTTAGATCAAGTTTAAAACAAATACTAAGTTATAAAAGGAAAATAGTCGCGTACAATTTTTATTAAAATTATTGCACATTTTAATAATTTGGGGTTAGTTAACAAAAACATGTTTAATCCTACGAGTAAGTAAACCGTTTATTTGTTTTATAGATTAGGCTTTTCCATAGTTCTCACATACATTTAAAATAACATAAACTGAAATATAATAAATAAAATTTATTATTACAAATCAAAAGAAACACGACAGCCCAAAGGGGAGTGAAAGGAAGCATGTGTAATTAGAAGTAAGAAAACTGCTTTTTAATGTAGGCGGTGACCAAACCATTTTAACAGACAAGCATACAGACAGAAAAACAGCCGTTTACATGTGTGTTAGCCTTTCGCCTGGGGCTCGGCCTATGCTAAGTATAATTTTTACCCTGGCAACTTTTTTTTGTTCCACTAAAATATCCCTTCTCTGCATCCTTTTGTTAAAGCACAAGATTTCAAGATTCAAAATGTTTATTTGTAAAATAGATATATAAAGTATACGTTTTACATGTCAAATCTAATCTGTATAAAAATAATATTTTATAATGAAACAAATATGATACTTACGGGAAATATATATAAAAAAAACTATATTTAAGTTGGGCTACTAAAGTTATACACATGCATCAAATAAAGACTTATTGGAATAAGAATATTATTAAATATAATGCAATTAAAAAATAAGTTGATAAATAAACTGAATAGACCATAAATAAATATAATGCCTAACCAAATGTATACTTACTTAAGTAAAAAATTAAAATATTGTATATGATGAATAAATAAGCTAACAGATAAATAAACTATAAATAGATATAATGTCTAAATCCGCCCATTCGATTAATCTTGCTAAGAAGAAGGGCAAGAAACTTAGCAAGATCGTGTCTTTTTTTTATCAGTATTTTTTTTTTCAATATGGCTTAACTCTATTACAGTCTTTTTAACTACATAAAATTATACAAAACAATGTATTAAACTTTAAAAACTAAAGGATAAAAATATAAAGACAGAAGGAAATTGTGTCATGAGGGAAAAAAAATACATCTTAGTCTACCTGTCTAATGAGGTTAAAATACTAAGCAAAACATCATCTATTTGTCTCAAATATTTTATCTTTTTTTATAGCCAGATTATCAACTAATAAATGCTAATTTTAAGTTATAAAATGTTCATGTCGATATGTAAAAAGAAATGTCAGAAACTCGTCTTTTTCCCATTTAAACCTAAATTATTTGCAGTAAACCAATCAAGAATCATAGATAGAGTTACATTCGCATCATCAAGGATATCTCTATGTCTATTAACTTTAAAAATAAGTGACGTGTCGTTAGCGAAAAGCACTATCTCAGATAAGTCTTTAACTAAATAAGGAATGTCATTTATGTATATTAGGAACAATAAAGGCCCCAATATGGAGCCCTGTGGGACGCCCATTGTAACTAATGCTCCAGCTGTCTTTACCCTGTTAATATCTACCTTTTGAATTCGATCACTAAGGTATGACTTTAATAACGCCAAAGATTTGCCCCTAACTCCATAGTGAGCCAATTTGCATAAAAGGGTTTCATGATTAACGCAATCAAAAGCTTTAGAGAGGTCACAAAAAACACCGAATGCATCCTGCTTTTCTTCCCAAGCATCAAATATGTGCTTGACTAAAGCAACTCCTGCATCTGTAGTTGACCTCCCTCTAGTATTATTACTATTACTTTATTCTATACTTCAATGATGGGGCAATTAAACATACCTTAATAAAACCTTTTATAAAAAGGCTTTAAGATAACAAGAATTGCATAAAATGACTTCATATACGAATACATAGACTAAAACAGAAATTGCTAAGCCTCGGATAATCACAGAGGAGTTTAGGATAGGATCCTAAAACAATGAACGCTGCGTCAAAATCCTTTTAGCAGTTTTCTGTAGTTTAAAAAATCCAGATGGAAATTGAATTTTATATGAATTTTTTAAACTACAGAAAACTGCGAAATGAACACCGAATGCATCCTGCTTTTCTTCCCAAGCATCAAATATGTGCTTGACTAAAGCAACTCCTGCATCTGTAGTTGACCTCCCTCTAGTATTATTACTATTACTTTATTCTATACTTCAATGATGGGGCAATTAAACATACCTTAATAAAACCTTTTATAAAAAGGCTTTAAGATAACAAGAATTGCATAAAATGACTTCATATACGAATACATAGACTAAAACAGAAATTGCTAAGCCTCGGATAATCACAGAGGAGTTTAGGATAGGATCCTAAAACAATGAACGCTGCGTCAAAATCCTTTTAGCAGTTTTCTGTAGTTTAAAAAATCCAGATGGAAATTGAATTTTATATGAATTTAAGCAGATAATGTGGTATTTCTAAACATATAATAATGTAGATTTTGAAGGCTTTAGTTTTAGTTATTTTGCTGCTAAGACTAAATGTTTTGCAAGCTAACGTAGGTTTTATCAACATCATAAGAAAAAAAACGGCTAAGTGCGTGTCGGGTCTAGTGTAGGGTTCCATTAATTGCTCAGTAAATTTTATAACTTTTATAAGTCATGAAGTTTTTCTCCCAAAGAACGGACCGTACATTGTCGTGCTTAGAGAGGCCTAAAAGTTTAGCGCGGCCTGTACTCGTAAACTCGTAAAGCCTACTTAGCTGTGATAGTTTTCATTTTACCTTCATCATATATACTACTTCGGTGAATTTTGCCACATATTCATAAACAACCGTTTAGCCGGTAGCCCCCTACACTTACACACTTAACTCTAACAAAAATTAGCACTTTAAAGCTTAATATTTCGCCAACGGATCTCTAAATCAAAAAATGGTTTTTACACGGATAATGTTTTTGAACGACCTATCCAACAATATCCCACAATATGGGATAGACAAGAAAAAAAAATTCATCCCGAATTTACATGTACGGTATATTTATTTAAAAAAAATCAAGTTTTATTTTAACCGTTTTGTCGGCGTGATTAATATGTATACCCATACCAAATTACAGCTTTCTAGTACTAATAGTCTCTGAGCTAACGCCCGGACAGATGGACGGACAGACGGACATGACGAAACCCAAAAAAGACTTTGACGGCCCTAAAGTTAAAACTAAAGCTTTGAAATCAGCTTTAATATCAAATACTGTGATTATAGAACGTTCCTGTTTTCTAATTCTCTTATAAGAGAGATTATTCAGATTTAAAAATGTGTCCTGTGATTTAAGGACCCGTTTTCGCTGACATAGAGCACCTCATTTTGCGTCAGGTATAACTGAACTCTATGACGTTTCATTATTATTTAAAATAGCGCTCTCTGAGCCGTGGCTGATACGACAGCCAATATAACAATACGACAACAGAAACATCGCGCGCTCTAAAGAATCACGTTTCGATGCCGCCCTCCATAGTTATATGTATGGGGAAATCGTACGCAAAAGTTGGTTATATTTGATGGATTAATACACCAAGTAACCATCTTTGTTTGGCAAAAATCAATCAAACACATCATTCTGTACACTCTTAACTTACGGGTGACTGAATTTGAGATTCCAAAATGATCGGGGAAACCGTCAATGGGAAATACGCGAAGAGCAGTTTTACGTGATTTTTAGCAACTTTAGATTTTTTTGCTAGCTTGCTTTGAAGTCTATGCAAAAATCAAATCATTCAAGTTGCAATACAATTATTCGACAACTTGTGTGATTATTTATTTCTCACTAAACAAATATTTTCTGTCATGAATTTCAGGACTATTTTTTTTTTTAATTTAAAAATTATAAAATGGTTTTTTTTTTCTTCCGTACATTTTAAAAATTTTGAATCAAATGAGCGAGCAGAAGATGTAGCCCAATTTTTTTATTATTTTTTTATTTAGGCTTTTTATTGATTCTTACAAAATAATTTCACTATAACGTAATGAAATTCGAACGAAGTCGAAAAATGACACACCCATACTGCTTAATTAAAGTGTCTCAGTGTAATATTCAAGTTATATACAAAAGCTTCCTCACAAAATGAACAGACCCTTGAGAGATACTTTGTTTTTCATGTACACAGAGTGGAAGTATTTCCATTGTGTAATGTATCAATTTACTCTAAAACAATAGATTGCAGGCTCGGATCCATCCTACAGATTAACTCTAAGTCCCAATAAAATAATCAAACATTTTGAATAAGTTGTCCCAAAACTGACGAAGACGGAACACAGACAGGTATTTTATAATTTTTCGCCCACTTTCATATAGTGCTGTGGTCTCAAGACGACTTGAACTCATGATAGATCATGAGCTCATAACAGTTTGAGCCTGTAAGCCTTCAATAACACAGCTTTTGTCCGTAACGCAGTTTATTTTCATCCAGATCCCTGAGATCCTTTCTCGCACAATTTTGGCACGTATTTGAAATTTATTTATTAGTTTCAATACACACAAGTATATTTTCGAGACATGTTTCAGTTGGACAGACAGACTTCAGTAGTTTGCTTTGCAAACTACTTAATTACTTATTGCTTTGTAGGTAGTTGGAGATTCATTGTTGATAATGGGGTAAGAGGTTTTTCGCCAATGAGCTTGGACAAAAGAGAAAGACACCTGTGCGTGGTATATCGTTATCTAACGTAATTCTCGCTGTAATACGTGCAAAGAACATAAAGACAGTTTTATGCCTACCCTACTTAAAAATCCTATGCACGCCACTGTTACATACCATAATTATGTTCACAGAGTACATTTCATATGTCTTCTTTTTAAAACTATCCATGTCTATGTGTTTAAGAGACTAAGGAGTTTGGCGATCATAAGGTATTGGGCGGCAAATTTACGAATAAAAATTAAATTAATTACAATTTCATGTTTAGAATGTAGAAATGTTTGCTATATTTTTAACTGCAATAACAATAACAAAAATTTATAATTTTTATCAATTTTATAGGTATATTTAAAACCCTTGAATACTTAAAATTTAACCTGATTGAGCGTTTTTGTCGTTGTTTTTTTTCTTAGTTCTTAGCGTTGTCCATGAAGAAGTCTGCATGGCGGTAAATACTTTTGCCCACCTGGCTATAATATAAAAAAGTTGCAAAAACTGGGTTTTTGTGTTGCTTTATATTTTAATTGAAAGTATTTTGTGCAAATAAATTACAAAATGAGATCAAAAGCGGGCTCTGATATAGATTGTACTCCACTAATGCTTTACTGAAGAAATCAATAACAATAAACATGACTTATTGCCCAAATAGGAGCAAGTAAGTAACTTTTAACATTTCCTAGTCAATTTATTTTATTTTATTGATGTAACTCATTATCATGAAAAATATGAAAATGTCTCATTTTATTTTTTGAGAAACGCACTATTCTTTTTTCGACCATTAATTAGCAATCCTGGCCTCGGATATAAAAGTCCTCGCCCTACGGCGTCCAGGATTGCTTATTCCCTGGTCTTAGCAGTAATGTACTATTAATCTATAAGGTGTATTAAAACCACGATCTAGATTGCAATCTATATTTTTTTCTAATAGTGATAATAAAGAGGGGTTACAATTTGACTGGCCAAAGGTGATTGAAGATACTTTCTTTTGACGGCATTTCTTTTTTGTGCGAGATGATCTAAAGAGGATTCCAGAATACATACAGAACCAAAAGACAAGACGTACTGTCAAATACAGCATCACTTCGGCCAACACGAAAAGCCTCCGATATTAATTTCCCCAATGTCATTCGTGAAGTTTGCATATTTCGCGACTCGCTCAACAAATGAAGGCGACAACGGAGCGCGCCCTCAAGCGAAACCAATTTTACTCGACCTTCTTATTTTCTTTATTTTTCCTTCTTTCATGAAACTTGTTTTTGTTTTTTCGTCGCCGTGAATTTTTGTTGCATTTTAGCGTAAGGGTAAGGGCGTAAGGTTAGTTTTTTGAGATAAAAAGTACCTAGAATATTTACTAGATCAGTTGTAGCCATAGAGAAAAAATACTCTGTGTTTAATTGTGGGAGATAAGTTCTCTTATTTATTTATTTTGGTTGATACAACAGGAATTACCATAACCCAAATTCCTAATGTTTCAATAAACCCTTGAAAAATTAAATGTATTCATTCGATAAATAATAAGGGAATTTGGCCAAGTGCGAGACGGATTAGTACACCAAGGGTTCTGTGCCACCATACAATACGGGTACGAAACCCCAAAAACATTATGGTAAAAAGAACAATATAGATGCCATAGCAACATGAAGGCAAAAAAAAACAAGCCACTAAACGAATGCGCCTGACAAACATTTGCGCACCCTCAAAACATGAAACCCAAATTTTTATGCTTTGTTGTTTTACTTTAGAGTATCTACTACAATCTGACTAAATAAATTTGTACTTATTACTGTTTTTAAGATAGGGCTGAAACAAACAACGCAGAAAAATATAATTTTTCCAAGGTATTTTTATGGGAATGCCCCTTGGATTTTTGTTTTGTTTTTATCATTTACCCTGATAGAGGCAATAGTAACACGTATTCTGTAAGAAATTCAACTGGCTACTTATAACGGCTAAAGCTGCGTAGACCCCTGTAACAGACATTATTTACATTACTAGCTCCTGCCCGCGGCTTCAGCCGCGTGGCCTACATGAAACAAATGTTTTTTTTTCAGAAGCAAACATTATACGTCCTCTCACTACCTATCAATTAATATACCCACAAACTGACAATCTCCCAAAAAAAGCAATAAGGATGAAGTCCGTAAAACTAAACTTATATAACTCAAAGCGTGTTGTGAAAAGATCTAATTAAGACAGGTGCTAGAATCACCAGGCTGCTCCTAGTGTATTTAACTTTATTTAATACAGAAACAAACGCGTTTTTCTTACATATACTAACTTATAACTTGCGACTATTAGTCCATAGTAATATTACTTATACTATGTGTACCAATTTTCAAGTTAATCGACCCAAGGAATAAAAAGCCTTACAGAAAATGTAACCCCCCATTTTAACCTTTTAGGGGTAGAATTTCGAAAAACCCTTTCTTAGTGGATACCTACACTTCACAAAGTACACCCCCTTCAAATTTCATGTCTCTAAGACTAGCGGTTTAGGCTGTGCGTTGATATCTCAGTCCGTCAGTGAATTTTATATATATAGAAGCATTATTTTTATTTATGGTTAATTTAGTTTATTTATCAACTTATTTGTTCATTGCATTAGGTATGTATAGGTATATATAATATTTTTATTCCTATATTGCTATATTTTATGCAGGTGTATAATTTTATTCAATTTTAGTATTCCAACCTAAATATTTTTGTATGTATTTCCCATATATATTTTTTTTTTAAACCATATTCTATTGTTTTATAAAGATTAATTTCTGACCTGTTAAAAGTATACTTTATGTATCTATTTTACAAATAAACTTTTTGAATTTGAATTGACTGACAAATAAACGGAGGAGGCTTGGTAATTAGATCCCGTTTGGCACCCTTCGGGTACGGAACACTAAAAATCATTTGCGAGGTTATATAGCTCTTTTGGTGCGTGCATTGGTCGTGTCCAAGCCCCAAAACCAGAACTAGAGCCGCTATCCAAATAAAACGTAACCCTTGTTTCTCAGTTGTGTTCTCGTGTCAATGTCATCCAGGCACCAACATAGCCTTCTTACTATGTTTCCTTGAGATATTTGTCATGATCAGACCATGGCAGATGTTACCATGCCGAAATTTCGGGAAAATACAAACAAACCAATACGGTGAGCGCTTATTGTGACCGTATAGACTTCTGAGGTGTAAACCTAAAACCTAATTTAAAAATCGTACGGTTCAATTGTCTTTCCGCTCTATTCCGAGCTATGTTCCTTTATCGGTGCACTGCAGCCGCCCCCCCTGGCCAGGTTACTACCTGAAATATTAAATGCTGAAGTACGAGTACCTATTCAGTGCTTGCGAAAAGTTTGTCTCGGGGAAAATATATCGGACAGTGCAAATGGCGGAAAAATATAGAGCGCTGTTTATTTATATCGTAAACATTCTCTACTGACTATTAAATATAAAAAAAAGACTTTACTCCAGATCATTTCCTACGATAGCTGGTAGAAAATACAAAATAGAATTAAGTTCGCAAGATTTTATGATTTTCTCAATTAATTGTATGAAACCAATAAAGTGAAGTTTCACTCTATCTGTTTGCTGACGAAACAAAAATGTTGGAGGTATAGAATTATTTTTCTGTCAGAAAAACATTGTCTGTTTTTCTAGAGAAGAGCCGAGTTTTTACATGATGCGTGATGAGATGAGTTGTGATGGCGTCGTTTTGGAGGCTAACTTGCCATGACAAAATAATTATTTAAATCTATTTAGAAAAAAGGAACAAGCAAGTTAAATATAAGGCAGCAGGATACAAACAATTAACGCAAAGTGAAATTCAATATGCTAACGTCTCAAAAACAAAACGTCCTTCTCGAAAGTAAGCAATAAATAATGCTCATAAATTGCTTTCCAAGATCTGAAATTCTATAGAGTTACAAAAACATTAAAAATTAATGGACACACACACACTTCAACAACGAAAGGTCTAATGTTCTTGGAAAAGACACAACCGCACGTGTACCTATATTCGAATTGGCAACTAAGCTATCGAATTACATTTGCCATACAAATGTAAACCTTAACGACTTAAAAATATCGACGAACAATGATTATTTACAAATGATATTGTGCTGGAGTCTATCTTTATACTTTCAGGAAACGACCTGATTTGAGTAGCTGAGAGTTACTTTGTGGAGGATTGGTCTAGCAAAACAAAATCTAAGTCTTGAGCTTGACTGGATAGCGGAGTTTGGAGTGCGTGTGAAGCGCAGGCGCGGATAGGCTGTCTAACCGAGGGCCAATGACGTCAGGGGGTGCTTATGCGCCGATGGCGTTAGTGTGTGTGCACGGGTGCTATTAGTGAGATAGTGCAGTGAAAATTGGACGCTAAATATGTATAGCATAGATGTTAATTTAGAGTAAGATTTATTGTAAATTATTATCTACCTAAAAAGTTGGGGGTTTTTCCGAAAAGCGGGAAGACAAGACAGGCAGGCAGTTGGTCTTGGAGCGCCAAGAGACGACCTAGTCTCTTAGATAAATCTTAAATGTTGATAAAACCTTGAACTGAAATCTCAGTATAAATTACAAAGTGTCAGTATCAGTCAGTGAGCTGTACGTGGGAGCAACAGATAAAGCTAAGTGTTTAAAACCTTTGCGGATAAAGAGTTTATTGAGCGAGATCATGATTAAAGTTGATTGGATAAGATTTCCTTTGCCAAAGTTTATAATCACAATCGAGACAGTTACAGACAAAGTAAACGTTTATAAAAGTATGATCTCGCAATAGACACTTTCCGTGCCTATATGTTGTCTATGTATACTTTTAATTATACAAATTTCTTTGAAATCTGTGCCCCATTACGAGGAACTTTAAGCTGATAAAACTGGGCAACATTTGATTTGCCAAATGTTAATGTTTCGGTGTATGTTATAAATACTCCAAATGAGAAGGAGTGATTAAGCAAACGCTCAGGGAAAGGGAGGTCCCGGGTTCGAATCCCGGTGACGAGCGTTTTACACCTAGGTATACCTAGCTGTCCTCAGTGAAATTATACTCCGATGAGATAACGTTAATTTACATCTCCATGTGAGGGCTAAATCACCAACAGCTTAAAATTATATGAATGTGCCAATGTCAGTAACTTAGGAAGCTGTGTCTATAAATTGCCGTTCAATTTGGCAATATTTACTACTATCAATAAAGAAAGGCCCAGATTATATCACGGCTATATAATACATTTTATAAGAGAGTGGTGGGAGATATTGTGTTGTTAAGCGAAATTTCAATGATTACGCCTTTGTTAAAATAAACAAGTCAGACCCGTAAGAACAAGAGGTTTCTACAAGAGGGGTCAGGGTTCAGTTCAAACCTGAACCGTGCAATTAATCATAGAAAAGAATTGTATCTGTCATAATTTTTATGTACTAGATAAGTAATAGATAATAAGGCCAAAGGGGTTTCTTGTTCATTCATTGTTCTTCCTCTTTATAAAATTGATTTGGGCCATTGGAAACAATGAGAAAAAATGATAAAGTAAAGTAATAAATTAGAGTCACTAAACTATCCGTCTGTGTATGTCTTTTTCTCTTTCCTCCCTTTTATAGTTGTTCCTATCCCACATCTAATAAATACTAAACGTATTTAGCAATTATGATACATTGTTGATATGATTTGCTACGATCATAATTAGAAAAATAATTCAGTAATCAAGTCCTAGTCCAGACTTTCATGGTTAGATATATCATGGGTATGCATGTATATGTATGTATTGGCGCCGATGCATATATGTATATTTATATCTGTGTAGAGAGGGGTTAGCTGACTACGTCAGATAGCAGACTATCACAGAGTATTCATATCTACTTAAAAGAAAAAATCTTCGTTATTTAAACAGCAATTGCTCTTTCCTAAAAATATTTTATGCACATTCACAAGTTCGTTGTAATTTACACTCATTTTGCTACTATTTGTCGTCAAATAAAGCGTCTTTTCCAATCTCGCTACATCACAATGAAGGAATCTTACATTGTGCTACCTTTCTGACCTATTTCGTCTTTATCGTTACAATAAAATACTTTCCATCATGTACGAGTCCTGAAAAAACAGACGCGAGACGCACATAAAAACAACACTAAGGGTTTCAGAGTTTTGTAAGAAGAATAGAAATACCACTGTCGGTACATTATGTCTTTATTTTTAACAAAGCAACCACTTTACTATATATCTTCTTCTTTCTTCTATCTCTATAAATATAAAACGCAACTTCTGTCTGTTTGGTTATCTGTATGAATATCCGATTTATTAGGCACATACTTACCGTTGTTAGAAGCTAGAATATATCTTGAGAAAGGTTTTAGGCCGTGTATATTGCGCTATAATC
Organism: Ypsolopha scabrella; assembly: GCA_910592155.1. NCBI lineage: Eukaryota > Metazoa > Arthropoda > Insecta > Lepidoptera > Ypsolophidae > Ypsolopha > Ypsolopha scabrella. The sequence continues at coordinate 16,910,503 of OU342964.1, read as the reverse complement.
TGAGAATGCTGAGCAATGGTAAATTACCGCACGAATGTACTTTTACATTTTAAGTTAATGACTGAAGGGAGCCGAACAGGAACTATTTTGGTAGAACATGTCGGAAAAGTATTGCTAAGAGTAGAGATCATAAACAACGCGGTGAAGCCGCGGGCAAAGGGCTTGTTTAATTTAAAAAACGCGAATTATTACTATTAAATGCTGATTTTTCTTTGGTTTTACAATTGACGCTGGTTGTAAAGTTAAGTACAAAGCCGTTACGTCTTTGAGTCTAGAGCCAGCAATTTGAGGAAAGCTCAAACTTGCCTATTCTTCATGAAACGAGCAAAGTTTATCTTCGAACTTTAACGTTTACATGCGATACTCGTTACAGGGAGGTACTTACTTGTTCGTATACAGCCGAGTAACAAAAGGAGGGAATGAGTTAGGTAACAAAATGGGATTAATATTTATTGTAGACCATGAACTTTACTAGCCGCTCGGCCATAGCACTTTTCTTTAGTTTGCCGTATATCATCACTTCCCAGAATTTGATCCTTATAAGTGACACTATCAGTTGGTGTAATAAACAGGGTGATTTTTTTAAATCAACGGGCTCGTTTCTTTGCTAGGAAAATTATTTTTTCAAATATCTATTTAATGATACAGTTTTGGTTTTCATCAAAATCGGCCCCGAGATCCTTGTGAGCATTTTACGATATTCCCTATAGCTTTGAATTTGGCCATCTACGCTTACTTGAAAACTGTGTATTTTGAATTCAGAATATCTGCCCTCGAATAGTGATTCGCGCAGGTTGACCTTAAGAACGTTTTATACGGTTTTGTAATAATTTTCAAATTGAAAAGCTATAGTGCGTAATGTAATGTGTTTTGTAGTTGTTGTTATTGACGGGTTTCTGTCAACTTGACATTGCATAAATAAAGCAGGCAAGTCGCAGGAATTATTTTGCTAAAATTTTCCTTCTAGCTCTTTAAGTAACATACAGCACAATAATACATACTACTTATGTTACTTTTTATGTAGATGTAGATTTTTCAGATACACTGCATTACAATCCATTAATTGCTTATCAGGTCTAAAGAAATACGTATATACCTACAGTTTCTTATGTTTTCTGCTCAAAATAAAATCATTTAAAATCTAAGTCCCAAGTTCCTTTGCCAATTATGCAGTTTTTATTTTTATACACAAAAATAGAAAAGTTTTTTTTTATCTTGAACATTCGTCTCCTGTCTTTGCTATTCACGTTCTGAGAAAAGTCTAATATTTATAAAATCCAGAGCAGTTCAGGCCTTTCCCTTGGTGCACGATTATCTTACCGAGTGATTTTGAACTTCAGAATGTTGTCAGAAAGTCTACATTAGAACGCTCGCTTCTCGCGCTGCGCCGGCACGCAATATCAGTGAACTTTCGAGGTTATTCTGGATTTTACGAAAAAGTAATTGATGTAGGACTTTTTCACCTGACATCGGAAAATAAACCATGTTTTCTTGTTATGGCAATAATTTCAGACATAAACTCAAGCCGTTTAGACATAAAACGAATTAATAATTTAAAAAGGCATCATTTTCAAAAATAAAATCTATCGAATGAAATGTGTCCAGTTAGGTAACCGACCTGAGAACGGAAAGGTCTGAGAAAATACTTTACTTTACATTGATGGAATAAGTAGTTGACTTAGAATATTAAAACAAAAACAGTTGAAAGACCAAAGCAAGCCCTTAAATATGCAATCCCTGTGAGCGGCGCGGTGGAATTTAGGTCTGCTCTTATAGCCTCTTATGTAACCAATATGTAACTATTTATCATAGCTAATAACAAATTATATACTAGTAGTCCAGCCAGAAATGTGAACTCGCGCTCGCCCGATTTGGCTAATGTTTGAATTAAAAAATTATTTTTGCCTTCTTTACTTGCCTGCCAAATTTCATGACATTCCGATCAACGATACCCGAGTTATTGTCGAACAAACATGCATTCATACATACACATATACAAACGCCGGATTATACAAGTTGACTTGGTTAACTTCGCTCGCTTCGCTTGCTCGTTCAATAAACTACCAGACATTGCATTTATCAAGGCTATAAACAGGATTTGCATAAACCTGGTCCTTCTAGATATGGCAAAGCTACAAAAGCTAAAAACAAAGGTTGACGTTGTAAAATATAACAAAAAATTGTAGATGAACTTTTCGGACGTTTTACGAGTATCTCGTATAGAAGTTAGCTATGCGTTTTAATTCCACAGACTGGTTTAAAACTAAGGACGTTTGAAAAGCCGGACATTTTGCGTAATAAAGCAGTGGAGGGTCTACACAAAGAACTATTCTCTTTAGAATGTAGCAATTTTTATTAGCAATGTAGTAGGAGCATATCCCCTGATTTTGCGTTTAAGATTTTCAAGTAAATTGGTGCTAAGTTTAAAAAGCAACGCATTGATTGGTTCATTTGTCGCTTATGTATCGCTTCGTGTGAGTTTCATAATCCAGAAACTGATCCTATTGTCTACTCGTTCTTTGTCAATTGTATTTAATTACCTCTAATGCAAACAAGATAGCTGCCATTTAAATGTAAAAATACATTATACCCCTCTCATTAAAACAATCATATCCTTAGATCAAGTTTAAAACAAATACTAAGTTATAAAAGGAAAATAGTCGCGTACAATTTTTATTCAAATTATTGCATATTTTAATAATTTGGGGATAGTTAACAAAAACATGTTTAATCCTACGAGTAAGTAAACCGTTTATTTGTTTTATAGATTAGGCTTTTCCATAGTTCTCAAATACATTTAAAATAACATAAACTGAAATATAATAAATAAAATTTATTATTAAAAATCAAAAGAAACACGACAGCCCAAAGGGGAGTGAAAGAAAGCATGTGTAATTAGAAGTAAGAAAACTGCTTTTTAATGTAGGCGGTGACCAAACCATTTTAACAGACAAGCATACAGACAGAAAAACAGCCGTTTACATGTGTGTTAGCCTTTCGCCCGGGGCTCGGCCTATTTAAGTATAATTTTTACCCTGGCAACTTTTTTTTGTTCCACTAAAATATCCCTTCTCTGCATCCTTTTGTTAAAGCACAAGATTTCAAGATTCAAAATGTTTATTTGTAAAATAGATACATAAAGTATACGTTTTACATGTCAAATCTAATCTGTATACAAATAATATTTTATAATGAAACAAATATGATACTTACGGGAAATATATATAAAAAAAACTATATTTAAGTTGGGCTACTAAAGTTATACACATGCATAAAATAAAGACTTATTGGAATAAGAATATTATTAAACATAATGCAATTAAAAAATAAGTTGATAAATAAACTGAATAGACCATAAATAAATATAATGCCTAACCAAATATATACTAACATTAGTAAAAAATTAAAATATTATGTATACCTACATAATAAAATGAATAAATAAGTTAACAGATAAATAAACTATAAATAGATATAATGTCTAAATCCGCCCATTCGATTAATCTTGCTAAGAAGAAGGGCAAGAAACTTAGCAAGATCGTGTCTTTTTTTTTATCAGTATTTTTTTTTTCAATATGGCTTAACTCTATTACAGTCTTTTTAACTACATAAAATTATACAAAACAATGTATTAAACTTTAATAACTAAAGGATAAAAATATAAAGACAGAAGGAAATTGTGTCATGAGGGAAAAAAATACATCTTAGTCTACCTGTCTAATGAGGTTAAAATACTAAGCAAAACATCATCTATTTGTCTCAAATAGTTTATCTTTTTTTATATCCAGATTATCAACTAATAAATGCTAAGTTTAAGTTATAAAATGTTCATGTCGATATGTAAAAAGATATGTCAGAAACTCGTCTTTTTCCCATTTAAACCTAAATTATTTGCAGTAAACCAATCAAGAATCATAGATAGAGTTACATTCGCATCAACAAGGATATCTCTATGTCTATTAACTTTAAAAATAAGTGACGTGTCGTTAGCGAATAGCACTATCTCAGATAAGTCTTTAACTAAATAAGGAATGTCATTTATGTATATTAGGAACAATAAAGGCCCCAATATGGAGCCCTGTGGGACGCCCATTGTAACTAATGCTCCAGCTGACTTTACTCTGTTAATATCTTCCTTTTGAATTCGATCACTTTGACTTTAATAACACCAAAAATTTGCCCCTAACTCCATAGTGAGCCAATTTGCATAAAAGGGTTTCATGATTAACGCAATCAAAAGCTTTAGAGAGGTCACAAAAAACACCGAATGCATCCTGCTTTTCTTCCCAAGCATCAAATATGTGCTTGACTAAAGCAACTCCTGAATCTGTAGTTGACCTCCCTCTAGTATTATTACTATTTCTTTATTCTATACTTCAATGATGGGGCAATTATACATACCTTAATAAAACCTTTTATAAAAAGACTTTAAGATAACAAGAATTGCATAAAATGACTTCATATACGAATACATAGACTAAAACAGAAATTGCTAAGCCTCTGTTAATCACAGAGGAGTTTAGGATAGGATCCTAAAACAATGAACGCTGCGTCAAAATCCTTTTAGCAGTTTTCTGTAGTTTAAAAAATCCAGATGGAAATTGAATTTTATATGAATTTAAGCAGATAATGTGGTATTTCTAAACATATAATAATGTAGATTTTGAAGACTTTAGTTTTAGTTATTGTGCTGCTAAGACTAAATGTTTTGCAAGCTAACGTGGGTTTTATCAAAATCATAAGAAAAAAACGGCTAAGTGCGTGTCGGGTCTAGTGTAGGGTTCCATTAATTGCTCAGTAAATTTTATAACTTTTATAAGTCATGAAGTTTCTCTCCCAAAGAACGGCCCGTACATTGTCGTGCTTAGAGAGGCCTAAAAGTTTAGCGCGACCTGTACTCGTAAACTCGTAAAGCCTACTTAGCTGTGATAGTTTTCATTTTAACTTCATCATATATACTACTTCGGTGAATTTTGCCACATATTCATAAACAACCGTTTAGCCGGTAGCCCCCTACACTTACACACTTAACTCTAACAAAAATTAGCACTTTAAAGCTTAATATTTCGCCAACGGATCTCTAAATCAAAAAATGGTTTTTACACCGATAATGTTTTTGAACGACCTATCCAACAATACCCCACAATATGGGATAGACAAGAAAAAAAAATCATCCCGAATTTACGTGTACGGTATATTTATTAAAAATTTTTCGAGTTTTATTTTAACTGTTTTGTTGGCGTGATTAATATGTATACCCATACCAAATTACAGCTTTCTAGTACTAATAGTCTCTGAGCTAACGCCCGGGCAGATGGACGGACAGATGGACATGACGAAACCCAAAAAAGACTTTGACGGCCCTAAAGTTAAAACTAAAGCTTTGAAATCAGATTTAATATCAAATACTGTGATTATAGAACGTTCCTGTTTTCTAATTCTCTTATGAGAGAGATTTTTCAGATTTAAAAATGTGTCCTGTGATTTAAGGACCCGTTTTCGCTGACATAGAGCACCTCATTTTGCGTCAGGTAGAACTGAACTCTATGACGTTTCATTATTATTTAAAATAGCGCGCTCTGAGCCGTGGCTGATACGACAGCCAATATAACAATACGACAACAGAAACATCGCGCGCTCTAAAGAATCACGTTTCGATGCCGCCCTCCATAGTTATACGTATGGGGAAATCGTACGCAAAAGTTGGTTATATTTGATGGATTAATACACCAAGTAACCATCTTTGTTTGGCAAAAATCAATCAAACATATCATTCTGTACACTCTTAACTTACGGGTGACTGAATTTGAGATTCCAAAATGATCGGGGAAACCGTCAATGGGAAATACGCGAAGAGCAGTTTTACGTGATTTATAGCAACTTTAGATTTTTTTTCTAGCTTGATATGAATTCTATGCAAAAATCAAATCATTCATGTTGCAATACAATTATTCGACAACTTGTGTGATTATTTATTTCTCACTAAACAAATATTTTCTGTCATGAATCAGAAATAATTTAGGTGGTACAGACCCTTAAGGGGCCATTTCCTAAAACATCTTATACTAGAATGGTAACTCCTTAATAGGGTGTGTCATTTTTCGACTTTTTTCGAATTTCATAATGTAATAGTGAAATTATTTTGCAAGAATGTATAAAACGCCCAAATAAAATTTAAAAAAAAAATATTGGACGACATCTTCTGCTCGCTCATTTGAACCAAAGCTGTACAAAATGTATCGGAGAAGCAAATATTTTTTTCGTCCGTAATATTTTTTGTATTTTTTTCTTAGTCAGTTTTCATGACCTATTTTTGATGAATTACAGACATAAGGACAAACCCAAAAAAAAATTAAAAATTATAAAATCGATTTTTTTTTCTTCCGTACATTTTAAAAATTTTGAATCAAATGAGCGAGCAGAAGATGTAGCCCAATTTTTTTATTATTTTTTTATTTAGGCTTTTTATTGATTCTTACAAAATAATTTCACTATAACGTAATGAAATTCGAACGAAGTCGAAAAATGACACACCCATAGTGCTTAATTAAAGTGTCTCAGTGTAATATTCAAGTTATATACAAAAGCTTCCTCACAAAATGAATAGACCCTTGAGAGATACTATGTTTTTCATGTACACAGAGTGGAAGTATTTCCATTGTGTAATGTATCAATTTACTCTAAAACAATAGATTGCAGGCTCGGATCCATCCTACAGATTAACTCTAAGTCCCAATAAAATAATCAAACATTTTGAATAAGTTGTCCCAAAACTGACGAAGACGGAACACAGAACACAGACAGGTATTTTATAATTTTTCGCCCACTTTCATATAGTGCTGTGGTCTCAAGACGACTTGAACTCATGATAGATCATGAGCTCATAACAGTTTGAGCCTGTAAGCCTTCAATAACACAGCTTTTGTCCGTAACGCAGTTTATTTTCATCCAGATCCCTGAGATCCTTTCTCGCACAATTTTGGCACGTATTTGAAATTTATTTATTAGTTTCAATACACACAAGTATATTTTCGAGACATGCTTCAGTTGGACAGACAGACTTCAGTAGTTTGCTTTGCAGGTTGCCCTTTCCTTATAGTAAACTTTTGGTGTTCCCCATTTTTAGGGTACCGTACTCTGACAAGGAACCCTTAGAGTTTCGCCATGCCCGTCCGTCTATCCGCGGCTTAGCTCAGAGATGTAATTTGGTATGGGTATACATATTAATTACGCCGACAAAACAGTAAAAAAAAATTGAAAAAGATTTTTTTAAAGTGTATCTCCCTTCTCCTTCACGCCGTAACTACTGAAAGGATTGAGTTGAAATTTTGCATTAATATTGCCGTACTTATAATATACTACATTTAATCCTATAAGTTCCTTCAAGGCTATGTGCATCATAGTTTCTGCAGACAAGTGATTGATCATGTATTTTTATTTTTTCTCACACCATAAGTAACTACTTACTAAAAACCTAGTTAATAAATGAGAAATAGTCAATGAAAAGAAAAAGGTACTTACATAATGTACATGCTTTATTGATTTATAGAATAATATTAAATGGAATAAAAGCCACGCAAGTACTTAAAAATATTTGAAAACGGGGTAGGCTGGCAAGTGTTTTTGTGAAAAATCAAGATGCTGTCTATGTTTCATCAAGAGCCGACAATCGCAAGTATAAGTTACGATATGCCAGAGTCACGGAGTAACATACCAAAAAAAAAACAGTCGAATTAAGAACCTCTTTTTCTTTTGAAGTCGGTCAAAAAACAGTCTTCACTTTGCAATTATTTTCGATGCAGCCAAATTTCGGGCTCTCTTATCGTCTTTGAAAAGGCCTCATTTATAACACGTTTTTTTTTCAGAACCCTTTCTGTTGTAGTATGTAAGCTCTACTGTTTTAAAATCATTTTTTTACTGTGGAAGTGGTTTAGTATAATGGGTAGAACTTGGGTATAATGGGTAGGGCTATAAATAAATAAATAACAAACACGAATATATATATAGATGCGTACATACGACGATCTCGGTAGGATTTGGTCAAAGAGTGCACGAGTTTAACGAGATCGTCGTACGTACGCGTTTATGTGTGCGTGCATCCGGAATCATTGTTTGTATGGAACAGGGCTTCTGTATGTATTTATTTTGTGATTATAAGTACGGTTCTGCGAGTCTATAATGCCCTTCCACTTTCAATTAGATAAACAGAGAATACACAATTGTATAAAGCAATGCTAAAACAATGTCTTGTTAGCAAAGCATATCATACGGTTAATTAACTGTTTATTAATAAAAATAAATAATAGAATAAATAATTAGATCGTTGATTCTGGAATATTTTTTTATTGTTGCATTTAACATTGTTATATAGTTATTTTAGACCCAAATTAATTCAATTTATATTTTAAATAGACATAATATTTGTATGCCCTCATGGACATTAGGCGGAGAGGACTAAAGATACTATTTATACATCTTCATTGTACAACATACCTCTGTTAACGAATAAATAATTTGAATTATTATTAAATTGTAATTAAAACTTCTGAGCACGTCCATATTACATTAGGATGTATATGTGACGTTCAGAAAATCTTTATAAATATTTCAAATTTCCGCGTTATTAGTGCATAATATTTCAATGTTTCTGAAGTAGTTTTTACTATTTTTACTGCTGGTTATGGTTATACTATACGCTGGAAGTTCGAAGAAACCTTACACTGGCCAAATATTTCTTCAAACTCATAACGTAAGGGGTAAAGTGGTTAACAAGGATGTACTAGCTTCATTATCTCTGGCAGTACCAAACCCCAGACTGGGGCAAGGAAGTAGGCAAAAAAAGTTGACTGTGCCGACCGCTTGACCCACCGTATGGTATGGACCGTACACGGATTTTAAATGATGTTGCACTTCTGACTGACATAATGAATTGTTCTATGACAGAATTAAAAAAAATAGTCCTGAATATATTGACTGTGAAGACATTTATTAAGATCAATTGATTATTTAAAATGTATAGTAGATATAAAACATGCATTTCTCATTATGTATTATTTTTCATTGGCCACGAGACTCAACGTACTTAAATTAAGGGTGAGTATAAATTCCTTAGATACAAACACAGTCACTTTTCCCAGATTTAAAGACGTCCAGCTTGACATTGCGATTGACAAATTGGTAACCCCAATTTGTCAGCCATACAGAAGAGTACCCATACCACACGAAGATAAAATTAATGAAAAAATCGACAAATTAGTAAAAAAAGACATAATTGAACCCGTCGATAAAGCTTCAAGTTGGGTCTCTCCACTCGTACCAATTTTGAAAAGTGATGGTGATGTAAGACTTTGCGTCGACATGAGATGTGCCAACAAAGCCATCATGCGGGAGAATCATCCTTTACCTACTATGACACAACTCTTACCAAAACTAAGCAAAGCTCGCGTCTTTTCTAAGCTAGATATTAAAGACGCTTTCCACCAAGTGGAAATTAAAGAAGACTGTCGAGACATAGCAACCTTTATTACCAGCAAAGGGTTGATTCGCTATAAAAGGTTAATGTTTGGGATATCGTGTGCAGCCGAGCATTACCAAAAAATTTTAGAAAGGTTGCTTCTCCCTTGCGAAGGTGTTATAAATTTCATCGACAATATCGTCGTGTTTGGAAGCAATGAGGAAGAACATAACAAAGTTATGCAAATTTTAAAACAAAATAATGTACTTCTCAATGAAAAAAAATGTATAATTAGTCAGCCTAAAATTGAATTTCTTGGCCATGAATTATCTTCAGAAGGCATTAAACCTCTAGACAAATATATCAAAACTATAGCATCTTTTAGAGAGCCAAAATCTGTTGAAGAGGTTACAAGCTTTCTGGGACTTGTTAATTACATAAGAAAATGGATTCCAAATTTGGCCACAATTACAGAACCGATTCGTGAAATTTTAAGGCACAAGCTTTCCAAACACGCTGATGTTGCTGAATTCTGGATAGAAAAACAAGCACTTGCGTTTGCTGAATTAAAGCAAAGTTTAAGTAATCTCCGCACCCTGGGGTTTTACGATCCTCATGACAAAACGCAAGTGATTGCAGACGCCAACCCCGTGAGGCTAGGGGCAATTCTCATTCAATACGACACACATGGTCCTCGCGTTATCGCTTATGGTCACAAAAGTCTAACTGATGTCGAAAAGCGGTACTGTCAGACGGTAAAGGAGGCTTTGGCATTGGTTTGGGCTATAGAACATTTCAGCATGTACCTTTATGGGTTGAAATAATTCGAATTAGTCACCGACCACAAACCTCTGGAGGTAATATTTGGGCCGCGATCTACCCTAAACCCTGCGCGGGAATAGAACGCTGGGTATTACGGTTGCAATCCTACAATATAAAGTAGTATATTGTTCTGGGAATAACAACATAGCTGACTCACTTTCTAGGTTGTGTCCCGTACAAAATTCACGGCCTTACGATGATGGTCATCATGTTAACCAAATCGTGCGATTTGCGAGACCTTTAGCAGTGTCCATAGAGAACATAATTAGTGAATCCATAAAAGATGACGAAATTCAATTGGTTAAGGTCGGTCTTTCGGATAAGCGCTGGGATTCAAAAGTAAATAGTTATAAACTCTTTGAGAATGAACTCTGCGTTCATGATGAAATTTTGTTGCGCGGAAATAAAATCGTAATTCCCGTCGAGCTTCGTAAACAAGTGCTAGCATCGGCTCATGAGGGTCATCCAGGGATTGTCGCCATGAAAGGCAGACTTAAGACTAAGGTGTGGTGGCCAAAAATTGATAAAGATGCAGAAAGTATGGTAAAAAGTTGCCAGAGCTGCACCTAAGTCTCAGGACCCAATCCTCCAGTGCCGATAAAGAGACGTGAATTGCCATTCCAACCTTGGATCGATATAGCCGTGGATTTTTTAGGTCCACTTCCAAGTGGGCATCACTTGTTTGTTGTGGTAGATTACTTCTGCCGTTACAAAGAAATCAAAGTCATGAAGTCGATAACGTCTCAAGAATCAATCGGGGTATTGAAAGAAATTTTTGCAAGGCTAGGTATACCGGTTAGTTTGACATCAGATAATGGACGGCAGTTTTCTAGCGAGGAATTCAAATCTTTCTGCTCAGAGTTTGGCATTAAGCTTAATCATTCTATACCGTATTGGCCGCAGCAAAACGGTAAAGTTGAAAGGCAAAACCGTGACATAATCAAGCGTCTAAAGATAAGCCAGTGCCAAAAATCTGACTGGAAGGATGACCTCTTACGCTATCTTATGATGTACAACAGTACACCGCATAGCACGATGGGGAAGACACCCTCAGAGTTATTTTTTAACAGACAGTTTAGAGATAAAATTCCTTCTGTTGTAGATGTTGAGAACAGGTAAATAAATTTAGAAGTATACGACACAGACAAAATGATGAAAGAAAAGGGGAAGACCAGAGAGGATAGGAAAAGAAAAGCAAAGAATAATGACATAAGTATAGGGGAAAAAGTATATGTAAAAAATTTAATCAAAGAAAACAAATTGACACCAAATTTCAATCCTACGCCACACACCGTGATAGGCGCCAATGGAGGAGATATAAATGTCAGAAACGATGAGACTGGACAAGAATTGCGAAGAAACATAATACATCTAAAAAAGGTAGAAGGGAAATGGAAGATACATATTGAGAAAGAAAATGAAAATGACAGTAAAGATAATGGAACTGATGAAAATAATAATAGTTCAGAAATGGAAACAGATGAAGATGAATAAAATTATATCAGAATTTATTTCGTTACTTTTGTTTGTTCAGGGAGAACGTTAATTTATTTTGAATTTTCAAATAATGTTGATTAGATTAAGTAGGTACTTACTTGCATCTAATTGTGTTGTATTCCAATTTATTTGTACGCTGATTTGTAAGACTTATAATTATAAGTACATATCATAATCTAAAGTTACACGTTTGTAAGTTGTAAAATCATTCATTTCAAAATTTATTGAAAAGGAGAGATGTGATTACGTGATTAGTAATAATAAATATGGTGGTTGCGAACCGCCCGCGCGGCCCACACTTCCACCGGAGACCTCGTGGCGAGCGGGCGTGTCGCAGTGCACGGAACGTTACACTTTGTGTTTCTATTTAATTCACTTATAAATACTTGCCTACGGTGAGACAGAACAGGTAAAATCGCCAAAATTTGTAAGTAACAAATGGGAAAAGTATCGTGCAACGTGGATCTAAATGTACGTGGACGAGGGTGCTTGTAAAACGCGGTGGCCTGTCAACATGTGACGTTTCTTATGGAGGCAGCATTAGTTCTGCTTTTTGACACGTTCATTTGTATCATTATCGGACTGTAACAAAAAGGAACAAAATGCTCACCCCATACCCTAATACTTTCAATATCGTTGGATGGAGTCTTACGGAAATTTGACTAAATATAACGTAAGCAAACTGAAATCAAGTTCTGGCGTTTGAATTTGACTCAATTTGGCGAATATCAGAAAGAGTATCAGTAAAAAAACTTTTATCTTGCGCATTCCTTCGACCACTGGAACAAGAAAAATTGCAGAGACGTAATTTTTGCTCGTGGTGCTGCCAGCAAAATAAATCAAAATGTGTATGATTTTCTTATAAAAATCTTTTACAAGGAAAAAAAAGTATTTTGTATAAAATTTTATAACCAACTTTATAACTGTACGGATGCCAGCATGACAAGGTACTTATGGGCAGTCCTTAAGTGGTGTCAAAGCTGTTAAAATTGTTTGCAATTATGGAGGCTGAACTACAAGCTGCTGTACATAATAAAATAAAAGACAATGCAATTTGTGTAGCAACTTATTGTACTAATGTATCGACTCGATTTTTTTACGTAAAGGAGTAATTTTTAAATATTTTAGTGCAACGAAACCAAATGGACAAAAATGTATGTACTTATTATAATTATGCAATTTTGGTGATATATTAGCAATGAAAATCACAATACGTTTACAAATTAATGAAGGTATATCTAGTTATATGTGGACATTGGACAAAAACTATCGTCAGACTTAAATTGTTATGATATCTATGGATTTAAAAGAAAAAGAGTTCATGCTCTGTATCTATAGCCAACAAACATATCGTTATCTAGAATGGTTAGAAACTAGAATCCAAGCATTTTTGTTCTGTAAACTATTAAGAGTATGACTATACGACGTCATTACAGAGTTCACTAAACCGACTACACACATTATGTTTTTTGTTCAAATTTTCTTTCTGTTATATTTAAAACGTTTTTGAAATAGAGTAATGCATTTTATTTCAATTATTTGAATAGATCTTTTTCTTTCTGGCATGTTCGGGCTAGGTCGATGCCTGTACATTTGGATAACTGTCCAGGAAATTCGTATGAAAATCCATTACATACAATATGTTCACAGAGTATGTACTTTTCATATATTTTATTTTGAAAACTATCCGTGTCTATGTTTTTAAGACATTTGGAAGTTTGGCGATCGTAGGGTTTTAAGCAGCCAATTTACAAAGAAAAATAAAATGTATTACAATTTTATGTCTAGAATGTAGAAATGTTTACATATTTTATAACTACAATAACAATCACAGAAATATATAATTTTTATTGATTTTATAGGTATATTTATAACCATGGAATACTGAAAATTTAACCTCAATGAGCGTTTTTCTCGTTGTTTTTTTTTATTAGTTCTTAGCGTTCCTCTAGATGGCGTTGTTCATGAAGAAGGCTGCATGGCGATAAATACCTTTGCCCAGCTGGCAATAATAATAAAAAGTTGCGTAAAAGCGGGAATTTATGCTGCTTTATATTTTAGTTGAAAGTGTTTTGTGCAAATAAATTACAAAATGAGTTCAGAAGCGGGATCTGATATATATTGTACTCCACTAATGCTTTGCTGGAGAAATTAATAACAAAAAACATGTCTAATGGCCCAAAAATGAGCAAGTAAGAAACTTTTAATATTTCCTAGTTAGTTTATTTTATTTGATGTTACTCATTATCACGAAAGTCATGAAAATGTCGAATTTTATTTTTGACAGAAACACAATACTTGCTTCGACCATTAATTAGCAATCCTGGCCTCGTATATAAGAGTCCTTGCCCTCTCGTCCAGGGTTGCTTACTTCCTGGTCTTAGAAGTAATGAACTACTATAGCAACTTGCGGAAATAGCTTATTAATAATAAAGTTTTCAAAAAAAAAAAAAACGTATTTTAATGTACTTATTACATTTTGCATTGCATACAAACTTAAAAGCGTATTTACAGTTGTAATGTAATGCAGCTAAAATGTAACGCATAAAATTTAATAATTATCATGTGATCACCCAACCATTAACAAGCAGTTTGCGCGAATTGCTATAAAACGCATTTATTGCAAACTTTTAATTCAAAAGTAAGAAAAACAATATTATGATGTGCATTTTGCACCGAGATCCCCCGTTACCACCTTTACGCACGATGTGTACACAAAGTGTGTTGTGAGTTTTAGTTGTCATTTTGTTACGTAAACAAACAAATAATTTAACCTAAACGTTACGCGAGTGCTTTATTGTTGAAGTAATTGTAGATATTTTACCAAGAAGTACTTACTGTTGTCATTTGTTAAATAAGATGGACTCAGCCACTTAGAGCATTAAAGAAGAATGATGCCTTAATTATTGGTTATAATGACTTCCATTTTCTTGATTTATGACCGAGTCAGACTATAAATACTCTACTTCTATATACTTTTGGCATAGAAGACGTGTAAAAGTAGCTTTTGCCTCCGGTTTTACTTGTGTGAACAGTTTCTTTGTAAGAACGAAAACTTTGTGTAGGTAAAAACCTGTTTAACCTATCCTTAGAATTAAACAATAGGCCAATTGCAAGTTGGGCCACGCGCAGTGTAGGGTTCCGTAGTTGCCCTGTACATTTAATAAGTTGGTCTACTAATACAGATCGCGCCAAACTTCTAGTCCCATACATTTAAAAGAACGGCCCCTACATTGTCATGTTTAGTGGGGATTCAAAGTTTGGCGCGACCTGCACTAGGAAACCTGTAAAGCCTACTCAGCTGTGATAGTTTTCCTTGTAAATTCATTATACCTATATATACTACTTCTGTGAATTTTCCACATTTCTATAAGCAACCGTTTAGCCGTCAGGAGGGGGGGCACACTCCACTCGCAAAAAAAAATTAGCACTTTAAAGCTTAATTTTTCGCCAACGGATCCCTAAATCGAAAAATGGTTTTCATACACCCACAATGTTTTTGAACGACCTATGTAACGATACCCAACAATATGGGATGGGTAAGAAAAAAAAATCATCCGCCATTTACGTCTGGGAGGAGGTACACCTAAAATTTTTTTTTTCATGATTTTGTTTTACAGTTTTGTCGACGTGGTTAATATGTATCTTCATGCCGAATTACAGCTTGCTGGTACCTATAGTCTCTGAGCTAAGCCGCGGACGTACGGACAGACGGACATGGCGAAACTATAAGGGTTCCTTGTTGGACTAAGGAACCCTAAAAATGATGTTTATAAAAAGGTTTATCAGCTTCGGCTTCTAGGTTAAATCATTGTCATCACATATTTTAAAAAGAAACTTTCTCTAATCTTGAGCAGGATTGCCAGTTTTCGGCTTGGCCCTAATTTTATTAACGTATTTTGTATTCTGGCTCTTATATTGATATAAACATAGACTACATATGTTTAGTCTATGATATAACGGAGGCGAATGATATGATTGCCGTGTGCTTGTTTCATTATTTTGATTTATTTACTTTTTTATTCTACTCTAATTATAAGTTAAGATATATAGTTTTTGAATGGATGCATACAACTAGATACTTAGATAATTTGGATAATTTTGACTTATCGGTAACGTAAGAGATTTTTATTCTTGTTATGCTAGGGTTAAACCTGCGTTGATATCGCTAGAATGTACTACTTATGCGTCTCAATTAAAAATAAGACTGTCAGTAAATTAAATGCGGGTGCGATCACATTTTGAGATGCATACCTACTAGATTTTAATTCGCTGTCGTTGGCTATGACGCAGATGTAGCCCTAGCCTTGGTGTTTCTGTGCACCTGTGGACTGTGCCTGTGCATGAAAAGTCTGCCGACATTTTACGGCTCATTATTGTGAAAACCTTTCTCTAAATACTGCAACGCCATCTCGCAGATATCATGTGAGCTAAGAAAACCTCGGAAACGCGAGTCAGCGCTACGAAAGTGTGCTACAGCTACGAGTGCCTGCGTCTCCGGCAGATTTGCGTTAAACGCTACGCCGCATCGAAATACTGTGAACTTCCAACAGATGGCGCTGGTTACTAGAAAACTAAAATGGCTTTGGCTCCTAGGGGTGAACACAAAAATTTGAAATTTAATTTTTCCGTTCCCTCGAGGAATTTTATATTGATTCTGTTTACTTAATTATAATTAAAATCACAAGGGTCACAAATTTGTCTTCTTAGTCCTAATGTTTTGTTAAAATTAAACCAACAATACAGAAAATAAAATGGAGAAAATCAAATTTTTTTTTATTATAACGTATCCATACGGATTCTATTGGTCCGGTTTTTTTTAATGTGTTATGCAAAATAATTAATTTATCCAGACGTTACTGTTTAAAAATAATAGGTACTAATACAATAACAAACTAACAGTCATACATGCAGAAACGCATGTTTCAGTGAGCGCCTTAGGTCTAAAATACTACAACTTTAGGAGCAGTTTTTTTTGTGGAAACGTACTTATAGAGTTTAAAAGCTATGCATGTGTATTGTCTTAATCTTAGTAATGAAACGAAATCATTGTTTACTTGTCAACATTTTCTTTCGGGTACAATATACATAAGTGACGAAAACTCAATTTTCATTATGCTTACCACCACAAAACACTGTAGGTATCTGAAGTTATAATGTTTTTTCATGAAGCAGGACTTTTGATAGATACAATTCAAGATTAAACACCGGACAAGTGCAGGTCGGACTCGCCCACCGAGAGTTCCGTTAAAAACTATATTTTTTATGATTTAATATATAAGACCGTATTATTTGCCAGGTTTCATAGTTCTAGGTCAACGAAAAATAACCTATAAATTTTGATTCCCCTGAGAGTGTCGAAATATACGGTTTTTTGCGGTATAAACGGCCGTAACTTTTTTTAGGTTTTAATCAAACTTACAAGTTTGATTTTTTCACAGCTTCAAGGGACTGTACACCTGAGTACATGGTTTTAATTTCAACTGGATACCTCCACGTGCTTCCGCGATAAAAAGTTTTGACAGACTGACGGACAACAAAGTGATCTTATAAGGGCTCCGTTTTTTCCTCTTGATGTACGGAACCCAAAAAATACTGTTTTGTTACTATGAAAAAATATAATCAAAGCTATGACAAAATAAATTTGTATTTGTACATTACCTTTTGTTGACAGAATTTATATTGTACGTGCTACCAACAAGTTTTAAAACCATTGCATTGATTTAGTAGCTAGTAGTATAGAACAGATTGTCGTACCGTGTTGTGGCAACGACAATACAACAAATAATGTAGATAATATACCGGGAGTATACGTGCCGACATTTGCTATGTTGTGACGTGTCATTTAAACGTTACAAAAGCACGTGAGAAGAGCCAGTCAAGTGGAAATGGTATTCATGCGATGCAGGTTCCGTATCTAAACAAAGACCTTTTGGGTCTTTAAAGTGACACTTGAGTTGTTTTATCTCGGACCGCTTTTTGTCCCGTTGTGTTATGGTTTGTTGAAGTGAGTTGATCATTTGCTTTCATGACATTATTGTTTTTCAGTTCTCGTTCAGTTTATTTTAAACAATATAAGGTGACATTTATTTATACAGCCAAATTGATACTGAAGACTTGGTAAGTGCTCAGTTTCAAGGTTCGATGATCCTTTTTGTGAAATTCGTAAATTATTCTTCTCGTGTTCCCTACAAACGCATGCCCAGTTAATCAGTTACTATGAGACGTCAATATTTTATTTTGCGAAACTAGCAAAAAGTGTTGTTGATCCGTGATACTGATCACTTCCCAAGCCTCCAGTTTGAATTTTGCTGTATAAATAAATTTCACTTTATATAAGGTACTCGAATTATTACTGGGGAACTAAGAAATTCACGGGATTTACATAGCTAGGCATATACTGGAGAGAACAGATAATGTTAAGGACCGCTATCCAATTATGTACTGTTTGTTAACACTAAAAACTATTTTTCTTGCTTATACAGGCTGTAAATGCATAGTCAAGAATCCCTTTAGGGTATGAAAGTATACACGATTCTGATGTCATTACGAGAAAAAAAATATACCTTGAATTTTCACCAAAAATTCCATAATTTTCCCAAGCTATGGCTACGCAGCTCACCGGCCTCCCGCACACACCTAATTGCACCCCGCAACCCGCACCCCTCATCCGAGTGGCCAGCGACCAGTGAGGGTGTCCACGCGATTAGTGTATTTTGAGTAAAGAAAATCGTCTTATTATGAGGTACTGGTACTTTATTTAGAGATCCCAGCATTTAAAATAATATCTTTACCTATCATACTAACACACCCTGAAAGGATTCTTGCCTTTGATTTTACAACCGGTATAGGCTGAAATTAAATCAACTGACCAAATTCATACTGGAGACTCGGTTAGTGATCAAGAACTAGGTTCAGTAATCCTTTTTAATCAATTTCAAAAAATAAATTTTTTTGCTCCCTTACTGGTTGGACTAGTTTAAGTACAATTCCTAGTGCAGGCACTATGGGGCAAAAAAATATTTTTTTTTCTATTTCACCTTGAGGGTCATTAAGCCTTGTTCCTGATGACTAACCGAGTCTCCAGTATGAATTTGGTCGGTTGATTTAATTTCACCTAGTATGCAATTGAGCGCTACCTCGAGTCACTTAAGACAAGAAATACATGTCTAGCACCTCTAACATGAAGGACCATATCGAGCTCGATAGCGCTTGATACAGTGCTCTGTCTCACTCTGGTGATCTACCTAATTCGCTTAAAAAACTATTAGAATCAACATTTTAAAATTGTTTGTGTTATTTTCAATATCTGTATTTTTTTTTAATATTATTATTATTTATTTTTATCTTTACATTTAAATTTCCATTTACTTTTTGTCGTGTGTTTTGATACTGTACTGTACTGATTGGTTTATTTTATTTCTTTCTGTATTGTTTTATGTAATGTGTAACTGCTTGTTTCCCAAATAAATGAATTAAATAAATAAAAAGGGACAGACTGTGGTGTATCGAGTTGTCAAAGCTCGATATGGTCTACCATGTTGACGTTTAATTGCAATCAGACTATATATGACATAGTAGATCAATAAAGCGGGAAAACTATAGATTCGTAGCACCTGCTACGTTGGCACCGTAGCAAAAAGCGACGCGAACGTGATAACTTGACAGGTAGAAACATTTCACAAAACGTCACAAATTATTGAAAAATCTTACAATTTATATTTTATTTAGAGGTTCGAGCCCGTCACACAATAAACGCTACTTAAAAGTTTAATCAACCTTCTGATTGGTTGCAAAGTTAGAAACATCCAATCAACTTGTAGGTTTTTATTATTAACAAGTAATTTTTCACGGCTTTCTTAACGTTAAATGTTATTTATATCACATGTCTAAAATATTTTAAGATCATAAAAAGTCTTATGTTAAGAGTATTCAAAAGCGATGGATTTCGCAATTAAAACATAACCTTATTATTAAAAACAAATTAATATTATTGAAAATATCTATAAAAAGACATAAATACTTCATACATTCTCTAACTGTAAATATTAACGATTTAAAAATATCCACCGAACCATAATATTTTGTTTGTAGGAATCCATAAATATAATTTCAGTAACATCTCAGAAATTATCGATTCTTGATAAACCGGAAGCGAGCCGAATGCAATATTTTATCCAATTTCAAGATATCTGAATTCTTATCCATATAAAAATATTATTAAGAAACATCTGATATAGGTATAATATTTTATGCTGGTTTTCCGTGACTTTTTGACAGAATTGACGTACTAAAATGCGCACTCACTCGGACTAGAATATGCGTCATCTCATCTCGAACGACATAGCACACGTAGGCGTTGTCACGTGATAATATAATAATAATCTTCCACATAAATATTAGCGGTTCACTTTGGGTGATCTTTCATTAGACAACATCGACAGTACCGGGCAGTGGCGGCGGATACAAAAATGAATGAAAATATACGGAAACTTCAGAGGCGGGCAACTTAAAAAAATGGCGGCTTCCATTCGGTGGCAACAAAAAATATATGTTTGGCCCTCCCTCCACCCCTTGCGATGACGTTATCGACCGCGGGAGTGAGCAATGAGAAAACAAGTGTAATCCTGTAATTGGTAACAATATTGCGGAAGCACGCAGACCACAGAGTCTGTGACGTAGACCAAACTTAAATTACTCTGCTCGCGGGGATTGATCCCACGATCTCTGAGTTAGCAGGCCGGCGCTTTACCACTTTACCACGGAGGCGATCAAATCTAGGCCACAGATTATCAAATCAAAATATTTATTTTTGCAAAATAGATACATAAAGTATACTTTCTACAAGTCAAAGTTAATTTTAACAATATAATATATCTTTAGAATATAAAAAATATATATAATAATACGGGAAATAAAATATACACCTGCATAAATAAATGATAGTCGTAAGTTTTAAATAAATAAAAAATAAATAAAATAGAGGAATCTAGGAACAAAAATATAAAAATATTAAATATACATAATGCAATGAAGAAATAAGTTCATAAATAAAAACGGGAAATACATACAAAAAACATTAAGGTTGGGCTACTAAAATGTAATAAAGTTATATACACTTGCATAAAATATAGAAATATAGGAATAAAAATATTCTATATACATAATGCCTAACCATCCGCACCATTCGATTAGTATTGCTAAGAAGAAGGGCAAGAAACTTAGCAAACATTCCTTTTTTCAAAATAAAACATATGATACAAAATCATATACATACCTACTCAAGTAAAGGCATAAAAAATATAAGACTGCAGGAATTAGTCACGAGAAAAAAAAATATCTTAGTCAACCCGTCTCATATTGTCTATTACCTTTCACAAAGTAAGTTTACATATTAATTAATTTTAAGCCTTTAGAGGAATCATACAGTTTTAAAATATGCTAAATATTAATTACAATATTGAATAAGATTATTACTATTATTTATTGCACCATGCTTCATTATCATCCAAATAATCATTGATTTTATAATAAGCTTTCTTAAGTAGTCCCTGCTTAAGGGCTTGTATTGGGTCTTTCAACGGTTTTTTTTTAATATGCTGAGTCAACTACTTATCTGATCAATGTAAAACTTGGGCACGTGTTTTCTCAAACCTTTGTCTTTCCGTTGTCAAGTCGGTTACCTAATTGGACACATTTCGCTCGATAGATTTTATTTTTGAAAATAATGCCTTTTTAAGTTATTATTTCGTTTTATGTCTAAATAGCCTGAGTTTTATGTCTGAAATTAAAGCTGTAATAAGAAAACATGGTTTATTTTCCGATGTCAGGTGGAAAAACTCCTACATCAAATACTTTTTCGTAAAATCGAGAAAAACCTCCAAAATTCAATGATTTTGCGTGCCAGCAGCGCGCGAAGCGAGCATTCTAATGTAGACTTTCTGACAACATACTGAAGTTCAAAATCGCTTAGTAAGATTATCGTGCACCAGAGATAAGGCCTTAATATATAGTTTAAACTTATTTTCAGGCAAACTAAGGACCTCCTCTGGAAGCTTATTGTAAAATCTTATACCATGTCCCACAAAAGAGGTACCTACTTTGGCAAGTCTTAATTTTGGAAAAGTTAGTTTATGTTTGTTTCTGGTTTCAACAGAGTGGTGCACACCAAGACTCGGGAAATTATCAATATTTTTTCTGACATATCTAATAACTTGATAAATAAATTCACATGGGACCGTAAATATATTAATTTATTTATTATAATAGCTACTACGCAATAGGCCTATATCAATACAAACAGAGTCACGAAACCGAACCAATTTATTTATTTATTACATTATCATTAATTAAATCAAAATTAGGGTATGTTCACATCATATCACATAAACCAGCACGGTTTGTGGGCGATAAATACGATAACAATGACCATTTACAAACAGACGAGAGCCGTGTGCCCACTTTTTGCCCTCATTGCAATAGCAACATGAACGAAAAGGTGGCAAAAACTACACATATTTAACGGCTGGCACAGGATTTTGTACAAAGTTCTGTGAAGTATATTTAATTGATAGGTAGAGCCAAATTCATACTGGAGATTTGCAAAGGTGTACTGTCATCAGAAACCGGGCTAATGACCGATTCCGCTAAATTCAAAATGTACGCACGTTTTTTCGTCTCCACGTTTGTTAATTATTAGGTATTTTTCTTCCTTTCGCATATTTGTTTACTTTTCTTAAATAGTACTTAAGACACTATTGGATGGCGTAAAAAAATCGTTTTTTTTTAATCAGTAGTTTTAATTCTCGGCTAGGTTTACAACAATTTTCAAAAAACTAGATTTTAATGCAGTTTTAGTTTCTATCAATTCCTTTGAGCATGTTTTGCTATCCCCTGATATAGTTTTGGACATAGCCATCCACGCCCACAAAAAAAATACAGCAATGATGAAGAACGGTTCATTGAGACAGTCTTGATTAAAGTAAGATCATTGCTCTCTACAGAAATAAGCTACTAAGTAAACCAGTGCAAGTAAAGCCGTTCACCGAGATCCTAGTAATGGCCCCATATGGCACATTACACTTAGTCGAAAGACAACGTTGCCAACCTAAAAACAACTTTATTTCCGGACACAAGAATTTCCTTTATTTTATTAGAAAAATAATTTTACTTCCTTATACATCTCTAAAACTGAACTACACAAGTGGTTGCATAAACACAGACCTGTGTATTACATTTTTTTTGTAATATGGCAAGTATAATGGAACCGGAACGGCCAAATAATAAAAATATAATATCATGTTAACGTCAACGAGTAAAACCTTAACACATTGTATACAAAGTACAAACCTTGCTTCAAATTTATTTGCGGATTATATACCTACGTAATTTTTTTAAAGGAGGCTATCGATAAGCTTTGAAAAGTGAACCTAATATGACAAAAAAATTTACTATATTTTTTTCATTTTTCATTATTTTATTAAAATGAATTAAGGCTACAATAAATTAAAAGTAAAAATGACTACGTTTTCTTCACGAGAAAAAACGACAAAGGAGGTCAAAATGGCTCGTTTTGGAAAAGCATCTAGCGAATCAATTGTATAAATTATCCCCTTACGGAATTGTTTTAACACTTTTGTCGATACACTTTTTGCAAACGATTGAAAAAACGCATTAAAATGAAATTGATGATTTCAGCTTAAAATTTATAAAAAGTATGAAAGTATAGTCTTTCAAAAAAGTGTTGAAAAGAAAATGAAACTTTAATGAACTTTATTGGACTTAAAACGTTCAAGTAGTATAATTTAGGTAATATATTTATGAAATAACAACGCGGTTAACTCGATTTAACAGATTTTGTACTTATTTGTTTGATGTAACCAGGCGAAAGAAAAATAGTTTCTTCAATATTCATTTCAACACTTTTTTGACAGACTGTATGTTATTTTATTACTATTTTAATATTTTTCAAATCTTGAAATTGATCTGTTATGTCCATTTCATTGAAAAAATGTCATCTGAGTCAACAAATCGGTTGATGTATCACTTGACGGGTATCAATGTTTCATGATTGCTTCTTATTAACAACGTGTACAATTGCTATATTCCAAATTATTATATTCCATCTATACTAAGTAATTGAGATCGCAATAAGGAAAATAACTTTTGGCCAACAATGTGTTGAAGGTTTTATAGCAATAACACCACTGGCAGCCTGCGGCCTAATTTATGGTACTCTGACAGAGTGACTTTTTGTAAGATGTCTGCTTACTGATTTTCTCCAAAGTCCATTGTTTACGTTATCTTCATAAATATACTTGATTATACTATATGGTGGTTATTGATTCTAAGTGCGCACTCTGCATTGGAGCTAGACTCCTTCATACAATGTACGTTTTCTACAATAATCCTTTTAGGAATTTTGAATTAGATAAGGCAACGAGGATTTGTACATTTTTTACATAGCTTTCATCATGTTTGATGAACAACATTCTGCTTCTAAATTAAGCTAACCTTCCCGAAATCCCAGTTTGCCCATCGCACATGAATGTAATGCTCGAATACCCAAACTATAGTGCTCTTAACTACTGGCTCGTCCGAGTAGGGTTGTTGTCCGTAAATTCATTGGATCAGAGCAGGGACGTACTCTGGTTACGGTTTCCAATGGGTGCAAATTGCCCCGTTGTTGCACGTTTTAATCGTGTTTCTAACTGCTATGATAGTACTTAAACCTTTATATTTGTCCGTGATCAAAAGCTTGTGGAAGTTGCGATTGTTGGCACTCAAAACTTTCATCAAGATACCCCGGAAATTAATATCATTAAGATTTCTACTTGAAGTATTAAATGTAATTATATTTCGTTAAAAAAATATATACATTTTTAAAAGTACCTGTTGTCAAAACACACCACATACTCGTATTGTTAGAAAATGTATTATGTCACCGTAAAAGCTGGCAGTTTATAATTTCACCATTGAGATTATCATTTCACGGTAGGTTTTTTACGGTTGCTTATAAACTAACCTAACCTACATAGTAAAATTATGAACTATCTGTTTTTACAATATCACGCTGACATATGTATACACTTTTTAAATAATCATGTTTCATTAATACTATTTCTGTCTACAGTTATCGATAAGGAAATGTCCCCGAGAAGTTGTCAGATGTGTTTCCGACTGTAGACTGCCATTTGAACGGTCTAGATACTCTCGTACACCCTTTTTTACTGACGATTTTGACGTCCGGGTGTGAATCTTATTTTAGGCACAAATACGAGTACACGATTTTAAGAGGCGTATTAATTGCAGGCGGATTGTAAAAACCCGCCGTTTGGCAATTAAACAAAAGTGAAAAATTATAATAAAAAATTTGCAAAACATTATCCTACAAAATCTAAAGAACTATTTATTGTGCATAATGTCTTAGCAAAGTTTCCTAAAGTCTCTATAAATTGGATTTGTATGTTTTAGTTTATAAAAATATTATTTAATTGTTGTTTTTTTTTCTACAAAACCTAAAGAACTATTTATGGTGTATATTGTCTTCGCAGAGTTTCCATTAGTATCTGTAAATTGGAATTTTTAAGTTTTAATTTATAAAAATATTATTTACTATGTACTTTGTCGATTTTTTCTGGATAGTCCTATCGAATCTGTTAATATTTTTGGGCCAATTTTATGACGTACTTGACTTAGACTTTTAGTTCAAATGAAAATTATTTTATGGGAAAATGTAATTTCTTAAACCTGGCTGTAATCACTTTTTCAAGCGAAATATTAGCAAGAGGTGTGTCAGACTCGTTGTAGATAGAAATCTGTAGTTATATTAAACTGATACAGTTTTCCCGTACGCGAAAATATAATAACTTAAACCTGGCTGTAATCACTTTTCCAAGCTTAATATTAGCAAGACGTGTGTCAGGATTTTCGGAGATGGGAATTAATAAGTCAGATTAAATTGATACAGTTTTTTCCGTGTTGAAAAACGATCGGTTTTTTCATGTTTAACCAACCATTTGATATACGCACGCACATAGTCCAGTCAATCAGCGCTTTTTCACCTGACTTGATTTACAAATATTTAAATTCGAATTTCAAACATATTTTTATTAAAATAAAATACAACATATGTTACTCAACGATAGTGTAGCTTTTCCTTTGTGAAAGAATTTTTAGAATCGGTTCAGTAGTTCTAGAGATTACCTATTACATACAGAAAAACTTTTTCTTTCCTATTTATATAATAGTGTAGATGTAGACTGAAAACCTCACTGCACTTTACCTCACCGTAAAGGCGCAATATCTCCAACGCACAACAAAAGAGATAAACATACCTGAAAAAGTACGCGGCCGAGTAATTCGGTGAATCAAGAAAAGATTGGATATTGCTGTTTTTAATGACTAACATTAATTAAAACAAACACGAGCGCATTTAAAAAAAAATGTTTTCAAGTTTTAGATAATAGGTTTATGTGTTTACAACAGTCATTATTGTTTTTTTACTTTATTAGTTTGGACGGACTACTGTTTTAAACTGAAAAAAACAGCCTTCACTTTGCAGTTTCCTCGATACAGCGAATTTTTCTCTATGACGTTTTGGGCTCTGTTACCGTCATGGGAAAGGCCTCATTTATGACATGTATTTTTTTTTTCAGAACCCCGTCTATTGTAGTATGTGAGTTCTACTGTTTTAAAATCTGTTTTTTTACTAGCAAATACATAAATTTCAAATAAGTCATTGACGCATGATCGATCCGCTGCACTCGAACCTGGGTGTCAATACTAAAAGATACCGATCTTACGGACTTACCGCTGCTTCTTGCGACTGATTTCATAAATCTGAAAGTTTTTTTTTTTTGGGTTATCGATACGGAATGGGTGATTTAGGCCAAAACATCAGCTACCAGGAAATCATCAAGTTCTCAAGGCACTCTCCAAGAACAAAAGCGCGCAAACCGCAGGTAAAAAGCTAATAATCTTTAATAAAGAGCGGCGTCTGAATAAAGATGGAAAATGATGATCAAAACGTTAATACATTTTTACGATGTACGAAATTTAAATGTTGTGGTTTTTCATACAGTGTTTTAAGGCGCTACCGTAAAAGAGCCCTGTTAGTGCTTTAAGAAGAAGCTACTAGTTTGATAAAGTATTATAACATTTTGTAAACCTTTTTCTAGATTCCCGTTAAACAGAAACGCGATGGAGAATCATTCACTCTATACATATAATATTGAAATGAGGTCTTCAAACACAGTTTATCTCATATACTTAGGATATACAGTTTATCCTTAGTGTATGGTTTTTCTTCTCGTTTGACAAATAGAAATCATGTATAGAACTCTAATTATATTCTATAAGATGGGTTTTAACAATACCTATCTAGGTTTGGATTGAAGGAAATTTCGTTAGCAATTTTTTATTTAAATAAAAAATCGATCTTTCTCTATCTCATCTTGAATCCGTTTCGTTTATCCGCTTGTACTAGCGTTTAAAAATTCATATCCGCTAAAGTTTTCTGTTAATGCACATTTACAAAAATTCACTGAAATAGAAATGTTTCATTGTCCACGGAAATACATATGCAGGCTACAAATAGTATTGAAAGAAATCTTGTATGATATGAGAAAATATCAATTTATAAACAAAGTTGTTTCTTTGGCGATTCTTTACTGTAGGGTTGTATTTAGTTTATTATGTTTGGGAAATATGTAACCAAGAAGTAAAAATGTAACTAATTTGCAAGGCGCCGCGACCATTTGGGGTTCCGTACTCAACAAGGAATTAACCCTTATAGTTTCGCCATATTCATCCGTCTGTCATGGGTATACATATTAATCACGCCAACAAAGAAGTAAAATAAAAAAAATTAAAAATTTAATTTTTGGTTTCCTTCCCTGTTAACTTAGCCCATGCAGTCATGTCTGAGGTTATCTTTTCTACATTGTGCATGGCTTTATGGACTAAGTTCCCTTTGCCTTCCCACTAATCGGGAGAAGAATCCCAAAACAAAAAAATAATATTTTGTTTGAATACAATGCAATCGTTGCTCTTTCTCAAAAAAATATTTTGTTTCATGTCATATTTCTCAAAAATGCAACCACTGGGAGCAGACGGACTCACAAGTTCCACCTTTGGAGACGCCATACTTCTTATATGTATTTAGACATACCATTTCCGTTATCGTTTTTTTTTCTGATCTATAAACCACTTTCATGAGCTATTCTTCGAAGATGCAACCACTATGAACAGTTCATGACATATTCTAAATTTACGTGAAAAAAGATACGGCTGTTTATGCCGCAAAAAACGTACATTTAGACACTTTCAAGGAAATCCAAATTTATAGGGTATTTCCCGTTGACCTAGAACTATGAAATTTGGCAAGTAATAAAGTCTTATAGTACAAGTATATAGCGAAAAATATGAAAACTAAACATTTGTAATTAAATTGTAAAAAATATAGTCTTGTCCGGTTTTTTTTAATGTAGTACTCAGGTATAAATCTCGGGTTCTCTTTTATCAAGAACTTTTCATAACGCCGGACTCACACATTATACCTATATGTATTACATTGTAATAAGGTATACTTCTGGTTTATTACCTGGGAGAATAATTTGTGCTGCGTAAAGAGGTCTTGAGGGGTTGGGGTTACTTACCTGAAAAAAATAACAAATAAGTATTAATGAATGTAAATTGATGAAAATTACGAGGATGTGATAAATGTACGTACATTCGGATGGATAGATAGACAACTGAGTCTAATCATAATTGTTATTTTTTACTCTACGGGTACGGAACCTTAAAAATACAATCTTTGTCGTGACATGGGCCGCAGGGCTATATATTTTTAATTAATTCTCGATGGGATGAAGTTGCTGTTAAAGTTAAGCATTTTTCATTTTTCTTGTATATTCGACAAAGTTACTACGAGAGTTTTTGTATTATTATTGGATGAATGATTATATATTTCAGAAAAATTTCTAAACAAGGTTTTCTTTTGTTAATAATAATAATAAAAATGACAATCCCATCGCCCACTGGTGCGTCCATATGGCGTCCGGGTGTGATGACCCCTTCGCCCTCTGTACGTACAGTGCAAGCAGGGTGGCTTGTGGCGAGCCGATGGTGAGTGGCGACACCTCGGACCCTACCTCCAGGGGAAACACTCACACATGCACTTAAACACACATACACACAGCAACACACCTCCCCTAGCTTGCCTTAACCGGCCAGAGTGGAGTCGCAAGAGCGGAACCTATGCTCAAGGTTGGAAGTGTAAAATGTCATAACGCCGGGGGCACTTGACTGTATAAGGATCTTGCGCCCCGCAGACTCACCTCTCGACAACCTTAGCTGCTTACATAGTGTTGCCCCCTGGCCACCCCATGGTGGGTAGATAGTGGGCCCACAGCGGCTATCCTTCTGGGTAGTCATCAAGCAGCAAGTCACCATCTGCCAGACTTAAATTTGTGAGAGATTTTTGAGGCAGATGTCCGTTATCTCACTCCATAGCCCTGTTATCCAGCCCATCTAGCATCCCATCCTCATAGCCCACTCCAAGTCTTCCTTCCTGGCAATAGTTTGGCAACTATGGGGGACTGTCCGTTAGTGTATCCCAATGGTACATTGGGAGAGAGAGACCTCCATGGATGCGGCCATCTCACATTTAGATTAAATGGTACTAAAGCCTCTTCAATGTTGGCTTCGGCCCCATGAATGCCTTTCAAATGACCGGGTCCCTATGGGCCCGTGACTGAAAAGTGTACCTACATAATATTAATGTAATCTTTATTTCAGGCAGTGCCCATAGTGTTAGTAACAAGGTCTTAAAAACTATATTAGTATTACAATAAAATGGTGTAATTAATTTAACTTAATCAAACTGAATCTTGTGCCACTGCCTGTCGAAGTGGTATGCAATGACACCCAGTGACGCAAGATGGGACCGCTCGTCCTCTCGGCAAACATTAAGTAAAATATATCCTTAGTTGTTTTTTAACATGGGAGATCTAAATAAAACTGTAAATGTATAAAACTATAACTTAAAACTTTAAACTGTTATAATTTTGAGAAGATACGAGGGTTAATAAAAAAAAATATTAGGGGCGCCTCTGTAAATATTATTTTTGAGGGTAGTATGATTTTTATTGTAAACAGTGTTTAATTAGTAATTAATTACACAATATTTACTCAAAAGTTTCACTTGATTTTAACAAACCGTTCGCAAGTTCATTATTTTGTGCAAAAAGTTGATAAAACACTTAAATATGGATAAAAGATAGTTACGTAAAAAGATATCTTTGCCTGAAAAAAATGTCCACGACGGAGTTTTTTTACCTTTATCTGACTTTAGGGGATGATGCTTTACCCTATTCTACGCTCGCTTACTGAGTTGCAGAAATTAAAAAACCGGCCAAGTGAAAACCGGCCAAGTGCGAGTCGGACTCGCGCACGGAGGGTTCCAGAACTATTTTGTATGAAAATGGCAAAAAGATCATGCTCCGTTAGATATAGTTTTTTTTTTTAAGGTGAACATATAACTTAATATTCTGTGAATATTTCAAGCATCTACCTGTTACCGTTATCAATATCGAGCAAAAACGTACAAAAAATCACTTTTGTTGTATGGAAGCCCCCTTCATTATTTATTTCATTCCGTTTTTTAGTATTTGTTGTTATAGCGGCAACAGAAATACATCATCTGTGAAAATTTCAACTGTCTAACTACCATGGTTCATGAGATACAGCCTGGTGACAGACGGAAAGACAGGCGAACAGCGGAGTCTTAGCAATAGGGTTCCGTTAGGGCCATCCACGTTCTGGGTGGCCTTCGACCTCCGCCACGGAAGAAAATGAAATAATGTGGGCACCACGGATGTTAACCGACGAAAACAAAAAGCGTCGTTTAGAAATTTCTAAACGCAATCTTTATGTGTTACAGAGTGATCCGGATCAATTTTGCCATCGTGTTGACAATGGATCGATACCGAAACGAAGAGACAAAGCATGTCTTTGAAACGAACATCCCCTCCGCTCATGAAGATGTTGTGAGTTGCTCCTACCACCGGCAAAGTTATGGGTTCTATGTTCTGGGATAGTGAAGGCATCACTTTTATTGATTACATGACCATATTATACAGACTTAATCCAAAAAGTGTGAGCGATTTAAGAAAAATGTCGTGGAAAACTGTCATTTCGCGTGTGAATTATATTCAGTAGAACATGAAGTTTAATTTTCATAGCTCGCCACCGATATACCTGGTAGAAAGATGCTTTTATCTGTATATAAATAAATATATTTTCTTTTTATCAAAGTCTTAAGAGCTTCACTAGAACGTGCCCTCAGGACTAAACGTGGTATAAATAAAACATTAGGTACACAATTGTAATGGATTTTGCAATTAGAGATTAGGTATTTATTTCAACTTTTCTTTTCATCAGTAATTAAAATAATTTTAAATACCTATTCAGATGTTTAAGAAAGGCCTTCGTTTGTCTTCACAAGCTTTTCCAAGGGTTTTTGTAAATCCTAGAGAGCTAAGTCACTTTTAATAAAGATAAGTAGCTCATTAATATTGAAAAGCAAAGAAAATTGCGTTAGAGGGATTAAGTACTATAACCATATTCATTATATATGTATGTACTGTACATATGTACAAAATAATGTACAAAGATTCTCTAACCTGTTGACATGAATATTAAGTTTTTTGAAAACCTAAAAACGTACACTCAAACTTGCATAATATTCTCATTTTTCTGATGTCCATGAGCTAGGCATAGGTTATTATTTTCCACTAGCTTTTGCCCGCGGCTCCGCCCGCGTGTTATTCGGTTTAACGACATGCTTTTTCCGGAATAAAAAGTAGCCTTTGTTTTAAACTAGGGTATAAGCTATATCCATTCTAAATTTCATCTAAATCCGTCAAGCCGTTTCAGCGTGAAAACACACACACGCACACACACACACACACACACACACACACACACACACCCTCGACACACGCACACACCCTTGACACACACACACACACACACACACACACAAACACAAACTTTCGCATTTATAATATTAGTGTGAAGTATATGTTACCAGCCAAAACCGGTTTTAGGACAAACTAGTTTAGTCTAAGCTATATTTTTGCTCTCGGTTTTGTACCATGGAGCTCGTTTCGAATAATACTGCTCACACTGCGGCTCATCGTCTCGGCTCGGTGGATGTGTACCTCGGTACCTCGCTTTCATACTTGAACCGGGCCTTATTGTCTAACTTCGACATCCATCGCAATCGTTTTCAAATGCGCCGTGATTGGCTAGAAATCATATTGGCTATTGCGATGGATATTGAAGTTAAACAATAAGGGGGTAACTATGTCTGCATCGGTTACTGTAACAGCTCGCTTGTGACTACCCGCTTAAGCTAACTTAGCTAAGCTAATTTCCATACTTCGGTGCATAGCTCGCACAGTTGGGCTATTAAACGAAGTGTGGAAGTTAGCTCAGTTAACTTAGCTCCCTCTGTGGCTTGTGCCTTCGGTCTTGACGAAAGGAACTCTGCTAAACAGAATAAGGTGAAACTAAGGTGATACCAAAATATGTCGCTTTGTCGTTAATGAAAACTGATATCACACTAATATTATAAATGCGAAAGTTTGTGTTTGTGTGTGTATGTTTGTAACTCTTTCACGTTGAAACGGCTGAACGGATTTAGATGAAATTTAGAATGGATATAGCTTATACCCTAACTTAACACACAGGCTACTTTTTTACCGGAAAAAAGCATGTCGTTAAACCGAACAACACGCGGGCGGAGCCGCAGGCAAAATCTAGTAAGACAAGTGACCAGCTTTTATTGTTGATAACATTACTAAACTATGAAGTTTTATAGTTATACACTATTAACCGCTTAAAATATTGTGATCTCAAGAAGAAAACGTTTGACATAGTACCTATTTATCTGATGCTTTGTATTTCTTAACGGTGCAGTAGGTCCGTTGCATAATCAAGAAGAGTTCGGATAAGGCTGTTTTTTATGAATAAAAGTTAATATAACTTTTGCAACAAAAATCGCTCTGCTATGTTTTTGATAATGAGTTTATATGTTTAAAACAGTCATTATTGTTATTTTAACTTTCTTAGTTTGGACAAGCTGCTGTTATAAACTGAAAAAAACAGCCTTCACTTTGTATTATTTGCGAATGTGAAATGCGAAAATGTTTGAAATGTTTTAATTCTTGGTTTTTGTCACTGTCTTTGAAAAGGCCTTCTTTATAACCTAAATATTTTTCAGAACCCTATC
The DNA here is from genome assembly GCA_910592155.1 of Ypsolopha scabrella. Classification (NCBI taxonomy): domain Eukaryota; kingdom Metazoa; phylum Arthropoda; class Insecta; order Lepidoptera; family Ypsolophidae; genus Ypsolopha; species Ypsolopha scabrella. The sequence continues at coordinate 16,877,432 of OU342964.1, read as the reverse complement.
TTTTGTCATTTAAGAATAACTCTGTTTCAAAAGCTCCTTTTTAGGGTTCCGTAGTCCGACAAGGAACCGTTGTAGTTTCGCCATGTCCGTCTGTGCGTCCGTCCGTCCGTCCGTCTATCCGCGGCTTAGCTCGGAAACTAGCTAGAGAGTACTAGAAAGCTGTAAGCTGTGTGTGACTTAGCTAAAGAGTACTAGAAAGCTGTAATTTGGCATGAGTATACATATTAATTACGCCGACAAACAGTAAAATAAAACCATGAAAAAAAATTTGTCTGAGGGTACCTCCCATACGCGGAAAATGGGATGATTTTTTTCCCAACCTTTACATAGTGTGGGGTATCGTTAGATGGGCTAGGTAGTTTAAAAACATTGTGGGTGTGTAAAAACCATTTTTAGATTTAGGGATCCGTTGGCGAAATATTTTTTCTTAGAGTCAAGCGTCCCCATCCCCTGCTGGCTAAACGGTTGTTTATAGACATGTGAAAAAATTCACAGAAGTGGTGTATACCTATATAATGAATTAAAAAGGAAAACTATCACAGCTAAGTAGGCCTTACAGGTTTACGAGTAAAGGTCGCACCATACTTTAAGTCCCCTCCAAACATGACAATGTATGGGCCGTGCTTCTAAATGTTTACTAGAAGTTTGGTGCGATCTGTATTAGTAGACCAACTTATAGAATGTACCGGGCAACTACGGGACCCTATACTGCGCGTGGCCCGACACGCACTTGGCCGGTTTTTACTACCTACGTCGGTCGTCGTAAGGTTTCGGATCTGTTCAGGAATTTAATAAAGGCTATGATTGTGTTATCATTAAAATCAGATCAGAATGATACGATTTTTAAACTCTTACATGATTCACAATCACTTTTGAAATTTTACTCGATTATGAAAGCGAGCGGAACTTTCCGCGGTGGTACCAACAAAACTCGAGACAAAATCTTTAAATATGTACGGCAGCCCAAACTTAAAATTAGCAAACTCAACCAAATATTATTTCCATGAACCTTGGCAAGTACTAAGAAGAAAAATACATACCCGCGAAGTTCAGAGAACATGGTAGCAGGTAAACAGGATGTTGTTTGCACAAATTTATGAAAGATAAAGAAAAGAAGTTGTTGCTGACATACAAAACAGTGTAAGACAGAGTATCGAAAGTACATCATCTATGTAAAGGTACTTATCGAAGGAAAATCCGTAGGCTCACTTGTTACTTGTTTGGTATTATGAGTAAAACTATGAGGATATTTTTGTTCTATATTTGTATGCTAAATGACTCTTCAACTAAGCAACTGAAGGATAATATCTCTGTAACATAAAAACTCTCAGCAACCTTCAGTTGCTTAGTTGAAGAGTCATTTAGCATACAAAATATATAATTAAATTATCCTCATAGTTTTATAAAGAGAAACAGTTCGTTTGTTTACTAAAGGGTAAAGATAAACTGAGGTTATACTTAAGCAATTAAAAAACAAATCTTTAAAAAATTATTATCACCTTATTGCAGAAATGAACCGATACAGATAGTTTACAATTAGTAGAATAGTTGTAAAAAGGCACCAAGCCCGTCTTGAGCGTGTAATCTCCCACCAGACAGCTATCTCATTTTTACTTGCCATAGTAAACGTGGTCAACGCGCTTTCCAAAAAACGCGCTTCCTTAGGATTCGATCCCACTATCTCCAAAACAGTAAGCAACGACTCAACCGAAATGTCGAAATCCCTAAGGAAAACAAAATATTTTATCAAAGTATTCATTTAGTTTAAATTTTATTTATTTATTAATTTGATTTAATTACAAGAATAAAATGTTTTAAAATATCCAAGGCACAAAATGAATACGTCCGATGTAATAAAATAATGAAAGTTTAGATCCGAAGATCTATACGCCGGAATAAGATTTGCTAATAGGTAGCCTGCCATTCTAGCGTCTGTACGTGTATCTGATGATGAACAAAGCATCCCTAAGAACTATTGTTGGTCGTGAACTTAGAGAACAAGATAAAATACAAATAGATACGAAGACAAAATACCATAAAGATTGTCCAAACTACATGTCTTCATCAGCATTGAGTGCCATCTTTACAATGAAGTTTAGAGGTCAGTTGGCTAAATTGCTTACGATCCGTTTTCTCTTTGATGTCATATATCCATTTGTGACGAAGACGTCCTGGTGCTCTTTCCGGGAATCTTGCCCTGAATGATCAACCTTGAAAATTTGTATAGGGAATAGGGTGGATCGAATTTTGCATTTTTTGGATTTTCATTTTGGCGGAGTGCGGAAAAGTTGCTACAAGAAAACAGATAGATGAAAAAATAGTAAAAAAAATATCTTTTAATGTTTTGTGCTGCCGCAAGGGGGTTGAAGTTTAACAAAATGTATAAAATTTAAAAAATATATTTTCGTTTTTAATATTTTTAATTTTACTACTTAAATAATCGTGGTTTAGATTCATAATGCTATTGAGGGGAACCGCCGCGTAAAACCATGTTTGCCTCCGAAGAAACTCTACGAATGCAGTGAAACTAGTCAAGCGAAATCTGACTATAAAAATCGTGAGTAGCCGTTTCAATAGCATTGTGAATATTTTTCATATTTTTTTTAGTTAAGTCGTTAAATCCTTATGTAAGCAATTTACAAGAAATAGGTCATGAAAATTCTGTTGCGTTCCGAAGTCGTAAGATAAAAAAATGTGGTAAAAATGCCTCAAATGGGAAATTCTATTAATTTGCACAGTTTTTATTTTATTTGAGACATGTGAATGAACGAATATTTTTATTATTATTTTAATGTGATACACTTTATATGGCTTTAACTAAAACAAATATTAAAAATATTAAAAACTAAAATTTTCTTTTTCCTTTCATACATTTTATTAAACTTCCCCCCCTTGTACAAAACATTAAAAGATATTTTTTTTACTATTTTTTTCATATATGTCGGCGTCAATTTAAATACAACCGAAAAAAACACCTCGTGGCACAAACACCTGCGACTGCACCTGCGCCGTGCGAGGTGGGAGCGGAACGGCTGGCCTTAAAAGCGAGCGAGCGGGCGCTCCGGTTCCCCCACCCTCCAACAATTCATGAAATCCCTTTCAGAGACATTCTTCAAATCTGCCGAAGAACACCCCAATCCGTTAGTACGCGAGACAGTTTCGTACACTGCTCCGACTATATCTCGTTACAAGGTTCGAAGGCCGAGAAACGTCCTCACCGATCCCCCTAACAAACTCTCAGAAGATGTAAATAGGCTTCAAAAAGCTCATGATGAGCTAAAAGCTCGAGCCACTCATTCAGAGCCTAGCTCTTCCCTCCAATTAGTATAGATCCCTATTGGGATCCTTCCCAGCGGATGTCCCTTTAGGACCCCGCTAGCACCCCCTTCCCCCCAAAGGTGGGTCGCTCAGATAAAGGTTTTAAGACCCCCCCAGGGCCAAACCAACTTACTAGGTGGAGTTTAGTGGGTAGGCACTTCTAGTGAGTCCCACATAACCAATGCAGACGGCTGTGTTGGTATGCTATGAGCATTCTCCACCTCCCTCCCACCGAGACCTCCGGAGGGTGCCTTTTGCTTGGGCGCAAAAAAAAAAAAAAAAAAGCTCCGGTTCATTCTGTTCGAGGCAGCCGCTCCGACCACATCGTAATTGTGACACGGTTCACACCTGAATCACTTTCGATAATTAATTGTTAATTACCATTGCTGATTAAATAATTAAAATTTCTGATTAAATAATTGTTATTTTGATCAATTATCTGTGAGTTTTTTTGAACAATGTCCGGAAATAGTCCAAGAAGTAACGAAACTCCAGAAGATGATCGACCATCTTCTCCTATTATCCTTTGCCGCTCCGATATCAGAAGTGGGATCAACCGCGGTGGACCATCAGCTCCAGCCGCCGCGTCTAGGCGAGAGACCGAGGATTCTGGGACAAACCAGACGCTGACTGCGTTAGCCACTATATTGGAAAACATGACGCGTCAACAAGAAGTAAATATGCAAACAAATCACCAGTTCCTTGCAGGTTTGCTGACCAAAGCTGTGGCTCAAACTAAACGGCCTCGACTTATCTATATCGCTCCATTTAATCCCGATGGTGACGTGCCGGTTCGTGACTGGTGCGAACATGTGGATAAAGCAAAAAGTCACTGGGAATTGACTGATTATGAAGTATGTACGGAGATTGCAGGTCTATTGCAGGGACGAGCTAAAACTTTGGGAGATACCTGGCTAGTGCAATCACAAATTTGGAACGATATGAGAGAAGCATTAATTCAAACTTTTGAACCTGAAGCACGATACTCTAATGACATAGTGAAGCTGCGAAGTTTTAAATTCGATATGTCGAATCCAGCGGAATCTATTACAAAAGCCTGGAATATCTGGAAGAGAGTTATAAACGGTAACAAAGATAAGAATGCTGTCGAAGCTGTAATTGGCTGCATAGACAACGAATTTCTTCGCTTACGCTTGTTATCAAGTAAATGTAATTCTGTTCCGGAGTTAATTTCTGTTGCAGCTACGATCAAACAAAGAGAACCACGACAAGGTGAGCCACCGGCTAAACGCCCGAAGAAAGTAGCACATGACCAATTACGACTGGCGTCGAAACCAGGTGAAAACGTCAATCAAGATTCCGTGTCGGCGACTGAAGCTACTATTGTGACTCAAGATGCGAATGAAGAAGAAGAACTTAGTACTCTGGAAGACATTCAAGATAGAAACGAGCCTGACGAACTACAGTAAAGGTGGCTCAAAATCTTTAATCTTAATTTTGTCCTAATGAAGTAATTTGTGAAATAAGTTGAGGACAGGGGCCTCCTTACTTTATGTGTAAAGTGGTGTAAGTCGAGGACAGGGGCCTCCTTACTATGCGTGTAAAGTTGCGTAAGTCGAGGACAGGGGCCTCCTTACTTTATGTGTAAAGTGGTGTAAGTCGAGGACAGGGGCCTCCTTACTTTGCGTGTAAAGTTGCGTAAGTCGAGGACAGGGGCCTCCTTACTTTATGTGTAAAGTGGTGTAAGTCGAGGACAGTGGCCTCCTTACTTTGCGTAAAATAGCGTAAGTCGAGGACAGGGGCCTCCTTACTTTATGTGTAAAGTGGTGTAAGTCGAGGACAGGGGCCTCCTTACTTTATGTGTAAAGTGATGTAAGTCGAGGACAGGGGCCTCCTTACTTTATATGTAAAGTGGTGTAAGTCGAGGACAGGGGCCTCCTTACGAATTGAGGACAGGGAGCTTTTAACTATTTGGCTTTAGCTATTTGGCTCGTTAAAACGAGTGATGGTAGAGGTGTTTATGTAAACATTTGGAGGCTTTTGGTGATGGCTCCAATACTGTGCGTTACTGTTCTATTTCAGGTCGAGGACGACCTGGTTGCAGAATGGCCGTGTCGGCGTCAATTTAAAAACAACCGAAAAAAACACCTCGCGACTGCACCTGCGCCGTGACGTCAACACGCCACTCCGTGAATCAGGCGAGGTGGGAGCGGAACGGCTGGCGTTAAGAGCGAGCGAGCGGGCGCTCCGGTTCATTCTGTTCGAGGCAGCCGCTCCGACCACATCGTAATTGTGACACGGTTCACACCTGAATCACTTTCGATAATTAATTGTTAATTACCAGTAAATTATTGTTTGCCTTGAAAATTGCTGATTAAATAATTGTTATTTTAATCAATTATCTGTGAGTTTTTTTGAACAATGTCCGGAAATAGTCCAAGAGGTAACGAAACTCCAGAAGATGATCGACCATCTTCTCCTATTATCCTTTGCCGCTCCGATATATATCTGTTTTTTGAAGCAACTTTTTCGCACCCCGGCCAAATGAAAATCCAAAAAACGCAAAAATCGCTCCACCTTAATAGGGAACCTCTTTGCAAATTCCCAAAAAGGCGGTCTTTCTTTTCATGATTGTTGACATCAGGTACCATAATATTTTGAGCATTTTAGGCAGAATCTACATTTCAAATGCTTTAAGTCGCTCGAAGCTGCATGTAAAGAAAGTGTGAATTAATTAATTTAACATTGTAACCGAAAATTGTTATTATTGTCTGTCTTCTTATGTTTCGAGCATTTTTCATTAGTTAAATTGTAAGGAAAATTATTGTGTTTATATTCCTTTTTCACGGTTTCGTGTAACAACGAAAACACTTACGAGGGAACGTTTCGAGCTCAGTGCAAAATGCATAACTTATGATTATTTATCTTATTTTTAAATAAAATGTATGAAATAAAATAGTTTCATATTATTTTGCGACTATTGTTTAATAATTATCAGGGGTTTTTAGCAGAATTGCGTCATTTAATGGATTATAGTTAGCGTGAATGTCCACATAAACTTAAAAGCGTGTTTTAAGTTGCTGTGGTCATTCACTTACAACGCAATGCATAAAATTACAAAATGTTGGTGGAAAAGCGTAATTGACATTAAACTCTGGTCGCGAAATGCCATAAATCACATTTATTTAGTATTTTTTATTCAATAATAAGAAAAACAATCATAAGTTGTGGATTTTGCATCGAGCTCGAAACGTTCCGCCTTAATAAAGTGAATTCTCGTTGTCTGTCTATCTGTCTGTTAGACAATACCTACTGGGACTGGGACTACTATATAAGTAGTACTTGTTTAAATTTGTTGCTATTTGTAAACAATACATAATTTTATCAAGTGACAAGTTTTCGGTCATTTTACTCTTACATGTGTATTGTATGGCTTGGTAAATAGTACTAGTAAATGAAGATAAACACATTAACGGTCCGCAATCGCCACTTCTGCCGGGATGTTTACACAAACATTTGTAAACAGGTCATGCCTGCTGATGTTTGATGATATGTACGGCTGGCTGTATTGTGTTATGTAATAGGCGTATAATGAATATTTATTTTCTCATATATAGTACATGCAGTACGTGCTATTTTAGTATGAAATAGTCTTAATCGGCTTTCCGTCTATCATTTTGCTTGGATTTAAGAAAATCATATATCTTTATATGTTCATAGCTATATTACTAGGGAAATAACAATGACAGGGTTGCGATCTAGTAAGATAACTATGTGATTGAAATAATCTAGTTAAGAAGTTATAAATCGCTCAATGGATGAAATAAAACACTGGTAAGTTACAATTTTTTTTTTTCTGCAACTGCTGCTCATTTTAAATAAACCAGTCCAATAGTCTAGTCTTAAGCTACATATACGCTGTATCTGGTAATTAAAGTAATCAACATAAAAAAACAATCTGTTTTTACATTTACACATAGTTCTATACTAATAATAAAGTAGTAAAAAGTCATGTCTGTACAGAGATTATTTTAATTTTAATTTTAAATGAATACCATTTTTAGAGTTTTTGTCTCTCTGTCTGTAGTAATAATGTATGTTCTGTCTTAACCAGGTAACTCGAGAACCAGTCAACGGATTCGGATGCGGTTTTTTTATTATCATCGTGGTTACCCCTACCAGGTCAACGTATTAGCTATGTATTGATAAAATAACGTGCAATCCAACAACGGGGCGGAGACTGAATAAACGCGGGCGGAGCATTAGGTTAAGGATTCTGAATAAAATTTAAAACGCTCAATATTTAATTAAACTTATGAATTTACACCGCGTAAGTCAAAATATTAAGTGTTTTCTATTTTGTTCAGAATTTTAATCTAGAGGGGAAATCTCCCAAAGAACAGAACTGAAAATTGAGATTTGTGACATAGGATTCTTAAATTAGGCAGGCACCTGCGAAGAAAGGATTTTGTGATACAGAATGTTCAAGTTAGTAACCCTTTCACAGCGGACAACTCTCGAGGGCACTTAAATATTATGCACAGAAAATCCGGAAGGATTAGAATTAGAATCTCAAGATAGCTTCGAAATTTAAACCACAATGTTTTACTGGCCTTTCTGGACAACATTTTTGTATAATTTTAAAAATCACGCGAGAAATATATAACCCATACAACGTTTAAGGTAAGGGGAAGGCAAGGGGGCGCCTATAAATTATTTATCAACATTTTTTCATAGCATCCATCCATCCATCAGCCTGTTTGGTCCACTGCTGGACATAGGCCTTTCCAGGATTTCGCCACTCTTGGCGGTCCTCCTGGAAGCAATGCCCATACTCACACACGCTGGGCAGGCGGGTTGGTGAGCGCGGTGCCGAAACCCTTGCACCAGTGACGCCGCTGCCCGTCACCAGTCTGGTTTATATAAGGCCCGGCGATTGGGGATGGATATACCGCCACCCATCGGTCCCAGGCAATGGTGGGCCGCCTGGTTTTATTGCCTGAGAGCTGTCCTCTTACTCTCCCCCGAATAACTTCGGGAGGATTTCCGAGTAAGATGGTGGTACCTCCACAGTCGAGCCCGGCATTAGCTCTACCACCTGTAAATGTCACGTGACAATTTGCGATTTAATAAATACAAATCTTTGAAGAGTCTCAGTAGTCCATGGGTGGATGAATTGTAAATTTTCGTTCTGATTTTTGATTTGTGTCCTTTTACATTTGTAAAAGTATTAATATATATATATATAAAGTATTTACAGGTGGTAGAGCTGATGCTGGGCTCGACTGTGGAGGTACCACCATCTTACTCGCAAAGCCTGCCGAAGTTATTCGGGGGAGAGTAAGTGAATAGCTCTCAGGCAAAACTAGGCGGCCTACTCAATAGTGGGTCCCAGTCACTACTGGGACCGATGGATGGCGGTATATCCATCCCCAATTGGGGGTGCTAACTTTCTGGACAAGAACGGAAATCTTAATACCATTTCGAGAAATATGTTTTCTGTACAGTTGCTACTTATCAGATTAATAAATAAATCTATACTTTTAAAGATATTTTAACAAAACACAATGAACTTCATTTGACTTACTATGACGTCATGACATGACATTTGACATGCAGTGCATTCCGTGTCGCGACATAATCGATTATATCGCGTCTATCATCATTCCGAGTCACTGTGAGCCCGATAATTAATCAACCGCCAGAATTCATATTGGAGACTCGGTTAGTGATCAGGAACAATGTTTAATGAACCTCAAGGTAAAACTGAAAACAAAAAATTGCTCCCGTACCTACCTACTGCCTATTCAGTCAGTATGGAAACAATTTTTTTTATGATTTCGAAAATAACGATCATTGAATTTTGTTCCTGATCACTAACCGAGTCTCCAGTATGAATAAGGGTGATTGATTAAATTTCACCTTGTTTATCATAGACGAAATCCTTAACGACGCCATGTTGTGATATGCCTATGCTTCAGAGCGTTTGCACTATGAGCGATCTATGAAAAGTGCTAGCTGGCCGGTGGCAATTTCAAAAATAGGTTTTTCGAAGAATAAGAGCATTAGTTAAATCATGATTATAAGATTGTAGTTAGAAGAAATTACTTCTTGGACCTAGTAAAGTAGAATATCCTTTGTATTTGCGTAACTTAAATGAATTTCTACAAATTCTGTCATCATTCATGTTGCGTTCAAAAGAACCCTAAATAATAAGTATAAACAGTGATGGACGCCATTTTTCATTCGGAACGACTTGATAGGCGTGAGAAGTTTGATGGTAGTGTTAGCACTATTAGCGCCATGCGGAACGCCTCTAGTGACGTCACGTTCACTTTTGGCGGGTAAAATTTAAGTTTTTGTTTTTAAATAGTTGCAATGAATAAAACCCAAAAATAATGAAATTAGTTTCATAAAATAGTCTACATTTTCAAACTAAATTATTAAAAAAATATATATCAGAAACATGCATGGCTAATTGTCGGGGCTTAAATAAAACAGACTGGTGACGGGCAGTGGCGTCACTGGTGCAAGGTTTTCGGCACCGCGCTCACCAACCAGCCTACCCAGCGTGTGTGAGTATGGGCATTTCTTCCAGGAGGACCGCCAAGAGTGGCGAAATCCTGGAAAGGCCTATGTCCAGCAGTGGACGAAACAGGCTGATGGATGGATGGATGGATAGTCCAACATAGTATCATAAATAATTCGTTGATAAATTTATTTGCCGTTCACTCATGATAAGGAGGGGGGGGGGTAAGAAGAAGGTCACCAAGATGTCACTAGAGGAGATGGGGGGTCAAAATTAAGCCAAATATGTGTCACGTAATTTATGGACGCCCCCAAGCTGTAGTTTTGTTTTGATGGTTATACTTGCTGGTGACCTTCAAAGCCCCAATTGATGGCTGGTTTAGTTCAGATGTTATTTGAATAAAAGATTTGAATAAAAGATTTGAAAAAAATACACAATTAACTACAGAATATCTAAAATTATGTATATGTATACTTTGATTATAATTTAGAATTTTTATTTAGAACTTTAACTAAATAAATACCAAAATAAGGTCCCAATTAAGACTTCGATCCGATTTAATTAATTAAGCATGTAAAGAAATGGAAGTGACGAAGGACCGCTAGCGGTCCCTTGATTTTTAAAATTATTGAACTGTAAGTGTTTATTTAGCTGTTGGAATATCTTCCTTAGCACCAACTAATAGAGTTCAATTTGCAATGTACAGTTCGGAAAGGGTAGCGGTCCATAAATTTAAAATTAAACTAAAGGTTTTCAAAAATAGTCAAGGGGAATCATTTGTTGTTATGATGTCTTCAATTTGAGTAAGTTTTAATTTGTTTCTTTGCATACTTAATTAATTAAACCGGATATTCGTTTTAAGTTAGACCTAGGTTTGGTACTTATTTAGTTAAAGATTTCGGTAAAAATTTAAAATTCTATTCAAGGCACATAATTTGATATATTCGGTAGTTTAACATATTTTTTTTCAAATTTCTTACTCTTGTAACGTAATTAAAAAGGAGCTATTAATTTCGACTTTGAAGGCCACCAAAAGGTGTAGCCCTCTTAAGAGTCGTTGAAATTAGTTATTCAGTATAATAAGTAGAATATATGGCTTAAGGCGAAGTTATCCAGAGAAATCTGTCCTGCTCCAACGCTTTCATTTTACACATGTTTATCCTGCTCAGTGGAAGCGGGTCGCCCAGAAAATACGCGGTTTCGAGGTGTTTTTTTTTATTATTTTGGAATTTGAGGGATGTTTTTACCACATTTTTCAAGACGTTTATTTTAGATCATAGTTTAGACATAACTTTGTGATTTAATTGTATCGAGCAAAATGTAAGTAATCGTGTATCGAACGGCAGAAATATCAAGATCAAAGAGTGAAATATGACATATATTTTTTTACAAAATTTAAACATGGCTATTTATTGGTTTAAAATTAATCTGAAAAGAGACAAAATGGGATGACTCCCCTTAATTTAAAGGCAGAGCACACCTTGTATAGCAGACATCATTGCAAAAGTTTTTTGTTCTAAAAACCTGGGATATTACAATACGAGTATTTTTCCACTGTTGGCAAGACTTTATGTTGACTTCTTTTATTTTGGGAAACTCTCTAAGGACGGATAGCTCTCTAAAACGTTGTAAAAACATACCCCAATTCACTATTTACTTTTCGTTTTAACCCTAAAAAGGATGAAAAATTATATTATTTTGTTTGAGTTTGCTTCATACTGGAGCAGTTGATTTTGAGTTATATAACATTAACTTGATATCAGACTTGTTAAAAGAAATTATTTATTATTTTTAATGATAACCTAGCTGTGTACAGAGGGGCAAATATTTCATACCCATTTTTTGTAACAAGAACGCAAGCGAATGGATCAATTATGTGCATTACAGGCAACAACCAAAAAACCTTTGATAATGCTATAACACCGAAACCGGTAAGGGAAATAATATAAATAAGTGGACAAGTACAAGTGTTTTTCAATCAAAAAAATAAAAATACATTACAGGCCCTACCCACCTTATATGAGGTGACTTTAATTTATACAGCAAAATTATTACTGAAAACTCAGTAAGTGCACAGTAATAAGGTTCGATGACCCCTTTTGTGAAATTCGTGAATTATTATTTTCGTGTTTCTTACAAACACAAGCCCAGCCAGCCCCGAGTCAATTACTATGGGACGTCAAGATTTTATTTTGCGAAATCAGCAAAAAGTGTTAGCGATCCGTGATTTGGATGCGGTTTTTTAAATTTTATCATTAGGGTAACCCTGGTCAACATATAGGTTTTAAGGGGTTTTCATAAAAAACACCCAAAAAAATAAGGGCGCAGACATTGAATAAACGCGGGCGGAGCCGCGGGCAAAGACTAGTTAAGAATAAAAGTATTTGCATAGGCGTGAACTAGTTAAAAAGTAAGTATATTTCCAGCACTTTTCCAAGAAGCTTTCTCGGTATTTGTCTTGAAATACGGTTGCTCGCTTAGTCGGTTATGTTTTACTGTATTTTTTTTGCGGAGAGAAAAAATACTTTAACATCTTCAAGGGGAGGTTATTCAGAGAAAGCTGTCCTGCTCCAACGCTTTAATTTTACGGTTTAATTTGCGATTTCGCGGTGTTTTTATTAAAATCAAGTCCTTATCGCACGTTATACACTCAAGACATTTGGCGAATGAGAGCTAACCCGAAAAAAGTGCAAGACTTCGACTATCACGACAATTTACTATACAGGGTGTAAATAGAGTGCGACTATTAAATAAAACCACATACTCTACTGATCATACTGAACCACTATTCGAAAAAAAAACCCGCGCAAATCTTCAGAGAAAAAGATATTCTTCTGTATCTCGAAGACTTTATCTCGTAGGGGAAGGTCTATTTTAGAACGCTGCATCGGAACAGCTATTTCACGGACGACGCTCTCTCGATACGCGCCCGTATGTCGGTGCGTTAGGGTTCACGAATTTTTGTTTGGAACTCAATTATTTCCCAAACTAAGGGTGGCTGCGGGTATGATTCTTGGGAAAAGTGTTTTTTAGGGTCAGTAGAATATGTGGTTTCATTTAATTGTAGCAGTCCATTTACACTCGGTATAGTAAGTGTGTTTACAAGCGTATATCTAATTGCAGTAGCAAAAAGAAAAGGTCTTCGATCAAACGGTTTGATTCAAACCCGGTGTCCCACAACACCTGTCGTTTTTATGGTACTGCACTCGAAGGGTATCAAATGGGACCCTATACAAAGCCTCCGATGTCTGTCTGTTTGTCTGTCCGTCCGCCTGTCACAGACTGTTTTCTGAGCGGCCCGCTTACTCTGAGCTCTGAGCAGGATAGAAAAATGTAAAAAGAAACCGTTGGAGCAGGACAGATTTTATCTGGATACCCTCATCTTAAATCACTCCACAGGTGTCAAAACAACATCTGTATTTACTCAGTTTCCTGTTACAGGGCTGTAGAAGCACAAGATGACATTTCAGAGGAGATGAGAAAATAAATATAGATCGCTGAACTGATCGCCTTAATTAATAATAAGCAAAAGTATACTAGAAACTGTTACGTATGGTCGGAACCCTATACCTCCCTCCGGGTTGTCAGAATCTTTAGCCGGACATGTTTGTCTTTCTGCGGTCGTGTATGGCTAAATATTCACGTGTCCGTACTGTCCGGATTTTGATCGGCTTTTTGTCAGTGTAACGCAATCGTCAGTTTGAATTTGTCCACTTATAGTAATATATACAGAATGTTTTTTCTTTCGTTAATATCATAAAATTACTGAATGATAGTAGGCCTGATTATTGATTCTTGTTAGTTATAATTATAACTGGTTTATTTTGTTACTAAAGTGTGATTTCAAATACGAGACTCAAAACACCACTGTATAGATTTTTGTAAGATTAAGTTGTGAAATAAACGATTTAAATAAGGTCGTCGTTGATCGCCTGACATACTGAGTCTACATGTAGGTATGCCAAAGTGAAGCCACAAATTATGAAAAGTTTTATATGACAGGGGTCGGTACCATTCCTGGTAGCCAGATGTTAGTTATTTTCTACCCAGCAGCTTCACTCGTGTTGTTTATTTCTTTCATAGAAAGGTGAATGGCAGGTCAAGTACTGACAAATTGACACGATGTTATTTCCATAAATTCGTGATGTTCAATTCATTAAATTAAGTTCAATCTAAAGGATTCTGCCGAAATGAAAGCTGAATCAAAACAATCATATCTAAAATTATGGAGAAACGAGTTATTTGCTTTTTTGTGACATGCTTTGTTCATAAATTTGTCCAAAGTTACTTAGCTTACACAAAGTTACATATTAGCTTGACTGCATTTACAATTTTATTTTTCAATAAATTATTTTTCTCCTTGGTCACTTTACAACAAACAACTTTTTGCGCTTTGTTGAATGCACAAACCTACTTTGATTTCTTGAGAATGCTATTAAAACGAAAAAAAGGAAGTGACTAAAGAGCCGTTAGCGGTCCTTTAATTTTTTAAATTATTGAACCGTAAGTCATTATTTATCTGTTGGAATATCTTCCTTCGCACGAACTGATAAAGTTCAGTTTGCAATGTACAGTTCGAAAAGGGAAGCGGTTCTTTAATTTTATAAATTATTGAAATGTAAGTCATCGGAAAGTGCTCGGTAAATGTTTTTTTCTGCATATCGTGAATTATGTTAAAACTACGGGGGTCGCTTCGCTCCGCTCCGCTTTGCTCGGCTCCTTAATATGTACTTACATGTCAACCTAACCGCTCCTCCTCTCTTCGCTCATCGTCGCAACCTATCACTAGCGGTCGAATAAAATTAAAACTAAGGTAGCCGCTAACGGCTATTTAGTCACTTTCACGAAAAAAAATCAGGCTCTCAATTCTGGCACATGCGCAAAAATTGCAGAGGCAGATTGCGGGTGATTTTAAAAAGGATTTTGTACGGATATGTGTTGATATTTTATTCTGTTTGCTTATATTTGATGTGGTTTAGTCGCTCTAATTTCCATCGCATGGCATATATCAAACTCAAATATCTAATGACTGATATTGCGAATGCGCAATAATGCTGGAATAGCCACCCTGGTCAATATTATACTTTAACAATACAGAAATATATATATTTCTAGTCATGCATATTTTGGAGTTATATTAAGGGGTACATAATACGATGACTTTAAATATAAGTTCAAACAGGTTTATATAGTATTTTTATATACTTTTGAACTTACTATTACAGTAAAACATTGTTATTGAAATGGTACAAATTAATAAAAAAACAACCAGGAAAACACGTACTGTCAGTATACAAAAAACCTTAACAAAGTAAAAACATCTAATTCGCTACCCCATGGTGGCAAAGTGGCCAGAATGCAGGAAAGTTGCCTGAGGCAACATTATATTGTTGCCTAGACTTACGCTGGCCGAGTTGCCTGCCAGTCCTCCGATCACCAGATGAGTCGAAGATAAGATGCACTAAAGATCCAAACAAATGATTGTAGAGCACGAAAACTATCATAAATAGTTTTTCTGCTTTAAAACCCCTTAAATACCAAATTCAAAGAATGAGTGTCAGTTTGGCAACATTTCCAGGACTTTTCCAATTTATGTTTAAGTTATTTTCCGTTAGTTATTTGCCCGTAAAATTGAGAATGGGTTGTTATCCCAGAAATAAACAATATATTTTTGTTTCAATTTTCAAGTATAAGTTAAAGCTGTCATCACATAATCGAGAACAGATACTTGTTGATGACTTCATGAGTTGGAACCTAGGGCCGGCCTCTCAGCCACAAACCCTAGTTATGCCAATGCATCGGGACTTTTCCATTGGTTTCTCATTAGGTTAGTTAGTTATTCATATATTAGTATGTAAGTAAAACCATACAATAATTATTGTTCTGAGTTATAATAATTCCGAGGCTCAGCGTGTGGTGATGGGGCAGACTAAATTATCAGTATTATTATTTACCTACTTTAGATTTGTTTTTCCTTATTGTGTTTGCTTCATTTGTTTAGTTTTTGAAAAATTATGGATTTTATTATCTGAAATAAATATATTGAATTGAATTGAATAAACATTTATTGTTATGAATGTCAATATTATGATTTTATGCACCTCTATAGGTAGATATGTCGAAAGTGGTTAGATATGCTACGTGAAAAAATAGGGTACCATATATGTTTATGTAATGTACAATTATAGTTATTTATATGTATTAAAGAAGCAAGAAAGAAAATTTATTTGCATAAATTGTGGTATACATAAAGGTGGTGAGATAAATAAGTAGGTTTAGCACAATTTACCTTATTCAAGCATGCAAATTTTTTAAATATACTTATGTAAGTATCCATTCATAGAAGTAACTTACTTTAAATTTATTTTAAATGAACCTTATAAACTTCTAATAACTGCTTTAAAACGGGAAAGGCTTAGAAAATCCTAAAGATTTAAAAATATATTTATATCGTTAAAATATAAAACAACTTAATAATCGATGAAATAATATAAAAAAGTAAATGTTAATTCTGACTTTTTAAAGAAAACAATTTAATCATTACTTATTATACTCGTAGTATCTGCTCTAAACAGTCGTATATATGTAAAAATAAGTTAAAAATTTGTAGATATCTAATATATTGTCGTATAAAAATAAAGTAATAGGCCAACACTAATTCTTTCTACAAAAGGTCACGCAAAAAACGTGAACTCCATATTATTTCCTGAATGCATACCTAAGTCGCCGTTAATTTGTTAGCACCTACAAATATTATTTGTCCGAATGTTTGTGAGCTGCAGCCTTGTAATTAAACAAACAAGCAAAACCGGGAGAGAACATTGAACGTAGTGAAATATTAGCAAGTCATGCCAAGTACAAAAATAGGTTCAGCCTGGAATGTTTTTGTTCCAGAATTTCAGCTGAACAAAATATTATGAAGTTGAGGCAAAATACACGATATATTTTAAGGAGTGTGGGGGAATAAGGTATAAAAATAAGAATATTCCAAATCGGTTGATCTTTTACTATCACTGAAACAATAGACAGCAGGCAAGATAAATCTACTCTAATCAATTTTACGGGATAATCAACGGTTAATTAACAAGTTTACGAGTTTTCGAAATATATATACATTGCTTGCTTACATAATAACTACATAAGCTTTATCTAATAAAAAATGCAATCAAAAACAAAACATTAAAAAAAAACAAGTCTCGCAATTTAGTTCTTCTACCGTTAAAAGTTGTGAGATCCAAGTCGGTTAATTTATTTAGTCCCTACCTACTTATGGGACCTTCTCTCTTAAGTTATTAAGTAATTAACTAACCTAACACCATCTGATAGTTACCATATCAATACCTAACATCTTTTGTTCTAAATAAATAGATTGACTTGGCCATCGCATGAAAACACAATGTATCTCACAAGTAATACATATTATATTAAATTAGATTTAGTGCGATTGCCAAGTCAATCTATTCATAGGATTTTAAGTTTATTATCTTTTGTTTAATTATAAATATTAAAATAATCTATTCATTACCACCCTATTTTTTTTGGTGGAACACTTGCAAACAAGAAATAAGAATAATGAATCTAGAACATTACTCGTATACACAGTCGAAGATAATGGTGAATGAAGCCCAACGGGCAACGAATAGAAATCCTTCAGAATTAATTGATTGCGTCTGGATCAGACTGGACTATAACTCATCACGCCATTACACTAAGTGGCTGGGCAATTAAATTCACGTCGTCGAATAAACGTAGTGGTAAGCAAAATATATCAACGTCATATAAATCCTGAAATTGCTACAGAAATTAAACATAATTGCGGGATGAAACGTCGCTGTGCGCCGAAAATACCTGACGAAATAATGAAATTACATAACGTGCGAGGCTGTTTTCGGCGTTAGCTTTTATTCCTTTTACTTGCCGAACAAACAAGAGACAATAGACACCATTTTAATGTCTCTCCGAAGTGAGGATATCATCTCGTTTGAATTAGCCAGTAATAATAAGTAGCCATTAGCAGAATTCCTGCGGGTCCTCTCAGATAATGTTTCACCACGGACAATCGCTTATCAGACGACATTTTATTAGTCTCTGTAGAATTACGACCCCATGTTTGTTTTATCTCAGCTCTTTTCTGTAGCAGTGTTATCTTATGACAACTTTCATGGCGCTGTGATGACTCGGCTGAGAATATCAACCCACCTTATTCAAGAAATTTTATTATAAAACGACGAAAATATTTTAATATTGCAAAACAAAATTATTTTAAAAACTACTATTTATTTTTATATTATATATATACCGGGTGTAAATAGAGTGCGACCATTAAATGAAACCACATATTCTACCGACCCTACTAAACCACTTTTCCCAAGAGTCATACCCACGGACAGCCTTAGTTTAGGAAATAATTGAGTTCCAAACAAAAACGCGTGAACCCTAACGCACCTACATACGGGCGAGGTTAGAGAGAGCGTTGAACTCAAACAGCTGTGGGTTTCACGGACGACGCTCTCTCTAAACTCGCTCGTATGTCGGTGCGTTAGGGTTTACGCATTTTTGTTTGGAACTCAATTATTTCCTAAACTGAGGGTGTCCGTGGGTATGACTCTTGGGAAAAGTGGTTCAGTAGGGTTGGTAGAATATGTGGTTTCATTAAATGTTCGCACTCTTTTTACACCCGGTATATTATATTATATAATATAGTTATATAAAGGGTTTTTATTTCAAATACACAATGGTAGAATATAAATTATAAATAAAACTTACCTAAATTAAAAAGGGTACAACTAACCTAAAATCCTTGTTAAGCCTATAATAAAAATAAACTAAATAGAAAATCCTATCTAAATCGCCGCCGTCATGTGGAAGGGTACCTAGAAGGCTGGCAGCGTTTCCTCTTTGAATGGCCAGGCTAATTCTCTGGCCAAGATACGTACCAGTCTTCGGGTCCCCACAGACATCGATCAGCCGTTCGGATAGTTCTTTATTGGTAAACCAATCGTAACGTGAAACTAAACAAGTAAAAAATGTTTTCTTACACTGTTAACAAATATGGCGAAAATAGCGCGTGCAAATATTAATAGGAAATTATAGACAATATTTAAAGCATCGTGATCGTGATGCCTACTAGGAAGATGTTTAACTTCGGAATGAATATAAGACATGGACTTAAAATTTGTTTCAGTACGGACAGAAACTTTTATTTTAGACTAGGCTTGCTTAGCTAGTGCTTATTCATTCTCTGCCCCGTTTTCGGCTTGGGCGTTATTTTATCAACACCGCTTATAGCCTATATAATAAACGGGGTCACTAGGATGATAATGAAGGAAAATGCATCCAAATCCGTTAACTGGGTCTTGAGTTAAACGGACAATGCTTACAGAAAGACAGACAGACAAATAATATAAAAATTGTAGTATTGTCTTCAATACAATACTAATTAATTAGTTATTAGTATTTAATAACCTATGTTATGATAATTTTATAATTTTTTAAATACTTTATTATAAGTAAAAATAGATACAATGACTATAAAATCACAAATAATTCCAATGAAACAAACAACTTCTTCTAAAATTAGCTTTATAAAGGAGAACATACGTGAATATTAGATTTAACAAAAACTTTTTTAACACTACGGGATACATTATTCCCCTTTTATGAAATCATCATTAAAGCATTTGTACTGTTAGCAAGAAAGATAAATAACTAGGCAAGGCCCGCACATCAAGAGCCCACGGTATCATCATTACAACTCAGAGGCACACAAAACAGGCTGTTACTTTAAATTTTATGTCGTTTCCAGACATAACATTTAATAAAACAACAATAAAGTTTCTATTTGAGACACTGCATGTCAGGGATTTCAACTCATCTCTTTTAAGGGCATGAGTGACCCGAGATTGAGCACCTGATTTTACATCAACTAGAATTTAACTTCATGACGATTCTTTATTGTTTAAAAGAGTGCGCTGAGCGCTGTGTGTCGTGCGTGGCTGTTACGGTTACAATTTACTCGGTTTCCAGTTGCAATAAAATAAAAACAAAGGCCCTCAATTCTGGCACGTGCAAAAAAATATGTAAGGCTAATTGCGGGTGATTTAAAAGGGATATGATGTACGGATACGTATCGATTTTTTTTATTGAAACCTTATAGAGAGCATTCCTTATATCCTACAGTTTTTATTTGATGTGGTTTAGTCATTCTAATTTTCATCGCATGGCATTAATCACACTTTAAACAAATATCTAATCACTGATATTGCGAATACACAATAATGCCGAAATAGCCACCCAGGATGGCGATTCTCGCAAAAATTTTCACACGCTTTGCTTTTCATACGCTTCTGTTTATCGCTGATGATAATTCTCTTGACTATAAAAGACACGTAAAGCATGTTATGAATACGTACAACAGGTTAATATTTTGAAAGTTTGATAACTTTCTTCATAAAGGGCTTGTAAAGATCACCCGCTTTTGGCCTTCGCTAATTGTCGCATAAGCGAGAATTGCCGTCCAGTTCTTTAAAAATCGCTACGTAGATATCATTCAAAACTGAATCCCGATTAATTTTTCGTGATCTGACGGTTGGCACCATTGCAAAAGTTGTCCATATTAAATGTTGTACATAAGTGGCGAAAGGTAAACATTTTAAAAAGGGAAGCCGGACAAAAAAATCGCTTTACTCAGAAAAGCAACCAAGGAAAACATAAAATTTTGTGTACTTTGAAAATCCCTGTTAGCTAAGTGTATAATTTTATCGTAATTTATGGAAATGATAGACAAAGCGAAGAGCATGGAATAAAGAAATGTAATATGGATGCCATTTCCTAAAGGAAGCCGATGGGAATCGTGTTACATGGACCCTTCTCCAATGTTGTACATATAAATTAACACCCAGTATGTTCTACAGTGGTACGGAACAAACTAAAGGCAGTTGGGGCCGAAAGGCGTTAGAATGGAGACCTCGTACAGCAAAGCGTAGCGTAGGCTAACGCTGGATCGACGAACTGAAGTCTGAAGGACGTTGCGGGTGGCGGCTGGATGAGGAGGACGGAGGACCGCCGAGAGTGGCGTAATATTAGAGAGGTCTATGTGGACGATGACAGGCTGATGGATGGATGGATGGGTATGCAACTTTGTTTTTCCATTTACATGCTATTTTGTTAATAATATGACAGAAGTATATTAGTAAAGAGAAAAACTAATTTTGGCGATTCAAGAGAGCAGCCGCCAGCGTGTCAACGAGGTATGAGATACAGGCCAGACATTAATTTCCTTGCTGAACGCAGATATAATATGGGAAATTGAATGTCACCCTCCTTTTGCCCTACCGATATTAGGAGGTAATTAAATGCCATAGTATATTATTATGAAAAATATGTTTACTTTGTAGATACTTTTATTTTAATTTTGTATTTTAATGATTAAAACAATTAGAGGAACAACATTTTAAAGTAGAATTTAGCTTTTTGCTTAGGTTTTTAATTATAAGTGGCCACTTAAATTTATTAACGTGTAAAACTAACATGCTCCTTGACATCACTTGCCAGAACTTGATCCGTAAAAGCGGCAAAAGCATGCAATAACACAGAGAGGGCTCTCTCTCTTAAATTTTGATTTCCGAATGGGGAAATTATTATTTGGAAAATCGAATGATGTGATTTTAGATTTCATCAAAATACAGACAACAGTGATATTAATAGGGCACCGTTTGCCCCTTGAGTATGAAACCCCAAAAATAGTCAACTGTGGCATGTTTGGAACATTCACAGAACGCCAACGCTTATACAGTACTCCAGTTTATTCCATTACATTATGATTTTTGCAAGATCTATATTGGAGAAAAAAAACAATTTCTCGAAATATTCGTGAATTTTTTAAAGCATCATGATTAATATGTCGGCATCCTAATTTGTAATAGGCAAAGTGGTTGGGCTAAATCGCTTTACCCTTGAAGTGAAAACCGGTTCTGAAAACAGTAACTGGATTACTGCTTGCTTTAGTGAAAGTCACGTACCGTCGTTATTCAGTGATATGCTGTAAAGTTAAAACACAAGCCCTTTACAATTATATTGTACGCCCAACCAGTCCTACTGCTTACGTCACCTGTACCGATGACGTCACGTGCATTGCAAACTGCAGCCCGCAGTAAGAGGCGCTACGTCATCATGTAAACGTCTTTACTCGTCCTGGAGGCCTAACATAGTGCCATTTTAAACACCACGTGACAGTCAATTCCATATACTTATTGTCAAAATGGTGTTTAAAATGTTGTTAAAGTGGCAACTATGTTGGGCCTGCAGACGAAGGAAGTCGAATCGACTAGCCCGTCATAGTAATTAAAGAGGTAAGCCATTTTGTTTACGTCATTAAAGCTATGGTTTCCTAGGAGAGCGGTGCCGTAATAAAGCGGCCGTTTTGTATACTTATCTCTCTCTCTCTTATAGCAAAAGATTGAGAGATCATATTACGACCGCTATAATACGGTACCGCTCTCTTAGGAAATCATAGCTTTAGTAATAATAATAAGTTTTAAGAAAGTTTACCAGTATAATTAAATAAATAGCCAGTCTCAACTTTAAAAAAAAAGCGGACAAGTGCGAGTCGGACTCGCCCACCGAGGGTTCCGTTTAAGACTGTATTGTTATGATATAATTATAATTATTATATAATTTAATTAATTAATTTAATTTAATGATTTTCAGATTTGTCCTTAAATTTGTAGTATAAGACGGCATTCCTTGCCAAATTTCATTGTTCTAGGTCAACTGAAAATACCTTATAAATTTTGATTCCCTTGAGAGTGTCGAAATATACGTTTTTTGCGGCATAAAGGGCCGTATCTTTTTTTCAACGGACAACAAAGTAATCCTATAAGGGCTCCGTTTTTTCCTCTTGAGGTACGAAACCCTAGAAAGCGTTTTTTCAATTTCAAACTTGCCTTGCTCGGCTCTTATCCAGCCCTTAGACACGAGTTTATTTTTTCAGCTACCAGGAATTTTGACGTAAAATACGTCTTTTAACCTGGAATGGTCTGAGTGTAACGTAAATACAACATAGACCCGACACTGTCATTTTACCGGCACTTCACCGCACCGGCGAATCTGCTTCTGGCAGGCACCAGAGACATATCTTGAGATATGCATGCTATGGAATTACTACGAAGATGTGTGTTGTTTCATAAGATTGTATAATGATTGTATATATAACAATTTGTGGTCCTCCCTGCCTTAAGTTCTGTCCCTGTTTTTATGGATAATTCTAAGGTACCAAGAAAATCCTAGAAGTCAAATCTAAATCCACCGGAATGAGTAGGTTTCAAACTACAATAAACAAGTGATTGTAATGTAATATTATAAAATAATTATGTATTTTTTAACGAGTCTCCAAGTAGCAGATCTATATTGTAAAAACACGATTTGATTTTGGGTCCACAAAACTCCTTTGGGATGGGTGAAAAGGAGTTAAAGGTTGAAATTTTTATGCCAATGATAGGATAGACAATGACAATATGTTTTATTAAAAGCTATAAATCCTCAAAATAATTAGTAAAATCGCTAGGTAAAAATATTTTTTTTTTAGACATCCATTTGACGTGCTTTGTTCATAACGGTGGTGCTGTAAAATGGCTCCCAAAATATTTCAAACTGCTTTGTTTTCCAATGTTTATTGAATTATCCCCAAGAGAAAATAGTCAGCTTTAAGCCTTACCACAAATTCTAATTGTAAGGGCTATCATTGAAAAAGTTATGAGGCGAAAAGCTCAAATTGTGTCGCGTGTTTTAAGATGTCTGCTTCGGACGCTTCAATGATAGTTTTTTTTTATGGTCACTGCTTTGAGTAGCTATAATGTTTTTAAAGTGTTTGATTAGCTAGCCAACAAATTCCATTCATTAATTTTACTAGATTCCGTCTGGGATGAAAATTATCAGAGATGTTTCCTACTATGGGCTGTGAAATGCAAATCATGGCAAACTCGTACACCCACGTTTTACCGACGATTATAACATCCAGTGACAGTGAGCTCTATCACCGTATTTCGGACACAAATTTTTTGTGGACCTACAGCTACACGAGCCTTCCGAAACACGCAGACCGAACATAAATGTGGCCCCACGGGATTTGGACGCACGACCTCCAGGTTAGTGGGCGAGACGTTTGAACCACTAGACGACAGACAGCATCGTGGTCAAGTGACTTTCTTTCGTTACTACTCTTATACTTATAAGCAGAGATCGGGGATAGGTAGTGTGATTTTTGAAATTTGAACAAAATGTTGATATTAATAAGGATATACCCCAAGATTCTTGATCTGATTGATTGATTATTTACATTTTACCCACTTACAACTAACTATCACTGTATAATTCTGAAAGCTTGTTTAAAAACTGCCTGCAAGTGCCTGGGACCGATGGATAAAACAGACTGGTGACGGCCAGCGGCGTCACTAGTGCAAGGGTTTCGGCACCGCGCTCACCAACCCGCCTGCCCAGCGTGTGTGAGTATGGGCATTTCTTCCAGGAGGGCCACCAAGAGTGGCGAAATCCTGGAAAGGCAGTACTAAAATCACACCCTCTCCCCGACCACTGCTTAAAAGACTTCAGACTGCGAGTTTCAGCTATTCATGCGAAAGTGTAGTTTGTTCAGATTTTTAAGATTATTTTGTTATGTATTTGTTGAGGTATGTATAATATGGCCTTAGGGCCTGGAATAAACAAAAAACGGATTAGAGAACCCTCCACTCAGCCGGGCCGGCGCTGTGCCAGTGTCTTGTCGTTGCTGCGTTGCTGCCGGGTCGTCTAATCACAGACGTAATATGTCTGTCCGTCTAATGAAAAAACGCTTATCACTTGTACTGCACCCTTTTGATATATTGTATTTATAATTTTTCTATTTTGAAAAGAAAAGTTTGTAGTCGGACATTTTTATCTTAGGTGTACGAAGGCTATGCATGATTAACTGATTAGTTATAACTAATAACGTACTGAGAACTCCACCAAATTGCAAAGGTTCTATCTTTACTCATTTTTAGGGTTCCGTACCCAAAGGGTAACCAACGAGACCCTATTAATAAGGCTCCGCTGTCCGTCTGTCTGTCTGTCTGTCTGTCTGTCCGTCTGTCACTAGGCCGTATCTCATGAACTGTGATAGTTAGACAGTTGAAATTTTCACAGATGATGTATTTCTGTTGCCGCTATAACATAAAATACTAAAACTGGCCAAGTGCGACTCGGACCTGCGCACTCCCATACAAAAGACATTATTTTTTTGCCGTTTTTTCGCACTCGGCCGGCTTTTTAATTGCTTCCCCACATTATTTATACCAATATAACTACGTCCGCAATCGTCAAAATAGAAGTTTCTGATCTGATTTTAATCAAGATCAACGATTGGTTAGTTTATTTAAATCTCAGAATGTGCTTAGTGTTGTCGATCCAAACCATCATCCTATTTAGTTTTTTTTAATCTTACTTTCATCAGGGTTTCTCAACCGTAACTATCCTACATTAAAATTTAATTTTTTAAGGCAATTTACTCTCTTAAGAGGGCACCGAGTCTCCAGCAACGCTCCGTGTATGTGTGCGTGAGGCGCACCGTTCATTACGAGCGAGCGTTTTAAAACCGTGCCTAAAGCGTAAGAAATACAGGCTCGGTAAACATATATACGAGTATCTACTGTAATACACAGGCTCCCCGTCCAACGACCGAACCTAAATTGAATGAAAACACAATGTATCTCACAAGTAAAACATATTACATTAAATTAGATTATTAAGTGCGATTGCCAAGTCAATCTATTTATTTAAAACATATAAGATTTTTAATATTGAAATGGTCACTATAAGATGTCAGGTTAGCTAATTATGTAATAAAATAACTTAAAACAGAAGGTCCCTTAAGTAGGGACTGAATAAATATAACCGACTTGGATTTACATGGATTTCATAACTTTTTACGGTAGAAGAACTAAGTTGCGAGACTTGTTTTTTTTTTACAAGTTTTGTTTTTGATGGCATCTCATTTCTTTTTGTAGATAGTCCTACTTTTTTTTCCTTTCCGGTGCCTTCTACTTACAACTGAAAATGTAACTTGGTAATCCTATATATTTATACAAGTTATTTATGCAGTTGATGTTTCTAGAGCACTGGACCGAAATTGCGAAATAGTTCAGTTTTTCCTTGATTTAGTGTCTCTAAATTGACCTTCTCTGACCTTTTGATCACATTATTTCTATATCAGAATGAATGTTAAGATTTGCGCAAAGCAAAAGTATTAAAATTTACAAGAACAAAATTGTTATTATAGGTATATATATATATATATATTATAATAATCTTGACCGCAGCCATTTAGAGTGTTGGTCTATGTTTTGGTCTCCACACTAACTATGCAGTGCATAAGCTACAAATTGGATGCTTGCACAAGAGATTTCCCTAGCATCTTACTCACAGTTCAAGTAATTTTAACATTGACAGTCTAAGTAAACGCCTCTTAGGTATATACTTGACCTATCATTACTGCACAATATTTTGCATATCATTTGTATATTGAATATTGACGGCTGTCTACCTAATTACCAACTGCTGAAAATCCTAAAAAATAAAATGGTTGAGGGGTGTAAAGCTGCACCAAAGAAGAATTTTTCGAATAAGGGGTGAAACGGGGTATAAAATTTTGTGTCAGAATTGCGTTCCCAACGAAAAACTGACTAACATCCTAAATCTAGGCGGACGTAGTCCCGCGCGTCCTCTAGCCTTACGTAAATTTCTCATCTTTATTTAAACCTAATGCTGTATTTTATAGCAAACATAATGAACACTGTTCACAGCACAGCATATTAGTCGATATTGCAAAGAAAACGTATTTTATGTTCTGTTGAAGATCCGTGTTACGAGCTTAAGTTTATTACTATCTAACCTCACCCTTTATTACAAGACTAATAAACTGGAGGGCTTAGTTAATGTCATCAACTTACTATGATATAAAAGTTTGTTTTCCTTTGGATATAATGAGCCGTCTATTAATAAGGTTGACCAAAATGGTCAGCGCCGACAACGAAAATCGATGTTTTCAACTTCGTAGTCTTCTACATCGGCCCACATACTTCAGATGTGGTTTCAATGGATGTGGACATTCTGATGCTGTAGTCAGGATCCTTTTTTTAAGAGGAAACTCTTGAACATATACTGGTAACGGTTTGTTATTTGGTGTACATGATCAGTATTGAAGGTAAAACATAATTCTTTTCATGATTTGATGCTACAGTCAGGATCCTCTCCTTAATTTTCATGCGAGTTATCTAACATTTCCAGGGCCTAATTTACCATCTTAACTTTAATACTGTTGAATACTTGAAACGAAGACCAATCTTTTGTATTGGATGTTATGTATATCAAACATATATACATCATTTTTTTTGTAGTGATCCATCTCCCAGATCTCGTTTCTAGAAAAATAATCACAGTGTCAACTACAAAGATAAAGTAAATAAATCTTTCTTTATCTAATTTTTTCATTCATAGTTCAATAACTTTGTTGAAAAAAAAATGCCAAAACATCAGAAATACGTACCACAATTTTTATCATTAACTGTTAATAAATTAAAGACTCCCGTCATTTTTTTCCGAATAATGTCACCAGTTTATCACGATTTTTCGTATTAATATTTGCATAATTAATCCTGTAACATAAACATGCAATTTTATTGACAAGCGATCCATTCATTTAATAAGGCCGTAAAACACAATTCCAAAAAATTTACCATACAAAAAACGTTATTTGGTGAAATGGCTCCTAAATGGGTACTGCTACCAACTTGTATTTTGACATACACGTTGATAACAATTTGATAACCAAACATTATTCTTTTGAGTTGAATTCGTTTGAATTAATGTAAAAACATTTACGTTTACAAGCTTTGTGCTACAATAGGTTTATGAGTAACAAAAAATGTTAGTTATACCATTGTAAAGACCCATCCAGCAGCTACACAAAAACATGGTTAGACCTATTTTGAATCACGCGCTACGTGATATCTATATATAAAGTTAAATAATAATAGTTGGCGAAACTCAAAACATAGGTAGTACTGATCTATATGAACAACTTTTTCTATGGGGACTAAGAAAATTTCTCAAAAACAAGTTTCGCCTTCTCATATTAAACCAGACATCTGATATGGTCAATTTGTATGAGAGGAAGTGAAAAAAAGTTGCGAATTTCGCTTAGCCCCAATAGAAAAAGTTATTCATATAGATCAGTACTACCCATGTTTTGAGTTTCGCTAACTATTATTATTTAACCTTGTACACTTTTTCAAACAAAAATGCTCTGAATCTCTATAAAACAAAAGCTATTACTAGGACAAATGTGGTAGATATATCATGAGTAAACTTAATAACTTAACTTAGCATTTGCCCACGTGGATATAGTTTTATGATTGACTTTATATCACAAAATAACGGATGCAACAAAAGTGTTAGATGTGGGTGTTTGATGTCAAAAGTGGCATGCGACACAGCTGATAGATGTCAATAGTGACAGTGAAAGATTTTGAAAGCGACAGATGTCAAAAGTTTCTAATAGATACTTTAAAAGTGAGAGATGTCAAAATTTCCCAGATCACTCAAAAAAATTGAATTTTCCCATGATAAAATTATCCTATGATGTTTACCACCTTTAAATTAAATCCAATGCTTTTTAGCGAAATCGATGCAAGTTTCAGCGAGAAAGGGTATCTGGCAGACAGACACACTTTCAGAATCGTAAGTAGAGATTTAGAACATTTTATGTTAAATCCTTTTGGTAGAGGTATATCTTACTTCGAGATAAAGGAAAATTTACTTTTATTTCTAAATACTTTTTTTAATTTAAAAAACAGGTCTAGTTGGAGTCTAACATAGGGCTAAAAGTGTTGTACTAAGATAAATAGTGCAGTTTACTGAATAAAAATATTTGATTGAGTTTTCAGCTAGCGCCACTATTTAGAGGTATGAAGTCATACACAGAATGTTCGAATGTAAACCTTTTACCTCAAAAAAAGGGGTATTTTACCCACTAGGAATTAACAACTTTTACTGTTTGGCTAAATGATAGAGGATGATAACTTTTTTATGGAACAGGTGATATTTTTTCGTGATTTCTGGGTCAGCCCCATTGTAAAATTTGTTCGCATTAATGGCTAAAAGATTACCATCTTAACAACCTGTATATTTTTAATAATTTTAAAATTTATGAAAGTATCTTTACTCACTATATTTTGAACATAATTAACTAATGGCGTCTTTTTTTGTTTGGGTTGAAAATTAGGGCCGAGAAGAGCATATTTTTGTGATCAAAACTTTTTCCCTACAATTAAATGCACATAATAGAGCCGATTTTGAAGGCTTCAATTTATTTGGAAAATTTTTAGTTTTGACAGCACTATAACTAAAATAGCCTTTAAAATCGATTTTATTTTACTGCTATGAAACACTAAAACGTTGTTTGCTCTCATTCATACGACGGTTGTTGTTGAGACACACTCGTTCGATAGACCCCTGAGAAAGTTTTGCCAACTCCAGTGCTATAACTGCAGATTTCCTGTTTTCTTATGCAGTCCTGCTAGTCTAGCATAGCAAACCATATCGAGCTCGATAGCGCTTGATACAGTGCTCTGTTTCACTCTGTTGATCTACTTAGATAGGGACAGACAGTGTATATTGAGCTGTCAAACCTCGATATTTTCTACTATGCTAGGTACCCGGCCGTCTGTTTTGGTCTTCTCACTAGAGATCGAATATGATCATGCAACGGCTAGTACCATCCTATTACGACATTATATTCTTATGAGTCACTAGCTTTTGACCGCGGCTCCGTTCGCGTGTTATGTTTAAAGACATGCTTTTTTCCGGGATAATGTTAAGTTGTGTTAAGTCTATAAAAGCTATATACATTCTAAATTTTGTCTAAATCCGTTCAGCCGTTTCAGCGTGAAAGAGTAACAAACATACACACACACACACACACACACATTCGCATTTATTATATTAGTGTGATTCGTATCATTGAAATATCAAGCGGCACTCGTGCCATTTTTATCACTGAACATTTTTACGGTTCCGAAACTCGGTCAGCAGAAGTTGGACCCAAGCTTGAGATTTAATGCCTCGTAAATCTGTTTGCAGATACAGCCGGCTATTAGCCTGAAAACTTGTCTTTATTGGACTAACTCTACCGCCACGGAATTAGTCCATTTACGCAAAATAGGAAAAAAACAATCGTAAATTTACGCGAATGGTACAAAATATGAAAAAAAGGCCAAGTGCGAGTCGGACTCACGCACGAAGGGTTCCGTACCATTATCTATAAAAACGGCAAAAAAATCATGTCTATTGTATGGAAATGCGCGAGTCCGACTCGCACTTGACCAGTTTTAGTATTTGTCGTTATAGCGGCAACAGAAATACATCATCTGTGAAAATTTCAGCTGTCTATCACGGTTCATGAGATACAGCCTGGTGACAGACGGACGGACGGACAGCGGAGTCTTAGTAATAGGGTCCCGTTGGTTACCCCTTGGGTATAGAACCCTAAAAAGACAGGAAAATTGCAACGAGGATAAAACCGTTTAATGACAAATGATTAAAAAAACTGTATCTTTTAAAATACTAAATATAAGGTGACTTTCACTTTGGTAAGTTTACTTTTGGTAAGTGTTCAGGACGAAGGTTCAATGACGCTTTCCGTGAAATACGCAAAATAAAATTTAGATTAATCGAGTCGAGATTTATCTTGCACAAGTACGAGTATAGAGGAACAAATAATCTTTTTTGTATTTCGCAAAACGGGTCATTGAACCTTGGTCCTGATCACTTCCCGAGTCTCTAGTATGAATTTGGCTTTATAAACGAAAGTCACAGTATAAACAAAAGAAATAAAAGTATGTATTCCATGCAACTCTAAGACGTAACACATGAGTATTTTTGTGCTCCAAAAGGTTTTGGAATTATTATGTGTATGTCCTTCAATCCTTTCTCTACAAGGATCTGAGGTGCAATTGTTTAAAACAATGGTATTCAAAATCAATTGTCATATGGCTATTCGGCTAGTCAAATTAGCCCGTTTGACGATTGAAATCGTACGTTTTAGTTTGTCAACAACAAAACAAGACAATCGTATTTATACGACAGCCAAAAATGTACGATTGTCAAACGGGCTGATTTGCTTAGCCGAATAGCCATATGACAATCAATTTGAATACCATTGGCTTACACAATTACACCTTTGATCTATATTTGTCAATAAAATAAGTAAGTTAATGAGATTTTAAGGGGGTAACTTTTTACCTCGGTATAAAATGCACATCTTAATATTGTTTTCCTTACTTTTGAATAAAAAGTATGCAATAAATGTGTTTTAAAGCAACTCGCGGAAATAGTTTGTTAATAATCAAGTCTTCACAAAAAAATTACGTACTTTAATGTATTAAATTTTGTTTGCATTACATTAACAAACTTAATAGCGTGTTTACAGTTGTAATGTAATGCAGCTAAAATTTAACACATAAAATTGAATAATTTTCATGTGATCATTTAACTATTAACAAGCAGTTTGCACGAATTGCTATAAAACGCATTTATTGCAAACTTTTTATTCAAAAGTAAGGAAAACAATATTATGATCCTCCGTTACCACCTTAAGCTTTTTCGATATTTTGTGTTATTAAGTCAGACTTTTTCAAGGTACAAGAAAAGTGGCCAGGTGGCCAAGTGCGTGTCGAGCCACGCGCAGTGTAGGGTTCCGTAGTTTCCCGGTATATTAATATACTATAATACAGATTGCACCAAACTTCTAGCCCCATAGGTTATACATTTAGGAGAACGGCCCATACATCGACGTGTTTAGAGGGAATTAAAAGTTTGGCACGACCTGTACTCGTAAACTTGTAAAGCCTACTTAGCTGTGATAATTTTCCTTTTAAATTCATTATATATACTACTTCTGTGATTTTTTTCACGTGTCCATAAACAACCGTTTAGCCAGCAGGGGGGGGGTACACTTAACTCTAATAAAAATTAGCACTTTAAAGCTTAATATTTCGCCAACGGATCACTAAATCTAAAAATGGTTTTCACACACCCATAATGTTTTTAACAACCTTTCCAACGATCCCCACACTACGGGATAGACTAGAAAAAAAATCATCCCCAATTTACGTGCACCTATAAACCTTGAAAAAAGTTTTTTATGATTTTATTTTACTGTTTTGTCGGCGTGATTAATATGTATTATGCCAAATTACAGCTTTCTAGTCCTAATAGTCTCTGAGCTAGGCCGCGGATAGACGGACGGACGACGGACGGACGGATGGACAGACGGACGGACGACGGACGGACGGATGGACAGACGGACATGGCGAAACTATAAGGGTTCCTTGTCGGTCTACGGAACCCTAAAAATCTCGTTATGTGTTACTTATTTTTTAAAAAACCTATGTTATTTTATTGATACCTACTTAACAAATTATATCTGGTGACGGCAAGACTTTATACATTACTACAGCTCCTCTTATTCCAGGTGTTGAATTATCTTTTTTCCTGTATGTAGCCAAGTCGGCAAACGTCGTTTTTGTTGACCCCGCTTGCTTTGACCTTGCGCTCCATATACTGTTAATACTTTCAACAATGTTCTTTAAGAAAATAAATATCTTTTTTTCATAGTGAAACGAAGAGCATAGTTTTAATTTGATGACATATGAGGTATAACAAAGCATGTTAAGCGCGTTTATTATTATTTTATATATATGAAAATTAAAATATTTATTTATTTTATTTTACATTATTAAATTAAATTATCATCCCTTTCCCTTACGCGCCATTTTTTTGCAATTGTCTGTCACCTATCTCTATCTATCGATTGCGTTCTGAACTAGGGTTGAACAATATAATGAAAGTTTAAAAAAAATATTTTAATTCATTTATATTTTTAAAAAAACTCGCTTAACATTCTTTGTTATACCTAAAGCACACGTGGTTTAAAGGAACGAAGTACTTTTCCTAACAACCTGTATATATGTACAATAATTAAAAAACTAGTTCACACAACTGTGAGCGTTCTTATAGAATCGGACCGCGTCGTCCGTTTAGCATAAATATACGAGTGCAAACTTTTATAATAGTTGGCGGCCTGTAGTAAAGTTCCATTCTTCAATTAGTTTCAGTGCTCGAGGTTAGGGTTACCAGAAACGAAACAAAAATTGGGATAAGAATTTACAAAACGGGTCATATTATAACATAACATAAAATAAAAGAACGATCTGGATTGGCAACCTCAGGCCAACTCCATAATTTTTTTCAATGCAAACGCTCGTAAGGACCTATTTTTTAAGCATAAAAACTGTTCTCAAAGTTAACTTTACCACACCAGTGTTAAATTTACATTTTTTTAAAGTTGCCAAGCTTTTGTTGTGTACTACAGACAGAAATGAGCTGGTTTCAGTTTGAAAGCGTTCGTAGGCTGCGTTCAGTTTGATCGTCGGACGGCACCTGCCTACCACTGACAGCAAGACCAAACGGGTATGTTATGACTGAAACAGCGCAACGAACGCATCAAACTGAAAGCAGCTTATTTCCGTCAAGTTGGCAATATGCGGGCAAAGAAAAAGGATGCCAGCCTAAAGTTTAAATAGAGTCTTTATTGTTTGTTTATTTCTTTACTTACATTTCATTTACAATTTCATTTTTTGCTAAAAGCAATAAGTGCCGCACTTATACACAATGTTTGTTTTGTTTGTTAAAATGTGTTGTAAAATATGTGTGTAAATGTACAAAAAGCAATAAAATAAAAACAAAAATTATTGACTCACACTGTGCGTTGAAAAGTGTAGTATGATACACGTGGGTAAGGGTAATAACTTACTCGTAACTTTTATAACACTCGCTTATCGCTCGTGTTTTAATTCGTTCTCGTAAGCTATTGCCTCCTTACCGCACTTATAGCATAAACTACTATTATCATGCTCAACAGGAGCAATAATATTGCTAAGGTTTTGAAGTTCCATATCTGATTATATGTATTGAATGTTTATATTGTTTCATTAAGAAAAAACAACAGAAAATACTAAGTTTTTACTTTTGTTAATGCTACCCCTATCCAGTTATGAAAAAGACGA
The DNA here is from genome assembly GCA_910592155.1 of Ypsolopha scabrella. Lineage (NCBI taxonomy): Eukaryota > Metazoa > Arthropoda > Insecta > Lepidoptera > Ypsolophidae > Ypsolopha > Ypsolopha scabrella. Next base: position 16,843,469 of record OU342964.1, on the reverse strand, counting down.
AAGTTTAACAGTCAAAGTAACTTGGCGGTATATTTGAAGTATCAAAATTACTCGAAGAAACCATTCAGGGTTGCAGCGCAATTGGACAAAGCACCCAGATTAGAAAAATATGTATGAATCGTTTGATAAATGCGTCAGGATTGTAGCAGATGGCAGTTTGTAGTATTTTCAACCGCGAAACAGACTTGACTGCATCATATACGTACATAATACATTTATATATTTTTAATTACGTCATGTCCTGACCTCCTGGCAACCCTACTCTGCTTTACCGTCACCATAAACTTTGTCATGGGACTTAAGGCTCGACGCACATTTAATTTATTAAAGCTACAACAACGTCATTGCCTGTTGTGTTAGAGAACAATATAAACAATTTTCTTTGTTTGGTATTTCAAATAAAGTTACCTTCCAAAGAAACAAGTTACGGTTGACGTAAACCTTCCCTGAATAGCAGTTCTAAGGCTTAATATAACTAAAAATAGGTGATTGTAGTAAAGGTGACTGTACGTATGAGTACCTACTATATTAGGTATCATAATGTACATTAATTATATAATTTACAATGATCAAGTAGGTCTATTATAATAATAATTATTATTACTAATTCACTACGGACGGGTAATAAGTAGGCCAGCAGATTTCTCTTTGATAATCCATGCCCGTTGGGACGTTGACCGATCTTATGACACAGCTATGAGAAATTCCGTGCTCCTTCTGCTCATAACTCAGCAGAGATGTCTGTCGTTATATATGTCACCTGGCCAATATAGGAATGGACCGGCTAAGAAACTTTTTTGCCGAGCATCAGGGGCGATTTTGTGATGAGCCCTGTTCCCTATATCTTGGAAAGTTTTTACTGAAATACTAATAAAATATAATTGGGCGTCTTCGCGCCACGTCGTGTTCAATTTGTAGCCGCGCCTGACAGATGTCAGCTTCGCAGCCTAATCTTGATTTTGTTTACCCTTCGGTTCACCTATTTATGTTTTGTTTTTAGGGTTCCGTACCCGAAGGGTGCCAAACGGGACCCTATTACTAAGCCTCCTCTGTCTGTCTGTCCGTCCGTCAGTCACAGGGGTCTACAGCTTCAACCGTAAAAGGTAGTATTTCTATAGCCTCTATCAAGACAAATATTAAAAGATTAAACCCAAGCGGGGTCCCCAAACAATAAACCATAGCGCCATCTGAGATGACTTGTTTAACAGCTTGTCCAGAGATTCATTGGTGAGCTGATAGATGGCGCTAAGAGAAGCTTGTCAACTTTTTTATCATAATGTTTTTAGAGTTATGTACCCGTAACCTGTGGTGGTACGGAACGCTTTGTGCGCGAATCCGACTCACACTTTTTCACGTCAAATTTTTGAAATAACTTTTCCTTAATTGTATCAAAATATTCGTGAAGCGAAATTAGTTCATTTACAGACAAATTAAACCAGCTTGCCGATAAATAACATCGATTGAAAATTTAACACGATGCCCATTTTTTATTCTTATTCTGATGAATCCATTTTACGAATTAAATTACCTATAATTTTCTCAATATTATTTTATTTGCTTCAAGTATGGTACATAAAGAGATATTAAATTAAAAAAAAAATCCAACATATTTCACCATATTATTAAATATTAATAAATGTCATGTTTTGACATCTGGGGTGAGTTTTATTTGTTGGAATTCAAATTCCTCAGTCGAAATTCTATCAACATCTATCAACAAAATAGCCAACACTATGGTTGTCTATCGTTGTATATTGTTGTTTATGGTTGTCTTTACGCTAACTTCTTATAATAATTAGAACCTAGTTTTCTGCTTACCTTTAAAATCCGTCTTTGATCGATTTAATATTAAGCTTTCAGTTTGAAAGCGCTTCTGTGAATAAATAGGTACATGCATATCACAAAGTGCCACCGCCACGTTCAGTTCAGAGCTGTAATTTCTAGCTTCCATTTCCTTGGCCTATTCTAAACCTGGGTTGCCAGCTCAAAGCCAATTACGTACTCGAGATGCAATTAATAAATGTAACTAAGACTTAGTAAACTGGATTAGACGTACCTGGGAGAAGGGAATTTAATGTGTCTTCTGAGTTGTTACCGAAAGACAAATTTGAGTTAGCTTTGAGGTAAATTACAAAACTGTTATACCAAGTAAACCACATTAATATCAGCCTGTTTCGTCCACTGCTGGACATAGGCCTTTCCAGAATTACGCCACTCTTGGTAGTCCTCCGGGAAGAAATGCCCATACCCACACACGCTGGGCAAAATTATGATATACTTATCGACTTGCAAGCACGTATACAGGATTCAGTTTTATACATTACTAGCCTTTCGCCCACGGCTCTGCCCGCGTTTTGTTCAATATCTGCCCCGTTTTCAGCTTGGGCGTTATTATATCAACACCTCTTGTAGCCTTTTATGTTACAAAATTCTGATCGGTTACCAATTTTTAATTTTTTTCCCTGAAGTTCAACTTATGTAAGATATTGCTTTAGGGCCCCAAACCGCCTGATAGCCGCCCTGGATACGTCACTTGTATAGTTTTTTAATTTCGTTAAAAGGGTAGCGATGGTATTAAAATACAGTTTTTATGGTTTCAGTGGATCCGTTGTTAAAATATCTGTCTATCATGGATGACTGCTTGGATGGAGCAGTATTTGTTACATACCCCTTTTCTTTAAAATTACCCTTTTCAAAAACACTGAACAAAGCGGCACAATTTGGTCACTTTCTTAAAATGGAAAATGGATACCTTATTTTGGTACTCCATGTCAGTCTATGTCATAGTTAGGATGCCCAGTGCTAGAAGTGCTGACAATCCGAAGAATTTTAACAAAATGTAAAATCGATTGTTCACTCATACATAATAAGTGAACAACGAACGACCCGTCAGCTGGTTGGGTAGCGATGGGTGTGGATTAGTGGATGTGATGTGTGATAAGTGGATGTGTGACAGGGTTTTTTACTGAAATAATTTTTTGAAGAATTTTGATATTTGGATATTTATACTTAGACTCATGATAAACCCAGTCAGCTGCATGCATGTGGGTAGGAAAGCCGTCAGGTGGTACAATAAAGGTACACCTTTACAGCGTTAGCTGACGACTTTTCCACCTATGTACCTATATATACGAGTATACGCAGCTGACTATGGGTTTATCCTAAATTTTAGTATAAATATAATAATTTCAAAATTCTTAAAATAGTTTTATTTTGTAAAAGTTAAAGCTCTTTCACATCCACACCTGGTGCTATCTAGACAGCTGATGGATCGTTCGTTGTTAAATTATGAGTCAACAATCGATTTCACATATTGTCCAAATTCTTCGGCTTATCAGCACTTTTGTACGTAGGGTCCTGTTCTTAAAATATGTACAAGTACAAAGTACATATGAGTAAGCAATAGATTTCATAAATTGTCAAAATTCTTTGGATCGTCAGGGTGACAACACGGGCTCCCTAACCATGACAGGCACTTTTCCCCGGAACTGATAAAAATCATCTATCGCACACTCCATCGTCTCATCATCAATTCGACTTGTTTATAATTTTATTGGTTTAATATGTAATACGAGTATTTATTCACCTATATTACAGAAATAAAGTTATCATTTAATTTAATTTCAGTTGGGACGTAATAATCGTCAGTGAAATGCGGATGTGCCGAGTGTGGACTGTGACTTGCATTTCACAGTTCACACTCGGAACACCTCTGATGCCCCCTCGGGGATTCATGTCGTGACGATATATTTATATTTATTTATTTATTATGTACATAAAGAACACTCGGTGCGCGGCGAACACATACTTGCCTGCTTTTTGTATTGCACCTATTACTTATATTTACTTAGTTAATTAAACTGAATGTTTAATTTTATCCAAAATAATCGATAGGCACTTTTTGTAACTCTCAAGGTGAACTTCGTATCGTTCTTATTTTTATCCAAAATAATTGAGGTTTCACGATACTAATTTCTGTCTCATTATAAACTTAATTCTCTGAAAATGTTAAAACTATCGTCATAGTTTAACAATCCATACGATTGTCCAACGAAATCATGTAGGCAGGGCAATCGTGCGGGGCTTGCCGGGCAAGTCGCGGGGGGTATTGGCCCCGACTGCTTACTTACTTTCGAACAAGCAGTCGGGGTCGCGTCTCTCCGGGTTGACGCATCGCAACCATAAGTGTAATAAAATAACCCAGTAATAACAGGTGTCTCTGATCTAGTACAGGGACCCCTGCAACTTGTTGTGGATGCTCTGTTTTGAACAATAAAGCTATTTTTTTAATATGTTTAAAAAATGTGGTTACTACTTGTTTTGTGCAAGACTGCAAACACTTAACAAGGAATTGAGATTCCGCCATTTTCCACTGGAGAAGGACAGGTAAAGTTTTTACAAAATAATAATTGTAAATAATGTATGTACAGTACCAACATACGTAATTTCATAATAGTTCAAAATGGCGGCCGCACAGTGGGAGTAGTGAGTGACTAGATTTTGCTGTCAAATATTGTGTAGCTCCTAGTAGGTACGGTCTTGTGAGGGTCTGATGAGGAGCAGAGACATGGCTACTGGATCTCCAGTCATCCAGTCTTCGGTCATGAACATCTAGTTTTGTGTTAAGTGTTTAGTCTCAGGGTGCTGCTTCTAGGTAGGGTCTTATGGGGTCTAATGAGGAGCAGATAGATGGCTCCTACATCTCAGTGATAGCAATACCTAGTTTTGTGTTAAGTGTTTAGTCTGAGGTTATTTAAATATTATATGTAAATATTATTATATTATTAACCTAAGTTATGTTAGTACTTTTTTGTTATGTAAGTCTTAGTGTATGAATATGTAAACTTATTATAAGATACTTAATATAAATACACGACTGGGTCCTATTTTTATTGTTAAGAACTGTGACAACCCTAGCAATATGGCCACTATTTCTAAAAGTTGTCGGCATTTTCGCAGACATCAAAGGCGCTAGATCACTGTATGTTTTACACTGTGCTATCGTATTAAGGATTTAAACAAAAGGCTATATCGACCATATAGGTAGGTGCAAATTAAATGATTATTTTGCAACGAAGTCGTAGCTTTTGATCTTTATACTTATTTATTCTGATTTTTAGGGTTCTGTAGTCCGACTAGGAACCCTTATAGTTTCGCCATGTCCGTCTGTCCACGGCTTAGCTCAGAGACTATTAGTACTAGAAAACTTTAATGTGGTATGGGTATACAATTAATTACGCCGACAAAATGGTCAAAAAAATCTCGAAATAAATTCTTTTTAGGGTATCTCCAATACACGAAAGTTGGGGACGAATTTTTTTTTCGTTGGGGGTATCGTTGGATATGTCTTTCAAAAACCTTATGGGTGTGTGACATGTGTGTGATAACTATTTTTCGAGTTAGGGATCCGTTGGCGAAATATTAAGCTTTATAGTGCCAATTTTTGTTAGAGTCAGTGTCCCCCACCCCTGCCGGCTAAACGGTTGTTTATGAAAACGTGCAAAAATTCACAGAAGTAGTATATAATGAAGTTAAAAGGAAAACTATCACAGCTAAGTAGGCTTTACAGGTTTACGAGTACAGGTCACGCCAAACTTTTAGTCCCCTCTAAACACGAAAATGTATGGGCCGTTCTCAGAGAGAGCAACTTCCGATAGAAGTTTGGTTAGACCAACATATAAAATGTACTGGGCAACTACGGAACCTTACACTGCGCGTGGCCCGACACGCACTTGGACAGTTTTTGGTTTTTTTTTAATTTGCCTAGTCTATCCTTAACGAACGTTAGTTAACAAAATCTAAAACCAACTTTTCAGGTTTCATTAAAAACTAAAAAAAAATATTTGTTCAATCAACGCATTTGTACAAGCATCGAAACGGTTTATGAGCGGTGACTTTGACTGCACTAGTCATTTTTTCTCTATCGCACTTAGTAATTTTGTGCGCGAATGAACACATGCGCTAGTCCCCCACCACTACCGCCAAGCGCTCTTAACGACTTGCGCGACTTGTAACTTTAATATTTAAAAGAGTAGAATTACCCAATAGGAGTAAACTTAACTGGATTTATTTTTTCTTTTGCCTGTTTTTCTCGTGATTGTTTAAATATTTTATACTTATTACATTTCAATTTAATTTACGAATGACTTTCCTGTGAAGATGTTGTCGTCAGCTGCTTTCATCTGATACAAATTACATTATGTTTGTCAGTTGAGGAGTATTTTTTTAAGGTTCTGTACTTAAAAGGTTAAAAGCGTTTTCCATAAAGTATTGTTCAAATACCTCGATGTCGAAGTTTTAGTCGCACCGAACACCAAACTTATTTATTATTTTGTAAATAATTTTACTCTGCGACCAATCACTCGATGAATGCAAATTTTTTTCAGTGTCTTAACCTCCTAAGCTCGGATTTTTTTTAAATGGGCCCAGTCTTTTAAAATTTTAAAAAAACAAAAATAGTTTGTCAAAAAATTGCTCTTAGCCCGTACGAGTACTGAATTTAAGATCCTATTTAAAGTTCTTACGGGAGTAAAGTTGACTCGACCCAAAATATATGTAAGAAATGAAACAGTTCCCAAGAGGCTCCACGGGTTTCTATCAGAACACTCAGTACACAAATAAACGCGTGTGAAGCCGCAGGCAACACACCAGTAAGTACATAAACATATTATTTTGTTGTGGCAAACGAAACCCTAGGTCATAGCACAAATAACACTTGACCGGTTTTATTTCCGCAATGAGTTGCTATCTCCCGTAACCAGTAATCTCGTCAGTAATCCAATAAGCTTCCAATTTATCCCAAACGGGGCGCGCTGGTAGTAATAGTACGCGTTCTTGGCGATTGATCTCTTTGGTAGGAGAATGCTGTAGGTACACTCGGAAAACGGACGAATAAGACGAGCTCGACACAAGCTTTGTTAAAAAAGTTGTTATAACTGTATGTAAGGTATAATTAGCAATGAATACTGCAGTATTGATTGTTTTACAAGCACTAAAGTGATTTATTTTTACCGAAACGTTGTTTGAGTGTATTAGCTAATATACTTGTATACAGGATGTAAAAGCAAAGGCAATAATCCTTTAAGGGTGTGTTAGTATGATAGGTAAATATTTATTTTTAAATGCTGGGATCTCTAAATAAAGTTCCAGTACCTCACAATAAGAAGATTTTCTTTACTCAAAATACACTTATCGCGTGGACACCCTCGCTGGTCGCTGGCGAGAGAGAATGAAAGAGAATTCGCAACGGTGCAGCCTCAGATTGAGGCGCTGCACGATTTGGCAACAGGCAGTCACTGCATACCCCGGCGGCGGCGCGGCGGTCACGGATGAGGGTTGCGGGGTGCAACTAGGTGTGTGGGAGGCCGGTGAGCCGCTACGGGATTATTCAATTTCCTTGATATGAATGCATAGCCATAGCTTAGAAAAATGATGGAATTTGTGGTGAAAATACAAGGTATATTTTTTTTTCTCGCAATGACATCAGAATCGTGTATACTTTCATACCATAAAGGGATTCCATTTACACCCATAAAAGACTGCCGTAGTTCTTAAAGAGCTTCAAAATAATGATGACCAATAGTCACCGTGCAAAAACTGAGATGTTCCTAAAACATGAACAACACCAGATTTTCGAAGGTTCGTTTGAAGAAATTAGTACGCACTTCTTAATGAGAAAAAAATGATTTATTGATATTTTATTTAGCGAACGTACTGTAAAAAAATCAATATTTTACTTATACTGATGTCTGAAAAAAATATATTTAAAACCTGTAATTTTTGGTTTTAAAATGTTCCCTAAAAGAACGCGGTTACGAAATTTACTTGTTTTTTTTCATGATATAAGTTTGAAGTCAATCTACTAAAATCCAAAAATTGTTTGCCTACACAATATTTCAGTATTAGCAAATATAGAATAGTATCTCTATCTGACATACCCGACTGAAAGTCTTGCATTATTTTAGGAGAGTATTATTTTAAGCTATAATGAATTCCAATTAAGGATCTGTAATGTTGTTTCATTTGTCTCTTGTTTGTATGTCCCGTATTTTTATGGTAATAAAAGAGGAGCTTTGATCTGCACTGAACCCAATCTAATGTTGACGACTCGCTCCCGGCTACGCTCCACCTGGTGCGTGGCTTTGTTACTTTGAGCTGGTACATAATAAGAAGGGGTTGGTTACAAGATAATATTTATTAAATCTACTACATATTAAGTACTTATTCAATTTATCATATAACAGGGTCAAATTGTGTTAATAAGAGCTGCCAGAATAAATTATGTTAATAGTACCTAATTTTACTTTTGTTTGTGGGAAGAACTGGAAGGAATTTCACCTACTTAATCAAACACATTTTTCTAGGTTTTTTTTTATGTATAATAAGCGTTACATATTAAAGAACATATAGATGTATAGATTTATTTTAAAACATATTACATTTATTTGAAAGGATCGCAGTATTTTCTCTAAATCCCTGTATAAAAATCTGCTTGTGTCAAAAGCGTATTTGTTCAAAAGTTAGAAACATTATGAGAGCACCATAATTACTTACTTGATTATTTTTTATAAATCAGAAAAACTACAAGAGCATCTGAACAAGCGTATAAATCGTAGCCCAAAAATACTGTCGACCTCGAAACAATATAAAAACCTATACGTACATATAATCTACATCTACATCTACACTTCTACATCTACACTTCTTCTACATCTACACTATTATGTAAGGAGGAAATATTTGTTTGTTTGTATGTTTGAGGTAAACTTTGGAACTACTGAACCGATTCTAAAAATTCTTTCTTTTGTAAAAATCTACGCAATTGCTGAGTAACATAAGCTAAATTTTATTTAAATAAAAGTAAGTTTTTAATTTGAAAATTCAGTATTTGTGAACCATGTCGGGAGAAAAAACGCTGCTTAGCTGGTTTATCGGCGTGCCCTGACCAAATAGTTAAGTTATACGTGATAAAACTGGTTGTTTTTCTATACGAATCAGTTTAATCTAACTAAAGTTTTCCATCTACAACGATCCTGACACACCTCTTGCTAATATTAAGCTTCAGAAAGTGACTACAGCCAGGTTTAAGCATAGATACATCAAATACTATGATTTAAGTAATGATTTTTTCCCATACGGGAAAACTATATCAGTTTAATCTAACTACAGATTTACATCTACAACGACCCGGACACACCTCTTGCTAATATTTAGTTTAAAAATTGATTGAAGCAAGGTTTATGTATTGATTTTTTCCCATACGAGAAAACTGTATCAGTTTAATCTGACCACAGATTTTCATCTACAACGATCCTGACACACTTCTTGGCACTTTGCTAAAACATAGTAACCAGGGTCTGATGATGGGACTGGAAGATGGGTACGGGATCTCCTCAACGGACAACAGGAGACCCTTCGAGTTTGGGCTTATTTGGTTTGTCTTTATTAGCACTTTGGTAAAACATGGTAACCAGGGTCTGATGAGGGGACTGGAAGATGGGTACGGGATCTCCTCAACGGACAACAGCAGACCCTTCGAGTTTGGGTTTATTTGATTTGTCTTTATTAGCACTTTGCTAAAACATGGTGACCAGGATCTGGTGATGGGACTAGAAGATGGGTACGGGATCTCCTCAACGGAAAAAAGCAGACGCTTCGAGTTTAGACTTATTTGATTGGTCTTTATTAGCGCCTTGGTTAAACATGGTGTCCGTTGCATGTAGTCGTTCAAAAAATCATATTCTTTTGTTTTCCTTAGTATGAAAATGGCACCACCTCCGTATATTATTAAACCCAGCAAACTGTACAACTCTTACCACCATTTTTTAAGGACTGGTTAGACCGAGTTTAGAAAATGGTACCTACATCTTTATTACATTTGTCTCTGTCACACTTTATTTGTTACTTACTTTTATGTATAGTGCTTTTTGGTACAATAAATGATTTTTATCTTATCTTATCCTTATTTTCACGAAAATCTCTTCGACGCGGGCGGAGCCACGGGCAGATGCTAGTAAATATATATACCCAGTAACCACACTAATAGCTTTAAATATCTTTCCACAAACATGGTCGGCAAATGGTCGTTTATCTTTTGAAACGGGAACTGCATATTTTTTGCCCTAAGGAAAAAAATAATGAATGATAATCCAGTTTTGCTCTAGAGGAAAAATAAATATATGAAAATCTATTTTTATTTGCTGCGATAAACTTTTTAAAAAAGAGACCAAGAAGGAAAATATCACTAGTCCCACACACATAGTAGGCCTACAGTTATTATTGGATAAACATGGGATAATTTAATTGATTGTTCTAGATCCACGCAGACGAAGTCGCAGGCAAATGCTAGTAAAATTGTAAAACATTAGCCTTCACCCGTGGCTCCACGTTTATTCAATCTCTGCCCCGTTTTCGGCTTGGGCGTTATATTATCAACACTCCATATATGTTGACTGTTGACAAGCAGACGCCCTGAGCTACGGCGCGACGAAGAAAGAAAACTGCAACCAAATCCGTTGAGTGGTTCTCGAATTGATATAAAACGGAACATACTACATACATACAGCAAAAATTTAAACAATTTTAATTTTGGCCTCGGTACAGAACTAATAACCTGTTTCATCTAAAATATTCAATGTACAGATACGAATCTCTTACTACTTTATCATTGGCATAGAAGATATAAAATACTTATACGATGTCCCTGAGAAGTTATATCTACTCATTAGGTTCGTTTTGTCTGAAGTATGTTAAGCGTGTAATATTTTGTGACATCAGATAAATAAGATGACAAACGTCTTTCATCATTTACGTAGGTATACGTAACGAATGTAATCCATACCCATAAATAAATATGGCCCTCCTTTATCGAATGAGTGTTATCAAAGGTACTTTGTACGTACGTACATTGGCTTTACGTGTACATTAGCTCCACAAGGCCGAAAAAAGTTTTTAAGACTTGCCCTAACTAGGGCAAGATCCTTACATAAACATTTTGTTTGAGAATAATTCCAAACCCAAGGGAGCTGGCAAAATCTCCTGGATAAAAAGAAGCCTAGTCCACAATCTATCCCGCTGCAAATTTATTATTGTCTCTACAATCTCTATAATATAAACGTCAAAAGAAGACGTCAAATTTTGACGTGTAGAAAGTTTACTTTAATGTAAAATTCACAAAATAAATTATTTTAATTTGAATTTAATTTAGAAATTTGTCGACTAAACCTAAAAAATAATAGAAAAGAGAATTGAAATGCAAAGTTATAACGAAGCATTTATTTTATTTGTTTTTTAAATTGTTGAGTGGAAACTGTTTTTGGTTAAATTATTAGCTATAATATAATATACTTAATAGGTTTGTAAGAACTATAACCGTTTTTCCCAATTAAAAGAATTAAAAATGAAAATGAAGTTATAACTATATTCAATCTTTACAATTAAGCTGCAGCTTCTTAGAGTAAGGTAAACAATAAATGATTACCTCATTAGTTAAACTTCTAGGTTTATGCTCTTCATTATTAAGCACTTATTTATGTTTAGTTATCAAATGAAAAGGTGCATGTCTACCCTAAATTAGCAACTCGATGTGTGTCAGTACAAAAATCGACGGAAACGGCATTGAAATAACATTCATCAGCGCGTATTGCAAAGTGGCTGTTATAGCCCGGGCGGTAGCGTTGCATTTCAGGTAGTGATTTTACGCCGAAAGATTGCCATTTTCAATAGATATAGAATGACTAATAAGAGAACCAAGCGTCAGCTGACGCACCCGCAGTGGATGTGGGTGTGGGAGGTTGCGAAAGTGGTAAAAAAGTAAATAAAAAAAAGTAATAGTATGCGAGCTGAAACTTTTCTCACAGATAGTTGGTATCATACTGAGCTGAAAAAAATCGTCAGCTGTATCGTGGAGGGGGGATGATAAGTCAGCTGATCGCATGAACTTTTTTGCATTTTAGTAAGTGATTTTACGCCGATAGATTGCCATCTTTTTCAATAGATCTGGAATGACTAATAAGAGAACCAAGCGTAAGCTGACGCACTCGCGGTGGGTGTGGGTAGGGGAGGTTGTGAAAGAAGTAAAAAAATAAATAAAAAAAGTAATAGTACGCCGGCTGAAACTTTTCTCACGGATAGTTGACATTATACTGAACTGAAAAAAATCATCAGCTGCATCGCGGAGGGGGGATGGATCATGCGTCAGCTACTCGCATGAATTTGTAAAAAAACACGTAACATAAAGTGATAGTACGCCGCATGAAGTTTTACTAGGTGATTCTTTAAATATAATTAAAAAACAAAAACAACAATCAGCTGCATGGGTAGCGGTAGAAAGACTGTCAGCTGACGCAGTAAAGATACAGATTAAATATACTAATCCCGTTTTACACTGATACAACAAAGAGACAGATGACGCAGATGATTCTTTGGAATTTTAGGGGGAGAGGCCCAGGTAGTCCGAAGGTCGTGTTATAGGCTCAAGCAGTTCCGGAATCTATCTCCAAATATGCGTTTAAAGGGAATTTTCAATATTTTTAACTTTACTGCGTCAGCTGACTGCTTTTCCACCGCTATCCGCGCAGCTGATTGTTGTTTTCGTACTTATAATTGTTTAAAGAATCACCTAGTAAAATTTCATGCGGCGTACTATCACTTTATTTTACGTGTTTTTTTTACAAGTTCCTGCGAGTAGCTGACGCCTCATTTCCCCTCCACGATGCAGCTGACGATTTTTTTTCAGCTCAGTATGATGTCAACTATCTGTGAGAAAATTTCAGCCGGCGTATTATTACTTTTTTTACCACTTTCGCAACCTCTCATACCCACACCCACCGCTACGTGATGGACGGAACATTTTTTTTTTAACAATGTTCTTGTAGATCTATGTATGGTGAAAATGTATGTATGGTGTCTTTAGTATGGTGAAAAAATAATTAAAATCGCTTCAAGCATTCAGAATGCATTTTTTAAATTATATGATGCCTATGGCCATCCATATAGGAGGAGAAGGCCTTCAAAGATAGGTCTAAGGCTGAGATTCACAGTGTATTTTGAGTCCGAACTCAATCTTACAAACGTCACTCTAGTATGAGATCGCGTCACTTTTTGACGTTTGTAAGATTGAGTTCAGACTCAAAATGCACTCTGAATCTCAGCCTAAGACTCAGTTAGAGTATACATTCACTTTAATATCGTTATGTAACCAAAACCAGGTTTACTCAGTGAACGAAAAAAACATAGACATCTGAATACCCCTGAAAAGTGAACAGTTTTGTATAGCGACGACTCCAATAACGTTACACTGTGTATGAGTCGACCAATTGCGGCTGGCAGCCTCTTGCCCTTTTGAGTCTCTATTACCATTTTCAAATCATAATTTGCTAGAAACGCGTCTTATATGTTTTAGTAAGATAACCGTTAATATTTTGGCAAAGAAGTATTATAAATTCAAATTCAAATTAATTTAGTCAAATAATTAAAGTAATATAACAGATTCACATCTAAACCATTACAATAATATGTTCTTAAACTAAAGTAATACCTCCATTAATTTATAGAAAATATATGATCATGTAAAGTGTTAAATTAATAAAACATCTTAGTTTTCGTAGACCGAGTGCGAGTAATAGAAATATGTTATTTTGAGGGATACGTAGGTAACTGCTTGGAAAATAACATCACGCGAGTAGTGCTGGATAATAAATTACCAAATTAAGTTGCCATCTTGTAGAACTCTCACTTACTAGTAAAATGGTCTATTTTGGACTGGCAGAGTACTCTTGTAAATATGTTAAGTTTGTATAGAATCAGCAGATGTCTTCACGGTTTCCTGAACCCGCCACCTGGCGGAACTGACTCGCATAAATTCAAATTTTTACTACTAGTTCGTTGCCAAACATTCCTTTACGTTGGGATTGTGAAATACTTATGTCAAATTGGAACGTTACTGCCCAGTTCGTGATCTACGTTTTCAGAGTTCCGTATCCAAAGAGTAAGTAAAAAATAAGGAACCATTACTCCGTTGCCCGTCCATCCGTAGGTTTGTATTTATGTCACAACATCAGAACTTTTGAACCGTTAGCTTTACTCGTAGAACGAAAATTTACTTGCATTTATTAGCAACAAACACGCATTGGTTTAGGGTTTTGTAGCAATCACAAAAATTGTAGCATTCAAAAAATAAACAGTATATTTTTTATTTTATTTTTTATTTTTCCTGCTTACTAGTACTTCACTTACATCATATGGAGTTTGTTGATACATATCCTCACGCCTGTCTCCGTAAGGGATAGACAGAACACAGATTTCCATCTTCTATAACTCTCACACTATTATGCTTCTTCCTAATCCCTTGACTCAAATAAATTCTTCTATTCCGAGTGCTTTTGACTTGGTCCATAGACATTATAAATTTTGAATATTTATAACCTTCTTTTTTTCTTCTTTTTTTTTTACAAAAATGTTGTTTCAAAGCAAACAAAGTCGTTCTTAGGGTTCCGTAGTCCGACAAGGAACCCTTATACCTATAGTTTCGCCATATCTGTAGGTCGTTCCAAAACATTGTTGGAGTGAAGCACAGACTTTTTCGATTTAGGGATCCGTTGGCGAAATATTAAGCTTTAAAATGCAAATTTTTGTTACAGTCAAGTGCCGGCTAAACGGTTGTTTAGGAATATGTAAAAATAAATCACAGAAGTAGTATATGAAGTTAAAAGAAAAATATCACAGCTAAGTAAGCTTTACAGGTTTACGAGTACAGGTCGCGCCTTTTAAACTTTTAGTCCCCTCTTAACACGACAATGTATGGGCCGTTTTTCGTGAGAGCAACTTCCGAGCGGACTAGAAGTATTAGTAGACCAAGTTATAAAATGTAATGAGCAACTGCAGAAACCTACACAGGGCGTGGCCCGACAAGCACTTGGCCAGTTTTTTTGTTTTCAATATGTGTCCATGTTTTTGTTTTTTCAAATATTTAAAACACTCCGTCTTGAAATAGAGGTGAGAACTTACTTCAAAAAATCTTCGAAGAGCTCCAAAAAACTAAATATATCGAAAAAAATTATGCTATTTGATAATGATGTAGAAATTACCAGGTTATCAAATAAGAGTGTTCACATACGAAACATGAAAATGTATAAGCTTTCAAAACACTAATTTAGATCGCGCTAGCTGTAAAAAAACTTCTTTATATTATATTTAAATGTATTACAGAACCCTCCCCAAGTGAGTCTGACGATCGACTGGTTTTTTTTTATAATAGCTATAATAGCTGAGTTTAAATAATTGAGATTGGCTGAAACCCAGGTTTTCAGGGTGTTGAAGACTCTAACAATAGTAAATTTTTTGAGTTTTATAATTGCTTAAGTTTTCCAATACATTTCTATTTAAATTATATTAGTAACGTGCTACAAAAACAAAGCCACATTTTCTATAAAAACTTTTTTTTTGTTATTTAGTAGCTTTTCATAAAAAAATAACAGTATTTAGATAGGTTGAACAGTTTTGAATGTAAAAGTGATTTTTTTGCCGTTGTTTCAACAGCCATGGAATCCCGCTTGCTTAGTATGGTGATATTAATAGAAAATGCGGTTTAGATTTTGTACCACGATAAGTCACCAATACGACTCATGAAACGTAAAATTTAAGTGAACTAAATTCTATTGGAAGATTTGGTGTCTGGTATAGATCACATTCCTACGAAAAAGCGGCCTCAGGTAAATTTTATCCCTCATTTAATTACCACGAGTCAAGTCAGCCTTTCGGGTACTAAATAAAGTTACTTTTCGAGTAAAACATTAAGATTTTGTTTTACACGCCCTTTTCACTTATTATGTGATATTTTCTGTATGTCAGAACTTTTCTCACATTGTGACATAGCCAAAAATAACTGGTGGTAGACTCGTATGTAGTTGTAACATTAGAAAAATTACATGACATTACATACATTTTACTAGTAACATAATACAAATAATTGATGTTATTTATTGATATATCTTAATGGAACCTTTTCACGATACTTATTCTTAAATAAAATGCTCTTGGTACACTGTTACAGTTATAATTTACGATGTCTAATTTTTGCCAAGTATTTTCTTTCAGAATTAATGTAACCTTTGCAATGTTGCCGAAAAGTTGGTCTGCAGATTTTTTCATTATGTTTAGTACTAAATGTATGTTTTAAACAAAAATAAACATACTTAAATATACAATTTTTATTTTAAGAAACTCAGCAATAACTACGATGACGTCATGAGTAGCTAAGTTTCATCTTTAAACAGATTTTCATCAAGTACCTATTTATACCTCGAACACTAGAAATAGGACGTAAACAGCCGCGGGAGGGAAACATGAAAGCTCATCCACTCAGTGAGTCCACCCGCCCTAGTGATTACAACGTGCGTATTGGGTAGACATGAGGTAGCATATGCTATACCTTCGCAGAACTTCTCTCTCAGATTGTGGTTGCATAGTTGGGATTCAAAATAAACAATTGTGACATGAGGAAAGACGTATAAAAAAAAAACAAGTAGAATATAGCCAGAAAGTTGGTTAAAGGTACTCAGAATCGTCAATTTCCTTACATATTCAAGCAACAGAACGGTTCAGAAACCTTTTATCATTTCTGTTGTTGGATAAAACTTATTAATTTTGTGTCTGTCAATTACCTACCTGAAATGGGTTAATTGATAAACCTTTACCGAAACTCTACATAGTAGATATAACCAATGAAAAGTTTAACAGTAAAGGCATGTTATGTGAAACTGGTTTAATAATAATAATATATTATTTATTGCCAGACTCACGTCCAATAAAATTAAAATTACATTACAATTATATCACATGCATTAAAATAAAACAGATAAAACAAATAGAAATTAACTATTATGTACAGTGTGGTATTTTCTCCAAATATCGTGGAGTGGGCTTTCTGGCAATAGAAATTTCTAGTAATGAATAATGAGACAAGGTAATGTTAATTTCAGGTCATTATTTATAGCATACTGAACGATATTCCTTAGGGAACATACCAGCGAAGACGAATTGGGTTTTTTCTTTCACCATTATTTTTTTAAAGCAATTATAGATTGTCAATTAATTATATATTAACTTATGAATACAATAATCTTAAACTTAATTATTCTAAAATTATAATGCGTTAAAAAAAAACTTAACTAAATAATATAAACATAAAAGTTAAATTAAATAAAAGACTTTATTTAAGTCGTCGCTTATTAATTATATTTTTTTAGTTATCTTTAAGTAAGTTGTTCAATAACCAGTAGTTACTGGAACTTATCATACAATCATTACAGTTCTGTTCAATCTTAAATGCATCTCTAAAGCTCGTCTATGTCTCTGTTTTATCTATCTTTGTCATCTACTTCTATCTATCTCATCGGAGCTAGCTTCACTTGAACGCAATGTTTTCATTTAATGTTACCCTGGCTGTTCAAGTGTTCATACAACTATATGAGTGTCGCATCTTGCATTCCTTGATCAATGTTCTCAACGTGTACATTCACAGTTTCTCTGAAAGCACATCATCACATCGCTGAGGATTGTACGTCAGTATAATCCCATCGTAAGTTTTAGTGACAGATCTTATTGACAGGTAATCAATGATTATTATCGTATTGACTACCTATCGATGGAGATGGTCGTGATAATACCTATATATTATACACTTCTCATAAAAAATCGAAACACTTCTCAAGTTTGTGTTTTAATGGATTATTAGAAAAATATTGTATCAAACGGAAAAAATTAAAATGTCGTACAACAGTAGGTAGTATAAGGTTTCGAATTCCCTATAATAACGTTCCAAACCCATTTTTATTTTTTAAGAATTAATCCTCTTTTTTTTTATTTTGGTAATTTATAAAAAGCACTTTTCCCAACTATAGATGAAATTCATTGTGGAGTCATTTTAACAAGAGAAACTTCTTGAAAAAGCATTTTTAATATAGTTAACCCTCTACTGCATGAGCTATTAAAGAAAAGAGAAAAAAAAAATTTGATGTTGCAAAGTGTTTTATTTGGGCCAATTAGAGAAAAAGTTGTGAAAAAAAAAATTTACTTACATTACTTTAGAAAATAATTTTAAAAGCCAGAAATGGCTTCGTGTGCAGTAACGGCTATGCATACGAATGCCATTTTTGGCTTCCTATGCACTGATCGTATCATATTTAATATTTATATCATGTGAAACTCTTTCAAACAGTTTCTTTTTTTCATTGAGACATAAGAAAACGTTACATTTCTCACAATTTATGTAAGAACGATACATGCAATCGTTTTGGCACAGTTGGCGAAATGTTGGAAAATGAGCAGTTTGGTCCGTTCGTATCGAATTCAATGGCAAATCTTGAGCTTTTGCTGGAGGTTTCCTGGCTTTTTTCAAGGGTGGTGGTGCCGGGGAATCCTTGCGTCCTGTTGGTGTGTTCGTTCTACTCGTTGTAGGTGTGCCACGACTTGGAGTACCAGACGTACTAGGCCTGCCACGTTTCTTGCAGCTTTTGCCAACTTTGCAATAATGCTCCGAAACGGCAAGCTTGAAGTCGTACAATGACATGTAGACATCATTTTTGCGTCACCACAACAACCACGCATTGACGGTGCAGTGGTCAACCATATGGAAAAATATCCGTTTGTACCACTGCCGAGATCGTATTTCGAATCCACACCTCCCATATGTTTGTTGTAAACATCAACTAATGATGTCTTTGTTGTTTCTCTTTCCGGCAATATCTTTTTTTAGTAGAAACCGGTTCAGAGCCCACAAATGCAGAAAGCAGGTTCACGACCTTGTTGTCTAACATGAGACCAAAGCAAGTTTCACACCATCTACAGTTGCAACCTTTTCGGCCATGGCACCACGACCTAATTTCTTTAGGTCTTTTTCCGTTGGCATATCTGCATTCGGTACTCTGTTCAGTCTAACTGTACCCAGTGGAAGCAGACCATTCTGATACAAATACACTTGTAATTTTATGCCATTAAACCAGTTGTCAAAGAATATTTTGTGGTTGACATTTCGTGGTCCCATAAAAGTGTGAAGAAAGCATTCTGAAAATAAAATAAAAATGTTCTTGGTATGCATACGAAGCCATTTTTGAATGATACCCAATTCACCGTGAATGCATGCGAAGCCAGAAATGGCCTCTGAAGATAAACGCGATTATGAAGTAAAAAATACGAGAAAATGAAAAACAGTTTAATAATGGTAGGAAAAGAACCCTTTGAAGAGCACGAAACATATTTTTATTTATCAATATCTTACCTTATCAACTTTTTATAAACCAACAAAGTCGCACAAAATCACTTAGGCATCAACAAGCGGCCCATGCGCAACTCAAAGTGGGGTTATAATGACATGTGTCCCTAATCACAGACTGCAAAAATACGTTCTGTTTCAAAAAGAAGTACTTTACAATATTTGAATCAGATTGTTTTGTTTTTCTAACATTAGAGGGTAGAAAAAAAATAGTTAAGTTTAAAAGCCATTAATGGCTTCGTATGAAATAGAGGGTTAAATAGATGCAAACAGGTATGTCGAGATTCGACCCAGAACTAAAGTCTAAGATATGGCAAATTAAAAACATGTCTGTTGAATCGCAAAATCAGTTTGAAATTGGAAAACAATGAACATGACTAGCAAAGAACCGAAATGTTTTTGACTTGTGCATTTCTTTTTATATTTCATATTGTACCCTACTGTTGGGCGAAAATCTTCCATTCCTTAGACTACACATTATGGTTTTCTCCCATTTCTAACCACTCCAGTAGATACGCTAATAGTACATTGTTCACCGAGGGAAAGAAAAAGGCCGGGAATCGCACTCTCTTACGACCCGAGTGAAACATTAGTGCTTTGTACTACATCTACGTGGAAGAAAATACAAATTAATTAAATTCCGAGGGCGTCATCAAATCTTCATTATCGCTATGAGACGACATTTTGAGTGGTTAAAATTCAGATAAAACAAAAGAAACCGACCCGCGTGATAGCTTACCTTAAATAAAAAAGTATAGAAAAAGCAAAATAATGTATAGAAAAAGCAAGTGGCCAGTATTATTTTGCGACTTGGAAATAAAACTTTTTGTCTTTTGGCATTATTGATATTTATAAAAAAAATATATAGCATTTTCATATATTTTTTGCCCGCTCAGCACGTTAACAATGGATTTTTGTACACTTTTTCCGCACCCATATTTGTATGACAGTAAAGAAGTGCAATGCATTTAAAAAAAAGTAATAGGTTACTTTAAATTTTTTTATGAAGCAGGTACATACATAGATTATTAAAACACAAGTGTGAGTTAATAACATGAGCCTTATTTTCTTCTTAGCTTTTCATTTTCAGTTGCTGAATGAATATTGAATGAATGTTCCAACGTAGGTAGTTTTGCTTTTCTATATACCTCACAAACTGAATTTAACGACTTAAATAAATCAAAGCGAATAAAAAGTTTTTTCAATTTCTAGGTCTCTCCTATATAAAGAGGGTCTCTCATATTTTGTGCTCTTTCAATTTCCACACTTTGCGTGAAAAACTAATTTATTTGAGTGGATTTTGAGAGATAAAAGTGCTAACCAGAATTAGACAAAGACCAACTTTCGTCTATGAATGAATGAAAATAAGTTCGAGGTTACATAATGCTTTCTTTTTCACATGAAATCAGTTCAAAACCTCGCACAGTATGGTCTTGTGAAACATTTTTTTTCTTCATTGCTTACATGTTTGTTTTCAGCTTGTGTAAAAAATTCGTTTGATACACAGTAATGCTTTTTAAGCATATTTCGAAGCCGTCTGTCTGTCGGCGATAAAGCTCTGAAATAACTGAATATCAATAAAAAATAATTTGGCTAAGTGCAAATCTGACTCGCGCACAAAGGGTTACGTACCACCCCACAATACGGGTGCGGAAACCTAAAAACGTTATGGTACTTGATAAAAATATACATGGCAAAGAACATCAAGGCTAAATAAAATAAAATTCTAAAATGGAAAAATATTTGGCACCGTCTGCGTACGGAACCATATTTTTTGTTATTTTTTATTTTACTTTAGAGTATCCGTATATCTTACAATCTGACTAAATTTAAACCTTATATATGAGCCAAAACAAATAGCGTTAAAATAATGAATTTTTTCCAGTTTTCTTGTATGGGGACCACCCTTAATTTTTAGGGTTCCGTACCCAAAAGGTAACCAACGGCCCTCCTATCTAAGACAGTAAGACTCCGCTGTCCGTCTGTCACCAGGCTGTATCTCATGAACCGTGATAGTCAGACAAATACCCAATGTTCCTGTTGCCAGGAACAACCACCACCCATCCCCGTTTCCACCAAGTCTTGGTATCAAAGGGGGAAGCCGGGGGAACATGCGCAGAGGGCAGGCCTTAATCTTCTTTTGCCCGCCGGCACTTCTTGAGTCCCCCTACATTTTCACATACGTATTTCTGTTGCCACTATAACAATAAATACTAAAAAACAGAATAAAGTGAATACTAAAGGGGGCTCCCCTACAACAAACGTGAATTTTTTTGCTCGTTTTTGCTCGATATTGATAACGGCAACAGATAGACGATTGAAATATTCACAGAATATTTAGTTATATTATTAAATTTATGAATAAATGTATATTTTACTCTTTTTGACCCTTTATTTACAATATTAATATTGAAAATCACAAGTTAGTTTTACCCTTTTTAATTTTGGTAAGTTTTATTTATAATTTATATTCTGTCATTGTGTATTTGAAATAAATCATCATAAGTTAAAAAATATGTATATTTACAATTTTCGATATATTTTGGCCCACGGTATGGGGCCGTCATCAGTCGAATCATTCGATCTTCGATGTATTATTCAATTTAAAAATAAAAATATAATTAAAATAAAATGTATTGTTAAGTGGGACTCCCATACAACAGACATGATTTTTTTGCCGTTTTTATAGATAATGGTACGGAACCCTTCGTGCGCGGGCTCCACTCGCGAGGGCGGTTTTTTATATTTTAGTGTTTGTCGTGGTAGAGGCTACGGTAACACATATTTTGTGAAAATTTTAACTTTCTACGTATTGCGGCTGAAGCTGTAGACCCCTGTGACCGACGGACAGACAGACAGCGGAGGCTTAGTATAGAGTCCCGTTTGGCACCATTCAGGTACGGACGGAACCCTAAAAACGGTATATGGAGCTTAACTTTTAGTATTTAAAAAATTATCCGTGAATAGTTTGTCTTATTTGCGCTCTTTAAGATTTGATTAGTTATCGATGCTAATACTTTGTGAAAAAATACCAGACCCAAGCTTCGTGTTGGTTAACCCTTAATTACTCGCACGAAGAAAATTACACAACTGCTCGCACGGGATCTCAGGTGACCCGAAATTGTATAGATTATTTTTACGATTTATTAAATAAATATGTTAATACAATAATTTTATTCTGAAACTGCTTTATTTATACTATTGAAATTTTAAGAAACAACATGGATCAATATCTGCTCAGACAGAGAAAAAACAAACTTAAAACAATTAGTAAAAATGTATATTTTGCACACACAGTGAGATTAAAAGTCATAAATAATAATATTTAAGGAGCTCTCAGAATCACTGTCATCACACTCTTGAAAATATGTCTCAGAGTAATCGTTGCATACACATTTTGCGCAGTATTTTGCATTTTGGTGCCACTTTTCAGATGCAGATACGTCGTCATCATTATTAGTCTCTGAATGTTCAGGAGATTCGTTTATTTAGCTAGCACTATCGCGATCACTTTGGATCATTTCATCTGCCTGAGACTCTGATTCTGAAACTTCTGTGAACCATTTAAAAATACGCTCTTCTCTTCTATCCATGACGAATTTTAGAAAACATACAAATATCATGAAAACACGCGAATTTTAATGAATTTGTATTATAAAACTGCAAGAAATGTAATTACAACTGTATTTTACAAACTGGACTAGCACTTGATGTAGTAATTTATATTAAAAAATTAAATAATTTAAAGTACTCACCTGTTTTAAAAAAGTTACATAATTACTCGCATGGGGTCACGGTCCAAGAGAGCAGTGACGTGTCCTTTTACTCCCGTGATCTGATTGCCACTGAAATGCAAACTTTGAGGCGAGCTAGGAAGCTAGCAAGGGCGCGGGGAAATTCAGAATGCGGCAAGTACTTTGTCTTGACACGCGAAACTGCTTTGACCAGTTCTCGTAAAAGGTAGTCATGTTACCTTCGTTTAAGAATTGAAAAATTGTCAAAATGTTCAGTTCATAATTAAATATTTTCAGTCCTTGTAAGTTCATTTGTTTTTAAAATTTTAATGTGCTTTTTTTCTATTGTATTTCTCTTTTCATAGGTCATTAAGTTGAAAAATTTGTTAAAAAGAACTTAGACAAGCGTCGTATTTTCAAAAACTTGCCTTTTTTTATACTGTACATTGTGTGAGCTGTACTTCAATGACTTTTGTAATTTTTTAAATCAACTTTTAAGGTGTCATAATTATTGTTCAAGGTAACTTGGAATTATAGACATTAACGTCGCTTAATCAAAATCTAATAAAAAACCAACACATTGGTAAATCAAAGCATACATAAAGAATAGCCTTTCATCTGTAGCTTCACACTATCATACAGAAAAACCTCCATTTCATTTGATAGCAGCAATAAACGAAATGGAAATATCAAGGATGTGTGCAGAGATCGCTGCCACAAGGTCCAGTCCTCAAAGGGACGACACACTGAAATAGGCCAATGAGATAAGACTTATGGTAGGCTGCTATGTTAGTGGTCCTCATAGTAATTTACCATATTGTTTGATTGTGAACTTTATTTGGGCGGAATTAGAATTGCCACTGTTAGCCCATTACTTGTCTCTCTCTCTCTGTACTTACAAACAACAGAGAGACTCGCAATGAATTCGTTGGAGACTTGATATAGCAAGCGAACAGGTCGCATTGACGCGCAGCGCGTTCAAAAAATTGTATGAATCTCTATGCAGCGCGGTGATCGGTTTGTGTATTTTTGTTCCATAGAGCGCCATACATTTTGTCTTTACAGCAGCGTCCGTCCGGTCACAGCGCCGCCACCCGGGGCGCTTGCTGTATCTAGTCCCTTATACACGAAAAACTACAGCCCGCTTGCTTTATTAATAGAAACTGTACTTATCCAAGAAAAGGTTGCACACGCGGGGCCTTCCCCTGCCATCCCCCAAAAATCAGGTATATGAAAAACCGGCCAAGTGCGGTCTACAAGTCTTCCTGTTGCCGTTATCAATATCGAGTAAAAACTAGCAAAAAAATCACGTTTGTTGTATTTGTCGCTTTAATATTTATTCTATTCTGTTTTTTAGTATTTGTTGTTATAGCGGCAACAGAAATACATCATTTGTGAAAATTTCAACTCTCTAACTATCACGGTTCATGAGATACAGCCTGGTTACAGATGGAAAGACAGACGGACAGCAGGGTCTTATTAATAGGGTCCCGTTGGTTACCCTTTGTGTACGGAACCCTAAAAATTTACCAAAAGATACTTTGAGAAAAGGACATCATGCTACAAGACCCATAATTTCACACAATTTCGTAATTCAATACAGTGTGCTTTCGAACTAACGTACATTGAACTCTTATACTTTTGAACTAACATAGTAACATACATCGGAATTTTTAACATCGAATTTCAGTAGCGGAGTCTTCAAAATCATTTTTTGTTGAAGTACCAAATCAGGAAAGTGATGCATGAAGTGTGAAATTTTAGTTACAAACCAGAACACACCCAGATATCCGACAAAAAATTGTTTTATTTTATTTTTTGATGTATTTACAATACACGAAATAATCCATAGTTTGTGGGATCTATTTGTAGAGTTATTAATAGTTTTATGAAATATAATTATTACCTAGATCAATTTTAAATGTAGGTTTAGTTATTATTATCTGTATTTTTATATTAAACCTCGTAAGGGATTAAATAAATAAAATACTACATAAATCCTTCTCATTTTATATCCGAAAGCCACTTAGAAACTACTTTTGAGTAATATTGTATATTGACAAAAGAAACAAAGGAACTAAACAAACCCTAATGGTTTCCCCTAGAGGGTTTACCTTTGGTGGAACACTAAAAGTAAATTTAGGCAAACATATATCGAACATGTTTGAATGTTTGTTTAATGAACCTGACCGCGTCACACGTCACAAATATATCATTTATTTGATTGATTTACGAAAATAAATGTGTAGCATTCGTATTTTATTTTCGGGTAGCAATTTGAGAAAGATACTACTATAATTTGTCTCCTCTATTTATTTCTATAACTATTAAATGAAATGTCTGTCTCTGTATATTTGTTTGCTCGTTACTACAGAATGACTTAGCTGATTGATGCACTTTCTATCACTGATAAGTACCCGATATTTAGACAGTTCTGAAATTGTAACGGCGTACTCATCGGTGAATAGTTATCGCCCGACTGACAAATCTTCATGGAAATGAGGTTGCATATTTTTTTTACGAATCATGTGTTTACGCTTGGCCATTAACACGCCTGATGAAAAGCGCTCGCGTAGAAACTAGGAGCGTGACGGCAGGCAAGGCGTTAATCGGTAACTCTAGGGACATCCATAAAAATCTACGGAAGTCAGCAATGTAAAAATGACTGATACTATGCAACTGCCTGTGACCACTCCCCCGGTACTAGAGATGGGATTCCACCCGGAATCTTTCCCGATTTCGGAAAAATTCCGGAAAGTTTCCCATTGAAACCACCGGACGGGTATTTATTCGGGTATTAACGTTTTTCACTACTTTTGAGTGGTATATTAGGAGTTATCTCACGGTTTTAATATGAAGCTAGGGACCATTTTAATATATAACAGTTCATGAGTACATGCTGAATAATAAATTGGAAAATAAAGGCATTTATGTGATTTGTGGTAAAAGTTTACTACGATCAGTTTGTTTCAATCTGTTTTTATGTGATTTGTTAAAAAGTACCTTGGTGTTTCTTTTTGATCATAAAATTTCACGGTCACCCATCCCCAAAATAACCGAGACGAGCGTTGCTTGACTTGAAGGAGCAAAGAACATAAACATTAAAATGAGCGCAAATGTTCAAGAGCAGTGTTCAAAGTTAGATTTGAAGTATTTCAAAATCATTATATCTTTTTATTTAGCTATAATGAGTGTAAGTAAAGAGATAAAATAAAAACTACAAAAATTTTAAACATAAAATTTACGGTCAACAAAGAACATACAATTTTACGGTCACCCATCCCTAAAATAACCGAGATGAGCGTTGCTTAACTTGAAGCACCAAAGAACATAAACATTAAAATGAACGCAAATGTTCAAGAGCATGTGTTCAAAGTTGAATTTGAAGTATTTCAAAATCATTATATCTTTTTATTTAGCTATAATGAGTGTAAGTAAAGAGATAAAATAAAAATTACAAAACTAAATATTTAGAGTCTATTACGTATCAATAACTCATTTTATGTTTGATAATTCATTTAGTTACACTAATTATGATTTCACCCGCATAAATACCCATTTCGGGTTGCAACCCATTTTAGGTTCGGGAAAGATTCCTAACGGGAATCTTTCCGCCGCCCATCTCTACCCGGTACGGATACTCATGATGTCATACCGGAACATAACCATGGCATGGTTTCATCATGAGGGTGGTGACAAGACGGAAAATGCCTACCAGCAAAAAGTCAAATCTTTGATGGCTTCACATCTTTTACGTGGGACACGTGGAAAGTAAAAAAAATGTTCTATCGTTTGTAGTCTTATTATCATATATTTTCAAAGAACTCTCCACTAGACTATACAAATTTTCATGCGTCTAAGTCTAAGCCATTTTTCGAGATCCTTTTTCCAGTCAACCTCAGACACCCTTCTACGGCCTTCTCGAACGCTGCTAGTTCATCTTCCGGCGATGTAAACTGTATCCGTTTGAGTTGATTTTTTATTTAAATCAAGGCTAGGTAAGGAGAGTGGCCCAAATTTTTTACCGGTGTGCTGTTCAGGAAGTCCCTATAGTTGAAAGCTGACATTGTTCTGGTTAAGGAGTAGCCCACGGAGTCTCGTGTTCGGTCGCTTGTTGCTCACAGCATGTCAGAGAAGCATTTTTAAGATAAAGATAAAGATTTGGTAGTATTACCATTCGGCGTTGATGCTACTTTGATTTCGCAAAGGTATTTACAACAAATACCACGTCAAAGTGAAAAACTAACAATCAAAACCTTTCCTGCGCGTCTCGATCGCTTTACTTTTGTCGTTAGTTCGTTTTGATACAGCCAAACAGTCGACTGGCGCTTCGTTTCTGGATCGTATTGATAAATTCAAAATTAAACCACCATCAATCATACATCACCTGTAATAATGTCGTAAGCACGCTGGGCTGAGTCTGTTTCAGATTTTAGCAATCATGTCAGGGTACAATTCCACGCGGGTCTGCTTCTGACAAGCGATAAGGTTGTGCGGCACCCAGCGCGAAACTATCCCCCTCACGCGACGGTGCTCGTGTAGAATCTCGTGAAAGCTTTCCTATCCAATCAATATATGTTGAATCTCTTCATACGTGATTCGCCTATTCTCTTGCATTCAATTTTTCAGCGCATTTCCTTCCGTAACAGGCGTCAAAGAGCGACCACTTCTTTCTTCATACCTCAGAGTTAGTCGACCGCCAAGACCGCGCTTAAACTTGTTATAACAGCGGTACACGGTTGTTATATTATCCATGAATGTCACTTGATTTGAAGTCTATTATACGATTTGTCCAGTTTTAGGCGACATTTGAAATCGTAAAAAATCATCACGCGAAAATGTGACACGCACGATAGTTCAATTTAGCTCGAAAAAAATGAGGAGGGAAATGTTTAAATCGGAAAGGTCGTATTTTTACTTGTTTTCGAAATAAATTGTAACTGGCCAGTGTCTCATACACAAAAGTTTTCTTCGCAAAATATTTTGCGTGGCTTGAAAAACCTCACCTGCCGAAGTAAAGCCACAGTTTACCCAAAGGCCACCGCAGCCACTGCGCGGCACAGAGCCAGTATCAAGCTTTGCTGATGTTTCAGTCACGGCGAGGCTGTTGTCAAAAGATAGTGACAAATATTTAAAATATCAGCAGATTTTTTTATTTTACAACATTCTCAGCAAATTAAGTTATGAGAAGCGAGAGTTAGGAATTTGTGGGGAATTTTTAAGCGTTTTAAAGTGTGTATTTATCTCAAATTGGCTTGACATAATTTTCTTTCTTTTTTCCTCTACAGTAACGTCGTCCTTTTCCACTTACTATCATCCCTATCAAATGCGATGGCCCTTTTTTCACTTAGACGTGTGAATAGATATCCGTGAAAAGGGCGTATGCCACATTGATGGATTCACATCTTTTATTTATAGTGTTGTATTATGAAAATATACAAGGTAGTGAGTCGGATAAAAAGGGCGACAAACAAACAGTGTACAAAGGATGTTGATTTGGTTCGCAACTTCCTTCACGGGGATATTAATATACATTCTTATCCAAAAAAATGAAACTAGGTACTTAACTGATGTCGGGCCCAGTTAGGACTGAAAATTTATTGTTTATTAAATTTATATCAATGCGGTATATAAAATCAGAAAAGTCAATCTGGACGTGAGGAGCTCTGAACCGGAATTCGAATTCGAATTGTTCATAATTACAATATCACTGTAATATGTATCTTTCACAACAAATAAATACAAAAGTCTGTCTGTGAAAGTGTCTTTTAATAAAAACAATTATCGATATACATTTTCAGCGTGGCGGTTATTTTATGAAAACCCCTTTATATTTTAATATTTATTTGGATGGGTAGACCGCGATGGATTTTATTACATTTTGTCTAACCCCACTTATAGCCTATATGTTGACCAAGATCACTGAAATTATAATAAATAAAATTGCATCCAAATCTGTTTAGTGGTTGTCGAGTTAGAATGGAACAGACAGACAAAAATTCAGAAAATTTTATGTTTGGCTCAGTACAGTACTAATAAATAAAATCCATTCCATTTAATACTTGGCAATAAACAACCCATTTCCTTTAAGACTTCGGAAATAGATTTTTAATATGAATAATTGTTAGTATAGATTATAATCCCCAATATACAAAGGATGATTTTGTCGAAGTAATCATGTTTCCTGAAAAAAAAAATTGCAGAGGATCCTGAATCCCCATCATTATCATCATAAAAATATTAAGTACCAATAATTTTATGTTTGGGATGATAGCTAGCTTTCAAATTATTCCGGGAGAAAGGAGATTTTCTTGTTTAAAACGTGTAAAAAACTATCATAGATCATAGAGACGATTCAGAAAAATTTTGTGCTCTGCCTTTGTTATTATTTATAGAATTACACCTTATGAATAATAATATAACAACCAAACATTAAAAAGAAGATTTTGATAGTAAAACCTCACTAAAAAGGGAGTAAAACACATGTTTGTTCTCATTTACTTATGATTAAAATTATTACCTATACTATTCATGGTCTGAAAAAGTCCTATTTAGGATTCATTACAAATATTACACTCGACAGGGGGTTAGTGATTATGAAACGAGGGGGGGGGGCGTGGCCGAAGTTCCGTACCCTACACTAATAATATGGATAATTCCGGCACCGGACGCGCCTTGTACTGGGAGGTTACTACAAAAGTCATTATGAGCATGATGATGATGATACTGTTTGATACTTTTCATAGCAAATACTGTTTTCAAATTATTATTTATTACAAATACAGTGAGTCCCATAGATGCACTGGTGCGAATAAAACGGGGTTGTGAACAAACTGGGATGAGTGATTCGCGTCAACGGTCGTGGTGAAAAATGAAAATAAATAATTTATTGATGACAGAGATTGATTTCAACGCAGCGCTTGATGGATGCGTCGTCGCTTCTGTGCGCTGAACCGAGCTGCAGGGAATTTTATTTAGTCGTACGAAATTTTGCGAATTTAGTCTTTATTCTTTAAGCAACAGAGCCTCGTCGCGAAATTCAGGATACAAAATTAAGGTCGTGGAATATGTCAGTTATTACTGGCGTCAACGCGAAACAGCTTGTGGGACAGAATTTGGGAGCGTTTTTGGAATTAACAGCAAAATTAACAGGGCTTTTAAACAAAATCTAGAAGCACTTTGAGTTTTTTCAGTCCGAATTTTGGCATGTCGGTCAAAAACTAGAACACGTACATTATTACAAATGACTAATTTTCCAACCCATTTAGAGGATAGTTTCTAATCGCCTAGTCTAGTGATTCTGTTACTTGAATTTTACAGTGCACGCTCGAAAACACCGTGGCACCCCCTGGAGGATTCATGTCGTGACAATATTCATTTATAATCAAAAAGAAATGGCCTTGCAGCAAATTATCGTCGGGTTTTTCAACATTGAAATGCCAAGAAGCTGCAGCTAAAGCAAATACCGGTAGTCAATGTCCGCAGTTTTGCCTTTCAGGAGTAGAGTAAAACTAGCTTTCCATTTAAAAGACGTCAAAGAGCATAGATCCGTGATACAAATTACCCTGGAGGATGTAAGACTATTTCATGGAAGGATTTCCATCAGCTCGTGCCTGTAGGGTTCTGCTGTAGGCTATGTGTTCTCTTTGAAGTCTGAATGAACGACCCGGCTGCGCTATATTTCTTACTTGCACAAGCGGACACATCCATTCTTCGTCGTAAGATAAAGTGCTCTTTTATTGGACTTGGTGAAGCAAAGCAGTTTGTTGAATTACACTCTCGAAGGAGGATGTGAAAAACCTTGGATTTTAATCAGCATCTGAGATCTATTCCACCAGACTACGAGCTACAAATGAAATTTAAAGGTTTGAAGATGTCTTCCTACCTTTCTAAAGGTACGAATCTACGAAACTTGTATTGTGTTCGAATAATAATTTAAGTAGTTCGAAATAGGTACCTTTAAAAAGTATATTAAAATTCAAATAAGGAATATCTTTTTTTTTTGTAACCTCCATAATACACGCCCTCTTAAGATGTTCCACGTAAAGCCACTACATTAAAAACAAGGAGAATCTTCAAAAGGAAAAAGCTCATTTTCATATATTTGGAAGAAGGAACTTAGTAAATGTTTTTCAAAGAAAATTACCTCCATGTTCTCAGAATTTTTCAAGCTTAGTGTTTCGGTTTTGGGATTTACTACCTCCTCAAGTTAAGACAACCTTAATAAAAACCGGTCAAGTGCGAGGAGCACTCGCGCTCTGAGGGTTTAGTACCATTTAAATAAGTAAATAAACTTTGAATTAAATAGTTTTGAATTACGTAGAAGAGGTTAAAGAGGTATACAAAATACTATTACGCAAACATATAAACCTTTAGTGATTATTAGTCTTGTTAAGATGAAGGGCAAGTAACTTAGCGAGATTACGTTTCTATATTTCCATCATAATTATTTTAATATAACAGTGTTTTAGTAAGGAGATAGAAAGTACACGACAGGAGGAAGTGAGATGATTAGGCCAAAGAAACAAAATACAATTATTAGATGGCGTAATCCGCACGACGACGCGGTGCGGCGACGCAACGCAACGGCAAGATTTTGCCTTCAGATCGGGCCAGATTTTGACGTCTTTCTTTGCAATAATCTTGCCGTTGTGGATCGGCTCTTATGGTTTCCTGTTTCTGGTACGATAACCTAAAATATTCGATAAAGTGACGATTTTATTTTGCTTAGTATAAATCACGAATGTATTTTATTTTACGCACATTTTGGAATATGACTTTCGGCAGGCACAGTAACCTAAAAATGTCTCTTCTGGTACGTTCGAAGTCTACATTTGTGACGACTTTATGATGCTAGTATACTTGTTTACCACGAATGTATTTTATGTTCCGCAATACGAGTGTTGGCAGGCACAGTAACCCAAAAATGTCACTTCTGGTACGTTTTAAGTCTACATTTTCTGATGCTACCTAATCCGTCGGCAGCAAGAAAAAGACTTTCTTAGTACGAAAGTGTTTCCGGACAGTATGTATGACATATACTTGGTTGGATGGTACAGTAACATGAAATCTTCGTACCAGCTGCAATAGTAAAACAATGTTATAAGCGAAAATACTCCTTTGTATGAGGAATAATTTATGCTGTTACTGAGTATAATGAAGCCCTGGGAACATTTTTTTGTCGCACGAGCACGTAAAGCAAATATGTAATTAAGGTTGTTTCATTCAATTGGATTAATTAGCAATCAAGAACTCATCAGCTTGATTGCTAATAACGTGTACGATGGATGAATACGTTTGTTTCACGCGTTAAGAGACCCTGTAACCTGGAAAAGGGCGCACAAACACGTGTACGATTATCTGAATTTACAGTATTAATTATTAATTTTACGATAATAAATAATTTTGGTTTCGTCAAACAACGGCGTTTGCTCATTTTGAAAGCTATGAAATGTTCTAATTTTAATATGAAAACAGAACATTTAGTTCTTGGAAAATCTTCATTTCTGTTATGTACAAAATGGTCTCGACTTTCATGTTTAGACGATCCTCATGAAAATGAAACCTCAAAGAAATACGTAGTTTGCAATTAAATTAATTGCCTATAGATTACAGTCATGTCAGAGTTATTTATATTCTTGGATAAAGTAGTTGTGAAAGAATTTCTTGACGGAACTTAGCTTTAATAAATGAAACCGGTCACGTGCGAGTAAAACTCGTGCTCTTAGGGTTCCATAACATTTAAACAAATTAATAGACTCTAATGGTTTGAATAAAAATTACATACTTATCATTATCTAGAAAACGTATAAAACAAAAATAAAAAATTAAGTTGCTCGAGTATTCGGGCACGTAACCCTAAACCTTTATTAAAAATCGGCGTATTCAGCATTTCTTATTAAATAGGATATATGGCATTTAATATACAAAAAATTACAAATTATTAACTAGTTTAGTTTTTGGAGATGGTCCCCGTAAAAAAAAGTAGTCTAAAATTGACAACTTTGATGGCCCCCCATTTCTTTATCTTGGGAGAAAAAAATGTATTTGCACCCTACTTAATGAGCGCTAGACAATGGCACTCCACATACAGAGGTAAGAAAAAAAACAATATTTATTTAATGTATGGAATACCCCTGAAAATTAATTTAATTTTTAATTCAAAATTCGGTTTTGGTTCAATATTTTACATAACATTATCCTAATTTCAAATCTGTATACCTCATTCCGTCTGCAAGCTAGAGACCGACAGACGGACAGACAGACAGCAGAGCGCCGTTTTGCCATTAGGGCGCCGAACCCTAGAAAGCTATTAGATAAGTTAGTAATATTATTTCAAAATTTCTGAATAATTTTCCTCAAGAACAAACTGTTGGACTGATTGGACTAAATAAAACACTGTATATTTCAACAGTAAACGGTAAAAGGTTAGTAAAAAGTATCTTCTCAGATGACACCTGTCATGCCATGAATTTATACCTAAAATAAATAACGAATAAAGGAAACAATGTGTACACAAGTAAGTCGTATTAGATCTTCAGTCCCGTTAAAATTATCTACGAAAATACAGCTGCTAAGAGTTCACAGTAAGAAGAAACACTTACCGAACATTAGCGAGCGTGTGCCGTCGACTCTTGAGATATCTGCCATGGTACTTCTGCAGCTCCCCGATGCTGCCTTGCTCAGCTTGCATCCTTGCCGCCGGCGGTGGCGGCAACGACGCCTCGTCTCCACCACTGCCTTCACTCGGTGAAGCGCTGACCGCTCCAGATCCACGTTTACGAGACTTATACTTCCTCGCCGCTGAAGACACGCATATTTTCACCGAAGATGGACTTCCGAAACTGTACTTCTTGCCAGAGCTCCTGGATGATGTGTAGACTGTGTCTGTGGAGCTTTTCGTTGATTTGTAGGAGGGTGTTAGGGTGGCGTCTGTGGCGTCTTCGAGGGGCCAGTCGGAATCGTCTTCTTCTTCTATGCCCGGGAGCGGTGATTGCTGGCCAAGAGGACGAGGCGAGCTTAGAACTGGTTCTGGGGCCACTGTGGAAAAAGTAATGAGGGTTAGTGAACTCAATACTGAACAATTGACAGTACCTAAATATTTTTTCAATGCAAGTGCTCGTAAACACCTATTTTATATGCTTCAAAACTGTTGTCAAAGTCTACTTTACAACACTAGTGTTTTATTTAATTTTTAAATTTATTGAAAAAAAGTTGCCAATCTTTTCTTGTGTACCATAGATAGACTTGACAGAAATGAGGTACGAACGCATCAAACTGAAATCGGCTTAGCTTATTTCCGTCATGTTGGCAACTTGCGTGCTAAGAAAAAGAATGCCCGCCTAGAGTTCATTTGGAGTAGGTTTTTATTGTTTATTTGTTTCTTCAATTACGTTTCTTTTATTTACTCATACTATGCATTGAATAACGTAGTATGATACACGTGGGTAAGGCAATAAATTAATCGTTACATTTAACGTAATCTATTGCCTCCTTACCGCACATAGAGCATAAACTACTATTGCTTCATTTGTGTTCATTTGATTAAAACTATTTACTAAATCATATTTCTTGTTTTTTGCTTCTTTAGCTTAATCCAAGGTCTAGCGTCTTGCGTTACTTTGTAATACCTTTATGAGTTGGACTTGTAACAGAATATTTAAGTGTCGGAAAACTGCTGAACGACGTTCTTTTCAGAATATAATTTAGGTGCGAATATGCAGGTACATAGTAACCCAGAGATAACAATGTTATCGTGAAATATACTCTTAGAAAAATTACAAAGAAAGGTCAGTAGCAATGTATAATGAATTTCTAGGGAGTCGTCGGCATAGGAACCCTTAATTTATAAAATGATAGGATATAATTTACAGGAGAGCGCGTTGAGATAAGGCTGCATCGGGAAAATATAAACTAAAAGAGATAGAGAAACTTGCGCAAATGACTCTCGTCATTGATTCTGGAGAAAATAAGAACTGCATTCAGATCTTTTTGAAAAATGACTTATCTTATCCGGAACTCGAACCAACTCATTCCGCAAAAGTATTATGGCATTATACGATAGTGTTTACAGTGAGTATAATATTATTTGCAAGATGAGCAGCTTAGAATTCCGGATAAAATAAATAAAATTTTCAAAAAGCTTTAAAGGCAGCTTTTATTTTCACCAAAATAGATGACACAAGTCGTTTCAGCACATTCCTTTTTAGATTTCCACAATCGGACCCATTACAATGCACTACCCTGTATATTTCAAGGCTAATTACTAAATACGCCTACTTTGACACTGCACAAGAATTTCAATCAGGACGTCATACAAAATAAAACCCAGGGTCCCAGTAATATCTGCTAAATTGACCATACAGCAGGTTAAGAAAGACCAGCGGTCTTATGACGGAAACCTAGAAACTATCCAATATCAAGTCCTAAATTTTTAACAATTTTAAACACACATTTCATTATCACATCGCTGTAAGACTAGAAACGAGAAAAAAAACCATTACTATGCCTCCGCTTTCTGTTTGCCTGTCTGTCTATCCGTATGTCACAACCGTAATAGGTGGAAAATTTAAATTTTCACAGAATACGTGGTAATATAGCCTCTATCACGACAAATATTCAGAATCCTCGTGTTAACCATAGATAACCATAGGTTAACAGATGTCGCTAAGTGTAGATTGTCGACCTTTTTGCACCGAGATTCATTGGTAAGACGATAGTTAGCGCTAACATCTTAAAGGTGGTCATTTTTTATCCTACTTCCCACTAATATTATAAATGCGAAAGTTTGTGTGTGTGTGTTGTGTATGTTTGTTACCCTTTCACGTTGAAACAGCTGAACGGATTTGGATGAAATTTAGAACGGATATAATATGTAGCTTATACCCTAACTTAACACATAGGCTACTTTTTATCCCGAAAAAAAGTATGTCGTTAAACCGAATAACACGGGGGCGTTCCGTACTCGTAATATGTGGTGGTACGTAAGCCTTTATGCGCGAGTCCCACTCACACTTGGCCAAATTATTTTTGAAAGTGGTTATAGCCCTTTGCAACCGGCTTGATACGATCGTGAGTTAACAACATACAAAATTCCTACTTCAAACAAATTAGGTTTTTGCGGGTGCGACCGGTGTCGATCGTTCGTGAGGGCACTTCTCCGCTAAGAAAAATATACACAAACTCGTTTTGACTTGTCAGTCGCCCGTGGTTTGTGATAAAGCATGGCTGCGTTTTTTGAACCCAGGCGGAGTCCAGGTGAGTGGTTGATTTTTCGTATTAATTTTATACAAATAAGTCACAGTTAAGTTTTATTCTACAGTTTAGAGTACACAGAATATATGCCTAGTTTGATTTTGTTGTTTTCTGTTATAATTTGGCCGTAATTGATCTTAAAATTTCAAGTATCACGACAGTGATACTTCGGTGTTTACACCAAAATCGTAATATATATTCCGTATGATTTTGAAAAGAAAGAATGTACTGATACTATGACTAATGTAGTGTTTTCTTTTTTAAGGAGTACCTCTCAAAGATGACCAAATTTTAACTCTACTGGGTGACGGTAATATCTCAGATATCGAAGATTTTGATGAAGATGACTTGGAAATAGAGCCTCATGTCTTGGAAAACCTAGCTACCTATTGAAGAACTTTCCTGTTTTTGATGAACTGAAGGCGCCGAGAACATGCAGACATGAAAATTGTAGCTCTCGTTCTAAAATAAGGTGTGAAAAATGCAACACAATGTGTTTGTCCCGTGGTAAGGATTACTTTCGATCTTACCACAAAAAAAATACATAATTATGTCAGAATTAGGGTTTTATGATTATATTATTGTGTTTCAAAATAAACATTTTGTTAAAAAGTAATGATATACCCTTTATTTAGCATTCATTTACTATAAAATTCATGACCTTCACTATCGAGAGACCTGTAATTTATTCCTGAAACTCACGATCGTGACAATGGTTTTCCGGGAAAACTGAAAATAATCGATTTTTTTATATATTTTTCTTTGGATGTTTGGACATAAATAAAAAATAATAATTATAATTTATATTGATATTAGAGAGAAAAATCATCCGGTTGCAAAGGGGTATAGGTAGTGTAAATAATATATCGCCATCTTGAAGCCTCCACAATTTAGGATTAAGAATGACGTCACTTAGCTTATCTTGCACTAGCAATCACTAAAACAACATATTATTATATATTCTTTACCAAAACCAAAGGGCAATATTTCGAATTCAGTTGCAAGATTTGTCCCAGACAAACTAACTGTAATAAACAAGCGAAGCTAAATAAAAGCTTAAAATTAAAAACGCAATTTTTATTAAGCGGTTGCCATCTGTGAAAACGCGTAAAAATTACTTATTCTATCCTCGCTGAGCACTTCGCCCACGATTTAATCATGTATAATTGCCTCCCTTTGAGAAACACTACAATCTGAATATTAAATGACCTCCTAGTCCGGACAAAATAATAAAAGGAATTTATTGTAAAAACTTGAACTTTTATTCATAGCAAATTCTGGCCTTCTGGAGCTCGTGGAATAAGCAATTTTATGTTCCTTTTCGATACATAATTGAGCAGTGTTTTTTGGAAATAATAAAATACATAGTCGACATGAATCCCAGAGAGGGTGTCTGAGGTGTTATCGAGTCCATCCATCCATCTTAGTATATCAGTTTATATGGAAATCATTAACTTTCGATAACTTTCGATCTATGAAAAAAAAAAGAAATGACGTAAATAAATAATTCGGGGTAGTGAAATTAAAATCGGGACGCACGCAATCACTGTCTACCCGAACTTATTGATTTTTATTCAACTATATTTGTCCATTCCAATTATTTTGAAAAAAAACTTATCTTCACGACATGAATCCCCGAGGGTTTGTCAAAAGTGTTCCCAAGTGTGAACTGTGAAATCAAATGAAAGGCACAGTCCACAGTTGGTGAACCCGGTTTTCACCGACGATTATAATTATAACGTTCCGAACGTGATGAACCCTATCGCCACACTTCGTACACAAATGATCAAAGCACGTAGAACGAGCACAAATTATAATATGTCACCGCGGGTTTTACACCCACGACCTCTGGGTTAGCAGGCGAGCGCTCTACTACTCAGCTACAGAGGTGGTCAAATTAATTATTGTTTTATTCAGTCTATATATTTTATATTATATGAGAAAGTGTGTACATAAAATTATCACGATTGACTACAGGAGCAGAAAATCATCGGCCATTTAAATTTAAATTTAATAATAATAAATGTTCGTTGTAAATTTATACAAAATAGAGTGATCAATTAATCATACAATATAAATAAATTATACAAGCCTCGAAATAAACTGTTTATTTACATTCTCGTAAAATTGTTATTTTGTTGAAATTGTTGAAATGGGGATATAATACATTTTTTACACCTATCATTTATGTGGTAGCAATAATAAATAGCATGAAAAAACGTACCGACTTCAAAATCGCAGGTTTTTCTATATTTTGGCAGTTTTTGATCTTCATCCATTTTGACACGATTAAAACTGCGGTAGATAATAATAATAAAACTATACCAAAGTGTAATTTTTGTAGCGACAGAAAATAAGACTACACGGTTAGAAAAACACAATAAAAATGTAAAGGACGAAAAGTTAAATAGCACTGAAACGTGTGATTGTACAGTTGACAACACATTACGGTTTATGCAGTTCTTAGTACACCCGTGTAAAGGTGCTAATCGTAAAATAAGGTACATCGTAGCTTTATGCCGTGTGTACCGTGGGAACCATTGAGCTCCCATTTCGACGCATGGTGGGAACAGATGTTTGTGATGCTGCGGTAACGCCTATTTGCAGTTCGTAGGTGATGTTATGTATTGTAGAGTATGAATTGTCTGCTCACGTCTTAACCCGTAACTTGTTCCGTAATCTATATACTAATAATAAAGTAGTAAAAAGTCGTGTCTGTACATTGAATATTTTCGCGAAATTTTATTTAATAGGTTATTAGTGTTGTACTAAGGCCAACACCACAATTTTTAGAATTTTGGCTGTCTGTGTGTCTGTTCCGTTTTAACTGGAGAACCACTCAATGGATTTGGATGCATTTTTTTTTATCATCACTGTAGTGATCTTGGTCAACACATAGGCTATAAGGGATGTACATAAAATAACGCGCAAGCCGAAAACGGGGCAAAGATTGAATAAACGCTTTTATAACTCGAGAACTACTAAACGGATTTGGATGCAGTTTTGTTAGTATCATTGTAGTTACCCTGGTCAACACATCGACTATAGGGGAGATGTTCATAAAATAAGTTCTAAGCCGGAAACGGGGCTAATATTGAATAAACGCTTTTATAACTCGAGAACCACTCATACATTTGGATGCGATTTTCTTTATTATCATTGTAGTTAACCTGGTCAAGACATTAGCGATAGAGGGTGTTCATAAAATAACGCCTTAGCCGAAAACGGGGCAAAGATTCACTGGACACGGGCGCAAAGGTGCGGACAAAAGCTAGTACCAGAATATGGCTGTGGTAAAAGAAATCAAGGTCTGTCCCACCCACGCCACCACAGCTACCCGCACGCAAGTAGCTATTTTATTTTAATATTATCTAACTCCGTCTGCGTGAGTTTTAAACCAGATTTTCTCATAAATCTTTAACATCCCATTATCCTTCTTTACAGGGGGGTTATATAATCATCACACTAATATTATAAATGTGAATGTTTGTGTGTGTGTGTGTATGTTTGTTACTCTTTTACGCTGAAACGGCTGAACGGATTTGGATGAAATTTAGAATGAATATAGCTGATACCCTAACTTAACACATAAGCTACTTTAATCCCGGAAAAAGCATGTCGTTAAACTGAATAACACGCAGGCGGAGCCGTGGGCAAAAGCTAGTTGAATATAATCCTGAAATGCATGTTTTGATTTTTAGGGTTCCGTAGTACCTGAAAGGTAAAAAGAACCTTTATGGTGAGACTCAGTTGTCCGTCCATCCATCCGTATGTCATAGCCTCATAACTTTAGCACCGTTAAAGGTAAAGATTTGAAATTTGCTACAAAAATAGCATTTATTTGCCTGCACAACAAAGTATAAAAATTTCAATTGTTCAAAATGATTCCAATACAAAAATGAGAAAAATAAAAATATATTTTATAAAAATACAATATGGGTAATTAATTGTAGACATTAAAGAGCTGATTATAAAAATATATACCTACTTTTGCTATAATTACTGGCACCGATTTCGATAAATCTTTGAAAAATCACAAAAAAATGCATGTCCCCCCCTATTTCCGAAACTGGAAAAAGGAACAGAAAAAAAAATCATGGTGATTTGGAATTATGTAAAGATTGTAGGAAAAATATAGCGGTTGAGAAATTCACGGTCGTAAAATGACAAAATAAAATTTTTCATCCTCGAGTTTTATTTCGAGTACGGTACTTTATATAGTATTTTGTGGTACAATCAATTTTTTTTTTAGTTATCATAAACAGATGTGGGCAAGATTTTAAATACTTTTTTCCTGACTGTTCCTAAAACTGTCGAATTACGGAACCCTAGGTATGCGAGTCTGACTCGCACTTGACCGGTTTCTTAATTTTTTATTATGTCACTTTATTAAAACTTGTCTAAGTTACCGGCCAAACTAATATGTCCATACATACATAAATATATTTACTCACGCCTGTCCCCCAGATGGGTAAGCAGAGACTATACTGATTTCCACGATCCTGAAACTCTTTCGCTTCTTCAACATCTATCAATCTTGTCATACTTTTGACTCTGTTCTTCTTCAGTATGTCTCCAACTTGGTCGACATACGTCCTTCTTCGGCAACCCGGTCAAGTTTTGCCTACCACTTCCGCACCATACAATTCTTCTGTCATGCTTTCATATTCCCAAACCACAGAAGAATTTATTTTTCTGTTATATAGTCACTACATCTTGTTCAGGCCGCAACGATTCCTTATGTCAATATTTTTCACATTATCATACAGTGTCCAATCAGACATACTCCGTAAGGAACGCATTTCTACTGCATGAGTGTCCATCATAATAGAATAAATATAAGAGCTAAGACTCACTTTGATTTTTACGAAAATGCTCCCACGAGTGACACTTTTTCGTAAAAATCAAAGTGCGCCTTAGCCTTAAAACTATTTCGTTATTATTACAGATTCTTTTCATCGCTTGGGCATTTTAAGATTGTGACCGAAAGGGAAGCTTTGGTAGTCGTACTGGTGTACATAATGAACCGTCTCCAAGAAAGAAATTGTGCATAATTCGACTATTTTTTTATATTCATCACGAAAAAATTACTATTTACAATCTTCCTCTGCATATACATTTAATATCAAGTGCAGATTCAGTCAAGTTCAATGTAATCTGTTTGAAAATTCACTTCATCAACACCACACAAATTAACAAATTAATATACTGAACTACGAATTCAAAATTGCCTAGGATTCCATGTTAGTTATTGTTTTTATTCTACCATATTGTAAACAGATTATTATAGTAACAGAAAGACACGAAAACTTTGCTAAATTTCCGTTTTTTATAGAACTCCAAAAACTACTTCGCGATTAAACTGCCAATGAAAGTGCTAAAAATATTCCTACCAAGATTTTGCTTTTTCAAACAACACAATAGTTTTTAGTTTTCCCTTTTTCGCGCCTTTATTTACAATACGTTGATTGTTTCACCAATAGTTTACTTGTTATGGATACAAGATTTTTTAACAGATACCTAATAATTAAATCTCAGGAAATTAAATGAAAAATAAGTTTGGTCAAAAAATTCAACTACTGCCATTTATTCTTGGTAACTGACAGCTTGCATGCAAATAAAAATACAGAAAGAAACTTTCGACAATAAGGTAAAAGCTCCGAAAACTAAATACTATGTTATTGCACGGACATCTAGCAACAGAATCATTGTTTAAATAAATAATTATGTATATTAGTTAATTAAAAAGCCCCTGATATGCCTATATAGTGAAACCGGTTGAAGTACAAGTGTTTTTTCATCACAACAAATACTATATTACTAGCTCAAATAATATTTATTATAAATTAAAAAACTGAATTTTTATTAAAGTTACGTATTATAGATTTAAATTTAAGATTTTTCTTTTAATAAAACATTAATAATACAGAAATTAATGAATTGATTGATTGAAAATAAAAGTTGTTCAATAAACTCAAACTTTAAATGAAAATACTGTGTTCAATACCATCCTATGTATTCCTAATGTTTTTTTTTTTCCTAAATGTACGTACGAACATACGGTAAATTATTGTTATTTCGACCTCTTCCTATCTATTCACCCGAACTAAAATTTATTCTTGCATCTCTTCGCTGGGGGTTTCGATCTTTATCATTATCATTTATATGAATCTTTCTATTGGTTTATTAGTGTTTGTAGAAAAGTTCGATTGGTTATAAGACGAGATTTACTTATTTGATGACCAAAATATGTTTTTCAATGGGTTTGCCTGGGCATCTATGTTTGGGTAGGATGGTTTGTTTGTTTTATCAACCAGAATTGTCCACCTACAAGGTTTCAAGAAGAACATATAGTCTACGCAGTTATAAAGTATATACAAGTTTGTTGCCTTCATCGGTATGAAACAAATCTGTGATTGAAATACATTGATTTGTTTGTTCTCTTTTGTTCTGCAAATACGTACCGTGCTTGTATCTGTGCAGATGTATATATAAGGTGACATTCAATTATACAGACAAATTCATGCTAAAAACTCGGTAAGCGCTTAATATCAAGATCAGATGGCCCTTTTCGTGGAACTCGTAGATTATTCTTTTCGTGTTCCCTACAAACGCAAGCCCAGCCCCGAGTGGGACGTCAACATTTAATTTTGCGACATTAGCAAAAAGTGTTATCGATCACTTACCAAGCCTCCAGTACGATTTGGCTGTGTAAATAAATTTCACCTTACTATTTACGTGAGTACCTCAACATGCGTTTCAATACGGCGCGGCGTAGTATATTTACATAGCGGGAGAAATATCGGCATTCTTAATTTTCAACAAATAGACTTTATCCAGTTTCTTAGTTTCAACTTAAAATATTATAATTTCTATCCACAATTACAGGACTTATGATTTTCAAAAGCTTTAAAGCTCGCCGTTCTTTATTTCTAACCATAAGGCTTAATGCATTATTTTTTGTTTTAACTGCAAAAATAACAAATTTCCCAAATTCTAATGATTTTCCAAAAACACTCCAACACGACATTATTAATTTCCAACCAAAAGGCCTTTTCAATGTTTTAACTATA
Source organism: Ypsolopha scabrella (assembly GCA_910592155.1). Lineage (NCBI taxonomy): Eukaryota > Metazoa > Arthropoda > Insecta > Lepidoptera > Ypsolophidae > Ypsolopha > Ypsolopha scabrella. Next base: position 16,800,138 of record OU342964.1, on the reverse strand, counting down.
AAATTAATTTTATTAATTTAATTAATTTTCTATTAAATTTATTTTGACATTGAATGATGGAGTGAAAAATATCAACAAAAAGGATTTTTGCGGGCTTAAAGAAGATGAAGTGACTGGAATAAAATAATTTGGTCAAGTGCGAGTTCCACCACATATTACGGGTACGGAACCCTTAAATCATTTTACAAATGAACCTCGCTACAAAAAGGTTTACAAAGTACCTACTCTTAGCGCCATCTATTATCTTGTCAATAATCGCGGTACAAAAAGGTTGACATGTCAAACAAGTCATCTCAGATGGCGCTATACTACTATATACTAATAACTACCTATAACACGTGTTATTTTTGTATGTGGACCCCCTTTGGGTTTAATTTGATTTTTTATTTTTATTATTTGTCTTGATAGGTGCTATACTAACACGTATTCTGTGAAAATAACAACTATTACGATTGAATCTGTAGACCTCTGTGACAGACGGACAGACATACAGCGGACGCTTTGTAATTGGGGTCTCGTTTGGCACCCTTCGGGTACGGAATCCTAAAATGGAATGCTTCGGCGATTTGGAAGTTAGAGAGCATGAATGAAAGTAAAGAGACGAAAGAATTTTTTGGTGCGCAAGTGGAAGATAAAGCTCAACCAGGCTGCCCTAGAAGGACGTATGTCGACCAAATTGACAACATCGTATAAGGGTTCTGTATTTTAATTTTTAGGCACGGAACCCTAAAAATTATAAAAAAATTAAGGTGGGTAGAAGTCGTACTACTACCGTTAGTTGTTTTCGTGAATTCGATGGTTTCCAAGGAGGTTTAATAGGGGATCTCCTTGGATGCCATATCATCCTGAAAATTTTCCGTCATAAACTGTCATGAATTGCGAGATTCATTGATTAATTTAATTCATTTATCATTCATTACATTATTTGAACATTTTGTCACATAATATTATAATTTATTTTTATTTTTATTTTTATTCCACTGATGCCTACAATTGTCGAAATTTATCTGGTCATATAACGTGTTCTCTGTAAATATACAAAAATATATAATTATAAAAAATAAAAATAACATCCATCAATATTACATTTATTTTTTTAAGTGCTTAATCTCGCAGTCTATGGGCCAATTACATAGACATCTTTTAATATTATTCCAATTATAACTATATTTTTGTTTTGTCGCCGAATCGATCCTCACAACGATATAACAATAATTTTTGTAACTTTTAAACTTTAGGAGAATGAAGCTTTCAAAAGTACATGAATATTAGGTCTCATTTTTTCTGGAATGCCCGCTGGGACGACGAGGAAGACGTTCATTGAATTCGCATCAAAACCCTAAATATACTTTTAAAATTCATAAATGCCTCCTTTTTAAAAGTAATGACTATTGAAACATCACATTTTGGCCCCTTACAAAAAGAAAACGATCCTCTTGAGACAGAAACTCCTGAAATAGGAGTGGAAAGGAAAGTTTTCAACTATGTACTTTTTCAAAATTTTATGCTGAAATCTCTGAAAAGTAACTTTGTCGTTCCAAAGAAAAGTGGCTGTGGCAGAGCGACAGAAGGAAGGACACATGAGTCACACATTTTCATCTACAGACCCCTAAAAGCGATCAAAATGATGAAATCTTTATGATACTGCCTAGCCTAGCTGCCTGATGACATTTTTTTGGGACAGCCCATAGCCGGCTATTGATTTTTCAGTATTGTCAATATTTGTGCGATTGAACACTCCCAGCCCGTATAATGTTGCATGCGCCCAATATTCAAATTGAAACAAACGAAAAATGGAAAACACACACCGTTCTATTTCCTTTGTAACGTAAATATTCTATGTTTTATTTTACTATAGCTTTTGCCCGCAGCTCCGCCCCCGTTTTATTCGGTTTAACGACATGCTTTTTTCCGGGATAAAAAGTAGATTATGTGTTAAGTTAGGGTATAAGCTATATCCATTCTAAATTTCATCCAAATCCGTTCAGCCGTTTCAGCGTGAAAGAGTAACAAATACACACACACACACAAACTTTCGCATTTATAATATTAATGTGATAGTGTGATTGACGGTAGCTCGGTCGTACGTTAGTGGGTGGCACGCTGGTTTTTTAGTTTCGGAATTCAAATCCCGCATGAATTAAGAGAGCTTTAATTGCTGGTGAGCTTCAAAGCCACAATCAAGGGCCGGTTTAAATCAGATGTTATTTAAAAAATACATAAAGAACTACAAAATATCTAAAATGATGTACCTTGATTGGAATTTTGAATTTTATTAAGAACTTTAACTAAATAATTAAGACTCAGATCCGATAAGTATGCAAAGAAATAACTTCAAACGTAGACAAATTAAAGATATTATCACAACAAATGAGTTCCCCTGATTATTTTTGAAGAATTTTAGTAATGATAATTGTAATTAACTATTTAGGTATACTTTAGCGCGTTCGCAACTTGATTTCCCGTCTAGTGAGGGAGATATCAATGCGGGACGAGCCGTGTGAGTGAGTGAGACGCACGCACCCGGGGTCACCAACAGTAATTGTCGTCTTAATTGAAACATAAGGGCGTAGTATCTAATACTTCCCAGGAACTAAACGTTGAAGGAAAATACAGTTCATCAAAAAACCTGCATTCCCTACAAAGTGTGTAATAGAAGACAAGAATAGCCATAAAGTAAGTTGAAAAAAGGAAAACATTTCACGGGCTTTCGTTAAGACACAAATGGTTTTTACTGTGCAACAAATAAAGTATTTCAACAAAAGGAAAATAAAGTAACAAAAGCGGTCTTATTGCTAAAAGTGATTTGTTCCAGCTAATTGCAATTCAATTAGAAAATTATTTGCGGGCAAAAATACATTTTACGGTAGTGGAATATTTTTCAGGAATATCAACTAGATTCTTTAGACTAGAAAGTAGTTTAGCAATTTTTTTATCGTGCAGACCTAGGTCTTTACTTTTATGCCAGCTGACATAAATCTAAAGGAATAATTAAGTTGGGTCTTATTAATTATTTAAACTTGAGAGGTGACAATTAAACTCAGCATAAAGTTAAAACGTTTGAATCTAAGTATTTACTGTCTACAAAGTTATAAGATTGTTTTTAAGCATTTTGAAATACTAAGCCTGTTTAGTTTAGCTGTCAGTAATTTAACTTTATACATCAAAAAATTAAGTATCAAAAAAAGCCTATATCTAAATTTTCCAAAAGGTCAAACAATGCAAAAATGTAACCTAGTGACCAAAGTTATTAATTGTTGTGTTTTAGGGTTCCGTACCTAAATATTAAAAATGGTAACCTTATACCACCACTTTATTGTCTGTCTGTCTGACAGATGTCTGTCCGTCTGCCAAGACCCTTTTTCTCAGGCCCCGTTAGAGATATCAAGTTAATACTGATGCTTCCTACAGAAATTAATAGCCCCACTGTGCTACTAAAAATCAAGCTTCTAACTCAACGCGAAAAAAAGTTATTGCCCTTTAGGTAATCAGTTTCATATAAATTGGATCATCATGAAAACCTATAGTTATAGGGCACTTCCAGTTGACTAAGAAACTTTAAACAACTAGGTCTGATACAACACGTCCAGTAAAAAATCTGAAAATTATCTAAAAGTACCTACTTAATTATTTTAGAAGTCACATAGAACCAACCTTATTAGACTCTTTGAATACATAGAACTTCATACATCGTAAGTGTCATTTTAAGTTAAGTTGGTCAATTATAACAGCTCGTGGAATAATTTTGAGTTTTAAACGGGATGTACGGAACCCTCATGGCAAGAGTCCTACTCACGATATAAAAAAAATGTGTGTCTTTCTCACAAAAATACGTATTTTAATGCATTACATTTTGTTTGCATTACATTAACATACTTAACAGCGTGTTTACAGTTGTAATGTAATGCAGCTAAAATGTAACGCATAAAATTGAATAAATTTCATATGATCACCTAACTATTAACAAGCAGTTGGCGCGAATTGCTATAATACGCATTCATTGCAAACTTTTTATTCACAAGTAAGGAAAACAATATTATGATGTGCATTTTGCACCGAGATCCTCTGTTACCACCTTACAGCGGGCTCCCGCTTTATCTTGGGTTTGCCAGGCCTAAATAATGTGCTATTTTTATTATTCCAATACTGGACAAAGCAATCACAGAAATATCCTCCATAAGGGCCTATAGCACCGGATATTAAGCATCTTATATTGTAATAAGTAAAACTAACCTCCATGACGGTAATTTTTTAGGGTTCCATACCGAAGAGCAACACGGAGCGCTATTAATGTCGGTCTGCTGTCTGTCTGTCTGTCCGTCCGGGTATGTCACTGGTCTCTAGCATGCAGACAGAATGAGTTAAAGACTGGATATGTTATGTAGAATGTTAAACTATTTTATTTTAGGGGGTCCCATACATTCAGAAAAGCCGAAAAACTTCTTACCCCAGTATAAGGGGTGTCATTTTCCAGAACTCACTAAGTAGAGTAGAAATAAAGTTTTTACTATTTTTTTCTTCAAAAATAAAAAATGTGTGTCCCTCAAAGTTGTCAGTTTTAGACCATTTTTGTTATGGGGTCCATCTCGAAAACTAAACTCGTAATTAAATTTGGGATTCTCTGTTTAGTACGAGTATGTGCCATTTAAACAACTACTAAAAACGCCGATTTTTAATAAGGGTTACGTACCCATATACTCGACCAACTCAATTTTGCAGTTTTGTCTCACACATTTTCTAGGTACTGATAAGTTTGTAATTTTTATTCAAATCATTAATATCTATTAACTGAGATCATTTTGCTATAAGACGTTTTAAAATTCAATATAGATTTAATATAGAACGTAAAATTTTATTCATTTTGTTGAGGAAAACTGGTGATAGTACCCGTCCGTATAAACAACTTTTACTATGAAGCCAACCATGAAATCGTGAAAAAATCTGCTGTTTCAAACATTTGGGTCGAGTATGTATTTAACTTTTCTATGGAACAGCTGATATTTTTTTCACGATTTCAGGGTTGGCTCCATAGTAAAAGTTGTTCATATAGACGAGTACTATCACCAGTTTTCGTTAGCAAAATGACTTAAATTAATATTGTTATCAACCGACAAACCGGGCAAGCACTCGTCTAAACCTACACTCTTCTAAAATCGATGATGGTACATTATAAACGGGGATTTTTTTTCATACACTTCTATGAACAGGTGTACCGATTTTGGAGACAGACATTCAGAAATGACCTTGTTTCAGATTCATTAGTCGTAAAGCAGAAAGAGAGAGAGAGAGGGAACATCAAGCAATTAAACATAACGGTTAATTAGGCAGTATTCATGTGCGGCGCTTTTAGACAACGAGCCTGAGTGTGCTGAGACTTTGGCTATTTTCGTCGCCATTTTAATTTATTGACTAGCTTCTGCCCTCGGCTCAGACCGCGTTTACAATTTCTGCCCCTCTCGTCTTGGACGTTATTTTATGAACACCCCTTATAGCCTATAGATATGTTGACCAGTGCCACTACGATAATAATAAAAAAAATCGCATTTAAATCCGTTGAGTGGTTCTCGAGTTGAATTGGAACAAACGTACAGACAGACAGAGAGAAATGAAATCTAAAAATTGTGGTTTTAGCCTCAGTATAATAGCCATAACCCATTTCAATCAAAGTTTTGCAAAAATATTCAATGTACGTACAGACACGACTTTTTTTGCATTTTTGTATCATTGTAATAACCCTGGTTGATATATTATGGTGATCATATAATAACTATGCAAAGCCGAAAACAGGGCCGATTGAATAAACGCGAGTGGAGCCGCGGACGAAAGGCTACTTCAAAGTAAAATAAACAAAGAATTCTTCGAGGCCAAAACCCAAGCCAACCCATTTTTCTAACAAGCCCTGCTGTGTATCTGGGCACAGTGATATGTATAAGTTTAGAGGCGGTTAATATAGAAATTTCCGAACGTTATATTATGATATTAAATTTATACATAACTCGCTTTTGCCCGCGACTTCGTTCGCGTGGGTTTCTAATATAAATTAGAATTAGACTTCCCATAGATTTATATAACAAATAGCCTTTGCCGTTTGCGTTTATTCAATCTTTGCCCTGTTTTCGGCTTGGCCGTTATTTTATGAACAGCCTTTGTAATTTATGTGTTGACCAGGGTTACTACCATGATGATAAAGAAAACCGCATCCAAATCCGTGGAGTGGTTCTTGAGTTGCAAAATTGTTTATTCAATATTTCCCCAGTTTTCGGCTTGGGCATCATTTTATTGACACCTCTTATAGCAGCCTATGTGTTGACCGAATCACTACGATGATAATAAAAAAAACCGCATCCAAATCCATTCAATGTTCAATGGTCCTCGAGTTATAAAAGCGTCTATTCAATCTTTGCCCCGTTTTCGTCTTGGGCCTTATTTTATGATAATGATAATAAAGAAAACCGCATCCAAATCCGTTAAGTGGTTGGTTCTCGAGTTAAAACGGAACATACAGACAGACAAAAATTCTAACAATTGTTGCTTTGGCCTCAGTACAGTACCGATAACCCATTTCATTTAAAATTTAGCGAAAATATTAAATGTACAGACACGACTTTTTTACTACTTTATTACTAGTAAGTATATAGATTTATGTTTCATGAAATACCTAAAATATCATAAACTGACTATGATGTCTCAGACAATTAATGAAATTGTATGAGTGTTGAATTATGAAAGTTCAAAGGCGCGAACTTTAATAAAGAGGACATTTCGGGACATTCTAAAATAGATCTCATGGATTATTAAGTCTGTAGTAGGTCTATTCCTAATACTCATAAAGCAAGGTTTATATATTTTGGCTATTTAGAAGCAAAGTAAAGCTTACTATAATGTATATCCGACTACCAACTCTCCTCGCTTTTGCCTGATAACCGTTTACATATAAGCTTAAATTCCTACTTGACAAGTGTCAACAAACAGCCCTGGATTTTAGTCCTTTCGGCCAATATACCTATTAAATTTTCGCACGTACTTGACGATTTTCAGTAGTTATCCACTCTACTCCTTTCTTATCTTTAGTACTTTTCTGTAACTGTTTACAGTGTGCCTTAAATGTTATTAGTACTTTTTACTTCTAGTACTCTACCCGTGTAAACTAGGCTTAACTTAGTAACTAGTATTGTATATTCAACGTTATAAAGGTGATTTTAATTCATGGAACCGAATTCATACAGTGAAAGTGAAAGATCGGAATTCTAGAAAACAGAAAACAAAAGACTTATCGAGACCTAAGTCAAGTCTGTTAGATTAAAAACTAAAACTAAATCTTACAAAAATATTATTTGGACTTTCTTTCATTTACCGATTCCTTTGTTGATTTTGGCTGTAAAATCAAAGTTTTCTTGTTATAATGAATAAAACATGACTTACCGTATTTATCGTGTTGCAAATGCGGACTGCCCTCATGAAGGGCATACTCGACTTCGTCGTCGGCGGGCGTCGCCGCGCGCGCCCCACACCAGGGCACGCAGCAACGGAACACCCCGCCGCCCACCACCTTGCTGCCGTGCGCGCCCTCTGACAGGCGCCGGCGCAGCTACCCCCTCCGCACCGCGCACCCTTTGCTGCACCACATCCGTGTAAACGCACGCACACACTCGCACTCACCATCCGTCAGTGAGCGCCGCACTTTTTCGTTTTTCACTTCACCTTTTCATTTGAACACTGGTTTTGTGGTTTCTCTTTGGCACTGTATTTGCAGTAACTTATTCTATTTCAGTCTTGAAGGAAGGTTTAGAAGTAGAAAACAGATATGTAAGTTGAGTTTTGATTGTATTGATTGGCATCAATAAGATTTCAAAAGCCGCCCTTAGGTAGAAAAATACAGCTGAAAATAGCTTTGAAAGGTCATGTGCTATTAATAGGTGTCAAAGGTTTGTCAGAATTACTTTCACTCGAATAACGCTTGTTCATTATTTCCATAATGTTTTCTGAAAGTCAACTCATAATAACGATAATCTCTTCAACAGGCCATCCATTAGAATCCTTTAGTGACAATAAAGATTAGGGCATGCTATTGAGGCGCTCGCGTAAAACTATCAATAATTTCAGTAACTGGCGGAATCAAATTTCAAAGTAGCCAAAGTCGATTAGGTTGAGAAACCGATCTAGAGCACGCCGAGCAAAGGAGACTACCCAAATCTATAAATGTCTTATACATCGCATGTTCATAAATAAGCAGAATGTTCATAAAATAATTTTACACTTCTGAATTTTTATATGACGTTCGCTTCCAATATTTCAAACATGTCATAGATTCGCATGACGTTTTATAAGTATTTGATGGCATTAGGCCAAGATACCTCTCATATAGTCTACAGAAAATTATCGAGTGGCTAATTTTTATCTCTCCAGTAGCACTGGACATTTTGTAACGTAAAACGCTATTAGTCGGGTTTTTAATCATTTGTAACCCTGTTTCAGTTCCGAAAATAGAGAAATATGGATCAAATTTAATTTCATTTTGTATCAAAATTTGACGATAAATATTGGAACCACAAAAGCGGTGTATGACCAGAAAGGTATTATACACAGAATTTACCATGCATTGTGAATATGTAGAATGACAGCCGCAAATTGTTATCGCTGAAATAATAACAAAGCGTTTGCATTTATGGCACCTGTGCTGTTCAGTCAGGCACGCAGAACGCACAAATATGTTGTGAATAAAGGCACTCAAACATTATGGCCGCCTATTCCATTTATAATATAAATGCGGAGGCTAAGATGTTTGTTACTTATATCTGAAAAATTTATAAAAGGTTAAATTAACGCTCCCAGAGGTCTCAAAATCAGCAGACTCAAGCACCGGCTCTTTGAATTTTGACATAAAGTTAAATCGAGACAACACCATCTATGTAAGTTACTTTTAACCCCCTTAAATATGGTAATAAACAAACATACCGTCAAGATATAAATCCTCGAGACGAGTTCTAGAGGCGTTCCCAAGTGCGCTTATATAAAACGTTCAATTCTGAAACTTGATAAATTCACCTGGAAATTTTAATCACAAAACCAGTCAAAAATAACAAATATCATAAATTAATTTTTCCATTTTTAGGGTTCCGTAGTCCGACAAGGAACCCTTACAGTTTCGCCATGTCCGTCTGTCCGTCTGTCCGCGGCTTAGCGCAGAGACTATTAGTACTGGAAAGTTGTAATTTGGCATGGATGTAAATATGAATGACGCCGACAAAATGGTAAAATAAAATCTCGAAAAAAATGTTTTTAAGGGTACCTTTCATGCACGTAAACTGGGGATGAATTTTTTTTTCTCGTCTATCCCATATTGTGGGGTATCGTTGGATAGGCCGTTTAAAAACATTGTAGGTGTGTGAAAACCGTTTTTCGATTTAGAGATCCGTTGGCGAAATATTAAGCTTTTAAGTGAAAATTTTAGTTAGAGTGGAGCGTCCTCACCCCCTCTGCTGGCTAAACGGTTGTTTATAGAAATGTGAAAAAATTCACAGAAGTAGTATATATAATGAATTTAAAAAGAAAACTATCACAGCTAAGTAGGCTTTACAGGTTTACGAGTACAGGTCGCGCCAAACTTTTGGTCCCGTATAATGTATGGGACCAGAAGTTTGGCGCGGTCTGTGTTAGTAGACCAACGTATATGTACCGGGCAACTATGGAACCCTACATTACACGTGGCCCGACACGCACTTGGCTGTTTTTTATTATTTATAAACGGATTCATTTTACAAATACTTTTCATTGTGATAGGGCAGAAACATTTGATTGAAAACCCGGGAATACAGTTTCGTGCAAATCACTTGTTATTTTAATAAATGCAGGTTATGGAGCTGTCCTAGGGCAGTTAAGGACTATAAGTACAATATTATCTTTTAATCCAATAAAATGTAGCAATTTTCTTATACTCACTAACGTGGAGTTACTCAAATATTTAACTTTTTTTCATGGTGAATAGTAATTGTTCTTTAACTTTCTATCCCAAGAAATGGACAGATCTGTGACACAAAAATCACGCTAATGGTACTGCAGCCATAAAAAAATATTACGTTTACGTACATATATCGTTATATTAATAATTGGTGGTAATAGCCTGCTCTAAGCTTGGATCTGACAATGCAACAATATCCATATAAAATCAAAATAATACACGACATTTAAAAAAGAAATACAAAATCCGTTCTCATTAGGAATAGCACTTAAAGGATTACCTTCTCGAAATCCAAAATTGTAGCAATTCCAGTTTCATGTGTCTCCTAAACTCCTATTTACATGTATATTGAAGGATTCCACTCATATCGTCAACGACGCCTCTTTATGCCTTCAAATAACTCCAGTATGATCTATTAGATTTTCCTTGTGTGTCGCAGAAAAATTCTGTTTTCCTCACTTAGATACCAAAATGCGGTCAAACCCAAAAGGGTGCGCGAAAAGCTTTTGATCTCCTCCGAGTCAGAATATAAAACCTCCTAGCAAAAGCGTATTTCCCGATGCCCTATTTTCAGCTTTGTAGAACATTTGCCATAAAATAGAACCTTTAAAAATATTCCAGAACGCATAAAGACGTGTCTCTTACGATCGTGCTACTAAATTCTAGCTGTGATCCAAATGGAATTGTTTGAGTTTGATATAAACATGGGATTGGCTAAATAAATAAAATCGCAACTTCAATACTGTTGCTTCACATATACGTATACTAAACTAATATTTACTCGATAAATACTTATGTTTGCAAACGTATTTGCCACCATGAAATTAAAGTTATTTAGTATGGTTGCCAGAGGCATTAGGGAGATTCAAAATTGCCACATATAAATAGGTTAGCGGATAGAAAATAACTAATGATAAACATTTAGTATCGCTGAATTTTTTATGTTAAGCATTAAATAATTTTATTATTATTACGTTTATTATAATCGCCTATCTTAGGGTCCTACAATAATAAGTGAGAACATTTCTGCTGTAGATTGTGTATCGTTAAGTAAACACACATTATGGAAAAAGTGGTTCAATCAGCTGACTAAAAAAAAAAATATTTTCGCTGAAAAGTGGTCTATTATCGATACTTGTCTTAAATTTTTTCACTTTGAATTTTAGGACCTTATTGAACATAGGGTAAAGTGGTGAAGTTTTTCACTGTGGAGTCGTGAAAACTGAATTTAGACTACTCTTCCGTTATTATATATCACTGAATTAATATTTTTAGCTAATGAGTTCTCTTAAATTGAAATATAAAGAAAAAAGAGGAACGAGTCGTCCAGTAAACAAAGTCAATATTGCGAAGAGAAGTTAAAAATCAAAACTTTGCGCTACTAAATTTTAAATAACTTTCATTCCTTGGATAATATTTTGTTTATATGTGTTTTATTTTAACGTTGCTTTTATTATCAAAACCAACGTGCATGCATGATAATAAAATATTAATTTATTTCGTAGACCCTAGTTATTCTAACTTAAACAAAAAAAAACTCAAATAATAATAATAATTTTAATCTAAACTACGTAAGCAAATGAAAAACTCTACAAACTATTTAAACGCATCTAAAACAGATAATATAAACTGTATAAAAAACATTTTTAAAGGGCGCCCAAGAAACTGATCGAACCATTATCCGAGGTACGCGCCAGCCCTTGGGTTACCCAAGGCGTGTCGACCAGGACACACACCAATTACAACTAGACATTGAAATTAGTGAAAATGGATTATTATAAAATACCGGCTTTAACGTGAGTGTACGCGTATGATTACTGTTGACACTTATGCCAACTGTTTCACCGAGACAATTTCGGCATTTTCAAGGCGAGTGACGTTCTTAGAGTTTTAATAATATTAATGACAATGGTTTCATTTGTCTGGCTTTCTCCACAAAAGGCATATACATAAATATACATACGTTGTCACTACATTGCAATGATCTAACATGATGCGTGGTTACTATTTCTACCAATAGCATGGTTTTGAAGTAGACATACTCGTACATATACATCTCGTATAGGGGGGCCTATTCAGAACTTGTACGTCACTTCCGCGACAAACTTTACGAAAAATCTCCCGCAGATCAACGCCATTTTCGTATTTAGTACTTGAAAATAAAAGTAATTTGACAGGAGAGCTCCTTCGTGAAAAGAACTTTAGGATAAAGCCATCAAGGCCGCCATTAACTCCTTCCTCTTTGATTGAGTAAAGAAGCGACTTATGAAATATTAAACAATTTATGGTTGTATATCTGACAAAACTCGCTGATTTTTTATGTCTTAGTGGATGATTAATATTGCCTATAGTGTATACCACGCTATACCCCTCTGTAACCGTAAAAATATCGAGCTATCGTTGTACTTTTATATTAATTTTGTTAAAAAAAGAAGAATTAAAAATTGTGATTAAAGTGTTTGTAGCTTGTTATATCCATAGGTAATTATTTCATATTTTGACCCTTAAAATTCCAAGTGTCGCTATTAGTACAAAAGATTGCATTAACTTATGTAGTCAAATTCATAATGAAGACTCGATTAGTAATCGGTATTAAGGTCCAATGACCCATTTCTAAAATTATTTTTTCTTTTCGCTACATTGCGAGTCGGAGTCAACACTATGGAAATTAAGTAAGTCTTATTTTTATTTCCGTAATATTGATTACTTACCAAGCCACCATCATGAATATAAACTAATGTCAACTTGTATATCGCATTTCAGATCCTTGCTCTAATTCATCTTACAGATTAAGGTAGATATTGCACAAAAAGCTTCAAAGCAATTTTAACATTTCGACTGAGATGGAATCGCTTGAAATAAAAATTCATCAAACGACTTCCTTTTCAACATAAAAAGCTATTTTTCTTATTCTTTTCATGGCCTTAAAATAATTTAAATATGAAAATGTTCGGGGCTAGCTGTTACTTTTTTTGATCTGAATTCAATGAACGTCTTCCTCGTCGTCCCGGCGGGCATTCCAGAAAAAATGAGACATTATATTCATGTACTTTTGAAAGCTTCATACTCCTAAAATTTAAAAGTTACAAAAATTATAGTTATATCGTAAGTAAGTAAGTAAGTAAGTAAGTAAGTAGCGTTTATTCATGAACATGTGTCAAACAATATAATAGGTCTTAAAATTAGTTAACAGTACACTCCATGTTCTACCCATATGGGCATATGAATATTAATTAGCAGACACCCAATTATAATTAAATATTATCAAAAGAAATGAAACAAAGTCTTGGAGAATTACATACAATACCTATGTCAAAATTATTAGAATTGGATGTCAATATTATGAATAAATTAAATTGTTTTATCGTTTAAAAAGTCAATGACGCTATAATAACATTTGTCAACAAGTAGCGTAAATAATTTAGTTTTAAACAAATTTACATGCATGTCTTTAATATCGTTTGGTACCTTGTTATATATTAATGGGGCCATACAAAAAACACTCTTATTCATTAATGCAGTAATGGATTTTTGTAAACATAGTCTATGGCGATGTTGCATGCGTACACTTTTATTGTGCGTAGTGGAGACTTTAACAAAGTATTCCGGATTCAATTTTACGAAAATAGCAATCTCGAAAATATAAAGTGATGGTAATGTTAGCAATTTTAGCTTTTTGAAATACGGTTGGCAGCTATCTCTTGTTTTAAGATTACACATTGCCCTAACACACCGTTTTTGTGCCTTAAAAACAATTTCTTTGTGTGTTGAATTTCCCCAAAAAATAATCCCATATCGCAAAGTCGACGTAACAAAACCGTGGTATGCTGTTAGAGAGTTTGCCTCGCTTAGGATTTTTGCTAGTTTTGATAATAGAAAGGCATATTTGCAGAGTTTGTCTCTCACAGTTTTTATTTGTTGTTTCCAATCTAATTTTCTGTCTATAGTTAGGCCTAGAAATTTTGTATACTGGATATCGTAAATTTTTTGGCCATTATATTCAATGTTTAAATTGCCTAGTTTTGAAATATTTTGATAAAAATTCATCATGTAAGTTTTATCTAAATTAACGGTTAAATTAGTCCTATTCATCCAAATTATTATTTCTTTTAAAGCGTCATTAATTTTGGTTTCATTGTCATCAAATTCATTGCATTCTATAATTAAAGTGCTATCATCAGCGAATAATGTCATAGGGTGTGAAACATTTTCCGGGAGATCATTTATGTAAATAATAAAAAGCAGCGGTCCTAAAACACTTCCTTGAGGAACGCCATATTTAACAAGTCTTGCATTTGATTGATATTTTGTTTCGCGCTTACTTTTCACACAAATCTGCGAAATTTCAGTCGATTGCGTTCTATTGTTTAAATAAGATTGTATTAAATCTAGTAGGTTTCCCCTTATGCCATATGCATATAATTTTTTTATTAGTAACGTATGATCTACGTAGTCAAAAGCCTTTGTCATATCCATGTAAAGTGCTACTATGGGTTGACTTTTATTTACACTGCTTGTTGCGTATTTGAGGAATTCGTAGACTGCCATATTTATTGACTTGCCCTTACGAAAGCCTTTCTGTTCCTCGGTGAGTATATCAAATTTTTCTAAGTAAGATACAATAGAGTGGTATATGTACTTTTCAAAAACCTTAGAGAATATAGATACTAAAGCGACTGGTCGATAAAATTTCATCAACTCTCTATTCTCCTTCTTAAAAAGCGGCTTAATGATTACTGGCTTGAGACTTTCTGGAAATACACCAGATTCAATACAAACATTAAGTATGTGGCTAAGTGGGTGAGATATAATATCACTGACGTATTTTAGTACCTTAGTGTGTACACCATCATAACCGACACTATTTTTGTTTTTCAGTGAACCAATTATTTTCCATATGCTGACTGGAGTTGCAGGGTTCATAAACATCGATTGACTTTGATAGTTTATATTTGTTTCGGAAGACGGAAGGTCTTCATTTATCGGTTTTATTTGGTCAATAAAAAAATTATTAAAGGCTTCCGCAATCTTTAGAGGGTCAGTTATTTCGTAGTCATCCACTTGTAGTTTTCTAATTGGTTCATTGGGAAGTGTTGTCTTAGAATTATTAATTATATTCCAAGCAGTTTTTGATTTATTGGTAGATTGTTTGATCTTGTGATTGTTTTGTGCTTTTTGGGTTAATTTTATAATTCGCTTGAGTGTCTTGGAATAACTTGTAAATGTTTTTTTATTACATGTCGATGGATTGGATCTCCATTGCCACAGGAGTTGTCTTTTTCGTTTGCTGCACAGTTTGATGCCTTTCGATATCCATTTTAACTTTTTTGTTATTTTTATTTTTACGTCTACGTAAGGAAAGCACAAGTTATAAACGAGCAGGAAAGTCTCTAAAAACATATCATAACATTCATTTGGTTCATTTGTCTCGTACGTTTCTGAGAAAGATAAATTTTTTAGATGTTCCCTAAATTTTTCCATGTTTTCCTTGCTATAATCTCTTTTTCGAGTTGTCCAAAAATCCAATTTGCACGTTTTCTTAACGGGACACTTTAATAGTTGCGCAGTATGGTCAGAGAGGCCGTAATCAAGGATCTCACATTTACATCCGCGTTTTATGTTATGAGCAAAATTATCCAGGCACGTACCACTCTCAGGTCTGGTAGGTTCAGATAGCTCTAATGTTAGATTAAATCCTAGCAAAAAATCCCTAAATTCCCTCGTCTTACTATTTTGCTCTAAAATATTTATGTTAAAATCTCCACAAATAATTACCCGCCTATTTTTAAGAACGCATAGTTTATTAAGGATAGCTGTCATTTTCTCGTAAAATATTTCTAGGTATTTAGCTTTTTGTTTTTTCTTGGGAATTCTGTATATACATGCTACAATAGCTTGGTAATTAGTTAGTTCTATGGCACAACATTCAACCACATTCTGCACAGATAATTTTGAAATATCTGGCAGGTTCTTAAACTGTACGCCTTCTTTTACTAATATACAAGAACCACCCTTATTTCTGTTATCTCTAGAGTAGTGTGACGCTAGCTGGTAGTCTGGTACGGCAAGGTATTCTTCTCTACCGGTTTGCATGTTGTGTTCTGTGATGCAGATGACATCAATCGTTAAACTTTTAGCGTGGAGTTGTTCAAGATGCAATGTTAACATATCTTCTTTGCTTATTAATCCAGCTATGTTTTGATGTAGAACATATATACTATTTGTCACGAAAAAACTGCTCGGTGTTATTCTCTCTAATATTCGGGGTATTGCAGTTTTGCTTTTCAGTTGTCAATTCTATGTCATTTATCAATTTCCTAAGGTCCTGGAGTATTTTATAAATTCCATTATTATTAATTTTGCCATTCCGTTTGTCGAACATGTCAAAATCGTATGTTAGGTTCAGGTTTGAGTCCAGTATGTAGGCGTATTGATGCGTTGAATTGTCTAAGCATAATAAGCTATTAAAGGACTCTATTCTCCAGTTGAACATGTCGCTGAAGTCCGTACATTTGAATGTCGGGAGAAATAGTATGATATTCATGTTTCCGAATTTTTGAAGAGTTTCTCGTAATACAAAAATCAGTTCAAAGTAGTTGTTGGTTGTTTGAAAATCTGTCTCGCCAATCATAATTATGCAGTAGTCATCTTTAGTTAGACGCTCAATTGATTTGTCAATTCCATTAAGTAGAAGATCTCTCAGACCAACTTGAGGGATTACTTTGTGTAATATAGAGAAGCCATCTAGAGTGTTCTCTGAAATGCTCAAAATACTGTTTCTATTGTTGCTGCTTATAATTTGTATGTGACCTTTATTTTTCTGTGTTTCATTGTGTTGGTTTTTCAGAGTTTTCGGGTAAACTTGTCTCGTCATTTTTGTAACATCTGTCTTTGGTCTGGGTGGTTCGGGTGTAGCAGCATGTGATGTAGAAGCTGCGTCAATTTCGGAGACGTCTCCATCGCCATTTGGTTTGTTCAATTTATTAGTGTTGCTCGTTTTATTCTTTTTATCATTTGTAGCGTGTGAAGTTGAAGCTGCGTTCAATTTGGATATGGTTTTAGTAGACTTTGCTTTATTCGATTTTGTATTCTTAGGTGTCGTTTTGGGTGAGTCCAAGACTGTTTGATTCGCTCGTTTATTAATTATGGGACTACTTTTGAGGGTCGATGTTGCCTTTTTAAATATCGCATGTTTCTTCTCCATTTCTGATATTTTATCTTTTAGTGATCCATTTTCAAGTGACAAGTTGTTTATCTCCTCATTTGCTATGGCTAGGTCCAATTTAAGACTTTCTATTTGCTGTTTCAGTTTAATTATTTCTTCGTCTTCATCATCGGATAAAATTGGTAGACTGCTGGAGCTGCCATCTAACGACCCTTTGATTGTATTAGTATCTTCTTCTAGTTCCGACGTAGACTGTGTTCGTGGTTTTCTTGTAGTTATGTTCGAGATAAACGAAAATGAATTCATTTTTTCGGTGCAAGTTGAAAATTATAGTAGTTAAAAAAAAAAAAGTTAAAAAAAGTGTTATGGGCGAGGATTGAACCTACGACGACGCGACACTGACTCGTCACGTATTGAAGCGGCCGTCTAACCGACTCGTCCACGGTGGTACTTGAACTCTTGTGCAGAATTCATCTATACATCAGGTCTTCAATGATGATGACTAATCAAATCGGAATGTTCTTTATCCAGTAGATTATTTTGTAACGGTTAGTAATAACTTATTCGGAGTAAATTTCGCCACAATTCAATAGAAACCACCAATTATTGTTTAGGGAATCACTTATTTGAACATTTACTCCTATTTTGAAGCACTTTACACACTATTATATTGTTTTGTTCTCGTTTTATAGTCTTGGATATTTTAATTAGAAATACGGGCTTAAATCTTAGTTTAAAAGTTTGCCTTTAATGTCACTGGTTATTTAACACTTATTGTACACTTTTCACTACAAATTATAATGTTATCATTGATTTAACTAATTAAAACTTATTTTATTCTTGTGAGTATAATTTTAGTACTGTCTCGCTCACACGCTCACCGTATATATCGTTGTAAAGATTTATTCAGCGACAATACAAAAATATGTTTGGCCCTCCCTCCGCCCTTCGCAATTTTGCAATTCGTGACAGTTTATCTCATGACATGACATCTAAAGAAATTTCCTATTAAACCTACTTGAAAATCATCGAATTCGCGAAAAGAACTAGCGGTTGTAGCCATAAACGTATAAAAAGGCAGACTGCATAACAATGACGGCGGTTTAAAAGTGGGTGAATGGACTTTATATGGAAAATAGAAATAGGCTTACTGTGACGTGAATGTGTGCATGCCGGGCTCGTGCGTACACGTGAGTAGGCTTACTATAGGTGCTTCAGTATTTGTCAGCGAAATTCCTTCCGCCTTTTTTTTGTACTTGCATGGTAGTAGCGCGACTCCTACCCACCTTAATTTATTTTGCAAGTATCTTTATCCTCAAATTAATGGATCGTAATCATATTTCAAGTTCTATGTAAAATCTACTTTAGTATTAATTATTCAACATTGTACTTGACATGTCATGTCTATCCCTTTAATTACATATCCGAACATGATACCTAATAAAGCATATTAGTACAATACATGAAATAGTACATTATTCTAATAGTTACCTGTCTTCTAGAAAACCTTTATAAATATTTACATGCTTGATATGCAATTATCTTCATACTGAAAAAAAATAAAGAGCAGCTTAAACAATATTTTGTTAAGTATTTGCCTATTACTTCTATTTATTTTGATGCTTAACAGCATACCAATCTTTAGGGTTCAACTTGTACAGATGTCACCTTTTTAATGCTTTTATATTCTTTAAGTTATTTATTAAATTTTATTTTCATTCGACTGACGACGAATCCATCAAAGGAGTCGAAATATATTTCGTGTATTTTTTTTATTTTTTAGTTTCTCTATCATCCATATTATAAATACCATTATCCATAAAATACACACACTGTTGCACTGACCTTTTTCATCTAAGTAGCGATGCGTCTCCACGCACGCATTATGATGTCACGAGGATTGAGGCTTATCAAACGGTAGAACTTTCAACGTTATGAATAACGCAACACTTTTTCTCGTTTCACAGTATATTTACTTTATTTTAGGAACCGGTTTCGGTTTCACACCATTGTCGAGGAGTTAAGGATTAATCCGATCCCATCAAAAACATTTCATGTAAACCAGGTCGCCAAGACTCAGAAGCTCATAACGCTTTCACGTTTAAAAAGTTATCAGATCTTATGTAAAGCCAAGCCCTTAACTCTACAAGACCTAACTCTAAAAGCCCTAACACTGCAAACCCTACATCTTGATCAAAAAGTATGGTTTGAGAGGCTTCGGAGCGGTAAAGTTACATATTTCTTAATTTATTTGTTTTTGTGTGCTAATCCTAGTCTGCATACCAAATTTCAACTTTAAAGGACTTTTGGAAGTTAGAATTTTTTTTTTAAATAATATAGAACCGTCCCCCTTTGAGAGGGCTTGGTGGGTGAAAGTTACAAATTTGTCCAGATAATCCAGACCAAAGCTAAGAGGGTTCGCAAATATGACGAAACGCTTCGAGAAAAGGCACGCAGTGCCCCGCTTCGTTTGGTTTGTCTTGGCGGGGGTCACTGCCGTGCCTCCAGATGTTATTACGTGCAATAAATGAGTCAAAACAATAAAGTCTCAAGTAAAACTTTCATCATATTCACGATTCCGTATTCTAAATAAAAAGGGCAGTTGAAGTCGGCTCTTACGCCGTATACCGACTAGGAGTCGCCATAACCGAAAACGGTTTGAGCCAATTATCATCATAATGACACTAAACCACGTAATATACTGATTAAGGGTATACTTAACACCTTTTGTTCTTAGGCTTACTTACTAAACAAAATAAATTCTTTCTGGCACGGTGATTGTCACGCAATAAAAAGTCGAATGACATACTGACTGCGAAAGAAAAATAGGGACACAAATTGCCGTCCTGTATTTAAATTTTGTATGAAAAAGCGTTTTCCTTCAGCTTGTTTCAAAAACCGTATAAAAAATTGTAATATCGATCACTAGGACATGTTACTTTTTTTATTGCCAACGAGTGATACACCTTATATATTACTTATCATCAAAGAAATTAAAACGTAAAAGATTCCAATTTAACATTTTAACCAACTTCAATTATAATACGGTTTTCAAATCGTCAGATGGATCAACCTTGACTCAGTCTCATAAAATTCAGGTACGAAATGTAAGTCATTTTATTACACTAGTCCAGACAAACACAATTTAAGAACGAATGATATGTAAATATATATATGTTTATATAGGTATGCTTGTACAATTATGTTTGTTTGATAGCTACCAAACTACGGAACTGATTTTGAAGAAACTTTTTACTATTAATTAGACATATTTTGAGAAATAATCAGCACAATCGGTTGTGTAGTTTGAATGTTAAATAATATATTTTATCTAAACTCATATCTTAAAATCCTCATTATGAACTCAAAAAAACTACTTGCATAATGAAGAAAATTTTACATGAACGTTTCTAAAGCAGAAAAAAATGATAGTATTAGGTCTCCGAACAACATAATGCAATAAAATAACTTTTTCTGAAATTACAGTACTGTCTGTGATACTAACTAGGAAGGCAAAGGGGACTTAGCCCATACAGCTATGTTTGAGGTTTAATATCAAATAGCAATGAGGTTTATAAATAATATTCTCTAATATGTCCAAAACAGCTAAGGAGGTCAGAGTTCAACTTTATTTTCGGCTAGGTATTGTTTATGGCCGCTATGCGGCGCTTGCTAGGGCGCATGCGCGTTGTTCTTGTGTTGGATTTCGGTGCCATAGTTTACGGATAATTTATAAATTATTTACTGTGGTTTTATAGGTCAAAAGTATTGTTTTGCCCTAAAATTACTGACAGCAGTGATGGTGATGATAATTTTACTCCACGTGACATTTTGGAAATAACGACGACGGAAATGACGATCACTTTTGAAACAAGCTTTTACAAGAAAAATCGAAAATGGCTAACATTTAAAAATTTAGCAAAATTATGGAAACAGGTTAGTAGGCATAAGTTTAGATAAAGTAGTGTATGAAACTATACATAACTAGGTATTAAAACACGAGCGTTCTATTAAAAAACTCGCCTACGGCTCGTTTTTAAACTGACACTCGTGTTTATAATAACCTTTTTATGTACCAGTTATGGGATACGAGTGCATCTTGATAAATTGTAATTATCTACTCCATACTATATATAGTATATTATTATATTTGGTCACATGGAGAAGATGAATGAAAGAAGAGTGACGAAATAAATTTATGCTGCACAAGTGGAAGGTAAAGCTCGACCGGGGCCGCCATAGAAGGACGTATGCCGACCAAATGGGCGACATACTGAAGAAGGGTAAAGTAAAAACTACCCGGAATGGAAGAGCTTGTATGACTGAATTTATGGATGTGGAAGAAGCAAAAGGGGTGTGCCAGGACCGTAGAATTAGAAATCAGTGCCTGTGTATGGAATCCATAATATGCTAACTTTTTGTTGTAAATCGTTATCTTATGTAAACAAAATTAGCGTAAAGTCTTACTAGGCAAGTATTAAATTTTTGACTCTTTTTTATAATAATATGTATGTGGATCGCGAGCGGCCCTGCGTATTGTGTGTGCGGACCGACCGCGATCACCGCCCAGCTATGGTTGTGAGATGATTGCCTATTGCTATAATAATAATTAAATATAAGTACCGAACTCTACAATCCCTGATAAACCCTACGGGTTTTTGTTGATTGTCCATATTATGTACCTAGGTTAAGATTTTGAAAATAAAAATACTATAAAAAATATCAAGGCAAGTACATAACTATGCTTAAAGAAGTCCAGTTAAGTAAAATGGACTTATTGGTATCAACCTTTGCTTAACCTCACAGTGTTTTATTTGGTGCTTTGCGAATGCATTCTTTGAAATATAGACGTTGGAACGAAATCGAAGGTATTGCGTGTAGTGGTGTCATAGATTGTCCCGAGTTACATGGCCAATTGTGCCGATTATATGCCCCTGACACGATCCTTCCGTACAGGATGCCTTCCTATGCGGTTCCTAGTTTTATGACTGTCCCGCATGCACATTCCCACTCTGCCGTATGATTAGTAGACTCTCAGCTATTCCTCCGACTCTGATATTTCATGATTTATGGAGGCAAATTTTGAGGGTTTGCTCTGATTATTGCGAACGTAATAATATTATGAATGTGTCTAAAATTAAAATGATGAAATGTGGCTAGTTGTGTTTGAACATTTATTGATTTATTTTAATTTGAGCTGTTATATTGTTCAATAATTATAGGAATAGGGATGACGTAATTGAGTAAAGAATTAGCCATTGCCAGACATTCGCGCAGTCTATTATAAAACTCAGCTTTCATAAACAAACACTCGTTTCCCAATGGTCCTCATTATGTTACAGTTGCATGAAATACTATATTATATTAACTATAGTTAAGGTTCTGTTAGCAATTATTTTCTGAGATTTGCTGTGCAAAATAGTTTTGCTTAGAAAATAGAAAATTACGAAGATAATAGGAAAATTACAAAATAAATCCGTTGGTCGACATCTTTATTTTCTAAACACATATTTTCCTCATGTCAGCGCATTAACTTTAATAAATCATTGTGGTGACAATAATAAAGCGTCACTTACAAAGTATAATAGATAGGGCCAAATGTTTATTAATGGTTGTTTTTAATTACTCTTTGTCTAATGAAATCAAACACAACAACAAACACAACGAAAACACAATCATGAGACGCCATACAAATGAGAAGTTCTACAATCACGATGGGTCAGTTCCACAATAACAAAACCGGAATCGGAGTAGATTGCGAACGTCCAACAATATTGAATGCTGGATGGTATTCTGGCGTAGGTATGTAGAAAAATTGCGAAGGCAAATTTTGAGTGATTTGAAATGGTTTTTCTTCGAATTTGGATCGATTTTCTCGATTAAAAAACGTAATACGTGACGCGTGTATGCAGTTATACCCAATCCCGTGCGAATTCCCTAAAATCCCCTCTTAGCGGATGACCACGTCATACGAGAAACCTACAGTTCACATGCTCCTAGGTCCAGGTGTTTGGTCTAGACGTGGATGGATCAGTCAGTCAGTCAGGGACCCTGTCAGGGATGGTGTTGACATACAGCGTATCTTGAGAAAGTAGTTCAAGCCAACAGTATATGAGGTGACTCGGTAAGTGCTCAGTAACAAGGTTCGATGACCCTTTTTGTGAAATTCGTAAATTATTCTTTTCGTGTTATTTACCAACGCAAGTCCAGCCCCGAGTCAATTACTATGGGACGTCAAAAAATTATTTTGCGAAATTAGCAAACAGTGTTATCAACCCGTGTTACTGATCACTTACCAGGCCTCCGTTATAAGTTTCGCTGTATAAATAAAAGTCACCTTATATGTATATGTAGCTCAATTATTTTAAATGGCTTTCATAATAAAGTTAAATATTTTAGAATCGTAAAAATGTCGTCGGCAAGTGGGCATACGAGTATCATGATCTACCTAGGCTTAAAACTACATTGATCACCTCGCTCCGCTCCGCTTTACTCGGCTCCCCAAGTTTATTTACATGTAAGCCTAACATGTTCCTTCTCACTTCGTTTCGCTCAGCGCGTCGTCGTAACAATTTTTGCTTTTTAGGGTTCCGTAGTCCGACAAAGAACCCTTATAGTTTCGCCATGTCCGTCTGTCTGTGACTTAGCTCAGAGACATTAGTACTAGAAAGATGTAATTTGGTATGCGTGGGTATACACATTAATCACGCCGACAAAACGGTAAGAAAAATCTCGGTTTTTTTAAAGGGCTGGTAACCCATACACATAAATTGGGGATGATTTTTTGGGTTCCGTAGTACCTGAAAGGTAAAAGGAACCTTTATGGTGAGACTCCGTTGTCCGTCCGTCCGTATGTCATAGCCTCATAACTTTAGCACCGTTAAAGATAGACTTGAAATTTTCTACAAAAAAAGCATTCACTTGCCTACACAATACGGTGTAAAAAAAAAGAAAAATTTATGTTGTGCGAAATACATACTTCAAATACAAAAGTAAGAAAAATAAAAAAAATATACTAAAAATAAAATATGTGTATCAAATTGTAGATATTTAAAAGCTGATTATAAAAACATATACTTTTACTATATTCACTCTCTCCGATTTCGAGAAATCTTAGAAAAACCACAAAAAATGCATGTCTCCCTTATTTCCGAAACTAGTACACCGAAAAAAATTAGAAAAATCGAAATTACAGGCCATAACTGGCCAATTACAGGAAAATTATAGAAATTAAAAAAAATTTGATCACAAATGAGAAATATAAAAATACATTATGGGGATCAAATTGTAGATATTAAAGAGTTATTTACAAAAATATATACTTTTGCGATATTTACTGGCACCGATTTCGAGTAATCTTTGAAAAACCACAAAAAATGCTTGTCCCTTCCCTTATTTCCGAAAGCAGTGGACCGAAAAAAATGAAAAAAAATCACCGTGATTTGAGATTATGTAAAGATTACAGAAAAAATATACCGATTGAGAAATTCACGATTATAAAATGACAAAATTAAATTTTTCATCCACGAGTTTTATTTCGAGAACGGTATAAAAATATTTGAGTCTCTTTTTTGTGGTACAATCAATTATTTTTTTAGTTATAATATACAGTTATGGACAAGATTTTAAATACTTTTTTCCTGACTGTTAGGTACGCGAGTCTGACTCGCACTTGACCTTTTTTTTTTCTCGTCTATCCCATGGTGTGGGGTATTGTAGGATATGTCGTTCAAAAATATTATGAGTGTATGAAAACCATTTTTAGATTTAGGGATCCGTTGGCGAAATATTAATTTTTGTTAGAGTCAAGTGTCCCCCCGCCCTGCCGGCTAAACGGTCGTCTATGAATAGGTATGTGGAAAAATCACAGAAGTAGTATATACAATGAAGTTAAAAGAAAACTATCACAGCTAAGTAGGCTTTAGAGGTTTACGAGTACAGGTCGCCCCAAACTTTTAGTCCCCTCTAAACTCGACACTGTATGGGCCGTTCTTTGGAAGAGCATTTTCCGAGCGGACTAGAAGTTTGGCACGATCTGTATTAGTAGACCAACTTATAAAATGTACTGGGCAACTACGGAACCCTACACTGGGTGTGGCCCGACACGCACTTGGCCGGGTTTTTTATTTCCTTTTCTTACTTCATGCTATGCTCAATTCTACGATATGCCTACAAAATAAACACTAATAAAATCTACTTATGTATGTATTATATACTCACAAGGTGACTTTGATTTAAGCAGCTTTTATACTGAACACTAAGCAACGAGAAAACTTCCCAAAATTATTATTTTGGAAATTACATTTTTTTTTAAGTGTACATGTTGAAGCCCCACAAGTTGGTTTTCCTGTATTGCTCAATCTAAAACGAAAGAAAAAACATGTTTAGACTTTGTTTCTCATTACTTACCGAGTCTCAATTAACTGTAAAGGCGGGACAACAAGTTTTGCTCTGCTAGCTGGGTCTCCAGATAGAGATTTCAAAATTTCCCCGAATGAGACAAAAAAAATCCCCAAAAAGATACAATTTCATAAACTTTTTCCAAAATATCTTAAAACTATCTTCTTCTTTATTTTATTAAAATTTATGAAATATTACGTTGTTTATAATTATAATCAAAGACCATAACAATTTATTTAACCAAAATTATTTAAATTTTCACACACCACACTTTTAATAAAAAATTAAAAAGTAGAAACTGATGAGGACGTCAATCCTAGCAATGGAGTTCAACCACATTTATTTCGTAATTTTCTCCCCTAAATAATTCCCCAAGCTTTTCGTTTCCCCTAAAATTTCCCAGAACAAAAATTTATTCCCAAAAAAAAACCCCAATCTGGAGACCCTGTCTGTTGGACAAAAATACACGAAGCTCTACATTTTTCCGAGTAGGCTAAAGTTCTCCAAACTCTACCAATCAAAGTCACCCTGAAAATGCATTTGACAAGGCATCCAGGTCAGTGCCTAAACCCAACACTACTGCTCCAATGCCCAATAGATCGTTGCCGTCAATTGTGAGCAAGTACTAGTTGCCGGTCGGTTGTCATGGGTCGACAAGATCAATTGTGGAGTAATTTCTGTACCCGCGTCACTGATGACAACAGTAGGCCTATTCTCAGTCTGTCGAATTAGCCTTCTCGACTGTAAAAACCCATTTTATCAATCGAACTCCACATATTTTTAGATCGAGTTTTAAAAATCTCGATTCGATTGTTTTTTCCGGAATTGCCCCCTTGAATGGACAATTCTCGATAGATCCCTAGTTTTTTTTTCATTTGCAATGTATGTATTGTTCTTCAATGTTATTTTTTTACTGCTACTCAAAAGGTTAAGGAATAGTGAAATATATCACAGCTTAGATCCATTTTGATTTTTACGGGAAAAACGTGACATTTTGGTCAAAACTAGTGGTGAGTCTTAGCTGTAATATCTTTTTCGTTATGTTAGACACTCGCGTCCCAATTTTAGGCAAAGGATTTTTTTCTGTGTGGTTGCAACTGAAACCAGGTTTTTCTTCGGGAAAACGAAATATGCTTTAAATTCGCTCCCAAAAATCTGTTTTTCAAGTAATCATGTTGTATTTTTTATTTTTCTTGACTATCCTTTTTCGATGTTAGCGGAAAAAAGAGAAATCGGGTAACCCGATTTTGCCCTAAGCAAAACCAGTTTTTCGGAAATCCTTCAGCGCAGAAGAGAGCCTGCGGATTATTTATGGTAACCACCCAGAACCACTTTGGTCTAAGCCAAACGTTTGTCCTATAGTCGAGTTTCGCCGGTAAAATCAACGATATTCCACAAAATATGTAATGAGAAATTAATTATTTCAAGGGGAAGTCCCCTTTAATTTTAATCAACTCACTCAGGGTATAAAATGCGTGATTGAAAGGAGGGTAATTCCAGGATAGATGCCGCAGTGGGGTAGTTGCCCTAATGTCAAAATCTCGCACTTCCAGAAGAGTGGACCGTGACGCAATCATTTGAAAGCGCACCCCTTTCCCACCTCAGTGCACCGGCGACGTCCCAGAATCATGCACGTGGCTCCCATAAAAAATGTCTTGTGCCAATTTCAGTTTCACCCAAATAACTCAGTAGTGTGCAAAGTATCTTCTGTATCTGTTAATATAAATAGTAAGTATTTATGTTATTATTTGTTCAATCTAGTAGTTTTAGTACGTTTTTTAATGATTTTGAGAGTTCATGTATTTTACATTTTTTTATTGAAAAACTAATCTCTTCTTTACAAAAAAGTAGATATTTTGTTATGTTATATAATTTTCTTTCTAATATATATACACTTTTTACTAGCATGTAACTTATTTGCAAGATCGTGATGTCACGTAAAAGTTAATGAAAATCTGGCGTTCAGCAGCGAACAGTTACCTGGACTAAAGAATTTATAGCTGTAGCTATGTGAGAATTGAAGAAATTAAATAATGGGAGTTAATGAAATATAACGGACTAAAGAATTTATAGCTGTAGCTATGTGAGAATTGAAGAAATTAAATAATGGGAGTTAATGAAATATAACGGACTTTCGGTACCCCATCAAAATGCTCTTAATATGTTAAATAATGGTTTAATATTTAAAAAAATGTATTTTTCAAAAACCTTTTACCTATTTCATCAATGGGACAATACCACGCCTGAGGCATATATCCCAAAAATAAGGTATATAAAAATCAATTAAAGCATAATTATAACTTTTATTAAAGTATAATTATACGGGATACCTAATGAATATGCACAAAGAACCTTAAAAACTATCTATATAAATAATTAATCACTATGCTACTTATTCAAAGAAATAAAGATGAAAATTGAAATGTTGGGCAACTATCCTGGACTATCGCAACGGGTGTTTTTAAATTTAATTGGGGTAATCGTCGCAAATTCCATTCTAAATACGACTCGCTGATTTTAAACACTTTTATAATAAAAAATGCAGGTACTTTTTTCAATGAATGAAATGTGTAGAATCGTATGGGAATAAACCGTGATACGCTAACAATAATTGCTCTTTTTGTATGCATGGTCGCACTTAGAAGTTGACTAAAAGATATTGACTGCTACGTTAATGAATATTCACCTTTAACCACATCTTATTAAGGTTCAAGCCCACGGCACAATATATCATTCTTCTACTACAATTAGGGATCCCATGAGAAATAGGTTCACATTATTAAGTTCTTATCGGTATTAAACATCGTTGCTTCTGCTTCCACAATGGAAATAAAAAATCAATTAGGGCTATTACGACGTAGCTACCTCCATTCATACAAAGGTTCATGTTTTATACGTAGATACGTGATTGTGTGCGAGGTAAAATTATTAAAAGAAATATTATATGAACCACCATCAGTTTGGTTTTGTTCGTGTATTTATCTTATGATATGACACCTATTGGCCTATTTTCAGTCTGTCGAATTAGCCTTCTCGATCGTAAAAATCCATTTTATCAGTCGAACTCCATATATTTTATGATCGAGTTTTAGAGATCTCGATTCGATCGATTCTCCGGATTTGCCCCCCTGTATCGTGAGATGAGTTGCTTAATAATTAGCCTTTTGCTCATGGCTCCGCCCGCACTGAACGAGTAACAAAATTTAACTCAATGTATCACAAAATTATTTCTTAAAATCAATCAAAACAAAATGAAAATATTAATTTATTTATATCCATAAAAGTGCGCGACCGAGTAAAGCGGTGAATCAAGAAAAGGTTAGAGATATTGCTGTTTTTTTGTGAATAATATCTAAAAATACAATAGTTATTATTGTTGTTTTTACTTTATTAGTTTGGACGGTCAACTGTTTTGAACTGAAAAACAGCCTTCACTTTGCAATTTTTTTTCGATGCAGCGAATTTTTGTCTATCACGGTTTGGGCTTTGTTATCGTCTTGGAAAAGGCCTCATTTATTAGATTTTTTTGAAGAACCCTATCTTTTGTAAATAGTATGTGAGTTCTACTGTTTTAAAATCTCATTTTTACTACCTACGTCGTCGTCTCAACGGATGGTTATATAAGAAACCCCCGCCATAAGTTTGTAGGCTTTATAGTTTTGGAAATTTTATGATGAGTGAGTGGTATTTCAATAGTATATAGGTATATACGAGTAGATATACAAAATATTAAATTGGTTTAGTAAAAAAATCGAAACATGTTATTTTGGTAAACCCAAACAATTATCTATTTTTGATACGGAGCGCGATCGCGCCTTGTGAAATGGGACATAGTAAAAAAAAAACTGAGAACCGGTTTAGTTTTAGATTATATAGTTTTAGTATGTTTTATTATTGAATTAAGTGTTTTTAAGTATTATTTATAGTAAAAAATGTTTTTTTTGTGTTCTATAATTTTTTATATAAATATTATGTTCGTGCAGATTGCCATCTCGGTAAAAAACTAAATTTGGTAAAACAGTTGAAAACATTTAGCCATCAACCAGTTAAGACTTTACTGAAGCTAACTATGATGAAATTTGAAAAATAGTACTTTATTACTGAGATATAGTTGTAAGTTGTAATAGACATTAATCCCTTTTAACGCGGCTGCGACAGCGACGGGAATATGAGAACTTTTCCACATTTGTGGATTAACTTTAGCAGAGAGCTCTGGCACTGTTAGTCGCTCGTTTTCTACTTGCGTGTTTTATGTCTGTCACAAGCATGGACTAACAGATATTCCCATTTCTGTTCACAAGTGATCACATACACTAAATTTCCAATCCAACTAGACCCAGAAAACTAAAATTCACACTGATAATTGAATTTCATAAGGCTGAAGCTGGCCATTGTTATTTTCCTGAAGATCCTTAATCGATGCCCTCTGGTGAGATGGATAGAATACTTATATTTTTTCACCAGCTCCGTACAGACGTACGAAATATAAATTAAAGGGTCCTTCGACAATTTCTCATGATTAAAGGGCTAAACAAAAATGGTATAAGTCGGTAAAGTATTTTTTTTACCATATTGTTATGGCGCCTGCAAAAATGGATCTTATAACTGTATTAACTTTGTTATCGCCGACTTCATACTTGAATACCTAAAGAAGATTTTAAATCACGTAAATCTTACAAAACTACAACCTATAGATTACTCTTGCAATTGACGCAGAATCTTGGCCCACAAAGAAGGGTTTATCTATTGATTTGCTATAGGTATACGGTGACAACCGATCTTCGTAGTTTACCATGTAATGGACCATTGCAGTCCGCATTACGCCTGCAGA
This sequence comes from Ypsolopha scabrella, assembly GCA_910592155.1. Taxonomy (NCBI): domain Eukaryota; kingdom Metazoa; phylum Arthropoda; class Insecta; order Lepidoptera; family Ypsolophidae; genus Ypsolopha; species Ypsolopha scabrella. The sequence goes on along the minus strand of OU342964.1, from coordinate 16,769,784 downwards.
TTTGCATTATATTTATTTCGGATTAAAGGTACACTTTGATGTACTAATCACATACATTTTCGCGATAAATTACCAACTACAATTTCCTTAGTTCAAGAAATTAAGTGACATGAATCGTCTTTTAACAAGCCGTATATTTTTTTTAATGTATGGATCAATCGATTTTATTATTATCGTTTGAAAGCTGGAAATCTATGCAGTCAAATGGCATAGATTTTCTGTTTCTTATTACGAGAACCTAACACCTATCTTTTGATCTTTTGATGAGCAAAAACACTTGTACTCGTTTCACAATACAATCCACAATACTTTGTGAATCTGATCTTTTGCATAGAAGAGTGAAATTACCCTAAAACTGACTGTTACGACGCCCCTTCATAACCACAGGGTAACAGTAACTCGCCCGACAGTATTATCTGCTAGATGCTCTGTCAGTAGGATGTGTTTTTGTCCTACGGTAAAGCCATGCGCAAAATGTTTCTTTGTTAGGATTGAATCACTCACCTACCATTTCGATCTCCGATATGTATCTATCTAGTGTATCTTTAGGTCATTTTAGAACATCTAGAACAGAGCTCTTGGTGGAGACTCCAACTCCGAAATTATCTCTTCGATTGATAGGTAGCAAAGCTCAGTAGCTCGGGAGAGGTATTAATTAGGGAAGGAAGTATGGAGCTAATATATTATGTAGGTCCTATTTTATTATAATGGACAAAAACTGTTCCACAAGTTTCCGAAATTCATGGAGAGAATATCAGCATTCCGTAGAAATGAGGTCCCGAAATCATGTTTTTTTTGTATGTAATTGCGATTTTTTCCTCAAATTTCGATAATAGACTTGCAGAACATGTTGCAGAACAGAAAATTTGCAGAACACAGAACATAGAACATGTTTGCATTTTGCATGAATGTCACCCTAATACATTTTCTTTAAGTATGGTGAACTGTGCCTAGGTGATAATTTCTGAGGTGCTTTAGTTATTGTTCTGAGGTGATAATCAAGCGAACTGTTTGTACGACCGAGACCGAGTAATTTCGACAGCAAAGAGTCGAGCGAAGAGAGGCAATCCCTGCGTTGCTTTAAATCGCTACAAGTCATTTAGATCTATCTGATTGTGATTTACCCATGTCTACTACGGTAGTACGGGATTGGTATGGCAAACCGCCTGGTCCTTCCAGCAGTACTGTGACTTGGTAATGTGTAGTAAACACTTAGTTGGTGGCTGGTCAAATATTTTAATCGGCCATAGTCATAAACACGTAATGTATTTACCTAAATTAATATAATGTGATTCTTCACAAAAACATTCTAAGTTTTAAGTTATTTAGTTACCAAGAAATTTTTCGTCAGTTTTTATGAAATACATATTTTTCGAGAATATAATAAAATCAGCAATTGGCCTATAATTAAGAAGCGTTTATAAAATCTTTAATTTGTAATGAGCTGCAAGATGAGATATTTTTCATTTAGCTCAGTATTTCTCATCTTATTGTTGAGAAAAAGAAGAAAGATCGAAATCTATTTCAATTGATAGTAGAACTAGAGGGGATCTCTATCATTATGGTCTCATCAAAGCAATAATTTTTCAGTTGCTGAAAACGAAATGAAAATAAAAATGGTCCACACAACGATTTTTTTATCAGCAGGCCGATTTCATTCGAAACAGGAAATGGGCTATAAGATTTAAGTTGCCAACTTTATTTGTTGCACACTTTTATTGTTACCACGGAAATACGTTTTTATAGTATAAGAATAATTTAATTATTTTAATGACTTTTGCCAGAGTGCCGTTGCTTACCTAACATTGTTATATGTCTTGAAATTATAAAATATACATTGTCATGACAGGGATCTCCGAGGTGTTTCAGAGTCTGGACTTTAAATTACACAAATCACACAATTACAGTCTACACCATACACCCACGTTTCACGACGACTATTACATCCAGCATGATGGGTTCACTACCCATCACTGTACTTCTGACACAAATAGGGACCAGAAACACGCAGACCAAATACATCCTACGGGATTTCAAATTGTGACCTTCCTAATAATGGTCGAGTCCTCAAACTTCCAGACCAAAGGGGTGTTAAATTATATACTCACTCAGTCCTTACTTAAGCAGCTAAAGATTGTAAAAAAATCAGGTCTTATTGTTGAGGTTTATAATCGTAATTTGTGCATGACAAAATATTACTCCAGTGGCTACAAAATAGTATTTCTAAAACCTATTTCCCGACCAAAATATAATATATATTAAATATAAATGTATGTGTGTGTGTGTATGTATAAAACCGTAGCTGCATCGCTCTTTTAATAAAACTAGAGATTTCCATATAATCTCTGTTTACAAAGACAGATAGCAGCAAGATAAGCTTTACTCACTACGTTACAACCTACTGCCCGATATAACATACGAGTATCATCTTTAATCTAATTTTCATCTTAATTTTACATACTAGGCGTTCTTCACACTTATGTCAGTTTTAGTTTATACACGTGACGTGCTATTGAAATATATCCGCAGCCACAGTTTTAGCTTGTATTTATATGGCATTATAGTACCAAGAGGCTTACGGCACTTTATTTGATAATACCTCAGGTTACTTGTATTTCATAGGTGTGCATGTTGGGAATGTATGTCGAGTTCCTTAACGTACTTTATTTTTAAATATTACTTATTACAATAAAAATTAAATAAAAACACAATTTTCAAAATATTTCGGCCTCTTCTATCTGTAAATATCATTATTTTATTTTTTTATTTTTTTTCTGTAAATAGTCTTTAACTGTCATACAATAGATTTTAACTGTCATTCAACTGATGACGGCCTCATAGAAGAGGCCGAAATATTTTGAAAATTGTGTTTTTATTTAATTTTTATTGTAATTAGTAATATTTAAAAATAAAAGGCTAAATTTAGCAATTATATCTTTATTTATATTAACGTACTTTACTAACATTTTCAGGTATAAGGTGAGTTTAATTGACAAAACCAAATTCATACTGAAGCCATTATAAAGGCTCTTTCTGCTATTTCCCCTGTTCAAGCCTAACACCGTGTATATCGTATGGATAAACGAAATGTTATTTTACAATTTTTTTCAAAAAGAGTCATCATTTGATTTTAATCAAGTCCCGAATTTCTCTTTGATTCAAAAAGTGACGATGCTTTTTCTAATTGTTGTCGATGGGGGCGTGAGATGAAAAAGAAGTGATAAAGTGACGTAAAATTGAAATATTTTATGAAAATATTAATTATACGAGCTATTGTATTTTGTCCCTGTTTTGGTAATTTATTTACTTTTGGTTTCTATCCAACTTTCTTTAAGACAAAATTTAATTAAAATTTCTTTGATATTTGATAAACATTAAATTTAGGTCTATTCTGTACTTTTCAAGTTAATAAAAGATAAAATATGTGTAATCGGCGTTCAGGAAAAGTAAAGTAGATTTCTTTTATGTTGGCGAGAAAACATAAAAATAAATTCGTAACTAAATAATATATGTCTATGTCTTAATTTCATCACATCAGGCGGATGTTGTTTAAGTTTAAACTTTTAAAGTTGAAACAGCGGTGGTAAACTGATGTGTTGGTTAAATAATTAAAATAAATATTACAACAGAATAACAGATACTTATAAAAATAACATACACAGTTTATATAAAAAAATTCCAAACTAAAATTCATTGTAATGAGACATGCAACATAACAAAATGAACAACACCTGTACGTCATATGTTCTCTAGAAGTCAATCAAAAATAGAATGAAACCCTTTTTAATACCTTGAAAAATTACTGAAATACAGGACTCTAAATTCAAGCGCGCATAAAATTCTTAGAAAGATCACGTGACTTGCTGACGTCAGTATCCAGGAGCTGCCGTCGCATTGCCCGAAATATTAGGTATATACAGTCCATATAACTCGCAGACAATAAAGAATAGTTGCCTCAAAATATCTATTCCAAGTCCAAAAATTATATTTTAATTATGAAATTACTATTCCTTAATGTACAAAAACTTCGGTATGGGCTTCATAAAAAAAAATCACCGTGCTATATATACTAAAATCATAAAATTAAAAAAGTTTACAAGTTATAAAGATAATTTTACACATTAAATCTGTCTACTTTTGTAGGTACATGTATCTATCGTGGATGATTTTATACAGAGTACTTTACAATAAAATTCCAAAGGCTTATTATGAAATCAATTAATATGAGTTTTAATAATAGTGAACTTAGTCCCATCAGTAATAATTATATTTTTCTAATTTGAGATTCCTCTAAAGCCTAAAAAGATATAACGTATATTAATAGATAAACTGACTGTAAAAGATGGGATAGGAAGACAAAGATATATTTTTAATAAATAAGGTGTCCGTGTTATTGATCACTTACCAAGCCTCCAGTATGAATTTGGCTGTATAAATTAAAGTCACCTTATATAGTACTATTACCTAAGCCCGCTGTCTGTCCGTCTGTCATTGGGATCTACAGCTTCAACAATCAATAGGTAGACAGTTGAAATTTTAAGAGAATACGTGTTACGTGTTACATGTTACTATGGCTCCTTTGACGACAAATAACAAAAAAATATATAAAATTTAAACCTAAGATCCCCATAGAACAATTAATCATAATAAGTTGCTTATAGTAGGATCTTCACAAATAATAAATCTATAATAATAAAATGCCGTCCTCTCTTATAATGCTGTGTCTGGACAAGGTCCATAATGATCTAATAATATTAATGTTTTTCACCTGTGTATATACATTATGGAATGCAATAAAATATATTAATATGAATATGAAATATGAATCTCGAATATTTTTTCATATTTTAAACGTTATTTGTTTCAGCTCTATCTTAAAGGCGGTGATACAGACAAGTTTCAAATGTGGTTTAATTATTGCACATACTCTAAACAGAATTTAAATAAAATAATAAATAATTAAAATTTGGGTTTCGTACCCACAGAGTGCCTAATTGTTTGTCAGGCATAACCATTTTAGCGCCTTGTTTTTTGTTGCCTTTGTGTTAATGGCATAATGTTGTTGTTATGTACCATAACGTTTTTAGGGTTCCTTACTCGTATTGTGTGGTAGTACGAAACTTGGTCGCTTTGGTGTCTGTCCGTATGAATATGTTACGGGTCTCTAGCTTGCAGAAGGAATGAGTTACAGTCCTGAAATTTGGGTATTTGAGAATGTTGACTCAAAACAGAATATTGAATTAAAAATGAAATGAAATTATTTTTATTGATTTATTATTCTCCCATACATGAAAAAGGAGCAGAAAAATATTTAAATATTATTAGAGTGCATTACAAACTAGAAAAGATAAATTAGAAACTAATGTAAAGACAAGAATTTGAAAAAATTCCTCGTACCAGGATTCGAACCTGCGACCTCTTGTTATCAAGACAAGCGCGCTAATCCTGGCCGGAGGAATTTTTTAAAATTCTTGTCTTTTCATTTGTTTCTAATTTATCTTTTCTAGTTTGTAATGCACTCTAATTAATATTTAGAGTATTCCAAAGCGATGGATTTAGCAATTAAAAAAAAACATAATCTTAGAAAAATGTTTGTTTACACACCGGTATTAATGGTAATTTTATGAAATAAAATAAAGAGATTGGGTGCCATCAAAGTTGTCACTTTTAGACTATTTTTGTTACGGGGTCTATCTCAAAAAACTAAACTAGTTAAGAAATTTGAATTTTCTGTATATTATGTGCCATATATACTGCATTTAAACATTAAATACTGAAAACACAATACTCGACCAACTTTATTTTGCATTTTTGTGTCGTACATTTTCTAGGTACTGATAAGTTTTTAATTTTTATTCATATAATTTAAGTCTCTGAACTTATTTCAATGGTACAGAACACTCTGGGCACGAATCCTACTCGCACTTGACCGATTTTTATTTGAAAACAGTAATTCAACTTTAAAGGCCTACTGTGAATTTTTTTTTGGACAAATCCACATTATTAGGGTTTCGTTGTACCTAAAAGGTACTAAAGGAACCTTTATAGTTTAGACTCCGTCGTCCGTCTGTCCGTCCGTATGTCACAGCCTCATAACTTTAGCACCTATAAAGATAAAGGCTTGAAATATTCCACAAAAATAGCATCTACTTGACGAATAAAAAAAATATTTAAATTGCTCAAAATATTTCCAATACTTACAAAAGTGAGAAAAATAAAAAAGAATTAAAAAAAATTAATATGGAAATCAAATTGTTGAAATTAAAGAGCTGATTGTAAGAATATATACTTTTACTATATTTACTGGCACCGATTTCGAGAAATCATTTAAAAACCACAAAAAATGCATGTCCCCCCTCTTATTTCCGAAACTGGTGGACCGAAAAAAATGACGATCATAGGTCATAACTGGCCAATTACAGGAAACTATAGCGAATAAAAAATAAAGAATAATGAGTGAGAAATATAAAATTAAATATAAATAAATAAAAATATATTTTATAAAAATACAATATGGGTATCAAATTGTATATATTAAAGAGTTTATCATAAAAATATATATTTTTACTATCTTTCTGGGACCGATTTCGATAAATCTTTGAAAAACCACAAAAAATCCATATCCCTCCCCTTATTTCCGAAACTAATGAACCGAAAAATATGTAAAAAATCGTGGTAATTAATAATTATGTGAAGATTACAGAAAAAAATATAGCGGGTGAGAAATTTAGGATAACAAAATGTCAAAATTGAATTTTTTATCCACGAGTTTCATTTCGAGACGGCATAAAAATATTTAAGTCTCTCCTTTGTGGTACAATCAATTCTTTTTTTAGTTATCATACATTTTAGTAATTTTAAATACCTTCTTTCTGACTGTTCCCAAAACTGTCGAATTACGAGTCTGACTCGCACTTGACCGGTTTTTATTTAAAATGAAATTGTCGACCCTTTATGGCCCGTAATGTATTAAATAGATACATAAAACAATTGAGAAATAATAATGCAAATTTAAGGGTTGTCGCGCAAAATATTAAGTAATGAACTAACAACATGGGTATTCTGTGGAGTGGAACTAATAAAATATTCTCCGCTTCGTTGAAAGCATAAAAAGACGATATTTATGTTGTTAACTGATTCCAATTACTGGATTGTATCCATAATAAGACATTTTTTCCGAGTATTGGATACCTTCATTTGGGTAAAAATGATTTTATCATAAATATTTCGTAAGAACTATATAAACATAAAAATAACGAGCGGTATTATGTACAAGTTACTAGATGGCTGCAATCCACATCGCGAAAACAGTTATTCTTTTTGAAATTAATATTTAATAAATTTAAACCTGTAATAAATTTACAAACCAACATAGATATAGAATATTTTTCCAGAAATTATGTGATCAAGTTTTGCTTTTCCCCTGAAATCGAAGGGTAGATAGAGTAACAAAGGTTGACATAGGAAAATCAACAGGTACCCACATAAAGTAACGTTGAGTCGGGTTCAACGTGGACTGAAGAAAACCTCGGATATCGACAAATGTCCGAATATACAATTTATGATCTCTGTCATTTTCACTTCATGTCATTCCCATTTTGTAAGATAAACGGTATTATTTAAAAAAATTACCTTTTCTTTTCCAGGCTGTATTTATCAAGCGCTTAGTATTCCATTACGTCTTTTTATTGCAGCGTTTAACCCAATTGTTTTCTTCAAATGAAAACTTAACTAGATCACCGCGTTGCGTGTACATTTAACATTCCAGTTTTACGTTTTCGGTGCGCCCTTGACATTGGCTACGTAGCTTCTACGTCACAATACAGGTACCGATGTTTATAATAGCGTGATATTCAGATTAAAATGTTATCTCGGTGTGTCATGGAGCGATTTGGCCTTAAACTTAATCGATATAAATTTTCAAAATAAACAACAGCAGATCACGCGAGCGACTCGTTAGCATAACGTAATCTTTCTGACTGTAACACCTTTGCCATTCACGTTCCTTATGTTATCCAATGGACTATAGAGGTTCACAAGTTCACAAGCACAACAGATGTTTATGTTCGGTAATGTAAGAGCACGGAACACAAACAAAGCCCCAGTGGCACACTGCACGCGGCAACCAGATTACTGTATCGGTCAAGAGGGCGGACCAGCCGGGTCGGGTATCGACGGCTCGGGTCCTGCGAGCGCACACTGTGCTCAGCAAGGCATGTTCATGTGTGTTCGGGTTGAGCGATGCGCGGCGGCGGAACGAGCGCCGAGCGTCGCGACGGCCGGCAGACCGCGACTGGAGCGAAACGCTGCGCGGCGTCGCGCGGCGTCGCACAGCCTAGGGCGCCGCGAGAACGAGACAAACATATCCCTGAAACACCGTACCCTCACCACAAATCTAGCCTTTCAACTCATTATATACATCCCCTTTTACTGTAATCGGTGGCCAGGCTCTTACGTTTTTGTGCGCCCCTAAAAGGGTTTTCACCTCATGACGCGTCTGTTTCTGTAAAGTGTGCTATGTAGGCGCTGAAGACAGGGATGTTGTAGCCGGTTCCATGGACCTTTCCGATGTTATGTCACTATTGAGCGTGCTCCACTTCGGTGTTTGGCCGTGAACGTTGGTCGGACCGCTTAGTGCTAGTTAATAAGTTCATGTAGTATCCGTTTACTTTAGTTTTGGAACACATTTGTACGTACGGAATATTATTTATGAAGAGGCATATTGATTGAAAAGTCTTTGAATATTAAATCGCTAGATGCCGTGCTACATACGCCTAATAATCGCGATTCTGAAAACCAAAGAAATTTTGTTAACCTTGTAAAGCTCACTGTATCAAAATATATATCAATAATTATATTTATTTAAATTTTATTATTAAAACGATTCCGTGACTGACTGAGTGGCGGACAACGCACAGCCTAAGCCGCTTAAGATAGAAACATAAAATTTTAAACATTATGTTCCTTGAGGGGGGTCCCCGACCTAAATTAGCAACTCAATTTGTGTCGTTACAAATATCGACAGAAAAGGCATTGAAATAAAGTTTACATCAGCATGCACCGCAAATTGGCTGTTACGACGATCGCTGCGTTTCCAAATGCCACAAAATAGGCGAAAATTTTAATTTTCACATGGACACAATAATCAATTCCAAAAATTTATTCGTGTAATTTTTTACTTATCAAATTCTTTAACCATTCGTGTTTTGCTCGAAAATAAATAGCGTCAATTTGAGGTGTAAATGCATGAAATCAGTAAATATTTCTAACTTCAGTCATTATTTCGAAAGCAAATATCTTAAAGTATTCAAAAGTTAGAAAATAATTGATTAGTGAAACTGCACGGCAATTCATTGGAGATTAGTGCAGTATTTTTATTTTATTTTATGTCTCTATACAAACGAGTTAAAGGGAAGCACGAAAGGGCTTCGCACAGCATTTTGCTGGGGAACCGCCTTAAGAAGTGTAGAGATCAACTAAGAAAGTATTTTTTGAAACTCATCCCATATAGGAATGATACTTATGTACTGAAAATGTGATCTCGATGGGTATAACGGGCTGTTTTTATCTCAAATCCACGCAGATGAAGTCGCGGGCGTCTTCTAGTTAATTATATTTCTTCCAGGTACCGGTGCCTGGATGTAATGTAAAACACATTTTCACCTTGACATTTTGGGCGTGAGACCGAGCCATACATTTACTTCACCTTACAATAATTTACTTTGTATTCATTTTGTGTTTCTATTTGGTACACTTGTTTTTGCCAAGTTCTTGCAATTTTCAACACCTCACAATGTTCGCGTAGCTATTTACGAGTCATTTTATACATTTAATTTCTACCCAGCACGGATCGTCAAAATATATCATCGTTTGCGTCACAAATCATTTCCGGAGATATTCTCAAAAATTCTGCATTTCGCTAATGGAGTTTCCATTGTAAACGGAGCCCTAAGACTTACAACAACGCATCAATTACTTTCCAAGTTTCTTACTTAAAGATAAATCGATACTTATTAATTATTAATCTTCAAGGATGAACACAACGTAGGCAGTCTTAATAGAACGCGGTAAGAATTTCAATCGTATTAAAGTCATGTACGAGCATGGTTTACATTACTGGTTAATCCCTTCGATACTACGCAAGGATCAATATTTTCTACGCCACTGCAACTTGGAGTTAGTAGCTCTACCTTCAAGCTCGTAGCGAAGTTAATCTGTTAGCAGAGAACGTCGGATTGCATTTAAATCCATGCAGTCCGATGAAAGCGCTGATATGAGAGCGAACATCGAAGATGTATTTACAAACCAGCATCTTGATTGCAATCGGAATCATACGAAACAGACGTACCTATCGATCGATTCAAAGTGATTAAATGGAAACTGCGAGGTTTATTTATCGAATCATTCAAAATAGAGTCTGTGCGCCAACTCATCGCAGCACTCAATTTCTACGCCAAATCGATCACTATTTATAAACTCACATACATGTAGAGCGAGTATCTACGAAGAGACTGTTTTGATTAAAGTGAATGAATGACTCGTCGTACTGGTCTATTGAGCAAATTATTCAATTTGCTTGCATAAATTGTCTACTTCATTTCCATTGGTGCTTGGAATGGTGCGTTCAGTGATCGTAGCAATAGCAATCTCTTTTTCTTTTGTTATCCAGTAACGATGTAAATGAAAGGACAAACGACAACACATGAATTAAAAAAGGAATTATTCTATCAAAAAAAATATATGAGTTTTATTTATGTTATTTAAGTTGATCTTTAATTGTATTTATTCATATAATATTAAATTTTATTTACCCGCAAAAAAATTATTTTATTACTAAAAGCTTTTTTTTGTTACGTAATCAAATTCCCAAAAGTATACGATTATACGAGAAAGCAAGAAAGAGTAAGTTGTTTACTTTAGTGGATTGTTTCCAATTCAAAATTCATGTCATTTCGGAACAAGTTTTCAGATCGTTTGCAACTAATAACAATTGAAACTTTACAAATCTCATAAATGTAATGATAGAACTTTTTGAAACAGTTTAAAATTAACAAATGTTTTAGGTACATGCAAACTGTTTACAAAATTTCGACAATGATGTACTTTATATAAGACTCAAAATCCAAGTAATAACACTTAATATTTTCTTCATATTAAATAAAAATGCTTTTTAAAAAAGTTTCTGTTTGAGCCATGGTTAGCTATAGGTTTAGATCGCTGAAACTGTTTAATATATTATAGTGAATTTTTTTTTCTAAACGGCTGGTTCGAAGATAATAAATCACCATCTTGGATTTAGAATGACGTTACTTATATAGAGCGTCGTATTATCTATGTCAAATTAAATTTTTTGATACCCTTACCCTAGCCATTTCGTCGTGTCCACCATATTGGATTAATAATGACGCCACTTAACTCATCGTGCACTGTCACCAAAAATAAACGTGTGTACAAAATTTCAGCTTAATTAGTTTGGGGGAACTGGTTAAAAATTTAACTGCAAGATTTGACCCAGACACACTACGAGTAACTAACTAACATACAAGTAAAGGTAAATAAAAGCTCAAAAAAATAAGTGCTGACGACGTAGCGTAGTGCTGTAGCAAACAAGAGTTGATTCACCGTCGTGTAAACCAAACGTTATTTATAACATCTAGTTTCATAATCTCCGCTAAGCGTTATTAATAAAACAATTTCATAAAATTCACGTAAGACTGAGGAATTCGACGAGATTATCTCAAATAACGATAAACATAAGTTTGTTTTGGCAAAGGTGATAGTCAGAATCACACCTGTGCACCCTGACAAGAACATGTGAATAATTACCACACTTATTATGATATGTTATGGTTATGAGTTTATGACTGGTTTATTTTTGGTGAGCGTTGTTTGCTAGGGAACTGGCAGACAGAATGCATGTGCTGCAAAGAAAATTTATCTGAATACCCTTGTAAAATATAAAAGGAAAATTATTTTGTTCGCGTAAAGGTTAAAATATTAGAGGAGGTCACAAAGAAACAAAAACAATACTTACAATAGGTAATGGTGCTAGAAAGGGATGACGCGGTAACTGAATGTAAGGTTAAGATTGAAAACGAGGAAGTGGAACAGGTTAAATAATTTGTTTATCTGGGTTGTCTATTTACACACGACGGAAAGTGTGATGGTGACATTGAAAGAAGGGTGAATGCGGGAAATAAATTTAATGGTGCCCTGCACTCCTTAATGGGAAGCCATGTAACTGCAAAGGCACGATTGGCGGTTCATAGTGGGGTGAGGACTCCTTCGCTTATGTGTGGTAGTGAATGTTAGATGTGGCAAGAAAGATGAGCATCGAAGTAGAGTGAATACAGTGGAAATGTGTTCCTTGCGGTGCGGAGTATTTGTGTTTTGGCATTTAATGATGGAGAGATTGTTACGGCCTGAAATAATATGGAGTTACTAGAATAGAAAAAGGAAAATTTCGGTAGTTTAGGCATATATAGGTAGAGATGATAAATGAAAGTAGAGTGACGAAAGAAATTTATGCTGCACAAGTGGAAGATAAAGCTCGACCGGACCGCCCTAGGAAGACGTATGCCAACCAAATCAAGGACATACTGAAGAAGGGAAAAGTAAAAAATATCCGGAATAGAAGAGCTTGTAAGACTAAGAAAAGAAAGAAAGAAAAGCAATTTATTTTCAATATCTTCAGACATAAGAAATCACATACAATTAAAATGAACAGAGAGTAAGAATTATGTATAAAATAATATAGTACGATTATAACATTTAGAAAAACGGTGGTAATAAAAAGGGACTCAACTCAGCTTAATGCTGCGTTAAGTGCCACAGCGCTAGTATTTTGTTGAACCCTAAAACTAAAATTAAAACTTAAACTCTACCTATGCTAGGTGGCTTATATCTAAGGATTGATTGATACACTAGGAATTGGAATATGCAGGAAGTATATATAAATAATAAAATATATAAAAAAATTATATGTTTATTCTGGGAAAGTCAATGTGAGGGTGAGAAGTATGACACCTAGTCGTGGCTGCAGCATCTTCAGAAGTTACCAACCAAAGCTTCATCACGGGGGCTCAAAGTGCAAATGTTCCAGACACCATTGGAAAAGGGAGAAAAGACTTACATATACCTATATCACAATGAAGTTCTAAAGCAAACAACGGGTTTTGATGTATATTTTTGTAAATAGCAAAGTCTGTTGATTTTGTTTTATATTGTTTATTATAGGTGAAGGGAAATATCCAAAGTAATGAAATATGTGCTGATCTGTACTTATGCATCTCAGTTGTTGTGTTAACAATTATAAGAATATATAGCTACAAAAAACATATAAAAACGAATTGTTACTCGATTAGGCTTATTTTAGTTGTTATTTTCTAAATAACAGATAGATTAATAAATGTAGAAGCATAAGAGGTTTGTCAGGATCGTAGTAGATGGAAATATGTAGTTTTTACTTACCCCCCTGGGAGACAGGCGTGGGTATATGTATGTATGTCACAAAGAATATCTAGTAACGATAAGGGAATGGCTGAATCTGGGTTCATAGAAAAATGAGCACGTTTTTATGCCAAATATGTCGGTCTGACTGCGCGAAGTGGTTGTGTAATCTATTTATGGCGCCTAAACTAGTAAGGGTGACCATATAAAAAATAATGTAAAAATTTAAGTAAATATATGAAGACTAATCAAGTATTGTGTTACGTTAAAAGCAACGCCCGTTAAATAATTCTATATCGTGACAATATCATCAATATAGGTAATCAGTGATTAGAGTGTCAATAAGGTAGTAGACATAGATGACAGCATTTATGATCAGATACGGTCAAATATATTATTTGTCGGTCAATTAGGATATTAATCGTATTAAAAATAAAAACAATATAAGCAACGCCCTTTTGAAAAATATACTTGTTTATGTTTTGCTTTTGTTTTTAATACGCTTATGTCCTTATTGACCAACCAATGATTATTTTGACCGCATCTGATCATAAATGCTCTAATTTCTGATTATTTCTAATTGACACTAATTAAATCACTAAATGAGGAGACCCTTCGGAGATCTAAAGTAACCGACATAGCCTGCAGAATCAGTAAGTTGAAGTGGCAGTGGGCAGGCCATATTTGTCGCCGACGTGATGGCCGTTGAGGCCGAAAGGCTTTAGAATGGAGACCACGTACAGCAAAGCGTAGTGTAGGACGACCTCGTGCCCGCTGGACCGACGACCTGAAGGACGTTGCGGGGAGCGGCTGGATGAGGAGGACGGAGGGCCGACATGAGTGGCGAAATTTGGGAAAGGCCTATGTCCAGCAGTGGACGAACACGGGCTGATGGATGAATGGATGGATGGAAATCACTACGTTGATGATATTGTCACGATAAAGCATCCTAGAACCGGTGTTGCTCCACAATCCCACCAAATGTTTGGTCAGTTACATAATTGACATGAGAGATATGAGTAAAAGTAGCACTTACTTTGTATACCATATTCAGCCATTTACCTTATAATTTTTATTTGGTCACCATAACTAGGTTTTCAGGCTCCATAAATAGATTACGCAACCACTTCGCGCAGCCAGACCGACATATTTGACATCAGAGAGGTGGCCTTTATCCTTTGAACCCAAATTCAGCAATTTTTGTTATCGTTACCAGATTTGTCGTAACCATAGGTAGAATCCATAAAATCAAGGAAAATATAACTTTGGATGTAAGCGATTGTATGATAAAATGTTTACTAATAATTTTGCTTGTCAAGGAGGTACTGTTCACATAATTTTTCAATCTTTTACTATAATTACTTTTCGGGATATGTAACAGGTGGTAGAGCTGATGCCGACCTCGACTGTGGAGGTACCACCATCTTACTTGGAGACCCCCTCGAAGTAATTCGGGGGCGAGTAAGAGGACAGCTCATGCCTTATATGGAACAGACTGGTGACGGGCAGCGGCGTCACTGGTGCGAGGGTTCTGGCACCGCGCTCACCAACCCACCTGCCCAGCATGTGTGAGTATAGGCGATTCTTCCAGGATGACCGCCGGGAGTGGTAAAGTCCTGGAAAGGCTTATTATGTCCAGCAGTAGACGAACTAGGCTGATGAATGGATGGATGGATGGATGGATATGTAAGTCAGTCTATACGAGTACATAATATTATGAGTATTATGACGTGAGCACATAGCGGCTGTCAAATGTACACGGTTAATGATATCTTGCAACATGTCGACACTTCAAACTAATAGATGTGCCAGCCGAGAATTATTCTCGTCAGGATCTTTCTTTATTCCCGGGAATAGTCCCGGTTCCGGCTTTTAAACTGCGAATATCTTTCGCCAAAACAAAGCTCTATGTTTAACACGCCGTTTTGGATCCAGCATACTTAAAATCTTTGATACATGTGTCTTGCAAGTTTTAATCGCAATTAAAGAAAAAAGAAAAAAAAAATTACAGAAGACTCCTGCTTCTTTAGCTGAAAGAACAGGATTTTTTTATAATTTTGTTGTTTGTTATAATATTGCGTAGGTTGGAAGGTCCTTTTCACTATGAAAAGTTCCATCTATCCATCCATCCATCAGCCCGTGTTCGTTCACTGCTGAACATAGGCCTTTCCCAAATTTCGCCGATCATGTCGGTCCTCCGTCCTCCTCATCCAGCCGCCACCGACAATGTCCTTCATTTCGTCGGTCCAGCGAGCACGAAGTCGGCCTAGACTACTCTTTGCTGTAAGTGGTCTCCATTCTAAAGCCTTTCGGCCCCAACGGCCATCATTTCTGCGACAAATTTGGCCTGCCCACTGTCACTTCAACTTACTGATTCTGCAGGCTATGTCGCTTACTTTCGATCTCCGACGGATCTCCTCATTTCGGATTCTATCCATCCGTTATATATATCAGTTATTATGCGTTAAATATATAAAAAGTTAAACATAAATAATTATTTTAGGCCAGGTAGGTAGTCAATAATATGGTTATGCGATACAGACTTTTACACATAAAATGACACAAAACATTAAATATTTAACGTTTTTTGTCACCATTCCATCGAAGTGTGCGCCATAAAGAACCTATTTTTCCTTCTTTCTAATGTTATATGGAATGGAGTATAAAAATTCAACGAACATAAATGCGCCCGGCATTTACCAGCGTCAATCAGTAGCAATTCTCGTGTCTATTAATAACAATTACGTGTTATTTTTGATTGAACTAGGTATTAACTAACAAAACATTTGTCATTCAATATGCTTCTTACCTACTACAGCACTTGCTGTTTTGACTGTTGCTCCGGAACGTATCATACGAGCAAGAAATCATATTGTATAAAACATTGTATACATACATTAAACAATTATAATCCACATGTTCAAACAACTGTCAAAACAATAAGTTTTTAGTAGAAACGCCACCAACTACAATTTATTATCTGAAAGTTGCTGAAAACTGAACCTATATCTTCTTTATAAGTATCTCCTAGTCCCTGCTTCTTTATGTTGTATTAGCTTTTGCCCGTGGCTTCGCCCGCGCTGAGTAAGTTTTTGTGTACTCCTATAAAATTGGCAATATTTTTTGGACCGTTGATTTTGTAGCACTTATTAGAACCGAACGATTTTTAATTATAATTGTATTAATCCTTATCTATAGCAAGGCCTATCTTCAGTAAGGCCGAAGGCCGAGCCACGTCTTCGAATGAAACTATTTCTTGTTCTCTTGCCGAGGGAGGCCGCAGGTCGAGCCGCGTTTCGGTACGAAATAATTCTTAGTTTCCAGTTAAAGTGTTTTGGCAAAGCCGAAAGCGGAGCTTAAATGCCAAACATTGTTTTTATGGCTTTTTACCAAGTAGGTATCATCGGCCGAGTTATGTTTCAGAACGAAACTATTTCTTGTTCTCTGAATTAAAAATGCGACTAAGAAAGACTAAGAAAGTTCTTGGCTCTTCCTGTATTCCCAAAATATCTACATATAAAGAAACCATTTTAAAACATATTACTAAAGCAGTTGGTATATACCGGGTGTAAATAGAGTGCGACTATTAAATGAAACTACATATTCTACTGAACCACTTTTCCCAAGAGTCATACCCGCGGACACCCTTAGTTTAGGAATAATTGAGTTCCAAACAAAAATGCGTGAACCCTAACACACCGATATACGGGCGAGTTTAGAGAGAACGTCGTCTGTAAAACCGGCAGCTGTTTGAGGGCAACGCTCTCTCTAAACTCGCCCGTATGTCGGTGCGTTAGAGTTCACGCATTTTTGTTTGGAACTCAATTATTCTTAAACTAAACATATTCTACCGACCCTACTGAACCACTTTTCCCAAGAGTCATACCCGCGGACAGCCTTAGTTTAGGAATAATTGAGTTCCACACAAAAATGCGTGAACCCTAACACACCGATATACGGGCGAGTTTAGAGAGAGCGTCGTCCGTGAAACCGGCAGCTGTTTGAGGTCAACGCTCTCTCTAAACTCGCCCGTATGTCGGTGCGTTAGGGTTCACGCATTTTTGTTTGGAACTCAATTATTTCCTAAACTAAGGCTGTCCGCGGGTATGACTCTTGGGAAAAGTGGTTCAGTAGGGTCGGTAGATCATGTGGTTTCATTTAATGGTCGGACTCTATTTACACCCGGTATACGTATATGTAAGTATTCAAGGTTTGACAAGTTAGTACGCAATCATTATATATAAAATAAGAGACGTGCTTGTAAAATTCAACCATGTTTTTGCAGTTTCAAAATCTTTTTGTTATAATAACCATTTTAGTTTCGTAACAAAACAACAAATACGTGACTTTGAAAGAAGAAACAAAAATATTCCATAAGTGTACCTTAAGAGAGTTAGGAAAACCAAAAAACGTGATAATTTCAACACTACAAAAATGAAGAAGAAAGAAACGTCAATCACGTTTAAAAGCTTTTTCTTGGCCATTGACAAAAAGGTAATAAAAAAACGTTTACATCGTAAAGTCTACGTCGAGGCCACCTTATGTGCTCTCCTTGAGCAATAAAGAAGTAAATAAATAGGAAAGTGGACTTCGCAGCCTTCCCGCATAAGGTAATAAAACTAGTCATTAGTTATACTGATAAATAAACTTCTACCTAATAATACGAGTACATGCTTATTAGACATGATGGTAACAAATTAATACGATTGTCTTGTTTTGTTGTTGGTAACCAAAAACGTACGATTTCAATGGTCAAACGGGCTAATTTGAATACGATTGTCTTACACCTCTGAGCGACTACTACGATGATAATAAAAAACGGCATCCAAATCCGTTTAGTAGTTCTCGAGTTAAAACGGAACATTCATATATACACACTGACAAATATACAAAAAATGTAGTTTTGGCCATTATTGTAATTTATTATTAGGAGATAAGATTATCGAGATTTTTATGGGAGTCAATTCCCTATCATAGAGTCTAATACATTAGGTAGTGTGTCTTACACGCAGGTTTCGTAGCATTTGTACAAGAAACTACTTCCCTATAGTGACGTAAAATTGCTATATAAAAGTAGGTTAAAGATCCACACTTCAGCATTATTAATCTCTTTTAGTTACCTTTGTCTGAGCCAATAACTTCAGCTCTGTAGGTCAATTGTATTCTTAGATTAAAAGTGTTACATGCAGACTTGATGTAATGGTGAGGGATTCGTACCTCGGCTAGCGCCTGGGCTACGAAACCTTAAAAACACGAATAAAAATACCTATCTATGTAGTTGATGCTTGTGATTGTTGGCACTTGGTGGAACTTTTGATACATTTTTGATTGAAAAACACTTAAACAACCAAAAAACCTTTGCTAATGCTATAACTGTGAAACCGGTAAGGGAAATAATATAAGTAAGTGAACAAGTACAAGGTGTTCTTCAATAAAAAAAAACTATCCATGCACGTATCTATATTTCCAATATGACCACAATACGGTTTCTGCAAATTATTACTTACTTTTTTCTGTCGCCTTGATATGGCATCAAAATTTTTGTTATTTACTATAGTGTTTTAGGGGTATTGTGTCGTGCCGTGATACGGAACCATATGTGCGTGAGTCCGATCGCTTGGCTCAATTTTTGTTTAAATACACAATACATATATGTACATATATGTTGTAACATTTCAATTTGCATCAAGCAGAACGTAGATTTAGTCGAGTTCCTTGACCCAAATGTATATGTGTCCAGATTATTGTACCTATATGTATCTATATAAGGTGACTTTCGTTTATATAGCCAAATTCATACCGGATACTCGCTAAGTGGTTAAGACTGAGGTTCAGTATCCCTTTCTGTGAAATACGCAAAATAAAATTCAGACTTTCTATATTAATATAGTCGAGGTTATTCTTGAACAAGAATAGAGGCACAAATAACATTTTACGTATTTCGCAAACAGAGTCATTGACCCTTGGTCCTGATCACTTACCGAGTCTCCAGTGTGAATTTGGATACATAAACGAAAGTCACCTTTTATAGTTGGTCCACAGAGTGGAAAAAAAATGGGGTCTACGCTTGCTACGCCGTAGCAGAAAAGGGAACTTTAACGAATTAAATGTACAGAAGTATAATGTAGAAGATAGTTCTTCGATATAATTTTCTATCCAACATGCTTTTTAGGGTTCCGTACCTGAAGGGCAACACGGAGCCTTATTAATGTCGGTCTGCTGTCTGTCCGTCGGTCCGTCCGGTTATATCACGGGTCTCTAGCTTGCAGACGGAATGATTTACGGACCTAGAATAATGAAGAATATGTTATGTAGAATATTAACCTCAAACCGAATATTGAATTAGAAATGAAATGAAATTATTTTTAGAGGGCGTTCCGTACATAAAAAAGACCTTGAAATATGGAGCATACACGAAAGAGCCAATTTTTTTTTACCCTGACCCGTGTAGTATCATTTTCTAGATCTCATTTTACACTATTTTTTAATCTTCGGAAATAAAAATATAGGGGGCCATCAAAGTTGTCAGTTTCAGACCATTTTTGTTACGGGGTCTATCTCAAAAACTTAACTAGTTAGGAATTTTGAATTTTCTGTGTATTATGAGAATACTGAAATAGGTTTATGGTAACGTACCCGAATACTTGACATACTTAATTTTGCAGTTTTGTTTCGTACATTTTCTAGGTTTTGTTATTTTTATTCAAATAAATCATATGATATTTTGTACGTTCTGCGTACGGAAAACTCCGACACGACGGATATCTGACGGAACTCAAAAACTTAAACAGTATAATAGTCTGGGAGTAGGTACACTGTTTAGGTGTGCACAATAAATTACGTTGTTTATCTCTCCTCCGTGTGAATAATTGAGCTGTTAGAGTATTTTTATACTTGTTACAAAGGTTAGTTACAACATTTTAGGTTAGACGAACACTTTATACTTTATATACTTTATAGGTGGCAGAGTTGATGCCGGGCTTGACTGTGGAGGTACCATAATCTTACTCGCAAATCTTCCCGAAGTTATTCGGGGGAGAGTAAGAAAACAGCTCTCAGGCAAAACCAGGCGGCCCACCATTGCCTGGGACCGATGGATGGCGGTATATCCGTCCCCAATTGCCAGGGCTTATATAAAACAGACTGGCGACGGGCAGCGGTGTCACTGGTGCAAGGGTTTTGGCACCGCGCTCACCAACCCGCCTGCCCAGCGTGTGTGAGTATGGGCATTTCTTCCAGGAGGATCGCCAAGAGTGATGATGGATGGATGGATGGAACACTTTGCAACTCAAAAGGATATTTAGAACAATATTGCGTCTCGGTTTTTAGAACTCTACTAAGAAACAGGAACGTCTATTGTTTTCTTTTCCTTACCGTTTAACCAGTAACTAAAAAAAAATCGTTCTTATGAGTAATGAGATGGCGGCATACTCTTTTTAATGTATATAAAATATGCTTGCATATACTGAGGGTACATATTACACATATACTCGTGTACTTGCCAAATAACATATTACCAATAGTACCTTCGCAACGCGCACGAGTCTCTCATATCCATACCTCAAACAAACACAATAAAATCACTGTTCTCAAATACACCCGTTTAAATATTTAGACGGGTGTATTTGAGAATATTGTATACTAGCTCGCCCATTCTGACATCTGACATCCTATTCTGTCAAAACTAAGTCGCTAGTTGGTTATTCTCAAGTTCCTCCATTCTTTTGTTATGGAAAAGATAAACATTGCCTACATCAGTTCTCAAAATCATCCACGGTTTTATTAAATTAATATTATTATCGTTTTCTATTCTCAATCTCATCCAAGTAGCTGAGGTACAGTCAGGTAATTAATTTGAAATTGTATGGAGTATGACGGATGTCCTGCAGCCTAATATTTTTATAAACAGACTTTTCAAAACTAAAGGTTTTGTTATCTAAAAATAGGTCTATATAGAAGCATTGATTTATTTTTATTGTAGCATAGTAGTTTGAGTTTAAGACTTGAAAAAGAAAAACATATAACTCTTTGTAATGATTTATTTTTTCTACTCGAAACATAACATAATAAAAGAGCTGTTTAAAATGGCAGGCTAAAGAAGAAGATAGCAAAGATAGATAGATAGAAGACATCTCACAATTTATGTCAATTGTTTACCTTGTTGGTAAACGATAACGTGTATAACACTTTTTCACTTAAGCTTAGTAAATAAAATTTTATATTTTTATTTGTGGAGGACTTTGAGAATTAATTTTCGTCATTCTTGGATGAAAGTGAGAACAACCTGCTAGTTCGCCTACTATGAACTTAAGTTGAGATGAGTATTCTTTACTCAGAATATCTGCAATACTAAGAACATAAGTGTAAGGGGATGTAAGCAAAAATAAATAGCAGTTCTTATAACGATATTTTATGGGTTGAAATTGGATAAAACAATCAGCTTGAATGAAGACTGTAAATTGAAGAACCAGTAGGTACGGACCGCAGCGTGACAGGGTACCATTGTCAGTTTTATTTCGGCGTCACAGCCGTTAAAATCGTTTACAATAGGGAGGCTGAACTACAAGCGACTGTACATCACCTTGTACTCACTCACTTTTTTAGGGTTCCGTACCCGAAAGAAGCCAAACGGGATCCCTTTTCTATGCCTTCGCTGTCTGTCTGTCTGTCTGGTCGTCTGTCACGGGGGTCTACAGCTTCAGTCGTAGAAGGTAGACAGTTGAAATTTTCACAGCATACGGGTTAAGTATCACGGCAAATAATAAATTAAAAATAAAATTAATGGCCGACTCCGTACAAAAACATATTTTTTTAAGTTTAAAATTTGGTTAACATATTCGGAGATCTAAAGTAACCGACATAGCCTGCAGAATCAGTAAGTTGAAGTGGCAGTGGGCAGGCCATATTTGTCGCCGACATGATGGCCGTTGGGGCCGAAAGGCTTTAGAATGGAGACCACGTACAGCAAAGCGTAGTGTAGGACGACCTCGTGCCCGCTGGACCGACGACCTGAAGGACGTTGCGGGGGGCGGCTGGATGAGGAGGACGGAGGACCGACATGAGTGGCGAAATTTGGGAAAGGCCTATGTCCAGCAGTGGATGAACACGGGCTGATGGATGGATGGATGGATTTTAAAGAAAAACAACAAATAATAAAAAATCAGGTTACCTACTCAGCGAGAGCTGAATTGCTTGTCAGACATCAGCATTTTAGCGCCTCGTTTCGTGTTGCCTTGATGTTGCTACGACATCTTTATTTGTCTTCTTTACCATGTTTTTGGGATTCCGTACCTGTATTGTGTGGTGGTACGGAACCTTTTGTATGAGAGTCTGACTCGCACTCGGCCAGATTGTTTATGGTTGAGGCGCGTCATGAAAATTTGAAAAGATACGATGAAGTGCGATTCTAGCGAAAATAAACGTAACAATGTTGAATTTTGTCACCTTTCGACGTCATAAACAGTCTATAAAACAAGTAATATTATTTACATTTTGCTAGGTAAGAAATAGGTTTTAAGGTGTTAAGCAATGACGTATGTATCTTTTGCAAACAATCCTGATGATGGTGTTTGGTTTGACTACAGAAAGACGATGTACGAGTCGCTCTAGAAAGCTGAACCTAAAAGAACTGCGGTTATTTTTGTGAGTATATTTGTATTCATAAGCCTAGTTAGCTGAGACCATTTAACACGGGACCTGGCAAAGCACGACTCTTAGTACAGAAATTATTCTACCGTTTTCCACGGGAGGGGAGGTAAATACGCACAGCACACATTTACTCATTCACGCACACTCCTGCGAAAAATTGATATGTCACACAAAATCAAAAGCTGCAACACAAACACAAAACGCGCACACAAGCAAACTAACATGAACAAATTGAACAAAACAAATTGTTCATGTACTTCGGCAGAGGGGGATAAGTGCCCTTGCCTAGTCCCGTGTTATATGGTCTAAGCTAGATAGTAAAGGGCACGCTCGATCCGCCTTGACGTCACAGCAACACAGCGACTTAAATCCCTGAAATCCAAGAACGATGCGTGATCCATGAGTTCTTAGTCCAATAAACAGTTTCTTGATCAATTGGAAATTAACGCATATATTCAAACGAAATTAAGTATCTTATTGCCTGTATCTACAAAGGAACCTAATGTAAAAGAATACCAACAAAACAAAAAATTAAATGTATTCTTTTGAATTCGATCAACTTTTAGCTAAGGTGTCTTATGCTTGAGCTGGTTTATTGTATTATATAAGGTCCTGCAATTCAAAGTGAAAAAAAATTAACAGGTGATAGAGTCTCCATAATAGACCACATTCCACCGAAAAAAATTTTTTTGCCCGTACTTTTTTTTCAACTTTTCCATAAAAATTTAGTCAGCTGATTTAACCACTTTGTACTGGAAGTGAAAAAATTATTTGAGCAAATATTTTTTTTTCACCTGGAATTTGATCAGTGAACGATAGATGATCTACCCTAGAATTATTTTCACTTGTTATTGTAAGACCTTATATAGTCAACCAAATATAGTTAATTGTTAATTGTTCATTGCATTATGTATGAATAACATTTTTATCCCTATATTTCTCTATTTTATGCAGGTGTATAATTTTATAACATTTCAGTAGCCCAACCTAAATATTTTTTGTATGTATTTCCCGCATTATTATTTTTTTTTATTCTATTTTTGTAGAGATTAACTTTGACCTGTAAAAGGTATACTTTATGTTTCTATTTTACAAAATAAATATTTTGATTTTGATTTTTGTTAGAATACAATTATTTCAAATGTTGACATACAAACTGATGCTTTTTTAATCACATACACAATCTTACTCGCAAATCCTCCCGAAGTTTTTCGGGGGAGAGTAAGAGGACATAGGGTCTACTGCGAAGTGGAAAAATTCGATCAAGTATCGGTCGGTCGTATTCCATCTCTATCACACTCTTAATGCGTGCGTCGGAGAGCATAACGATAAACGACCGAACAAATCTTTCTAGGAGTGCGGGGCCAGGCTCGCAGACAGGCACAACCAGATGGCCCACCACTGCCTGGGACCGTTTGATATCGGTATATTCATCCCAAAATGTCGAGCCTTATAAATGAAGAGACTGGTGACGGGTAGCGGCGTCACTGGTGCGAGTATTTCGGCACCGCGTTCACGGACCCGCCCGTTCAGCGTATGTGAGTATTGGGTATTTCTTCCAAGAGTACCACCAAGGCTGGAAAAATGTCCAGCAGTGAACGAAACAAGCTGTTGCATAGATGGATGGACACAAAATTAATCATCCTTTACTTACTTATCCTGAACCGGGATTTGCATGCAACTTTGGTATCACAGTAATCACAGTATCACAGATATATTGAATGGTACACACTGAACTGCTATCTGTGTGGTTAATCAGTGGTATGGTAATTAGGTTGTAGACATCGGACACCGGGTATTGGAGTTGAATTTCCGTTCCACGTTTGAAAATTTGAGTTAGCCAACGGAACAAGCGGCTTTGATGAAACTGGCTGAAAATAAAAACAAGAATCAAGTTGCAGAATCAGATGGCGAGTACGTTTTTAGTAGTAATTATTTCAATTCAAAGCGCAGGTATCGTGTTTTTTATTTTTTATTTATTCTGAACGTTTACTAGTAATTGTAAAAAAATCTAAATCGTGATTTCTATAACTGCCTCTGAAAGTAATAATAAAATAAATAAGAGTATGTACGTGACGTACAGGTGTGACGTCTAAACAGATTTTAATAAATTTTCAGTTTACTTGGTAATATAATATCTAACTAAAAAATTAAAACTCTTACAGTGAAATTTATCCGCAGCATAACTCGAAAATGTGGCTATAGACTCTAGACAGATTGAACTGAGGCGTTCAAGTCCCAAACTTATCTAGGACCATGGCAAAACACCTAGACCGTTGAATTTTTCCACCATAACTGCCTACACTACATTGACCTCTCATACACAACTAGACACACAGTCTCTAAGAAAAGTTCGTCAGAAAGTGTCTGAACCTGTAACGTGCATAGTAGCAAAGATCTTCAACTAAAGACGTTATGTCGTTATTCCAATTTGTCACCCCATAGCGGTGACAAAATGCATCGCGGACACTTTTTGAGGGAGATTGTGAGTCTTGTTGTTTATGAGACGTCAATGCTACACTATGATTTTTTTGTAAGTACTTGATACGCTGGCCAGTAATGCACATACTGAACACTCAAGAGGGCGTTATGTGCTTTCTCGCCTTGTTCATAGGAACAGCGATGGCACTGCCGTAGCTAATATATAAAATATATATTTAGAGTATCCAAAGCTATTGGTTTCGCTATAAATCATACAATCTTAGATGACGTCATGTTGGGGGACCCGCAGATTTAGTGCGACATACTTCACAGAGTTTTTTCTTTTAGTTTTGCTAACGAAAATTTAGGGTAGGTACCTACCAAACGAGCTAAAACGAACAAATGTTACCAAAAACTAACAGATCAACTCTCCGATATGTAGTCTATGTACATAATACAAATGTTGGTCTGCATATAATCTGTTTATAACCCGATGTAAAAGTTTATTTCAATGCGTTGGTTGATTAAGATAACAAATAAACCAACTTACTGATTTAAATATAAAGTTGTTGGATGCAGTAGGATACTAGCTGCAAATATAAAAAACCAGCCAAGTCGGGCCACGTGAAGTGTAGGGTTCCGTAGCTGCCCAGTACATAGTGAAGTTGGTCCACTTCTAGTCCGTTCGGAAGTTGCTCTCCCGAAAGACGGCCATACATTGTCGTGTTTAGAGGGGACAAAAAGTTTGGCGTGACCTGTACTCTGTACCTGTAGCAGTGATAGTTTTCCTTTTAAATTCAATAAATAAGGTCTCACAATAATAAGTGAAAATAATTCTAGGGTAGATCACGTATCGCTAACTAATCACATTCCAGAAGGAAAAAATTTTCAAAAAAATTTTTTCACTTCCCAGTACAAAGTGGTTGAATCAGCTGACTAAATTTCTATGGAAAGGTAAAGAAAAGTTCGCGCAATTTTTTTTGTTTTCGGTGGAATGTGGTCTATTGGGGATATTCTATCACCTATTAATTTTTTTCACTTTGAATTGTAGGACCTTATACAAACTCTGTGAATTTTTTCACATATCCAAGAACTACCATTTAGCCAGCAGGGGGGGGGGATACTCCACTCTAACAAAAATTTGCACTTTCGCCAACGGATCCCTAAATATTTTCTAACGACCTATCCAACGATACCCCACACTATGGGATAGACGAGAAAAAAAAATCATCCCCAATTTAGATACCGTGTACCGGAGATAATTTAAAAAAAAACGAGATGTTTTTTACCGTTTTGTCGGCGTGATTGATAATATACCTATATGTATACCCGTACTAAATTATAGTTTTCTAGTACTAATAGCCTCTGAGATAAGCCGCGGACAGACGGATGGACATGGCGAAACTATAAGGGTTCCTTGTCGGACTACGGAACCCTAAAACGGTCTTGTCCAAACAGTAGTAAACAAACGGCACCAATATTAATGGTGCCTCTAAATTTCGCCTATTTCTCTTTCTCTTTCAACTATCTCTGTTTCTCTCTATCCGTCTCGGCCTAAGTCAGGTCTCATAATAGTCCGATGGTATTGAGTTTTTAGCAACTATTAAATTGACGAGTCGCATTTTTCGATTTCAATGGACATAGTATGTTATATAAGTATGTTAGGTGCAAGCCGCACAGAAATGGCGCGTCTCGCATCGAGCGCGCGGGCGTCATTCAAATTTCGTACAAAATGCATGGAAATAAAGTCGCAATTTGAGGTATGGTACGGACGCCCGTTCCACGCCCGACAACGCCCGAAACATACCATTCGTTGTGTTCAAATTGCGACTTTATTTTTTGCGTTTTGTACAAAATTTGAATTACGCCTGCGCGCTCGATGCGCGCCGCGCCGCTTCTGTGTGGCTTGCACCCTAAAGAGGACCTTTTGTCTGTGAGAGGACCTTAATATTTTCTAACAGATCTTGGTTGAGGGTTAGATATTTTGTAAACTGGGGGAAAAAATGTCAAAACACTTTGGCAAACTTATATAAGGTGACTTTTATTTATACAAGCCAAACTCATACTGGAGGCTTAGTAAGTGATCAGTAACACGGATTGATAACACTTTTTGCTAATTTCGCAAAATAAAATCTTGAAGTCCCATGGTAATTGACTCGGGGCTGGGCTTGTGTTTGTATGGAACGCGAAAAAAATAATTTACTAATTCACAAAAAGGGTCATCGAAACTTGATACTAAGCTCTTACCGAGCCTTCAGTAAGAATTTGGCTGCATAAATTAATGTCAGCTTATGTATTTGTTTAATGACGGTAAAAAGCATGTTTTATCATTTTATAATATCAACAATGTAAATAAATTCAACTTACAGAACTTACAGTATCTACGTCTCTTTCACTATGTACGTGATCCAGATAATGTACTTCCACATCGAGGATAAAGCTCAACCAACTACTGTCTCTATTGAAGTAAGCTGCCGCCCGCTGTGAGGGGCAATGTTGTCGCGTAAACATTTTCACCCGCCCTGAAGAAGGCAGTCTGAAACTGCTGGGCGGCTATCCCGATGGTAGTGTTTACTGAGGTAAGCCGTTTTTTTATATCATGAATCATCCTCAAGTTTTTATTTATTATAATTTTGTCATTTTTATAACCTACGTGGGACGCACTATAAGTTTCCGGAATGAATATGAAAAAATACTATTAAAGGTACAAAATTAATTTATTGTTATTCAAAATAATCTCCCTTGGCGTCTATGCACTTTTTCATTCGATCAAACCAGTTTTGAAAACTTTTGTGCCACTCCCCTGTGGTGACCTCTGAAACGTGTTTTTCATACTCCTCGACAGCCTCTTCTGGTGATGAAAATCGTTGACCGCGTAATTGGTTCTTAATTTTTGGGAACAGAAAAAAGTCACAAGGTGCCAGGTCGGGACTGTATGCAGGATGACTCACGAGTTCTACATTTTTCGTCTTCAAAAAGTCGTTTGTCTGTCTGGCCGTGTGAGAACTAGCATTGTCGTGGTGCAGGATGATACGGCGTTTACGGTTATTTTTACGGAGTTCGTCAATAACTTCCGGCAAAGAAATGGTCGTGTACCAGTCACTATTCACGGTACGACGATTCTCTAAAGCAACAGTAGCCACGTGTCCAGTTTTATTAAAAAAAGAAGCAATCATCCGCTTAGATGCACTTTTCACGCGCGCCACTTTGGTTGGTTTCGGCTCATCTTGAAAGACCCATACGCTCGATTGCTGCTTTGTTTTGGGATCGTAGCAATAAATCCATGTTTCGTCACCTGTTACTATGTCCCACACCAAATTTGACGCACCTTCGTTGAATCTGGTAAGCATGGCACTGCACCAAGTGACGCGGTCCGTTTTTTGAGCCTCGGTCAAGTTGTGTGGGATCCACCGCGAGCACAGCTTTCTCACACCCAAATGTTTGTGTAGGATTGATTGTATTTGACTCATGCCTATTTCTAAGGATGCGCGAATTTCATGGTAGGTCACATGCCTGTCTGTTTCAATCATACGGCGCACAGCATCGATGTTTTTGTTGGTCACAGCGGTGGACGGCCGACCATCGCGAGATTCGTCACTGAGATTGATACGACCACGCTTGAATTCTGCAAACCAGCTATAAACAGTCGTCTTGCATGGTGCTTCATTGCCAAAAGCTGTTTCAAGCCGAGCGATGCTCTGTTGAGCTGTCAAATTACACTTAAAATCGTAGAAAATCATACTACGAAAATTTTCCCGAGTTAAATCCATGTTGATGCAGACACACAATTTTTTAAATGGCGCCACAAGGTAAAAACAAAAGACAGTCAGATGAAACAAACTGCATTCTACAGCCAAAGAGTTCTATTTTCAAATGTTGCAATAAAATTTTAAATATTGTTTATGTAAGTGGCCAGTTCCGGAAACTTTTAGTGTTACCTATGTACAACCATGTTTTTGGGGTTCCATACCTTAAAAACAAGAAATCTCTCATTTCCGTCCGTCTTTATGTCGCAGAGGCTTTTCTTGAAGATCACAGTTGTTTGAAATTTGGCATAATGTTAGGTCTTATTTGCGCACATTTAACGTCATATTTAAAAAAAAAAATTATTAGATTAAAATCCAATGGTCGTGGTGGTCGAATGTAAAAAAAGGTTTGATAACTATAACGCGTGAGGTATCATTTGACTGATAAATACGAAAAATATTTTTTGTGCCACATACTTATTGCTCACGAACAACCTTGACTCAAGTAGTATGGGAAGTCCAAATATTATTTTGCGTATATCACAGAAAGGATCATTGAATCTTGGTCCTGACCTCTTACCGAGCCTCCAGTATGAATATTATTATATAAACAAAAGTTACCTTATATACAAATAATTTAGATGTAGCGTATGAAATCCTAAAAATTATAATATAATAAACGTAAACAAAGTCATATTCAAAGCTCGCACACAATAAACACAAACAAAATACACAAACACGACATACGTAGGACTCCTAGATGGCAGAAACACAATATTATTTTTTACTGTCGGTACAGAGAGACAAAGTATTGCATGACTGAGTCAGGAGCTAAAGGGCATTGCATGACTTAAAGTCGTAAAACTAAAGTTTTCTACTCAATGATGGCCCTGTTGGTTTATGTAGTAAGAAGAATTCAAAGATTATCTGTATACTGTCCACGGTAAACGGACTGCATTTAGGTTATAATTTGATTCAAATAGAAATCCACCATCTACTAATGGATATACCATAATTTGCAATATTCTATTTACGAAAAAATTAAACCGGATATGTGCGCGTCGGACTTGCGCACACAAGGAACCCGTAGTGTTGTACTCTCAAGTAACAAAAAAACCGGCCAAGTCCGAGTCGGACTCGCGCACGAAGGGTTCCGTACCATTATCTATAAAAACGGCAAAAAATAATGTCTGTTGTATGGGAGTGCGCAGGTCCGACTTGCACTTGCCTGGGTTTAGTATTTGTTGTTATAGCGGCAACAGAAATACATCATCTGTGAAAATTTTACTGTCTAACTATCACGGTTCATGAGATACAGCCTGGTGACAGACGGACAGACGGACAGACGGACAGACAGACAGACAGTACCCTTTGGGTACGGAACCCTAAAAATTAAGGGGCCAAAGTTTTCGTCTGGCGCTACCATTTTGTAACTTCCAAACTTAAACTGCTTTAGAGTTTAACCCGGTTTTTCCTAAAATTTTGTATGAGCGGTACGTCATTTAGAAACAGTGAATTTTATTGTTGCTTACCCTGCCATTATCATAACCCTTAACAAGTAATATTAAACGTAAAGGATATATGAATATAATTTGCAATATTCCGCTAAACAATTCTTGTCGTGCTATTCAAAATGCAGACTCGTGCACCGCCCGCCCGCCCGCATAAAAACATGCAACAAGCAAGCAATACAAGCAAAGCAATCTTAAATAACAAGCAAGAAAACTTATCGACACGTGTTTCGCCTCTGAATTATATTCATATATCCTTTACTTAGTGATGGACTTCCGCAAGGTAACGCCTATTTCAATTAATAATATTAAAGGTACAATGTTGGTAGTTTTATGAAAGCAGAGGTTAGTAATAAAACCCGTTCAGAAGTATTCTCGGTGGCCACGGCTGCTCGCTACGTCATTCCATTGTTAGCATTGAATGGTGAATCCAGAACAATATAAGAACATTTTCTAATATAATTGAAGCTTTTAAAATAAGTGAGGAACACTTAGATGTGACAATTTTTGTGTTTGTCCATCTGTCACGAATTCCTATTTAGTTATAAATAACTAATAAGATATGACAATTAGATCTTGTAACATGAAATTCTTTGAATGTGCCAAGAAATACATTGACGAAAAGAATTCCATCAGTTGTGTACGGTGTTCCTTAGTTACTTTTTTAGATTCTTGTATAAACTTGTATTTTTTTATAGGTGCTCAAAAATCTTGGCATATAAGATAACGCGTACCTATGTCTTTAGACCAAAAGTATGGGGGCGCAATAATCTGTCCTGTTTAGGGGCTATAGCACGGGCCATCGATACAAAGTGTCTTTCTATCACACTTGCTCTCTCGCATATTGACAAACGGGTAGTGCGCAAGAAGGATAGATAGACGCTGTATCTCTGTTGCGTACTAGCCACACAGGTTAACAAAGCCGACCATGTTTAGAAATAACATTTCATATTTAAATCAAATCGAATCGGATAACATCAGACCAGATTGGATCAGATATAATAGGACGAAATCGGATTTTATTATAGTATAGATAACATACAGATCGTATTTTAGTAATAAAAGGTTAAGCCAAAATTCTCAAGGCTTTTGAAGCATGCAAATCAAAGCATTATGGTAAAAGTGATTAATATATGAGAAAGATCTAAAGTAGGCAAAATAAGTAGATATATTATTCACTAAAGCTTAAATGTATACCTTTCCTAATTATCTAGGCAAGTATAATAGTTTAAATCTAAATTAATCCTAGTTTTGGGATAGGCAATTGTTTGAAAATTTAGGATGAACCGACTGATAAAAGGGCCTGTACTTAAAAGTGTCAATAACTTGAATGTTTAATTATTTTTGATCTGTAAATAACAAAATGTTTTTTTTTATCAATTTATATCACATTTCAGTATAATTTAAAATAAGTTTTTACATAAATATGCTTAAAACATTCAAAAAAGTAATAAACGCGAAAATTTTTGGGAATTTTCTATAATAACATAATAAGACAAAATAGTCCATGCATCAGTAATATTTACATATTTAGTTTTTAATTAAGGCTGAAAACTTCCTTCTCGAGAGAAAATAATCTCTGAAAAAAAAAGAAAAATTTATTGTATCAAACAAACTTACATTTATTTTCCTCATTAAAATGTTTTGTGGATATTTTGCTGCAATCGGTGCACTGCTATGAAACTTGGTGTTTTTACCTTACCTGTAACAAGCAACAATTTTAATTAGTTAAATGTAAACGTTTTATATAGAAAATAGGTCATTTAGAGAATTTCAACGGGAACAAGAAGTCATCGCACGTTATAAATTTATTGTTTTGTATGTTTTGTGGCAAATAAATATATTTCTATTTCTAATAATAAATCGTCGATGAAACGTGGGTAAACATCGTCTGACACCTCCTGGTGGATCCATGCCTTGACAATATATTTTGTATTTGCACTTTTTGCTTTTCATGCATGTTATTTATTACTATAAGCTACAAGCACTCTAGAGCCCACGATCACTTTATTGCGTAACGACATAAAAAACGATGCGCGAATGCTCCAACCAACAACGTCTGTAACACAAACTGGTTAGATAAAACTGAGAAGGAGTTATTATACTCGTATAATACTACACCTATATGTGTATGTATTAGTATGTTCATGTATTGTATATGTAAGTTTATGTCTTAGATAAGTCTATTTAGATATATATTTTTAACTTGATCTTTCCTCACTGATTAGCATTTACTCCTTCCTTTTTATTCTGTCAACTATCTTTCTGTTTGCTCGCAAAGGTTGCCTGGAAGATATTGCTGTTATCAATAAGTGCCGCCTTTGTACACCATGTTTGATTGTTTTATATTTTGTATTGATTTTATTATTTGTGCAAAAAGTGTTATAAATAAAATAAAAAAACTATATCAAACTATGACTTTTAACATCATTTTGAATTAATTGAATTGAATTAACAAATAATAAATAACGGAGCAAGACGAATACGGCGCTAAAATACTAATTAGTATTGTACTCGATTGAGTTACAAACAAAACAATTAAGCGTTTTATTATTCCACAAGGTATCATGACAAGGAAATTCTTTATCAACTATATTGGTAACACTAAGCTAGCTTCAAGCGTTGGTATCAAAGATCTATCATTAAGAGCCCGCTCCGCGACGACGACAACTTTGATAAAAAATAAATGTTTAATATTTTTCTGGCCTTTATCGCGATGTTTTTGTAAAAACTAGGGACATACACCAGTTCATATTGGCCGTCTAAATAAAGGCCAAGAATTTCTTTCATTTCAATGAAATTATTTTTTCTCTTTTGCGACTTATTTTATTATTTACGAGCCCGCTCCGAATCGTTGTTATTATAAAGTATCGAAATAACGCGCAAAAGAGAAACAATTGAATCAAATCAATTTTAGGTCTTCATTTAAATGCCCAATATGGACTGGTGTATGTCCCTGATTTTTACGAAAACATCGCGGCAATGACTAGAAAAATAATTAAAATAACGCTTTGCATCAAACAGACGAAGAGTACATAAAACAAAAGAAAAACAAACACACAAAATAATAAACAAACTAGAAACCTTCACTAACTTGAGTAAGTAATATGTCTTCGTATCGAAAATAACTTTTCTTGTCGGAAGAAAATTTGCTTTGTCTTGAAAAGTTTTGTTTGCAAACAAAGTTATGCATGTAGTAAGTATCTACAAAATTTAGAAAATATTACTTTTCATACAGTAGTGAAAACCTTAAATTTAATTAGGCGGAAATATAAGAACCTCTTTATTCTTGGAAGTTTATGGTTTGCCAAAAACAAGGTGGCCATTCATTTTTCAAAAAGCATAAAAAAAATGCAATATTACATAAACTACTAAGCATACAATTTTCGTACGCCGCCGCTTTAAATCATCAGCACCAGTGACAATTTTTATAGGCTAGTAATAAAAGCTACGAAAACTAAATTAAAAATGAGGATGTTCAATTTATTGATGTTACTGCTTTAAATACTAAGTTACCGAAAACTTCTGTGCTAATAAATAAACTACTAAGTACCGAAAACTACCGAATGAAATATTGAAAATTCCGTAAACTTAATTTTCGGAAATAAGAGGGGGGGGACATGCATTTTTTATTGTGGTTTATCAAAGATTTCTTGAAATCGGTACCAGTAAATATAGCAAAAAATAAATATTTTGAAAATCAGCTCTTTAATGTCTACAATTTTTTTTTCCCCCAACGTGCATTTTTTTGGTTTTTCAAAGATTTCTCGAAATCGGTGCCAGTAAATATAGCAAAAGTATATATTTGGAAAATCAGCTCTTTAATGTCTACGTATATTGTTATAAAATATGTTTTTATTTATTTTACATTTAAGGGTTCCGTATCATTATCTATAAAAACGGCAAAAAATCATGTCTGTTGTATGGGAGTGCGCGTGTCTGACCCGCACTTGGCTGGTTTTAGTATTTGTTGTTATAGCGGCAACAGAAATACATCATCTGTGAAAATTTCAATTGTCTAACTATCACGGTTAATGAGATACAGCCTGGTGACAGACGGACGGACGGACGGACAGCGAAGTCTTAGTAATCATAGCGGACAACCCTAAAAACTGCTCCGGATTAAAAATAATTTTGGGATTTGTGGAAGAAAATAATTACTCTATCAAGCACAAGCCTTCTACGACCTAAGTTTGAAAGTAAATCAGAGAACAACTGCCATCCTTTTTTATACTCCATTTCCCAAATGGACAACTTAATTCTTTATTTATTACGTACACTTTTAAACTTTTCGTATAACTTGAACAGCCGTAAAGTATCGTTAATCTTGGGTTCTAAATGAAAAATCTCATTCAGGTGATCTCCTCAAAATAGAAATGAAATTTTATTAAATTGTTCAGCAGAGTAAAAATTTGTTCATATAGAAATGCTAAGAGGAGTTTATTACATTTCTTGCACTTGCGTATTTATGTCAAAGTGTAAAGTTTGCACTTGTAAAATACCTATAAACCTTTCTGTATAGCTTAGTTTAGATTGAAATTAGTATCGTTATTCAAGTTTTTTTTGTTTAATAAAGTATGCTCATAATCTTAATATCTTATTCTTGGCCTAACCGGCTTTTAGGTTTAATGGATAAGAGGTTACGACAAATCTGGTAACGATAAGGGAAATGGATGAATCTGGGTTCATAAGACAAAGGGCACCTCGCTGATGCCAAATATGTCGCTCTGGTTGCTTGAAGTGGTTACGTTATCTATATATGCCGCCAGAAAAGTTTTTAGGCTAACCGAAACATATTTTAGGTAAATGGATGACTATGGTATGCAAAGCAAGTCCTAATTATACTCCTGTCAATAATGTAAAATGACCAAATATTCGTTTGCGTTTTGGAGCAACGCTTGTTCGAAGATTGTATGTATATCGTGACAATATCATAAACATTATACATAGTGATTAGTGTGTCGATTAGTAGTAGTCATAAACGACTGCTTTTGTTTTTAGATATCGTGAAAGACATCATTTGTCTGTCAATTAGGATATAAGCGTATTAAGAAAATAATAAATAAAAAACCTTTATAAATACAAACTTTAAACGAGCGTTTTTCCATAATGCAACTTTTAGTTAGTTTTTACATAGTTACTTACTTTCTGTTCCATTTTCAGCTATTTAACTTTATCGTTTTTTTATTCTTGTATTTTCAAACTTAATTTTCAAGTGATTACGCAACCAATTCGCGCAGCCAGACCGACATATTTGGCATCAGAGAGGTGCCCTTTATCTTATGACCCCTTATCGTTACCAGGTTTGTCATGAGACATACCTCCTAGAATAGAACTAATTTGGCATAATCATAGTGATGTAGGCCGCATCTGCAGCCGAATGCCTGCTAACCCAGGAGGTTTGTGTTACTCGCGTCCATCGGTTTACCCTTCGAACCCCAAAATTCCCGCGGTGAACATTAATTTGTTTTCGGTCTGCGTGTTTTGGAAGGCACACTAAGCTGTTGGTCCATTTGTGCCCGCTGTACGGCGATGGGCTCACACCCATCATGTTTGGAATGCAGTAACCATCTGTGAAAAGCGGATGTACCAAGGAGTGTACTGTGACTTGCATTTCACAGTTCACACTTGGAAGCAACTCTGACACCCCCTTGTGGGATTCATGTCGTGACACTATGTGTAACGTCTGTGATATACAGTAAGTCTAACATTGTACTACTTTCTACAAAGCAAAGTAAATTTTAACACTATAATATATCTTTAGAATATAAAAAATATATAATAATACGGGAAATAAAATATACACCTGCATAAAATAAAGGAATCTAGGAATAAAAATATTATATATACATAATGCAATCAACAATGTGTTGAAAAATTAACTAAAGAAACAATAAATAAAAAAATTATAAAAAAATGATTACTCCTAATGCTTTTTTATTACTTTAAAATAATGGTTTGCTGTAAGTAATCTCTTTTTAGAGATAAGCTCGCCAATGTATAGCGAATATAAAATAGAACATACCTGTTCTATTTTTGTGAATACTTTTCTGTATGTGTCTCCTTGTGTGTACAAATAAAGTATAAAGTATACCAGGCATGCCTTTTAAGTTCTGTCGTTTACATATTTGCCGCCAATTTTGGATTTAGAACTGCTCAATATTCAAATTTGGTGAATTTAGAATTTCAAAACAATTGAAAGAATTAGGATTAATGCAATTGTTTAGTCACAGCGTATTTTTGAATCTGTCAGGTCACGTACGAAAATGAATCTTACTAAGGAAAATGTCCGTGCAATCATTTTCTATAACTTCCGAAGAGCCTAACACGGATTCAGTGTTCCGAAGAGCTAACATCTGTATTCCATGATGAAGCCCCATGTCTGCGGACTGTCAAACGCTGGTATTTAGAATTCCAACGTGGATATACCAGTCTTAGTGACAAATGTCGTGAAGGACGTCCAAAATCCGCCTTCACTGAAGATAACATTGTCGCTGTGAGAGATCTAATCCTCGAAGATCGTCATGTGACATATCGGGAGATAGAGGCGTTATTAGGCATCTCAGGGACAACCATTCAGAAGATCTTGCATGAGGCGCTTGGTGTGAGAAAGCTAGTTTCCCGTTGGATCCCGCATTTGCTTTCCGACGATCATAAGAAGGCCCGCGTCAGATGGTGTAGGAAAACTCTTCAAAGGTTCAACCGAGGAGAGTCAAATCACGTCTACGACATCACCAGTGGTGACGAATCTTGGATCTATGCCTACGATCCTGATTCCAAACAACAATCCACAATCTGGGTCTTCAAAGACGAACCAAAGCCGACTAAAGTTGTTCGCTCTCGAAGCACTTCAAAGAAGATGGTGGCTACGTTTGTGGCGAAAACCGGGCTTGTTGTGACAGTTGCACTTAAAGATCGTAGAACGGTTAATGCAGAGTGATAAACCACAGTTTGTTTACCACATGTCATCGCCGAACTTCAGAAATCGTACCCAAAGCGACGCATCATCCTACATCATGACAACGCAAGCTCACACAGCGCTCATCAAACGATTGAGTATTTGAAGCAGGAAAACGTAGAAATTCTTGACCATCCTCCATACAGTCCTGACCTAAGCCCTAACGATTTCTTTACATTTCCTAAAATTAAGAAAACTCTTCGTGGTCAAAGGTTCCAGTCCGGTGAAGAAGCAGTCGACGCTTTCAAATCAGCCATATTGAACACCCCCACTTTGGATTGGAATAAATGTTTTAATAACTGGTTCGAGCGAATGGAAAAGTGTTGTAAACTACGTGGAGAATACTTTGAAAAACAATAAAAAGTACTATTAGGTTCCAGTTGTTTTTGTTTCTTCAAACAACACAACTTAAAAGGCATGCCTCGTAATAACCCATTTCATTTCAAATTTCCCGAAAATATTCAATGTACAGACACGACTTTTTATTATTAGTATAGATATAGGAGTTCTTGCCCTCAAATCTGGCGCAAAAATTGCAAAGGCAGATTGCGGGTGATTTTAAAAGGGATTTTGTACGGATATGTGAGCATTCCTAATATCTTATAGTTTTTATTTGATGTGGTTTAGTCACTCTTATTTCCATCACATGCTGGCATTTATCAAATCTTGAACAAATATTAATGACTGATATTGCGAATGCGCAATCATGCCGGAAGAAAGCCCCTGTAACAGCAACATTTCTCAAATTAAAACGAATACACATAAATTTCTAATAAAAAATGGGAAGATGATTATCCAGATTGTAGCTAAAGGTGAAACACTAATTTCAGGGCTAGCTAAAGCTTCATTGTGGTAAAGTGAAATTCGGGTTTCATCAGTATTGGCTACAGAACCCAATGTAATTTATGGCGAATCCCTCCAGGCCCTTCTTGACCCTCACAGTGAATGAATTGTGTAAATTGAGAACTGAAATTAGTAAATGAAATTGGGATCGAATATAATTGGAATGGGCATGTTGTCGATTAAGCTAGGTCCTTATTTTTAATTAAGGTGAGTCAGGATCGTTGCGCATGATGGTGGATGGATCAATTGTCTTTGCCATTACCGTCCAAAAGAATTTTAGGAGAAAACAATTTCAAGTAGAAATGTTTTCGTAAACAGACTGGCTAAATGTCCACCGGCAGAATCGTATTAGAATGATTTTTTTCTATTGAAATTGGTGGAGTTGTATTGTGGGAATGATAAAATTCGCTATACGACGGATTTGGTACATTATATTTAACAACAAACTTTTATACCTTCGCTCATAGAAGATCTTTGCCTTCGCTTGATTTGTCGATCCAGATATTGTATCGTTAGTGCAGTGGGTAATAGCAACACTTCATAGACGAACAAAAAGAGGCGAGACTTCAGATTCCACTGAATGCCGCTAGATGTTCGAAGAAGAAGGAATTTGAGATTTTACCGCCAGTCTACATATAGCATCATAAAGAGTAGCTTGAATCCATTCACTGGCTATAAATGTAGTCTGTACCCCTAATTCGGCAACATATGTACCTCGCCACCAAGAGAGCTTCATCGCCTGGTGGTGAACCAACAAGTAAGAATAATTACGTACGTTGAATTAATTCAGCTTGTTGGAAGCAACTTGGCATTTAAAACGCAGTTCATTCACTTGCTTAAATACACTAGTTTAGGAAACTGGTATGTACATAAAGAGGCGCCAGCTACAGACAATTATGGCCGAAAATCAAATTGAACAGTAACCTCCTTTTCTTGAGTTCATAGTCAGGATTTTACGATATGAGTGTAGAGAGAGAAGGTAAAATTATTTACATACATAAGCAATAAATACGATTTATCTTTTGGTATTTTTCGGTTAATGTTCGAAGTAAGTATGTATAAAACCTAGCTATTACCAGTGTAATCTCCCAAAATTCCTAGGTAGCATCCAATAAAAGCCATAAAATGAAAACCTGTAAAATTACCGAAGATAAACTTATGAGCATAAAACATTTTTTTCAAAATACGAGAGCATACATTTTGGATACTTAATTTTTATTTATTCTCCAAACCATCGCAATTATGATTCCTAGTGTATTGCATTACTTACATATACGAGTAAATATCCAAATCAAAATGGAATTTAGTTCAACCAACAACTCATTTACCGGTATTGGCCAAATATCGACAACAGTAACAAATTCAATTGTATGGGTTCAATTCATTGTTATATGGTCGACATTATGTGATAAACGAAAATTGCAAAGGAACAATGGGATACGTTATTCTATATGAGAGTTGGAATTTAAATAAAATCGTAAAGTGGATCGGCGCCACTTTTTAGCAATGTATACGTACAAGTAATTTTGATAAGCTGTAAATAATGTCCTTTAATTTAATAAATAATAATGCAAGTCATTCAACTAAACAATTCAAGTATTTCAAGATTTAGATGCAAAGTTATTTCCATTTTCATCTGCGAGGCTGTGGTTCTTAGAAAATTTTATTCAGTGTCAGCAGCAGAATATATTTAAAATACTGACACAGCTGTCTTTCGAGATCTTCTTAAGGTTCTTTAGTGTTTCATAATTGACGCTTTATTTTCATCTGGTGTAGAAAAGCTAAGAGTAACAAAGTATTATAAAAAAATGAAACTTTTATCGCATGTCTGCAACAAAACGAATCGCTAGAAGAGACCGAAAAACATGTATTTATTCCATGGGATGTCATGTCATAAAAGTGAGTGTTCAGTATCAAGGTTCCATTCTTTTTGTGAAATTCGTAAATTATTCTTATCTATTGTTCCCTACAAACGCAAGCTCAACCCCAAGTAAATTACTATGGGACGTCAACATATTATTATATTTTACGAAATTAGCAAAAAATGTTATCGATCCCTTACCAACCCTCCAGTTTGAGTTTGGCTGCATAATTCAATTTCACCTTATATACCGGGTGTAGATAGAGTGCTACCATTAAATGAAACCACATATTCTATGGATCATACTGAACCACTTTTCACAAGAAACATACCCGCGGTAACTATTAGTTTAGGAAATATTTGAGTTTCAAGCAAAAATGTGTGAACTCTAACGCACCGACATAAGGGCGTTTTTTGAAACAAGGTTGTCGGTAAAACAGCTGTTATGGTGCAGCGTTCTAAAATAGATCTTCCTCCTACGAGATAAAGTCTTTGAGTTACAGTTGAATATCATTCTCTCTGAAGATTTGCGCGGTGTATTTTTTAGGGTTCCGTACCCAAAGGGTAACCAACGGGACCCTATTACTAAGACTCCGCTCGCTGTCCGTGCGTCCGTCCGTCTGTCACCAGGCTTTATGTCATGAACAGTGATAGTTAGACAGTTGAAATTTTCACAGATGATGTATTTCTGTTGGTGCTATAACAAAAAATACTAAAACCAGCCAAGTTTGAGTCGGACTCGCGCACTCCCACATACAACAGACATGATTTTTTTTGCCGTTTTTATAGATAATGCATATAGTTAGAAAGTTGAAATTTTCACAGATGATGTATTTCTATTGCCGCTATAACAAAAAATACTAAAACCGGCCAAGTGCGAGTCAGACCTGTGCACTCCCATACAATTATTGCCGTTTTTAAAGATAATACTACGGAACCCTTCATGCACGAGCCCGACTCGCGCTTGGCCGGTTTTTTCGAATAGTTGTTCAGTAGGTAAGGTCAGTAAAGTATGTAGTTTTATTTAATGGCCGCAATCTATTTACACTCTGTATATACAGGTTGAAAATGAAAATGAATGAGTTTATTAAAATCTATGGAATATTTTTAAATATATTTTTGTTTACTGACATGTGATTGACTATAGGCCGTACATAAGCCTAGCGGTAAATAATGCACATACGCTATGTACACATAGTAGAGCGTCATCTCTGTCACCGGAGTATTAGTGCTTCTTTTGAGGGTCGATATCTTGTTTTTATTATGAATCATGACAAAAATAACAAAACATGTATTTTTTTTCAAACATAGAACAGTTTGCTTTGTTATAGCTACGGGGTTCATTTTCAATCGATATAAGGTCCTAAAAATCAACGTGAAAAAAATTCAAGAGGTGATCGCTACTAGAAGACAGCTCATTTTCCACCGGAAATTTTTTTTGCGCGAAATTTTTTGTGCATATACCTATACATTTAGTCAACTGATTGAACCACTTTCCATTTTTTTTTCCTTTGTTATAATCAGTTTACAATACACAATCTACCCTTGAATTATTTTCACTTATTAAGTATTGTAGGACCTTATGTACGAGTAATATTGAGATCAATATAATATAATATTCATTTTATTAAAAACTCTCCGCTTACATCATCCAACGGCCGATCAGGGATTGAGCAAATTTTTAACATTTTCTTATTTCATACCAAGGAACTAAATGTTTCAAATCATTTCAAATATTTATTTTTATTTCCACATAAAAATATATA
This sequence comes from Ypsolopha scabrella, assembly GCA_910592155.1. Taxonomy (NCBI): domain Eukaryota; kingdom Metazoa; phylum Arthropoda; class Insecta; order Lepidoptera; family Ypsolophidae; genus Ypsolopha; species Ypsolopha scabrella. Next base: position 16,727,581 of record OU342964.1, on the reverse strand, counting down.
GTTACTAATACATTTAGAATTAAATTTACTCTGAACTGAGACGTTGTCCTGACTCTCAGGGTAACGATCTACATAATACAATGGAATTAAAATTTAGATTCACCCGATTTTATATTAAAACAATAGGTATACTTAATTTTGCATGCACAATTATCCATCCATCCTGTCCACTGCTGGACATAGGCCTTTCCAGGATTTCGCCACTCTTGGGGGTCCTCCTGGAAGAAATGCCCATACTCACACACGCTGGGCAGGCGGGTTGGTGAGAGCGGTGCCGAAACCCTTGCACCAGTGACGCCGCTGCCCGTCACCAGTCTGTTTTATATAAGGTTCGGCAATTGGGGATGGATAAACTGCCATCCATCGGTCCCAGGCAATGGTGGGCCGCCTGGTTTTGCCTAAGAGCTGTTCTCTTGCACAATTATAATTCAGTTTAAATACTAAACATGCATTATTTAATTAATCAAATCAGTCTCATTCACTGAAAAACAAAAGGATAAAATCGGGCATATTATATTTAAAGATAATATTATATATGTAGATATAGATAAAGTTAATACAATTTTCAATATTTATACAATCAAGATATGTCATAATAAAAATCATTAATTAAAAAAACAAAGAATACAAAAACATAATTATATGTCTGTGACAAAAACACACAAAAGACATGAAACAAAAGAAAAACTAAATACAATATGACACGAAAATTACCTCAAAACCGATCTCTTATTTTATGATATGATAGCCAACAAAGATTCAGTTTTGGCATAGTCATTCTCCATTAGAAAAGTTGTTAATGATGGTTTTTAATCTAGATTTTGGGTATTGATAGAGATTTACAGCTTTATTAATAATGTTCAGTAATCGGAGCTAACAAAACCTTGACCAAAAATGTACTCGTAAAGGGTACTGGGATGGTAGGAGGTCGCCTCGTTAGAAAGTTTTGGGAAATTGCTAAGGGACAAGTTTTTATTATTATTAGTGAAAGGACTAATGTTGATATAAAGAGTTGCCTTAGTGAGTATCTTAGATTTCTGATACAAAAGGTTTGTGGAGTATTTGGAAGGCTTGTAATAACTTTAAAAGTACATAAATAAAATATGGATGCTTTTTCTGTGTATTTTGACTATTATATAATCTAGCGTTTTGTTTTTTGAAAACAGGTTTGGATGAATTTTCCTCTACAGGGTGTCTCATTTAAATCGGTCAGTATGGGAAAATCTGAAACTATAAGACATACGAAGATCTGTTCTTAGGAACTATGTCATCGATTTAAATAACAAGAAAAACTGCATTATTACATTTAAAAAAAAAACCTTTACTCAGCTCGGGAATCGAACCCGGATGTTTTGAAAAAAAAATTACACTATTTCTATTTAGATATCGATTGTGTAGATCTTAAGCAGTAAATGGCTCTATGAAACATGATGTCTCAGATGAACAAAATGCATTGTTTTCACATATTTTAATTTATTTTAGTAGGTGTTCGAAGTTACCACCGCTTTTTTTTTCAATACAATATTCAACACGTTTAGGTAACGATCTTACAAAACACCTACTAAAATAAATTAAAATATGTGAAAACAATGCATTTTGTTCATCTGAGACATCATGTTTCATAGAGCAATTTACTGCTTAAGACCTACACAATCGATATCTAAATAGAAATAGGGTAAATTATTTTTTTCAAAACAACCGGGTTCGTTTCCCGAGCTGAGTACAGGTTTTTTTTTAAATTTATGAATGCAGTTTTTCTTGTCATTAAAATCGATGACATGGTTCCTAAGAACAGATCTTCGTAAGTATGTCTTATAGTTTCAGACTTTCCCATACTGACCGTTTTAAATGAGACACTCTGTATAGAAATAATTACTGGAATGAGGTCTTCAAACACAAACTTCTCGTTTGACAAATGATTGATTCCTCATAAGCAGAACATATTTTATCAGATGGGTTTTAACAATATCTAGATTTCCTATTTCGGAAATTTAGCTAACTATTTTAGTTTTTTTAATAAAATTAAAAAATATACTTTTGTCTCTTTTGCGCCGAATCCGCGTCTCTTACACTGCGCGTTTTTTCGCTTGGGGTGAGAGAGACAAAAATAAAATGCACACAGCCACTTATTTGTGCCCTTTCCAAACGAAGCATGTTTGTCTTGGTTGCATAATATTATAAACATAATATTAAACTACCTATTCACGTAGATTGTAACTTTTTTACGAAATCTTGTGGTTATTTTGTCCGATTCTTCACTTTATAGTTCAACGCTCTCGTTGTAATAATATACAAAACCGGTTGGCTCACTATAAAATCATTAGTGCACGTCTTAATAATAAGATTAACAAAGAAATCAATAACAATCCTCTCTCCTTGCAACGATATAAAATTGCGACCAACGACGCACGCATGGCTTCAAACTTTGACAGATAAGGAAACTGAACATTTGCCCACTCCTATAATCTGAAAAGATATACATATATGACTTAGTATTTATTTAATATATCAATATTTAGTACTAGGTTTTGCCCGCGGCTCCACCCGCGTTAATTTAATCTCTGCCCCGTTTTCAACTTGGGCGTTATATTATGAACTACCCACCCCATATAGCCTTTATGTTGACCACTGTCACTAAGATACGCTGAGTATTTCTCTGGTTAAAACGAAACGTACATAACAGACAGGAAAAAAATTCTAAAAATGGTAGTTTTACTTTTGTGCTATACAAATAATAATAAATAACACAATTTATTTAAACTCTTTAAAAAATATTTCATTTACAGACACGACTTTATTACTACTTATTATTAGTATGGGTAAATATAATCTTATCACACTCAAATTCTCACCCACCATACCTCACATACACACAAATTCTCTTGCTCAAGGTTGCTGGTTTTTCTTATGTCTACAGAACTTTCAATAAGTGTAAAAAACAATCCTAACTATGCATACATCTGATTGTGCTAACGCTACAATGTACTTTTTTATTTTTTATTTTCATACATTTTATTATTTACCGCCAGAGTAACCAAAAAAGTATGGTTACCAAAGTATCTAATATACGATGTTTTAAAATCCAAGTACATATTTTGGGACAACGATCGTGTAACATTATGGGTCACGTAAACTTGACAGCCTTTTCCTTTTTTAGGGTTTCGTACCTAAAAAGTAAAAAACGGAACCCTTATAGGATCACTTTGTTGTCCGTTTGTCTGTCCGTCCGTCCGTCTGCCGGTCAAGACGCTTTATCTCGGGAACGCGTGGACTTGGATGTATCAAGTTGAAATTAAAACCATATACTTACGTCTACAGTCTCTTGAAGCTGTAAAAAAATCTAACTTCTAAGTTAACGTTAAAAAGATACGGCTGTTTATGCCGCAAAAAACGTATATATTTGGACACTCTCAAGGGAATCAAAATTTATAGGGTATTTCCCGTTCATCGAGAACTATGAACTTTGGCAAGTAATGCCGTCTAATACCACAAGTATTGGAAAAAGTCTTAAAACTATACATTTGTAATTAAATCATGAAAAAATCATCGAGGTTAAGCAACGGTATGCGCTGTTGTACGGGTGACCAAATCTTTTTGTAGATTTTTTGAAACTTTTACTAATTTATACGGAACCCTCGGTAGACGAGTCCAACTCGCTTTTGTCCGGTTTTTTTACTTATGCGAATCATGTCTCAATACTCTAGAATCCTGAAGCAACGAGGATCGAGTCTGCGTCAGGGATCGGGTCACGCACGCGTGCCGCAGTAATTCATGTTGACACCGTTATGCGTGCGGATGAGCAAGAACGTAAAAAGCCTTCTGCTTAGTGCTTGTTTATCCAACCTCTGTGGTCTAGTGAGTAGAACGTTAAAAGTGGGAGCAAGTTCGATTTGCGTATTTCGGAAGGCGTACTGGTCCATGTTTGTAACCAAAATATACAACAATAGGGCTCAATACCATTCTCACTCTTATCACCCACGTCACGACAAAATAATCGTCGATGAAACGTGGTTGTATTATTTTGTGGGTTATACCACCCCGGTCTCAAGTTTGTCAATAACGGAATTAAATACAGTGTAAGAAAAATATCAAGTTTTTGTGCCGTATTTTTCAGTTACGGTCAAATTTCTAGAAATAACTTCCCCATCATGCAAATTTATTATTGCCTAATTTGAATTAACATATCATTACCTGTAAAATGAAAATAGTGAACCTTCTATCTTCAAAATAACTCTTACTATGAGTAAACAAAACAAGTCATTCCGAGCGGAACGACAATCAATTTTTCTATTTATGGCTTTTGAAATCATTTGATATTGTGTGTCAATTATTCTTCATTATTATTGTTTTGGTTTCAACAAGATTCACTCCGTATTTCAAAAGATACGCTTTTTTTTCAAACAGGGTCTTGGAGAACGAAGGAATAATATCGTCTAAAAAAAATGACAGACTGTTTTTGTCTACATTCACTCCTTTTCGGATGTTCACTCTTACGAGGGACACACTGTATTTAAATCCGTTACTGACAAACTTGAGACCGGGTGGTACAAACCACTAAACAATACAACCACGTTTCATCGATGATTAATTCGTTCTCTTATCCCGTTCGGTTATAGATTTTCGGTGACAATCGGAGAACAATCGATGCGCCTTGTGGAATAAGATGGATTCAACAAAACAGGTCTGTCACGTATGCACAGTCAACTGTTCAAGCTGTTTGAGGTGAGGTTGAGGTTTGAGGTTCAATATATCTAAAAAAATGTGCGTCCGAGTAGAGTGTTGAATCAAGAAAAGGTTCGATACAGCATTATCCAACGTTTTCTTGATTAATTTTAATGAATAAAATTTAACACAATTTCCAACGGAGGCGTTTAGAAAATACGAGTATCTATGTTTTAGAGTCATTATTGTTATTTTTAGTGTATAAGTTTGGACGGAAACGCGGTGTGCCGAATGTGGACTGTGATTTGCATTTCACAGTTCACACTCGGAATATCTCTGACAGTCCCTCGGGGATTCATGTCGTAACGATATATATATATATATTTATAAGTTTGGACGGACTACTGTTTTGAACTGAAAAAAAAACAGCCTTCACTTTGCAATTTTTTTCTATGCAGCGAATCTTTCTGTGCCACGTTTTGAGCTATGCTATCGTCTGTGAAAAGGCCTCCTCTATAACATTTTTATTTTTCAGAATCCTATCTATTGTGGTATCAGAATACTACTGTTTTAAAATCTCGTTCTATACTACCTATGTTGCCTTAATAAGAACTACCAATAGGTAGCACATCATGCCAGCATCTGCTCGTTCGAAATTGTTCCAAATTCAAATTATTCATTTCCACACAAAATACACATTACCAATAATGCAATTAAACTGAACTGCGACATTGCCCCCACGCTCAGGGAATCCAATAGAATCTGATGACTAATTAAGCCAAGTTTTGAATTGCTTTGAGCGTTTCAGTACCGTGTATGTGTATGAGTAAGTTAAACGGCACACTAACGTAAGTTTGCAAGTCTTGATGTTAGTTTTGTATAGCTTTCAGTTTATTTTGCAGTTATTACCCGAAGTTTAGCTCGCACAGATTTAGTTACGATTACGAGTGACTGTTAATTATAGTTGCTCAATATTCTCAACAAGTTTTATGAGCGATTAAAGACTAATGTTTTCTGTATTAAAGTTTGTAGAAAAATACACAATTTTACTCTTTTGACGCTCTCAGCAAACGTCACTTTTGTGCTGCTCTATAAAGTACTTCTGCGGTTCGACTGTAATCGTTACTAAAAATAAGTTATATAAGGTGACTTTAATTTATGCAGCCGAACTAATACTGGAGTGATATAAGTGATATACTTATAAGTGATCAGTAACACGGATCGATAACACTTTTTGCTGATTTCGCAAAATAAAATCTTGACTCCACTTAGTAATTGACTCGGGGCTGGACTTGCGTTTGTAAGGAACACGAAAAGAATAATTTACGAATTTCACAAAAAGGGTCATCGAACCTTGTTACTGAGCACTTACCGAGTCTTCAGTAAGAGTTTGGCTGCATAAATTAAAGTCACCTTATCTAATTTGGCCAAGTGCGAGTCAGACTCGCACACAAAGGGTTTCGTATACCACCCCACAATACGTGCGGAACGCTAAAAACATTATATCTACAATAAACATGACAAAGCAAAATAAATGCGTCAAAAAAGCCGCTAATAAAATGATAGCACCTGTCAAATCATTCGACATCCTTTGAGTACGGAAACCTAATTTTTATTATTTTACTTTAGACTCTTATGTTTAGAGTATGTATAACAATCTGGCCAAATTTGAAACGTGTATGTTTTACTGTCTTCTTTCTTATTTTTCTTATTTGTCGTGGTAGAGGCCATCGTAATACATCTCCTGAGAAAATTTTAATTGTCTACCTATTACGGCTGAAGCTGTAGACCCGTGTGACAGACGGACGGGCAGACAGACAGACAATCGGTGCTTGGAGGCTTAGTAATAGGGTCCCGTTGGGCAGCCTTCTGGTACGGAACCCTAAAAAATATGTTAAAACAATCTGTTTGCTTTAAAACGTATTTGAACGCACATTGTATGTGTCAAGATATTTGATTATCTTACCTAGTTGGGCATTTGTCACTTTATTCGCGGACGATACACATGTAGGTGTTAGGGACAAAAATCAGGCTTCGTTAGAAATAAAAATAGAAACTGTAATGTCAACTTTGCAGGACTGGTTTGAAGCAAATGGTATTGTTCTGAACGCAGATAAAAGTATTGTGTTAGCATACCAGACACACAAAAATAAGTCCATTATAGTAAAAACTAAAGAGGCAACATTTCTTGGGTACGCTATAGATCACACATTGGCCCATTCACTTCACATAGAGAAACTACGAAAAAAATTGTCCAGCGCAAACTATGCTCTGTTGAAGCTTAAACCGTTAGTAAATAAAACTACCCTTACGAGTGTATATTATGCTTACATACAGTCAAACTTGAATTATGCCATAACGGTATGGGGAAATGCTGCGGAGATCAAGAAAATCTTGATCAGCCAGAAGCGCTCCATCAGAATTTTAAATGGACTTCACAGACGCTCTTCAGCAAGAGAATATTTTAAATTAAACAAAATTATGACGGTAATATCACTTTACTTGTATAAATCATTAATAGAAATTCATAATAACAAACATGATTTACCTAAATATATGGACCGACACAACTATGACACCCGTAACAAAGAGAAAATCGTATTACCAAAAACAAGACTATCGAAAACGCAAAAACAAGGATTGTTCAATAAGGTTAATATGTACAATAAATTGCCACTAGAAATAACTAGACTTCCTCTGGTTGATTTTAAAATGAAATTAAAATATTTTTTCGAATTAAATCCATTTTATTCTGTAAATGAGTACCTGACCAAGCAGTTTGATAAGTGTTCATTCTCTCTGTAGGTATAATACATTTTTTATAATTTTGTCTATAATACAAAGGTCAATATGTCATAAAATGATAATCATACATACCTGACAATTTGTTTTTCAATGACATAAGTTTTATATGTACCTAATGTTTTATTTGTATTATATAAATTATTTATTTTATCAATAAGATATTGTGAATCTTTTATGGTGTAATGTTTGACATGCCTCATGTAACATTCTCTGTTATAATGGTCAATAAAGAATTACTGATTACTGATTACTGATTTTTTTTGATATGGCAACACGAGTTGTCGATTTTTGACATGGACGTGTGTCCGGTTAGATTTATTGGGTTTTCAGACAACAAGAGTTGCAAAAGGTTATGTGTTTAATATTTCAAGGAAATAAGTAGTTAAAATAGAGAAATAAACCAGTTGATCAGTGTTAACTGTGATCCGGGACGAGTACGCGAAAAGTTTCGTAAATCCGATAATAGTGGAAGGTGATGAGAAAAGATTTTCATTACCATGTTTTGCAGAAATCGTGATACCTTTAACGGGTTTTGGCTGGCCTAGGCGCTAGAGGGTTGCGTTTAGGAATCTACTGCTGGCTGGGCTGGTGGTTTGTCAGAAATCTCCGTGCCGGGGTCGACGACAGTCAACGTCAGAAGAAGGGAAACGCACACCCAGGGGACCAGTGCTTTCCTCTGAACCAGGGCTGAGTCGTGACCCGGATCGAGCGCGGAGGACCCGTCCAGGACGAGAAAGTGAACTTTAATGTGAGTGTTTGAACCATTTACCCTTGTAACGGGATTTAGTATATATATAAGTCTCCTTTGCTTGGAAAACCCCTTTCTGGCAGGGTTTTGATTCTATCAGTATTAATGGGCCCAGTCACGAAAAACTAAATTTCACCTGTCGAGAGGGGGGCTTATCATACAATATTTTGGTAGCAGTGCGCGGTTTAGTCATGAGATGGCCCCGGCAAACAAGCTGATAGTTGATAGCAGTTTGTAAAGTTAAACAGCATAACCCTGGGTTGTACCATTTCTAGTAAGCGGAGCTAGGCTCAGTTATAATATAGTTGTTGAAAGCCTCGGCTTATATAAATTACAAAGTACATAGCAGGGCTAATGTGTTATGTGTAGTTTTTGTTAGTGAACCATATTAACTAAGCGAGCGCTTAGGTATAAAATTTTTATAACTTTGAATTGTTAGTTTATGCTAACCTGTTTGTTTATATTGTTTATTTTCTAGGATAACTTGTTGGCGCCTTCGCTTAAAGCTTGGACATAGTTGTGTGTCAAAAGTGTAACATAAATGTAAGTAACTGGCTTATGTTGTATGGATTATATATATAGCAACAGAAAAGGTCTGTCTGTCTGTTCATAAAGTTATGAGATTGTGTTTATTTGAAAACATTTGAGTGATAAAAATTAGATTTTTGTTGAACTTGCATAATTCACAACAGGGTTGTATTATGTATTGATATATTGAAGTTAACATACTGACCAGAGTCTAGTACATTTGGGTCTACAATAGTATTGTATAAGGGGACGCCTGTGATTCGTGCCAGCGTTAGTTCGGTTTTTAATTGTTGGTATTTTCTTTGATTTCTCGGTCTAACGCAATGGCGAAGCAAACTTCGAGGAAGACTTTGGCGGCTCAACTGCGGTGGTTTGTTGGCGTTCAGGGAATGCAGACCGAGACGAGGCGATTGTCGAGCAATACGAGCAGATGTCGGATCGCTTCGAGACTGCTGAAGCGGCGGTCGCGGATCTCCTGGATGGAGACCAGGATCTCGAGGTACTGTCCTCCATTAATAATGACATGGGTCAAATAATGAATATTTATAATGAAGTCACACAGGTCGCCTGTCTGATTAAAAAGCGACAGTCAGGTGTTTCAAGCACGCCTGATGTAGGTCATGCAGCGCACGGTCCATCGCTGCACAGTAGGCTCCCCACTCTGGAGTTAGGACACTTTGATGGTACCATGGAGCTATGGGTGGCCTATAAAAATATGTTCACCTCCTTGGTTGACAGTAGGCAGGATTTGACAAATGCACAAAAGATGGCATACTTGATGTCCACTGTAGAGGGTGAGGCAAGGAGCATAGTGCAACATTTAAGAGTAGAGGACGACCACTACAGTATAGCGTGGGAACTACTAAATAATAGATACCAGAATGTCCGTCTGTTGGCCGATGCTCATACGAGCCAATTGTTAAGTTTGCCTAGGGTAGGTAATAAGGCTCAAACTCGAACGCAGTTACTGACCCCGGTTACAGTAGCATGTAACGCGTTAAAAATGTTAGGTTTACCAGTGGATGAGTGGTCGTTCTTGTTGGTAAATATTATTTTGAGTAAGTTACCGTCTGATACTCGTTCACGTTTCGAACGTGAGACCGCGGAAAGGGAGATTTTCTCTCTCCGCCGATGCACGAGTCTCCGCGGTTGGAGTATCACCCGCCTTATTTAAGATATGGTAGGGCAGCTGGTTACGCACCATCTCGGATGGCGTTGTGTACTCGCTCACCATATATGGGGCAATAGATGCACCCTGGATTGGAGAGGCCAGGCCCCCAATAACTAGTCTGCCCCTCTACCAGTGCGGAGCCGAGGACAGTTCTTCTGCCCACCGCAATAGTTAGTATCTGGGGCCCCCGTGGTGATTCAGTTAGAGTAAGGGCTCTTCTAGATTCTGGTGCCCAGGGCTGTATGGTGACTACACGGGTAGTTGATAGGTTGGGTTTGAACTTGGAGCCTTCTTTAGTACCGCTCCTAGGTATCGGTGGTTTAGAGGTCAAACGTTTAGCAGGCCGAACACATATTAGGTTTTCTTCAGTACGTTCCTCCACCATGAGGATTGCGGCTACAGCCATGGTCATGGACAATATAGTTGGCTGGCAGCCCTCCTCAGATATCTCCCCATCTGTACTATCGTGTACGTCCCATTTAGATTTAGCTGATCCTCTCTTTTATAATCCCGCCCCAGTGGACGTCCTCTTGGGCTCGGATGTATTAGGATGGATTCTTTTAGGTACCCAGCAAGTGCTAGGTCCTTCGTCACTGTTGGCAGTGTCCACAATTTTTGGATATGCTGTGCTGGGACCAGTCTTCGACGACTGTACTCCGGATGAGTCAAGGGTCGTTAGTACAGCATCTCTTGCTAAGACAATGCATAAATTCTGGGAAGTAGAAGAGCCTCCCACGGTTCCTAGGGCCGACCCGGAACATGCGGAATGTGAGGCCTTCTACCAGGCCAACACGACGAGATTGGCTTCTGGTAGATTTGTAACAAGGTTGCCCTTTGTTCCTTCCTCTCCTGTTTTAGGACAGTCCAGAGCACTGGCGGAGAAACGACTGGTGGCCATGGAACGGCGCATGCAGCGTGACCCAGTGCTCCGTGAGAAATACATAGACTTCATGCGTGAGTACGAAGCCTTGGGTCATATGTCTCCGGCTCGAGTCGATTGGAGCTCCACTGAGCACTACTTCCTACCTCACCATGCAGTCTTGAAAGCCTCTACAGGCAAGCTGAGAACGGTATATGACGGTTCGGCGCCTACTTCCACAGGGGTTTCGTTGAATCAATGTTTGCATTCCGGGCCAAAGTTACACCGGGATGTCATTGACATAATTTTAAATTTTAGGAGGCATCAGGTGGTGTTTTGAGCAGACATCAAGATGATGTTCCGGCAGACTGTCATTCATCCGGATGACAGACGTTTCCAGTTGATTCTCTGGGGGGAGCACCCGGATGACCCAGTGACAGTCTAGGAGCTCAACACCAACACATATGGTTTGAAATCTAGTCCATACATTGCAATTAGATGTTTATTAGAGTTGGCGGAGCGGGAGCGGACCCGCTACCCTCGCGCGGCCGCTGTGTTAACACGCGATCTTTATGTAGATGATGTGTGTACCGGGGCCCAGTCTGTCGAGGAGGCGCTTATACTCCGCGATGAGTTAATCGCTATATTAGCGGCGGGAGGTTACGAGCTAAGGAAATGGTTGTCGAATGAACCCCGTCTCTTAGAGGATATCCCAGAGGATCACCAGCAGAACCCTAATCTATTTGCTGACGTGGACGATCCAAATATGATAGCGGTCTTAGGTATGAAATATCAGCCGGTAAATGATATTTTCACGTTTCAGGTGGTGCTGGAACCGCAAAAGGTGTGGACCAAGCGGACGGTGCTGTCCACGATTGCACGCATGTTTGATCCAAATGGTTGGATCAGCCCGGTGATCTTCTCAGCCAAGTGCCTGATGCAACGGCTTTGGATGTTGGGCGTGTCGTGGGACCAGCCGCTCATCGGGTCCCCGTTGGACGACTGGCTGGAGCTGATTTCATCGTTGGAGGAAGTCAATCGAGTTGCCTTACCTCACCGAATTTTGCCGCCAGGAAAGTATCAAGCTTCTTTGCATGGCTTTTGTGACGCCTCCGAACATGGATACGCTACGGCTGTATATATACGAACGATTGATTGTCAGGGACACGTCAATAGAATAGAATAGAATAGAATATTTATTTATTAAAGCAACAAAGGCTCAGTTTGTAAGTAAGACACACAAAAAAATGTTAGTAACAAAATAATATATACAATCAAATATAATAAAATTATAATGTGAGAAGGTGGTGTGATAGTCATTTTCGCACCACCCCACCCGATGTTTCGCAGCAATGACCTATATAAGAGCAGTCCAGTCTGCTTGCGATCATATTTAGGATGCTGTTGGTGCTACCCCGCACCCTGCGCACCAGGGAAGCGCATCTTTTGCGCATTGTTGCATAGAAACAATCAACTCGCGCCTCTGCGAACATCCCTGAAGCGCTGCAGAAGCGAGGCAACCTCAACAGCACCCTAAAGGCATTATTATATTGCACTCGGAGGACGTTATAAGACTTTTGAGTATAGTTAGCCCACAGGCTGCACGTGTAAAATGATGTGCAAAAAGCTCTGAACAGTGTTATTTTAACATTACGTGAGCAACGTGCAAACCTGCGAGCTAACATGTTCGCTCTCACCGATAACGCCCTCCGTCCTCTTTCAATATCCGCATCATCTTTGAGGTCGGGAGTCAGTATATGGCCTAGATACATAAATTTGTACACCCTTTGTAATACACAGTTATTGAGGATAACTGGAGGACACTTGCTAATATGGTGTTTGCTCCCAGCCTCAAAGACCATGACTTGGCTCTTTTTTACATTGTATACCAGTCCATGAGTCTCAGCATACGCCTCACAAATGGCCATAAGCTTCCTCAGGCCGCAGACAGACGCACTCAACAGGACCATATCATCCGCATAGCTAATATTGTTGATGCTGACGCCATCTATGTGACAGCCGACTCTGGTCCTACTAAGCTCATCTATCAGGTCATTCACATACAGGTTGAAGAGCGTAGGTGAGCTCAACCCCCCCTGCCTCACCCCGCACTCCAACCCGTACGGTCGAGACATGACCCCTTCCCATCGTACATTATTGACCTGGTTTCCATACCAATACTTGAGAACATTAATTAGTTCTAGTGGGAGGTGTGCTTTATTAAGCTTTTCCCAGAGTACATCGTAGGAAACCAGGTCAAAAGCCTTTGACAGGTCGAGAAAGCAGGCGAAAATGGGAGATTTTCGTTTCGTGTAATAAGTGACAGCGTGCTTAAGAGACAACACAGCGCTTTCCGTCGACAATCCCGGTCTAAACCCAAATTGATTATCGTGCGGTTTGATAAATTTATTCAATTGTTTATTAAGCACGCTATCAAATACCTTTGAAATGACAGTCGCTAACGAGATTGGCCTATAGTTATTTTTATCCGCAAGATCGCCGGTTTTATTCTTCACTATAGGCACTACCACCGTTCTCAACATATCTGTAGGCATAAAGCTATGACCCAGGCAAAAGTTGTACAACATATACAGTACTCGAGGTAGATGCGGGCCAGCAAACTTTAGGTGCTCAATACTGAGCCCGTCGTGGCCAGGGGATTTACCTTTTGACATTGATTTAATTATATTTTTAATATCTTTAGCTGTTAATGTTATCTCCCTCTCCACTGCGGGCGCAGCATCCAACACAGACTGTCCTGAGGGCCCTAAAGGAGATTTAACAAAAAAGTGATCCATAAATAGATTGGCAATACTCTCAGAGCTACTCACACCGCAAACACTCACTGGGAGGCCTGGCCTACACTGTAACTTGTTCGTATCTTTCCAGAATAACCTAAAATCATTCTTCGAATGATGGCAGGCAAGAATATCCATTTTAATTTGGTTCTCATGATCCTGGCACCATTTTAAACGAGACTTAAAAACCTTTCTAGCCTCGTACATTTCGTTGTAGAGGCTACCTGAAGGAGGTCTGCCGTGCCAGACCCACAACTGAAACTTCAGTTTGGCCTCCCTGTGAGCCTCAGCCACATGTTTGTTCCAGCCCGCAACCACCTTTTTTACATATTTTCCTCTTTCACGACCTATCAAAGAAGCCTCACTCAGGGCCTGAACAATTTTCCTATATAAGTCATTTATAATTAATTTATGACTAGGATCATTACATAGTTTGTCACTACAACTCCGAAATTCGTATGGAAAATCAATTAGTCTCAATCTTTTATTACATTCTATTTGATAAGTATCGATTTCCTCAGAAGTTCTTTCTCCCCATAAGAATTTGTTGTGACCCACTTCATTAGCGTATTTCTTAGGTAATATAACATTAATATTACATTCTACCACTAATGGATAGTGGTCCGACCATAATACGTCATACATAACATTTACTTTTCCTATTGAACATTTTGCAGCTTTGGTTACCAAGCAATGGTCGAGCCATCGTTTTGCTCCATTTATTTCACTTACGTAAGTGTAGGTATTGGAAGATACTCCTAGCACATCACTATCAACACAAGACCATTCTTGGTCACGACAAACATCCGTTAACTCGCGGTAAAATAGCTCTGACGGGTGTGCGTTAAAATCCCCCAACACATACGCACAGTCTACTGCACAGCTATCTATAATTGCACTTACCGCACTTAGAATATCCGTAAATTCCGTTAGATTTGACATGGAGTCCGTAGGCATATATACGCTTAGAATTAATAATGATTTATCACTTAGCACTATTTTTATTGCACATAACCGTGGGTTATTGCACTGGATAACGACCACGTCTTGAAAAATACTACGCCTCCACAGCAGAGCCACTCCTCCATACGGACGCCCCACCAGTATTCCCGCCGAGGTGTCCACCGCCGATACCCCATTATAGCTGAAGTCGTCATTTATGGTTTTTAAGAACGGTATTTCTTCCGGTAGTAACCATGTTTCTTGTAACGCTATAACGTCAGATGTCATACACAAATCACGTATGGCTTGCATGGATCGTTTTACGTTTTTACAATTAAAGGTGACAAATCTAAATATATTACTCATTTATTTATTTTTGAAGAGCCGTCACCTGTTACAGGAGTTTCATTAATTCGCTTTACTTTAAAGTTAATAAAGCGTCGGAAAATGATCCCCTGGGGCCATAGTTTTTCGTCCAGAAACAGTTGTAATTTGTGCTGGGACACGAAGAACTTATATGCATTATGGTCACACTCACGTTTGATCGATATTTTTTCCAATTTAACTGTTTCCTGTGTCTTTTTAAAGATGTAGTTAACTATATCGGTTTCCGAAGTGTCCTTATGTACATTCGTAATAAAAAGTGGTAATTTTCTCTCTGCTGCTCTAAACTTCTCATCATTTTCAACCACAACCGTTCCTGTTTTTCCTTGAACGCGATTTCTTGATTGTTTTCTTTTCCTTTGTACGACAGTCCAGCCTTCGTCCGACTTTATTGCTTCCGCATAAGACACAGTACGCTTTACGCTCGCTCCGACAGTCAGCTGTGCGCTCGTCTCGGTATAAGGTGAATCATCGCACTCTGTCATGCTATGTCCGTCGTTTAGTGACGATGTCGCCGTTCTTACGTAACAACAAGCGTCACCGTTTGTTTTGCGGAACGATGGCTCGGCGCAAGTTTCTCCGCTACCCTCTTTGTGACTTATGTTATCATTTCTCACATGTAAACTATTTTTTTTCTTAGGAGATAATTGTTCACAGCTCGCTTTGCTTTCATGATTAATCATTATGGAGCTTGACAGCGATTCATTCATAAGCGATAGGCCCGAAGGTCCACTGTTACGGTATGCACCTCTCTTCGTATTGATATTAGCAGTCGAAAAAGGTGGTGAGTAGTTATTTTGATTGAAACACTCCTTCTTGATGTCATCCAGCTGGTCAATGGTCACATACAACGATTTAATGGTCTTGATTTCGGCCTGTACTAACACCAGATCCTTTAGGAGCTTAGAGACATCCAGGTGGTCAAAGGTTATTGGCGGTAGTTTGTCCAGGTCACGAGCCACAAAAACAGGCAACAAATCGGGATCAGTGATTCTGAAGAAATTGAGCATGTCGCACAACTCACGATTCTCCTTTCCTTTCCCTTGGCGTATAAGTTTACGTAGCTCAGGTGAAACCGATTCAAATAATAACGATTTCGACTTTGTTATTTGTTCACTCGTAAATGACGACGCACATATTTTGATAAGGCTATCTTCACTAGCTATCGATATTTTGTTTTGTATATATGAAAGAAGTTCATCAATAACGATGTTACAATTACTGCACTTTAGAGTACACGACATCTTTACGGACCAAAAATTAGCCTCGCAACCGATAACACGCACGCACGCTCGCACAATGTTGTATTACTTTTAGCAAAGAGCAAAGTTGCTCCCATACGTACTCGTCTTACAATTCCTAAATTAGAATTGAGTGGAGCTCATCTTGTGGCAAAGTTATTGAACCATGTATATAGCGAGTTAGCTGCCACTGTTGAATTTCAAGACGTGTATGCATGGTCAGATAGTCAAGTTGCGCTGGCATGGCTACGCGCGTCCCCACATACTTTAGAGATTTTTGTGGGAAGCCGGGTTTCACAAGTTCAGAATATAGGTATTCACATAAATTGGAGGCACGTCCCAGGTGAATGTAATCCTGCCCACTGCGCATCGAGGGGCTGCACAGCGCCGGAGTTGGTGTCGCATCATCTATGGTGGGGGCCGGAGTGGCTTCAAGAAACGGAGGTTTCTTGGCCTGTCCAGCAGTTGGATAGGACACCCCAGATTTTACCCGGGTTGCGTGTGCATGCTCTGGTTGTAGAGACCAAACTAGATCCTGATTGGCTACCTGGACGATATAGTAGTTTAGATAAATTGTTGGCAGTTACCAGTGGATAAAACGTTTTATCAATAATTGTCGTAATCCAAAGAATAAACAGTTGTCACCGGTGGTGAGTGCCGAGGAGCGTCAGAATTCATTGTTACATTGGGTCAATGTTTTGCAGGTGGACCGCTTCAAATCTGAATTTCAGATCCTTCGCGAGGGGCGGGCCAAGCTGAAGGGAGCGGTCGCTAGATTAAATCCTTTTATAGATTCACAGGGACTTCTGCGTGTTGGAGGTAGACTTCGGAAAGCTGACCTGCCTTACGGAAGTCGCCATCCTTTGCTGTTACCCAAGGAGGGTCCTTTGATAAAGCTTTTGGTATCCGACCGACATGTCCGTAACTCACACGCGGGATGCAACGCGTTATTGGCGATTTTACAGCGAGAATTTTGGATTTTGTCTGCTCGCCGGGTAATTCACAATGTTCTCTTCTCCTGTGTTCCTTGTTACAGGCTGCGAGCTTCGTTGATGCAGCCGCAGATGGGAGATCTGCCAGCTGATAGGATCACTCAGTCGAGACCCTTTGATGGAGCGGCTACGGACATGGGGGGACCGTTCTTCGTCCGAACGTCTAGTCTTCGCAACGCTCGGACTGTTAAGGCGTACCTGTGTGTATTCGTGTGTCTGTCCACTAAGGCCATCCACTTGGAATTAGTGTCCTCGTTGTCCACGGAGGCCTTCGTCGCTGCGTTAGACCGATTTGTATCGCGTAGAGGTTTGCCTTCTTTAATTATGTCAAATAACGGCACGAATTACAAGCGTACCTCAAATTACTTAAAAGATGTACACAAATTTTTAGAAGATAATTGTACTAAGTTAAGCTATATTGTCTCTCAGAAGGGGATAACTTGGCGGTTCAGCCCGCCAATTTGTCCCCACTAGGGGGGCATTTTTGAAGCCGCCGTGAAGTTGGCCAAGACCCACCTCCACCGCGTTATCGGGGAGACCATTTTAAGTTTCGAGGAGCTCGTCACTATGTTCTGTAAAGTTGAGGCTGTCCTCAACTCTCGTCCTCTCTTTCCCCTGTCATCTGATCCAAACGACCTCGAGGTCCTGATTCCTGGCCATTTCTTGATCGGGCAGCCTCTTACTGCCTTGCCGGAATACTCTTGGAGGGAAGAACGTACAACCCGGTTGTCACGTTTTCAAATGTTACAACAAATGGGCCAGGACTTCTGGAATCGATGGTCGGTTGAATATCTGCATTTGTTACAGCAGCGGGTGAAGTGGACAGACAAGACAGAGCCTCCCAAGGAAGGGGATTTAGTCTTATTAAAAGATGCGAATTTAGGGTCTTTGCATTGGCGACGTGGTCGCATTATGAGGTGATATTTGGCGGGGATGAGACTCCTCGCGTCGTTGAGGTGTTGGTCTGAGGTTCGATTCTGCGACGAGCCTTGGCGACTCTCTCCCGGCTCCCGGTTGATTAAGCTAGCGGTCCGATAAGGATAAAAGCCCGGAGCGGGGGATTGTTCGCTTTAAAACGTATTTGAACGCACATTGTATGTGTCAAGATATTTGTTTTTTTTTGATATGGCAACATGAGTTGTCGATTTTTGACATGGACGTGTGTCCGGTTAGATTTATTGGAATTTCAGACAACAAGAGTTGCAAAAGGTTATGTGTTTAATATTTCAAGGAAATAAGTAGTTAAAATAGAGAAATAAACCAGTTGATCAGTGTTAACTGTGATCCGGGTCGTGTACGCGAAAAGTTTCGTAAATTCGATAATAGTGGAAGGTGATGACAAGAGATTTTCATTACCACGTTTTGCAGAAATCGTGATACCTTTAACGGGTTGGGCTGGCCCAGGGCTAGAGGGTTGCGTTTAGGAATCTACATCTGCAAACTGCTGGCTGGGCTGGTGGTTTGTCAGAAATCTCCGTGCCGGGGTCGACGACAGTCAACGTCAGAAGAAGGGAAACGCACACCCAGGGGATCTGTGCTTTCGTCTGAACCAGGGCTGAGTCGTGACCCGGATCGAGCGCGGAGGACCCGTCCAGGACGAGAAAGTGAACTTTAATGTGAGTGTTTGAACCATTTACCCTTGTAACGGGATTTAGTATATAAGTCTCCTTTGCTTGGAAAACCCCTTTCTGGCAGGGTTTTGATTCTATCAGTATTAATGGGCCCAGTCACGAAAAACTAAATTGCACCTGTCGAGAGGGGGGTTTATCATACACAATCTATATGCGACCTGTAGTCTAAAGTGTTCCCGAGAAAAATATAATTTAACTATAAATCAACCATATACTACAAAAACGCGTAAAATATAACGATCGATCAATTTCAATATCAGAATGTTTTTGAAATTATTCACTGAGGTAAGGCGAGTAAACCAGGCGAAGGCATTATTGAAATAAATTATGCGAACCTGAAAAGAGAAGGTTGGACATGAAAGCAGGTACGTTCTATTATCTGTGATAAGAAATATCTGCCACTTTGTTTATCTACTGTAATTCATTAGTATTTTCAGGAAAGACGTGTAGGATCAGGGACACTCCTACATATAATATAACTTACGTAAGACACGGGTTTAAATTACGTAGAATACTCTTACATAACATACCTGTAAAATTGGAAAGTCGACATCCCTATTCCCAAAATGTCCCCATTTGGAATAAAAATTAAACATACAATGATGGATACATAATTCAAACCCAAATAATATAATAAAAACTTCAATGAGCATTTTTTCAAGTGCTTGCAAGTAAGTCTTTGTTTTTTGAGTGAGTTTCACTCACTCACGCACTTCCCTGAACGCTGCTAACGCACAGAGATATCAGATATTACAAAGTCCTATCCTAATAGCATCTTGAGCAGATAGTTTGAAATGCATAAAATAGCACCCCTATTTTATTTACAGAGCCTCTTAATGTATTACGAGTATGGACGGTTAACTGCAGGTCAAGAGATAATGGTACGTGTGGATCACAGACATCTAATATATGGGAGGAGCAGACAGAACATATTTTATTCGCACACATGACACTAATTAGAAACATCGTGTATCCCGCTCATCATCCAAACTATAACATAACTCTTCCTCTTTCAAATCTCAGCAAACAAAAAGGTCTCTGACACAGCAAAATGGCACAGCAGAACTTTGACGCTGATCTTTAGTCTGAGGCCGCTAGTTGTGTTAGAGATGGGATTCCACCCGGAATCTTTCCCGAGTATTATTATATACATTAATAGTATTAAACTACCCGACGGGTATTTATTCGGGTATTAACGTTTTTCACTACTTTTACGTGGTCAGAGGCGTGCAGTCCATACAGGCATAAATATGGAAAAAAATGTAATATCCTAGATGGCAGCATCTAGATCAAGTATTGTGAGATGGAGATTATTTATAGACTTGGAACTAAAATGCAGCATGTCGATACTTTGGGTTGCCATTTTAAGTCTTAGTGCAGGTCAGTCATTTTAAGTGTTAATAGAATTGAAGACTGGTCTTAAACTGCAGTTACAGGATGAAAATCTTCAGGACTCTTTTAAACATTTTGGGCTTACTAATTACTGGTTTCCAAATTGTCAATCCGATCTAATCCATCCAGTCAGACCACTGCTGGAAACAGCCCTCTTCAAGGGCATGCCATATTTTCCTATCTTCGGCAATCCTCATCCAGCCACTCCTTTGAGATCGTCAGTCTAGTAAGGAGCCAGCAGACACCCTACACTAAGTCTGCTGGTTTGTGATCTCCGCTCGAGAACCTTTTCTCCCGTTGACCATCCGTTCTTTACCAGATATGGCCAGCCAACTACCACTTAAACTTGCTATTCTTAGACGCTATTTTGATGACCTTTAGTTCTTTGAATGTCAAAGATAATAACTGGTTTGAGTTAGATCAATTAACAAAATTAAATAAAAAAGGTTTATGCTGAGTATCATCTGGGAAAGGTTAATGCCGACTATCATCTGAGAAAGGTTAATGCCGACTATCGTCTGGGAAAGGTTTATGCCGACTACCATCTTAGAAAGGTTAATGCCGACCGATTATCATCTGAGAAAGCTTAATGCCGACTATCATCTGGGAAAGGTTTATGCCGACTACCATCTGAGAAAGGTTAATGCCGACCGATTATCATCTGAGAAAGCTTTATGCCGACTATCATCTGGGAAAGGTTTATGCCGACTACCATCTGAGAAAGGTTTATGCCGACTACCTGAAAAGGGTTTATACCGACTATTATCTGCCAAAGTTTCACGCCTATTGGTATTTATGAAATTTGCTGATCAATTTATAAACCCATATAATTTCACAATTTACGTCCGTCCCTCTGTTTGTCTGTCTGTTCTGTTTGTCTGTCTGACTCTTAGTACTAGAAATCTGTAATTTGATATGGTTTTACAATACACTCCAATAAAGTGGTTAAAAAGATATCGTTTTTTTAGGATACCTCCCCTACACGTAAAGTGGGGATGATTTTTTTTTTTTCTCTTTTCCATCGTATGTTACACGTGTGTGAAAACCATTTTTCGAATTAGAGATCCATTTGCGAATGATTAAACTTTAAAGTGCAGATTTTTGTTAGAGTCCCAGTGTCCCTCCTAAACGGTTGTGTTTGGATATGTGAAAAAATTCACCGCAGTATTGTACATAACGAAGTTAAAACTAAAATTATCACAGCTGAGCCTGTTTTTACACGATATTAGCCGTTAAAAACTCAGTGAACATGTTCAATATGTTCATAGTATAAAACAAAAAGCCCCCTTTTAAGTCCGCCAGACAGACTTTGTAGACAGACAGGGTAAGCAAAATATTATTCTATGTAGTCCATCATTTAGATTGTCAAAAATATTGGACACGTATTTTTTCGAGCAACTACGGAACTCTACACCGCGCGTAGCCCGACACGCACTTGGCCGGTTTTTATTAAAACCACGGACACAAAACTGATTGTTCATAGCAATCAACCCCAGGTTCCTATCTGGGTAAGTTAAAATAACATTATTCTTTACATAATTCGATTTTGTAACATTAAATCGTTCGTTGCCCTCGTCTTTACCGCCGCCGCCGCCGCCGCCGCCCATGTGAAAAGTTCGTTAATGGAACAAAAACAGAGCGAAGAAGAACAAACTCTTCACGAAAGATTACTCGCTTTAAAATAAATTCCCGCTTTTGCGAGGGCTTTTTAATAAACGGTTTCTAAAGTGAAAATTGTTATTTTTAGCTAACTGTTTTACTTGATTTGTTAATGCCCGAATCAACGATAGATGGCCAGGTAAAAGGTAAGGTAAGCAGGTTTTTAAAAGAATTTACAGTTAATCATTGACCTTTCATAAAACGACAAGACACACAGTCTCTAAGAAAATTTCGTCAGAAAGTGTCCGAACGTGGGATGTGCGTAGTAGCAAACATTCAACCAAATTAAGACGTTATGTCGTTTACATAAGATGCAATCTCAGTTGTACGATATCGTCATTCGATTTTGTCACCCCATAGCGGTGACAAAATTCATCGCGGACACTTTGAGCGAGATTGTGGGTCTAGTTGTTTATGAGAGGTGAATGACAGTAAATATAGCTTTTTATTTATTTAAATTATTAAATATGTTCGATATTTAAATAAAAAGGGCCGAAATATACATCGAAAATAATTTCGATATATATTTTTAAACGTGTTGTATTCTATCTTAATAATTCAAATTAATAAAGAGGAAACGGTTTAATTCTACATTAGCATGATAATAATTTTAATAAGTATTTTCAATGAATGTAAAAAGTTTCAAAAAACGAGAACAAACATATACTCACGCCTGTCACTCAGAGGGGTACGCAGAGACTACAGATTTCCATCTGCTATGAAACTAGCACATCTTCTGTTTTTCCGCGATTTCTGGGTTGGTCCCATTATAAAATTATTCATATTAAAGGCTAGAATACCCCGCTTTAAGAAAAAAGAGAATCGGAATAACAACCTTTATAAAATGTTGATGGTTGTGATTGTCGGCACTTGGTGAAACTTATTATAGATCTTTGTTAAATAAGACACTTGTACTTGTCCATAGAATTATTGATTGTTGATATAAACATGAAGCTTTACATACTAATAACACACAACGTTGCATATAAATCCATCGTTACTTGCTTTCTGTCATTGTAATGTTAAAAATACCTGCGAAATTATTTGACATTTATCGCACGCATGAAACATGTAAGAATTGTTGTGTGATTATTTAAGTTATTTTAATTTTAATTTTATAAATCCCTAGAAAATGCTTATAAGCGAAACCGGTTGGGTGTATTGAAATATAATAATAATTCTGTGGACAAGTACAGTCTTATTTAATAAAGACAAGCTATAAAAGCTAAATTCCGAAACTGGGAAATTTATTTATTCTATTATAGTGACAGCGCAAAATCTAAAACTACATTTACATACATTTTGAACGACATAGAATAAATGGCGAGTAAATTTACGAGCAAATTCCTTTTGTTACTAAAGCAGGTCTATGAGGCGTCCCTTGTACACAATGGGCGGGTTTCGTCTATATACCTATGTAAATGTAAACTGCTTTCAAAGAGGATTCATTTGACATAACCCTAAATTTTCAAAATGGACAGTTGTCTCCCAGAGACTGTTTCAGCTGGATTTTGATTTACAAGTATGTTATATTTGTTATCGGCCAAAGCGAATTTTTAGGACAAACTAGTTTTTCTTAGGCCAAAGTAGGTGCGACGACGAGCGAAGCGAGGAGGAGCGTGTTGGGTTGCTTGTGAATATAAATTCAGGCGCCGAGCAAAGCGGAGCGGAGCGAGGCGACGTCTTTGGTTTAAAATACGATCTTACTAGCCACATCATGATATCGATCTTAGTTTGGCCTAGGAAAAACTATGTAGTTTGTCTTAAATCGGGTTTGGCTGGTGACACATACACAGACAAGCTAAATAGAAGAATAAGGTTCGTTACCTTCGCAAAAGAGGTAACATTTTCTGATGGATCACTAAAGAGAATTCATATCTTACGTCCTTAGCATAGAGTGGTGTCGAGCCTTTCTTGTGAGTGCGTAATAAGATTCGTGCACACGTTCTCTGAAGTGGAAAGTAGAGATCGACCGGGCCGCCCTAGAAACACGTACCACATATATGTACATACAATTCTCGTCAACTACGAAGCCGGGCATGGAGTTAGGTGTGCAGTTACGTGGTATCCCCCCCCCCGCCCTTGTTAGCACTCCGAGAATGACTTGCGAAGCCATCTGTGACCATCTTCACGCCTGTCTTTATGCTTGGTGCGAACTTTTACTGTTCTGATGCAGAGTGCTGCTACCTTCCTTCCCAGTTCCACATGTTGCGTGTATTTTATAGTTTCGTTGTAATCGGTTTTGAAATATACGAGATGAATCGCTTTTTTCGTGAAATTAATACTTTCTAAAAAGTAATTTAATTGTTAGAAGATTAAAAGTATGTATATTTGTGCAGTGTAATAATAATGGTTTCAAGTCAAAAAACACACCATCGCACCACACGTCCACATACGAGGAGGAATCAAAAAGTAGTAAGAATGAGATAGAATAAAATGACTATTGATAACTTAATAATTTATTTTTCTACATAGTCTCTGAGTCTCTCTAGCTCACCGAGTTCAGCGCTTTTCCGAGGCTTTAAATCCCTTAAAAAAAAGTTTTTTCATGGTCCTGCAAAAAGCTCTCCACGGCATTCATCACCTCGTTATAGTCTTCGTACATGTTTCCCCTCAAGTATTCTCCTCTAAGCGCCAGATCTGGTGAATAAAGGAGGTGGTCAACCAATTAGAAGCCAGCTTGCTGAATGGCGCGGGTGCGTTGTCGTGATGAAACAGCACGCCCCTTCGAAGTTTCTCACTCCTTTTCTCTTTGATGGCATTCCTCAACTTGGGAATTAAAGCTGCATAATATTGGCCAGTAATAGTGATTCCACACTCCAGGTAATCAATCAACAATAGTCCCAAAAAATTGAGGCCATAACCTTGCCAGCCGATGCCACGGCACGAAACTTCTTCGGGGTCGGTGATGGTGGCCGTTTCCATAGCGAAGATTGCTGTTTTGTCTCGGAATCAAAATGATGGACCCATGTTTCGTCCATTGTTACGAAACGAGATAAAAAGTTTTCAGTGTTTTCTTCGAAATGTCGATTTTGTTTCTGACTATCGGGTAACATTCTCGGCACCCATCTTGCGGAGACTTTTCTCATATTCAAAGATAGTTTCAATATGGATTGAATACTTCCATATGAAATGTCCGTCTCTTGAACTAAGTAACGGATGGTAACTCTTCGATCGCTCAACACAATTTTCTCGACTTTCACAACATTTTCTTGGGTGACTGACGTCGATGGACGGCCGCAACGATGTTCGCCTTGTCTTCCGTGCTCGTTTTTCCTACTCGAAATTGAGAAGCCCATCTTCCGACAGTGGAATAGGGCGGAGCAGACTCTCTTAATGTTGCCTCCAAATCGCAGTGAATCTCTTGCGTTGTTATCTTTTTTAAAAAGAGGTACCTATTTAAGAACGGCTCGCACTTAGTTTTTCTCCATTTTCGAGAACACGTTCCGACACGAAGCAAACAAATGACTACATTAAAAAAAAAACAAAAGTGAATCGAAGAATATTAAAAATATCTGAGCTATACCATCCATCCATCCATCAACCTGTTTCGTCCACTGCTGGACATAGGCCTTTCCAGGATTTAGCCACTCTTGGCAGTCCTCCTGGAAGAAATGCCCATACTCACAAACGCTGGGCAGGCGGGTTGGTGAGCGCGGTGCCGAACCCCTTGCACCAGTGACGCCGCTGCCCACTTTCTGGGCTTTAGGTAGTTTTGCTTCACAAACTTTAAATAAATATTGAACAAAAATAAACATGTCTTTGTGTATTATACAATATGCAACTTTTGATATACAATATTATCCTTCGGTTCGCTCGCTCGTGCGCCTAAATATCTCGGGTGCAATTGATAACTTACCTCCCTTGTATAACAATCTACTATTAGTGAATAATTTACTACTAAACCATCACGCATATTAAAAATATTACATCAATTGAGCATTAATACAAATATGTAGAAGCACTTTAAAATATTATATATTTTCATTGTGTATTGGAAAAAGATTGTCTCGATGCCTTCTCGTTCTCGACGATGCAAATTGTGTGTGCTAGATTCTGTTATAAAATACCTGAACGTGCTCATACATAACTGTCTGCTAGAATCAGTATGATGCACTTTATATAAAAGAGGTACCGAAGCTGCATATTGCATAGTATACCATTATTAGATTCTCGGGGTAAATTCTTCTAAAATTTGATAAAATGAAAAAAAAGTAGTTTTTTTTTAAATAATTACAGTAACTGGGAGATATTTTGGACAATCAGCGATATTTGAGACAAGAGAGAATACAAAATTCAAAGGCAAAACATTCTAGAACCATGAACGGTTCGAATAAATTCTTTGGTTCTAGTAACACTATGAATCCTAAGAAAAAACTGATCCTTCACTATTACTCTACTGTTTGTTTGTACTCCCTACGAAATCTAAGGGAAAAAAGCTTTCGATTTTTTATCATTTATTAGGTAGCGAAACTGCCAATGTTTCTCGGTGGCAGAACTGGTAAATTTTATATTAATTTCACAACCAAATATTACATATTATTTCATTACGGTTTATTCCCTGTATAAATCTCTAGCCTCATTTTAAGAAAAGTTATGATAAAAAATTTGCTGGGTTATTTTGAGACATTTTCTAATAAACGGCGGTAGCTCAGGGGTAGAACGCTGGCCTCTTAATCTTTGAGATCCAGGTTTGATTCCCGGCCGGGGCAAGCACCAATGAGTTTTTCGAAATTATGTGCAGATTATTTAATACTTACCACTTGCTGAACGGTGAAGGGAAACATCTTGAGGAAACCTGCATGCCCTAAAAAGCGTGTATTTGTGCCCGAAGAACGGCGATAGGGCTTACCACCCACCACGTAGGGACGTACGTTGGGATGTAATAATCGTCGGTAAAACGCGGTTTGCGAGCTTGCATTTCACAGTTCACACCCGGGACACCTCTGACACCACGTCGGGGATTCATGTCGTGACGATATATACATATATTTTTATATATTTTATTTCTCCTTTTTTTCTTTCTTCTCTCTGTATATACGTACCTTATCTATTATACATACTATGTAATTGACATACATCTCAACTGAAGCCGGGCCAAGCAGGGCCCGAAATGAGCAATTTTGTTTTACTTTTTTCCTATTTATTATTTTTGTAACGTATATAAATTAGATACACATTAAAGTAATAGGAGGTATACCTATTGATATCTTCTTACAGTTTCTGATTGCTGATCGTAATATGTTGAAGTAATTTTTTCATGACTATTACTTGACGTGTTCTCCACCTACATAATATACCTTTCTTTTGTTTGTACGCATCCAATTCCTTCAAGATGATAGAGGACTGTGTATTCCGTGAGTAACAAAAGTACATTAGTGGCGAAATAATCCTTGGATTAGCCCTACTCTAGCAGAAGGCATCAGCTATTCACCAAACTGACATTTGTCTTTTACTACCTAAGCTTCTCTGATTAATTCAAACAACAGTAGTCAGTTGTAACGAAAATAGTTACCTTTATAGGTGTGACAAAGTTGTTATCTTATTAATGCTGAAGAAAAAGGTCTTGAAGATAAAAATTATAGGAAGACGAACACTCCCAAACATTTTAGGGTGTGTATCTGTGTATGTAAAATAGCACAGCAAAAAATTCAAATTTTAACTTTAATCTTCACAGTAGTCTAGCAACAAATTAATGATTAATCGTTAGTCCGTTCATCAATCAGCAACCATTCAAGTGACGTTGAAAAAACGGTAAAGTGATAGAGCAAAGTACTTCCAGTGTAAGGCTTTCCCAGTATTTTGTTCCGTTAAATCATAGAAGGAACTCCAAAAATATATTGTAATATTACCATTACATGCTGTTAATACCTACCAGAAAATACTTCATCCTGGCGAGCTATTTAAAAGTGTCCAGGAAACCTGAATAACTGTCCAGGAAATTCGTATGAAAATCCATTACATACCATATATGTTCACAGAGTACATTTCACATGTTTTCTTTTTAAAACTATCCGTGTCTATGTTTTTAAGAGACTAAGGTGTTAGGCGATCATAAGGTTTTATTACAAAGAAATATAAAATGAATTAAGTACAATTTTAGTGTAGGTACTTAAAGTTTAGAATGCAGAAATGTTTGTTATATTTTATAACTGCAATAACAACAACAATAACAATAATATATAATTTTTATTTATTTTATTGTTATTTTAAATAAAACCATTGAATACTTAAAACTTTACCTCAATGAGCGTTTTTCTCATTGTTTTTCTTTTCTTAGTTCTTAGCATTCCTCTAGATGGCGTTGTCCATGAAGAAGGCTGTATGGTGGTAAATACCTTTGCCCATGGCAATGGCAATAATAAAAAAAAGTTGCGTAAAAGCGGGAATTTATGTTGCTATAAATTTTAGTTGAAAGTGTTTTGTGCAAATAAATTACAAAATGAGTTCAGAAGCGGGATCTGATATATATTGTACTCCACTAATGCATTGCTGAAGAAATCAATAACAATAAACATGACTAATCGCCCAAATATGAGCAAGTAAGTCATTTTTAATATGAAAATGTCTCATTTTATTTTTTTTAAAAGCACTATATTTGCTTCAACAATTAAATAGCAATCCCTGCCTCGTATAGAAAAGTCCTCACCCTACGGGCTCGGACGTTTAACTTACTCGTCCAGGGTTGCTTAGTTCCTGGTCTTAGCAGTAATGTACTATAATTTTGCAACCCAGCCGTTTTATAGATATGCCACAAACGATATCAGCTTCGTTTTACGGGTTTCTGCCTGAGACGAAATTTTGAAAATAGAACCGTTTTTTCCCCCAACGGTATAAAACGAATATTTAGGTTTCAGCCGAAAGGCTTGACCCACCATAATCACTTGCCGGCTTTCGCCTTGCCTCAATTCCAGAATTGCTACTGAAGAGTCCGAGGAAGAAACTAACTCTCGCTCGCCTTGCCGCACTGACAGTTCACCATGCCATAGAAAATGAATCACAGACCAAACAGTCAAACATTTCTAGTGAAACTACTAGATGGAGCTGATGTTCAAGACGGTTAGCTCAAGGTGGATCAAGGCTGAAGACTCGAACACCTAAATACTTATATAACTATTATTTTTTACACAATGTGCGGTGCAGTCAATGTGTGTTTTTCTTGAAATACTGCTTATTATTAACGCCCCACATGAATAAACTAAAAATAATTTTACGGCCTAGTGTCATTGGAGATAGTTCGTTATTGTTCTGAAGTCCTAGTGTAATTTTTGCCAAATGGAACATTCAACTCGGTTGTCCTTGCGACTTCAATATAAGTGATTGATGGTGAATGTTGTTACTTTTTGATGGAACATTTTAAAAATAATAGAAAATATTGAAACTACAACTACGTTGTTCCACTAACATATTTTTGTTAGTACGGTCCACGCTATCGGTTTCATTGGTTTATCGACATCATCAGACGGAAACAATTAGACACGTTAAATACATTTTATAGGTAAATTTTATAAAAGGTGACTTTAATTTATGCAGCCATACTTATACTGAAGGCTTGGTAAGTGATCAGTAACACGGATCGGTAACACTTTTTGCTAATTTCGCAGTAAGAGTTTGGCTGCATAAATTAAAGTCAGCTTATGTAGGTTGGTTGACATGATGACTAAAAACAGAAAAATAAATTCTACCCTCTTTCTTTAATTTTGACGTTCTGACAAGAATATAGTAGTGGTACAACATACAAGAAGTTTCAATGTATTTCTATTATTCAATAGAAGTGTTTTAATTTTTAGGGCGGATCCCTAAATAGAAAAACGCTACTCCATCTTAATTATTCATGACAGTTACCCTCCTATCAATCCACTTGAATCTGCTTTTCTTTGCTCGTGATCAAGTATGGAGTGAAAGTTATCCCATTTTGCACTACCTGTTTAGTAGAGTGGGCTGAAAAGAGAAGGTCTAAAGTCTGTTCTTGATCTAAAAAAGAAACACACGGCAGTTTTTTGCATATTCTGAAACTTACGGCAAGTTCCAACACCTACGCCTTGGTTGATCCCGTGACATAAAAAACCAAACACAATTTTCAGATTGGTTTTTTTACGGACTATAGTTAAGGGCCCATAATACCTCAATTCACAGTCCTGTTCTAACGCTTCTGCTTTTTAACTGTCCATCCTACTCTAATCAGATGCCGCGCACGTAAAAACATCAGTTATTTTGAAAGCGCGGCTACACTTGGAACCTGACCTTGATTATTGCTGTTGTCCAATCATTGTCAATGGGGACTAGTATTAGTCCCTGACATATGGCAATCGCAATAATGATGCCGGTCACAAGTCCGAAAGCAAGCGGGAACCGAGGTTGGGGGAGCCAAAGTTGCTAGGGGAATACTTTCGGTTCCTGGGTGTAACAGCGAGTGTAAGCTATACAATTAAGATGGGACTTGCACCCCCCAACTAGTTGTATAGCAAGGCCACCTGAGGCCTTAGGACCATCCATGCCTCCACCTTTACGTGAAGGCGTAGGTGGCCCTCAAAAGACGGGGCATAAGCGATATGGGCACCGCTTATGACTCATGGGCCCAAATTAATAACATCTATGGTTACAGAGAAAGGAGTAAAGTAAATATGGAAAGTGCGAATAACTGTATGATTGTGCCATGCGACCCGGCTAGCGACCGGCGTTCTGAGGTTTCCGGGCCTCAAAATGTGAAGTTGGCTACCGAAGGAGCTGGTGGTGTAGCGTCCCAGGCGCCACCGGTGCTTGATGTCACTGGACCTACTTATAGTGGAGACGACCAAGTGCGAGACCTCCCAACGAAAGAACTGCCAGAGGATGTGCCGAAGAAAGATGAGGGTGCTCAGGGCGGCATGGGGGGAGGTGACGTTGTGGGGGAAGTTGGCTATGGGGTGGCATCGCCTGCCAACGGGGCGGAACGAATCGCAAGACAGAATTCCGCTTTGGGGGTAGGTGGGCCAAGGAAAGCCAAACGCCGCAATAGACTGACGGGAGGCCAACGAAAAGTAAGAGCGAGGGCCTTCCGTAGACAAGAACAAGAGCGGCTACAAGCCGTCTACGAATTAAAAGAGGCGGGGGCTGTCATGTTGCCTGGCGCGGAGGCACTTGGGCCTTCTGCAGCCAGGGCAACGTGCTCAGCTACAGGTGGAGAGGGTGGATCAGGGCGCGCAGCAATGAAAGCGGGCCCTGATCAACTCACTCTGATGGCGCGAAGTCTGGGGGTGTCCGTACCAAAAATACATACACACACACAACACAAAACACTGGAAAAAAGTGCAGATGCTACAGTCGAGATCCCGGTTGCTATGGACGTGGTGGCCCACGAGACCGCCCTGTCATCCAAGCCCACTGCCACTGCCGCCGCACCTCCCATCAAAAAAGGTGGGAAACGTGGTGGTAGAGGTAAGGGCAAGGGCAAAAGAGCCATGGATGACAATCAGGGCACCCTCGATGATCGGCTGCTACAACCTGTCACACCTCTGACAACAGGTGAACGGGTCTCGACGGTGGTGGCTGACACATCACCTAAAAATACACATACACAACCACATTTCACCCAAACATCAAACAAGCAACACCACACAATAAACAGGAATCAGAAGAGACAGCGCAGCACGGACACTACCTCTCCGACCACTACCGTTGCGGGAAAAAAGGTCCGACTTACAGAGGGTGCCAGAAGCGCTGACTCTTCTGAAAGAAACGATACGGACACGTACGCGACAGCAGTCGCTACCCATCTGAAAGTGGTAGTACTGCAAAAAGATCAGTCCGAGATGGACGAGCTCCGGGCCAGCGTCCTGCGGCGTAGCCTCGAATCCCTGGTGTTCGCCAAGTTTATGGAAGCCCAGGGAGAGCAATCGCTGTGGATGCCAGCCTTTAAGGTGTTTCCTCGTCTGGCAAGCGGGGGTCTGAGAATTCTGTGTCAAGATGACCAGACCCTCGAATGGCTGACATCTCAGGTCGGCCAATTAAAAGGTTTATGGGAAGGTTGCCCGGGGTACTACCTCATGCAGGAGAACCTCATACCCAAATACACACGGGGTATTGTCTGGGTTCCTGACTTCATGGAGGGGGACGCACGACTCCTCAAAGATTTCTTGGCTGCCATGAACAAAAGGAATCTAGACATGAACTCGTGGAGCCTCATTACGTCCGAGGTGCAAAAAGAAGGCCACACACAGAACATCACACTTATGATGGGTATTCCTCCGGCCGAAGTCAAAAAGCTCAAAGAGATAAGCTGTCGTTTATTTTATAAAATGGCGACAGTCTATGTCAATTTAAGGGGCGACAAAGACAACCAGCCTAAGGGGTCGGAAACACGTGGAAGTGCTAAGTCTGCCTCCAACGCTACAATTGGCAACACGCCAACAGTGGTGTCAGGGGGCGACGGTAACCCAAAAGTTTCCGACACACTCAACCTGGATGGTGCAACCCAGAGCACGGTTATGCCCGAGAGCACGCAGGTCGGAAAGACAATGGAGGACGAGGAAAGAGTCCTAGATCTGTTATCAGGTCTGGACGTCGCCTCGTCCCCTATGTCCCGGTTAGAGGACGACTTGCTGCTCTCTGAGGCTGATTAGCTCGGAGACACCTCAAAAGCCAAACCTACCACATGATTTATAGCCATGCTTTCACACAAGAATATCATGTCATTTGTTACAAAACCTACAATCCCCTCCTCTCACAAAATGGGAGAAGTTTTAGATAGGGAACCAAAAATCACTTCCTGCATAAACATACTTCAAGTCAACCTTCAACACAGCGTCACTGGGTTTGCCGCCCTAAGGAGGACATTGGAAGAGGAACCCAATATCATAGCACTTGTCCAAGAACCGTACTTAACTCGGGGAAGGGTGAGTGGCTATGGAAATCTAAAGGGAACTATCTTTACCTCACCCCTACAATCAAAAACTAGAACGTGTATTTATGTTCCAGCACTCTACAAAGCATCTCTCGTAACCCATTTGTGCTCTGATGACCTCACAGTCATCAAGCTACGGACGGGCCTGGGAGGGGAGCTTGAAGAACTATACTTGGCATCTGCATATCTTGACGGGGAGCTAGAAATCCCAAGACCTGAAATGGAGACGCTGGCGAAACACTGCGCCCAACAGAAGACCCAGCTCATCATAGGATGCGACGCAAACGCCCACTGCACAGTCTGGGGGTGCCCAGACACAAACACGAGAGGTAAGGACTTCCTTGACTTTGCTCTATCTCATGAACTAAACATCTTAAATAGGGGCTCTGAGCCAACCTTTGTAACGAGACGAAGTCAAACAATCATAGACTTAACGTTAGCAACAAACTTAGTAACAGAATACATCAGCGGATGGCATGTTGCGAGCAAGGATACATCTGGATCTGATCATAAAAGGTTAAGGTACGTACTAAAAGTAGGAAGACATGAACTTCGTAAATATAGAAACCCGAGGAAAACAAATAAAACAAAATTCTCTACACTTGTAGAGAAAGGCATAAAGACACTTCCTGAACCTACAGGATCCAAGAGACTCACTGTGGAAGAGATAGAAACACAAGTTAATGCCATCACAAAGTGCATTATCAACAGTTACGAATCGTCATGCCCACTAATCAAGGAAAAGGGTAAGTTTGACGAGAAAAAACATGGGTGGTGGAGCAAGAAACTTCATAAGTTAAGAAAGAAAATGCGACACCATTTCAACAGAGCTATGAACACTAAGCTTGACAATGACTGGGACGACTACAAGAAAGCACGCCTAGCATTCAACAAAGAGGTACGTTTTAGACAAAGCGAAAGCTGGAACAATTTTTGCAGCAGCATTCAAACACAAAGTGAAACTTCACGCCTGAGAAAAATCTTAGCGAGTGATAACCACACTAAGCTTGGGACACTGAAAAAACCCGATGGCAGCTATACAGCAAATGAACAAGAACAGCATGCTTTGCTACTGGAAACCCACTTCCCGGGTTGTCAGGTAAGCAATAACTCTGTATGGATGGACTCGCCGTCCCCATGCCCCTCGGAAGAGGACTGGCAGCTAGCGGAATCCATAGTTACGGAGGAAAGAATTAAGTGGGCGGTAAACACATTCCTTCCATACAAATCACCAGGAGGTGACGGTATCCTTCCCGCTTTACTGCAATGGCCTCTAGACCACATCGTAAAACACCTTGTTGTAATATTCAGGAGCTGTTTGGCGTGGAAACATATCCCAGTCTCCTGGAGGGAAGTTAAAGTAGTCTTTCTCCCTAAGCCTGGCAAGGACGACTACACACAACCCAAAGCATACAGACCGATCAGTCTCTCACCATTTCTACTTAAAACACTAGAGAGACTCTGTGACAGATACGTTAGAGGAGGACCGCTGAAAGAGCGGCCACCTCACCCGAACCAGCACGCCTACCTACCAGGTAAGTCTACAGAAACTGCGTTACACCAGGTTGTACACAAAGCAGAAATGGCTATAGAAGCGAAGCAATCCTGCCTTGCAACCTTCATAGATATAGAAGGAGCCTTTGATAAAACCACGTTCCCCAGCATAGTGCACGGGCTCGAAAACCACGGTGTACACGAGCTTGTTATCAAATGGGTCACCAATATGCTGAGCAAGCGCGCTGCATACATTGAAACATCAGAGCGGACACGCTGCCAGGTAACAAAGGGATGCCCTCAAGGAGGAGTCTTGTCACCACTGCTCTGGGTAGCTGTTATCAATGACCTCCTCATAGAACTGAACAAGGATGGTTTTTGCACGGTAGGTTATGCAGATGACTTAGTTATCATGATATCAGGACTTTTCGAAGGAACGCTGTGCAGTAAGATGCAGTTGGCGTTACGGAAAGTCGAGGACTGGTGTGGCAAGCATAACCTATCCGTAAATCCACAGAAGACTGAACTTATTCTATTCACCAAGAAGAAGAAGTTAAGTCAACTAAAACTTCCTAAATTATTTGGTACCCAGCTAGCTCTCAGTAAGGAGGTAAAATACCTTGGTGTCTGGCTTGACGACAAGTTACTGTGGGGTAAGCAGGTAGAACACATAATAAAGAAGGCAACGAACACACTATGGCAGTGCAGGCGAGCAGTGGGCAGGGACTGGGGACTTACACCCAAACTCTGCAAATGGCTGTACACAGTAGTGGTAAGACCGGTACTAACTTATGGAGCATTGGTGTGGTGGCCAAGAACAGAGTTAATTACAGCCGAGAACAAACTACAGCAACTCCAAAGACTGGCATGTACACTGATTAGCGGATGCATGAGATCAACACCCTCCGCAGCACTGGACATCCTACTAGGGCTCACACCGCCATATCTGCATATACAGCAGGAGGCGATGGTTGCAGCCCTTCGGGTGAAGTCCACTGGTCAATGGAAAGGTAACAATATAAAAACCAATCACTGTCGAATCCTGGAACGAGCTTTAGAGATTGTACCAGAGGCAGTCACAGGAACGGATAGGATACCGAAATCCTACATAATGGACCATAGATACGAGATACACTCTCAGGGAGAACCAAGCTCCAATCGAAAGGTACTGGCTTTTTACACTGATGGCTCCAAAAGGAAGGATGGCAGTGCTGGTTGCAGCTACGTGTCTCCGGAACTAGGGCTCAGTAAAGCAGTTCCACTCAACAGCTTAACAACGGTGTTTCAAACCGAGACGGCAAGTATACTCCTAGCAGCTAAGGCAGCGACCGCAATTTGCACAAGTAGGCCTTGCGACATACAGGAGGTCACAATCACTACAGACAGCATGGCTACATTAACAGCGCTAAGCAAACCTGTAAGTAGATCCAAAATCATAGTAGATTGTCATGGGGAACTACAAAACCTATCAACAATGTGCAAGGTAAATATATACTGGACCAGGGCACACAACGGAAATGAAGGTAACGAACAAGCAGATTCTCTTGCTAAATTAGCATCCCACATGGAAGTAACGGCACATGGCATTAACCTGTGTCGACCATCGGCGGAAGCAATCAGGGGGGAACTCAGAAAACACACACTGACCATACACAACAAAAAGTGGGCGGAACGAAACGACTGCCGTCTATCAAGAAGAATGGTACCGCAGTCAAATGGTAAAGTAACACGATACTTACTAAAATTAAAAAGGTCCGATTTACGTGAAATGGTAGGTATCATAACTGGACACTGTAACCTGAATAAGCACCTTTTCACTACAGGTGGCACCGATAGCCCTCTGTGTAGAGGGTGCCTTCTAGAGGACGAGACAGTGGAACATGTGCTACTCCACTGCTCTGCAACCGAAGACATAAGACGAAAAGCAGGGATCGCGACGAACTCCACCTTCCCTTCACTGGACCAGTTTTTGTGTCAGCATGCTGAAGCTGTTCGGCTCTACTTCAAGGAGCTGTCCTGGCTGGGCTGACTGACCGGGGGGAAGTGCACAATACTCACGATCACGGAGAGTCAGTGCAGGACTCATCGCCCCCGCTACGAATTTAGAATTTAGAATTTTACACTGGTGGTTTTTTCATTTTTATGTTACAGTCTGCAGCTGCTTTATACTAATATCAGTTATTTTATGTAAAATTTCAAATCTAATTTCAAGTATTCATTGAATGCTATCGGTTTATTGTACGGTTTGGAGATAACTTTGTAATTTTTTTCTATCGAGAAAATTTAATGGAATCAAGTTTTCACAACAGCATTGACATAGCATTAGTTCTCAACTGTACCATATATTAATTTCAGAGTGATTGTTCCAGTATTTGTTGGTATAAATCAGGATCATGCAAAGTGAAGTGAGGTATTGTACAATGGAAATGACAAAATAATTTTGATATTATTTTAACCGCAAGCGCTGTACCTCGCCTTGGGTGGCGAGAGACGTGGCGGGGAAAACGAAATGGCAGCTGATCAACCCCCTCTCCCCCTCCCTACTCAGCTACAGCTACTACTAGCGGCTACCTATAGCGCTTGCGGTTAATAATCGGCTAAGCGGCGGAAGAACTTGGTCATCCATTTTGAAAAAAATACATTGTATAAAATTAGCTATGAAAAATTATTAATTAATGTAGCTAAAATTCCAGCAACTAAAACCGAATTTGCAAGCAAACAGTACTCAAAACGATCAGCATACCTGTACAATAAGTTGAACACTGAATTAGACATTTATAGTAATCCTTATTACGAATGTAAGAAAGCAATCACAAATTGGTTACAACCGCTAAACTACGAACAGATAGAATGTTTATTGACCCGCATACAATAACAAAATAGTCAACATACACATGAATATATTAATATTAATATTATATAATACCGATATACCGTTACATTTATCGTTGAAATAATATAAATTAAAAATAGAATCTTATTTATTTTGTTCTACATTTCATATAAAACGAAATAAATATTACATATATGTATATTTAAAAATATACACTTCTCACACACAAATGTACCTATTAACATATTTATAATATCTAACAATAACAATATCTATATTTATAAAACTTCTTTAAAAAAAAATCTTGTTTTCAAAATCAGTGAACTATGTGAAGATATAGAAGAGCGGAGTCACCTGGCACAGGCATTGTATACTTAAAAGGTGATTTCAACAACTCGATTATTGTAAACTATTTATATTTTACCAATAAAGATATTTTGTATTTGTATTTGTATTGTATTTTTGTATCCCATCAAAGGTAAATACAATAAAAACTACATAACAGATAATCGAACAGTGAAACTTTGTCATCCTTTCAACCTCTATAAATTAAAAACTAGTTCTGATTTAAAGGTAGTTCTCGAAATCTCTATACCTACCTACTATATAATATTAAAAATAAGTGTGTCTGTCTGTATATCTGTTTGTTACTCCTTCACGGCTAAACGACTGAACCGATTGCGATGAAAGTTGCATGTAACCCTGAGAAAAACATAGGCTACTTTTATCCCATAAAATACATTAGTACTAAGTTGAATAAAAAAAATCTGAAGCGTGCTCCGGAAGGCATGATAAGTTGTTGGTCCTCACCACCACTATTATATTACACCCATTGGGACGTATTAATCGTCGGTAAAAAGCCGATTTACCTAGAGTAGACTGTGACTTGCATTTCACTTGGGGAATAACTCTGGCACCCCCTCGAAAATCTTATCCCCTGAAAATTTATTTTTAAATTCATAACGCACCGACAACACTACAATGGTTCAGTGACAAACAGATTGATGCGCATGCGACAACAGTATCGGGCGTCACAATTACCTATAATCTTATCTAGCCTTAGAAAGACTATAAATTTAATAGTTTTATCTAAGTAAGCCTAAAAAGTGTATGCAATTTAATTGAAGAGAAGCGTATGCAAGCCCAGTCTGCGAAAGTGAGCATTGGGTGTCTGTCTGTGCTTTGTTACGTAAAGACGAAGGAGCAGCTAGCGCCGGAGCAATTGCAGAATTAACTTTGGGTCAATAATCCAGTGAAAGGTACGTGAAGTCCTCAACATTATGTTCTCATGCCAAAAGTCTGACTCGCTGAATGAAAACCAAAAAGTTTGACGAAACCCAAACATGGCTATAAACAATTTTTGTTCAGGTGTCTAACTATACGGGGCAATTATTAAAAAATCATCGACTTCTGCGATGGGGGCGTGCCATTGGGCAGGGGGACCCCCTTTCTCCCCAACCCCTCTCTATTCGTTTCGTCAGGAAATGTTCTAATGTCCTTCCAACAACATTATGTTCTATTAGTCTGTGAAAACTGTTTTGGTCTGTGTTTTGTTTAATATGTTCTTATCCTGTATGTTTTATTTAATAGACTGTATGTTTTCCTTATTAAAACTAAATAAATAAATAATTAAATCAACAACAAAATATCGGATGTAAATAGTTTGTACAACGTTAATCGTGCTAAGCAGATAAACATAATTTAATAATCATTAAAAGTCTTTATGTATTATTAAATACCCACTTAGATGAGATTCTAATTTTACACGGTCACACAGTTTATTTCGGTTTATTTCACGGTTTGTTTCAGGTGTAAATGACCCATAGTAAAAATAAATACTGTATACATTAGAGACTTAAAATAAAGTGAAACAGAAATATAAATATTAAAAACTACCTTAGTCTATAAACCTAAAAAATTAACTACTGTCATTTCTTGTTGTTGCTGCGGTGCACAGATGACCAGTGCTTAAAATAAGCACCTTAACTGTTGTGTTAATAATAGCAGCTAAGATGCTATTAAAAAAACAAAAGTGTTATTATCATACTAAAGAAGTCAGCGACTCTGGCCTTAGCGAACAGCCTCGAAATGCATCGTTGTACTAAACTCGAAGTTTGCTATAAGAGGCTTTTGTGTAGTTTAGCCAGAGTGGTGAGGTGTAAAAATACTGGCAGTAAGCATTTAATAATGGGACTTTTACCTCGTCAGTACAACATGCAAATTTGCGCACGAGCATGTTACAACGTACTGCCAGAGCCCTCCACTCACGCTCCAGATTAGCCTCGTCTAGTAAATCAGCGGTAAATATATGTTCTAGCCAGGCTCAGAACAAGGTACATCAATAGACCTAGGTCTATTTTGTAGAATTGCTCTACAAACTGCACTTGCGAACCATTCAGAAACATAGAAGGAACCCTCTCAGGACCCTTTCTCGACCTGAACACCAACATGTGTCTTTTTGACATTATTATTTTTGTCCATGCGCTTCCGTAGATTTATTGGAGAATTCCAACAAATGATTTTACACCAACTGAAATTGATAAATGATGTCACGACAAGATAAAATTGAGTTGCTAACAGCTGGGAACTATCATATGCCCCCATCAATGGCATCCAGAGACAAACTCAAACACGCTCCGAAACAAGAAACATTCGAACTCCCACACGCCAGCTTCAACTTTGTTGTAAGAGTAAATGCCACGAAAGAAGTACTTCGTCGAGATACTTGTCTTCAAGGGATATAGACGAAAATGCTTTAACCTGCGGAAATTCTTACGCAGCATTGACTATAGAAAATTTTGTTAAAGGGTAAACTTTGTTTAAATCTTCTTAAATTCACGCTACGACTAACTATCCGCAAATACAAAGTTTTACATTTGGACAAGGCTCTATATTATATTGTGAATATGAGCATTTACTTGTAATTACTAATTTTTGCTAGATATTTTTTCCATCTTCACATCTCATAAATATATTACAACATCAACTATAAGCATATATTTAATATCAAAGCTAGACCTTTATTTGAAGATCGAGTGTACTTGTAAGTGAGACAACCTTATCAGCTATCTTTGAGTGTCATCGAAATTTCTAACAATATCTCCTTTGTGATAATAACGTAGCAACTTTCAGGGCAAAACGCTACGGCAAAACGGAATAAAACAAAGTAGAAGTCCACATCGAAACGAGGTGTATATACCTACTAGTTTATCACTAACAGAAATGGAAATTGTATGATAATAAAATACATTTTATTATATTCATACAATTAATATATAATATGTATGAGTATACTAAAATGTATAATTTAAATATATAAATAATGTATAACATTTTTTTTAAATAAACTATGCACGAATACTTTTTGTCACAAACATTTCTTTTTATTTTAGCTTAGGCCGGTGAGGTAATCGGTAGGTTTCGTATTACCATAGCCAAAATAGTAGTACTATTTAGTCTATGGTATTACACATCATTGGGCCAACAAATATGATTAATTTACAATAAATCTGTAAGCATAAAAGGACAAACATTTCTTATTAGTTTTTGAAGATGATATTCCGCCAAGGACCATCAATCGAATCCATGAAACATATTTCTTCTTTGCTTTGTTTATGAAAGAAGTATATAAACAACTTGTTTAGTTATCGATTTCTGAAAACAGTTGAAGAACAATAGATATAGAAATAGATTTTGCCTTGTGAAATAAGGTGGGTTAATCTAAGAACAGTAAAGTTGGGAATATTCCCTTTCATCATCTGGATCATTCGCTACCCTCTTTTTGTTCCCTACCCAACTTTAGGACTATTTTTTGTTAGCCTAACCCTTATTATTACCGAAACATAACCTTATTCAATTTATATAAGCACAAAAACTAATCTGGTTTGCATTTGAGATTTCTGATTTGTAAAAAGCTCTAGTTTTTGTTAGCCTATTTGGTTTTACACGCGTTATTTGGTTTTACACGCGTTTCTGGTCGAGAAAAATAATACAAAAATGATACAAGGTATCAAAATGTATCCATGATGTGCTTTATATATGATATATCTTCTTTGTATATATGTAATTACTTACTTATAGTGACATTTACTTGTGCAGCCAAATTCATACTGAAGACTCGATAAGTAGTCGGTATGAAAGTTCGACCCTTTTAGTAAATTCGAAAATTATTCGTTTCCTGTTCCCTGCAGACGCAAGCCCAGTCTCGGGTCAATTCAATGAAAAGACAAAATTTTCGTTGTCAAATTTCGCAAAGAACAATATGATCCTTGATACTGATCGTGATCATTTACCAAGCCTCTATACTCACCTTGTATATTCTCAAAGGAAGGCAGTCTGCCAAACTGGTCAAAGTTGGCAACGTGTTGGCAACCCATTCTGATTAATCCTTGTGGTTAACTAGTAGGAATGCGACAGAAGAAAATAACAGGAATGCTAAAACGTATTCGGCTAGGTATTGTTGCTAGACAACCGAGTATATTGACGGCTTTTGGTGGAATATCATCTTAAATTAATTATACACTTGTACTTTTTATTCCACAAATATTTATTTTTATTTTATTTTTTATCTTCATTGGCCTAATTAACATAAAACCGTCTAATGCCTACAATATTTCGCGGGCAGACGTTTAGCCACACCATTTAACGTAACAAAATAAATGATTTATTGAGAAATACATCCCTTGTTGGAAACTTATTACTTTATTTTATTTATTTTATTTTATTTATTTGGTCTACCAACAGATGATACACTTTCAACGTACAATTACAATTAGCCTATAGAATGAGTAGAGTGTAACTCCAATTAAAGGTAAACACAGCATGATAACAAGAGAGGAGTGACGCGTGAAGCCGGCGGGCGAAAGCAGAGACGAGCCCGTCTCCACTCCGGAGACGTCTCGTCCCCCGCCCACCAGCGTTGGGAGTTTTAACAATAATTATTAGATATCTATGTTATTAATTAATAGAAGTTAATTTATACATATTTACTTTTATATTAAGTAATAAAAAGAAAATATACAATATAATAAGAAAAGTATGCAACAATAAATCAAATTCGAAAAAAACAAAACAAAAGAAAATGTAAATACCTAAAACATACATAAATTTATTTAAGTAGTAATCTCTTAAAAGAATCAAACGACGTAAAGTTAATATCGATACTACTGTTAACTTTTACAACAACATTATGTTCGCGGCAAACTCTATTTACAATACTATGTTGTCCAAGATTGGTTTTAGATTTTAACTTTACACAAGACGTGAAATACGCACGCCCTCGAGAGCGTTTAATAAGTATACATGTGCATTACTAGGGGTGTACCGCGTAATGAGAAAAATTCGGCGTACATGAAATGGTGGAGGAAATTAATGGTCTAGGTTTGATACCTCGTTTGAATGACAACATAACGTCACAACATGAATCCCCGAGGGGTGTCAGAGGTGTTACTGAGTGTGAACTGTGAAATACAAGTCCGCCTGTGTTTCACCAACGATTATTACGTCGCAACGTGATGCACAAACGTGATAGTCGTGCGCGAGGTAGGCAGGGCTTATTTTAAGCCGGAGAGAAGGACTAACAAGTCCAAAATTTCGAGTGGAACTTTGGACCTGATGAGGCAGAGACGGGAAATGTCTTCAGATTCTGCAGATTACTCCCTTATTAATACACCCAGTATACATATAAGTCACCGTAAGATTGGAAAATCGCCACTCTTCATCCAGCCGCCACCCACTTTTTCTCACCACGTCTTGAGCCTTACTTCAGGTTGTCGGTCCAGGGGGTACGAGATCAGCCTGTGCTACGGTTTGCTGTACGTGGTCTCCATTCTAAAGCCTTTCGGCCCCAACTGTCAAAAAACCAAAATGTCGGTCACTTTCGATCTCCGACGGATCACTTCGTTTCGGATTCTATCCATCATAGATACCCTAAGCAAAATCCGATTGCATTTCACCTGTTTTTTAACTTTTATGAATAAACTAAACTAACCCAACCTAGTGAAATTGTAAACTACCGGATTTTACAATGTCACGCTTACATAATACTATATCTTATTTATTGTTCATTTGTCATTTCAAATAATGATATAACTTTATCAAAAAGGTAACGAATACCTACAGGTGTTTTCAATTCTCTAGGCCCGGCTGGGAACTGACAAAAGAAAAATAAAAATACCTTTTCGATTCAATCGTCTTGAGCCTTACTTTGGAGATAAGCTGAGTCCTCTCAATCAATAATTACGTAATGTTATATTATAATTATAACACAAAAGTTTTAAAAACTTATCGTTTTTGGGTTGATCAAAGCTCTTAGGCAGCTTCTTTTGAAATCCCTAAATAAGGTATGTACATAGGACTAGGATTTTACTATTTTTTAAACCCCTTGAATGATTTTGCGAAAAATGTTTTTTTTACTATTCATTCTAAGAATAATACTATGTAATGCTATTGAAACGGCTACTCACGATTTTTATATAATCAGATTTCGCATGACTAGTTTCACTGTAGTCGGTGGTGAAATCTGACTTTGTAAAAATCGTGAGTAGCCGTTTCAATTGCATTATGAATCTAAACCACTAATCTTTTAGTAGTA
The DNA here is from genome assembly GCA_910592155.1 of Ypsolopha scabrella. NCBI lineage: Eukaryota > Metazoa > Arthropoda > Insecta > Lepidoptera > Ypsolophidae > Ypsolopha > Ypsolopha scabrella. Next base: position 16,683,968 of record OU342964.1, on the reverse strand, counting down.
AAAAAGTACTATGTGGTTTAAATTGTTTGTACTATAAAAACACGTAACACATGTCGTAACGACATGAATCCCCGAGGGAGTGTCAGAGGTGTTCCCGAGTGTGAACTGTGAAATGCAAGTCTCAGTCCACACTCGGTACACCCGCGTTTCACCGACGATTATAACGTCTCAATGTGATGTGTGGTGAGCCCTATCGCCGTACTTCAGGCATAATTACACGCTTTTTAGGTTTCCTCACGATGTTTTCCTTCACCATTGAGCAAGTGGTAAGTATTAGGTAAGAACCCAAATACTATGCACATAAATTCCGAAAAACTCATTGGTGCATGCCCGACCGGGGATCGAACCTGGGTCTCAAGATTGATAGGCCAGCGTTCTACAACCAGAGCTAACAACGCTATAAAAAAAACGAAAAAAAAATATTTGCGGTTATCATAAAGCTTAAAACTAAACAAACAAATATTGGATGGATGGATATACGAGTACGTGCCTAACATATGTCCTTTATATCACTGAACCGGTATATACTTTTTTTTTCACTTGATTGTATTTGTTCTATATTATGTCACGGTAAAGAAATAGTTAAGTATGTTTTGAAGTTAGTGTAGACTTCTTATTTTTTAATCTTTTTATTACAATTAATCAAATTCATAAATAATAAAATAAATGAAAATCGGTTATAGAAAATTTCAAACATAATAATACACTAATATAAACTTTATAAAGTAAATATTTCTCATAGTTTATCTTTAATAGATAATGTAATCGCTAAATCAATGAAATAAAATTAATAATTACGGAATTCGTCAAAACACGAATTTTCACAGGCTTCCTTGGATAGAAATTTTCACCAAGATTCAAAACAATTAACTAAGTATATTGAGCCCCCAATACCATTAATCAACTTCGTTTCTCAAAATCCTTTTGTTCGTGGAGAAACCAAATTTAATTGATTTTAAGTTGACTTTGTTTTAATCAATCCCTTTCATCTTTGCAAGAAATATCTTTTATTGTCAGAAATTCATTTTTCCCAAACAAAGCACAAATAATTGTTACACAAAATTCAATAACTTAGATTCGCGAATAAAATACAGTTATAGCATTGTTTTAGCTACTTTTGTCCTGGCGCATAATAAAGTCACGTTACAAAAAATCACGGGCTTTGAACCTAAATGTTATAAGATTGATAAAAATTTTACCTAAAAAGGCTTGTTATATTTATCAGTACTTACCACTGTGGTACGCGTAATATTACAATGGATTCCTTGTGCATATAAATAATGTTACTCTTGCTGTTTACTTGAGTGTCAAAATAATAGTATTCTCGTATTATCTATGTCATTAATGACCTAAGTTTTAATCCCCTTACTCTCTTTACGTTGGACGAATTTATCCCCCTGCAAACAAACAGGTTAATACATTTTCTGTCAATGTACAGTCGATCACATAAGTGACGTAACCAGGCCTGCATAGAATAGCCAGTACAGGCCTGGTTACCTCACTTTGATTTCGCCCGAATTCCATGCATTCCATTTCGTTTGCCATAGTACACACACGTGTTAACAGGACCTCAAAATGTTATAGTTGTATAAAATGGGAATTTGATCTTTAGTGCGACAACTTTTACTACAGTTAGTTTACGTATACTATTTACTTGAAAAGCTTAGAAGTAAAAATGGCAAACGGCAGACTGAACTGACCAAAATGGCTCATAAAGCAAACCTAAGCCTAGAACATGAACAAAGCCAGATTTTCGAGGGTTCTTTTGAAGAAATTAGGACTATCTTAATATTGAAAAAAAAAATTGAATTATTGATATTTTATCTAGGTGATCTACTTATAAACAATGTATTAAGATTTATACTTTTGTCAAAAAATAAAGTTTCCCATTCCACCCTCTTTTTTTGGTTTTCAAACGGTAGTTTCATGAACGCGGCTAAGAGATCAACTATTTTTTTTATAAGATAGGTAAAGGTTTTCTACGTAAATCCAATATTTTTTTGTTTTTCCCTACAAAACCTTAGACCATAAAACCCTCCGATCTGCTGTTTCGCGCGTGATTATTATTATTACGCGTCCTAGACAAATAGGTCGATTAGATGACCAATAATCGCCTCTATCTAAAGCTAATAAAGTATTTGACATTGGCCTTTTTGTGCTGGACGGGTAATAACATTATTTCCTAGCCTATGCCATACTCTCAACTTGCAAACTTATCTCTTTTGAGGTTTAGCAATATGCATGTTTATAAGCTCTTTCGCACATTGCATTGGTGTAGTCGAATGTAGTACGAATAGTCAGAAACACCAAAGCAACACCTTCCAAAGTTACAAGTGCTGATAAACAAAACGACAACCCAACACCTCCCTCTGTGCTCTTAAATGAAAAGTAATCGAGCAAAAAATTATAGCTTAGCGTGACGTTGACTTAACAATAACAAATTACATTTACAGTGACTGACGCTTAAACATTTACCGTAGGTAGTAGATATGTCATGATTCATGATTCATGATCATGACTCTTATGATCTGCAGTTTTGTATTAAATTGTTTGTTATAATATGGTCGATTCGGATAGAAAAAGAAGGTAAACAAACCGTTTAGAATGAAATTTACCGATATTGTACACACCTCTTATTAAAAACTTCACATACTTCGATTCTAGACACTTTGATCTTCATGCAGAATACACTTTTGGTCACAATAAAATCACTTTTTGATAAAAAACTTTTCAACAAAACGATCATTTGTTTTTTCCACATATATATAATTATTATTAATACGTCTGTGGTTTTTTCTAATGGGGCGGCTGCACATTTTAATCTGTGTGACCATTAGTAGTGATGTTCACTTTTACACAGATTAGAAAAAAAAACAATGAACAAGTGAAAAGAAGAGGTTCTGTTTTTCCAACCAAAATTACCGTAAGCACCTAAAAAATAATTAGATTATATTATTACAATTTTAACAAATTAAGTCCATATATCTTTCATCGCTTAAGCATTCGCAAAATGTTTGACATCCCGAATCGTAAGGTAAGCGAGCTTTCGTAGAATTCCGTATGCACCATGAGGGCTTAAACATTACAGATCAGTCATTGCTCCTATTGCAGTCATTTAGTTTAGTTATTTAAGGTTAGGAAATATTTTATTATTTATTTTAATTTTAATAACGTTTTTTAATTTTTGAAGCTTAGCAATGCTGAGGTCTCAGATCTATAACGGACGGACATCTGAGCTGTCACTGAAATAGTTGAACATCGCCACTGTTAAAAAGGTACTCAGATACATCACTATAACTGTCAAAAGTGGTCAAGTGTGAAAGAATCTTTTCTTTGTTTACATCATTGCTCAATCCGACTTGATCGTAGTATAGTATTTTTGTCTTCATTTAGTTTCAAATTACACACAGGTAAATCAGAAAAATATCATGTTTATACTCTGAATTCCCTTGAAGATATCTATGTCCCCTCATTTAGTTTTTTTAATGAAAATGTGCTCAATTAAAATTGTCTATCAAACTAAGCCGCTCTTTCACAAAAGAATTCATAAAGGTTTTAATGAAATGTCTGATACAAAAGAAAGTAAAACGCTTCGTAGAATCGCCAGAGATATTAAAGTCGATTCTAAAGGCTTTAATGTTTGTTCTAGTGTTGTAAAAACTAAAAAATTTCCAAAGTAATATAGCTTCAGTTGTCAACACTAAATAACCATTTGAGAATTAAGAAAATTTAGTTTTAACATCACTAAAACTAAAATTAAAGCCTTCAGGATCAGCTTTGTTATTAACAAAATTATGTAAACTAAGTAGTAAAAAAATCTTTTATGGTGTAGACAAGTCAAAAAGTAATCCAACGAGATAGTCTTTTTTGTGAAATCAAAACTAATTGTGTGTATATGTCGCTGAGATATGATAAAATTAGAGATCTCTAAGATATTTCATCTATTTATTTTTAATTTGTTAGCCTATACTAATTATTTTTGTTTCTTTATTTGTTCATTAGGAAACAGTTTCTTTAATTTGAAATTGAAGCGATATTGAGAACTTAACAAATCAAGATAAATTACCCATTACTTCGCAAATATAAACACAATCGTCAACTTCAAACAATAAAAACCAACATGTATGTACGTCCGGACTTAGGAATATACACCATCATTTATACAAGACGTCCCTATCTTTTAGCCCTTATGAGACAGTAATAGAAGATCAGCCCAAGAGGTAGTATATCGTATAGGTTCTACAGAATGTAGGTGTATATAAGTCTATCAGACCAGCTGCGCCGCTACGCCGCCGCCATATCGACCGCCGCCGCCTGTTGAATGCCGACGGCCCCCCCAGCCCGCGACAACCCCCAAGACCTTCCCCTACCGCCGCTAGAGGTGTCCTACATAGTTTGATGCGTGTCATCACCATCACCTTCATCGACCTTCAGCATTTCACAGATGGACTATATTAACTTTCAAGTTGCGTCTCCACTTGAATTCGGATCTAAAAAGGGGGTTCAAGGTTCGTGGTTGCAGTGCTAACATATGCAGTGGTGCCGAGAGTGCCAGATTTAGGAAAGTAGGCAATAGTTAAAACAGGGGGATCTCCACATCAAAGAAGTCTCATACAATATCATATTCTACATTTTTTTTTTATTGACTGACTTCAATAAGAAGGGCGTTCTCAATTCGACTGTTATTTTTTCAACAAAAAATTAATTTCTTGAAATTTTGACCGTAATAATAAGCGAGAAACACAATGTAATAATAATAGTTTCTGAAACTGGTATATAACAAGGTTATTTAAACACGAATGTGAGTTTTAAATACGAGTCGCAGGCGAGCTAGGTATCTAGTGTGCAGTTTTATACAATTCTCAAGGAAATGGCCGCAGATCTACTTTTCGTCATTGTTTTAATGGTAATAAAAGCGAAAAGTAGGTCTGCGGCCATTTCTTTGATAGTACCTGGAGCCGCCAATAATTATAAAATAAGAATTTGATAAGAGTGGACTGTAGAATGCGAAATCGGCTAAAAATGGCGGACCACACTGGCGTGAAAAGTATTAAATAATGGAAAAGCTTGTTACCTCAAAATCCCTTGTGATCGAATCTCGTCCAGGATGCACACAGCACTGAATCTCCTGATCAGGAAGATGTCCTTGCAGGAACACGAGGGTCTAGGGTTATAGGTCTAGACGGTGCGCGCGCGCGTCCTTGGAGGTGGTCAATTCACAACTGACTCAAGGTCAGCTAGCGCGGGCGCGCGTGGTTGATCGACCGATGGTGCGTGCGCCAGCATACACCAAGGATTTGATCAAATCCAAAAAGATGCCAAGGAACCAAACTATTCCTTGGTTATTTATACTAGTCCGCCAGCGTATATAAATAAAACATTTATGCGATAAACAAAGTAAACATATAATATATATTGGCGGAACCATTTCCCCGGCCTTGAAAGTACCAGGTTTCAAAACAAATTAGTAGTAAACCAATTCAAAACTAAAATTAAGCTTAACACCCTAACCCTTATTGCGAACACATAACTTTGGCGAAGAAACCAAAACAAAAATATAACCTAAAACTAAATGTCCTAATAATTACGTATTAAGATATCACGCAGTTACTGTGTTGGGCATAATTTCACAATAGATCTCTTAAAGAGCCAGTGTAGATACAGTCGATGGTAATTATCCACCATTAAATTCATCACACAATCATGATTTGATGGTAAAATTGGGTGCTGATAAATAAAGCTAACATCAGAAGTCACATGAGTGACTCGTGATACAGGAACCGGTTTAATTTCCGGCAATTCATTATCGTGGCTGGATACAAAAGGCTGAATTGGCCAGTCAGATCTAGGAAGTTTAGCCCATGGTGGGCCTTGCGACCAGAGCGGATGACCAAGAAGTTGTGCAGGTGACAATCCTCGCGAAAGACAATCACTTGGGTTTTCATCTCCTTTCACATGAAAAAAGTGCTCAGGAGAGAGCAATTGTTGAATTTTGGAAACCCGATTGGCCACAAATGTTTGCCATCGATGCGGTGAAGACTTGATCCAACTCAATGTTACTGTTGTGTCGGAGAAGGCATAGACACCGTCTATGTTAAATCGTGCAGAATAAGTGTCGACAACCTTTTTAATGAGAGTGGCAAGCAATAATGCTGCGCAAAGCTCAAGACGAGCAAGAGAGACCACTTTCAAAGGAGTGACCTTAGATTTTGCACATACAAGTGTAACACTGACACTATTCCCGGATGTGACGTGAGCATGAACAACTCCTCCGTACCCGACTTTACTCGCGTCAGCGAAACCAATAATGGAAACGGAACAATGGTTAGCTACACCGATATGGCGCGAAAACTCTAACTGAGTAATAAGCGGCAATTCGTTCTGAAACCTTTTCCAAAGGCAGGCGATGCGCGGAGAGGGAATCTCGTCCCAACCAATTTTTTGTAGCCAAAGCTCTTTTATTAAGAGCTTAGCGTATAAGACGACAGGTGCGACTAAGCCTAAGACATCAAACAGACGCGCTATAGATGATAGCATATTGCGTTTCGTGCAAGGACGGTCGTCAGGAACAACCTTAAAAACAAAAATGTCTTCATTGGGAAGCCAACAAAGTCCTAGAACTTTGAAAGTGGCTTCTTTATCAAACTCAATACTTTGTTCCAATCGAAGAGATTCAGGAATTTGTGAGAGCACGTCTTTTGAGTTACTAGACCATTTTACCAATTGAAATCCGCCAGCACGGAATAAATCAATCAGTTGATGTGCTGCGGAAACAGCTTGCGTGGGATCTTGCAAAGAGCTTACAATATCGTCAACATAGGTATCTCTTGTAGAAATTTCTTGAGCAAGAGGGAACCGATCTCCTTCATCAGCTGCTAGCTGATGTATGGTGCGGATGGCCAAGAAAGGACTGGTGCGAAGGCCGAAGGCAACGCGGTTGAATTCATAAACCTGAAGGGGGTCATTCGTATTAAACCTATACAATATACGTTGATAAGGGCGATCTTCTTGTCGCACGCTTATCTGAAGATAATGTTGTCTAGCATCTGCAGAAATCGCAATAGGAAACAGACGCATATTGAGTAATAGCGTGAACAACTCAGGTTGGAGGCTCGGGCCTGTGTGTAAAGCATCATTTAACGCTAAACCAGTCTCGGTCTTTGCGCTACTTGGATCTAAAACTACCCTTAATTTGGTGGTAGCTTTATCTTCACGATAGACACCGTGGTGCGGTATAAAATATTGTCCCTCACTTGAGACATTAACATTGTCAACCAATGATATATACGTTTTATCTATATATTCTTTGATGACGGCATCATATAACAGCTTAAGTGTAGGTTTGGTTTCGAATTTACGTTCTAACGCTAAGAAACGACGTTTAGCAACATTGTACGAACGACCTAAAACTCCTACTGGATCAGCTTTGAAAGGTAAAGCAACTTCATACCTCCCTGTCGAATCGCGAGTTGTTGTTTTAGAATAAAACTCCTGACAATATTTTTCGTCCACACTTAAAGGTGGCGTAGATTCAACTTCTTCTACCTCCCAGAACTTACGCATGAGCGACTCAACCTCACATGATGCGGTTGAACAAAATGATAGCGAAGACTCATGAGGCGATTTGATCACAGCATCCCCCATAATTATATAACCTAAGACGGTTTCCAACGCATCTGGGATGCCTGGTGGATTGACTATCTTCCCCGGCCGTAGCATCTCTGCAAACAGCTGAACACCGATAAGAAGATCAATGTTCCCTGGGATCGCCCATGTGTCGTCAGCGAGTGAAATATTTTGAAATGATTGGACCATGCTTAGATCAACTTGACAAGTAGGTAACTCACAAGTGATTTGCGGTAACACAAGTGCTTCGATTGTATACTGCGAAGACTTATCAAAGCGAGATCTAAAAGTCACATCCACTTTACCTTTAATAGGTTGCGGAGAACCACCAATACCTTGTACGGTAGTTAATGAAGTTGAACGAAGTGGAAGCCCTAGCATAGCACAACATCTTATGGTGGCATAATGCCGTTGAGAACCAGGATCAAGGATGCATCTAATATTAACATCCTTTCCACCACGACCTACAGCAAGTACCTTTGCGGTAGCAAGTAGTTCCGTGGAATGAGTGGAAGAAGTCGAAGAAACATTACAAGAAGAATGTTGCGGATTAGTCCCATTAGATGAGGACGCGGTAGTTGCAACAGAACCATTGGTATTATTATTACCACCTAAGTGGTCAACAGCAGGATGCTGCGATGCGGGTGCGGTACTAGGTGTCTGTGAATTATTAAAATGCAACAACGAATGATGCCTACCATGACATTTGCGACACGAAGATCGTGAATTACATTTATAAGCTCCATGTTGTGAGCTTAGGCAATTAGTGCATATTCTATTATCCTTAACGAACGAGTAACGTTCGTTAGGCGAAAGCTGTAAAAACCGGTTACAGGTGTACAGCTGCGGATGTGTGCCTTTACATAACACACACTTTGCATTAGGCGCGTGAGAATTCGATTGTGTACCCACATATGTTTGAGGCACACGCGGTGGTGCAGTGGGTGTACGTGGCTTATTTATTTTATCAGCAGCAATAGGCGCGTTGTGCGAACGTTGTGCAGAGCGTTGTAGTACTTTTGCGTGCTGCTGCACAAATTCAATAAATGAATTATAATTTGGTATGCCTGTGTCGTTACGAATTGATGATTCGTAACACTTTACCGTGTCTGCGTCTAATAAATTTAACCCCATATAAACAAATATAAAATCACCCAAATCAGCAATTTCCAATTGTTTTATAGCGGTTATTGAAGCTACGAAACGATCAATTAATGTTTCCAAGTTATTAGCAGAAGCATTAGCGGCTAATGGTTTCATTGAAAACACTTGATTTAAATAAGAGGTAGCAAGGGCACGCCTGTCCTGATATTTCTTTATTAAGGCTTTCCACGTTGATTCGTAATTTCCCGCAGCGGGAGCCACGCCAGCACAAACATCCTTTGCACGACCAGTTAAATGGCCAAACAAATAATGGACACGTTCGGAATCAGTTAACTCTTCATTGTCATGAATGACGCGTTTAAAAGTTTCATAAAAGAAAGGAAAATTTTGAATTTCTCCATCGAAGTACGGAATTTCGATTCGCGGTATTTTCAAACTTTTCTGTTTTGAGGTTTCCACAGGTGTGCCAATCGTTACCGAAGATGATGGTGCAGGTTTCTCCAGTTTTGCGTAATTCTGTATAACGTGCGCGTACATTTCCTCAAATGCTGACAGCGATTGATAATTAACCGTGTATTCCGGATTTAATTCTAATTGTAGTAAATTAATTTCATCTACTATCGCAATATATTCCGAACGCCATTTATCTGCTAATCGTGCCTGTGCCATAAAAGACTGTCTATTTTTATCACTTTTTAAATTAATCATGTAATTGAATGTAGTCTGCATGGAATTAAAATACTGTGCTTTTTTGCCTTCATTCAATTTAATACGTGCTTGCGTCGTCGTCATGGTTACGTTTGAATAATACACAAGTTTATTTTATTTATAAACAATCCAAATCTAGCAAACGATACTAAATTATTTGATTTTAAGCAAAGTGCCGCGCGATTATCAACAAAAATAACACCAGTTTTTTAATTTATTATGTATAACCAATACGTAGGTCGGTATGTAGCTTCCTTTTACAATTAAAAGTATAAAACCGATGCGGATATGTTAGGTATAACAAAATGAACTCGATAAAAATAGTATAAACACAACATCTAGGTATTGATCATCATAACAAAAAATGTAAACGCGTATTTACGTAAACAATCTCAAAAGCAGCATTTTAATCAATGCATAATTACTCGTACAATGACTAAACACTGTTTCGATATTCAATACGTAAACAAGTAATGGAGAAAATATTCACCTATGTAGGTATTATGTTCAAAGCGGTAAGGTCTGTAACAGCTAATAACAAAGACCTAACAACTAAGTGTAAGGAAAAGGTAAGTAGTAAGTATCTACTTATTCAAGCGGTCCTGTTATTAGAAAATAACCGGATAAATATAATATAACAAAGAATAAGTAGGTAGGTACACACTTCCACGCGAATCAATAACTGACAAACCGTCACAGCACTAAGTGTAGATACGAAAACCTTATTACCTCCAACTAGTGCGAGAAAATAACAAACAAAAAAACAATAAGGAGATATATCGTTCGTATATATGTACTTGTGTATATATGTACGTATTTATTCGAGCGGTACGTTATAGGTGTAACTGTACCCACACGACAAACGTTGTCTGTAGTTAAAATTAAACCAAAAATACCGAAGCTGCGAAAGCTACTAATTGATGGGCTTATAAATAATTAATAATAGAATGTCTATAATTCGAAGCGAAAGAAATAAAAGTTCAAATAAAATACGAATTATAAACATTCGCGCGGTAAGCACAATGCTAATTTCTATGAGTATGTGAACGTTTTATTTAAAGTACACCGTGAAAATGATTAAAAGCATAATCGTGTGTGTGATTGCGTAGCAACAATAATATTGCTTTATAAAGTTACAATTTATATAGGTAAACCAAACAAGATTTACAGAGATCGATCAATAAGACAAAGAGATTTTGAAAACGTTTTCTCAAACGTAACGCTAATTTCACCTGTATGTGTACGCAATAAGGTCGATATTTATATGCAACTTTTATATAAATTTTATAGAAGCATAAAATATTAGCAAATAAGGCGAAATATGCTGATTATAACAATTAATCCGGCTCGAAGGACCAAACTATGGAGCCGCCAATAATTATAAAATAAGAATTTGATAAGAGTGGACTGTAGAATGCGAAATCGGCTAAAAATGGCGGACCACACTGGCGTGAAAAGTATTAAATAATGGAAAAGCTTGTTACCTCAAAATCCCTTGTGATCGAATCTCGTCCAGGATGCACACAGCACTGAATCTCCTGATCAGGAAGATGTCCTTGCAGGAACACGAGGGTCTAGGGTTATAGGTCTAGACGGTGCGCGCGCGCGTCCTTGGAGGTGGTCAATTCACAACTGACTCAAGGTCAGCTAGCGCGGGCGCGCGTGGTTGATCGACCGATGGTGCGTGCGCCAGCATACACCAAGGATTTGATCAAATCCAAAAAGATGCCAAGGAACCAAACTATTCCTTGGTTATTTATACTAGTCCGCCAGCGTATATAAATAAAACATTTATGCGATAAACAAAGTAAACATATAATATATATTGGCGGAACCAGTACCTACCTTTTTGAAATCCATAAAATCTTGGTAGCTTTATGGCAGTATGGGCCCTTTGCCTTCCTAATTAGTGTAATTGCAAAAAAAAATTAAAGCAATACTTTGTTAAGAAAACTATTCTTTTTTTTTTACTTAGTATTACAGACGGTCGTATATAAAATATGTCATCATGCTCTATTTGTGAAATCGTGAGGGTAGATAAAATATTTTTATTTTATTTCGGCCTTCGCGTAGATGTAGATGACTCATATGCCAACTATGCTCTCTAAAAGTATGTAAAAATTACCCCATGGTTCTACAATTTTGTATTTTAACGTGGCATATTTAGAAAAAAATGACGTCATCTCCGTTAATTTCATAACGAAGTAATAACAAATCTGAAAAATATACCAGCAGGATGGAGAAAAATATTTTAAAAAATGTTGTAAAAATTCTTCGTCATGAGCGCAGCAACTCGGTTGTGAGCGTGACCAAATGTAATGCTATTTCATTTCGCTGGCGTAGTGGGTCTATCGCACAACGAAAGAGATAAGCAAGCATATCTGAAAAAGCGCGCGTCTGAGCAGAGCGGCAAATCAACAAGAGCGTGGATAATGCTGTTTTTCAAGGAATAAAATTCAATATAAATTCACACAAGTGCGTTAAAAAAAATCGTTGTGCTATCGTTTAGATAATGTATACATGTTTAAAACAGTAATCATTGTTATTTTTACTTTATTAGTTTCGATAGACTGCTTGTTTGAAATGAAAAAACAGCCTTCACTTTGCAATTTTTTTCTATCGAGACAATTTTTCTCTGTCGCGTTTTGGGCTGTTACATCGCCTTGGAAAAAGCTTTGTTTATAACATGTATTTGTTTAAGAACCATATCTTTTGTAGTTTGGGAGTACTACTTGTTCAAAAACTCAGTTTTTACTACGTACGTCGTCTTAATTAAACTTACGACGGCAGTACAATCACGCCAATTTCGTCGCCGTCACAAAATTTAAAATACTGTGAAGGATTTCATAATTAATATTATTTAAACTATGATAGAAATAAATGTCTTTATTTCTAAACACTTGGCGATTTATCCATCGCAAGGAGATAACAAATTAAATTTATATCACTGCGGTATAGAAAATCAGAAAAGTAAATCTGGATGTGAGGAGAGGTTCAGAGCTCCTCACATCCAGATTTACTTTTCTGATTTTCTATACCGCAGTGATATAAATTTAATAATATTATTTGTCAAAGTTAATCTAGATTACATTTTCGATGCATTTTCGAATTGATATTTTTTCATTTTGTTTTAACAAAAACACATCCCGTTACTTTGGTTAAAAAACCGTTAAATTTGCGTTTGCGTTTGTATCGAGGTTTGTGCATGATGACTACTGTTGACAAAAAATTACCCGAATATTTTTAAATTTCAACTATTCCTGAAATGCAACGTCGCCCAATCTTATGCGTGTACTACATGGACTTGGTCAATTATATTTTTAGTCTAGTCATACAAAAATAAGGAAAACTAAATACATAATGTCTAAAATGTCTTGTATACCTTTACTCAATTGATAATGTTTGGTTCTGAAAAAAAACAGTCATTTGTTTCTTGCCACGCGAGCAAAGACGCGGGCAGAATCTACTTGATTATTTGATGAGAAACTGACAACTGCGATCATATTACTTTCTTTATTGTATCCACAAATTGTCGTCGAGTTTGATTGTTAATGTCAAAAATGTGATCAAACTCCGTTTGTATAGAGCGCGTTCGCGGGACAGTCCTCTTAAACCCAAATAAACGTTTAATTTTGGACAGTTTGGTTTGATGAAAATATCCTCTTTCAAACTAAGAAATGATCATCAAAAAACATCGAATGTGGCGACCTCTAGTGGGCGCTTCACGTGGCCTAAAATAAATGCTTGCAATGTCGATATTTTGAACATTAGGTATCCGATACAGGACACCAAGCGTGCTCACCTTACACGCGATACGGAACCCACTTTGTTCATTTTCAGCTGATTTTAGGCTCCGCTAAAATAAAAAAACCTATTATTTTTTTGCTTAAATTTAGTACTTTGTATCATAATATAATAATCAAGTAAACCACTTCCAGTAAAATTATGAAGCGGTAACAAAAAAATAATTCAACAAATAATCTCAATTAAAAATAACCTTAACAAAAGTGAAATGCGTGTACAAAATCATTCAATTTTAACTAGGTAAAATTTTACTATTTCATCTAGATTTAAGATAGCATCAACATCATTACTTACTACATAATTATAATATATTTATTACAATAATTACATACTTTAAAATTTCACTAGTAACATTTTATAATGTCACGGTAGGCTTTTGTTAGGTTGTTTATAAACTAACCTGATCTAATTTTAGTGAAATTATTTTGCAGTCTCACGCTCTGACATACGAGTATTGTTATTTACGTGATGTAATTAGACTTATTATGTGAAAATAACAACACTTAATTGCCACCAAAACTTTGTAAATGACTGAACAGACAAGGATTGGCGTTTGACGGAACCTTTCATACCTTTATAAGGATTTCTTCTTGTATTAAAATCCAATTGGAACCCGCGCATGGTTTACGAGGACGTACTAACATCGCGCTGACTTTGTATTTAAATGAAATTTTCTGAATACCCTTCTGCTCTTCTTACAGAAAACATGGAAATACGCGAATAGAAGGAGTTGATTTGTATTAAATATGTGGATTAGGGTCGTGTAAAGTGTTCTGAATAACGCGAAGTACAGTGATATTTATACTTTATTTGTGTTTTTTGGCGTCAATGTTGTCAAACAAGAACCTCCTGATACAAAACGTCGTTATTGATGAATCATAGTCTTACTTATCAAGTTTAAGTTTGACTATGATTTTATAAATTAATTGGTTTATAATTTGAAAAAACCGGCCAAGTGCGTGTCGGGCCACGCGCGTGTAGGGTTCCGTAGTTGCCCGGTACATATAAGTTGGTCTACTAATACAGACCGCGCCAAATTTTTGGTTCCATATATTATAGGGGGTCAAAAGTTTGGCGCGACCTGTATTCGTAAACCTGTAAAGCCTACTTAGCTGTGATAGTTTTCCTTTTAAGTTCATTATATATTATATACTACTTCTGTGAATTTTTCAAATTTCTATAAACAACCGTTTAGCCGGCAGGGGGGACGCTGCACTCTAACAAAAATTTTCACTTTAAAGCTTAATATTTCACCAACGGATCCCTAAATCGAAAAATGGCTTTCACAACCCACAATGTTTTTAAACGGCCTATCCAACGATACCACACTATGGGATAGACGAGAAAAAAAAATTCATACCCAGTTTACTTGTATGAGAGGTACCCTTAAAAAAAATTTTTTCAAGATTTTATTTAACCGTTTTGTCAGCGTGATTAATATTTATATCCATGACAAATTACAGCTTTCTAGTACTAATAGTCTCTGCGCTAAGCCGCGGACAGACGGTCATGGCGAAACTATAAGGGTTCCTTGTCGGACTACGGAACCCTAAAAAGGCTTTGCAAATAGCTTCTACATTCATTTTCCTAATTGCGATGTTTCTTTTGGTCATCAGGGCTTAGCCCGAGGTTAGAAAATTTGATGCGGTCGGAGGACAATTAGAAAGCCGTTAAGCTTATACTTTTGTTTATATTTACACTAGCCTGAATCCACAGTTTCACCCGTAAGGATGAACTTGATGACCTTTGAATACTAAATAAATATTTATTACAATATAAAATCTCTTAAAAAGAAGCCATTATTTATCAAGTATCACGTGGTTTTTCTAATCCCTTAATGAATTTGAAAATATTAAACTAAATCAAAAATTTAAACATCTTCAATATGATGACCCTAATATTTAATTATGCTACTGGCCAGTCAAGGTGCGATGGCACCCCGCTCTCTACGCTTTATTGTTCTTTATTAGTTATCGAAAATCAATAGCTGAACGGGTTAAGATCGGAATTAAAACATGTTACAAATCGAACGTAATTTGTATCCTTTGTAATTCCACTGATATTTATTTAACTTAACTGCCTTTATTATGTTAAGAAATTGTGTATAAATTAACTAAACCTAAATACACTGTTAATGGTAGTTTATGAAACTGGTACATAAAAAATAAACTTTATTATTTGAATACCAAGTTATGTATAGTTTCATACACTACTTTATCTAAACTCATGCCTACTGACCTGTTTTCATAATTTTTGTAAATTCATCGTTAGCCTTTTTTATTCTTGTAAATTATCGTAAATTCCGTCGTTATTTTCAGAATGTCAAGTGTGAGTACATAATTTTAGGGCAAAACAATATTTTTGACCCTTAAAACCACTGATAAAAAATATATTTCCCCGTAAACTATGGCCATCCATTGACAGACTGAGTCCAACGCGTATGCCAGCCGTAGCCGTCAGCCATAAATTATCCTGGCCGAAAATAAAGTTAAACTGTAACCTCATTAGATGGGTCGCAATAATTGTTTTGTAGGTATTGGAAAATCACACTAATGTTTGTTACTGTTTCACGCTGAAACGGCTGGGTGGATTTGGATGAAATTTAAAATGGATATAGCTTATACCCTAACTTAACAGATAGGCTACTTTTTATCCCGGAAAAAAGCTTGTCGTTAAACCGAATAACACGCGGGCGGAGCCGCGGGCAAAAGCTAGTATTATATAAAAACCTCATTGGTATTTGATATTAAACCTCAGACATGGCTGTCTGGGTCAAGTTCCCTTTGCCTTCCTAGTTAGTGTCATATGTACTGTAATTTCAGAAAAAAATGTTTTATAGCGTTATGTTGTCATAATGAGGATTACGATTTACGATATAAGATTAGATAAAATCTAACCTCATATCCTAAAATCCTCATTATGAATTCAAAAGTACTTGCATAGTAAAAATTTTTTTCAAGAACGTCTCCAATACGTTAAAAAAATATAATATAGGCTTCCAAACAATATAATGCTACAAAATATTTTTTCGCTATTACAGTACATGTCACACTAACTAGGAAGGCAAAAGGAACTAAGCCCATAAAGCCATGTCTGAGGTTTAATATCAAATACCAATGAGGTTTTTATATAATATTTTCCAATACGTACAAAACAATATTGGGGGCTCGCAATATTAAAGAGGTTGTTACAGTTGAACTTTATTTTCGGCCAGGTATTGTTTATGGCTGACGGTGCGCGCTAAGGCGCATGCGCGTTTGACTCAGTCTGTCAATGGACTGTTGTGTTGGGAATGGAACGCGGTGCCACAGTTTACGGGGAAATTGATAAATTATTTACAGTGGTTTTATGGGTCAAAAGTTTTATTTTGCCCTAAAATTACTGACAGCAGTGATGGTGATGATAATTTGACTGCACTTGACATTCTGAATATAATGACGGAATTTACGAACACTTTTAGAACAATCTTTTACAAAAAAATACAAAAAAGGATAACGACAAATTGGTATTTATTGAAAAAACAAAATCTTAATTATATAAAATGAATAACTTAACTATCTTAAACAAACAATAAATATTACAATAAATTTATGAAAAATTTACAAATATTATAAAAACGGGTCAGTGGCATGAGTTAAGATAAAGTAGTGTATGAAACTATTCTTATATAAAAATCTTTTTATATACCAGTTTCATAAACTATTATTATTTGATAGAAATACTCGTACCTATTTCATAACTCTATCTTACAATGATATGGAAACCTGTAAAATTCTAGATTAAGATTAAGTCTAATGGATGTCGTGTTTTATGTAATCTGCCGCGCTTACGATAAACACACTAACTAGGGTTTTTTATTAATAAATAATTGTTTTTTAACCTGAACAATATTCTGGTAACTTGAAACATCCTTTGTTGGCGTTTTAATTGATTTGTGAGTAAAAAGACTTTACCGAGATCTTACTGAACAAAGATATTATAATATTTTTTTATTTTTTTATATTTGACTCCTAAAATAAAACTGGCAAATTAGCAACTTCAATAGACTTTATTGACTTACTTAAGACGAACGTAGAATTGTAATTATTCCGCTCATAAAATTAATTTAACTGCAGCATTTAGTACGATGGAAGATTCAATCTTCCGAAATAACAATGTCTTTGAAGTTAAGTACTCTTAATACCATTTTAATAATTGTTAATTTATTTTTATTAAATGTTATTCTACCATTTAATAATTAATTTCAATTGCGTATCAGCAACTTCAACTCGTTTTTTTTAAGTAATAAAGTTAATAATTACATTTGAAATGTTGATTATTAAATTTTTATTATTGCTATTGTTGTTTGCCCGTGAACCTTACAACAGGTAGAGAACAATTTGATGCGTTCATTTTTTTAATTAAATATTGATAGTAGATTGTTATACAAGGGAGGTAAGTTACCAATTGCACCCGAGATATTTAGCACAAAATAGATAGGTACAGAAAGCCTGCTCTCTACAACCAGCGATTTCGGGCGCACGCACTCATAGACATGTACGTACGACGATCTCAGTAGGATTCGGTAGAATGCCAGTACGACTAGTCACGAGTGCATGCGCTTTGCGATACATGTGATAACTAGGTATTTAAAATCAAGGTTAGCCGTAGCAGGCCTTCTGTACCTACCTATTTTGTGTATTTAGGCGCACGAGCGAGCGAAGCGAGCGAGCGTGCTTATAGTTCGAGGCTGCAATTGATCACTTACAACCCGCGTGTAAAAATCGCATATAGCATATTTACCTATTACGAGTATATTATGCAAGTCACATTTTCCATAACAATAAAAATAAAATACCGAATAATAAAATGAAAGGAAACAGGCGGAAAATATATTTTCCATTGTCATTTAGCGAGACGAGTGACTTACTAGTTAGTGACTGTGAGGGACACTCGTTCGATTATAAAATTTACTTACCTCCCTTGGTAGGTAAATCGAATTTACCTTCCGCATTTCGAATTATATACGACTTACTTTCAGAGCATTAGTGATGAAAGACATTTTACCAAATAGGCACCATTTCAATTTATTATTTCCTTTCAGACTAATTGAAATGAAATGAAAATAATGAATTCAAAAAAAGAATTAGTTTATGAAATTCGCACATCAAGTATTAAAAGAAATACCGGATTTATTCGGAATTTGTGTAGGCAATTGGTGAAAAATAAGCACGCGTCGAAAAGGTCCTATTTTCCGTGATTAATTCTCTTTATCGCTAAAACACAGACCGTGGCTCGGGTACATCTTACAGATTCACCAACTTCGTTGAAATGCATAAAGATTTGTTACAGAAAAACCGTGTCAAAGTTTAAGCTAATCTGATAATATTTTTATGGCCAGTGACAATGTTACAATCCTACCAGGCAGTTAGCTTGTTTAACCGATTGTCTACTGACTTAAAAATATAACGAAAGTGAATTCCTTTAAACACAAACTAAAGGCGTATTTTTTGTAAAAGTGCTGCTATTGCATTGTATTGATGTAATATATAAATGTTAAATTGCTTTTTTTGTTACTTATCTTTGTTTGACTTTTTATAATTTTGACATTTTGTAATTCATCATTCAAATGAAATTTTTGACGTAGAAAGTAAAATTATTTTAGTTATATAAATTTTTTTGTTGACTTAATTCTCCTATTAATTATTATGGATATTCGAATTTGTTTTGTGCGATTATGTTATTTCAAGCACAATTTATATTGTTACCGAATAAATTAATTGATTGATTGATTCTACTGCGATGTTGCACTGTGTGTACGCCCTGTTTTGATAAAAAAATAATCCTCCTAGTTGAAAAAGCCTATACTAAAAGCAACTGTGTAAATGATAGAACAAAGTGATACATTGTTTCAAAAGGTATGATTTATGTAGAACATAAAAATGCTCATCCCCATTTATCGGGAATATTTTTCATCATGTTACCCTTGTCTCTACATTTATACACTTTTCCACATTACCGTAATCCGACTAAATAAAGACTTATTGCTGTAGAAACAATATTTAATACAAAAGAGGGTGTTTTATTTACCCTTTATGTAAGGTTGTTTTTGGGATAATGGAAATCATAAAGTGATACACCAACGTCAGCTCTGCACAAAATCATTTAAGAACGTTTCAATGGTAGAATTAATCTAGGGCCAAAAATTTGACGACATTTTCAATTTAGTCCGTACTCAAGACTGTAATAAGGCCGTCTAGTCTTAAACCGCATGCCACTCCACACGTTGCCTACGTTTTCATATATAATTAATTATAAAAGTTGTATATTATATAATTATATAGTTATATAATACTGCATATACATGACAAGTATAATAATATTATATAATACTACTTCTACTACTACTACTTCTATAAATAGAGATAAAAACGTAGGTGGAGTGGGGTGCAGTGTAAGATTAGATTATCTCTACCATGTTTATTCAATCGTTCTTGAATCAAGCAATCCAGCTCTAATAGGAGGAAAAATCTACGATATTTAATAGTGTTTGCGAAACCGTCGTGTCATGTTTGCCCGTCACTCCTTGTTGTAGTGCGCAACTCGACAAACTGAGCAAAAACAACTGGACATTAAAGTACAAGCAAAAGATTAATGGTGAAGCTAAACCGTCTGACGTCAGCGTTTATTGTTATTGTCTGTCAACAAAGTTGTGGAAGAATCATTCCCTTATTAGTAAATCACTGGTTTCATTTACAGAACAGCACTTTGTCGCATACAAAGCCAGGTGTGTCTCCCACAGAAGCAGTCTTTTTATGTGTGTGTATTTTTAATTTGTAACTATCTTCGAGACTCATGTGTGGTGAGGTGTCTGTTGGTCACGAACTTAGAGCTCCACAACACAATATTTTGTTCTCGTTTTTTGACTCATGCTACTTTTCAGCAGTGATACCTCAATCAGGAGGAGACCCGGTTTCGAATACTGCCGGTCGAGCAAACACCAATTAATTTTCGAAATTTTGCGTAGTATGTACCTATATCTTACTACTTCCTAATAGTAAAAGCAAACACTGTGAGGTAAACTTGCTAGTTATAAAAAGCGACAACAAGGCTATCACGTTGGGATGTTATAACCCTCGTCGATGAAAGGATGTTGTTACGAGTTTTGACTATTCTAGGGAGTCCAAAAGTTACAGAGCCACACGCTACGTTACTATTTAGTTTAGGTTTTAGTTGACCGCCAATATCAACTCGAAGTTATTGAAAAAAGGTCCCCTGTATCTTAAGCTCAAACTTAAGCACAAATTTGAATTTAAGTTATCACTTTCCCACTTAAGAGCAGCGTATTGCACCGTTGATGTTATTGACAACGTCAACTACGAGCGTCACGTTTTATCTCAACAGGCACAGGTCACCCGACATCGCACCCATCCCATCCGCACTAGTCCAAACGTTACAGATAAACACAAAAAAGCCAAAGGCTCATGATAGTTTCTTCCTGTGATAATGGGCCAGCAGTTATAGGTTGAATAACAGTGAGAGTGAACAACAAAACATATGCCTCACACAGTTGTTATATGATAAATCGGGCTAAACATTATTGTAAAAATAATAAACAACAATTTCACAGCAATAAGAATTACATATTTGGGTATCAAACTGATGTAGTAAGTACTATCATTTTGGTAGTACGAAAATAAAGTGCGTACTACTGGCAGTACTTTTAAGGTACCTATTATAAAACAGGAGAGTTCACACTTTCACGTTTCACAACGTTGCTGACAGAAACTTGTTTGTAAACCTTTTGACTGTCATGTCTTTGGAAACAATTTTACCATAAAATAGCGAAAACATTAAGCTGGGTGCAAACTGAAGATAATGAGGACTTTATAAATAAATATAAATGGTTGATCAAGCTCAAACAAGCTGTTGCTTTCACTTGATAAATGGTTTGAAGAAAAACTCGCTATTCAATGCTCTTTTCATGGTTTTCCTCCAATTGAAGATTCAATATGATGATGGAACTGAAAGAAGAAAATTGAAATGAATACCATAGGTATACATTTTTCATATAAAAAGAAAAAAAAACACAATTCATATAAGTAGACAGCGTACTGTTTATTAGGGTGACTCGACATTACACTTTTTTCGAATTTCATATTGCAAATCTCTTATATGCGGGCGGAAGCGCGGGTAAAGGATAGTTTAATAATAAAAGGGACAAAATCAACGCATAATTTTGTGTACCATATGTCTAAGGTGGTAAGTTTTCTTGGGGCTAAACCGATAGATACAGAAGTTAATGTTACAAATATTATTATTAGAGTGCATTACAAACTAGAAAAGATAAATTAGAAACAAATGTTAAGACAAGAATTTGAATTCGTTTTTATTATTATTAGAGCATTACAAACTAGAAAAGATAAATTAGAAACAAATTTAAAGAGAAGAATTTGTTTCTTACTTATCTTTTCTAGTTTGTAATGCTCTAATAATAATAAAAACATAAAGTTGGTTAATGTTATCTTTGATTTCCGATACAAAATGTGGACTGGAATGCGAGCTCTTCTGTAAAGTTGCGTTATTTCAGTTATAGACCAGGAAGTTAGCAATCCTGGACGAGTAAGTTAAAAGTCCGAGTCCGTTATTTCCTGGTCTTAGCAGTAATGTAAACCTTTCTACATTCTAAACATGAAATTGTAATTAATTTTATTTTTCTTCGTAAATTGGCCGCTTATAACCTTATGATCGCCAAACTCCTTAGTCTCTTAAAAACATAGACACGGATTGTTTTAAAAGGAAAACATATGAAATGTACTCTATGAACATATGGTATGCAATGGATTTTTATACGAAATTCCTGGACAGTTATTCAGATTTCCTGGACACTTTTAAATAGCTCGCCAGGAGGAAGTATTTTCCGATAAGTCATTACAGTATGTAATTGTAACATTACAATGTATTTTTGAGAAAAATTGTTTTTCACCGGAGGCACTGTCAGTTCAGTATAAACTTTTATGTAGTCAAAATAGGAACTACCACGTTATACACCCATTATGAGACGTTAGCGTCTATCTATGACAGATTAAGTAGTTACAAAAACAAATACAGGAATTGAATAATTACAGACAAGGATCTGTTTAAAGCTTCATTCAAGAGCTGCTGGTGACCTTGAAAGAGTAAATATATACATATGATGGTGTCCTCCTCGACGTATCCGTCGACGGCGACCCTTATTGCTTCCTGGCATGAGCTCGGATGTGGCTGGAAAATCCGACTTTCGTCAAAAATATTCTGGTACATGAAGCGCAGTGTAATCGTCCACTTGAGTTGTACGTGTAGTTGTATGAACTTGTATGTGGGCTTTGGGCGGGGCTTGCGGTGTAAGCGCTTAGCGTCGAGGGCTTCCAGTCGAGCTGCTTCAAAGTTTTCGGTCCTTGCTTAAAATATATATATCACACTAATATTATAAATACTATATATAAATACTATATATAAATACTATACTAATATTATAAATGCAAAAGTTTGTGTGAGGGTGTGTATGCGTGTGTGTGTGTGTGTCTCTGTGTGTGTGTGTGTGTGTGTGTGTGTGTGTGTGTGTGTGTGTGTATGTTTGTTACTCTTTCACGCTGAAACGGCTTAACGGATTTCGATGAAATTTAGAATGGATATAGCTTAAACCCTAACTTAACACAAAGGCTACTTTTTATTCCGGAAAAAGCATGTCGTTAAACCGAATAACACGCGGGTGGAGCCGCGGGCAAAAGCTACTATAATATATGGTAAACTGCAGAATATCTGAAATAATATGCTTTTTTATCAAAAATTTAAACTAAATGAATACCAAGATAACGTCTACATTAAAACTAAGATCCAGGTCTGTTCTCAAAAATCGATAACTTTTTATTTCTACAGATACATACACTGTTCAAATTTGTCACACATAATAAGTAGTACAAATCCAATAAGTAGTACAAAAGGTTCAATGAACGTAAGGAAATATTATTTTTTTCATATTTTATAATTCATATATTTACACGTAAACTAGATTATAAAAATTAAAAAAACGTAAAATTGTTTTAATCATGAAAACGATACGTATAGTACTTCATATTTATTATAACACCGTTTAGCAATAAATTAATTTTCAAAGTGATAAAGTGACTTGACCTGGATATTAATCAAAGTAATAAACATTGTGGCACTGAAAAATAAATTGGCCAAGCTCGAATCCTGAGCATACAGATAGACAAACAAAAATATCGGATGTTTTAAATTTATATTTCAGACCAGCTTTTGCCCGCAGCTTCACCCGCGTTCAGAGAATCTTCACCCCGTTTTCGGCTTGGACGTTATTTTATGAACACCCCTTATACCCTATGTGTTGACAACGGTTACTACGATGATATAAAAAAACGCATCCAAATCCGTTCAGTGGATCTTGAGTTATAAAAGCCGTTTTTCAATCTTTTCTCCGTTTCCGACTTGGGAATTATTTTATGAAAATCCCTTATAACCTATGTGTTGACCAAGGTCACTACAATTATAATAAAAAAAACGCATCCAAATCCGTTGAATGGTTCTCGAGTTAAAACGGAACGGACAGATAGACAAAAATTCTAACAGTTGTTGTTTTGGTCTCAGTACAGTACTAATCTTATTTGTATATTTTGTATATATATATATATATATATATATATTTAAGGGGGACAATGGAATCTACCTACCTATACTTCTGACATTCAAGACAAAACCCTTCTTACAGTTTTATTATGTCTATATACAAATGTACCTAAGGATATTAAGGGTATCTTGTCCCGAAATACACTACATAAGTAATTCCGTTACTGCCTGAGGGTAGAGCATGAAATTCGCTTATAGATTATTTCCTTCACCTTTTCCATACAGTCGGAGTTCCTAATCCACTGATTTGAAGGACGTAGATTCAAATCTCTTGGGGTCACGTTTGTGTTCGGTCTACGTGCTTCGGAAGGCACGATAAGTTGCGGGTCCATATCACACTAATATTATAAAGGCGAAAGTTTGTGTGTGTATGTGCGTGTGTGTGTGTGTGTATGTTTGTTACTCTTTCACGCTGAAACGGCTAGACGGTTTTCGATGAAATTTAGAATGGATATAGCTTATACCCTAACTTAACACAAAGGCTACTTTTTATCCCGGAAAAAAGCATGTCGTTAAACCGATTAACACGCGGGTGGAGCCGCGAGCAAAAGCTAGTTTGTCCATAAATGTGACCGTAAGATTGTAAAATCTGATTATAATTTCCTTAATCAGATTTTAATTTAACGGTAGGTTTTTTCACGGTTATTTATAAATTAACCTAACCTAACCTAACCTAGTGAAATTATAAATTGGATTTTTTAATGTCACACATTAATCACAAAAATTGTATCAAATGCGCATCCCGCATTTTGTTCTCTTACATAATACATAACAACACTAAGGACAAATAAATAGGAACAATTTAAGTGCAAACTAAACAAGGTTTGAAAACTAACGCCACCTGTTAAAGAACCCGTCACTACAATCTGAAAGACATGCGAAGTTGTGACAAGTAGCGCTGTCTGCTGGCAATTTTCCAAAACAAGCTGAAAACATCAGCGCTTCAGTGCCAAGCGGCACCGTATTTACTATACTTTGTAACAGGTGTCGCCACTGGGTCTCGTAACTTGATGGAAATTTAATTTTATTCTCTTGCAATAAAGCAAAGACTAGTAGAAGTAGAACTTATGCTGAAAACTGTTACAAAAAATGTGTCTAATAGTTGTTTGCCTACGTTGAGAAATTATCTTAGCGTGAATGTTACTAGAGTTTAAACATAAGTCACTCTGGTGACCCTAATTTTGCTGAGTCTGGTTATATGAGAGACTTTTTTCTTTCTTTGAGAGCAGGCAGCGATAAAATAATAAATTAAAAAATCACATGTTCCCCCGACCTCGGAAGGTTCCACTGAACATGTTACTTGTCAAGTAATGTTCTTACATAGGGTATGTACTTGTTTTTGTTTCAATAAAGCCTTTTTCTTTGCCTTTGATATGAGACCTTATTTGAGGCTATTATATTCTAGGCCAATAATTTGTATAATATTGTAGTACCTACAATCTGTTATATGAGTCAGTCAATTTGTATAAATATCTACGTGATGAAAAAGGCTGTATTTTTTTGGTTCAAGTGCATAAATATTCAAATACATTGTGTTATAATATTACATAAGGGCGAAACCAATTTGGAGTACGGAATATTTAAAAAGAAAACAGAAACAGAACATAAAATTTAAAAAAATTGACAAATGCAGAAAAAATACCGGGTTACTTATATTAAGGAATGAAAATATTTTAACTACTTGTCAGAGTTTTTTCTAAATCTATTTAATTCAAATAAAAACACTTCTACTAGTTACAGTAGAAGTGTTTTTATTTGAATTAAATAGATTTAAATAGATTTAACAACCAAACAAACCTTTGATAATGCTTTAACAGCGAAACCGGTAAGGGAAATAATATTAATAAGTGGACAAGTACAAGTGTTTATCAAACAAAAAATGTTTCAAAAGTTCCACCAAGTGCCAACAATCACGAGCATCAACTCTACTAGTTGTATTTATGTTGTGGACCACTACATAAAATCATGCAACGGAAACACAAATTGGTTCAGAACACAATAGAAAATAATCAATACCCAGTATCACAATACGGCAACAAGAAAGGGTATCTATACAGAAGATAGAGCTTTTGATGTTCTGAGTCCAAAAATACCAATATACCCCTTCCTATTTCTACGCAGACAGTATTATACTTTTACCTATTTTGTCATACATAACCGAAACAAATGTGTCCCTTTGTGCAAACAGCTTAGAAAGTTACAAAGTCTCAAGTTACGAGGTCTGGATAGGGTTGTCTTCAATTCGAGTATTCCAGAAAATATGTTTTATTACCACATGTCGAAATTAAACGTAAATATCTTAAAGTAAGATGGATCATCTAATACAATCTTTACTAGTAATAAAGAAGTAAAAAAGTCGATAACATCTATACTATTAATAAAGTAGTAAAAAACAGGAGTGAATGACAGTTTCTGATTCGACATGAAAGAGTAAATGAGTGACATCATGTCGCGTTTTCTAAGTTACAGGGAGACTACTTTGGAAACATTTCATAGGCTTTATTTTTCATACGACATTGTTTATCGTGTGATAAATGCCGTGTGAAAATGAACTATTTTTTATTGTGTGATGATAGTTTTCCTAATTATAACTCCAAAAACTTGTTATGGATCCGGAAAAAACGTTTATATTTTAAAAGTTTGATTGATACATTGTTTAACCAAGAGCTTCTAAAAAATCACCTGTTTTCGGTATTCGCAAACTGTCGCAATCTGTCGCATGTGTGAAAATTGCCATCCTTCTATACCTAGTAAAATTTTAACGTAAATAATACGTAGGCTCCACACTTTATGCAAAACATACTTTTACAGTTACTTTTACTTAAATAATGTAGGACCAAAAATCAAAGTTGAGAAGCACAAGCCTTTGAAACACGAATTTGTCAAATACTTCCCGTTACTGCCAAAACACTTCTGTTAAAGATAAACACAATATTCATATGCTACAGTTTTTAAGCGTCTGGTTTTCAATAGCATTCCACGGTTTCAACCCTGACTTTGCCTGTCATAATTGAAATGTTTTCTTTGTTGTTTTTAGCAACAGATTAAATAAAGATAAAACAATTTAGAGACCCCTTTTCCTCATTTTGCGAAACGATCAAAAGGATTCCTGTTGAAAAAAACGCAATCAACGGATATTATCGAAAATCACACGAGGCTTTTCCACATCCAGTTTTCCGGCAAATTAGTCCCAAATCGATGAGGAGATTTCACTCACGTCTGTTAAACTGCTGACAAAAGAAAATTCATTCTTGCAAATTTTTTGTGGTGTTCGAAAGCTTTAGCAGAATTAAGAAAATAAACAAAAAAATACTTGTTGTCTGTGCGACTGTACCTATAAGTGCGAGGCGGACTCGCCCACCGAGGGTTCCGTTAAAGACTATATTTTTTATGATTTAATTACAAATGTACAGTTTTCAGATATTTTTCTATACTTGTAGTTTACGACGGTATTACTTGCTAAATTTCATAGTTCTAGGTCAACGGAAAATACCCTATACATTTTGATTCCCTTGAGAGTGTCGAAATATACGTATTTTGCGTCATAAGCGGCCGTATCCTTTTTTTACGTTCACTCGAAGGTTAGATTTTTTCACAGCTTCAAGGGACTGTAGATTTGAGTTCCTATATAATATCAACTCGATAGCTCCACGCACTCCGGGGATAAAGGGTCTTGACAGACAGACAGATGGACGGACGGACGGATAGACAGAGAGACGGACAACAAAGTGATCCTGTAAGGGTTCCGTTTTTTTCCTTTTAAGGGACGGAACCCTAAAAATGGGCCCCTTGCAGTCGTTCCCATTTTTCTTTTTCAGCTTAATTCACTCATTCAACAAAAATCAGATCGAAGTCGTTGCAATAAAAAAACTGCCTTTCTTTTGAATTTTTACCGACTTCAAAACAGCGTACCTCTCCTCGTTGAAACTTAACAATAAAAAAATTATTTCGAAAGAAATGAATAAAAATATAACATTAAATTAAATTTCTTTATTATCCAGCACTGAGACATAGTATTAACTATCATAACAATCTGTGACGGAGGTGAGGACACAAATAACTTAATTAAAATTTTATAATTTAATAGGTAATATATATTCTGCACCCACGCCAGAAAGAGGCAATTATATAAAAAAGTAGGAAGTCCGTTTCGGATACAGCCCTCTTATTGTCTAACTAACTTCAATATCCATCGCTATTAGCCATCAAGGGGGCGTGATTGGCTAAACATGATGTGTGATGTAATTTCTAGCCAATCACGGTACGTTTGAAGGCGAATGCGATGTATGTCGAAGTTAGACAATAAGGCCCCTGTTCTATTAACAGTGTCCACGTTAAAATTGCTTTTGTAAAAGAGAAGAAGTAACTACAGTTACTCCAATATGTTCTGTAAAAATTTAAAACTATGTCCTTCAATAACAATATTATGATATGATCAGCAGGCTTACTTGTCACCCGTATTGCAATAATAATAGGGGCGATAAGTGGGTCAGCGGCAACTTCTTTGATGGTACATATAACTGTTGTTTCTGAAAAACGGCTGAAGAAACCAATAATTAACTAATTTCGTTCCACTTAGCTGTTTATATTTACCTATGTAAATTATATGTAAAAATATGTATTTACATGATTATTGTTATTATGTGAATTCGATTGTCGAAAAAATTTTTCATACGCCTCTGTTTATCGCATCATAAATGCTGTTTGATGATAATTCTATTAACTATAACTCCTTAAAAGACACGTAAAGCATGTTATGAATACGTACAACAGGTTTATATTTTAAAAACTTGATACTTTTACTCAAAAAGACCTCGTAAAAATCACCCGCTTTCGGCCTTCGCAAATTGTCGCATGTGAGAGAATCGCCGTCCTGAATGGATTTGAATATTTTTAGTAATTTGAGTGTCTCTTATAAGTGCGTTACAAGAAAGTTAAATACTGCAGACGCATTGTTGCTAATTCAGTGCGACGCTTTGCATTAACACAGCATTGCAACAAAAATAACATTCGTTTGATCTCCTCGAAATAGTATACTTACGATGATATTCATTATGTCTTTGGTCAAACTTGCAAGTGACGTGACTTTGTCTGTGAGTTCAGTAACGGGCAGTATACACAATTTGAGTGTCTCTTATAAGTTAGTTACAAGAAAGTTAAATACTGCAGACGCATTGTTGCTAATTCAGTGCGACACTTTGCATTAACACAGCATTGCAACAAAAATAACATTCGTTTGATCTCCTCGAAATAGTATACTTACGATGATATTCATTATGTCTTTGGGCAAACTTGCAAGTGACGTGACTTTGTCTGTGAGTTCAGTAACGGGCAGTATACACAATTTGAGTGTCTCTTATAAGTGCGTTACAAGAAAGTTAAATACTGCAGACGCATTGTTGCTAATTCAGTGCGACGCTTTGCATTAACACAGCATTGCAACAAAAATAACAATCGTTTGATCTCCTCGAAATAGTATACTTACGATGATATTCATTATGTCTTTGGGCAAACTTGCAAGTGACGTGACTTTGTCTGTGAGTTCAGTAACGGGTAGTATACACAATTTGAGTGTCTCTTATAAGTTAGTTACAAGAAAGTTAAATACTGCAGACGCATTGTTGCTAATTCAGTGCGACGCTTTGCATTAACACAGCATTGCAACAAAAATAACATTCGTTTGATCTCCTCGAAATAGTATACTTACGATGATATTCATTATGTCTTTGGGCAAACTTGCAAGTGACGTGACATTGTCTGTGAGTTCAGTAACGGGCAGTATACACAATTTGAGTGTCTCTTATAAGTGCGTTACAAGAAAGTTAAATACTGCAGACGCATTGTTGCTAATTCAGTGCGACGCTTTGCATTAACACAGCATTGCAACAAAAATAACATTCGTTTGATCTCCTCGAAATAGTATACTTACGATGATATTCATTATGTCTTTGGGCAAACTTGCAAGTGACGTGACTTTGTCTGTGAGTTCAGTAACGGGCAGTATACACAATTTGAGTGTCTCTTATAAGTGCGTTACAAGAAAGTTAAATACTGCAGACGCATTGTTGCTAATTGAGTGCGACGCTTTGCATTAACACAGCATTGCAACAAAAATAACATTCGTTTGATCTCCTCGAAATAGTTTACTTACGATGATATTCATTATGTCTTTGGGCAAACTTGCAAGTGACGTGACTTTGTCTGTGAGTTCAGTAACGGGCAGTATACACAATTTGAGTGTCTCTTATAAGTTAGTTACAAGAAAGTTAAATACTGCAGACGCATTGTTGCTAATTCAGTGCGACACTTTGCATTAACACAGCATTGCAACAAAAATAACATTCGTTTGATCTCCTCGAAATAGTATACTTACGATGATATTCATTATGTCTTTGGGCAAACTTGCAAGTGACGTGACTTTGTCTGTGAGTTCAGTAACGGGCAGTATACACAATTTGAGTGTCTCTTATAAGTGCGTTACAAGAAAGTTAAATACTGCAGACGCATTGTTGCTAATTCAGTGCGACGCTTTGCATTAACACAGTATTGCAACAAAAATAACATTCGTTTGATCTCCTCGAAATAGTATACTTACGATGATATTCATTATGTCTTTGGGCAAACTTGCAAGTGACGTGACTTTGTCTGTGAGTTCAGTAACGGGCAGTATACACAATTTGAGTGCACTGCGCTTACCCTAGGAAAGTGGACTTCGTTCATTTTAACAATAGCGACGTGATAGAGTTTGGCCAGGGAATCGCGCCTCGACTTTACCCTACACGGATATGGAAAAAAATAATTTTGTCCATACCCGTGTTAGTAACAGTTGTACCACGATTCCCTGGCCAAACTCTAAGTAATGTGTTCTGTATTGTGATTTAAGTACCCTCCTATTGGTATTATTATTTTTTTCTCTTATTATGTTCTGCAGTTTTAAATTTCATGTATTTTAAAACTAATGTAACTTCTGCTAAGTCTAGATTAAGTTTGACTGATATTATTGTATTGAAGCTATATTATTAGTTAAGTCTCCTTTAGTTTAGTAAAAATTATATCATCTTGTTCCGGAGGAAGGTGTTGGAGGTCATAAGAGTCATAACTCAGGTTATATTTAGCCTACCGTGGCTTGTAACGTTTGCCAATTATATAGTAATGTGCTTGTTTAGATGAAATTCCTGAAATTATGTTAGAATTTAAAAAAATATGCTGTGTGTTATGAATAAATTAATTTTCATCTTCAATTTCAAGTAAATAAAAAAATCATTTAACAGTAAAAAAAAGAAGTTATGGACAGGCGTCGAATAATCCTCTTTATTACAGTTTTCCTTTCTAAATTTTCACGGCAACAATTTTTCAAGATTACATAAAACAATAATATTATTAAATATTTTGGCCAATAAGGGTACGGAATAGGGATGTACCATATATATCGATGTATCAAAAACATCGTTAGACCTTCAATCTATTCGATGTATCGATGTTTTTAATACGATGCATCGAATTCAACCAAACTTGCTGCGCACGCTGAAAGCAACTTAAAAAACATTGATCTAACGTGAGCGCTGGAGGAGCTGCATAGCATATGTGTTGAACTTAACACCAGGGTTAAAAAGGACTAAGTAGTATCCAGGGCAGGTAACATAAAACATAATAAAACAAAACCCACCAAAAGGCTGTTTCCAAAAGCATCGCTGGTCTTAAACCAGCAAAGAATCAGATTAAAGGGTAAAAAACTGTATTAACTGAAGTTAACTTCTGTTTTTGCGAAATCTGTAAAAAAAGAAACATTATGACATTTGATTCTGTACTTTGTCAACTTCAGTTAAAGGTCACAAATTATTTTATTCACACTACTTTTGGATCATTGCCAATAAAATCAAGCACAAAATTCACAATTTTGCTTTTTTCTTTCTGAAAATGATTTTTTTTTTCTTACTAGATAATTTAGCCACATTCGGAAATAAAAATATAAATCTGTACGTATTTCTTGAAAACGAGACGATTTTGTCCTGGGGTTACTATGGAAAAACGGTGTTTTCAACTGAGTTACTCCCTAGTTTTAATAACAATAATTATTAAAAAATGTTTGATTCTAAGGACACTCAATGATCTATTTATCAAATATTTTTCTTTTTAACTAAAAAGCTACGCGTTAAAGTTGCTTATTTAAAAGAACTAGCAGTGTCGGTAAAAAATTTGATTAGCCCAATTACTAAAACCTTGATTTTGTGAATTCAGTATTTTAATTTGTTTATTAATTCATTAAATTCACTAACATAAACTTCGATCCTATCCAAAAATACATCGATGTATCAAAAACATGTTTTTTTTCCGATGCATCATAAAACATCGATGCAATAGCTCGATGCATTACATCGAAAACAACATCGATGTTTTTTTTAAATGTCCATCCCTAGTACGGAACTCTAAAAACATTTATGGTAAATAACAACAATATACTACATGCCGAAGCAACATCAAGGCTACAAAAAACAAGACGCTAAAATGGTATTGCCTGACAAAAAATTTGGCACTGTTCGCGTACGGAACCCTAATTTTATTCATTTTTTTAGTAAGAGCCAAAACAAATAACGTTAAAATAATGCAAACTTTTCGAGGTTTCTTGCATGGGGCCATCCTCAAATTTCATTTCTTTATATATTTTATTACATGTCGTGATAGAGGCCACAGTAAGACGTATTCTGTTAAAGACGGACAGGCAGACAGCGAAGGTTCAGTAATCGGGTCCCGTTCGGCACCCTTCGGGTACGAAACCCTGAAAAGAGTAGTCCTAACTCTTTTAAAATCCATTTTGGTTTTCGCCTATACCACATAGGGAAGTAAAGTAATAAAATAAAAGGATAATTATGCAAACTTTTATTTTATCTGCTCGCCCCGTAAGCCCGACGCCGTTGCTAGGAAACTCTAAATACAGTACTCACAAGAGTAATAACCAGCTAAAAAAGAGAAGCAGCTATGCCGGCTGTAAAATAATGCAACAATTTACATAAGCTGCATAGGCACGCCACCGTTTTAGTACAAAATTTGATAACCCGTTTCTCAGTTTCTCAGTGAGACCAAAGTATAAGACCTCTATCATCTGCTACTGATATTTCAAAAGGCACCATTCTGCCAAAATTTTCAACAATGATTTTGTTTTAAAGATTTCAAACAGATTTACATACAAAGTTTTTATCTTGCTTTAAATTGTACCTGTACCAAATTTTTACATTTCAGCCATTTAGTGACTTTCTTAATGCCTGTATTAAACTGAAGAGGTCTTAAGGCGCCTAGGCACGCCACCGTTTTAGTACAAAATTTAATAATCCGTTTCTCAGTTGTTTTTCGTAATAGACCAAACTATGTGACCTCTATCATCTAGTGCTGGTATTTTAAAAGGCACCATTTTGCCAAAATTTTGAATATTAATTTTGTTTTAAAGATATCGAGCTGGACAGATTTACATACAAAGTTGTTTTCTTGCCTCAGATTGTACCTATATCAAAATTTAACATTTCAGCCACATAGCGACTTTGTAAATGCCTGTATTTAACTATAGAGGTCTATACTTTTAGTCTATAACGAAAAACAACAGAGAAATGGGTTATCAAATTTTGTACTAAAACGGTGGCGTGCCTATGCGCCTTAAGGCAACGCATTGGAAATTTTGGCGACATGGATCTCCATTTTTCTCGGCAATAAAAAAACATATGCTCGCCCCGTAAGCCCGACGCCGTTGCTAGGAAACTCTAAATACAGTACTCACAAGAGTAATAACCAGCTAAAAAAGAGAAGCAGCTATGCCGGCTGTAAAATAATGCAACAATTTACATAAGCTGCATAGGCACGCCACCGTTTTAGTACAAAATTTGATAACCCCTTTCTCAGTTTCTCAGTAAGACCAAACATTTTGCCCGAAGATTTAGTTGATTGAATAATTTTCATAGCAGAGAAAAGTATTTGGAAAACCTCTAGAGATTTCTATTTTACTGACAAAATGGGAGCGAATGAAGCCTCTAAGATTTTCGTTTAAATTAGTCTACAAATATGGCCGATTGGATTTATTAAATTACTTATGTTGTCATTTTAAATGAAAAATACTGTTT
Organism: Ypsolopha scabrella; assembly: GCA_910592155.1. NCBI lineage: Eukaryota > Metazoa > Arthropoda > Insecta > Lepidoptera > Ypsolophidae > Ypsolopha > Ypsolopha scabrella. Next base: position 16,649,955 of record OU342964.1, on the reverse strand, counting down.
TTCCGCATACGACCTTACGGCATAAGCTAGTTCGTGAGTGTATGGAGTAAGTCTCCCTGGTAGGTGGTAGAGCTTATGGTAGGTGGTAGAGCTGATGCCGGGCTCGACTATGGAGGTACCACCATCTTACTCGCAAATCCTCCCGAAGTTATTCAGGGGAGAGTAAGAGAACAGCTCTCAGGCAAAACCAGGCGGCCCACCATCGCCTGGGACCGATGGATGGCGGTATAACCATCCTCAGTTGCCGGGCCTTATATAACAGACTGGTGACGGGCAGCGGCGTCACTGGTGCAAGGGTTTCGGCGCCGCGCTCACCAACCCGCCTGCCCAGCGTGTGTGAGTATGGGCATTTCTTCCAGGAGAACCGTCAAGAGTGGCGAAATCCTGGAAAGCCCTATGTCCAGCAGTGGACGAAACAGGCTGATGGATGGATGGAAGTCTCCCTCACTCCACTCCCCTAAGGCGCCGATTTGAAATTAAAAGTTTGTCAATTCCTCGCCGAGAAATGGGTTATCAAATTTTGTACTAAAACGGTGGCGTGCCTATGCGCCTTAAGGCAACGCATTGGAAATTTTGGCGACATGGATCTCCATTTTTCTCGGCAATAAAAAAACATATGCTCGCCCCGTAAGCCCGACGCCGTTGCTAGGAAACTCTAAATACAGTACTCACAAGAGTAATAACCAGCTAAAAAAGAGAAGCAGCTATGCCGACTGTAAAATAATGCAACAATTTACATAAGCTGCATAGGCACGCCACCGTTTTAGTACAAAATTTGATAACCCGTTTCTCAGTTTCTCAGTAAGACCAAACATTTTGCCCGAAGATTTAGTTGATTGAATAATTTTCATAGCAGAGAAAAAAGTATTTGGAAAACCTCTAGAGATTTCTATTTTACTGACAAAATGGGAGCGAATGAAGCCTCTAAGATTTTCGTTTAAATTAGTCTACAAATATGGCCGATTGGATTTATTAAATTACTTATGTTGTCATTTTAAATGAAAAATACTGTTTTTCCGCATACGACCTTACGGCATAAGCTAGTTCGTGAGTGTATGGAGTAAGTCTCCCTGGTAGGTGGTAGAGCTTATGGTAGATGGTGGAGCTGATGCCGGGCTCGACTATGGAGGTACCACCATCTTACTCGCAAATCCTCCCGAAGTTATTCAGGGGAGAGTAAGAGAACAGCTCTCAGGCAAAACCAGGCGGCCCACCATCGCCTGGGACCGATGGATGGCGGTATAACCATCCTCAGTTGCCGGGCCTTATATAACAGACTGGTGACGGGCAGCGGCGTCACTGGTGCAAGGGTTTCGGCGCCGCGCTCACCAACCCGCCTGCCCAGCGTGTGTGAGTATGGGCATTTCTTCCAGGAGAACCGTCAAGAGTGGCGAAATCCTGGAAAGCCCTATGTCCAGCAGTGGACGAAACAGGCTGATGGATGGATGGAAGTCTCCCTCACTCCACTCCCCTAAGGCGCCGATTTGAAATTAAAAGTTTGTCAATTCCTCGCCGAGAAATGGGTTATCAAATTTTGTACTAAAACGGTGACATGCCTTCGCTCCCTAAATCACAATGCTCTACTATTATACTGAACAACTTACGAAGAAAACATATCCAAACAATTTAAATGTTTTTCAATTTTGAAATACTTGTTGCATTTCGTAAAAAAAAACATAAAACAGTTTGATTAGTAGAATAAGTTTTTAAAGTTAGTTACCTGTACACTTTCAATGTATTATTAGCTTTTTGTAGAGCCCTTCCCATAAGCATTTTAATTAGGGCGATGATATGAACTGGATATAATCTATATTAATTAAAACTCCTGCCAGTAACGGATATTGAAGTGTATTCGATACATTACTAATTAATATAGCGTGGACGGTTCGTTGAGATTAATTCTACTGTATTGATTGAATGTTTTTCCTTGAAACAAATATTATTAATGTGTATAAATACAGGCTGAGTTTTTCAACTTATCCTGTAAATATATGGTACATAATTGTCTTATGCTTGGCAAATACCACGCCTGATGGAGATCTAGGATGAAGCGCGCTTGCCCATAAACTGGAAGTGTGACAGCAGACAAGGCGTTAAGACAAGGTTTCCCGGATATTCTAAATGTGTATTTAAAAAAAATCATTTAATCACCAATTGACAGAGTCAGACTACAGATGCTATTACTCGTATAATACACTTGTAGTAGCACAAATACACTGGCTTGCAGATTGTCTAAGAATTGTTATAATAAAATGTCGCGTTAGCAACTGTTTTAGAATAAATTACTATTATTAAATTAAATTACGTATTACAGTCACCAGCACCATCCTCTGTAGCTCTAAACAGATTATAGATCTTTACCGTGTTTATGCAAGGAAGTAAATACTTCACAATTTTAGAAAAGGAGAAGAAAATAACAATGTGCAACAAATACTAGGTTTAAAACCAACAAAAATCTACATCAAAATAATAACAAAATAAAAGGGTTTAATTAATCTATGAGGAGTGTAAAAGTTTTATTGGATAAGGGTGTGTATGTGTGAAAGGAGAGAGGGTGTGAGGGTATGTTTGTTTATTTGTTTACAAGTATCTAGGGATTATAATACGTGGACGCACTATAAGTTTCCGGAATGAATATGAAAAAATACTATTAAAGGTACAAAATTAATTTATTGTTTTTCAAAATAATCTCCCTTGGCGTCTATGCACTTTTTCATTCGATCAAACCAGTTTTGAAAACTTTTGTGCCACTCCCCTGTGGTGACCTCTGAAACGTGTTTTTCATACTCCTCGACAGCCTCTTCTGGTAATGAAAATCGTTGACCGCGTAATTGGTTCTTAATTTTTGGGAACAGAAAAAAGTCACAAGGTGCCAGGTCGGGACTGTATGCAGGATGACTCATGAGTTCTACATTTTTCGTCTTCAAAAAGTCGTTTGTCTGTCTGGCCGTGTGAGAACTAGCATTGTCGTGGTGCAGGATGATACGGCGTTTACGGTTATTTTTACGGAGTTCGTCAATAACTTCCGGCAAACAAATGGTCGTGTACCAGTCACTATTCACGGTACGACGATTCTCTAAAGCAACAGTAGCCACGTGTCCAGTTTTATTAAAAAAAGAAGCAATCATCCGCTTAGATGCACTTTTCACGCGCGCCACTTTGGTTGGTTTCGGCTCATCTTGAAAGACCCATACGCTCGATTGCTGCTTTGTTTTGGGATCGTAGCAATAAATCCATGTTTCGTCACCTGTTACTATGTCCCACACCAAATTTGACGCACCTTCGTTGAATCTGGTAAGCATGGCACTGCACCAAGTGACGCGGTCCGTTTTTTGAGCCTCGGTCAAGTTGTGTGGGATCCACCGCGAGCACAGCTTTCTCACACCCAAATGTTTGTGTAGGATTGATTGTATTTGACTCATGCCTATTTCTAAGGATGCGCGAATTTCATGGTAGGTCACATGCCTGTCTGTTTCAATCATACGGCGTACAGCATCGATGTTTTTGTTGGTCACAGCGGTGGACGGCCGACCAACGCGAGATTCGTCACTGAGATTGATACGACCACGCTTGAATTCTGCAAACCAGCTATAAACAGTCGTCTTGCATGGTGCTTCATTGCCAAAAGCTGTTTCAAGCCGAGCGATGCTCTGTTGAGCTGTCAAATTACACTTAAAATCGTAGAAAATCATACTATGAAAATTTTCCCGAGTTAAATCCATGTTGATGCAGACACAATTTTTTAAATGGCGCCACAAGGTAAAAACAAAAGACAGTCAGATGAAACAAACTGCATTCTACAGCCAAAGAGTTATATTTTCAAATGTTGCAATAAATTTTTAAATATTGTTTATGTAAGTGGCCAGTTCCGGAAACTTTTAGTGTTACCTATGTATCATATGTTTAATAATATAATCTTAACTACCTTCAGTTAAGAGCATCAGTTTTTATTGTTTAGTTAGTTTTATATTTCACCATTGCCAAAATCATTGGCAAACGAGTGTGTTGTAATCATTCTGTAATCTGACAATTGTTTTTCTTTCTGAGTTTTTAACTATTTATTATTTTCTTAGTTCTTTTCTTTGTATTTGTGGCATTTTGAATGAATAACTTTTTTTGTCCTTTTGTTCTTGTAAAAGTCATCACACTAATATTATAAATGCGAAAGTTTGTGTGAGTGTGTGTGTGTGTGTGTGTATGTTTGTTACTCTTTCACGCTAAAACGGCTGGACGGATTTGGATGAAATTTAGATTGGATATAGCTTATACCCTAACTTAACACATAGGCTACTTTAATCCCGGAAAAAAGCATGTCGTTAAACTGAATAACATGCGGGCGGAGCCGCGGGCAAAAGCTAGTTATTTATATTTATTGTTTCTGAATTTTCAAATTACATTTTTGTTCAATTTATTAATTCCACACGTCAACCGACTCCTTGTTATTATTGGAAAACATAAACCAAAGAAGAGCATGGTAGTATCATAAAATGCTTCACATTCAAGAGTTGCATCAGTTTATCAAAATATGTCGATAAAAGAAAAATACTCTTGGCATTATTAAAATGTTGTAATATTATCATCACTTTAGTCCCGTTTTTGTACATTCCAATATTTACAGAAAAATTGCTTAGGTACAGGATATAACTTGGGCTGAAAGATCCAACAAAGTGAGATGATATACTTTTCAATGCAAGTGCTCGTAAAGTTCTGTTTTATATGCGTCTAATCCGTTGTCAAAGTCAACTTTACCGCACGAGTGTTTAAAGTTTCATTTTTTTTTTTTTTTAGTTTTGTTCCCCTACATACTGGGATGGCAAATGGAACTTAGCTCTTGTGTACCATAGATATACTTGACAGAAATGAGCTGAAAGTCTATCATAGTAGACCATATTGAGCTTTGACAGCTCGAAATACACTGTCCGTCCCTCTTTAGGTAGATCAAAAGAGTGAGACAGAGCACTGTATCAAGCGCCATCGTGCTATGAAATGAAGTGCTTAGACGACATTTTGCTTTACAAATTGAAAATTCTGATGAAACATAATCAACCATTTAGTGCCTGATTTTTACTTTTTAATTTCTTTTGTTATTATATATAAGGTGGCTTTAATTTAGGCTTTTAATTGGCTTTAATCAGCCAAATTCTTATTAGAGGCCTGGTAAGTGATCAGTATCACGGATCGATAACAGTTTTTGCTAATTTCGCAAAATAAAATCTTGACATCTCATCGTAATTGATTCGGGGCTGGGCTTGTGTTTGTAAGGAACACGAAAATAATAATTAACGAATTTCACAAAAAGGGTCATTGAATCTTGTTACTGAGCACTTACCGAGTCTTCAGTAACAATCTGGCTAAATAAATTAAAGTCACCTTATATAGGTAACAAGGAGGATCTGGTTAAAATAAACTTCTTGGTAGGTAACCTCATTTAATCGTAATATGAATAAGAACTTTTTGATTATAATGCCAAAAGACAAAAAGTGTGAAGTTCGCAAAATGATACTGGCCACTTGCATTCTTTGTACAATATTTAAGAAAAATACAATGTTATCGATCGGTCTTCCTTGTTACAGTACTTGCAATCTACAAGCGCACGGCGCCTTTAGTTGTGTGGGGGACCAATCTGTTTACGCGTCAATGTAGGCGTGACAGTGACCGTGCGTACGGTTAGCAAACAAAAATTAATTCATTGAAGTTGTGGATATTTCCATTTTTTTAATTTTAAGGTCTTCTTTATATTTATGAGGATTGGTCAAAATAAATAAAAGTCAACACCTTTAAAGTTATATACATATATATAATTAATTACAGGTAGAAAATTAAATAAACACAAAAGAAATTAAACCTAAACATATCTTTACACAACATAAAAAGATCTGTCAATTAATATGATTAACATACATAATTTATATCAATCCTTCATCTAATGTTTCTACACTGTCACTATCATCATCCTCACTGTCATTGTCAATTTCATCATCTTCTTCTTTTAAAATTGTACTTACAGTGCGTTCACTGACTCCTGTAGCTTCAGCAGTACGTTTCCGTATATTAGCCAAAGGACTTAAATCACAATTATCCACATTGTTTGCTTTCATAAAATTATACTCGTCTTGAAGAAAGTGATACACTCGAGCAATAATGGCGCGTCCCTGAAAATAATAAATAACTATTTTTAATTGATAGTTTTTTAACATTTGTTTTAAAAAAAATTTGACACGATATCTTTTCTCGAGAATAAATTTTAAATATCAAACGCGATCCACAAACCGGACTTTATCGAACTAGAAAATTACCTTTAATAAGTTTTAAAATGAATAAAAAATCTTACCTCGCTATGAATTACTTTGCGTTTTCCTTCACCCGTGTGATTTGACATGCTGATGGTACTTCATGCACATTAGCAGCGTGAAAACACTATGCACAAGTGACTCGAACGATGGCTCGCTCGCTACTGACCGCTCCGTCGGGTACACACACTAACGCAATTATGTATTTACGTTTACAACTACAAATAATGATCACGTGCGCTCGTAGATTGTAGAAACTGTAACAACATTCTTTGTATCTAAAGAATAGACAATATCGGGCAGCCATTGTTGTTAACATTATTATGTAGAATAATAAGCTGGTAGAGTCGAATTCATGTTATGTATGACTGAAAGCAGCCTTCGAACGCATCAATCTGAAAGCAGCTTAATTCCGTAAAGTCGGCAACTTGCGTGCAAAGAAAAAGAAAAAGAATGCCCGCCTAAACTTCATTTGAAGTAAGTATTTATTGTTTTTTTGTTTCTTTAATTACGCTTATATTATTTACTCACACTATGCATTGAAAAACGTAGTATGATACTCGTGCGTAAGGGTAATAATTTACTCGTGACGTTTAAAACACTCGCTTATCGCTCGTGCTTCAAATCGTTCCTCGTACAAGCTATTGCCTCCTTTACGCTCTCGTAGCATAAACTACTATTGCTAATACCACCACGAATATTATGTGCTTCATTGCCCAAACATGTTTTTTTATTTACAATTCCAGATTATAGCAATTCAATTGGTACAATATTATTAAATCTCACGTGCGCTTACATACCTACTAAACGATTTGAATGCCACTGGCCGTTTGAAAGCGTCGTTGAGCGCCGCGTCGCATTTGTCGTTCTAAGAACTTGCCTTAAAAACGCCGAAATGGTCTCGGTGAAACAGTTGACATATAGTCAACAATAATAAGATAACATGTGAGTTCTTAAGCCGATATTCAATAACAATTTAATTGAGTAGTTTTTTGAAATCCATAGAAGCATTTGTTTGTTTTTAACAAATCAATGTTAAAATCTCCACATAGGGTAATTTTTTTAAGAACAATTTTCTTATATTCACCTCCACTTTTCCAAAAATGAAACCAATATTTTTCTTATTAGAAAATTTATAAGTAAAAGTTATAATTATATTATAAAATTTGTCATTTATTCTATAGAATATTCATTGTACAGACTAACAGTTTCTTCAGATTAGTGATTTATTTTAATTCAAATCCTTTCCTTGTTAGAATAAACGAACCTTTTAAAGGATACAACTAACGCCAACAGTTTGTTGTACGTCTCATACAGTGTAATTATCATAACAATCATTCTGATAATGATAACCGCAAATATGTTTAATCAGCTACTTAACATAGTCTATTGTCTTTACTAGAAATTTTATTTATGCCCTTAAGTTCATCGAATTCTTAATAAGAATAACGGTACAGTAAACAATTTTTCTTGTACACATAACCATCAAAATCATTGTCCAGTACCAAGGTCTGATATTATTATTTTCTGGATATGTAATAATTAATACTGTTCATAATGTATTAGGCAATAGAACTATTTAGCTAGATTTTTCAAGCGTTCATAAAAATGAAATTATTGAAAGTTAAACATTCTAAAATCCTTTTCTTGTAACTAGATTGATAATTACAAGCTCATTAAAACACACAAAAGTAAAACAAAATTATCCCCGTGTTATCTCTAGAACTCCCAAATTGCACTCAGTATTCTTCTAGAAATTTTTACTTGATTAACGTTTTCAGTGATAAAAACAAATAAGACTTCCCTAAATATTATACTAGTATGCATACCTAAAAACACGGTAACTTGAAAGCTCTTGTTGAGTCGTGCACCAATCACAGCAGAGTATCATGCCATATCAATACTTAAGTGCTACGAGTTAACGTGCTACAAAATGCCACGACTCTACGACGTAGCAAGCACCCAAAGGCGCTCCTAGCTCTTAAGGTGGTAACAGAGGATCTCGGCGCAAAATGCACAAAATAACATTGTTTACCGTGCTTTTAAATACAAAGTATGCAGTAAATGCGTTTTACGTGTATTCGCGAAAATCCTTTAATAATTAAAATGTTTTCACAAGAAAACGATGTCATTTCATGCATTACATTATGGTTGCATTACATTACAACTGTTAACACGCTTTAAAATTTGTTAATGTAATGTAATCAAAATTTAATGCATAAGATGACAAAATTTTCTTGCAATAACATAATTTATACTCAGCAGTTTTCGCGAATACACATAAAATGCATCTATTAAAATGTAATCATAATTAAAAGAAAGGAAAACAATATTAATACATGCATTTTGCACCCAAATTCTGTGTTTCCCCCTTAACAAATAAGATATTATCATTTCACATTTTTACGTCGCCCCTGACGCGTATATGCTTTCATACTACGACGTAGCGGGTCTATAAAATGCGAAAACTTTGGGATCGTAGCATTTGCTACGCCGTAGCAAAACGAGGCTAGGGATAAACTTTACACTTTAACTTTGTAATATTATCAATACATCAAAAATCAAAATCAAATGAAATCAAAATTAAAATATTCATTTTGTAAAATAGATACAAAAAGTATACTTTCTACAAGTCAAACTTAATATTTACAAGGCCTCCTTAAAACGCCTTCTCACAATACCAGAGCTTTCGGAAATTCGTTCACTGTTAGAGCCATCAGGCTGTGGAATTCTCTTCCGCACACAATCCGAGAATGTCGCACTATCTCCTCTTTTAAAAAGAAACTAAAGGAATACTATTCAGCAAATTCTTAAGGTATCCTAAATATGTATAATTAATTGTTCCTGTATTATCAATTATTATGTATCGTTATGTTCATTATACTTTTATATCCATTTTATATGTATATATATAGTCATGCTTATATATAGTCAGTTTATATTAAAGTTAGTTGTATTAGTATGTATGTAGAACTCTAGGGTTACTTAGATATATTTTAGTGGCATATATATTTAAATGTGTATTATACCTATGTGAGTATTTTAGTATGTAGTAGTCATGTAGTATGAACACATATGGTTACCAATTTATTTTGAAAGCACTCCTACACCTATTCGGTTTGCTATAAAAAATGTCTTTGAGAGATAAGCTCGCCACTGTACTCAAATCAATCTATTAAATGTTTGTAATCTCCTTTTTTGTGTACAATAAAGAATAAGAATAAGAATTTACAATATATATCTTTAGAATATAAAAAACATATACTACTAATAAGAGAAATCATTTTCATAATTTTAAAAGTATATTATTTCAAAAGAAATAGGGTAAAGCAGAAATATATGTCTTATTCTTAGGTAAATATAAAATGTATCTTTTTCTTTATTAATTTTTAGTTTTAATGATTTTTTATTTCAAGTTTGCATGTGCATGCTGTGGGTTTTTTGCTTAGTCTGTATTTTTGGCTTTGGGTTTATAGCCAATATTGTCATAAACCATTTATCTTCTTCATCTGCTTCATTTTTATCTCTTTATGTAATTTGTGAGAATGTTAAGGGAATAGATATACTTAAACTAATGTTATCACCATTGTTATTGTCAAACATGTATCTATTTCTGTTTTTTCTCCTATCAAATAAATAAATAAATAAATAAATGAATGAACGAATAATCTGACGCCTAGTATTTCGTAAGTATACGTATATCATCTGTGTAAGGGCTTGTCATCTTCAGGCGTACATAATAAGTAACACCGTAAGTTTGACCGCAATCTAATTATTTCATTCATTATCTACATCTATACCAATAATAAAGTAGTGAAAGAGTCGTGTTTCTACAACGAATATTTTTTCTAAATTTTAAATGAGTTTGCTTATTAGTATTGTACAGAAACCAAAACAACCACTTTTAGAATTTTTGTGGTGAGTCTGCTCATGTTGGTTAAGCTACAAAGGGTAAAGTAACAGCTAACCAAAAACGGAGCAGAATAAACGCGGGTGGAGCTGCAGGCAAAGGCTAGTTGCTTTATAATACACAAAGCGTCAGAAAGAAACAACAAATATTGGTATGGTGTAGAAGGACGTATGCCGACCAAATAGGCGACATACTGAAGAAGGGCAAAGTAAAAAGTACCCGGAATAGAAGAGCTTGAATGACTAGATTGGTGGATGTAGAAGAAGCAAAATAAGTGTGTCAGGATCGTGGCAGATAGAAATCTGTAGTCTCTGCCTACCCCTCCGGGAGACAGGCGTGAGTATATGTATGTATGTTGGTATGTATTGTCCGTATGTATTTCACATCCTCATTACTTCCGATCCGCTTCAACTAGAGACTTTAAACTTGGTTATAAAATTATGCTCACACAATTTCGTAAAATACGTCTATCAACGTATTTATGAGTATAATACGGGACCCTCGGTGTGAGCTCCACTCGCACTTGACCAGTTATTTATAATTAGCAAGTGGAAACATTAAAACCTCATATCATAACGTAAAACACACAATGTGAGCCTCATTTTACAATGTTAATTGTGTAGTCAACTTCATAACGGTACAGACTAATTTCTGGCCGACCGCGAACTTTAATTTTCATGCGAATCTACGACGAGTACACTAATATTACAAAGAGGAAAAGAGGAGGTGTTTGTGAGTTTGTTTTGATGTACGATGAAATCTCCGGAATTACTTATCCGATTTTGAAGATTCTTTCACTAACAGGAATCTACAGTATCCAGGAGACGGGTAGTTTCCTAGGGACAAAACTATTAATTACATTTACGTGGGGAATCTCTGGAACTACTTAACGGATTTTGAAAAATTCTTTCACTGTGGTAATGATTAGACTCTTCACTTGGACATTCGTTCAAACCGGGTGTTCCACGACACCTCTTGTTTTTTTTTCCTGGATATAGGCAGTTCCCTAGAACGTAGGCAACCTATTTTCAAAATTATTATACTATTGTAATATTTAGATCTTAATTTGGGCAAAAGCTATAGTTTGTTCCCTGAGGACGGGCAGTTCCCTGTGGACATGGCCATCAATTAAATTCGCGTGGGTAGTCTGGAACTACTGAATCGATTTTGAAAATGTTTTCACTGTCGTAATGATTAGACTCATCACTTGGACACAGGCTATAGAAACTTATTCCCTGGGATGGACAGTATCCTACGTACATTATCATTAATAAATTCTTTGGAAAATTCTTTCACTGTTGTAATGGTCGGACTTGTTACTTAGACATAGGCTATAGTTGGTTCCCTGGGGACGAGAAGATCCCTAGCAAGATAGACATAGAGTCAGACATATAAAATGATTTTCTTGAACCAAAAGTCACTGTGACGTACATAAATCACGTACGTAGTGTAATTGGATGCCTTTTGTTTCTAATTTATATTTTTATTTATATAAATGACTTGCCTAAAACAATAAAAGATCCTTGCGTCTTATTTGCTGACGACATCTCCATACTTACATCATGCACTAATAACATAGAACTTAATAACAAACTTCAAACTATATTCACCGACACCATAAATTGGCTACACGACCATAACCTAAAGATTAACTTCAAAAAAACAAAATTAATAGCGTTTCACCCCTTTCAAAAAACCCCAATTCATATAAATTTCACATTTGACAATACCAAACTCGAAGTAGTAAATGATTTCTCGCTGCTAGGATTGTATATACCTATAGATACAAATATCAACCGGAAAGTGCACACCCAAAATATATGTTCAAAATTATCTAAATTCGCTTATGATATATATATATATTATAAGTAAAAAAGTCCACCGATCTAAAAACGGCTATCGTCACCTACTATGCTCATGCATATGCATGGCTTAGTTATGGCATTATCCTGTGGGGATAGAGAACAGCACTAATGCTTCAACCGTTTTTACTCTCCAAAAAAGGCTTATTAGAATATTAGTAAATATAAAAACAACCAACAGCTGTAGACCTCACTTTATACAACACGAAATTCTCACACTACCTTGTATCTATATACTTGAAACCTGTAAGTTCGCCCGAAAGTACCCCGAGTTTTATAAAAAACGCGAAGATTTAACAAGTCGTACCCTAAGACCTAGACACGGATTACCACTACCACCCTCTCAGCTAAAAATGCACTCCTCAGGACCATTATCCATGTCCATAAAAATTTATAATAAATTACCAATGTATTTAATAAAAGAAGCAAATGATATTTTTAAAATTACTAATACAGCTATTGACCACAAAATGTTATTACACTATCGACGAATATTTATACGATAAATTATAAAATATAAATATATGAAAAGAAAACTAACAAATAAAACTGGGAATTTAAATATATTAATAACTTAATAATCAATTTTTAATAATAACAATGATAATGAAAATAATAATAATTAATTAATAATACATAAAAATAATAATGATACAAATAAATTTCTTTATTGCGCAAAACTTACATACTAAGATACCTTGCTCTTCCATATAATAGGTAGGTAGCTATTAATTTGCAACAATTTTAAATATTTTTATGTAGCATAATAAGTTCCTTATATTAGGATCTTCACAAATAATAAATCTATAATAATAAAATGCCGTCCTCTCTTATATTGCTGTGCCGGGACAAGGTCCATAATGATCTAATAATATTAATGTTTTTCACCTGTGTATATACATTATGGAATGCAATAAAATATATGAATATGAATATGAATAAAATAACTACCAAAAACCTAAATCAACGCAGGCAAAGCCGTGGTCAAAAGCTAGTATATCATAAGGGTGAGAATAGTAATTTAAACTAACATTATGTTTAACTAAGTGTTTAATGTTGTTTAAGCAAGGTTAATGTAGTCAGAATTACTGTCGTGTGTCATCCCCGTACGTGCTCTAATTTTAATGAAGTTACTATGTTAGGCGAATATGGAAAAGGAGTCAAGGAGGAGGAATATCAATAAAGATAATAATAATTTATATATTTTAGCTTTTCATGACCTGAAGGTAAAGAAAAATATGTCGTTTAACTCAAATTCCAATAGTTTGTTTTGCAAAATTGATACAAAAAGTACACGTTTTACAGGTCAATAAATATACTCATAATTATATTAAGGTTTAAGCAACTTTTACTAAAAATACTGTAGTTATTAAAATATATCATGTTTATGAATATAATCTGATCATACAAACATGAAGACTTGCAAAAATGCCTGAATCCCAAAACGCCTTATACATTTATTGAATATTCCAAACACAACGAAAAGGGAGCGTTGGCGTGAAAAAAGTTATTTGCTGTACATACTCGTAAAACGCCAAGTTGATAAACAAAAAAGCCAGGCCTCCGTTTAACACACTAGCTAGACCATACAATTTCTGTTTGTTTGATAAAGAAACAATAATTAGAAATTTTGAATGGTTATAGAACTTGCTTATTCACACCCAGCTCAGTGATGCAGCGTCTATCTATCCTACTTGTGCTCTTACGCATACCACGTTTGCTAATCTGCAACAGAGCAACTAAGATGGAAAGACTTTTTATTAACGGAGTGTGCCAGGAGTCTGCCTCAAAAAGGTCTTTTCTTATGTCAGCAGTGTTACTAAAATATTAAAATGTAAATTTTCTCGTTCTATCGCTTAATTAAATTGAAAAAAAAAATCAAACCTTTATTTTGGTATGCAACCAAAAAATTTTGAAATATTCAGTTTTCATACAACTGGTAGAGTATGTGAATATAACAGAAAACTAAAGCAATGTGAGAGCTGCTAAAGTGGTGCCACTTTTGAAAAAAAAAACATTTCTTGCATAGTTATTTAAAGTCTACTCCACTAAAGTATGAAAAAACAATAAACTGTTTTTAATTAACATAATCTCATAGAAATATATAAATATACTAGGAGTATACATATTTCATCAAATTGTGCATTGTAGAAGCTATGTACGAGTATGTATATTTGCTTTTCACCAACAATTATTACGTCCCAAACGTGATGGGTGTTAATTTAAGCTCTAACTTCGTACTTCGGGCACAATTAACCAACAGGTTTACGTGCGTTAAAGATTGCCAAAGATGCCTGAGAGTAAAGACAAAAAGTTCGAGTGCATGAGATTGCAGGTCCATAACAGAAATGAATATGCACCGCGAGGATTGGACTGACGAAACGACCGCTTAGGTTCACAGGCGAGGCGGTCAATAGGTAGACATTGATTCCATTTAAGAGCTGTGCTGTCAGTGAAGTCTTCTCCATTCACTTTTGCACTCAGCCTTCTCTTTGACTTCTTGATACGACACGACATTTACTTTTTCTTTCACTTGATCTATGAATGTTCTCCTGGGTCTTCCTCTCTTTCTTTTTCCCTCCACTTTTCCTTCAATGACATTTTTGATATAATTGTCGTGTCGTATCAGATGTCCCAACATCTTTCCTCTTCTATTATCAATAGTCTTCATCAAATCTCGCTTTTCATTTACAATCTGCAGGACCTCTTCATTGCTCTTCTTTTCCATCCAACTAATTCTTTCCATTCTTCGCCAACGCCACATTTCAAAAGCTTCCAATCTTTCTCTGTCAATCTTTGTCACGTTTTGTCAATAGGTAAACAGTGGCTTTTAAAAGTATTTACTACGTGTATTTTGAATTATATCTAGCCAAAACACAAAATACAGTAATAAAATTAGAGATCACACGAAATACGTGTTCTGAAACACTGCCAAACGGTTTTTATTGATTTAAGGAAGAAATCGAGGTTTCTGCTTTCCGCATATTGCTACGACGAAATTAGTTTTATTTATGTTTCACACTTCTTTTCTGCTTTTCGTGTTGTTAGTGGCCAACTTGGTGCCAGAGTAATTCAGAGCCTCATACAAGCCTTGGTCTTTCATGGCTAATTGTCTTAACGAACATTACCTTCATATCCGCCGGAACTAACAGCTTTACGTGCTTTTTGAGGCACGGAAGGACCCAGATGTAAATTAGCACGAACCCATCTAAAGAAACGCTTGTTTTATAACTCGTAAATATATTATACTACTGAATGGTATCCGGAATGCAAAGAAAAAACCTAAAAAAATTGTTTTACTCCGTAGTTGAATTTGTAATAGCTACTTTGAACAATAAACTCCATTAAATATCATCCATAATAGATTGTGTTTCGGTGCTGATCATCGCTGAGTTTTAAGTCTAGTTCAAAGTGCTTATCGCATCGTTAAATATAATTGCCATGGCCTATCACAGGCCCTTATTATGTGCGGTGCTGAGGTACGTTTGCGATTCTAGCTCTTATCTTATCTCTACTAGCATAGTGGGCATACCTGCGATATGACTGCGGCGCGACGGGCCAGCTGCGACGCGAGCGCAACACCAGCGCTACGCGTGGCATGGAGCCGTGAATATTGCTGTTCATCTGAGGCGCTGAGGTGCGTTTGCGACTCCAACCCTTACGGCCACTGTTCTGCCCCCACAGGTGTGCAGTGCATCCGCTGTACTCTGTGGACAAAAATGAGTTTTCATGAAAATTAATAGAACTAAATTTAAAAAAATTCAAACAGTACCAATAGAACCCGCAAATGAAGTTAAGTCAACTACATTAAGCTTTGAAGCAAAATTTACTTAGTTATTTAAATAAGTTAAATAATTTGAACAAATATTACAAACGTATTATTACACAATATTATGAAAAAAAAACTGCAAAATTAAAATAAATAAAAAATTTGAATACGGACCTCAAAAAACATTAGGGTAACAACAATGTAGAAATAATAGCGACAAATACAAATGCTAAAATGGTATGTATTTTCTGGGTACGGAACGAATTTTGGGGCTCCGTACCTCAATAGAAAAAAACGGAGCCATTATTATGATCACTTCGATGTCTGTCTGTCCGTCCGTCCGTCTGTCTGTCAAGACCCTTTATCTCGGGAACACGTGGAGTCAAGTCTACAGCCCTTGAAGCTGTAAAAATATCAAACTTCTAAGCTAACGTAAAAAAAGATATCCCCGTTTATGCCGCAAAAAACGTACATTTCGACACTCTCAAGGGAATCAAAATTCATAGGGTATTTCCCGTTGACCTAGAACTATGAAATTTGGCAAGTAATACCGTCTTATACATACTACAAATATAGGGAAAAATCTGAAAACTTTACATTTGCAATTAAATCATAAAAAATATAGTCTATAACGGAGCCCTCGGTGGGCGAGTCCGACTCGCACGTGTGCGGTTTTTGCTGTTTTATTTACAATCTGACCAAATTGTAAACTTGTATAATATTACTGGTTTTTAAGAGAGTCCTGGAACATATATCGTTGATTTTTGTTTTATTATTTGCTTTAAAGTACTGTTACTAATACTTGCGTATTCTTTAAAAATGTCAATGCCTATTACGGCTGAAGCTGTAATAGGGCTTTACAGCTGACAGACGGACAGATTTTTGTTACCATTTGAGTAAGGAACCCTTTAAAAATGTGTTATATAAAGTCTAAGTCTCCCATAATAGTGGATTTGTGGTAGGTATGCATAAATGCGTTTTGAAAGTAGCATTAAACTGACATCCAAGTTAACCGAGGTATTTTTGCCAATTGGACTTTGCTCTACCCCCTGAAGTAATTCTTTCACATAACCAAATATACATTTTTGGGAAAAACTTAAATCTTCAAAGCGTGTGTTTATTTAGAAATCCTTAAAAAAAATGTCTGACCAAGATACGATAATGGTAAATGCGGATGATCCTACATAGTCATTTTAACAGAATCAGATCGACGGGTGCCAAACGGTACCCTATTTACTAAGCCTCCGCTGTCTGTCTGCCTGTCTGTCTGTCTGTCCGTCCGTCTGTCTGTCTGTCCGTCCGTCTGTCACAGGGGTCTACAGCTTCAGCCGTAATAGGTAGCCAGTTAACATTTTCACAAAATACTTACTACTATGGTGTCTACCACGACAAATAACATAAATTAGAAAAATTTAAAGAACAAAGGGGGTCCCCATACAAGAAACCTTTAAAAAATGCTATATTTTTCAAGGTGCATTGTTTCAGCTCTGTATTAAAAACGGTAGTACTTACAAGTTTTTCAAATTTGGTCAGATGGTTATGCATACTCTAAAGTAAAAGAACAAATAATAAAAATTATGGTTCCGCACTCAAGTCCCGCATTTAGCACCTTTTTACTGACACTTTATTGTTGCTATAGCATCTGTATTGTTGTGATTTATTATATTTTATGTCTTATCATTTAGTACGGAACCTTTTTTGCGCGAGTCCGACACGCACTTGGTCAAATTATTTTGTAATCTCCAGCCATCTTCAGAGTGTTGTATTACTTCGAGACACTTCCTACGCTACGAATAAGACTTATATGCTTGACATTCCTCACCAAAATTAAATGCAAACCTCATTTTATAGGGATGAACCCAAAATCAACTCAGTCACTTTTGGCTTTTCTTAAATTACGGTCTAATAAATACCTAACTACCTAAACAATTTATCTCTGAGCAAATCCCTTCAAGTATTTTATTACTAGTAAAAGCAAAGTTTGTTCTGTTAATTATAAATCTCGAAGGTTGTTAATTGTTAAAAACTTTCTCTCACTATTTTTCGGAATAATGAAAACGCAATTTGTTTTTCTTTATTCATTTACCTTTTGAACGCATAATTCCAAATAACAAGTAGAACCAACACCGCTGGAGGATACTTTGTGAAAAATTCTGTGTCATTGAAACCATTTATATGATAAATGGACTACATTTTCTTTGGTGTATTTTGTTTATTTCAAGATAGTAAGATATAAAAAGTTGCCAAGTTTATTTTCTATATCAAAGACGTGTAATGAAAAATACGTCTGTTGAAAATAATTTTGTATGAACTGGACATGTATTTACATTTGCTTTTAAAACTACAAAGTCAAACATTTAAATCTCATCACCAAATATGTGAACAAAACCGGTCAAGTGCGAGTTCGACTCGCACCTGAGGGTTCCGCAGCATTCAAATAAGTAAATAGACTTATAGGTAAATGATTTGAATAAAAATTACAAAATTATGAAATGTATGAAACAAAACTGTAAAATTTAGTTCATCAACGTTAACTGATATAGCCTACTTTAAGTAAAAAACTTTACTCGTAAATCCTCCCGAAGTTATTTGGGGGAGAGTAAGAGAACAGCTCTTAGGCAAAACCAGTCGGCCCACCATTGCCTGGGACCGATGGATGGCGGTTTATCCATCCCCAATTGCTGGGCCTTATATAAAACAGACTGGTGACGGGCAGCGGCGTTACTGGTGCTAGGGTTTCGGCACCGCGCTCAACAACCCGCCTGCCCAGCGTGTGTGAGTATGGGCATTTCTTCCAGGAGGATCACCAAGAGTGGCAAAATCCTGGAAAGGCCTATGTCCAGCAGTGGATGAAACAGGCTGATGGATGGATGGATGGAAGTAAAAAATCTATTGTTTAATGAAGATTATTAATTTTGTAATACAGATAACGAAAATTACATCAGTTTTGTGAGAGGATAGGGTCATTGGATAATAAATGGATATAGCGATATAACGATAGGGTGATTGTGGGGGGGGGGGTTAATTTATGGACTGCCCCTATGTACATATAACGCTATGTAGGAACTTACTGAAAACCTGAATCGAACTTTTCCCATAATGTTGTTCAATTTAACCGGATCTGATCAAGCTATATAAAGTAGGTAGTAGATTGTTGCTGAAAGCAGGTAGTAGGTAAGTATAAAATTTCTGGAAAAGTGTAAATTAGAAATCTGAGATGGGTATGATATTTTATGATACGTGTCCAGTATGTATTTGCCATTTCTACCAGGCAAATATAATGGTTTTCTTAATTAAAATGACGAAATTATTTATAATATTACATATATACATACATGTACTCATGCCTATCTCCCAGAGGGGTAGGCAGAGACTACAGATTTCCATCTGCTACGATACTGACATACCTGTTTTGCTTCTTCTTCATCCATGAATCTAGTCATACAAGGTCTTCTATTCCGGGTACTTTGCCCTTATTCAGTATATCGCCTATTTGGTTGGCATACGTCCTTCTAGGGCGGCCCGGTCGAGCTTTACCTTCCACTTGTGCAGCATACATTTCTTTTGTCAATCTACGTCATCCTCTCTATATGCCCAAACCACCGAAGCATTCTTTTTCTATTCTAGTCATTATTATATTCTATTTATCGTTAATCAAAAGTTACGAGTGTTTACTTTCACAATCCATTTTACTTCTAACATTGTACAATTAGTATAAAAGAAAGGTAACGCGTGGCTAATTTGTGGCCTTTCTTCAGATTATTCCTCAAAATACGTAACAAAGATATTTACTGAATGCATTTTCTTTTAGGTCACCTTTAAAACAAGTCTCGTGGGCTTTTCAAATACTAATATGGGCATTTCACTGTGTACTTTTAAAGATTGTTCACTTATGTAAAGGAATCTGGTTTATAAATAATAAATATTAAGCTGGACAAGTTCCAGTTCACGGATGTTGTCTAAAATTTGAAAAGCCTTCGCCACATCAAACGCGGTTCGTACGCGTAGCAGATTGTCGGCGGGCCCGCGCAAGTTGTAATACAAGAAACTCTATGAAATACGACACATCAAACCGCGTTTGGTGTGGCGAAGCCTTAAAATTGACAACTAAGAAGGAAGAGAATCAAGGAATCGAAATATTTATTTTGGAAAATAGATACATAAAGTATACTTTCTACAAGTCAAAGTTAATCTTAACAATATATATCTTTAGAATATTAAAAAAAATATTATAGTACGGGAAATAAAATATACACCTGCATAAAATAAAGGAAAATAGGAATAAAAATATTATATATAAGGTGACTTTTATTTATACAGCCAAACTCATATTGGAGGCTTGGTAAGTGGTCAGTAACACGGATCGATAACATTTTTTGCAAATTTTGCAAAATTAATCTTGACATCCCATAGTAATTGACTCGGGGCTGGGCTTGCGTTTGTAAGGAACACGAAAAGAATAATTTACGAATTTCACAAAAACGGTCATCGAACCTAGTTACTGAGCACTTACTGAGTCTTCAGTAAGAATTTGGCTGCATAAATTAAAGAAATTGTATCCAAGAAATGTACGACAGGTTTGAAAAATCTTTACAAGCTATACAAGACAAACATAAAACAGCGAACATT
Organism: Ypsolopha scabrella; assembly: GCA_910592155.1. Classification (NCBI taxonomy): domain Eukaryota; kingdom Metazoa; phylum Arthropoda; class Insecta; order Lepidoptera; family Ypsolophidae; genus Ypsolopha; species Ypsolopha scabrella. The sequence goes on along the minus strand of OU342964.1, from coordinate 16,629,495 downwards.
ATTAAACCCAGAATTATAACTTTAGAAACGAAGAAATTAATTGCAAAAAGAGACAAAGTCAAATGGAAACCAAACAAAACCAAAGAAGAAAAAGAGTTCTTCAAAAATATACAAAAAGAAACAAAGAAAAGTAGACAAGAAGACATGAACAACTTTAGCATGAGAATGATAGAAGAAATAATGGGCACTACTGGATCAATAAAAGAAATAGCGAAACGTCAATCTCAAGGCAAAAATATAATTCCAACTCTACTTGACAAGACAGGACAAAACACAACAACACGAAAGGATTTACTGAAAGTAGCTACCGAATTTTACAAAAGTTTATATGACTCTACAGAAGCTACGAGTTTGAAATTCATATCAGACAAACAAGAAAACGTGCCTTTGTTTCTCAAGTCCAAAATAAGATTTGCCTTAGAAAGCTTAAAAAATATAAAAGCTACAGGAAACGACCATGTCACTAATGAGATCCTAAAGTTCTATTTAGATGAACTACTGGAACCTATCCAAACAATTTTCAACACAATTTTAACAACAGGCCTCCTCCTAACGCAATGGCACACCTCTATCATTACTTTATTACATAAGAAAGGATGCCAAAAAGATATAAGCAACTATAGACCCATTACATTGTTCTGTAGTCTTTACAAACTATTTATGACGGTGCTTAAGAATAGACTTAATAAAAAAATTGACGAAAATCAGCACGTAGATCAGGCAGGATTTCGACAAGGGTTTTCTACAACGGACCACCTACATGCACTGAATATGCTTATCGAGAAATACACGGAGTGGAACAAGTCTTTATATATTTGCCTTATCGATTTCACAAAAGCATTCGACACCATAAGCCAAAACTACTTACTTAAAGCTCTTAAACAATAAGGCATTGAACCGAAATACGTTGAAACGCTCTGAAAAATATACCAAAATAGCAGTGCGAAAATAAGACTGGAATCAGAGGGTCCTTCTTTTCAAATTAAGAGAGGAGTGAAACAAGGCGATCCCTTTTCTCCTGTTTTGTTCAACGCTCTGCTAAAAGAAGTATTTAAATCAATGGACTGGAGCAAAAAGGGCATCTTAATAAATGGATATCGGATGACTGCACTGAGGTTTGCGGATGACATTATTTTACTAGCAGAGTCATCAAAAGAATTTCAACAAACTATTGTTGAATTTCAAGCCGCTCTTGGAGATACAGGTCTCATAATGAATGACAAAAAGACCAAGATGATGACAAACAGTACGAAATCACCAGTTCAAGTAAATGGTAAGTCGCTAGAATATGTCGAAGACTATATATACTTGGGCCAACTTATCTCTTTTGACAAAAGGCTAGACAAAGAGATAGAAAGAAGAATAAATGTTGGATGGAAAAAGTACTGGGCTCTAAAACACATATTTAAGTCAGATCTCCACATAGACATCAAAAGTAAAGTATTCAACATGTGCATTTTACCAACAATGACGTATGGCGCACAAACTTGGGCAACAACCGAAAAACAGAGAACGAAGCTATTAGTAAACCAAAGAGCAATGGAACGTAGTATGCTGAACCTACGAAGACAGGACCGAATACGAAATGAAACTATTAGAAAGCGTACACAACTCAAAGACATCATCACTACAATAAAAAAACTGAAGTGGAATTGGGCAGGACATGTTATTAGGATACAAGACAATAGATGGACGCGTCTTACAACAGAGTGGACACCTAGAGACGGTTGGCGGAGAGTTGGGAGGCCACTGACGCGATGGATTGATGAACTTAAATCCTTTAACCCATTATGGTGGAGGTATGCCCCAGACAGAGCTGAGTGGAGCGACATGTCAAATGATTTCATTGCTCATGGTAATGCTAAAAAGAGCTCTATAAAAAGCACAATATCAGTCACCCAGTCAAGCCTGGTCAGCTAGGGTGACCTAGACCAAACCTCACTGAATAAGTGAGAGGCCTACCATGTTCTGAAAGGACTTAAAATGAATTTGACATTTTTGCAAATTTCATTTTGTCATTAATTTGAAAATGACATTTAATATAATTTGTTTTGAATTTTATAATGATTTTTTATTTTATGAATTTATAATTTTGTTAATTTGACATAATGAATTATTAGCATTTCCGCATGAATTTTCGAATGTAATTTATTTTGTTTTTATTTAATTTTCAATGTCAGTGCATGTCAAAAATTGTATTATGTTATGTAAAATAAAGGCTTTTATTATTTATTATTATTTATATACATAATGCAATGAACAAATAAGTTGATAAATAAATACGGTAAATACATACACAAAATATTAAGTTTGGGATACTAAAATGTAATATAGCTATACATTTGCATAAAATAGAGAAATATAGGAATAAAAATATTATATTATATATACATAGCGCAATGAACAAACGTGTTGAAAAATTAACTAAATAAACCATAAATAAAAATAATGCCTAACCATCCGCATCATTTGATTAGTAATGCTAAGAAGAAGGGCAAGAAACTTAGCAAACATTCCTTTTTTCAAAAAACATTTAGTACAAAATCATATTTTATACAAATTTTTTATACCTACTTAAGTAAAAGCATAAAAAATATAAGACTGCAGGAATTGTGTCACGAGAAAAAATGTATCTTAGTCAACCCGTCTCATATTGTCTGTTATAAGATTTATTATTTGCAAACAATTCCGTGTAAAATCATATATTAAGGACATTGCACCTATTTTGTTTGAATTTTTTCGTTAGTTTTGAACCGCAAATCTGCTCTGGAGCCTTGTCCCTAAAGTACATAGCGTGTTACTTTTTTGCATATAACGCCGGCATTTCTAAACTTTGAGCAAAAGTTTATTCAAGAAGGTTGAACTACAAGTGTGTGCTCCTCAGTAAGACTACTTTTCTTCTTCGGTTCATAATGCACGATAAACTTATTCACTTTCCCCAACAAACTTGGACGAGCAACTCGTCTAAAACTTAGACACGACGCAGATTACCTATAAATATAACAGTTATATCTTACTATACTTGTAATATTGTATATATACTATACATACATAGTCAGACAGATGAAGCTATAATGAACAAATAACACATAGAAATGACATGAATCCCCGAATACGTCCAAGTATGAACTGTAAAATGCAAATCATTTCAATTCCGACGAATGGCTATTATTATAACGGTTAAATACAATTTTACAAAAATCAGTGATATCCCACCAAAGGGGCCTAGTTCAGTACAAATGCAGTACACGATTGTCGGCTTCACCAAAAAAGAATTGAAATCAAATTGGATACCGAAGCTTATGGAGACTCCTTCAGTCATAAGTGCAATAATGTACAACGTTCTTCAATTGTTTTAACTAGTAACATAAGAAGTAAGAAAGAAAAAGTAAAAGAAAGTTTGTTAGGGCCCTTGCTACTGAATGTAGAACTTGTAGAAATGTAGAACTTGGCAAGTTTTCATAGTCAATTATTTGCATGTATGACGCAACTTTAAAACGTTTAAACTTTAGCTGTAAAAACTTGAAAAGTTCTACGTAAATATAAGTTATTTAGATTGTCCGTGCAATAAACGATATAATAGTATAATTTTGAAAGGAATAGACTTTTTTAATGTCATATAAAAGTATACATTTTTTTTCCTTGAAATACAAAATCTATACATGAAAATATTCAGGACCTGAATAAATAGCTTTGATGACGTAATAGTCATGTCATTTAGGCATTACAGGAAATACGCCATTCCCCACAAGAATAAAAAGTAATGTCAAAACCGACGTCTGTTTTTATTTAATTTTCAGAATCCCATTCTTCCACTAAAAATTTTTTTTCATTCTTTCTTTACTTTATTGAGCCTAAATGGTATGACTATTACGTCACATTCCCATTTCTCCAAACTGATTTTCAATAAATAATTTCGTTATAAAAAATACCACCTGAAAGTTAAAGAACAGTATGTATCTTCATGATTTAGCCTATATTTTCAGAAAAAATATACAAAAGGGCCTGTTACAATTTCTGGTTGGTTCGAATTGTAAAAAAATAGTACACTCACGCAAATACTTTGATAAGGATCATAAATCTAGATATCTAGACATATAAAATAAAAATATTTATAACTACTTACCTTAATTTGACCTTCTCATATGAAGTCGTATGTAGTCGTACATACCAATAAAGGTTAATTAGCTTGTTGCTCTTTAGGTAACATTCTATACATATAGCAGTCGTTAGGATTTTGTCAAAACACTAAAAGCTTTATAGCGAAGTCTTGGTGTCCTTCTGTCTGAAATTCAAGAGTTTTCAAAAGGATGCGATGGATATAAAAATTCCATAATATTATTCATAATAATATATACAAATTTTCTATAGTTTGGTTAAAGAATCATCAAAATCGCTTTAGGCGTGCAGAAGCAGTAACACAATTCTTCCATAAATCATTGGAGACTTTCGTTTTTTTACGTGTCAAAAGTAACAACAGAATAAGAAATATTGAACGTAAAATGTATTTTTAACTACAATATGCCTATCATATAATTTTTTCAGTATTTGGTCTAAAAAGACAGTCTAAATATTGCAGTTTAAGTATAGAAAGACAATCACAAACGAGCGACACGTCCGCGTCCTCTAACAACTGACGGTATAGAAATAAATTCCGATCTAACACAAATGTGACGTGACAGCTGTCACCGAGAGAAGACTGTAAGGTGAGTCAGCGAGATGTCCTCTGAAGGCTGATGGTAGCCCAGTAGATCAGTAATTGATATAGATAGGTAATAAGCTACAAAAATCACACCATATTTTTGATTAATAATGCAATAAACAATAAACGATAGAATATGAATATTATACTAACAACGTTTATCCTTTTGTATAATCTAATATAAGTGTACTTTTCACATTCCAAATATAAAGGAATGTACAAATATAATATTTTTTTTACGTTATTGTTAATCACGAAACAAATGAGATATTTACTATACCTATTGATTTGTAAAATACTCATAGGTATAAAAGTATTAAAGCTCCGTAACCTCACCTTCCAAATTCAAAAATCAAACAATAAATACGAAAGCTAAACAGACAATTATTTTAACTCGAAGTACAAATAAATTTGCCCTAATAGTTAGGCGAAATGGCCCTCTAAAATTTAATTATCTGTACAAATTCATCTTCAAATGTTTCATAAACAGCAATCAGGACTTCAAAGATGGTTCCCTTCTTTTATAATTTCTCATCACCACAAGGCTCATTTTACATCTTTATTGATCTCGTTGCGGTGCTTTTCATCAGCATTTTGTATGTAAATTAGCTTACGGAGGTAAACCTCGAACAACTGGGGCGGAGGAGGAAAAAAAAATAAAACAGTCAATTTCGTGCGAAAAGTATGATGAAGCAAAATTGATATAGAAAAGACTACTTTGCAACTACAAATAAATGGCTACGTGTCTATACGTTTGTGTGCTTTGATGCGATTTTCATTGATACCTAGAGGGCTTCTTGACAAAGTATTAAAAATACTACCTGAAATTTAACACCTTATTTCTTATCACTTAGAACCGAACTCTATAACGTTTCATTGAGGTTTAAAACAGCGCGCTCTAAGTCTTGGTAGTTGCGACAGCCGAAATATCACGCGCTTTCAAAAACTCTAGCTCTAATTTATATAAAAACGCGTGTTTTATTTTCAAGTCACTTGATATTATTCAAACTTATTTTAGATACAATAAACCAATTAAATTGCGAAATCGAGAGAAAATCAATAAGATGTATAATAGAGGTTAACAAAAGTTTAAAACAGTAAATAAAAGAATCAGTTGACGCGCTCAGCCCAAAATTACTTTTTAAACGTTATAAAAACAGATATACTTTTAGATAACTTTGAGTATCCTGATTATTTCAACAAAATCATCCAAAGTCTGTCATTTTATTTATATTCTTATCCACCCGTGGTTTCGCTGTGACTGCTTGTGATCTAAAAGAGCTTAGTGGTGAACATTTTAGTCTGCATTAACCTTCATTCGATTATACGTTTTGAAGCACTCGTTACCGTAAGGTTTTGTCTGTTAATATGACGTGACTGTAGAAAGCTGAGAAGAAACAATTTTCAGAAAACCAAGATAAAAAGCCGTTGAGGACAGGTATTATGAACAGTGCGGGTAGAGAGGCAGGTAAAAGATTTAAATTATTTGTAATAACCTCATCATAATTATGTTTCGCCAGAATTTACGCTGAATATAACTTCGCTGCAATATTTTTTTTGTTTCTTTGCTTTAATCTTTATCGATAGTTCCAACACAAAACCGGTCACCCTTGTTAGAATTTTCCGAGACAAAGTGTATTCCGGAACGAGTTGGACACAGTACTACACAGATTGGAATAGAGCTACAAAGATCACCGTAGTAATTAAAGCCGCTACGACGCGTAGCACTACCTTACACAACCTGCTTAGCTAAATTCCCTTGTTTTAATATGGTCATAGCTCTAAATTAATCTATGTATTTAAAATATACCTACATGTATATGTTTCACTGGCAAAGTATATAATTAAGATATTGTATAGAATACGTAATTATATACACTACCGGGTTCGTGAAGGCAAAGGATAAAATATTTTCTCTTTCGTTAACCATTAACTCTACCCCGAAATATAACTAGGCAATAGACTTAGGTCATATACTAGTTAGGTTGAAGAAAACGCCAAAAACTTGATAGAGCAAAGTTTGCTGCATGGAAGAAAATTGCAAAGTGAAGGTTGTTTTTTCAGTTCAAAACAGTAGTCCGTCCAAGCTAATAAAGTAAACACATATATAGACACGCGTTTTTTAAACCCTCTTGGGTGAAATTATGTTGCATTTTATTCATTAAAAAACAGCATTACCCAACTCCCAGCCAGTTCTTGATTCATTGCACTACTCGGACGCGCATTTTTTCATTTATTATGTTTATCTGTTTTGTTGTGCGATGGAAATAGAAAGTTCAGATTTTAGGAAAATAATTTCCATTGGCGAGGTGTATCAATTTGACATACACTAACCACATGGGTCATTGCAGGAATGTAGGGACTTTTAATTAATTTCACTCGGGTAAATAAACACTTGAGACTCGCATTAACTATGAAGCCACAGTTTCGTGATGAAGCTCCTCTAGAAAATGTTATTTTATGAAAATAAAAAAACCAGTTAAGACATTTCACAACAAATCAAATTTGAACTTAGGAATAAATACATAGGTAACACTAAAAGTTTCCGGAACTGGCCACTTACATAAACAATATTTAAAAATTTATTGCAACATTTGAAAATATAACTCTTTGGCTGTAGAATGCAGTTTGTTTCATCTGACTGTCTTTTGTTTTTACCTTGTGGCGCCATGAAAAAAATTGTGTGTCTGCATCAACATGGATTTAACTCGGGAAAATTTTCGTAGTATGATTTTATACGATTTTAAGTGTAATTTGACAGCTCAACAGAGCATCGCTCGGCTTGAAACAGCTTTTGGCAATGAAGCACCATGCAAGACGACTGTTTATAGCTGGTTTGCAGAATTCAAGCGTGGTCGTATCAATCTCAGTGACGAATCTCGCGATGGTCGGCCGTCCACCGCTGTGACCAACAAAAACATCGATGCTGTGCGCCGTATGATTGAAACAGACAGGCATGTGACCTACCATGAAATTCGCGCATCCTTAGAAATAGGCATGAGTCAAATACAATCAATCCTACACAAACATTTGGGTGTGAGAAAGCTGTGCTCGCGGTGGATCCCACACAACTTGACCGAGGCTCAAAAAACGGACCGCGTCACTTGGTGCAGTGCCATGCTTACCAGATTCAACGAAGGTGCGTCAAATTTGGTGTGGGACATAGTAACGGGTGACGAAACATGGATTTATTGCTACGATCCCAAAACAAAGCAGCAATCGAGCGTATGGGTCTTTCAAGATGAGCCGAAACCAACCAAAGTGGCGCGCGTGAAAAGTGCATCTAAGCGGGTGATTGCTTCTTTTTTTAATAAAACTGGACACGTGGCTACTGTTGCTTTAGAGAATCGTCGTACCGTGAATAGTGACTGGTACACGACCATTTGTTTGCCGGAAGTTATTGACGAACTCCGTAAAAATAACCGTAAACGCCGTATCATCCTGCACCACGACAATGCTAGTTCTCACACGGCCAGACAGACAAACGACTTTTTGAAGACGAAAAATGTAGAACTCATGAGTCATCCTGCATACAGTCCCGACCTGGCACCTTGTGACTTTTTTCTGTTCCCAAAAATTAAGAACCAATTACGCGGTCAACGATTTTCATCACCAGAAGAGGCTGTCGAGGAGTATGAAAAACACGTTTCAGAGGTCACCACAGGGGAGTGGCACAAAAGTTTTCAAAACTGGTTTGATCGAATGAAAAAGTGCATAGACGCCAAGGGAGATTATTTTGAAAAACAATAAATTAATTTTGTACCTTTAATAGTATTTTTTCATATTCATTCCGGAAACTTATAGTGCGTCCCACGTAGTAAATAAAATGTGAAAGGAAACAGTTGTCACATTTTTTGTTTGATAAACACTTGTACTTGTCCACTTATTTATATTAATTTCCCTTACCGGTTTCGCTGTTAAAGCATTATCATTGGTACATTGGTAGTAAAATATGAATAAAATGAAAAATAATAATTAGACTAAATTTTCTATATATTTCGGCCTCTTCATAGAATATATTTAAAGAAAATAAAAGGCAATTATACCTTTCCATCCATCCATCAGCCTGTTTCGTCCACTGCTGGACATAGGCCTTTCCAGAATTTCGCCACGCTTGGCGGTCCTCCTGGAAGAAATGCCCATACTCACACACGCTGGGCAGGCGGGTTGGTGAGCGCGGTGCCGAAACCCTTGCACCAGTGATGCCGCTGCCCGTCACCAGTCTGTTTTATATAAGCCCCGGCAATTGGGGATGGATATACCGCCATCCATCGGTCCCAGGCAATGGTGGGCCGCCTGGTTTTGCCTGAGAGCTGTTCTCTTACTCTCCCCCGAATAACTTCGGGGAGGATTTGCGAGTAAGATGGTGGTACCTCCACAGTCGAGCTCGGCATCAGCTCTACCACCTAAAAGTAAGATGGTGGTACCTCCACAGTCGAGCTCGGCATCAGCTTTACCACCTAAATTATACCTTTATTTGCATTTATAAAAATGGCAGTTGTCCTCATAACAAAATACTTTTTGGCACGTAAAAATATTATTTAGAATTTTATAAAGATAACAGTCTTGTCAAATTCTTACAATTAATTATATATTATATCATTAATTGGTTCATGTTTTTAATGAATTTATGCTTACATTCAATTTGAGATGGGCTATTATTAAAAGGACCAAATTGGGTTTTCGATCTTTTAGCAGGTTTTTGATCGGATTCAATACTTGAAGTCTTTGATTAAGATTTCAAAAGATTGGCTTGTTAGTAAAAGTCGTTCAGTTGAAGATGATTGAAGAATGTTGAAATCAGTTGAAGATTGCCTTGCGCTATACGTAGATAGTTGAGTTAATGTTGTTCAGTAGAATTCTGTTTGTGATATACAGACAAAAAATTTTGCATCAGAGGGGATTTAATGTAACTAGGCAATAGACTTAGGTCATATAGTTAGTGTGAATAACTATCTGGGTTCGTTATTAGTTGGCTATCAAAATCTTTATGAAACCTTTATACGTAATATTGATTGATTTATGTCGCGATTTTCCAAAAATGAACAGGTCTGTAAATTACCAAATAAAACAAAAGACGAGCAGCATAGCTAGAATAGATGACAAGAATAGATAAATGTTGTCTCTCGAATAAACGTTTGACCAGTGGACAGAACACGCAGGACTAGTCGTTTTGTCAAGACGATGATCACTTGGTAAAGCTTACCTGCATTCCCATTGGTCAAACGTTTCTTCAAAAAACAAAAATTCTCTATTATTTTCGTCCATGTTAGCTATGCAGTTCCCTATTTGGACTCCCATTCTAAACGTCCCCTTGAGCGTAGTTTTTGACCTATTGTAAAAGTGCTATAAAGTCAAAATTAATGGTTAAAAAAAAGTCATGGAAGTTGTATTTCTCAGTTTCTCGGTACTGTATGCGATGCCTAGGAAATACTCGTATATACAAGCCATTAGGAAATCAGGTTAAGCATAAAATGATGGACTATTGTATAAGATGTCGAACAAAATCGATTAAACGAACGCACAAATTATTTTATTTGACAATATAAAATAAATCCTACTCAAAAGCAATTAGGCCAATATAAAAAAAACCGGTCAAGTGCGAGTCAGACTCGCATACCTAGGGTTCCGTAATTCGACAGTCTTGGGAACAGTCAGGAAGAAAGTATTTACATAAAATCTTGCCCATAACTGTTTATGATAACTAAAAAAAGAATTGATTGTACTAGGGATGGGATTCCATCCGGAATCTTTCCCGATTTCGGAAAGATTCCCATTGAAACCACCTGACGGGTATTTATTCGGTTATTAACGTTTTTCACTACTTTTACGTGGTATATTAGGAGTTATTACGGTTTTTATATGAAGCTAGGGACCATCTTAATGTATTACAGTTCATTAGTACACGCTGAACAATATATTGGAAAATAAAGTCATTTATGTGATTTGTGGTAAAAATTTACTAGGTTCAGTTTGTTTCAATCTGTTATTTTGTGATTTGTCAAAAAGTACCTAGGTGTTTATTTTTGATAATTAAATTTTACGGTAACCCATCCCTAAAATAACCGTGACGAGCGTTGCTTAACTTGAAGCACCAAAGAACATAAACATTAAAATAAACGCCAATGTTCATGAGCATGTGTTCAAAGTTGGATTTGAAGTATTTTGAAATCATTATATCTTCTTATTTAGTAATAATGCGTGTAAGTAAAGAGATTAAATAAAAACTACAAAACTAAATATTTAGAGTCTATTACGTATCAAGAACTCATTTTATATTTGTTAATTCATTTAAATACACTAATTATGATTTCACCCGCATAAATGCCCATTACGGGTTGCAACCCGGAAAGATTCCCAATCTTTCCGCCGCCCATCTCTAATTTGTACCACAAAAGAGACTCATTTTATACCGTACTCGAGATAAAACTCGTGGATGAAAAATTAAATTAGTCATTTTGCCATCGTGAATTTCTCACCCGCTATATTTTTCCTGTTATCTTTACGTAATTAATTATCTTGATTTTTCTATATATTTTTCGGTTCATTAGTTTCGGAAATAAGGGGGGGCGACATGCATTTTTTTGTGGTTTTTCAAAGATTTCTCGAAATCGGTGCCAGTAAATATTGTAAAAGTATATATTTTTATAATCAACTCCTTAATATCTACTATTTGATACTCATATTATATTTTTATAAAATATTTTTTTATTCATTTTACATTTTTTTTATATAGTTTTTCTGTGATTGGCCAGTTATCGCCTATAATCGTCATTTTTTTCATATTTTTCGGTCTACCAGTTTCGGAAATAAGGGGGGGACATGTATTTGTTGTAGTTTTTCAAAGATATCACGAAATCGGTGCCAGTAAATATAGTAAGAGTATATATTTTTATAATCAGCTTTTAACATCTACAATTTGATACCCATATTGTATTTTTAAGAATTTATTTTTTATTATTCTCACTTTTGTATTGGAAATATTTTGAACAAATTCAAAATTTTAAATATTTTTTATACGGTATTATGTAGGCAAGTGAATAATATTTTTGTGGAAAATTTCAAGTCTTTATCTTAAACGGTGCTAAAGTTATGAGGCTATGACATACGGACGGACGGACGGACGGACAACGGAGTCTCACCATAAGGGTTCTTTTCGTACCTTTTAGGTACTACAGAACCCTTAAAATTGGTTCTATGCTGCGGCGATCGCAAACGTATCGTATGACCACTTTGGAGGCTATAGATTCGGTATTTACAGAATACTTAGGTAAAGTAAGGAATATATTTTATATTTATACATATATATTTATATATTTTATACTTTGCCTAAAAATTTGTGGCATTTTATTGAATGCCTATGTTTCTAGAGAATACTATATTTTCAATAACATATACAAGTCCGGACAATAAGGGAAATTGGATTTTTAAAAACTCCTCTCAGTCACTCATCATGAAACTTCGGAACTATACAAGACAAAACAATACTTTTATAATTTGACTGGTAGTTACCTGTATACAGTCAAGAAAGAGAGACCTTATGGACGGAGAACTAGCGACCAAATCGGTCATGTAGCTTCAGCTGTATTGAAACTCCGTTAGCTACTTCCCTGAACAACCTTTTCCCATAATCTCCGTGCTGGCAGGCCGCGGTCGGTGGGTGCGGGTGTAGTGGGGTGGGGAAAAAAAAGAAAAAAAATATGGGCTCAGCGGCTTTATTTTTTTTTTCAAACAGTTGCTCTGTACTCCCTGTGCACCCAAAAAAAATTTTAAATCGATATGGTGGTGGGAAAGGGTTGCCAGCGTTAATTAAAAGTAACAAAATAATAACAATTTCAACAATTTTTTTCGATATCTTCCCACCAATATTTTTGCATGGCTATTTTTTGGGGGCTCACATATTAATTAATCTCGCGTCAGAAAAACAGCCAATACAGCTGAGCCCACATGAAAATTATTATTATTTTGGTACTTTTAATTAACGCTGGCAACCCCTTCCCACCACCCGATCGATTTAAAATTTTTTTTGGGTGCACAGGGAGTACAGAGCAACTGTTTGAAAAAAAAATTAAAGCCGCTGAACCCACATTTTTTTTCTTTTTTTTCCCCACCCCTCTACACCCGCACCCACCGCCCGCGGCCTGCCAGCACGGAGATTATGGGAAAAGGTTGTTCAGGGAAGTAGCTAACGGAGTTTCAATACAGCTGAAGCTACATGACCAATTTGGTCGCTAGATCTTAGACTATTATAATAGGCATGATGACTAAAAATTTTTTATTAGTCCGTCAGTTAGATTATCAGAAAATATTGGACTCGTATTTTTTCTTTTTTCAATTAAACAAACAATGATGAAGATATAGCCCGCTGAAGTTCCGCGTGACGTCACATCTAGGTACAATTTTACTTAGAAGTGACGTCATTTTCCCCCACTCCCAAACTTTGACGTGCTTTATCTCTGTAATTTTTTGTTTGATTGATAAAAGAAAAAAGACGTGTCCAATATTTTTTGATAATCTAAATGACGGACTAAATAGAATAATATTTTGTTTACCCTATCTACAAGCCTATTGCGTTTGTGTGAGTCATCCCCAAATGTACAGTCAGACTAAAAATGCTAATTTACCAGCGCACAGTGTTTTAAAAACCCTTTAAATCGCACATTTCTAACTGAAGTCATAGTTCGATACATACATGTGTTTTAAGTGCAAGAGTGAAACGCCTCCGTGCTAATTCTTTCTAGTTATGGAGAAAAAAATCCCAAAATTGGTAATTTTTACCGTGCCTAAAAATAAAAAATCTAAAATATCTCGAAATTTTTCAAATGTCAATACTTATTTGTGTAGCTACTTGATAGAGTTATTAATTGTTCATATTTTGTTCTTTTTTACATTATCTTTGCACTTAAGTTACGCCGGACACAATTATTTTATTGTTTTTCATATTTTTTTTTTCCGCTTAAGTCTACGATTTACGCAATTTGTCTAAACACAAATACAGTACAGTGTAGTTAACTTAGTACGCCATCTTATGATAAAAAAAATGTCAATTGCGCATCGCATGGAATTTACGAGATATGAAGAATTTTTTTTTAAACGCCTGGTATAACTTTGTTGGCAATAATGTTTTGTTGTAAAGTATTGCTCTTATAATAATTTATAATGCAATTAGTAAAGGTATGTTCGGATGAAAAGGTGTCACATACAGCCTTTCGTTAGAGATAATATTCGATTTCCTTAGGCTATAGTAAGTGCCTTAAAAAAACTAAGAGCAATACTTTACAATATTAGTGCCGGTAACATTTTAAAAGGCGTTTAAAAAAAAGAAACTTGTCATAACTCTAATACACCACGCAATCGATATTTTTAAATAAGATGACAACATACCATGCTATCTACTTTTGTTAAAATAAATTGCGGAAATCACAAACCTTGCGAGAAAAAAAATTTAAACTCAAAAACAAAATGAAAAATTTCTCGGTTGTAACTTAAATCTTAAGATAATGTAACAAAGCACAGAATGTGAACAATTAATAAACCTTTTAAGTTGCGCTACAAAAAACTATCGACATTTAAAAAATATCCAGATATTTAAAAATTTTCATTTTTAGGACAGTAAAAATGTAGATTTTTTTTTTTTTTTTCGTAACTAGAACGAATTGGCACGGGGGAGCTCTACTCTTGCACTCAAAACACATGTCAGTATCGACCCATGACTTCAGTTAGAAATGTCCAATTTCAAGGGTTTTTAAAACACCGTGTAGCGGTACCTGAGGTGAAAAGCGGGGAGTGCGCGGCGAAGTAATGCCACGCGCCGGGCGGCCCCGGCTTCAAGCCGATTGTAAAATTGCCGCTTTGCTTTCTACACTGTAGGTGTGCACACACCACTGATCTATATTATATATATGGATGGGTGTTCAGGGCTTTGACAGCGTACCGACGTGATTTTGACGTTTTTGAGAGCCACCTACTAGTCAACCAAATAATAACAAGGAACATTTCTTTCGAGAACAGACGTAATAGGGGTGCGAGGGGGTAGCGGGGTACACCATGTAATTTTGTCAACTAATAGGTGGCTCTCATATATCACCTACGACGGATGTCGCCTTTTTGGTACTTATAGTTTATGAATTTATGATGATGACGTTCAAGTGATGTCCTAAACTTTAGGTAACGGTAACTATCGATACAATATAATTCAGAGAAACCAAGTTATACCTTTATACTAATTTATTATTGTCAGTAACACTGATACATTAATCGTTGTAAAGTAATTAAATTTATTTTCATTATTGGCTTGTTGTTGGTTTGTATTTGGTTTCGAATGGCGCCACCAAAATTGAAAATATGGACAGAAGTTCAGAAACAAGAGTTCTTTTTTTAGTATTATAACTAGACCCAGTTATCTTGTCGCAATGACGTCACAAAAGGGTAGTAAGAGGACAAAATGTCACTGTTATAAACTTTATTCAAATTATGACCCGATATAAAAATATGAATATTTATACGTGCTTTTATATACAGTAGAGCCTTGATAATCCGAACACCCAAAATTTATACCAATTTTGGTAAATATGTATATAACGAAACAGCAACCTCAGGGTGGTCAGCAGGTGGCGCAACATCAGCACAACTGGTGTCACGGATCTCGTTTTTATCAACCATCTCAACTTTACCAGAATCAGTTGCTTGTACAGGGCGCCAGACCAAAAGTGAAGTAATTTTTTACGTTGAGCGTAAAGGGAAACTTTTTTAGAAAACCTTCTGATTGGCCCACTTGAGTTGACGAATCAGAGCTCTTTTTCGATACCGCGTGAATTAGCCCCTACGCTCGACGTTAACAAATCAGTAACTTCTTATTAATAATTAACTTAATAATTGATTAATCGAAATAAGCGTTACCTTGCGGAAGTCCATCACTAACTAAAGGATATATGAATATAATATTGCAAATTATATTCATATATCCTTTACTAACTTAATAATTCACTTAATTTTAATCAAATTTACTGAAAATTCAATTTAACATTTTAAACAGTCATTATAATAATTACTGACAATATAAACTCAATCCAATTTTACCAGTAACAATGAAGTTATTCAATGATTCATACCACAGTACAAAACCAATAGGCAATGGGTTTTGATGAAACTACAATTGAATTATTTTACTGCGAACAATACAGACAAGAATCATTATCTAATTGTGTGACAATTGGATTGACATTTTTATATGGTAACCCCATAAACAGAAATGCTATCAACTTAACCTATTTTAACAAGTGATCATTAAATTATGAAACTATTAAAACTGTACAGCGTAAAACGGATGAACAGAAAAGATTTGTAGAACAAACTTGAATTGATTAATTTATCGTGTTAACAATTAGACAATGGAAATCTTAAAGTTAAGGATAATCAACAGAAAAAATTATTAGATTACTTAGTGATTGAAAAGCTCACTGTTTCCATAAAATACCTAGTGGTCAGTAGCGAGATCTTACGGACCAGATTTGCAACAGTTCGTTCTCCGGGCTCTCAAACATAGAAGTCGCGGCGCATAGTGTCGAGTGGAGACATCTTGCGACAGATGGTTGCAACAATGAGCGCTCGCACCGACATCGCGCCGATATATATTATTAACATAAGTGTACAAGGTGAAATTAAATTAACAGACCAAATTCTTACTGTAGACTCGGTTAGTGAACAGAAACAAGCTTCAATTACCTTTTTGGTGCAATTCTATAAATATTTTTTGTTGCTTCCTTACAGCCTAGACTAGGAATTCTACTTAAACTAGTCCAAACAGTAAGGGAGCAAAAAAAAATTTTTTTTATAATAAAATCTCAAAACTCATTATTTTCAAATTTATTTTATTGGATATTAGATAATATCACACATTTTAATAGATCCGGATTAAAATTTTCTTGATTTAATTTTCCGCTTGCTTATTCATTAGGCGTTTATGAACTTAATTGTTTTTATATGGTGTGATTCGTAAACAAAAAGTTCACTTTCACCTGAAACCTATGGATTGCTACTGTATGTCAGTTTAATTTGCAGTTGCAAATAAATTCTTTATCTATGGTTATCGCATCGTCTATGACCAATATTTCAAGATATAGATATAAAAAAGTAAACAAAAACAATTTAAAAAATATCTTCACGTTTGTGATCATAAAGCCTCAACGGCCAGTTAAATAAACATACCACAGCGAGCATTATGAAAAAATATATATATTTCAAAACACCACAAACTCCATTATGTACCCTATCTACCGTTTTGAGACGACATTGCGACAACGGGGTCTCAAATAATTTTGCAATTAATAAAAGATGATTAATTTAATACTTCTACTTACTTTTAACAACTACTCCGAAAAAAAAAAACCTATTTTAACTGTCCCATGAAAAAATCTAAAAAGTGTCGATACGTGGGACGCACTATAAGTTTCCGGAATGAATATGAAAAAATACTATTAAAGGTACAAAATTAATTTATTGTTTTTCAAAATAATCTCCCTTTTCGTCTATGCATTTTTTCATTCGATCAAACCAGTTTTGAAAACTTTTGTGCCACTCCCCTGTGGTGACCTCTGAAACGTGTTTTTCATACTCCTCGACAGCCTCTTCTGGTGATGAAAATCGTTGACCGCGTAATTGGTTCTTAATTTTTGGGAACAGAAAAAAGTCACAAGGTGCCAGGTCGGGACTGTATGCAGGATGACTCATGAGTTCTACATTTTTCGTCTTCAAAAAGTCGTTTGTCTGTCTGGCCGTGTGAGAACTAGCATTGTCGTGGTGCAGGATGATACGGCGTTTACGGTTATTTTTACGGAGTTCGTCAATAACTTCCGGCAAACAAATGGTCGTGTACCAGTCACTATTCACGGTACGACGATTCTCTAAAGCAACAGTAGCCACGTGTCCAGTTTTATTAAAAAAAGAAGCAATCATCCGCTTAGATGCACTTTTCACGCGCGCCACTATGGTTGGTTTCGGCTCATCTTGAAAGACCCATACGCTCGATTGCTGCTTTGTTTTGGGATCGTAGCAATAAATCCATGTTTCGTCACCTGTTACTATGTCCCACACCAAATTTGACGCACCTTCGTTGAATCTGGTAAGCATGGCACTGCACCAAGTGACGCGGTCCGTTTTTTGAGCCTCGGTCAAGTTGTGTGGGATCCACCGCGAGCACAGCTTTTTCACACCCAAATGTTTGTGTAGGATTGATTGTATTTGACTCATGCCTATTTCTAAGGATGCGCGAATTTCATGGTAGGTCACATGCCTGTCTGTTTCAATCATACGGCGCACAGCATCGATGTTTTTGTTGGTCACAGCGGTGGACGGCCGACCATCGCGAGATTCGTCACTGAGATTGATACGACCACGCTTGAATTCTGCAAACCAGCTATAAACAGTCGTCTTGCATGGTGCTTCATTGCCAAAAGCTGTTTCAAGCCGAGCGATGCTCTGTTGAGCTGTCAAATTACACTTAAAATCGTAGAAAATCATACTACGAAAATTTTCCCGAGTTAAATCCATGTTGATGCAGACACACAATTTTTTAAATGGCGCCACAAGGTAAAAACAAAAGACAGTCAGATGAAACAAACTGCATTCTACAGCCAAAGAGTTCTATTTTCAAATGTTGCAATAAATTTTTAAATATTGTTTATGTAAGTGGCCAGTTCCGGAAACTTTTAGTGTTACCTATGTATGAGTAAGTATCGATACTTTAGAGGTACTCATATGAGTAGTATCGAAAAATTATTTGAGTACTACTTATATGGATAAGTATCGATACCTTGTGTGTATCGTAACATCCCTATACGGAACATGTAAACAAACTAACGCCAACTTGTCAATCTTCTACTTTTTAATTTTATATTTTTGACATGTATATTGTCTTTGATAAAATTCGAATGGGTACGGAATTTTTGACGGCGTTTCAAGCCGAAAGCCGGTCTAGTGTATTAGAATAATATTATAAGATGTCTATGGCACACACACAAACGCAATTCTCAGGTCTCGCCTTCTGGACTGTACAACGAAGGCGCCCGGTAAGAAATGTTTTCCTCATAGAAGATGTCAAAATTAGTTACTTCCTAAAATGTTTGAAGCCGTGGACAAATTGTTCGTTCATTTACGAATGAAGGCATCTATCTACAAATTCAGATTCATTATTAAAACCGAGGTGAAAACAAACTTATTTAGCGCAGGTAGGTTAACGGGAAAAAGCCTACTGAAAACATAAAGGAACTTTTCTAACTTATTACGTTTGTGTTAATTAAGAAAATATCTCGACACTGAATAACAATCAATTATAACTCAAGTATTTTACGTTGTTATCGAGATTCTTAGAAAAGGTCAGCCAAAATTGGGAAACTTGATCCTGCTGGGTTCCATACCACATACTTTCAAGTAGGGCCAAAATAATAATAATAATAAAAAACCGGGCAAGTGCAGATTCTATCTACACATTAAATCGTGTTTCCAAAATATCCATTAATTTTGGGAACATCACTCTAGTTTTTTCGTTGTTTTCACACGTACTTCTTTAATATATATAATATATCTAGATTTGCTGGTCATATACTTTTAGAAATAAAGGGTAACATTGTTTTTTGTACATTTTCTCAAATAATTTGAATTTGTAAAATTATATAATTATATGGTATTATTAAACATGATTTAATTAAGAAACAAATTTTAATTTTAATTAGTTTAATTAAGAAACAAATTATTGTTTCTTGATCCCCTTTAAAATGAGCGATTTTTAAAGCCCCTTAACTAAACTATCTAGACGAGAAGGCTTTATAAATTACTAGCTTTTGCCCGCGGCCGCCCGCGTGTTATTTGGTTTAACGACATGCTTTTTTCGGAAATAAAAGTAGGCTATGTGTTAAGTTAGGGTATAAGCTATATCCATTCTAAATTTCATCCAAATCCTTTCAGCCGCTTCAGCGTGAAAGAGTAACAAACATACACACACACACAAACTTTCTCATTTATAATATTAGTGTGATAACTATTACCCAATTTAATAGTTAACAATTACAAATTTATTAACACTTTATATTTTTGCAGATAAAAAAAATTTCAAATGTATTTATACTCTACCTAATAAGTTCTAAGCAGTGACACCCCGCATGTCTGGGTAAGAAAAAAATATTTTATCTAACCTCATATCATAAAATCCTCATCACGAACTCAAAACTACTGGCATAGTGAAAAATATTTTTCATAAACGTATCTAAAAAAATTAAAAATTAAATTATAGTGTAGGTCTCCCTCAGATAAAATTTAGAACCGAACCGTTCGTTTCTCCGAACAACATAAACATAATGCTATAAAAAAACTTTTTCTGAGATTACAGTACAGTGATACTAACTAGGAAGGCAAAGGGAACTTAGCCCACATTGACATGTCTGAGGTTTAATATCAAATACCAATGAGGTTTTGATTTTAATGTTCTCCAATACATACAAAACAGTAACGAGGTTACAGTCAACTTTATTTTCGTCTATGGCTTATGGCGCGTTGGACTCGGTCTGTCAGTGGATGAACAGTTTGCAACTGTTTGTTGTGCTATAGTTTTCGACTATCTTCGAGGAAATTTATTTAGGTATTACTTATTGTGGTTTCATGTGTCAAAAGAATTATTTTGCCGTAAAATTACTGACAGCAGCGATGGTGATGATATTTGACTCCACCTGACATTTTGGAAATAACGACGGAAATTACGTACACTTTTAGAACAAGCTTTTACAAGAAAAATCAAAAATGGCAAACGACAAATTTTATCAAGATTATGAAAACAGGTTATAATGAGTTTAGATAAAGTAGTGTATGAAACCATGCATAACTAGGTATTAGAACAATGGTGTTTTTAATAACCTTTTCATGTACTAGTTTCATAATAGTACAATAAGATACAAGTAAGCTGCGTTGAAGGCGAGGCCGTAATGGAGCCGAGAGTGTAATGTCTAATGCTCACGCGTTTCATACGACGTTTTTCAACACACTTGCGAGGAAAAATAATGAAATTTCACTCTCTTTTTTTTCCACATAATCGAAACCACAGCTATGACAATAGCACAATTGACTGACAATTTTCTTTAAAAAATGGCGGCGGAGATTTTGTTTTGTTTTTTGCGCAGATGGAAATAGAGGCACTAACTTATCAGCCAAACAGCCAAATATTGCTAAATAGAACAGCCAAAAATGAAATATAAACAAACTAAATATTTTTGTATTTACAACAAAAATTTCAATTAATAGTTGATAAAAATGTATAATTTGAAAAACTTAAATTATTATTTATTATATTTTAACTGAGATAGTGTATTTATTCGCAAAAACTTTACTATTTCTCAAGACATCACAAAACTATTTCACAAAACTGTAATGTAAAAAGCACTAGTGCGATAATGTAAAGTAAAAAGCACGCGTGTTTGATATGCTGCATTATGACCCTAAGAACGATGCAATAAGGGCCACTTTATAAGCAAGTGTGTTAAAAATTACTATTTTTTTAAATCTTAGCAAAGGGTTTTGTTGTCTTGAGAAATAGTAAAGTTTTTGCAAATAAATAAACTGTCTCAGTTAAAATATAATAAATTATCTTTTAATTTTATCAAATTATTTATTTTCATCAACAAATTAACTTATAGTTTTGTTGTAAATACAAAAAATATTCAGCTTGTCAATATTTAATATTTGTCTGTTTGGCAATATTTGGCTGTTTGGCGGATGCGTCGGTGCCTCTATTTCCATCTGCACGCGCATAGACAAAATCTCCGCTGCCATTTTTCAAAGAAAATTGACAATTCATGCCAAAGAGAATATAATATACTACGTAATAATTCATGCTGTGGTTTCGATTGTGTGGAAAAATAAGCAGTGAAATTTTATTATTTTTCCTCGCAATTGTGTTGAAAAACGTCGTATGAAACGCGTGAGCATAAGACATTACACTCTCGGCTCCATTAAAAACAAAATCTTGAAAAAAAATTTTTTTTAACGGTGCCATTACCGTAAATTGGGGATGATTTTTTTAGGGATCCGTTGGCGAAATATTAAGCTTTAAAGTGCCAATTTTTGATTTTTCGATTCAAGTGTCGTCCCCCCCGCCCCCCCCCCCCCCCCCCCGGCCGGCTAAACGGTGGTTTTTGAATGTGAAAAGTTCTCAGTAGTATATAGGATGAAATTAAATCAACCGACCAAATTCACACAGGAGACTCGGTTAGTGATTAGGAACACGGTTCAGTAATCCTTTTGGCCAAATTCGAAAAATGTTTTTTTTATGCCTAGTTGTTGTTGGACTAGTTAAAGTACAATTCCTAGTCTAGGCAGTAAGGAAGCCAAAAAATATATTTCACCAAAAGGGTAATTGAAAAATATTTAAAAAACGGATAGGACTCACTTTTTTAACTGTGCGAGGAGGCATAGGTCGAGCTTTCGATGAGATGAGGCATCCGAATTTCAACAGAGACCGTGGTTGGCATCTGGCGCCAACTGGGCAACCTGTGCTTGACGCTTCGTAAGACGAAAAAGTGCCAACAGTGGTTGAGGACATTATCAGTGCCGTCTGTGTGACTGGACCTAGTGAAACACGTGACCCGGAAGTAGAAGTGAAAACTTTATCAAATGTCCGGTCGAGTCTGGCTTCGATACCGGAAACCTCTGAACGCAGCCGAAGAGCGGAAAGTCGAGCAGCGACGAGAGAGGGGAGGAAGCTTAGTACTCGACTGACCGCCGTGGGCAAAAGTACTCCCGAAGAGTCGTGATGATGATGAGTCATAATCTCATCGAACGCTCGACCTGTTATTCGCACAGTTATAAAAGTGAGTCCTATCCGTTTTTTAAAATATTTATGATGTTAACTCACTCTAATTTTAATGAGGGTAAATTGAAGCTTGTTTCTGCTCACTAACCGAGTCTCCAGTACGAATTTGGTCGGTTAATTAAATTTCACCTTATATAATGTAGTTAAAAGGAAAACTATTGCAGCTAAGAACGCTTTACAGCGTAAACCTAGTACAGACTGCGCCAAACTTTTAGTCCCCTCTAAACACGACAAAATGTATGGGCCGTTCTTCGGGAGAGCAACTTCCGAATACTGCGCGTGGCCCGACATGCACTTGGCCGGTATTTCGTACATAAATAGGTTAGATTTAGGTTAGCACATTCTTTTTTTTTAAGAAATTCTACTGTGATGCAAACACAGTCTCTACCATGATCGGATAAAAAAATGAATCGTTCACGACATCATAAAGAAAATAAAGTATCTTAGCATTTTTGCGAAGAAATGAAATGAAATGAAATGAACACTTTATTTCTGCAATTATGCATAAATACTTTTCTTACATGTTAAACTAATAAAATTTTTGACTAATGAAATAGGTTATTAGTATTGTACTCAGGCGAAGACTACAATTTTTATAATTTTTGTTTGTCTGTCTGTCTATGTATATGTACAAATGTTCCGTTTTAACTCGAGAACCACTCAACGGATTTGGATGCGGTTTTTTTATTATCATCGTAGTGATCCTGCCTGGTTAATCTATAAGGGGTGTTCATAAAATAACGCCCAAGCCAAAAACGGGGCAAAAATTTCCGCGGACAAAGGCTAAATTTAATAAATTTGTACACGTACTAAACCGTCAGCAGGGTAATACTATAAGTAACTAGATACTTTTACCCGTCGAGTAATATGATTTATTCTTTGTGTTTTACTAATGAAAGTTATTTTGATTATCTATTCTAATCAATAGCGTAACTGTGTAGTTTTTTCTAGAATATAAAATGATCTATCAGAACTCTTTGCTAAATACATTTTCAACTACATAAAAAATAAAATCTTTAAATTTTATTTAATAAATTTTCTCAATCTAAAGATATTTCAACATAATATTATATAATACGGCCGGTGTCAAGAAATTATTTTGAATCGACAACATTACAAATCAATAATTGGTGCAAAACTCAAAACCATTTCGAGATATGGGCTTTCTGGGCATCATATTGATTTTTCAGAATTAAATCATGATTAAATGAAGATATATTTTCAAAAAACTAACAATATGGTAAACACGGGATTTTAAAAATAATTTCCTTTGCTTATAAGTTCATTTTGTTTAAAAAAAATCAATTGTCATATCATGTGAGAGTAGACATAAGCATGCCAAGCTTTTTTTTAATAGATAATAGAATGGCAATGAACATCGACTTTTGAAAAACTTACGTCCTTTTAGAATGAGTGAATAAGAAAATATTAAATTATGCAGGAAAGACGTAAAATAAAACAAAATAAAAAATACATAAGTTTCTTACGCAGCCTTTCAATATAGATATTAAAAACAAATGGTTAACAAAAATGATATGTTGTCGATTATTTACTTTTCCTCGGCATTATAATAACGCAATAATGAAAAAGCTATTGAGTTTTTTATACATCCCACCATTTTGGTAATTTTCATTTCATATACTCGTGCATGCGTAAAGTCGACGATTACGACAGTTAGCAGCTTGGCGGCTACCTTTATAGTCGATATTTTGAACGAAATCACTACATTTTGAGTGGTTCTCGGGATAAAACGGAACATACGGAAAGACAGAACTCAAAAAATTTTTGTTTTGACCTCAATACAATACTAATAATAACCCATTTTATTTCAAATTTCGCAAAAATATTTAATGCACACATATGAATTTTTCATACTTTCAGAAGTACAATAAATAGTGAGACATCGGGACTTAGGTGGGGCAATATCATTAAATTAGAATAATTAATAAGTCGCTAAGGGATTCAAAAAGATATTACTCAGAGTAATTTACTATTGCAATTAATGACAAGCATGCACACACACCCCTTTGCCGTTATTACCCTAATTTTACCTGTTTTTTATTACCCTGTAGTGTATTACTGTTTTCATTTTTTAATTATAAAGCCAAATCCCTAAGGACAACAATTCCGCACTACTACTTTATAATACGAATTTTTGTTTACTTAACAGTTACTTATGAACTATTAAAGCTTACCTTATCACATTAAATCTACAACAATTAACAAGTCGGAATATTCTTCCCGAATCCAAAATCCTCAATATAACGGCTCTTCATGTAACGAAATTGCTACGCCCTAATGGAAAGGTCAAGTTTTTATGGAAGGCCCTGCGAGTCTACTTGTGAATTTGCAACATATTAGGTATTATTATACATAATTATAAAACCAACGTAATCATACAGCAAATTTATACTGGAGACTCGGTAAGTGATCCGAAATAAGGTTCACTGAAACTTGAAAGTCCATCGCCGTTTCAGTTAAAGTGATAAGACAAAATTAATTTTGTAAATTTTTGCAAATATTTAACCAAAACCAATAACAAAATAAATATTTAAAAAACGGATTGGACTCACTTTTTTATCTGTGCAAGGAGGCACAGGTCGAGCTTTCGATGAGATTATGACTCATCATCATCAGGACTCTTCGGGAGTACTTTTTCCCACGGCGGTCAGTCGAGTACTAAGCTTCCTCCCCTCTCTCGTCGCCGCTCGTCTTTCCGCTCTTCGGCTGCGTTCGGAGGTTTCCGGTATCGAAGCCAGACTCGACCGGACATTTGATAAAGTTTTCACTACTACTTCCGGGTCACGTGTTTCACTAGGTTTCAAAAGTGAGTTCAATCCGTTTTTTAAATATTTATGATGTCAACTCACTCTAATTTTAAAACCAATAACGTTTAAATTATGAAACGTTTTCAAGCTTTCTTGTATGGAACCCCTATTAATTGTGTATTTTTTTGTCTTGGTAGATGCCATACATACTCGTATAGTAGCACGTATTCTCTGAAAATTTCAACTCTCTACTTATTACGGTAGAAGCTGTAGACCCCTGTGACAGACGGATGGACAGATGGACAGACAGCGGAGGCTTAGTAGTAAGGTCCAGATGGCACCCTTCGGGTACGGAACCCTAAAAATCATGCAAGTACAAGGCGAACATTACATTTAGGCCAGTGAGCCTACCAATAATCGCCTCTATCAAAAGCTAAAGGTCTTTGCCATTGACCTAATTATGATGGTTGTGTAGTAGTAGAGATATCGTCACGACATAATATGCCCGAGGGGTTGTCAGAAATGTTCCAAATGTAGATTATCACTAAAACAATCAACACACGTTCACCCTCTTTTCATCGACGATTTTTACGTCCGAACCTGAAAAGGTGTGATTACTTGGTAATTTGGTCACAAATACACACTTTTTAGGGCATGCAGATTTACCCTACATGTTTTCCCTCATCGTTCAGCAAGTATACAAATACCATGCACATGAATTCCGAAAAGGTCCTCGCTGCGTGTTCATGACATTTTTTTTAACCACGATTTCGAGTTTTATGGCTATACCATTATGGTTAATTTCGTTTATATAGCCAAATTCTTAGAAGAAACTTGGTACCTAAGTGGTCAGGACAAAAGATCAATGATCCTTTCTGTGAAATACGCAAAACAAGATGTAGACTTCTTATCGGCACTTTTTATTCGCGTACAAACACGAAGAGTTAGCTAACCAGCGCGTAGAGTTATGACACGATGACATACAACACTAGTTAGATCTCGCTGAAACGATTTATTTGGCAACAAGAGGATGTAGTACCAAGCTCTTCAAGTAATTATGGCCAAACAAAGCTTTAACATGACATTTAAATGTCCCAAGACCTTTCTTTTAAGGTTTCCCTTGATGGCACGGGTAACAACCTAAAGTAAACCACACATAAATGCACCAGACGGAAAAAAATATGCGTAAAATTTAAGAAATAAGAAGTCCCATCGTTTTGCGAAAAAATAAAAGTTGTTACTACTTACGTATGGGATTCAGAGATGGATGGGGCCCCTGTTCGGAGCAAGCTCTCCTTCCCCTTGCACTAAGCAACACCTCCCGCTTGGGCGCGCGTTCTTCTACCAGATCCACCTGCCCCTCCCCTTTTGCCTTAGCACCACCCCCCTCTTCTCGCCCTTCTTCCATCACACACGCTGACATAACTATGGTGTTTACACTGTATATTGTAATGTATCTACTCCTAGTTTAACACAGTTTCATCACTCTGGGATCACTGAGGTGTTCGATTGGTCTAGAATTTTAAAGGTCACGTTTCAATCACTCATCATCTTAGGTTAGTCAAACACTTTTTATATATTTTGTTGATTTTGTTAGAGATTTTGTTAATAAATATGGTTCAGTTACTTCACAAATATCTTCTTACCGGTATTCTTTCAATCGTTATAATAATTGAGTTTATTTTTTCGATCCTGATGTTGTTGCCTTTATACCTGCAACAAAGAAAATAAACTGTAATGGCAACCCAGAACTAACTTGCTTACAATTTTCAGTCTGCTCGCGGTATACCAGTGCAGCTTACTACCCTCGAGTAAAGGTCATCCCATGAACATAATTTCATATCATGCAGAAACAATCCACAAGTTTTCATTTCTGTTAAGGTAATAAAATTAACAATCTATGAAGATATCTTTTTATTCTTATTCCGAAACGCGTTTCAATTTTTTTTATTCCTTAGTTCTGGAGATATGTGGAAAAAAAACAAATTTTAAGGATATGGGCTGAACAGCTAGAATACATTTGCCTAGCAATAAATAAAAATACTAGCTGTCAATGTCAAGTGTCAATGACATTTGATATATTAAGCTCTATGGTCATGCCATTTCTTTTTTTTTTAATACAAGCAAAGTAGTTACTGGCATTGGTAGGAAAGTCATTATGCCTACAAGGCTTTTGTTGAAAAGTCAAAGTTTAAAAAATCATTTAAGTATGTAAAACTCGAAATTTTGGAAAAGGGATATATACAAGTCCCTTAGCTTTTTAACTAATTTCTAAATAGCTAATGAAATAAGCGGGTCAGTATTTAGAAATGTTATGGATTCTAGCTTTCTTTTGACTGTACCTGATGGGGACCTGAGCGTTGTGATTAAGATCCAGTTTACTTCAGATCTTAAGTTGGAAAATAAGAGATTGAGTGCAGAATACCTGGAATGAGATGGCTTAGTATTAGTTAGCATTTTTTATTTAATTTAGAAGTTTAACTGAATAAATACCAAAACAATGTCCAAATTTAGACTAAGATCCGATTAATTAATTCATTATGCAAAGAAACAAACTGAAACTTAGTCAAATTGAAGGTATTATGACAAAAAATTAGTTTCTTTGATTATTGTTGTTATAATAATTGTAATTGTTTCTTCAGGTATATCTAAGCGCGTTTACAGCTTCATTTACCATCAAACGACCGCAGAAAGATCAGTGCGGGATGAGATGTGGGAGACGCACAAACACAAAGTTGCCAGTAGTTTTATGTAAATTTTATTTTTGTCACTGTCACTCCAAGCGAAAAAACGCGCAGTGCGAGAGAGGCGGATTCAGCGCAAAAGAGAAAAAAGTACGTTTTTTAATTTTATAAAAAAAAAATCGCTGGCTAAATTTCCAAAATCAAGTATCTAGATATTATTAAAACCCATCTAAAAGACATGTTTGAGTTCTGTTTATGATCCCTATTCGTCAAACGAGGAGAAAAAGTGCATTTGAAGGTATCTATAGGTCGTTGGTTTGAAGGCATCATTTCAATAATTATTTCTGTCGAGGAAAATTTATCCATGCGTGTTTTCCAAAAATAAAACCCTAGATTGTAGTCAAAATGCATATACCAAAAATTGATACAAATTTTTCATGTAGGTACTTCATAAAATACACAGAAACATAGCATCCATATATCCTTCATAGCCTTTGATTCACAAATGAGTCACAGTTTTTAGATTTTTTATTAAAAAGCATTTTGTGACTTGCCAGCAAATTAATTTGCCAACTCCAATTGTTTTTTTTTTGCCTTGTTTGTTACAAACTGTTTGTTACTTCAGAAACTTTCAAAAGCTGTACTCGTATATTTGCAAAGTCACAAATCAATCACAAAAAAGAAGTGGGAGAGGTAATATATACATTGAACTGACTGGTTTCTTTCTATGTCGTAAAGTACCCAATGACACCATGCAAAAGTACAATTTTTTATAAATAATAGCCACGAAATACAATTTTAACCCTTAAATGACATTTAATTATTGTACGAAACCGAAAACAGTGACAGAAAAATATTAAAAAAATATAATAAAACTAATGTTGAGAAATATGCATATCTGATTAAAAGGGGGCTTTTTGGAAAAGCACTGTTTAGGTAATTTCCTGACAAAAACACGAAAAAATACAAAAAAGTCAAGGAAAGAGATAAATATGTCTCATACAAATAAAAATAAAATGCTCTTTTCCGCTCATATAACCAATATAAATATATTGTTTAAAAATAAATATAAACCTATGTATGTTATATAAATAATAAATATACAAACAAACCTAATAATTTTACATTTGAGGATTAAAGAAAACACTAAATTGAAATCTAGCAATAATTAAGGTCTCGCCGGACAATGGCGGTTGTTTGATCCCAGGCTACGCGAGATAAGTAAATATAACAGGAACTGTCAGCAACCTATTAACTGTGGTGAGCGGAACATTAACGGCAACAATATTTTGTATACCTATATTGTAGATGCGTTAAATTAATTGCTTGACAAAGTAGGTTCTTAAGAGCTCCGGAGACAATTTAGAATAAAGTATTATAAGCGTATTATCGTCTTAGAGTTCAGCTTTGAAAACATTTAGGCCGTGACGAATAATAATTACTTAGTTTAAGGCCATGTCTACGCTGAAAGCTTGAAACCGTTTTCGCAGTTTTAGGTTTCCGTAGCCAAATGGTAAAAAAGAAACCAATCGTATGACGGTCTGTGTGTATGTCACAGCCTTTTAACTTTTGATCCGATTACAAGATATAAGGTACGAAAACAGCCCCTTTTCACATTTATGTTGATGATAGGATTACAAGATAACACTAAAGTGAACCTACCACATGTTGTCCTAAAACTGTCATTGCGCTGTTCCGTTTGCTCATAGCGTGGTGATACTGTTCCTAAACCATCCCGGAGAAACTTTCTATCTTACAAAGAAAATTGCGTTAAAATCCATTGAGTGGTTTCCATGTTACAAGTGACCGTACAGATAAAGAGACGTTGCATTTTATATGTACAAGATTTACTTGCACAGATTCATAGAAATCTTCAAATAAAATATCTCCTTCCTCTATTAGGTGTTTATAACACCTAAATTAGCAGCTCGGTACAGATATCGAAGAAAACAGCGCTGGAACGTTTGTTTTGTTGTCCGTCTGTCTGTCATTACTGCTATAAGTCGCTATTTCGATGATCGCTGCACCTCCGAATAGCGTAAAATAGGAGAAAATAATACTTTTCATGTAATAATAATAAAAATAAAAATCTTTTTTGCAGACAATACAAAATTTGTACATAGGCGAGCTTAATACTATTTAGTATAGTCTACTAGCTAACCTTTGGTAATTAGGAAGGGGGGAGGATAATACAATGATGTCAAAATTGTACGATACATATTTAATTAGATATATTTCATTTACTCAAATACTCAGGAAACTATATTATACTACATACTTATATACGTATACGTTATTAAGAGGTATAATAATAATATGATATATCAAGTATATACTTAATACTACTTAATTCTTTTAAACATCACTAGGTTAGATGTTTTTATTGCTCGTATGTGTGTATAAGTTTAACGTACTTAGCTTCTTTTGAATTCATAGTAGTTGCCTTAACGATATTTAATCCCAAAAAAATTTGCGTTACTATAATTTTGCAGAAATTATATATATAGGTATATTTTGTATGTCTAGTCCTTTAACATATAACAATGCGTTATTTAATCTCTCGCTGAGCAGACCTTAAGAAACATTTGTTGCTTACCAAACTTTTAAATTAAAATATTATATCGTTATAGTTCACTCCACAAAACTTCAAAACGTGGAAATAGTTTGGAAATTTGTGAGCGCCCTGGGCCATTACAAAATGGACGTCTCTTATTATTTGGAAAATATTTGCGTTTAAGGCAAATGTAAAAATAATATAATATTACCTTGGCTGACACCCCAAAACATTTTAATTGTTAGCGGTTCTTGTGGCTGTATGCCATGGATAAACAGACTGACACGGAGAGTTTACTATAAGAATTCCCATTTTATGAGGGAACCCTTAAAAGTTTATCAAGCGTACGTCTTCGTACACAAATTTAAGGAATCTGGAAAATAAATGTTCTATGAGATTTGATTACTTCCGATATGAATTTGCAAAATCAGTCACCTTCAAACATTTTGCTTTACTTATTTTCCCCGGGGTCCTAGTTTATCGTGCTTAGCCCTTCTTGAGTTGGTTTTCAATATTTTATATCAACTCCAACGTTGGTATAAACTTTTAAAGTATAGGTAATGATGATGATGATGATGATTATGATGTCCTCCTCGACGTATCCGTCGACGGCGACCCTTTTTGCTTCCTGGCATGAGCTCGGATGTGGCTGGAAAACCCGAGTTGTCAAAAATATTCTGTTACATGAAGTACAGTGTAATTGTCCACTTGAGTTGTACGTGTAGTTGTATGTGGGCTTTGGGCGAGTCTTGCGTTGTAAGCGTTTAGCGTCGAGGGCTTCAAGTCGAGCTGTTTCAAAGTTTTTGGTCCCTGCTTGCACAGATTTTCGCCCATCGGGTCGCATGTGAGCTAGCTCTTCCCAGGTGTTTGATGCAATGCCACTCGCAGCCAAATGACGTTTCAGGACATCCTTGTACCGCAAATATTGGCCTCCTGGCTTGCGTTTTCCAGTGGAGATCTACGAGTAGAAAACTGCCTTAGGGAGTCGAGAGTCATCCATACGGACTATGTGTCCACACCATCGTAGTTGGCCTTTCATGAGCAGGCACTCCATGCCAGACATTTCAGTGCGCCGGAGAACATCTGAGTTGGAAACATGATCTTGCCATTTAACGCGCAAGATAGTGCGTAGGCACCTCATATGGAAAATATCGAGGCGCTTAATGTCGCCTTTGTAGAGGCACCAAGTCTCAGAGGCATAAAGCAGCAGGGGTAGTATTATGGCTTTATACACGGCAAGTTTAGTCCGAAGTCGCAAGTCGTGCGAGTTCCAGACTCTATGGTTCAGCTTTCCGAAAGCGGCTGCAGCTTTGACAATTCTTGAAGAAATTTCAGACTCCAGACGGTTTTGCGCTTAGCTCTGAAGCGGGACAGGTCGAAGACACTCTTGTCTGTTCTGACGTTTAACTTGATTTGGTTAGTGCAGTTCCTCAAGGCGTCGTTCATCACGGCAGCAAAGTAAATTACAAATAACGTTGGTGCCACTACGCACCCCTGTTTAACACCACTGGTGACCGGAAACGGCTCTGTGAAATTGTCCTCATGCCGAACTCTGGCCGTCATTCCTTCGTGGAATTGGCGCACTATGGTAACAAATTTCACAGAACAGCCTACCTTCTCCAAGATTGTCCAGAGGGCAGTCCTAGGTACTCGATCAAACGCCTTTTCCAGATCAACAGAGCACATGTAGAGATCATGCTGTTGTTCCCGGCATTTTTCCTGTAACTGCTTGACGACGAAGATAGCGTCAACTGTGCCTCTATTGGGTCGGAAGCCGCACTGGGTTTCCGGAAGATAGCGGTCTGCCAGCTCGTTCAACCGCTTGTTAATGATATTGGCCAGTGTAAGATGTTAAATTAAAGGCGCGTGTTCGCGGCGGTGGTTTAATGAACTCTCTCATATAATATTACAAAATAAAGTATAATTAAATCTATTGCTAATAACGCAGTTTTGATAATGTAGGTTACACATGTCAGCATGTACGTAAGTGCATCGTACATACTGCCCGCTCTAAAGAAGCACAAAAAACATCTTAAACATGGTAACAACTGAGCAACAATAATAATAACACCAATTGTAAAAACAAAGTACAAGTATAAGCATAACTATATGTAAACAATAAAAGCTCGTGCAGAAATAAATGTTTAGGTGAATGTGCTATTAACATGCAGACTTGCATTTGTAATGTAAAAAAAAATGTAAAGTAAAACTAATTAAAATAACATGATCCATAAAAATTAATAATGTCTCTATATATCGTCAATGTTCGTATCAAAATTCACAACACTTTTTGACTTACGAATCTTATTACACTGAGAGCCGGTATTGAAGTTTTGCATAGGAACTGACTGAACACTTATCACTCTCGGCTCTTGCACACACATCACTTTTTTGTTTTTTGTCCGCTTTGAACGACATACATAACACCCAGCAGCCACTGCGATGATGCTGAGTATCCCGAATAACACTGCTGTCCCGATGTAGTGGTTCAAATCATGACTGGATAGACCATTATCTAGTGTTGACTGCTCTCTCAGCTGCTTCAAGTCTCTATTAATCTTTTCAAATTGTTCCAAATGGCCTTCCGCTTGATACGTGAAATTGTCTGTAGATGTGTTCATAATCCCGTTCAAAGAAGATATTGATGGAATATAAATTTCTTGCTGTAGCGCTAGCCTGCCAGTAAGTTTATTGTTGTTTGCATATATCATAATTGAATCGGCTTTCATTACGCATCCTTGCCCGAGTGTTATCATTCCGACTCCATAGAAGTAATGCGACGTGAGCCCAGCTGGGCACAAAATGCGCACGTAGCATTTCTGACAACATGTAAACATCCAGGTATTACTATCGTGCAGTTCTATCCACTTATCAGCACAAGCCTTTATTTCAGACCGACAGAAGGTGTCATATTTACTGTTTGTAAACAATTTTATATTGCAAATGTTTTGATGTAATTCTATGCTGTATTCTGCATGGTTTAAGGTGCACAATGACTTTTGATCATTCATATGTATGCAGTTTCGTAAATCGGCTGAATTCACTAGGACGAAGGAGTCCTTTTTAATATTATATGCAATGTAGTCTGATAAAGGGATAATATTAAGAATCCTTTTGTCATCTCTTATTTGCGGAACGCTGTAAATTTTGTCTAACTCGTATTGTTCCTTACTTATAAGTGGTATTTTAATCTCTATGATGAGATAACTTTCTGTGACTCGTGCATGTGGTTTTATTAATTTGTAAATGTCACGGATATTGTCTCTCGTTACTGGCAGCGCACGGTCTTCCGGTAAATGAGGAAAAATGATATCTAGTTGGTCTTGCAATAACTTTGGTGTAAACAAATGGATGTTCAAGTGTCCTTGATATATATCTGCTGCGAGGTCGATTAGGGTTTCTTGTATTCTTCTCATTTCCGAAAGTAAATTGTTTGCAATGATGGAACTAGTTAACACGTAAAAAGCAGTTTGCGTAGCAAGTTCCAGCTTGTTTATATTTTGCGTTGTATTTTTCCAGTGCTCATTTATTAAAGAAAATTGTTTGTTCATGATCGCCTCATTACGCATGACGATGTTCTGTTCTGCTTCGAGGATAGAGGTTTGATTCTTTAACAGATGTAAAAGATGATTTTCATTACTCTCTATGGTCTTGATGTCATATTCATATTTTTGCGCAAATCTTTCGTCTAACACACCGAATTACTCATTTGCTAGGTAGCCAACCCCGTTGATAAGTCCTCGTCTAGTTCTCGATATACTGCTTGATACATTCTGGTACTTAAGGATGCTGTTGTAGTATTGCAACTCACTCATGCTATGGTCTAGCTGCATGGCCATAGCTTGAAATTGCATAACCCAATCTTCTTTTTTCATCCCCTTTAAATGAGTCACATATGTTTGTAGTTTTTCTGTATGTTGCCAGTACGTTGTCATGTTGTAGTAGATAATAAGATTCCAAGTATCCTTAATTTGTTGCCTACTCGACACTCTGTCAAAGTATAGCGATTGGTTCACTTGAAACTCAGTTACTTTAAACATAGGAGGTGCTTGTTGTAGTGACGATGTAAACAACGTTAAAAACAGAAGCAATGCATTTATGAAATAAGTTTTCAGGGAGGTTTTCTTGACACTTCGTCTTTTTGCAGGTGCAGTATCAGTTGCAAAATCTTTTTGTTCACTGTTGTTTTCATTTGTCAGTAACGGTGCCAGTTTTACCAACGGCCTTTTTATCAACCCATGCTTTGTTTTCAAATTAACTACTCTCACATACCCATCTTTTCCTGGATGCAATGTCATTACTCTCCCCAGTGCCCATTTTCCTGGAGGTAAGTTATCTTCCTTTATGCAAACTATGTCATTAATTTGGACGTTTTTTGTTGGTGATCTCCATTTTTGCCGTGCTTGCAGTTGTTGCAGGTATTCTTCAGACCACTTTTTCCAGAATGCCTTTTTCATTTGTTGCACAATTTGCCATCTTGATCTTAAATCAACATTAGTGTTCTCTGGTTCTGCAATTGATAACATCGGGTCACCGATAAGAAAGTGCCCTGGTGTTAGAACTTCAAGGTCATCCGTGCTCTCTGTCAGTTGGCAAAGTGGTCTTGAATTCAAGCATGCTTCAATTTGACAGAGAAGAGTCGTAAATTCTTCGTATGTCAATTTTTGATCACCTATCACCCTCTTAAGGTGATGCTTCATGCTTTTGACAGCCGCTTCCCAAAGTCCACCTCCTGATGGAAATTTTGGAACATTTAGGTGCCATCGGATCCCTTGTTCATTTATCTTCCTCAGACTGTCGTTGTCAATGCATTTTAAAATCTCCTTGTATTCCCGTTTAAGTACCTTGTTCGCACCGACGAAATTAGTCCCGTTATCGCTGTAAATATCAGACGGCTTTCCTCTTCGTGAACAGAAGCGCTTCAATGCTGCCAAAAAGGAGATTGTGCTGAGGTCTGACACTAGTTCAAGATGGATTGCTTTCGTGGCCAGGCATACGAAAACAGCTATGTACGCCTTAAGTGTTCGTATACCTCGTCCTTTATTCGCCTTAATCTCAACATTTCCTGTGAAGTCCACCCCCACATGGGTAAATGGACGTGAAGGCGTCACTCTTGGTGCTGGTAGATCTGCCATCAGTTGGTGTTGTTGTTGTGATTTAAACCTTTGACAAATGACGCAGCGATGCAGTTGTTTTTTAACTGTGCGATATCCACTAATGATCCAAAACCTTTGTCTGAGATGGCATAATGTCAGTCGTGGGCCCCCATGTAATGTTTGTTTGTGGGCTTGATTAATAAGGAGCTCTGTCAGTCTGCTGTGGCTTGTAAGAATGATCGGATTTTTGCTGTCATCTTTTATAATTGCGTTTCTTAATCGTCCTCCAACGCGCATTATGTTGTTTTTATCCAAATAAGGATTTAAGCTTAAAATGTTGCTCTTTGAACTCAAACCTTTATTTGTTTGCAGGCGCGACCTTTCGTCGCTGAATTCATGCATTTGTATATTTCTTATAATAATGTCATATGCAGTTAATATTTCGTTTGTTGTCAAATATGCAGTGCAGCTTCTAGTATCATTTTTACTTTTTCCAAACCTTAATATCCATGCTATGATCCTGGCAATGTGGTCAATGTCACTGTATTTGTTTAACAATTCTATTACAATTGATGATGGGAGAGTGTGTGTGAAACATGCTTTGTTTATTTTTCCTTCGATTTGCGGTGACTCATATCGTGTACTTATAATGTTGTTGGAATCAAATGTTTGTAGCCAACTTGGCCCATGCCACCATAGATCATGTTTCATCAGCTGGGCAGCGGTCATTCCTCTCGTAGCGCAGTCAGCAGCATTGTTTTCTGATGATACGTGATTCCAACTTTTTGCGGGAATAATGCTAGTTATTTGTTTCACTCTATTTGCGACAAACATTTTCCATCTGGATGCGTCTCCGTTAAGCCATCCGAGGACTATCATTGAATCTGTCCACGCGTAGGTACTAATTTTATGCTGGTTATTAAATGATCTTAGAACCTTTTCAAATAATTTTGCTAGAAGTAGTGCGCCAGATAATTCTAGTTTTGGAAGTGTCAATTTACTTTTTGAAGGTGCAAGTTTTGTTTTCGCCACTAGAAGTCTGCTTACCCTTTTGTTGTCAGAGTTGATGGTAGTTACGTATATCGAACATGCGTACATCTTTTCTGATGCATCACAGAAGCCATGTAATTGACATACGCTGGAGGTATCACCTGTCCACCTGGGTATCTCAAGCTGTTCAATGATGTTTATTTCTTTCCTAAATTGGTCCCATTCCCTTTGTACTGGATGTTGTATTACGTCATCCCAGTCATAGTTGGTAGTCCATAGTGTTTGGAACAACAACTTAGCCTTGACAGTTACAGGTGATAGCCAACCTAGTGGATCAAAGATCTTTGAGATGTCAGATAGTAACATCCTTTTTGTGTGTGGCTTGTCGGTATTCATGCAAATTTTTATCTTGAATTGAAAGTTGTCAGTTGTAGGAACCCACTGTAATCCGAGGGTCTTGGTTACTTCTGCATCGTTGAAGTCCATCACCGAGGGATTGAGCTGCTCCTCTGTTAAATTTTGTAGAAGTGCTATGTTATTGCTTGCCCATTTACGAAGGTTGAGCCCTGCTTTTCCCAACATTTCTATGAGCTCACATTGCATGTTTTGGGCTGTGTCTAAGCTATCAGCTCCATTTAGTACATCATCCATGTAGATGTCATTCTGCAGTACTGTACCTCCTAATTTGTACGTCGGTTCGTCTTCAGACACTTGCTTCAACGTTCGTAATGCAAGGAACAGTGCAGCTTTTGTGCCGTATGTCAAAGTGCAAAGTTCATATTCTTGCAAAGGATGCTGAGGATTGCTTCTCCATATTATTTTTTGCAATTTTCGGTCGGTATCCGCGACCATGATCATTCGGTACATCTTCTCGCAATCCGCTGTAAATACATATCTGTGTAATCTCCATTTTATCAGTAATGCTTGTAAATCGTTATGCAGTTTTGGTCCACATTCCATCAGATCATTGAGGCTGTATCTATTTAAATTAGGAGGAACCGTAGTCGTTTTTTGACTAGCATTGAATACCACACGAAGCTTCGTGGTGCTCGAATCTTCCTTAGTCACTGCATGGTGGGGTAAGAAACTTTCTGTTGTCAGTGTATTCTTTGCTTCACATCTTCTCATATGACCTAAATGCAGATACTCGTCGATAAACTTTTTGTAGCTTTCTGAGAGTGATGAATCTCTTGCTAACCTCTTCTCTAATTGCAGGAATTGTGCTGTTGCTTGTACTTTTGAATTACCCAAATACTGTGTAAAGTTTTCTTTCATCGGATATTGAACTTGGTACCGTCCATTTGCAAGACGAGTGGTTGTCTTTTTGTAAAATTCTTCGCAAAATTGTTCTTGCGATGTCAATGCAGTATTTGTGTCATTTGTAATGTCTTCTATCTCCCAATATTTTTCCATTTCCTTCATATTATTCACAATAACGTGACAGTTGTAAGATTTGACCACACCTGAACTACCAGACAGAATCCAGCCTAGGTTTGTCTGTTGTGCAATAGGTTCCCGACCAGGGCCTTTCAGTAACCCGTTCATAAGGATCTTGGAATAAATTTCAGAATCCAAAAGAATGTCGATTGGCCTTGAAATATTATAATCAGGATCTGCAAGTGAAAGATGCTTGATGTGTTGCAAATCTCTTCTGTCAAATGATGCGTTCGGAAGGTTTCCGACAACACGTGACATCACTAAAGCTTCCGTGTGAAATTGATAATCACTAAGTCGTGATTTGCATGTTAACTGAACTTTACCTCTGCATTTATGTGATAAAGTCCCTACGCCCTTGATACTTGCGTTATACTGTTGCCTTGCCAATGCAAGTCTCTGGGCCGCATCCTCAGTTAAAATTGATGTTTGGCTGGCCTGATCGACCAGGGCCCTCAGGGTTAAATACGTTCCATCATGACATAAAACGTTAATCAATGCAGTTGGTAAAATAACTTCGTCATCGGATCCCGCTGTATAGTTTGACTTCTTTTGCTGATTGCCTAAAGTCGATGACGCGCTGGGGTTAGTGAACGTATTATGGAGCAATGTATTATGTGCATCGTTGCATTCCCTGCATCGTTTCTCGGAATTGCAATAATTTTTGTGATGTACATAGAGACAATTTTTGCAAATATTCAATTTCGAAATTGAATTTAATTGTCCATTCGGTGACATACTTAAAAACTTTTTACATTGATAAAGCGCGTGATTGCTGTTGCAAAATGGGCATGTATTGGGGTTCCCTGCGTGAAAAACGTAGTTATTCGTTGAGGGTTTCGTCAATCTCTTTTCGTATTGTTGTGGCTTGTACTGGGTGTGAGAGTTAATTTGACGATTTTTACCTTTCGTTTGCACATGGTTTTTACTGTTAATAGGTTCTAATGCAATAAATTTGCCCTCCAAAAACTCCATAAACTCGTCAAGTGCAGGCAAGTCTCGGGGGTCTTTTCAGGCCTCCACATAATCAGCGTAAGTTTCAGTGTCAAGCTTATCGCACAAGATATGCACTAAGAAAGGGTCCCATGTTGTAGTGTTGATCCCTAAGTTATGCATGGCATGTATTGCTTCCATAGAGGTGTCCAAGAGCTTTTTAAGCTCAAGTGCAGATTGATTCGTAATTTTTGGTTGGGTCAGAAGTAGCTGTAACTGAGCTGTAAATAGTAGCTGCTTATTATTGTACCTATGTGTCAAAAACTCCCAACATGTGTCGTAATTGTCTGCAGTTACACGTAAATGCTGTACTTGTTGCCCAGCTTCACCTTTAAGTTTTCCCTTCAGGTGTTGCATTTTCTGGGTCTTACTGAGATTAGGGTTGTTATGTATGGCTTCGGAATACAGATCCATAAAGGTAGGCCACTGCATATAATCGCCATAAAAGTTGGGAATATTAATTTTCGGTGTTGATTCTTGCTGAGCACAAAAAGACGACAGTTTTTTATTTAGGCTTTTCTTTATGTCTTTATATGATATTTCAAGTTCCGTGTATTCGGTCTCATAACCTGCCTCAGAGCCTGCCAATAAGGTATCTATTTGCAAATGTAGTTGGACGATTATTTCCCAACGAGATTGCAGGCTTTTTATCTCGTCTTCGATTTCCCACTTGTCATAAAGATTGTCAATGCAGATACCTTTAATTAATTTATAAAATGCACGAAAATTTGCCATAAGACTTCTCTTTAACTCGGAAATTTTGTCACCTTGTGTAGTGTCGGTGTCAGTAGAGCGCGCATAGTTACTCTGCGTGTCAAACGTAATTGACTGGTCAATTTTGAATGATAAAATTGTTTCGCGAGTACTGGAATAGAGACTTTTTACAAACTCGACAATATTCTCTCGAAAATACTGGTGACTTTTATCCTCCACCGTCTCTAGCTTCGAATGGTTAGCTACAAACTCGCTCCAAAGTTTATCTAAAGCGCTAACTCTCACTCCAATGTACTCGGCGGTCTTTCTAGACCGGGAGTCCTTTTTAAAATTCGACAAGATTCTCTTAATCTCCTCGAGAATTTTAGATTGACAGTCAAGTAAGTCTTCCATTATGATTGATGCAAATGCAGAGGAAGCGAAAAGATATGGAAAGATCTTACTTGAATTGCTGGTACTCTCCTGTCAGAGGTTAACCCGGCCTGCAAGCTCAGTTTATGCAGTTTAATCCGTCGAACTCCAAAACGTGTATCTAAATAGGTACGTATGTACCTCACTTGCACTGTAATGTAATGTAATCGAGAATTCCCACACACACACAAAGTTATAGGTATCCAAAAACGTCACTCTAAATGCAGAAAACTGTCAGAAAAGATGCAAAATGTCACTGATTGTATCCCGGACTTCACGCACGACAATGCAACCGAACGCGAGGTCCCTTTTTCGAAGGACCAAAAAACTATGTAAGATGTTAAATTAAAGGCAAGTGTTCGCGGCGGTGGTTTAATGAACTCTCTAATATAATATTACAAAATAAAGTATAATTAAATCTATTGCTAATAACGCAGTTTTGATAATGTAGGTTACACATGTCAGCATGTACGTAAGTGCATCGTACAGCCAGTATTTTGCCGGCTACAGAAAGAAGCCCAATACCTCTATATACGCCGCAATCCGATAGGTCGCCCTTACCCTTGTACAGTTTCAATATAGCTGCATCTTTATAGTCTTGAGGCACGGTTTCTGTCTCCCATATGTGCAAAACCAGCTCAAATAGTCGGTTCTTGATATTAAGTCCTCCGTATTTAAATAGTTCTGCAGACAGACAGTCTGAACCGGGTGTTTTACCGTTTTTGAGTCGGCACGTTGCCCTGAGGAACTCATCGAAGGATGGGGGGTCGTCGAGTTCTAGTGCTGGTGGTAAGTTTTCTAGCGAGGTCGTGATGTATGAGAGATTGGCCCCTTGGCTTCCCGGATTCAACACCTCATTGAAGTGTTCAGCCCACCAGAGAAGGACTTCCGCCGGATCTGTCAAACGCTTTAATCTGTCGCGCGAATAAACTGGGGCTGTGAGTTTGCGTCTTGGTCCAAAATCGCTTTTAAGCCCTTCAAAGAATTTTGCTGTTTAATTAGTGTCAGCAAACCTTTGTAGCTCTTCAGATTTCTTGCACCACCAACGATTTTTAAGTTCTAGTACTTTTGTTTTCAGATCTTGTTGAACCAATTTATGTTGAATACTAACAGTTTGATGATTTAAAGCGCGTCTCGAGTCTTCAACAAGTTTTCGTATTTCCACGTCGGAATCATCAAACCAGTCCTGGTTTTTCTTCTTTGGTTTATCAATCACCGTCTGAGATACTTTCTGAAGAGTTGCGGTGTAGTCACGCCAACTTTCGTCAATAAAGGTAATATAAATATCACAACAGGAATAAAGTGAGTGCAAAAGTACGCATCACATATAAATGCGTGAGAATGAACCCAAAATGAGTAAACACCATGTTTTCTTTAAATAAGGACATAATTATTATGTCAAGATACATTTAAATGATTTATTTGTATAAAGAATGAAATGTAAAATGATAATAGACAAGGTTTAGGCAACATTATACATTTTCAACAATACTTCGATACAGAAAAGGAACGGAATTATCACAATAGGGCTATTCCATTATTACGCGTTCCAATTTCTTTTGTATGTATATTTGAATAGCTCATTGCAGGGGGCAAGTGAAAATCTATTTATCAAGTCTAAAAGACGCCCAACAAAAGATTACAAAGTAAAAATGCGATTGTAAAGCCTATAGCTATACTTTAGCACAAAATAGATAAGTACCGAAGGCCTGCTCTCTACAACCAGCGATTTCAGGCGCACGCACTCATAGACGTTTACGTACGACGATTTCGGTAGGATTCGGTAGAATGCTAGTACGACTAGTCACGAGTGCATAGTTTGCGATACATGTGATAACTAGGTATTTAAAATCAAGGTCAGCCGTAGCAGGCCTTCTGTACCTATCTATTTTGTGACTTTATGGTCCGTACAATGTCAACTGCACAAATTCTAATGACCATTATGTTGCATTATGTATTTTTTTTTTGTTTTTATTAAGTTAATAATTTAATGTATAATAAATAACATTAATTTAATTCAATTTAAAAATCATTAATTTTTAAAAGATATAATTAATTATTTTATGTACATTTATTTTTAATTTTTATTTGGATCTTTATCATTGTATTATTGTTATTTTTTTGTGTACCTGTAATATATGTGTAATGTATTTTATTGGGGTATTTGATTACTTAATTTTACTCACTTTTGCCCACAATTACGATTCTTAAATATTACAAAAAAATTAACTAATTGTAAGCATTTAGTTTTGGGGCAATTTTTTTTTTCTTTCTTTCTTCCTTTCATTTCACATTCCATAACTTTGTAAAATGGTGCAAAACAAATAAATAAGCATCTCTAACGAAAACGCTTCGATGAAAAAAAAACGAAAAAAATTCTAAATTTTATATTTTTCGCCTATCTCGAATTATACAACCTAGAAATTT
Organism: Ypsolopha scabrella; assembly: GCA_910592155.1. Classification (NCBI taxonomy): domain Eukaryota; kingdom Metazoa; phylum Arthropoda; class Insecta; order Lepidoptera; family Ypsolophidae; genus Ypsolopha; species Ypsolopha scabrella. The sequence continues at coordinate 16,586,868 of OU342964.1, read as the reverse complement.
GTACCAAAATAAGTGAAAAAATACCTCTTGGGTTTATTTTCGGATGTTATAATAATTTTAACTAGAAGCCGAGTTAATTAATAAAATCTCAGTTTTTTGTGATCGCGTGTTTCTCAGCCAGGACTCACAGAGTGCGCTTTTTAGGGTTCCGTAGTACCTGTGAGGTAAAAGGAACCTTTATGGTGAGACTCCGTTGTCCGTCTGTCCATCCATCCATCCGTCCGTCCATATGTCACAGCCTCATAACTTAGGCACCGTTAAAGATAAAGACTTGAAATTTGCCACAAAAATAGCAATCACTTGCATGCATAAAATTTTTGAAATAATTTAATTTAAAATTTTGAAATTGTTGAAAATATTTCCAATACAAAAGAGAGAAAAATAAAAAATATCTTAAAAATACAATATGGGTATCAAATTGTAGATATTAAAGAGCCTATTATAAAAATATGTACTTTTACTATATTTAAAGTTACTGATTTCGATAAATCTTTGAAAAACCACAAAAAAATGCATGTTCCCCCCCCCCTTATTTCCAAAATTGGTGGACCGAAAAAAATGAAAAAAATACGATTATGGGCAATAAGTGGCCAAGTACAGGAAAATAATAGCGATTATAAAAAAGGTGATAACAAATGAGAAATAAAAAAAAAACAAAAAATAAATGATATTTTATAAAAATACAATATGTGCCCATATTAGATTGTAGATAATAAAGAGCTAATTATAAAAATATATACTTTTCCTGTCACCGATTTCGAGAAATCTTTGAAAAAACACAAAAAAATGCATGTACCCCCCCTTATTTCTGAAACTGGTGGACCGAAAAAAATGTAAAAAATTATGGTAATTTAGGATAACGTAAAAATATAGCGGTTGAGAAATTCACGATACTAAAATGACAATATTAAATTATTCATCCACGAGTTTTATGTCGAGTACGGTATAAAAATAGACTTTTTTCATAGACAATCTATTTTCTAATGTTAATTTAAAATGTGGTACAATCACTTTTTTTAGTCATCATTCCTGCCTGTTCCCAAGACTGTCGAATTACGGAACCCAAGGTATGCGAGTCTGACTCGAACTTGACTGGTTTTTATTTTTATTTTAACAAAAACGAAACGTCATAGAATTAAATCCTGATCGATGCAAAATAAGTGCTCCAATTGTATTGCAGTTGGAAATCCCTTTCGTTAGACATACGATTTGCACGTTGCATGTTTCCTTGGGAATGTAGTTCAGTATGATCAGTGTATGAGGTTTAATTTAATGTGAGAAGTTTATTTACACCCGGTATATGTACATTCGTGTGGGAATGATTCCGCCACCGGTTTGTGCAAACAGCTTACTGTGTAGAGTAAAGGGGCATTATTTGCTGATTTCAACGGAAAATCAGAGCTCGCAAGAGTTATTTGTATTTGCATGTTTGTAGTAGATCCCGAGAGGAATTTAAAGTAGAAATGACTTTACTAGTATCCTAAAATTGTTTATTATTTTGACAGATGTTGTCTGGCTCAAAGTTATCTGAAACCTACAGGTCCCTGCTGCTCTCAGAAAGGATAACTTCAAATGAGAAGGATACTCCCAGTAGGATTTAAATCATACTGAAAGCCTTCTATGCCATTTTCTAACGAAGCCTCGGAATACTCGTATTTTGTAACTTCAGAGTTTAGACACTCCCTTTGCTTGTTGCTACTTGCTACTACAATAAGTTAAATTGTCATCGCAAAACTAGTGGAATACTTCTGATGAGTTCTATTGTCCCTGGTTCGAATCCCGGTTCAGAGCTCTTCACATCCATAATTACGTCTTGATTTTCTATACCGCAATGATATAAATTTAATTAGAATTTATATAACTTTTTGGCAACTCCATTTTCAGAAGTAATCCCTTTCTACGGTTATGCAAGATTTTTGTTCGGTGATGCATCAGATATAGATCCTTGTACACCTGAAACTATTCTGGTCAATAAATTACACAAAATAGTGCCCAGAATACCTATGCAAAATTTATTTTATGAATACACAAAAATTAATGCCGGCTTTCAAAGATAGAGATTGCAGGAAAATATCATCTTGAATGACAACATTCTTTTATTTATTTCACAAATTAAATTGTTTTAGATATACACTGAAGTTTTTGTGTCACATAACTGATACAAAATAAGTTCCATTTTTCAACTTAAGTTCTAGATAGTGCTTATCAGCAAGGTTTGAAACAAGCTCTAAACATATTTAAATCATTAGGCATGTCCATTTTTAAACAATTCATGATAGAATACTAATTTCCATGTTTATCAATTACTAGCTTTTGCCCGCGGCTCCGCCCGCGTGTTATTCGGTTTAACGACATGCTTTTTTCCGGGATAAAAAGTAGCCTTTGTCTTAAGTTAGGGTATAAGCTATATCCATTCTAAATTTTATCCAAATCCGTCCAGCCGTTTCAGCGTGAAAGAGTAACAGACATACACACACACACCCACACAAACTTTCGCATTTATAATATTAGTGTGATGTGAAGTGTGGTAGTGTGATTAAATTTATCATGTATAATATACACAATATATATTATAATAATTTGAATTCAGCACTAAGTTCTTTATTATTGTTTTCTTTTGATTTCCGTGTGAACTTTATACAGGTGTGAAACGATTTTCCTTTAAATTATAACATTTACTCCTTTTCGATATATGTATGTCGCAGTAAAGTAGTTAAATCAGAGAGTTAATTGAATCTCTAGAGAGTTAATTAAAGATCGACATTCAATCAAGTAGCTAGCATTTTGATTTAAATAAAGCAGCGTCGAAAACGTTTAACTATCTGTCTGACCGAAAGCCAGCGTGTTGATTGATTAATAATGTAAAACAAGATGGCGGTCACGACAACAGCTGATTACATTTAGAATGTTCAAACCTGACCTAACGTACTGTTTTTAAATACATTTTGACCTATCCATTATGCACCTATTTAGTATCCTACTCGGGGACGCCTCGCTCCGCTCCGCTTCGCTCGGCTCTGAGTTGTTTCATAATGTTCAAACCTAACCTAACCTAGTGTTTTTAAATACATTTCGACCTATCCATTATGCGACTATTTAGTATCCTACTCGGGGACGCCTCACAAAGGTCACCCTACCAAAGTTGAAATGCGCCTAGGAACGTTTAGGAAACTCGTTAAACGTTTCGTTCACTCACTTGTCTGACGGAACTTTAGCGACTTGATTGTCTAGAGATTCAACTAACTCTCTGATTTAACTACTTTACTGCGACATGTATACCGTATACCACGGAACTTAATAAAAATATAAACAAAATAAAATACTTCTTCAACCGACAAAATGTAAAATGGTATGGCCATGTTCTTTCATAATGCGATCAATAGCAAACTCTGAGTATCTTTCTTTATGTGTATTTACAATGGCATATAAATCGATTTTCAATGAGTGGGCTATGAGGAATGTTAAGTTGCTGCAACCAAGGTATAATTTGTTTTAGTGTTTGAGTTTGGGGTTTAACTAATAATTTATGTATGGTGCATGATCTATTACTAAAACACTATTAGTTGGTAGATTTAGTATTAACTGATTATACCGTAAACATTATCTGTCGTGCCTGCGACTTTACGAGCTTTTCTAATCCGACGCCTGACGAAGTAGAAGCACTTGTAAGCTTGTGAGTCACAGTTAGACTATCAAAGAATTATAATTGAATCTCTAACTCTTTCATATCATAGGATAAAAACAGCGATAGCCCAGTCAGTAGGGCCGGGCCGCCTTTCAATCTTGAAACGAAATGAAATTTGAACCCCAATCTTGCCGGACAAGCATGAACCAATGAGTTACCAGAATTTATGTGCATAGTATTTGTATACTTACTACTTACTGTATGGCAAAATCAGGTAAACTTGCATACCCTAAATAGTACATTACGATACGAGAGCGATGAAACGTTTTCTGACGAGTGTGAGTTTGCGGCACGAGCCGAAGGTGAGTGCTGCAATCACACGAGTCGTGAAAAAGTTTCTCGCACGAGTATCGTATAATATTTTATAGCAAAAGTGCGGAAAATGCCGACTTTACGCAAGCGCAGCGTGCGTAAAGTGGTCATTTTACGCACGGTGTGCTATAAATTATGTTTAATTTATTTAGTGCCCGATATTCAGCGATATGGCTCACACCTATCACGTTGGGAAGCAAAAAAAAATCGTCAGAAAAAGTGTTTGTACGAATTTTGACTGTTTTAGTGATAGTACATATTGAAAAACATGTCCGCACATCCCCACTGGTATATTTGTCGTGACTCTTTTGGTGTTTCGGATGGGTATTCATAATCACAAGGGTCACAATGAAAATTTCGTTACTTTCTAATATCATAGCGTACTGCCACGATTGACCGTTGATTTTTGACGTATGTACATACAAATACATATACCATAATAATTGGTGAAAACTAGGCAGACCCATTTGTCGCCCTTACTGCAATGGTTTTAAGAGCCGAAAGGAATTCTAAGCGATTGTACTAGATGTACTACGGGCTTTTCCTATATCCCAAACGGAAAAAAAATGTTCAGTTTCATGACTTAACTCTATATTAATTGAGTGAAACTGAAACTGTATGTAATTGCATACTCAAAATTAATACGCCTTTTAGAAATTGCAAATTGATTTTTGTCCGTACAATAGAAAGAAACATTGAATTTAGATTCCTTGATTTTTTACTTAAGAGCCCGGTCCGCGACGACGACAACTTTGATGAAAACAATATGTCAAATATTTTCCTGGCCTTTATCGCGATGTTTTTGGAAAAACTGGGGACATAGACCACTTCATATTAGCCTTCTAAATAAAGGCCTTGAATTTATTTGGTTGAATTGTTTCTCTTTTGCGTGTTATTTCCCGCTGAGAATCATTATTCATAATATTTAAGAATCAAAATAACGCGCAAAGGACCAACAACAAAATGAAATAAATTTTAGGTCTCCATTTAGATGGCCAATATGGACTGGTGTATGTCCTTGATTTTTACAAAAACATCGCGGCAATGATAAGAAAAATAATTAAAATAATGTTTCGCATTAAACAGATGAAAAATACGGAGCGGGTTCTTAATAGAAATCTGCCGAAAAACCGGCCATTTTGTGTTAGGGCACCCATTTCTGGGTGAAGGCCTTCTCCATCGTTTTCCACAGACGACAGAATCTGTGGCCAGTCTTGTCCAGGTTGGGCCGGCTACCTTCTGGATGTCGTCGGGCGAGCGCTGCCGCTGTCGCCCGGGTGGGCGTTTAGCCTCTCGTGGGTACCAATGTAGGACGCGTTCTGTCCAGCGGCCGTCCGTCATTCTTGCCACATGACCAGCCCATCTCCACTTGAGTTGACAAGCTAATGTGGCAGCATCAATTAGACGTGTTCTCTTTCTAATGTCACTATTTCTCATTCGGTCTTTAAGCTTGATGTTGAGCATGCTTTTTTTAATAATAAATAATAATTTTTTTTTTTTTTTATTCCAGCCAAATATTTCATTGCCATAAAATAAAAGAAAATTATAAAAAACAAAAATGATATGTTACGTTAATAGACTTTTGTAAGACCTGTAGTTTGTCTATGATGCTTTTTGTAAGAGCCCAATTCTGGCAGCCATAGACCAGAGTAGTATATCAATCATATCATCAGAGGCGTATCCATCGCCTTCTTTTTGGTGACCAGAAATGGGTTCTAATGACCAATATCATAGACCATTATTTATATTATGCCAATATTTACCTCAGAATTATGATTAGGTATAATTATGATTAGATATTTAAAAATCCTTCTTGGTTTTCAAAAATATAATGAATCAATATGAAATAACAGGAAGCAGCTGATTGGCGATGCCGGACGTTTTGATCTCGAGCGATAACTTCCGCCGTAAGTTGGCTTTATATCATTCTTTTTGTAGGATTAAAAATGCGCAAAATGGCGGGTGTCTCAGCAATTTTTTTGTGTGAGTGATGGATGACTGATGTGATGAGTATAGACTAGATTCTTTACAAATAAAAAATGAACTAATAAAGGAAAACCCGAATTGGTTTTTATAGATTATATGTACCATTAGTGCCCTTGTTTATCCCCTTTAAAGGGTATGCATAATGTACATACATAGGAATGAAAAATATTTCCCTTCTCTTAGCTTCCTTGTAGCCAAAACTTAAAAGGAAATCATAAACAACCCTCTTCCATTTAGATTTAGTGAAGTTACGCCAATGTAATCTAATATGGATTAATTTCGACAAAGGTGTTCGCTTAACTCAGAGGTTAATATAAATGCTAATAGGCTATGTCACCCACAAATCGTCTAAAGACATCCCTAAAGACCTTCATGTCTTAAGACAGCATTGATTCGCCTCGCTTCATCCTTTCAGAACGAAATAGAGGTCAACTTTGAAGTTGTGTTTAAGAGCAGACACCATGACGCGACCAACTCAGTTGTGTGAGGGCTTCCAAATGTAATGCTGTTTGGATATTACATGAACGCTCCACGAAACATGGGACGGCAAAACAATCGTGCCGATTTCGTCGTGGGCGCAAAATTTAAAACCTGTGTCAGGAGAAACACGATCTACCTTTGGTAAGTTTGTGGACGATAACATTTTCAATGCGCAACTAGTATACATTTTTTTATTTTATTTAAAACAATAAAAACACATTCGGTTACAATTTCGGTAAAAAACCGTAAAATTTACGATTTTTGGGGGTTTTTATCAAGATATTATTTAAATTCTCCTATGTTTAGCACTATTTGCGTATAGATCTATATAGGGTGAAATTAAATCAACTGACCAAATTCATACCGGAGACTCGGTTAATGATCAGGAACTAGGTTAATTAATCCTTTTGGCCAAATTCAAAAAATAATTTTTTTTGCTCCCTAACTGGTTGGACTAGTTTAAGTACAATTCCTAGTCTAGGCAGTAAGGAATCGAAAAAAATATTTTTCGAATTTCACCAAAAGGGTAATTGAAGCTTGTTTCTGATCGCTAACCGAGTCTCCAGTATGAATTTGGTCGGTTAATTTAATTTCACCTTACATAACGTCATGGAGTCAGCCTTAAATATTGTAAAAACATTTCAAAGACACCTCACAATTATTTTGTGTTTGCAATGGAAGTTTGCCGTGATTGCTGTTCTTAGGTTTGACGAACCTGCAAACCTTGAAGGCATTGAGATTTATTTTTATTTATTGCTAGCATTTAACCCGTTCGGTTAACAATATAGTTAGACAGGAACGATCGGTTTTGTGAAATTAAACGGGTTAACTTATACCTATATACTTAAAAGAAATATATAGGTTTCGTTATTACAAGGTTATCAATTCGTCATACTGTCTATATAAAATCGCAAACGTATTAGGATGATTGATATTGGTGATACTTTTTGCATAAGTAGCATCCTGCAATGAGTTCCCCGACACAAAGCGATTGTTTCAATAGCAAGTGGTGCGCTGTCATTTATTAAGGAGTTTCAGGTGTGATAAGGTAATTGTTTAAGTAATACACGGCAATACACACCCCTAACACAAAGTGATTGCCGCAATCTCGAGTTATGAGCTGTCGTCCTTTGAAAAGTTCTATGGTGATGAGGCCAAGATCGAAAGTCAGTTGGTTATACTGACAATTTTAAAGTAAAACCCTGCTATCAGCATCCCAACATAAAGTAATTTCCGCAATCCGGACTTATGTGCTGTCCTCCGTTGAGGAGTTCTATGATGAGGCCAGGATCAAAGCTCAGGTGGATATACTGTCAATTTTCAAGTAATAAGAACGATTATCTCAATATCAAAGTGGTATGCTGTCATTTATTAAGGAGTTCTACTGTTTATCTCTGACGACCTTCATCAGATCATGACCAACCTTAAACGTAACCTACCTGAAAGAACACTCTTCCAAACAAGAAATCTATCAATCAAATCTGTAAGAAATTACAGCCGTGGAGTAAAATACAAAAACATGCAAGCGAAATGAGAACCTTCTCTTTTTTTTAAGTTGGTTAAAAACACATATTCCCATTTTGCAAAATACCTAATAAAGAACGATTCATGAGCCCTTCACATTTGTAATAAAGGCAAACTAAATTCTCTAGATCTAGAAACCTTTTGAAATAACAAATTAGTACAAAACTCTAAGCCAACTTGACATTAACAGATCCCCTTTTAGAATATTTTAATCTATTAACTGACATGCATGCATTAATTTTCACAAACATGACACCTAATGATTTTGTTGTTCATAATCGTTAACATAATCCTTTTATATTAATTTATCTTAGTGCATTGCAATTCAATTTTAATTTAAATAATGCTTTTTCTTGAAAAATATATGCAATGAAATTTTATATTATTATGTTTTTTCCACAGATGTAAAATTTCAGGTCCGTGGTTTTTTCTTGAAAAATATATGTAACGTGGCAATTATATATTTAGAACAGAATCGGGTACTAGATATTTATTACTAAAAAGACTTATTATATAAACATAAAACCTATCTAAGAAATAAATCTAATGATATCAAATAAATAAATAAATACGCCCTAAAACATTAAACTAAATAAAAGATATTAAGTAAAGGATATTAAACAAAGTTGTTTAGCGGAATATTGCAAATTATTTCATATATCCTTTACTTAGTGATGGACTTCCGCAAGGTAACGCCTATTTCAATTAATCATAAAAGATATTTTCTAAACCGTTGCCGTCGGGTAGGGTGCCCAAGAGACTAGCAGCATTACCTCTTTGGATCGCCAGACTGATCCTCTGGCCGAGATAAGATCCAGCCCTTGGGTCACCAGAGGCGTCGACAGTTCTTTGAACAAACGCCGCGCGCTCGGACCCCACGGCCCCAGGGTTTCGACACCGAACGGCGCAAATATGTAGCCCTCGCCTAAGGCTGCGTACTTGCGCCGTTTTATTCCCTTACGTGGGAATTTGATCTTTGGTATAATGTAACGTGTACATTTATATCGCCAGGAAACAAATAGAAAAAAGTAATTAAAATGGAGGGTCAATTTGGTACAAAGGATAAAATAATTAGTTTTGATTAATATATTTTATGAATGTATAACTAGAAAGAGCTCTAAGGATACTAAAAAATATATGTGTTTATGTCAGCGCATTCAGATTGTTTATCACGCCGAGAGCTATGGTAGTTGGTTAGACCATAAACTGTAATAATTTATGGCTCTATGTTATTTTCCATGGATGTTTTAAGGTCGTATAGTCGTATCTCGCAGCGCGAACATAGACAAGTATCGGGCAGAGTGTTTTGGACCCCGAGTTCGAACTGACAGCCAGCCCGGATATGCGTATTCGTTTGACCCGATATCTACCTTGTAGCTAGTTATGTGAAAGACACTGATTAGGGTTTAAAGAGCCCCTTTTGTTTAAAGTGTTCAATGCAATAAAGTCATTCGTGACGTTTACTTAATAGCCCACATGAAAATCTAGATAGTTTAGGTCATCTAGAACGACCTAGTTCACGTCTACATCTAGGTCTATGGTTCTAGCCCCGACATATATATATATATATATATATATATAATATATACCTAAAGGGTTATATATAATATAACAGTAATTTTGGTCTTATGGTGAATAATCATATATAGGTAGAAAATATAATAAAAATTAATCCGTTCTTCCCCTGATTTCCCTACGTTTCAAAAGCCATTTAGATTTTAGATACCAAAGCCGATTCTGAAGGATTTAATTTTAGTTTTAGTGCTGTCACTGTAACTAAAAAACTATTTTGAAATGAAGAAAATTTATTATTGACATCACTAAAACTAAAATTAAAGCCTTCAGAATCGAATCTTCCAATATTGACAAAGTATTGACAGTGTTATAGTTACATAAATAATATTATTTCAATTTAAAAAAATTTGATTTATTCTATTGATTACTTAACATTGGTACGGAATCCTAAACGTGTCAGATCGACTGGCTCTTGGTCGGTTTTTTAGTGATTGCGCTTTATGGTAGATTGGTAGTGAATGTTGGCTAAAGCAAGATAAACATCAAAGCAGAATAAATGCAGTAGAAAGGACTAGTGTGGGTTGACATTGAATGATAGAGTGAAAATATCGACATATGGGATCGTCGTGGCCTGAAAAACGATGTAGTGACTAGAATAGAAAAAGGAATGCTTCCTTCGTTTGCACATATATCTATAGAGTATAAATGAAAGCAGAATGACGATAGAAATTTACGGTACGCAAGAGAAGATAAAGCTCGACCTGGTCACTCTAGAAGGACGTATTCTGACCAGACTAGCGACGTAGACATAGAGACACATAAGGGTAATGTCAAAAGTACCCGGAATGGAAGAGCTTGTATGACTAGATTGGTGGATGTACCAGAGGCGAAAGGGGTGTTCCAGGATCGTAGCAGATGGAAATCTGTAGTATCTGCCCACCCTTCTGGGAGACCAGTGTAAGTATATCAATTTGTGCAATTAGGTACAATCTGCTACAACTATAAACAAATAAATCAAGTGGTCAACAGCAGTTATTAGATTTAACTGTTTACTACAATTTTGTCGACAAACAAAAGATAAGTAGGTATGTAAAAAAGCAATCAAACTTGATTTATGTACACTAGATTAGCTCTTTGCCTGCTGCTTTGCCCACTTAATGGTTTCTGTCCCTTTCCTGATTTCTTGGTATAAAACAAGCCTATATGTCATAAGGGTTAAATCTCCATTCAAAACTATGTTTGCAATATTTTATTTGCTTGCAGTATTAGGTATAGTTATAAATTAATACAAAAACCGCCTCATTACATGTTAGAAGGTTTAGTATTATCATTATAACAATAGCCATTATGAACTCGAACTTGATCATCTTGAATGCGCTCAGTGCTAAGAGACCTCTTACGGGGTAGCCAGCACCTTGGGTGAGCACTGTCCCTTTGTCAAATAATATTATGTTGTGCATATATGTAGGTATTAATAATAAGTTAATGCATGTTTGCGAGTACCTGTATGTACTTCTGTCTTTTGTTTTCTGTTTGGTCTGACAATAGACGTATCTTATTCTTATTCATGAATCAACAAATGAAAGTCGTAAAACGACGCCCCAGAAAGTCCAAGAAATGGTCATTCGGGTAACAAGCCTCGAACTGAGGTCAGGGCTTACCCAAATGAAGTAAGATAGGCCGGGGGCAGAGCTTACGAAAAAAATCTATCTAATCAAGACCCGGTAGTAAAAAGTAAGCTTCCCTATAATTGATTGAACTAAGTCTCTTAGGTTGAGTTGTCGAGGTTGAGCTCTGATCAAATTGTAAATTAAATGTCGTAATTTTAGGGTTCTGTCAAAATATGGAATCCCATCTAGAGGACGGTCCGTCTGTCTATCCGCGACTCAACTCAAAAACTACACGCCATTCGGTTGAATTATCATAGACATAACTGCAGAAAAATGTTTCTACACAACAAACAGAACAGAGTTTGATTCTTTTTGCTGATCTTTATTTTTATACTCAAAATTCAATTCAGTTCTAATAGAACGGAGGGTAATGTGCTATCTCACCTTGCACTTTAGTCTGCTGGGATTAACTTGGCACGATTTGAAGTGTAGAGGCGAGGAGCGCCAGTGCGGTCTATCTTTTCCAGACACAATTAATAATCAATTTGTGTCTGGAAAACATAGGTCGCTATAGCTATAGCCTATAGGTAACACGAAGTTACGCGCCCCGCCCGCCCCGGCCGGCGTAATTTTTATTTTTATTTGATTACCAGTTTTTACCTCTAAAAGAACTTGTCCGGCAACAAAAATGAGAGTGGCATTGGATTCGACAGACACAACACAACCTTTTTAATCTAATTTTTTTCTACTCCCACCCCTGGACTCTGGTTTTTTTGCACGACCTTCTGGAAAGCACAAATTCTTAAATTATTGTTACCTTCATAGAAGTACCAAAAAGTGGGAAGGAATTTCGCTAACCAAAAACTGAAGCACCCATAGTAAGCCTACTCTCATGTCCAGCCAGACGAGCCCGGTACGCACACACTCACATCAAAGTAAGCCTATTTTCCATAGTAAGTCCATCCACACACATACAAACCGCCGCCATTGCTATGCTTCAGTTGTTTATTAGCGGCGACTCCGTCCACCTTTTTTTGTACGTCTATGGTTACCAGGCGACTCCGTCCATCCACCATTTTTTGTACTTCTATGGTTACCAAGATATAATCGTGCCAGTTTAATCCATAGACCTAAAATATACTGTATGGGTATGGTATATTCATGGTATATTCGTATATTCTATGTCTATGGTTTAATCCCAGCAGGTTAAAGTGCAAGGTTGTTGGGTACCATAACCTCCATACCATAAAGCTTTACAGATCATCAAGGGCTCTAATTAATAAATGGCTCTAAAATACATATCTCCGCAAGCTGTTTAATCTATTTTATTCATGGATAAAAATCATCTTATTTTTCAAATGTAAATTATATCAAATAAACTATGTTTATATAATAGTAATAGACTAGCTTTTTCCCCGTGGCTTTGCCTACCTAGTATTTGTTTTTGTCCCGAAGACACTGTCCAAATCCCAAGATAAACAGGGGCCTATATATGTTAGTCTGGATAATGGAAAATCTTACTGCAAAAGTATTCTCAATATCTTTTGGTCGATTGCCTAGTTATTAAGCTGAGAATCAAACAAACCAACGAACTTTCAGATTTACAATAATAATATTTTTTTATTTAATATAATAATAATGAAATCTTTCTTAACCATTCATATTATGTGAGGGTTATGTGACTTCGCTGTATTATTTTATTAGTGTTGCCAAGATATTTTGTATTTAAAAAAAATGTCTTTTATAACACACCTACTCGGAAAATAAATTCTTACTTGTTTGAAAACGATGCAGAATATAAAAGGTCATTAGTGTCGTACGAATATGCGGGCGTAAAAAGTATATAAAAATCGATTGATAATGCGCTTGATAATCTTTTTAGGGTTCCATACTCAACAAAGGGTACCCTATTACTAAGACTCCGCTGTCCGTCTGTGTGTCCGTCTGTCTGTCCGTCTATCGCCTGGCTGTATCTCATGAACCGTGATAGTAAGACAGTTGAAATTTTGATAGATGATGTAATTTTGTTGCCGCTATAACAACAAATACTAAAAAACAGAATAGAATAAATATTAAAGGGGGCTCCCATACAACAAACGTGATTTTTTTGCTCGCTATTACTCGATATTGATAGCGGTAGACGCTTGAAATATTCACATTTAGTTATATATTCACTTTAAAAATAAATAATTGAATTTCCATACAACAAACGTGATTTTTTTGCCGTTTTTAAAGATAATGGTACGGAACCCTTCGTGCGTGAATCCGACTCACGCTTGGCCCTTTTTTTTTCTTTTTGATATTGTCAAAATGCCAAAAGAAAAAAGTTTTTACGTACAAGTTCGCAAACTGGCCACTTGCTTTTTTTGTACATCACACAAAGAAAAATCTAAATTTAAAAAAAAAACTAAGTCTGAGAAATTATTACAAAGAAGATTTGATGACGCCGCGCCGTCGGAATCTGAAGTTTTTTTTTTCTTGTAGATGTAGTATAAATAAAGCACTATGTATGAGAAAGTGCGATTCCCAACTCCTTAAGTACCTCAAACAACCCTCGTAGGTAGTTGGCCTATTTCTCTCCTCGGTGAACAATGTACTAAGTATTCTATCTTCTTTTTGAGGTTTCGTAACTCAAATTGAAAAAGCCGGCTAAGTGCGTGTCGGGCCACGCGCAGTGTAGGGTTCCATAGTTGCCCAGTACATTTTGTAAGTTGGTCTACACGTGCCAAACTTCTAGTCCGCTCGGAAGTTGCTCTCCCGAAGAACGGCCCATACATTGTCGTGTTTAGAGGGGACTAAAAGTTTGGCGCGACCTGTTCTCGTAAACCAGTAAAGCCTATTTAGCTGAGATAGTTTTCCTGTTAACCTCATTATATATACTACTTCTGTGAATTTTTCCACATAGTCATAAACAACCGTTTAGCCAGCACAGGGTGGATATATGACTCTATCCCTAAATCGAAAATAGGTTTCCACACACCCACAATGTTTTTGAACGACCTATTCGTCGTTAAAGATAATTCGTCGGTAAAGATAATTACCATAATTTACCTATCTGTAATTAAGATAACTTTAACAACATTTTGACAATTCATTTTATAACATGTTATATTTATGTCACTCCTTATAGCTTGTATGTTGGGTCACTACGATGATAATAAAGAAAACCGCACCCAAATTTGTTGAGTGTTTTTCAAATTAAAACGGAACATACAGACAGATAAACAGACACGACTTTTTACTCCTTTACTACATGTAAACACTTTTGCATTCTTTGGAACCATTGTAAAATGCAGTTAGCTCAGTCTTCCGTGGGGAAGTCTTCAATAGCCTCTTGGAACGCATTCATCGCCGCTTCGGGACTTGTAAATCGTCGTGGGTATACCTTTAAGCTTTTCATTAATTTTCATAAATAATCAAAAGGTGCAAGTTTTGGGCCTTATGGCGGACGCATCATCAGTTCTACATTTGAGACCTCCAAAAACACATTCGTTACCTTAGCGATTGTTGTGATGAGCGAAGACTTTGCTACGACGCTTTTTGCGAAATTTTTCCAAACATTCTGGGCATTCACGTATTTTCATACCAATCTGCAGTCACTGTCCTATGGTTTTCAAGAGATATTGTAGTCTAATGTCCCAATTTTCCGAAAAAAAAGCAATCGTTTTCGTACCATCGATTTATTAGAGCATAATAAAATTCTACGAAAATTATTGATATCTCACTAAAAACATTAATTCGGAAATAATACATACCGAGAGAAAAAAGTTTGCGATATAGTACTTATATTTCTTAGCTTTATATGGACTGAATGCCTCACAATTGGCACCCCTTGTCCCGAATGCCCACAAACATTAGTACCCTCACCAACCATTTGTTACATGTCGGCACTCGGACAGACTCTACCCACCTAGTACATACAGTATGCATGACGGACGATACACATCTCAGAAGATTTATATTTTCTCTTGCACTCAGATACTCAATGTGGTGCTTCAATAAAATTGAATAAATCTTACCCTGTTCAACGATGATTGAGGACTGCTTAGAAACAAGAAATTGCCGTAACCGTGAAAACCGAATTCAAAGTTTAATGGTTTCCATAGCACACAGATATGAGATGTAATGTAAAATGTAACTACCTTAATATACAGAGAAGAATATTCGATTAGACATAGCCTGTTTGAAACGCTTTTTCTTCGTCTGTTAAGCAAAGTAAATTAAATGGTAAGCTGCAATTTACTGCTGGCGTATAAAATAAAGAAGCGGCGCAATGAAGCAGGCTTTGTGAATTAAGTTCCACGTGAACTGCTTTTAAAATGGCGGTCTACGAGTACAGTCGTCAACACATAATGGTATACCATGGCAGTTCTTACTACCTCCGCGTAAAGGTGATAATCGTGGAATATAGTGTGACGTATCATGTGGCCTTTTGTATATATTTCTATAGTTGATTATAGATACGTTTTAGTTACGTGTAACCATAGGAGTGTGGAAGTAAATTTTGTAATCGTGAATTTATCCTTGAAAACTTTATTTGAATTATTATCACAGATAAAATTAAATAATATACATTTAAAAAAACTTATTCAAAACTAAAATAACCTAACAATATAAATTACACTCTGAAACTTAAAAATAACTACAAATAATATAACTGTTCTAAAATAGACCCCTGCGGCATGGTGCCCAGAACGCTGGCCATATTTCCTCTTTGAATGGCCAAACTTATACGTTGGCCGAGGAATGCGCCAGCACCCTGGTCACCCGATGTTTCCACTAAAAGATGTGATAGATCTTTTACTAGTTTTTTGGCGCTGGGATCCCACGGGCTGAAAGTTTCAACCCCAAACATATAAAAGCTTCCAAATGACGCATATTTGCGCCGTTTGGAGTTTTCAGCAGTTTCGGCGGCCATGCCAGCGGCCCTGAAGGATTCGGAGATCGTAGGAGGGCGCCAGCGTATCGACGCAGGTCTACTAGCGGCCTCCCCTGTCTCCACGGTATTAAAGACATACCGTCAGGTCTCCTGCCACCGTCACGTGCAATGCCTGTTGATTCGAAAAATATATTTTTATGAAATACATATAACTGTCTGAAAACACGAAATGAAAGTCTAGTAGACCAGCCACGACCAGATTTTGAAAAATCTCGTCGGTATCTCTTCTGCATACCTACAGCAGGTATAGATGTGTTCAGGGCGTTGTGTAGACCTCGAAACTGCTTGTTGTATAATTCAGAAGGGGTGGAGGGGGTAGCACTGACGTCATAAAGATGGCCGCCGATGGCTTTTGTTTTTCTGCAATTGTAACGGTCCTATGAGGTCGATTTGGTTGTGCTAGTTACCATTTGAAAGTTTAATAAATTTACTTTAATCCATTTAGAGACACTTACACCGAAATATTGTATTTACAAAAATATTTTGAATTTATTGAATTTTTTGTTACCTACCAGCAATAATTTCTTAATTTTTCTCGGAAACGGGTAACTGAATTGTAATTATAGCTTCCATGTGAAACATGCAAAGTTTAGTTAGCAGTCTACAAACATCAGTATCATTAAAATACGATTTCAAACGACTGAGCTGTGATTAATTTACTGGTGCACTGTATTTTATATACTTAAAATATAAAGCAACTTAAATACATGCTTTTACGCAACTTTTTTTTATTATTGCCAGCTGGGCAAAGGTATCTTACCGCCATGCTGCAGCCTACTTCATGGGCAACGCTATCTAGAGGAATACTAAGAACTAAGAAAAAAAAACGTCGAAAAAAACGCTAATTGAGGTTAAATGTTGAGTATTCAATGGTTTTAAATATACTTAAAAAATCAATACAAATTCTACATTTATGGTATTATTAAAGATAAGATAAGATAAAAATTTCATTTATTGTTCTCATAACATGCAAATTATCCTTATATAAAAAAAATTATACAAAAACAAAGCTTACTATAAAAAATTAAACTTACATATTAAGGATTGTCGTTGGCATCTATGCTAGTGTAGAGCACTGTACAATAGATACCAGCGTCTTCCGACACAATTCTAAAAACAGCACATTGGCTAATCGGAGCTTAGCTCATAAGGATAAACAATTTGAAAAAACAGAAGACAAAAATAAAACTAAAATAAAAAGTAAATTGCCATTTTTAGTTAAACTTGCGGTGAGATTAGGATGTGTTTCACGTGTGCTTACATGTGAGTTTGTTAGTATTAGGTACATTTTATAAAAAGAGAGATATTAATTTATGGTAATTTTGTGGTTTGGGTGTAATCAAAAATAAGTAAAAATGATGCTTAAGTTATAGATTTGATCAGGTCTTCCAAGTCTTTGTAAGTCATATCAAGAAGCCAATTGGTGATAATGGATTTGCAGAGATGAAGTTTCTTTGGGTAGATATTGAGAACTTTATTTATTCTATTGTATAAGTGACAACTGATAATTTCATAATGTCGGGAGGTAAGTGCAAGTCTGTGAGAAGGAGTACGACAAGCTAGGTCATTGCGTCGTGTACTTTCAAAGAACTTTAAATTGAAAGGGACAGATAAGTGCTTACGCAGGGTGGTGCGAAGAACAAAGAGCTGTCTCACAGTAAGTACCCGGACTTCTTTATATAGTAGGGTTGTTACAAAACGGTAAGGTTTGTTGGCCATTACCTTGAGTACAGCTCTCTGTGCTCGCTCCAAACGGAGCATAAAGGTAGCGTGAGTTCCCCCCCAGACCGTGATGCAGTACGAAAGGACTGATTTAGCTAGGGCATAGTACACGGTTTTTAATGTTGTAAAGTCTGCAGAGGACCTCAGTTTTTTGAATATGAAAATCATTCTCCTAGTTCTGGATACAGTTTCTACAATCTACGAGCGCACGTGATCATTATTTGTAGTTGTAAACGTAAATACATAATTGCGTTAGTGTGTGTACCCGACGGAGCGGTCAGTAGCGAGCGAGCCATCGTTCGAGTCACTTGTGCATAGTGTTTTCACGCTGCTAATGTGCATGAAGTACCATCAGCATGTCAAATCACACGGGTGAAGGAAAACGCAAAGTAATTCATAGCGAGGTAAGATTTTTTATTCATTTTAAAACTTATTAAAGTTAATTTTCTAGTTAGATAAAGTCCGGTTTGTGGATCGCGTTTGATAATTAAAAATTTTTCTCGAGAAAAGATATCGTGTCAAATTTAAAACAAATGTTAAAAAACTATCAATTAAAAATAGTTATTTATTATTTTCAGAGACGCGCCATTATTGCTCGAGTGTATCACTTTCTTCAAGACGAGTATAATTTTATGAAAGCAAACAATGTGGATAATTGTGATTTAAGTCCTTTGGCTAATATACGGAAACGTACTGCTGAAGCTACAGGAGTCAGTGAACGCACTGTAAGTACAATTTTAAAAGAAGAAAAAGAGCTGCCATCTTCTTCTGCAGGTTTTACCTCACCTATGCCACCTGGCGAAATACATGCAATCATGTTGAAAAAATTGAAGAATAATACATGAAGTATTTTGATTATGATTTCCAGTTTATTATAAATGTTGGAGAAGATGATGAAAGTGACAATGACAGTGAGGATGATGATAGTGACAGTGTAGAAACATTAGATGAAGGATTGATATAAATTATGTATGTTAATCATATTAATTGACAGATCTTTTTATGTTGTGTAAAGATATGTTTAGGTTTAATTTCTTCTGTGTTTATTTAATTTTCTACCTGTAATTAATTATATATATATATATAACTTTAAAGGTGTTGACTTTTATTTATTTTGACCAATCCTCATAAATATAAAGAAGACCTTAAAATTAAAAAATTGGAAATATCCACAACTTCAATGAATTAATTTTTGTTTACTAACCGTACGCACGGTCACTGTCACGCCTAAATTGACGCGTAAACAGATTGGTCCCCCACACAACTAAAGGCGCCGTGCGCTTGTAGATTGCAAGTACTATATTAAGGAATTTAGATGAGGTTTCCAACATAGCGTACTATCTATAAAAACACCAAGATATTTGACTTCGTTGGTTCTTTGAAGAGGTAGACAATTACAGACAATCTCATTTGTTTGATCACAAGTATGAGCTTTAATGGAAAAATCATTAAAGGAAGGTTGAATAGATGCTAAGGGACTGAAGGTGATGAATTTAGATTTTTCTACATTTAAAGTTAGCAAATTTTTGGAAAACCACTGCATAACATGTGATAAGGCTGATTCAGCTAGCTATTGCGTTTTTTGCCATGTTTTATCATGAATAAGTAGGGCTGTGTCGTCTGCATAGGTAAAAATTTGACAGTTACTTAGAGTAAGTTTACAGAGATTGTTAATATATATTAAAAACAAGGTTGGGCCTAGCACACTTCCCTGGGGAACTCCATAGCTTAACGATTCTTCTGAACTAGTGTAACTGTCTATGATAACTGACTGACTATGCTCATTTAGGTAGTCTTTAAAAATATCCAAAGACATGCCTCTCACTCCAATATATTCTAACTTGCAAAGAAGAATAGGAACAGAAACCGTGTCGAAGGCCTTGGATAGATCGAGGAAAATGCCAATAGCCTTGTTCTTTTCATTTAAGTGTTTGACTATTGAATTAGAGATACTTAATACCTTATCTTCCGTTGAAACTTCACTGCGAAACCCAAATTGATTTTTAGCAATAATATCATTCGCAGTCAAACAACTTAATAATCTCCGATTTAATACCTTCTCAAGGACTTTCGATAAAGTCGAAAGAACCGAGATAGGCCTATAGTTGCTGACACTGTTTTTGCTCCCGTTCTTGTAGATTGGATGGATAATTGCCCTCTTAAATACTCCAGGGAAGGTGCCAGTCTTAAGACATAAGTTTGCTATATGTGTTATTAGAGGTACCAGAACTTTTCGGGATGCTTTTAATACTGACGCAGGAATGCCATCCCAACCAACAGAGCAGTTGCTACGAAGGCCCATAATAATTTTATCTATTTCATTATTATCTGTATCAAAGAGAGCCATAGAGTTGGAAGATGGCAGGTTATCGCTGAAATAGTTTTCATCGTTGCAGTTTGAGATCTTTTCAATATTTTGGGATAACTTCTTACCAATGGTAGCAAAGTATTTGTTAACCTCATTTACTGAATGTTGTGGATTCGAAGAGATTTGAAGGAGTTCTTTAGGTGTACAATATATTTTTTTCATATGGGTGATAGTCTTTATTAGATTCCAAGTATCTTTTGGGCTTTTTTAACCTTTTCAAATTCATTATGTTCATAAATACGTTTGAGTATTTTATTAAAATATTGCAATAATTACGATAACGCTCATAAATTATTTGGTTCGAGATATTGTTTGGAGAAACTTTGGCTTTTTTATAATAACAATAAGCAGTCTAATACAGCGTAATAGACCAGGTGTGATCCAGGGTTTAATAATTTTATTTTTTCTTGATATTTTAACGGTTTTAGTGTTAGCTATAACTAAATCAGAGACAATTGAGACAAGAAACTCAGAGGCTAGATTAGGATCAGTAGATGTAAGAATACATGAAAAGTCAGTCAATTCGAGCTCGGTAGTAACATTAGTTTCATCAATAACTTTTTTGAAAGCAATTTGTTGTCGAGGTTGACTAAACGTTTTTAATTCACAGCATAATAATGTCGGAACATGATCCGTGGGAATAGTGTCGAATACAAGAGTAACATTATTAGTTTTTGTCCTAAGCATCACATGATCTAAACAACATTTCATGTGTGTTGGAAATTGATGTCTAGGTAGTATTTCTAGTGAAGCCATAGCGTCCAGATAGTTTTCAGAGCCTACTTCGTTACAATTTGGTATAATGTTAATGTTGACGCACCCATGACTGCTACAGTTTTAAATGATAATAAGTCTTTAAGTGTTAGACTGAGGCCGTCAATAAATTCATCAATTTATTTTTTCATTTCAATCTTTGATGGAGGACGATATAGAGCAACAAGAGCAAATTCGGTTTTATATTTAAGAACAAACCCAGAAGCGTGTATTAGTGTTGTGGGTTGCATTACAGAGCATTCAAGGTCTGATTTTACATAGATAGCAACACCATCGTTTTTATTTGAAAAGCTTGATCGATGTGAGGTATAGCCATCCAGTACTGGAATATATTATTATTGCGATTATAAAATAAAGCAAACATTTCTACATTCTAAAAATAAAATTGTAATTAATTTTATTTTTATTTTTAAATTTTCCGCTTATTGTAAGACCTTCTGATCGCCAAACTACTTAGTCTCTTAAAAACACGGATAGTTTTGAAAAGAAAACATATTATATAATGAGTTTTCATAGGAATTTCCTGGACAGTTATTCAGATTTTCTGGACACTTTTAATACAGGATGAAGTATTTTCCCATAGGTCTTTACAGCATGTAATGGTAATATTCCAATGTATTTTTGAAAAAATATATATATATATATTTTAGTCCTTTTGAGCCTTATTAATATTGAAAACCACAATAGTACATTATGATACAAGTGACCTGCGTTGAAAATTATAGTCGAGGCAGGTTTGCAGGCCGAGCCGAAGGCAAGACCGTAATGGAGCCGAGAGTGTAATGTCTAAGGCTCACGCGTTTCATATGATGTTTTTCAACACACTTGCGAGGAAAAATAATAAAATTTCTTCTAAATCGTATTTTTTTCCACATAATCGAAACCACAGCTATGAACTGACGATTTTATTTGAAAAATGGCGGCGGAGATTTTGTTTTTTGCGCAGATGGAAATAGAGGCTCTGAAGCAAAAAGCCAAACAGCCAAATATTGCCAAACAGCCAAATATCAAATATTAACAAACTGAATATTTTTGCAAAAAATTGAGTTAATTTGTTGATAAAAATAAATAATTTGATGAAATGAAATGATTATTTATTATATTTTAACTTAGACAGTCTATTTATTCGCAAAAACTAATACTAAAAAACAGTAATGTAAAAAACACTAGTGCGATAATGTAAAGTGAAAAGCACGTGTGTTTAATATGTTGCTTTATGACCCTAAGAACGCTGCAATATGGGCCACTTTATAAGCAAGTGTGTTGAAAAAATATTTACAATTCTCGATATTATATTTCGGCCCACGGTATGGGGCCGTCACTAGTCGATGTTACATAAATCGACAAGTTTGACGATGAAAATGTATTATATTGCTTATTTTTCTAAAAGCTGGTCAAATGATACGAGAAAAGTACTGTGCTTAAAACATTTTACATAGCTCTTGTAAGAGAATCAAATAACATATATTTTTTGTTTGACTTATTTGACCTTCATTTTTATAAGTATATATTTTATGTAATCAAAAAACACGAGAAGATTTTGTTCGGCATCAGTGGAATAAAAATATAATAAAATTTGTATTATGTGTATATGACATAAAATAGTATCAATGTTAATGTTCTTATAAACGAATAAACTAATCGCTGCATACAGAAACACGTAACTCGCATTTTCGTCAATTGACTACGTATAGGTATATTATGATCTTACTTTTGAGAAAAACATCACTTGCACTAAATTATAGAAGAAAACATTTGTTTTCAGTTTGGTATGGGAATCATAAAAATATCCCTAATTTTGACTATGATTATTACATAATTATAGTTTATAGAGACGTAAATATGTGTGCACAGTTTCATTGAAATTAAACTAATCAAGACGTCACAAACACCTGAGGCCCTTCCAAGTCCTTTGAAGTACTGTATTCAGCGATTTCCAAACAAAGTGAACATTATAAACACGTATTCGTAAGTGTAAATGTTATCGGCTAAACCCGATTTTAGGACAAACTAGTTTTTCCTACGCCAACTAGTTCATGGTAAGATCGTATTTTTGTTAAAACTTAAGACGTCGCCTCGCTCCGCTTCGCTCGGCTCCTGGATTTATATTCAAGAGCAACCTAACACGCTATATAAAAACTATATATGAACTAGTTTGTCCTAAAATCGGGTTTGGCCGGTAACATATACATCTAAGTGCAGATTCACATAATACCGCGTTTTTCTACCGGTCGAAGGGACGCGGACGTCCAATTTCAATGGGACATGGAAGGAAGATAGAAAATTGCACAAATTCATAATCGTAGCAACTTATGGTAGAACTGCGATTACTGGTTGTTGTTAGGTAGTCTTAACTTCTTAATTTCAGCTTCACCGAAAAAATATTTGAGGCCAAAATACGACGTACTTATACGTTGTAATTCGTTGCAGTTGACTAAAGGAACCTCCATAAACCTGGGCGCCCAATTTGATGTCAAATATTTTTTCGGTGAAGCCGTCAATCCTGCACTGCCTTTGTACTGAACTTGGCCCCTTTTTTCACATTTATGTTTTGGTGGGTTTATGTTACGACTAGGTACGCTTAATGCTGGCATCTGCTAAAATATAATGGTCTAAGACTGGTACCTCCTCTATGGTGGAAGGTATATATAGTTATTTTGTATTTTAGCCTTACTTAATAGTAGGAATTGTAATTCTTACTTACTCCTGTCTTCACGCACAAATAAAAGTTATCTTATTTTGGTCACTGAAGTATCGACAGGTCGACCGAGACATAAATGTCAGGAAAATAGGGAAAATATTAAATCTTGACTAATTTTTCCGGGGTGTATGGAAGTTGCTATAAGAGCTTGATGTGTATGTGTGATAGGATCCTAGTAAGGGTTAATCTTAGCCCAGCAGTGACATAACCGCTAACAGCTTTTCGTGTCTGCGTTAGGAAAGGTTTAACAAAATTATTATCTTTGTAATAATTATATGCCTGGTAATTTGTCTTGATAAGGTACTCGTATTATTACGTTGTATACAGATAGCGCGTGAGTTCATGTCCATCGGGGCCAGAGGCGACGCGCGGGGGCAGCTCTCCCCGCCTTCACCCACCTTGCCGCATTAGTCTGCAGTCGAGGACGGTTATGACGCGCGCTTATCGATACCGAATATTAGTCTCTATTGAGCTATTGTGTTATTTTGCAAAAAGATGGACTAATGGAAATTACGATCGACAAATTCGTAATTGAAGTCAGCGACAGTGAAAATACTGATTCCGACTCTGCTCTGTCGGTTGTCTTTGTATCTGATAGTGATTAAATTGCATAAAAAAAATATTTTTCTCTATTGGCAATAAACAAGTAGGAACTTATCACGTTTATTTTATTTCATAATTTGCAAAATTACCTTGAAATACAATAAACTAAATTGACAGCTGTTGATAAAAGTGGTAGTTATTATCAACATTACCATAATTGATTAGGTCACAACACTATTCACGCATTCCTCAGGATGGACATGAACTCGCGCGCTATCTGTACATACATTATGAAAGTTCATTAAAACTTTTAAATTTTCGTGAACCTCTTTAAATTTGGAAGTAGGTTTGTTTTAGGGCCTCGTGACTAGAGGGCTTTTAATTCTAACAAGATATTTCAGGACGCGGCACTCCGTGCACCAACGCAACAATGTTACAAGACCGAAACTAAGTTTTAGCAGACTACTTAGAAAAATAACTTGTCGAGACGTGACGAAGTGATATTAATAAAACTTGTCTGAGAGGGCACATCCGCTAACTTCTTTATTAATATTATTAATAGGAAAGTTGGTTTGTTTATTTGTTTGAAACCTTACTATTCAGCAACCAGTAAATATTTTGCTTCCTACATAGTTTTTGCTCTTTTGTGACTACAGCACAGCTGGAAGCGATTTTATGAAATTTTCTTTTGCTTAAATCCGGACATCTGGCAACCCTACTTGTGAAACTAATCTGAACACATAGCGCATAGGCACGCCACCGTTTAAACACAAAGTTAGATAACCCTTTTCTGAGTTGTTCTTCGTGATAAGAGCAAAGTATAAGAGTTCTATCATCTGGTGCTGATATTTTAAAAGGCACCATTTTGCCAAAATTTTGAATAGGTATCAATTTGGTTTTAAAGATATCAAGCTGGACGGATTTACATACAAAGTTGTTTTCTTGCTTTAAATTGTACCTTTACCAAAATTTTACACTTCAACCTAATAGTGACTTTGTAAATACCTGTATTAAACTATAAAGATCACAAGCTTTAGCCAATAACGAAAAACAACAGAGAAGCCGGTTATCAAATTTTGTACTAAAACGATGGTATGCCTATGCGCCTTGACATTTGTACAGTAAGCTTTGTAGTAGACACATTATTTAAGTCTTCTTGCAAATTCACACAATCGGTAATGGTCTTGGTGTTTAAATATAATATATCTTTTTATAATATCCGCTACTATTCTCTGATAAAGTCTCATAAACGGGATATAATCTGTGTAATGTATGTATTTATTAATAATAAATATTGCCGTTATTAATAATAAAAATTGCATAATGCAGACCAAACCTCTACGAAGCGACCCTCTCAGCTAATGGAATCAAGTCTTTTCCTGATATTATAAAGATAAATAAATTCCAGCAAAATATTATACATATTCATTGTACCCCGAGATTTAAGTCGTTCCGGTTCACATTTTTAAAGTTTTTGTTTCTAATGAAACCATTAGCGTTGCGACGTTGAAGTGTCTTTCTATTTAGTTTTTTTTTTCGTAATTCTATAGATTTCTTTTTTTTTCTTCTGAATGAAAGATCCTTCTGAAAGCACTTTACGACCAGTATTTATGGGCCACATTTGAAATAGACGTTTTTGACACGTTACCATATCGGAATTCACTCCCTGTTGCGACTTAACATCTTAGTTGTTTTTGTTTATTGTCCCTAGGGAAGTCCCCGTCCCCAGGAAATAAACTATAGCCTATGTTCACATTATGATGGTAAAAGAATATTTTAAATCGGTATAAAAACAAATTTTACCTAATATTAGTGTCGATTAGGGTGCATTGCAAGATATAAAATCCGGTCAAGTGCGAATAAAACTTGTGCCCTGAGAGTTCCACACATACCGTTTAAAACATACATTGATTCCACGTCGAGTTATAATAATAATCGACCAACTCTAGTGAAGGTAGAGCGTAATGTACCAAAAATAATATCTACATAGGATATTATCTACATAAGATATTATATACATATATACAGGAGGACTTAGACAGATTATACGCTTACTGTATCAATAATAAGTTAGTACTTGCCGAGAATAAATGCAAGGTAATGGCTTTTTCTAAGAAGAGAACAAAACACATTTTTAACTACAAACTTGGGAATAACACCTTAGAAAATGTCACGCAAATTCGGGACCTGGGCGTACTATTCGACACAAAATTAACATTTAATTTCCATATCGAAAACATGGTTAAGAAAGCATATCAAATGTTGGGTTTTATTCTAAGAGTAGCAAAATGTTTTAAAAATCCCTTTACTTATATCATTTTATATAAATCTTTAGTTAGGTCACAATTGGAATATGCCTCTTCGATATGGAATCCAGTCTATGACTATTATGTCCAAAAAGTTGAGATGATCCAAAAGAGATTTGTGCGCGCCTTAAACTATCGTCTCAGGCATAGCCGTCTTTCTTACAATGATCTTTTAGTCAAGTTTGGGCTAATGTCTCTTACCGACAGAAGAAGTCTGGCCGACTCGGTTGTCCTTCGTAGTATATGCGTTGGTGAATACAAATGCCCAGATCTTTTATCTCAAGTTGATTTTCGTCTTCCAAGTCTCCGTCAACGTAGCACTATATCCAAGTATTTATTTTATCTCAGGAGGACTAGAACACAAAATGGCAAAAGAGCCCCAATATATCGTATGTGCAAGAGTGTAAATGTTTTGAACATTGATTTCTTTAATTGTTCACGAA
The DNA here is from genome assembly GCA_910592155.1 of Ypsolopha scabrella. Classification (NCBI taxonomy): domain Eukaryota; kingdom Metazoa; phylum Arthropoda; class Insecta; order Lepidoptera; family Ypsolophidae; genus Ypsolopha; species Ypsolopha scabrella. The sequence goes on along the minus strand of OU342964.1, from coordinate 16,559,960 downwards.
ATAGTTTTAAAAATAAAGTTAAGAAAGCGTTAAACAACAAAATCAAACAGTAATTCAAATTTCATTTAGATTCCATGTTATTTTTATTTATTCTTTTTATTTTTAAGATTGCATGCGCATGCTTACTTTTAAGTTATAATTAAGTTATGATTAAGTTTAAAAAAGTCTAGTTATTACTTTCTCAATCTACATAATTTTACTCGTCTGATCCTATCTGTGAGAATGTCAAGGAAATAGATACATCTAAACTAGTTTAAATATCATAGTTATTAAGTCTAAGTTGTATTTGTTTCTGTTTTTTCTCCTTGAATAAATAAATAAATAAATAAATACATACCATTTCCAAATTTTTAAGTGTGAAATATCGTTAGGTATGGCTTAGTTTTTAAAATTATACATATATATAATCGCTATTACTGGAGTACCTACTATTGACACCAAAAAAGAAAGTCAATCTAAAAGCGGTCAACTATAGCTAAACATCTGCGTATAATTTCGTCAAACCGACTGAAATTCATAAACATTCTAAAAGTTTCAACCGTGACGACGGATTTTATTACAATAAACGTGGAATCCAGGAGTGAACTTACGCAAAACTAGTAAAACTGATTTCAATTTTTTCATTTAATCAATTCAATTAATACCAATTTCTTCGAGAAATTATTAGTTACTAGCTTTTGCCCGCGGCTCCGCCCGCGTGTTATTCGGTTTAACGACATGCTTTTTTCTGGGATAAAAATTAACCTATGTGTTAAGTTGGGGTATAAGCTATATCCATTCTAAATTTCATCCAAATCCGTCCAGTCGTTTCAGCGTGAAAGAGTAACAAACATACACACACACAAACTTTCGCATTTATAATATTAGTGTGAAGTGTGATGAGATAACATAGCCTTGTCTTATTTCACCCCAAACGATTAAAGACCGCACTAATTAGATACCCTATTTTGCCACAAACGATTAGGACCGCGCTAATTAGACACCAAATTTTTCAATGATATTGATCTATCCTACAGAAACCATGCATTTTTCCGGGATAAAAAGTAGCCTATGTGTTATGTTAGGGTATAAGCTATATTCATTCTAAATTTCATCCAAATCCGTTCAGCTGTTTCAGCGTGAAAGAGTAACGAACATACACACACACACACACGCACAAACTTTCGCATTTAAAATATTAGTAGGATAGGATTGAAATTATTATATGAAATTATTATTAAGGCATTATTTGTTTTGTATTTTGGTTTGTATTGTGATCTCATTGTATGGAGGGTTATCACATGATCGAAAACAGATGCTTGTTGATGGCGTCATCAGTTGGAGCCGGAGGCCGGCCGGTGCCCCTTCCAGCTTTTATTTACAATTTTTAATATTATGAATCTGAAAGTTTGTTTGTTCAACTAATTAACGAAAAGCAATTAAATTTTTACAGTTTGGTAGATTGTAACCCCATAGGGCACGCCTACTACTTATACACAAAAACAATATCCACGTGGGCAAAGCTGCAGGCAAAACACAATTATCCTATTATAAAGTCCTACAATCCAAAGTGAAAAAAAAATTAACCGATGATAGAGTATACATACTATATACGTCGTGGTCAACTAATTAGGGACAATATCTAGTAAAACCAAATTGTTTTTTTTTCAACGAGTCTTAACAATATTCCATATCTTTTACATGTAAGTATAATTAGTCACTGATGTGCCCGATTATACAAACAATAACAACTTCTTAAACATTAAACCTCTTTACAGTATAGCTGATAGATTATCATAGTGCTATTTGTTCAATAATGCTGGCTGGCCATTTAATTAGGGACACTGAGATATTGCGTTCTATTTTCAAAATTTGAATCTCAATACTTTTTTATTTCTTTTCTTCTCTTATTGTTTCGTGGTAGTTTTGGCGGCAATCCCGATTTTTATTTTAAGTTTAGAAAAATATTTTGAAGAAAAATGGGCAAAAATAAAAGTTGCGATCCAACACTACGAAAAATGATCATGAAGTTTGTTGTCGAGCATGGTTGGTCATACCGAAGGATAGCAGAACATTTAAATTGTTCAAAAACTATGGTATACAATGCAGTGCAACATGTCAGACGCAATAACACAGCTTTAAATGTGCCCAGAACAAAAAGATCGACAAAAACAACTCCGCAAGAAGATAGAATGATAACCAGGTTAGCTAAGAAAGATCCGCTTCTAGGCTCTATTTTAATTAAACACGAAGTGTTTGGGGCAGACGAAAGAGCCGGTGTCTCAGCGAGGACCGTTCGACGACGTCTGGTAGAAGCAGGGTTGTTCGGAAGAGTGGCTCGCAAAGTACCGTTGTTGAAGAAAGAACATAGAAATGCTCGTTTGGCGTTTGCACGTAAATATGGACATTGGACCTACGCCCAATGGCAACATGTATTATTCTCTGACGAGACCAAAGTTAATTTGATTTCTTCAGATGGAAGGCAATACGTACGGCGTCCAGTAAAAGCGGAAATGAATCCAAGATTCACAAAAAAAACAGGTGAAACATGGCGGTGGAAACATTAAAATATGGGGTTCATTTTTTGGACGTGGAGTGGGACCTGTGAGGAAAGTTCAGGGTTACTTAGACCAACATCAATACAAGGCAATATTGGAGAAAACGATGCTTCCCTATGCTGAGGAGCATCTCCCTATTATATGGACGTTTCAGCATGATAACGACCCGAAACATACCGCCCGTTCAGTCAAGTCGTTTCTTACCAGTCAGTCAGTATCGGTGCTAGATTGGCCAGCAAATCGAGCACCTTTCGCACGAAATCAAGAAAAAAGTTGCCACTTATCGTACCACAACTTTAGATGAACTTAATGAAGCTTTTTGTGAGGCATGGGCAAACATTCCTGTCGAAACATGCCAGAAACTGATAATGTCTATGCCACATCGGTGTCAAGCGGTAATTACTAACAAAGGTTTTGCTACTGATTTTACACGTAATAAAATGGAGCTGTTAAAGATATTATAATACTGCAGATTATTAGTTTTGTTTAACTCTATTTTTCATTATAGTTTACTGTCCTTAATTAAATGTCCAGCTATAGAATTATACCTTAAAATTGAATACATGTTCAACCTTTGATATTAAACACTTTTTTCTATTTATTTATTCTTTTATTTACAGCCATTTATAGCATAATAATCGGACCAAATTATGCAAATAATAGGTGCTGAGAAATCAATAGGGTTTTATATTTATATGTACATAACCGGTTATTGCTCTTCACTATCTTGAAAGTCCCTAATTAGTTGACCACGACTGTATGACAATAGATCACATCCCAAAGATAAAAAAAAATTTGCGACTTTTTTTCACCTTTCCATAGAAATTTAGTCAGCTGATTGAACCACTTTGGACTGGGAAGTGAAAAAAATATTTGATGAGAAAAAAAAAATCCTCATTGTTATCAGTGAACGATACATGATCTACTAGAATTATTTTCACTTATTATTGTAGGATCTTATATACAATGTGAAATTTAAGTCATTTTTTTAACGAAAACTGGTGATAGTACTCGTCCATATGAACAACTTTTATTATAGAGCCAACCCTGAAATCGTGAAAAAAATATCAGCTCTTCCATAGAAAAGTAAAATACCTACTCGACCCAAATGTATGAAACAGCTGATTTTATTTTTCACTATTTCAGGTTTGGCTTCATAATAAAAGTTGTTCATATGGACGAGTACTATCACCAGTTTTCATTGCAAAATGACTTAAATTTCACGTTGTATATAAGGTCCTACAATCATAAGTGAAAACATTTCTACGGTAAGTGGTTTAATCAGCTGGCAAAATTTCTATAAAAAGGTGAAAAACAAGATCGTGCAAAAAATATATTTATAGCGTCGTCTGCTCTACGAAGCCGAAGCTACATAGCCTTATGTGAATTATTTACTGCGGGGAATATGAACGGTCTATTGTGAGTCACATTTCGCGACGCGTAGGTTGTCCATTCGTTCAAAATACGGGAACAAATAAAATAAAACAAAACCGGCCAAGTGAGAGTCGGACTCACGCACGAAGGGTTCCGTACCATATCTATAAAAACGGCGTAAAAATCATGCCCGTTGTATGGGAGTGCGCAGGTCCGACTCGCAGTTGGCTGGTTTTAGTATTTATTGTTATAGCGGCAACAGAAATACATCATATGTGAAAATTTCAACTGTCTAACTATCACGGTTCATGAGATACAGCCTGTTGACAGACGGACAGCGGAGTCTTAGTAATAGGATCACGTTGGTTACCCTTTGGGTACGAAACCCTAAAAATGAAAAGAAAAATCTTTTTTTTTGCAAATTCGTGTTTACAACACGCGTTAAATAATGTATAAAAACTACAAAAAATAATACGATAAAAATCCAAACCTCAATACAGATTCAAATTTTAAATGATGTCTAGCAACTAGCCAGAATTTAGAATGTGCCCTCCATTCACCACCCGTGCCGCGACTCGTGACTAGCCGGGCTGCTCTAAACAAACGGCGCGCCTGGGGACACTACGAGCCCATTCTCTCGACCCCAAAGGCTCATATTTTTAATAATTTTAATAAAGTTTCGGAGGTACTTTTAATTTGATAGCATAATTAAATAATGTGTGAAACATACATTATATACATCGTACATTATAGTACACATTATTTAGAGCAGGTTGTCGCGAATTGCGAATAAATATAATTTTCTCCAGCTACATGGCGGACAGACAGCAGTATGTAGAATACGAATGTCATAGATCTGATCTTTATTACACGCGATCTGGGGTCAGTCAAGGCAGTAATTTGGGGCCGCTAGAATTTTTGATTATGATAAACGATCTACCCAATGTGGTAAAAAACGCGAGATGTTTATTGTTTGCTGATGACCTCAAATTATCATTAAATGTTAAGAACTCCTCAGAAGGTGTAGGATTACAGGAGGATATCGATGCAGTGGTGGCGTGGAGTAAAGCTAACAAACTGCAGTTTAACACGTCTAAATGCTTGACTATCTCATTCTCAAAGTCGCATGCTCCTTACCATCACGAGTACAAAGTTGACACAGAACCTGTCAAAAGAGTAACTGAAGTGCGAGATCTTGGGGTGAGATTTACTACAAATTTATCCTTTAGGGAGCATATTATTAAAATCTGTAAAAAAGCTTTTAGAAATTTAGGGTTTATATTACGCAGAGTGCATGGTTTTACGAATATTAGGGCCATAATTGCTTTATACAATGCATTGGTTAGGAGTCAGCTAGAAAGCAACGCAGTCATCTGGGCTCCCCATGAGATTAAATATAGTCTCATGATGGAGAAAATACAAAACAAATTTATTAGATATTTATACTTTAGACAATATGGGGTATATCCATTTTACCCACTCATGTACCCGACTCTATTTATACTAGGTATGGTGGGATACGTTGAGCTACGAGTTCGTAGGATATTAGCATTAGTAAGCTATTTGTTTAAATTGATTAACGGGAAGACACATAATCCGGAGTTGCTTAGAAGAGTAGATCTGTGCGTGCCTGACGGGTTCGTGGGTCGGCGGCGGCGGCCGCGGTTGCTGGTAGTGCCGAAAGCTCGCACCAACCTACTGAGCAAGACGCCCTTAACGCGTGCACTGCACACTCTCAACATGGTCGCGGAGGAAATCGATTTGTTTTCTTGTACGCTAAGCGAATTCACAAAGGTTACACTTGGTATCCTTTGTTATGGAAATACACTGTCGCATTAGGTTAAGAACCTGTAATGATAGATGTAAGAGAGAAATAAATAAAAAATAAAAAAATAAAATAAAAATAAGTTCAGAATCGGAACGCAGTTGTGCCAGTTACTAATGTTGGCAACACTGTCGCGGTAGAAGAAAAAAGAAATGGGTTGGATTCAAAAAATGGCGTCCGTGAGAAAGCACGCTTTGATTAGAATAAATTCGATAAGTAGTGTATAAAACGAGAACCTGACAGAATAAGTTGAAGTGCCGGGACACCAGACAATGGGAGCTGTGGTGAGTATATCAGAACATGAAGAACTTGCCAGGTAAGTCTTTGATGGATAACAAATGTATAACGACAGAAAGAAAGGCATTACGGAGGACTGGGATGGCTAAGAGGGGAGGCAGAAAGAAAGAAGGAGGCCATTCATAGGGACAAGAAGTCCCGCAATACATTAATTCTTAGGGACGAGAAGTCCCGCGTAGATAACATACAACGCGTAGGGACAAGAAGTCCTACTTAATACTTGTAGGCAAGAAGCCTAGACGAAACTGCTGGAACAAGAAGTTCCGACAACAGCAGACAGACAAGTAGGTATGACGTGACGTAAGGTTATGTTGTACTATTGAGTTCATTCCTCAGAATCTAGGCTAGAATAATCTCGCATATCGTATTTTGCGACACAGGTTACACACAGTCACAATATAATTTAGAGCAGCGCCATCTACTTTAAACTTTGGAAGTTAGATTCCATATCAAGCTTGCAAACGAAACTTTACTTGTGACGGGTGGAATTTATTGTTATTGCGATGTAAATCGGCTTAGCCACATCTACTTTCATTTTATGAACTTATTCTCAATGTACTTTTAGCATTAGTTTTCGGAATAACTCAAACAATAAAAATGATTCAACTATTTTCTCATTTTATTTCTTTTTCCATCATCCAGATGTGTTTCAGATTTTTCGGTCGAATACTTTCAGAAATAAAGAGAGGAGAACATAGATTTCACTCAAAAATTACGTTAAAAAAATTTACAATAAAATTAACTGAGTTTAAAAAATATATATTACTACTAGCTTTTGCCCGCAGCTCCGCCCGCGTGTTATTAGGTTTAACGACATGCTTTTTTCCGGAATAAAAAGTAATCTATGTGTTAAGTTGGGGTATAGGCTATATCCGTTCTAAATTTCATCCAAATCCGTCCAGCCGTTTCAGCGTGAAAGAGTAACAAACATACACACACACACAAACTTTCGAATTTATAATATTAGTGTGAAGTGTGATGAGATAACATAGCCTTGTTTTATATCACCACAAACGATTAATGACCGCGCTAATTAGACACCTGATGTATAAAATAACAAAGCCTTGTCTTATTTTACCACAAACGATAAGTCCGCGCTAATTAGACACCTGATCTTTCAATGATATTGATATATTCTACAGGAACCATGCATTTTTCAGGGATAAAAAGTAGCCTATGTGTTAAGTTAGGGTATAAGCTATAACCTTTCTAAATTTCATCCAAATCCGTTCAGCCGTTTCAGCGTGAAAGAGTAACAAACATACACACACACACCAAACTTTCGCATTTATAATATTAGTAGGAAGTAGTATAGTAGGAAGTAGGATTTCAAATTTCAAGTTTATATATTTATCCGTTGTGGAAAAAGTGGCTGTGACAGACAAACGACACACACACACACACACACACATATCTTAAGAGTTCTTTTCCATAATTTTAGGGACGGCGCCTATTATGTTTTGAATATTCCATTGATCAGTATCCCTAGCAGTCGCTATAGATACAGCATCAGTCATTATACTTAGGTTATCACGTAATGTACCTAAACAATACTTCAATATATTATATTATATATTACACTGTCAGTGTACATTCACGGTGTTGTCTTATACGGACTTTGTCAACTTGATAAATAACACGAAACTTGTCAATTTTATAATGATAAAAAGAGATGCGCGTATCTTTGGCGCGAACTAAACCTGCAGAAACATTTTTCTTTTATCATAGGTAAATAGAAATACCGAAAAATTAGATGCAGTCTCATCGAAAAAAAACAACATATTCCGTACTTTTTTCTTCTTGTGCGAGCTAGAGGAACCACATAGAGAGCAAAGCGGTGTTTGAAGATGCGACCTATCCATTCTACACCTAAAATGCCGAGCCCCATTGCTTGTTCGCAAACTTTATGTTCGGACTTGTGATGTTGGGTAAGAGACCAAGTTTGAGGGCCGTTAGCAAGGTTCTGGCAAGATTTTATTAGGTAAGTTTAGACGTCACCCTACAAGCACCAACTCACTACAGTGCGTTTCATAAAATAGTTCCTCTGCCGTAATGTTGGCTCCCCTATCTGACAACGACGAAAACGATCGATTGGATGAAACAAACTTGTATCTATGTCGGTGGTGGTCATGACGCTCACCGTTGTGGCCTGAAGTTAGCTGGCAACCACGTTATTCCCTACGATTTTTGACGTTTGTTGAATAATTGTGGTTGTTTTTTATAGAAAATTGTAGTTTATTGTGGACTCATAACCTCTGTCTATGTCTATGGTTTGGATGATTTTAACTGGGTTGCATTGCTATTTGCTACGTGGACGCACTATAAGTTTCCGGAATGAATATGAAAAAATACTATTAAAGGTACAAAATTAATTTATTGTTTTTCAAAATAATCTCCCTTGGCGTCTATGCACTTTTTCATTCGATCAAACCAGTTTTGAAAACTTTTGTGCCACTCCCCTGTGGTGACCTCTGAAACGTGTTTTTCATACTCCTCGACAGCCTCTTCTGGTGATGAAAATCGTTGACCGCGTAATTGGTTCTTAATTTTTGGGAACAGAAAAAAGTCACAAGGTGCCAGGTCGGGACTGTATGCAGGATGACTCATGAGTTCTACATTTTTCGTCTTCAAAAAGTCGTTTGTCTGTCTGGCCGTGTGAGAACTAGCATTGTCGTGGTGCAGGATGATACGGCGTTTACGGTTATTTTTACGGAGTTCGTCAATAACTTCCGGCAAACAAATGGTCGTGTACCAGTCACTATTCACGGTACGACGATTCTCTAAAGCTACAGTAGCCACGTGTCCAGTTTTATTAAAAAAAGAAGCAATCATCCGCTTAGATGCACTTTTCATGCGCGCCAATTTGGTTGGTTTCGGCTCATCTTGAAAGACCCATACGCTCGATTGCTGCTTTGTTTTGGGATCGTAGCAATAAATCCATGTTTCGTCACCTGTTACTATGTCCCACACAAAATTTGACGCACCTTCGTTGAATCTGGTAAGCATGGCACTGCACCAAGTGACGCGGTCCGTTTTTTGAGCCTCGGTCAAGTTGTGTGGGATCCACCGCGAGCACAGCTTTCTCACACCCAAATGTTTGTGTAGGATTGATTGTATTTGACTCATGCCTATTTCTAAGGATGCGCGAATTTTATGGTAGGTCACATGCCTGTCTGTTTCAATCATACGGCGCACAGCATCGATGTTTTTGTTGGTCACAGCGGTGGACGGCCGACCATCGCGAGATTCGTCACTGAGATTGATACGACCACACTTGAATTCTGCAAACCAGCTATAAACAGTCGTCTTGCATGGTGCTTCATTGCCAAGAGCTGTTTAAAGCCGAGCGATGCTCTGTTGAGCTGTCAAATTACACTTAAAATCGTAGAAAATCATACTACGAAAATTTTCCCGAGTTAAATCCATGTTGATGCAGACACACAATTTTTTAAATGGCGCCACAAGGTAAAAACAAAAGACAGTCAGATGAAACAAACTGCATTCTACAGCCAAAGAGTTCTATTTTCAAATGCTGCAATAAATTTTTAAATATTGTTTATGTAAGTGGCCAGTTCCGGAAACTTTTAGTGTTACCTATGTACCAACATTACGGCAGAGAAAATTATTTATGAAACGCACTCTTCAAGTATTAACGTCTTTTCTTCGTGTTTTTAAATCGTCATCTCTCATCACACGTAAACATAAAACTTAATGGACATCTGCAAAATGAAATTACACTGAAGTTTAAAAAATAACATAAGGCTTATATTCCTTTGATAACCAATTATGGATTCCTTTGTCAAGTACTGCATGTGGCACGCGGATAATTTGAGATTTTGGTCAGTCAGTCACTGACCCATTAAAGACCTGCCTTATCAGAGGCTGCAGGCCAGACTACCTACGATTGATCACATGATGTGAGGGCATTTAGCAATATTCCAATGTGTTCAAAATATCTTGCCTTGAAGTATAATGTATTTAGAACTCAATTGTAAATACGTGTGTCTAGTCTAAACACAAGGCAGCGTACTCAGCCGAGTTCTAAAAAGAAAAGGCCCGCGCACCAGCCGTTACACGAACCACCTCGAGCTACTTTCGGCGCCCTCTTAAGCTTATCTCATTTCCTATTTTTGGTTAGACTGTAAACGTACTAAACTTTAGTTATTCTAATGAAAATTTCTAGTCAATTGAAATTATGAACATATTTCCCGTTCTGGAAGTCATTTTTCAACACACTTGCTTATAAAGTGGCCCTTATTGCATCGTTCTCAGGGTCATAATGCAGCATATTAAACACGCGTGCTTTTTTCTTTACATTATCGCACTAGTGCTTTTTACATTACAGTTTTTTTTTTTATCTTAGCGAAGAGTTTTGACGTCTTGAGAAATAGCAAAGTTTTTGCGAATAAATAAACTGTGTCAGTTAAAATATAATAAATAATAATTTAAGTTTATCAAATTATTCATTTTTATCAACTAATTAACTGAAAATTTTGTTGTAAATACAAAAATATTTAGTTTGTTAATATTTTATATTTGGCTGTTTGAAGGATGCGTCAGTGCCTCTATTTCCATCTGCGCAAAAAACAAAATCTCCGTCGCCATTTTTCAAAGAAAATTGTCAGTTCATAGCTGTGGTTTCGATTATGTGAAAAAAAAACTACCTACTTTTACTTAATATATATAATACTTGGTAACTGATACATAAGTTTGAAGTTATTAGTTAATTATGAAAGTTAGTACTTTTTTAGCAAATCTTTAGCTTTGGAAAGCTTTCTCTCATTTACTACACAATCTGATAGCTTATTTATTAAGTTAATAAACATAGGTCCTTTCAACCTACGACCGTAATAGTTGTTTACCGGCGGGCGACAGGCAAGCCAACCGCTGCGCCCCGCTCCCCTTTCCGCACGGCGCGTGACTTGCCCCCCGCGGGCCGGTTCTCGCTTATACGTGGCATAGTTATGAAGTTCATTCTTTATTATTAAATATTCAACTTTCTTACAAACTGGCATTACATTACATATTTTAAACAATTTTTGATAGTCTCCTTTACAGTTTGCCTTAACTTTTTTGTTACCAACAGTTTTAAAAACCTTGTCTGTAATTTTTCAGTTTTTTTCAGATGAGACTCGAAGGTCAGACCATAACTGTCCAATCCATAATCAATTATAGATTCAACCAGGGAAGAGTGAAGATTTTTAACACACATTTAGGTACTTTAAAGTTAAGATAATAAAATCTGCCTAATAGTTTCCTGAGCCGATTCTAGCTTGAATCAATTTTGAGGCCGAGATAGGTAAAAGTATCAACTTTTTCTAAGCAGGCACAGTTACAATGGATTTGGTTCGTCTTGTTTATATTTTGATGTAAACATTCATAAGTATGTATTTTGATCATACACATTTTGTATTTGCTATGAGAATACGGCGATTTTATATGCATAAACTTTGTCTTATTGGCATTTATAATGAGCCCATTGTCATGTGACCATTTAGTAGCATTGTCTAGGTCATTTTGGATAGTTAGTAACATTTCTTCAAGGTTATATCCGTCATAGGTCATACATAAGTCGTCAGCAAGCATATATTTTTTACATTTTGATATTACTGTAGGCAGTGAGTTTACATGGATTAAATAACAAGGGGGTCCGCCGATGGAGCCAGTGGGCACGCCGCTGATGACAGAGCGTGGGCTACTGGACCTCAATTCCGGGCTCGATGGAAATATCACGACCATTGAGATAAATCTGTGTTTCAAATCTCCGCACCAATGTCCGGTTCAAATCTCGACACTACTAAAAAACTCTATTCTCGTAGACAATGGAGAAAGATTACAACGGAGAAAATTATCTCTGCTAAGAGACGTTCCGTTTTTATCGATTCACTTTGAATATAATCGATATGTGATATATGGATATATGCCGATCAAATTGGTGAATATTGGTGAAGCGTTAGATCAAAAAACTGTAATAAAAGGTTTTGTATGACTCGATGGTCAATGTGGAATAATTCAAAGGAATGGATATTCTGTATTATGCTCGTGATCTTAGCTGATGAGGATGTGTCGCTCAATTTTTGTGTTTTTTAAACAGTATTATTACTTTTTTTATTTTTTTATTTACTATACAGTGTTTTTGTCTTGTTCATTGATTTCCATAAAAAACCATTGCCAATGAAATATTACGAAATATTCAATTTACGTGGGACTACTTAGTCAGTAGGTCCGTGGTCATCAACGGAGATTAGTACAAATATTATGTCGATGATGGAGATCATAGGTTCACTCCTCAGATGAATAAAACACTCAGTTGGGAAAATGCGACATTGTCAAATCCACGCGCATGCTTTGTAGTATACATGGTGACTTTTAACCTAACCCGATAATTTAGTATTTTGTAGAAGAATACAAACTGGTTTTATTAAGACCATTCAAAATCATATTCATAATATTTTTTTTAAGTTGGATCCCTTTGATGTTTTTCATAAAAGTTTTTTGTAATTATTGATCCCATTATTTAAAACCATAAATTTTATTTCCAAGTACCTAATATTTTTTAATAATATTTCGACTTTTAATTTTAATTATTTTTACATTTAAAATGTGTTCTACTAACGTTTCTTAATGACCTCCAAAATTATCGGGGTTTGTTTGAAAGTCTGTATATAGGTGGCTGTGGCAGTCAAGGACTTCTATCTTCCATGTAAGTCTGGTGGCAGTACCCATCAAAAGCATAGTTACAGGTAACAAGAGTCCGTAAAACTTGGCCGAGTCAAATGATAAATAACATGCAATAGGAAGATAGGCATGTATGTAAGTAAGTACCTAGTAAAAATAACCACACATAATCCATTAAAGACTTCAAAATGATAAACATTACCTTGATGTTTGTCAATTTTGGCAATTGTTACAAGGGAGATACCGCATCTCCATATCAAATGACCAGTCGTAATTTCTCGCTGATTTGCGGTCGAGAAATCTCTTTATGGAGATCGTGAGAATAGCATTTTTGGTTTTCGGCGGAGATAAGCAGTATCTTGCCTAATATTTCCACCATGGAGATCATCTCCATACCACCGGAATTGGCCTCCTGGTAGAGCCTCCCACGCGCACAACCAGCTAGCGCCGCCGCAGCAGCCACTCTCGCACCCACGCCACGCCTGCATGGGGCCACGGATTCCTGCTTCCGACAATGATTCCAACAACTGTTCGTGCTCAAGAGTATCGAACGCCTTCTTATAGTCGATAAAGATAGCTAATACACATTTTTTTTTATTTAAACTATTATTTATATCACTAGTAAATTCTGATAGAAGTTGTGTCGCACTTTTATTCTTCTGAAATCCAAACTGTATATTATTTATAACGTTGTGTTGATCTAAAAAATTGCTTATTTGATAAAATATAGCTTCTTCAAGTATTTTATCTATAATAGACAAAATCGCTATTGGTCTGTAATTCCGGTATTCTTTTTTTTTGTCCTCCTTTATAAATTAGTCTAATTATAGCTTTTTTTAATTGTTTGGGGCAGGTGTCCGATTTAATGCACATATTAGTTTAGTTAATTTAGCCAAGACTGGGCTTATCTTGTCTACCACGCGCCTCAAATCTATTAACCTTATGTTATCTATACCTGATGACTTTTCACGCGTGAGCATTAGACATAACACTTTCTTGCACCTTTGTCTCGGGCTGCAATCCCACCTCGACTGTAATGTCCAACGCAGCTCACTTGTATCATAATGTACTATTATCTAAACAAACATAATCAGTAACGAACCAACAAACAGAAACTTTTGTATTAGTAAATAAAACTGAGGGTTTATCAGTAAGAAGGGATAGAATTGTAGTTGTGACGACGAACTTCTTAATTTCTTTAATCTTTCCGATTTACTTGGTAGGGTAGGTAGGTTCGTCAGTATGTCGGTAGGTACCGTTAGTATCTTACCTCATCACGGAAAGACGGAAACCTTATAGGATCACTTTGTTGTCCGTCTGTCTGTCAACTGTCCGTGTGGTGTGTCGAGGATCTTTTCTTTAGGTATAGCTTGAAATACCGAAAAAATACTGGCTAATTACGAGTCAGACTCGCGCACAAAGGGTTCCGTACCACCACACAAAGAGGGTAAAGAACCCTAAAAACATGATAAAGAACAACAATATAGATGCCATAGCAACTTATAGGCGTCAAAAAGCCGCTAAAATGATAGCGCCTGTCAAATAACTCGGCATCCTTTGAGTATCTACGAAACCCTAATTTTTATTATTTATTCTTTTTAGAGTGTGAATAACAATCTGGACAAATTTAAACTTGCAATTTTTCAAGGTTTATTATACGAGTATGAGACCACCTTTGTTTTTCATTTTCTTCAAATTTTTATTATTTGCCGTGGTAGAGGCTATAGTAACACGTATTCTGTTTAAATTTCAACTGTATACCTATTACGGCTGAAGCTGTAGATCCCTGTGACAGACGAATAGACGGACCGTTGGACAGACAGACAGCGGAGGCTTAGTAATAGGATCCCTTTTGGCATCCTTCGGGTACAGAACCCTAAAAACAAGTTTCCATTTTAACGCAATATGATAGAAGATACGGTAATTAAACTAGAAATATAAACTAGGCATATAAACTATTGAAGCAAATTTCAAACACAAATACTTTGAAAAATACTTCGTGCCAGGATTCGAACCTGCGATTCTCTGAGGAGGCGCAGCGGTAGCCATGCCGTGAAAGCAAGAGGTGTCAGATTCGAATCCTAGACTGAAGAACTTCTTTAAAATATAGGTTTAATTTGAAAGTTTCAATTGATCCATTCTTCGCATTTTATATGAAAATTCAAAACATTTTTTAATAAAGTTTACTTACATTTAACTAAAGTGTGTAGGTGCCATTTTGTTCGATAACTTTCTGCCATCTTGTAGGTAGGGACATGATCTCATTGCAATAGAAATTCTGGGGCTGCTGATCAAAAAACCGCGACAAGTGGTTTTGGCAGTCCTCTCGTGATGTTAACCTGACACTGCCTAAATAATTCTGAAGAGACCGCAACAAGTGTAAATCTGAAGGTGCAAGGTCAGGACTATATGGCGGATGCATTAATACGTCCCAGCCAAACTCTCTTAATTTTTGCTGAGCGTCTAAAGATGTGTGAGGTCTAGCGTTATCATGATGAAAACCCACACCCCTTCTGTTGACTGATTCCGGCCGCTTTCTCTCAACTTCTTGCTTTAATCTCATCAGTTGTTCGCAGTAGAGTTCAGAATCGATGGTCCTGCTTGGCGGTAACAGCTCATAATGAATAATGCCCTTCCAATCCCACCATACACACAGCATTACCTTGTTGCGAGATAACCCGGGTTTCGCCAGAGTCTGTGAAGCCTGACCAGCCTTTGACGACCACCTTTTTCGCACGTTCTTGTCGTACGGATCCACTTTTCATCACCAGTTATCAGGTTTTTCAAAAATGGTTCGGTTTCATTACGTCGTAATAAAGAATCACAAATGAGTACACGGTTCATTACGTTTTTTTCAGTGAGCTCATGAGGCACCGAAATATCGAGCTTTTTTGTGTACCCAGCTTTTTTCAAATGTGCCAAAACTGTTTTCCCAGTTCTTCAGCTACATCGTAACTACTGATAAGCCGATCTTGCTCCACTTTTTCAAAAATGGCATCCATTTTATCCGTAACAGGGCGCCCAGAGCGAGGTGCATCTTTGACATCAAAATTTCCGGTTGAAAACGCTTAAACCAAATTTGTGCTATTCTCACAGACACTGCACTAGGTCCATAAACATCACAAATTTTTTTCGCGGCTTGCGTTGCATTTTTACCTTTTTGTAGTAAAATTTTAAAATGTATCGAATTTCTTCATTAGATTCACTCATCTTAACAGTAAGAAAAACAAATGACAATCACACATTTTGCCTAATTTGAATTTGGAATTATCTTTTTTAAAATTTAAACTTTTTAATTTTACCAAAACCAGCCAGATACAAATGGTATAGCCAAAGAGATTTTATTATAAGTTCATACATACTATTTTCGAATAGAGTTTTTCCCCGACCTATTAGTTCACTCTGAATAATCTTTACAGTATCCAAAGCGATGGATTTCACTACAAATAATATAAAAAGATACGGCATTTTAATAGTAGTTTATGAAACTGGTATATAAAGAGGTTATTAAAACACGAGTGTGATTTTAAAAAACGAGCGTAGTTGAGATTTTTCAGAGTATCATACGAGTGTTTTAATACTCATGTGTAGTTTCATACACTAAACTTTATATGAACTCATGGAATAGGTGCAATGACCTACCTATTTTAATGTTTTAAAAGAAAGTTTGTAAGGGTCCTTGCTACGGAAGACTAAGGGGTCATCTCGGCTACATAATACTCGGCCGCGTGGCCAAGTTGACACCTTTCGATTAAATCAAGGAAATGACTAAATGGCCGCTAGCGGTCCTTTGATTTTTAAAATTATTGTACTGTTATTCATTATTTAGCTGTTGTAACATCTTCCTTAGCACAAACTAATAAAGTTAAATTTGCAATGTACAGTTCGGAAAGGGAAGCGGTCCTTTCATTTTATAAATTATTGAACCGTAAGTCATCGGAAAGTGCTCGGAAAATATTTTTCCTCGCTTTGCTCGTCGTTGCAACCTATCCCTAGTGGTCGAATAAAATTAAAACTAAGTAAGCCGCTAACGGCGATTTAGTCACTTTCTTAAATCAATTTTATTGGGGGTCAACTTGGTCTCACATACAAAGTACAGTCAATCTAAGAAAGGATTGGATTCAAATATCTACTATAAAACTTCGAATAAAACTATTTAAGAAAAAAAGCAATCTCCTTACCAGAAAAGAACATGCTTTGTTGAAATCATGATAAATTCTTACCTGTCTCTTTCTTTCCATATAGTATTTGTTTTTGTCAAACGTGTTAACTCGAATTTTTGTTGTAAATACAAAAAATATTCAGTTTGTTAATATTCAATATTTGGCTGTTTCGCAATATTTGGCTGTTTGGCGGATGCGTCAGTGCCTCTATTTCCATCTGCGCGCGCATAAACAAAATCTCCGCCGCCATTTTTCAAAGAAAATTGTCAATTCAAAGCTCTGGTTTTTGTTTCGATTAATGTGGAAAATAAGACAGTGAAATTTTATTATTTTTCCTCGCAAGTGTGTTGAAAAACGTCGTATGAAACGCGTGAGCATTAGACATTACAATCTCGGCTCCATTACGGCCTCGCCTTCGGCTCGGACTGCAATCCCGCCTCGACTGTAATGTCCAACGCAGCTCACTTGTATCATAATGTACTATTACACATTTTGTGTTTTTAAATTGAGTTTCAAGGAAAGTTCTTCGCATGTAATGAACGGTACATTACATTACGTACTGTTCGTACTTTAAAGTAGCCTCTGTTATTTCAGGTTACATTTCGCTTCATAGTTGCCAGTTTCAGTACAATCCGTTCAGTAGTTGCCGTTTCTAATAATATGGTGTGATAGATAATTTAATTTTGCGTTTTGGCGTTACGAGGCCATAGACAAACATACCTATATGTCGGCGTCGTCGTTATGCGAAGCTAGAAATACATAAAGAAAACCACGCGTAAAGCGTAAGTAGCACGTGCACCGAGCGGTCGAGTGGGGTGACGCGCCCTCCCCACCACTACCGCATATAAACAGTTGCGCGCAAGCGCTGAGGAACACTTCACCATTATACTTATACCGCCCTCGTAGATTCACCATTATACTTATACCGCCCTCGCAGACGAAGGCGGTCTAAAAACAACTCCCAACTTAATATCCCGCTGACGCCTGACTCACTGCGGCGGCGGCGCATTTGGTTACTACGCAACGACACACGCTATAAGTACGTGCCAGGTCGTTTCTGTCCAACTCACACATCGCTCCCACCTTAAACGCGATCTTAGCCCGCCTCGGGACACTCACATAATAATAAAAATACATTATCATGAACTTTTGAAAATAGAAAATAAACTTTGAACTTTGAGGTTGGGTACTCTCTGTCCCCCGCAATAAAATTCAACCAAAAAAAAAAAAAAAGTTGGGTACACTTCTTGTCAGGCGCGCTCGGTGCACGGACTGCAGTTTTCTTTATGAAAGTGAAAGTGATAAGTACAGTGACAGTTATAACTAAAGTAAACTGTGGTTTAAAATAAAAGTTATTATCAAATTATTAACATCGTTTCAATTATGGCGGACGATAATTCTACACATACATATATTATATACCTAAGTACATACGTACATAAACGCCACGTTCCCGATTCTGAATTCCACGCAGACGAATTCGCGGGCATATGCTAGTACCTAGTTATACAATTTTCTGGGTCCTTTGGTCGCTCACAGTGTATTTTCGCATTTTACTTATTATAGCTCAGGGCTATGTGTCAGCTTAGGTGAGATTAAAAACACGAGTATGATGGAGATTCTCTCGGGAACATTATTCCGCAGACTAATAAAAGTTGATATTAAAACTTGTTTTTATAAGCTTTTCTTGTTGTTTTCTTTTTTAATCGGTACTGAGTATATCATCTTTTATTACTAGATTGTATCTGTCGACTGATCAAATTATTGCGTATTAAATTATGCCAGAATAGCAGTCCAAAAGTATTAAGTAAAGTATATTCCCGGGAATCCATCGAGATGAATTTTCTCAATCTAGAATTCAAAATTATTGGTTTTGATTTCCGTTATTTTATCTGCCAAACCCCACGCATTTTGAACACGATATCCAGGAGTCTCGTCTTGTATGATCCCCCGGAATTAACCCCTGGCATCTAGAGCTGCAACGTTATTTGGGGTAAACTCAGTATTATCTACTCGTATAACTCGTTGGGGGTAAATTATAATCCTATATTGCGCAGCCGGATATAATTTCAAATCCAATGAAAATTCAAATTCAAAGTTTCGAAACAAGAGATCGTTATATTTATTGTATGATACAGTATGCAAATATTTAACATATACATATTAAGTTAATAAATTATGAAGTCATTTTAATCACAGTAGGTTTATTTCAAATGACATTATGTTTAGTCAAATATAATTTTAAATAAAAAATATAATAAACTATATCTAGTTAACTGAAAAACTTTATTGAAATGTGATAGCATATAGGAAATAGATTAAGAGAAAATTACTTGTCTATCGGTGGCTTCGGCGAGCTAACAAACTTTATTCATTACCAAGCCAACTGTGCCCGACAACGTATTGACAGCGAAACAAACTTTCAAAACTTTAAATAAAATCTTATTAGTAAGGCAATAGAGGCTTTTATTGATTGCTGCAAGACTGCAGAGTGTTAGTAGACTTATCTATCACATCACGGCGCACACTGGTTCCAAATCACGAAATCGTGGACTTAGGGGTAAGTCAATTTGAAGGTCAAGGAATCGAACTGATTTTTTTTTGATAGACTGCTGAAGCTATTACCAACACCTTTGATAAATGTAGTTTTTCTGAAATATGCATTGCTTTCAGAGAAAAAAAAATTGAAATAGTTTTTTGTATGGAGAAAATTATGTTTTTGTCAATTACTTCCGTGCTTCATGTTTAATTAAAATGAAACTTACGACAGGTCATTGAAAAAGTCACGGCCAACATTTTCTTTCCTTACACTTATCTGCGAAAATCTGCGCTTTGGAAGCTACAGGCACTTGAAAATATTTAATGAAAAGATCAAGGAATCGAACTGATTAAACTGAACTAAAATTTCACATTGCTTATTAACGAAAGACCGTAACCTTATCCATATTAATTAAAAATTAGTATGTATTGATATAGTGAAAATAACAGTATGTTCCATATTTCCCCAAAAATTTCCCAAAGCTTGTTGTTTCCCCAAAATTGTAAGAATTATAAAAATAATAATGAAATGGCCCATATAACAGGTCCCTGCAAAACTTCTGCTATATAGGTACAAAAGCGCGCAGAAAAAAAACACGAGTTTGTCCTTTAGCCCTAAATAGTCTGAATCGTGGCCGCCGTGCTGTGAGCTAGAGTACTTTTGTTTATGGCTCTAGACAACTTCATACATTTGTTCTCACTGCAGGTGCCGAGGCAAGACGCAAGGAGCTCGTGGCCAGCCCGTAAAACAAATGTACCGGAATGTTCTAGAACGTCATGTCGCCAGCAGCGAATGTACGTCTATTTTATCTGCTCGCAGCTACCGCGTACCGCCTGCTTTGTGGCATAGACGTAAGGGTGCATTCGAACACCTCATTTTGAATTAATCAGAGCTGAACTCTACGAGACGTTTCTCTGAGCCGCCATGTCTGTTACGTAATCTTCGCGCTCGCGAAAAGTTAAGTTATTATTAGAGGAAACTTTTTTATTGAGTGAACTTGAAGCTAATGCGTTTAAATTAGACATGCAATCATAGTGTACTATGTACCTATATATTATTTTTATTAAATCGATAAATCAAGTTACACAATGTAAAATGGTCATTTGAAGTTCTGCACTTCTAGTAGTAACTATCACACGAATCGAAAATATATACTGCATTTTCTTTTCTATCAATGCCATCACAAACGAGAGCTATGATCTAAAAATGTATTTTATAGCAAGACATATTTCAATATATTTTTTCATAAAATCCTACAATGAGCCTACACATGGCGGCGCGTCAATGTATATTTTTACATCTTTCATATTATATTAAGGCCCAGCCTTTGTCCGCGGCTTCGCTCACGTGGAAGTGTCTTTCAATATTTGAGTTGACAGTTTTCGGCTTGGCAGTTGTTTTATCAACACCCCTTAAAGGCTACACGTATGTTGACTAGGATCACAACGTGATAATAAAGAAAACCGCATCAAAATCCGTTGAGCGGCGAATGAAACGTTGAGTGGTTCTCAAGTTAAAACGGAACATACTGACACACGAAAATCCAAAAAAAAATTAGTTTGGCCTCAGTACAATACTACCATTTAATATAAAGTTCCGCAAAAATATTTCATGTTCAAGAACGAATTTTTACTTTTTTACTACTTTATTATTATTTATTAGTAGGTATAGATAATTATAGATGAGCGATACGAAAATATACAATAGATAATTTATAGGTATATCATCATCTTGATGTATTTTGAAAAATCACTTAACATTTTGAATATACAGCGTGTTTGATTTTTCAAAATATGATTTATTAGTATTAGTTACGAGTTACTTATAAAGCATATTTTATCTTCACTGACACGATTATAATCACTGAAATAACTGAATGATTATTTTTGACTTTTATTATTCTTGCCTTCAGCAATTCGTTCTTCAGACCAATTACTTTGGTTCATGTCTAATATAATTTCGTCATACATTTTTTATTATTTTACAAATTTCTAAAAACGTTTATTTGGACTCGCAAAAATACTCGCAAAATGTTTTGTCTGATAAACATGATGTAGTTTAAACTCTCCGTATATACTCGTATATTAATAATAAAAATTACGATATGCGATACATGTTTTCTTATGTAGCAGTATTTTTATGTATGTTGCGTCTGCCTGTTATTGGGTATGCACTCTAACTAAGCAAATCGCTTAAGCAATTTTTGTACATATGTCATAGTGTAATATCTGTTGGCAAACCTTATAAATAAATTAAATAAAATAATAAAAAAACAATGAAAAAGTTTGTTTTTATTACACGTAAATTGGGGATAATTTTTGTGGGTTTATGAAAACCATTTTTCGCTTTAAGGATTCGTTGGCAAAATATTAAGCTTTAAAGTGCCATTTTTTTAGAGTCAAGTGTCCACCCCTGTCGGCTAAACGATTGTTTACGAATATGTAAAAAAAATAACAGAACAGAAGTAGTATATATAATGAAGTTAAACTATCAAATAAATTAAATCTAATACCAACTAGACATCCGTCATATTATTGCTTTAAAAATTTAAACAGCCTGTATATGAACTCAACAGCTTGAAGACATTATAAATATATAAATTACATTACTCTGCAAGTGTGAATGTAGAAATATCCATCCTGGAATGTGAATATCAATAATATAATAATCTCTCGTCTATGACGGCCTAAAAGCCTTTCTAATCTTACTTGTCTATAACTTACTGAATACTTACCAAATAATAAAAAAATGTAAATCGGTGACAATATATTTAGTTGAAAATTTTAACATTCATTGAGTAAGTCTGTTTTTAATAATATGCACATGGAGAACAGACAATTAACCAAGCTCGATTTAAGTTCAGTTGAAAAAGTAGTAATAATTGAACTTCAAACGTGACCAAGCTCTCAAGTTCCAGTTGCTGCTGTCACCAAAACGTACATTTAGTAATAAAGTACATTGTACAAATTTCGCCATAATTTAACTTGAGTAAATTATAACTAGCCGGTGGCTATATTTTATAGATTGCCTTAACAAAGTTTATTTACTTACTTTTAGCAGCGAATAATGTAGGCGTAACCGTGGCAGTATTAATGGTTTAAATTTTGCATAAAATAATTAATTTTAAAGATGTTTTCAGAGTGCCAACTAAAACATAGGCTCAGTTTGCTGCTGATATTTTATTGACAGGAGGTTAAAGTTAATCCCAAGCTGATAATTGAAATGTTCCCTTCAAAGAATCTCGAAAATTAAAGAAAGGAAGTAATTGAGAGGCTGAAGAGTTGTAGAGGCATTCTCTCGTCCATAATTTTCATATTGGAATTCAAAATAAGGATTGCAATACAATTTATTCTAGCTCGATAAAAGTGAATTGGAAATGAAGGTTGATGAAAAGAACTCTTCCATGAGTGTGTACTTCAATGTATTATATTAATGAATAACAACACCACTTAATATTTTTCATTTTCTTAAGCACGATTGGAACCAATTATAAGGGTTCCGTACCCGAAGGGTGTCAAACTGGTCCCTTATACTAAGCCTCCGCTTCTGTCTGTCCGTCCGTCCATCTGTTTGTCATAGCGGTCTACAGCTTCAGCCGTAATAGGTAGTCTCAACACTCAACGATCTGCCTAGTCATATTATGATATGTCGAATCCTACGATATGTCGACGACATATACATGTAGATTTATAGGTGGTAGAGCTGATGCCGAGCTCGACTGTGGAGGTACCACCATCTTACTCGGAAATCTCCCCGAAGTTATTCGGCGGAGAGTAAGAGGACAGCTCTCAGGCAAAACCAGGCGACCCACCATTGCCTGGGACCGATGGATGGCGGTTTATCCATCCCTAATTGCCGAGCCTTATGCGTATATAACAGACTGGTGACGGGCAGCGGCCTAACTGGTGCAAGGGTTTCGGCACCGCGCTCACCAACCCGCCTGCCCAGCGTGTGTGAGTATGGGCATTTCTTTCAGGAGGACCGCCAAGAGTGGCGAAATCCTGGAAAGGCCTATGTCCAGCAGTGGACGAAACAGGCTGATGGATGGATGGATATACATGAAATGAAAATGTTACTAGTTAGAAATGTTGTTGTGAGACGTGACGTTCACGCCGTGGTTAGTTTGCTTTAGCTGTTTATGTTACGGTACAGTCATGTTTGTTATTATGAGTACTTATGTTATGAACCACGAGTTTATTACTATGTGACTTAGGTGAAGGTTAGATAGAAATATGTAACAGGATTGGTTATTTCAGAAACGACAAATCATAGAGCATTAAATTAAATCTTATTAGTTTTCTTTCGACAGTCGTTCTGAGTAAGAGTATCAATATCAACTGACCTTTTTACAGTTACCTCCTTGATGAGAATTCCGAGCCGAAAGTTATGGTTAACAATACAATTAAATTTCTAGTGGGACTTAAAGTTTGTGTCGAAACAATATAGAGCTAAGTCTTTTGTGCCCAAAAATAATGCATAAAAAGGGGCAATTCAGGAGGGCCATTGCTGATGGGGTTTGTTTTGTATAGTTCACGCGAAGTTCCTTTTTTTGTCAGTTTACCGCAGGTGTCTAAATATTATTAAGACACAAAGCCTGTAGCTGGTGCCGGCGCAGTTTGAGACAATCGCCCTCATCGTCTTCAATTTATCGTCATCAACCTAACTCTGAGGGCGTCCGCGGGCTTCGTCAACGAGGTCGACATGAGTAATCCGAACGAAAACGATCATACGAACAATACACAGTACGGTCGCAGTTTCAGTCAACCAACACTACTTGAATTTGGTTTTGTTTCTACATTTGTTTCACCAGCATGTTGTTTTTGCAAAAAATAAACAGCCTCCCGTTACGAGTCACATGAAACTTTGAATATTAAGCACATCAAAAGCTGTTTTCATACTCTTTGTTGTGAAATCTTAAAAAATGGAAGTGACTTGTTAATCAAGTTTTTCAAGTTTCCCTTTAAGAAAATTCCAGATTTTACACAACAATAGTCCAATTAAGCATACCTTACCGAAGCGAAAGATCGGCTTCACCCAATCAGGTCAAGAGTTGAACACACAAAACAAGAAAAGTTTAGAAACTCTATCAAGTATACGTCAAACACAATGTGGGGGCTCATGATTCTCCGTATATTTCCTACGGTCCTCGAGTAATTTTGCAAGCGAAATGCCAAATTAGCGCAATCAACCCAGCTGTTTCTGACTTAAGCTGCGGACGGACGGACAGACTTTGAAGTCTCTCTCCGAGCGGCGACAGAGCCCTTTAAATTTGTAGAATATTACATTGTACTCTGTTAAACAATTGTAAAAGAGGTCAAGGCCGAGTGTACACGTGCAATCGATCTGCCTAGTCTGTTTGTTTCCAGGCGTAAATTAGCCGAGGTTTACGAAGCTGCCAGACTGATGTTTAAACTGTCGGCCCCCAAAACTTTCCACCTGTCTCATACAGCCAGGAATTTCTAATCTAAGTTTACTATCATCTTTATTGGCCAGTTGAAGGAGACCGCTTCCACATAATACACCAAATATTTACTATCGAAGGAAAATCTTTGACGTCGTCACATTAGGAAAATATTAAAGAAATTCGTTCGGGACATTATGTACGACGGACAACATAGAGACACTTCGGAAAAGAGGGGGATTACATAGAATGCACTGAAAAAACTGGTAATCATAAAATTAAGTGAATTCACCTGAAATTATGATGATTCACGTAAAGTAGGGAAGCATAAGGACATCACAATAAAATTCGATGTAACTACTGTTGCTGCTGCTAGCGTTATAATATGACGCACTGTCACTATGATTTGTAGGAAGCAGACAGAATTATGCGCTCTGTCACAGCTTTTATGGTGACAGTAAGCATACCGTAGTGTGACGGACCTCTTTTATGGGGAAGGCATAATGTAATACGGAAATGATAATCTTATTTTCTGTGACCAATTTTACGGTGATCTGTCATCATAATATTGCGTTACTTACCTTAAAAACTAGATTACTTTCTCAAACGTTTTAATTACAGCATAATATTTTCCAATTATCACCAAATATAAAAACAATTCACCGCATTTTGAACTTATGTAATGCTATTTTATAATGAAGCCAAAAAGTCATTTTTCTCAGTGTGTGAAGTTTTACAAATATCATTTTAATATGCAGGTTGCTACTTGGTCCACTAATTGCGTCACATAAATATTAATATATTAGACCATATAAATGGTCTGAGATTAATGCAAAGCAAAAAAATTGTATGATATGGCCTTTTTTATTTGTCTCAAAATTCTCCTGATAAATGGTCATTGCGTGGGTGCGAAGGTACAGTGAAGAACACTTGCAGTCCAGATGCAGTTTTCACTGAAAGATAAAGCATTTCTTCGTATCATCACGCTATGACAAAAGGGAGCAGCGCAGTGAGAATTTTAGTGAGACATATGGAAGGTTCGCCGCCGTAGCGAAGTCGAACGTAGCGGGTTCAAACCCCGACTGGTAAAATTTGTTTTCAGTTTTTATTGTTTTATTTTATTTTCAGAAAAAATATTTCCTTTTGTAAAAAAATATTTATGATGAAATTATATTTCTTGACTGAGCAAAGACCAATAACTAAAATATTTTTATTTTCGAGTCCTTAGAAAACGCCATCTCTATGATGCTATCCAGAGTAGCCTTAGCATGAAAACATTACAGTTATGTTTAGTTTTTTTTTTAACGTGGTTTTGTATGGAATTCTGATAAGTTCTGCTACTGACCGCTAGGGGCCGTTATCAGATTTCATACAAAACCACGTCACGTTCAAACTAAATGTAACCGTAATGTTTTCATGCTAAGGCTACTGGATAACGGCTCTGTAAGCTGGCGTTGAAATGTTTTTTATTTTAATACACTAGATGGCGCTGCATGTTTCAAAATATCGGATTTGACGCAGTCTGGTTCAAATCAACTCACGTTAAAGTTTGTATACACTATTATATAAACAAGAAATATTTGTTTGTTTGTTTGGGTAATATCTAGAACTACTGAACTGACTATAAAAATTCTTTAAGTACTCAATAAGATTTTTAGTTAATCATGTGGTATGTATGCCTTGCGTAGTCGTATGTAGTCTCATCGTCGGGGTTTCAATCATCAACTGGTAAATGTTTTTTTTAGGAGACCTCTTAAGTTTAAGTTTATTTGATCGGTATTGATGAGTATTTTTGTAGAACATGGTGACCAGGATCTAATGACGGGACTGGGAGGTGGGTACGGGATCTCCTCAACGGACAACAGCAGACCCTTCGAGTTTGGGCTTATTTTATTGGTCTTTATTAGCACTTTGGTAAAATATGGTGACCAGGGTCTGATGATGAGACTGGAATGTAGGTACGGGATTTCCTCAACGGACAACAGCAGACCCTTCGAGTTTGGACTTATTTGATTGGTATTTATTAGCACTTTGGTATAACATGGTGACCATGGTCTGATGATGGGACTGGAAGGTGGGTACGGGACGGGATCTTCTCAACGGACAATAGCAGACCCTTCGAGTTTAGGCTTATTTAGTTGGTATTTATTAGCACTTTGGTAAAACATGGTGACCAGGGTCTGCTGATGGGACTGGAAGGTGGTTATGGGATCTCCTCAACGGATAACAGCAGCCCCTTTGAGTTTGGGCTTATTCGATTGGTCTTTATTAGCACTTTGGTAAAACATGGTGAACATGGTATTTTGATTGGACTGGAAGGTGGGTACGGGATCTCCTCAACGGACAACAGCAGACCCTTCGAGTTGAGGCTTATTTTGTTGGTATTTATTTGCACTTTGGTAAAACATGGTGACCAATGTCTGTTCATGGGACTGGAAGGTGGGTATGGGTTCTCCTCAACGGACAACAGCAGACCCTTCAAGTTTGGGCTTATTTGATTGGTATTTATTAGCACTTTGGTAAAACATGGTGACCAGGGTCTGCTGATGGGACTGGAGGGTGGGTACGGGATCTCCTCAACGGAAAACAACAGACCCTTCGAGTTTGGGCTTATTTGATTGGTCTTTATTAGCACTTTGGTAAAACATGGTGTCCAGGGTCTGCTGATGGGACTGGAAGGTGGGTCCGGGATCTCCCCAACGGACAACAGCAGACCCTTTGAGTGTGGGCTTATTTAATTGGTATTTATTAGCACTTTGGTAAAACATGGTGACCGTTGCATATTGTCGTTCAAAAAATCATATTGTTTTGTTTTCCTTATTTCCACGAAAATCTCTTCGATGCGGGCGGAACCGTGGGCAAAAGCTAGTGTACATATATTGTCGCGTAGCAATGTGTTCAACACTACCCTAAACCTTATTTCTAAATTTTGTTTTTTGTGGAACAAAATGTTTTCCTTAGAGAATTCTACCAACTAAAATAAAATCCTAATATCCATTAGTATTAAACGAGCTATATTTGTATAAATATACTAGGTGCAAATTCATAAGCTTGGTAAGGGATCAGTATTACGGATCAATAAAAAAATATTGCGAAATTTTTAATACTTTCCCTAGTATTGACTTGGAGCTAGGCTTGCGTTTGTAGGGAATAAGATTTTTTTTTTATTTTTTTTTTTTACTTTATATATGTAATATTGTTTTTCAAAAAAGTTTTATTGAACCTTGACACTGACTATATTCATCGATTTTTCTGTATGGATTTGGCTATATAAGTTTATGTCACCAATAATGTTGGCGCTAGAACTGCGACCTACATTAGGATACCTAGATTCTACCTAGAAGACCCAGCATGTCTAGATTTTCAGGTATAGACGCCATGAGTGATTACTTTGACAAAACGCTTAATTGGTCACTTAAAATAAATGGGTTTCTTAAACCCAAAGAGTCTTTATCGATCGGTCGCCCAGGTAATTTTTTAAATGTCTGAATTTAAATAATAGACTACAATTACTTTGTTCGTGCTAAAAAAAGGCTCCTTTACGGCAGGCTTACCTTTTAGACTTCCACCTTCATACAATTCTAACCTTTTCTGCTCTATATTACATCATTGAAACTCATTTATTAACACGCCATAATAACACAAACATAAAATAAACATCCCCCAAACCTTACGGTTTGTAGGCAGAATAGCCCCTGTTATTTAACATACATCTATACAATAAACAAATACACGTATACAGCACTAGTAATGTACTTGGTAGCTATGTAGTTAGTGTGTACGCCTATATAGTTGACCTTAGAAGCCGCCTGCGCCCATGGTGAAGAAAATCAATTCCAATGCTGTCTTATTGTATATTATGACACCGTAAGATTGTACGATCCCATAGTTGATAATATGACTAGTGTGATTATAATTTAACGGTAAGTTTTTGATAGCTAGTAACCTAACCTAGTGGACTGATAATAAACTGATGGATTTTACAATTAGGAGATCCAGAAGCTGATAAACTTTAGTTAGAAGCAACGAAGCAATTCAGTTAAATATTTTGTATTGATTACAAAGAGGTTTAATGATTGCAAATTCAATAACTGGTAACAGCCACAATAAAACTCAGGGAGTCTCTTGGAATTTCCAAGTTGGAATAAGATTGTACTTGATTCACGTCCCCTATGGAACCCTAAAACCGTTGTAATTTAAAAGGTTTTGAAATTTGCCTACAATATGAAAATATTATTTAAAGGGGACTACCTATGACCTTTAACATTCTATATTTAAATAGTATAATCTTTGACTCAAGAACAAAGTCCAACTGAGGATTATCTAAGCGGAGTGCCCTTAAAGTATTTTTATTCAAAAAATTATTAAAGTATTTTTATCCAGTACGGATTCTCCATACTAACTCTAAGAATTTACTGTACGTTTTGTACATTTTCATTTGCGTGGGTATGTTTCTTTGGGACAGTTTTTTGAATGATCAGTAAATGATGTGGTTTTTCCTTAAGATATTCAATTTACACCCAGTATATCGAAACATGAATAAATAAAATTGTTTAAGACACAGTAAAATTTCATTATTTAAAAATATGCCGTAAATAGATACAAACAGAATGACCGTACTTTAAAAAAAAAGTGAAAAGAATAAATAACTTCTTTCCTTATTTTTATACATTCATCAAAATTCTAGATTTTTTTAAATACAAGCATCTTGATATGCACCTCGCGATAAATATTGATCGCGTAGCCTGCGGTCAATATTAATCGCATTAGCTTAGTACGCGTTCTTGAGATTAAGCCATGATCGTAATTATTCCTCGACAGTTAATTTAATAAAGGAGATTTTCGAAACGAGATACCTAATAGTAGTGTATGCAACTGGTACATAAAAAGGTTATTAAAAACACGAGTGTCAGTTTCAAAAACGAGGCACACTCGTTTTTTAATAGTACACGAGTGTTTTAATACCTACTTATGTATAGTTTCATAACTACTTTATCTAAACTCATGTCTTACAACCTGTTTTCATAATCTTGGTAAAATTTGTCATTAGCCATTTTTGATTTTTCATGTAAAAGCTCGTTCTAAAGTGTTCGTAATTTTCGTCGTTATTTCCAGAATCTCAGGTAGAGTCAAATTATCATCACCATCACTGCTGTTAGTAATTTTAGGGCAAAATAATACTTTTGATTTGACCCATAAAATCACAGTAAATAGTAATTTCCACGTAAGCTATGGCGCCAAAATCCAACAGTCCACCACGCATGTTACGTGTTGCGTGCGCCTGCAGCCATAGACAATGCAGGCCGAAAATAATATGAAATTGTGACCTCCTTTGTCAGGCTGCAATATTATTTAGTACATGTTAGAGAATCTTATATAATAACCTTATTGGTATTTGATATTAAACCTCAGACATGGCTGTATGGGCTAAGTTCCCTTTGCCTTCCTAGTAAGTATCACATGTATTGTAATCTCAGAAAAAGTTTTTTTATAGCATTATGTTGTTCGGAGACCTATACTATAATTTTTTTTTGTGTTTTAGAGACGTTCATGAAAAATATTTTTCATTATGCCAGTAGATTTGAGTTCGTAATGAGGATTTTACGATATGAGGTTAGATAAAAATTATTTACATAGTCGTCCATTTCCATTATACAGTCATACAGCCGAATTTTTTCAAGCAAGAATACTTTTGTCGTAGTTGGAACCAATTCTTCATCTACCTGCTTTCGCTACTTGCCTTTTCATCCCACTTGCTGGAATAATAACTACACAGGCTAACGTTATTCATTTTGAGCACCGCACTCGTGGTTGACCGCACTGCACGAAATTTGTCTAGATAGTGATGCGATCCGTATTGAACGTCTATAGGATTGTCAATGATTCATCAATATTGATAGTGAATGAATCACGATAGACAGTAAGCGTGTGTCTAGTCTTACTCGTTCTTGGAGACGAATGGACGAATATGTGTCTCTAAGGAAGACAGTAAACTTCAAGGCGAGGACGTATCCAATTTAGCAATAATTAATTGAATACTCATGAAATGTTTCTGCATAGTATTCGTCGCTTCCGAAAAAATCGCGGACAAAATGCTGAACTATTTATTTTATAGAAGGTGTCTGTATCGAGGGTAAGTAAATAGACTGTAATCACGAACGAAGAAATGGCAAACGCGAGACTAGCAAAGTTCGAGCTAGGCGAGAATTGGCGCGAATTGGCCAAGCGAAAATACGGCGGAAAATCGAGAAACACACGTTTCATTTCGGAGACAAAATCGTTTTTTAGGAGGGCTTTTCCTGTTCATGCTTTATCTCGTGAAACTCTTTGATAGTTTAAACTTGATGATTACAAACCGAAAAAAATATTGTGATCCATAGACGCGAACTTGTTATACTCTGAATTTAAGAACTTTATGTGTAACTTATACATTTATAGATTCATTTTTAACTACTAGACTCAAAAACATCTAGAAGGGTAAGGGTACTTTCTTAAATAACCACCTAACTACAATTATTATCTATCAAAAATCTAAGCAAATCACGCCAAATCACTGAACTAATTTCGATTGGGTTCTGTAACTATTTGAAATAAAGTTTCACGGTCGCAAACGGTCCAATCAATACACGTTTATACCTAAAAGAGTTTTCATTGTGTACCATGACACCGACAAAAGCTCATATAACATAGTTAATAGAGATGTAAAACCACATGCACTTCTGATGTATGTGTAACTATTTTCAATGGACATATAAATTATATAAATATAGGAAGCCAATATTCTATTTTGACCATTTCATAAAAGGACCTTGGACCTTGTAGCTGATCACCTACCTTGTCTGCAGAATGAAATTAAAGAGTATCAAATCAACCAATGACACCTTATTTAGGATACGTTATAGCTTGCGGTTGCACTGTAACCGCCACGCCATGACAGATAGAGTTTTTGCAATTTCCCCGATTGAAACCAGAAAAATCCCCAAAAGATATGATTTCAGCAACTTTTCCCCGAATATCTTGAAACTATCTATTCCTTTATTATACTAAAATGTATAGGTATAAAATTTTACATTGTTTATAATTATAATGAAATACCATAACATATTACGTAACCATATTTATAAAAAACTCACACTCCAAACTTTTAATAAAAAAACCGGATAAGTGCGAGTCGGACTCGCCGACGAGGGTTCCGTTAAAAACTATATTTTTTATTATTTAATTACAAATGTATATTTTACTACTAATAGATTCGTGGTTTAGATTCATAATGCTATTGAAATGGCTACTCACGATTTTTATATAGTCAGATTTCACCTGACTAGTTTCACTGTATTCGTACGAAACTGTAACTAACTAGTCAGGCAAAATCTGACTATATAAAAATCGAGAGTAACCGTTTCAGTAGCATTACAAATGTATAGTTTTCAGATTTTTCCTTACACTTAAGTTTACGTGGGAGACTTGCTAAATTTCATAGTTCTAGGTCAACAGAAATACCCTATAAATTTTGTTTCCCTTCAGACTGTCGAAATTTACGTTTTTTGCGACATAAACGGCCGTATTTTTTTTACGTTAACTTAGAAGTTAATTTCAACTCGATACCTCTACGCGTTCCCGAGATAAAGGGTATTGAAAGACTGACAGACGGATGGACGGACAGACAGACGGACAACAAAGTGATCCTATAAGGGCTTCGTTTTTTCTTCTTGAGGTACGGAACCCTAATAAAAAGTAAAAACTAATGAGGCCGTCAATCCTAACAATGGATTTTTACAACGTTTATCTTTTTAATTTTGAAATTTTATGCCGCTTAAATTTCCCCAGGACAAAAGTGTGGGTAGACATGGTAGAAATATCTGTATGGAAATTTTCTTTCCCAAAAATGTCCCCTGGCTTTTCGTTCAAAAGTTCCCCAAAACTAATAAATGTCCCTAAAATTGCGAAAAAAGCCCCAATCTGGAGACCCGTACAACCAGACGACAAATCTGCAGTTCAACAATCCTGTCGTTTCCTTTGTCACGAAAACAAAAATAAATGTTCAAATTGTAAGGTAATAAAATGTACGAATCATTCGCGAAACAATGATTTTGATAATTTTAATATCTTAAATAATTACGAAGCTATTCACATCAAATCCGTGCCCCGTACAAATTAAAAAGATCGCGCGGAGCATTTGTGCTGTGACGTCACAACTTCCCACTGCCGCGGTGTGGATGAGAGGAGATGCACTAAAACCAGCTATTTCAGCCGATATCGTGCTCGCAGTATCATACTGATATATCAGTATCTACGTGGCGTGGTGTGTTTACGTAAAATCGTAATTGAGAATACTTCTGTTTAATAAAATAAACCTGTGGATACAAAATTTTAACGATGGAGAGTGGATTTGTACGCGGACAGTCCGATAATTTACCAAAAGTCGACATGGCTATGGTTTTAGACTTTTTGACAAACAATCCGTTGTACACAAGTGCAGAAGTCAGAAGCGTCAAACTTTTAGCGTAAGTATTAGATAATAGATAAAGATAACTACTGTAAGCAATAATAATCTCACGTATCTTTTGGTAGCGACAAAGCTTTCATTATGAAAAATACAATTTCTAGAAATAAGGCCTATCTAAATACATTTTTTGCTTATAAAAACCCCCATACCGCAAATTTGAAAGAAATCGTAAGATGAAAAATAAAACTAATGAAATGGAAACGGTCGGATTATGGCGGCTTGAACATTAGCCCAATTTACTATTTGGTTTTACCTTAGAAGTAGTGACGCATTATAACAGTACTTAGTGGGTTCTTCTTGGATACTATGATTGCGTGGCTTCGTGCATTTTTTATTTACAAATGTTTTACAACGTATTGCTAAAGTCGTATAGAGATGTGAACTTGTTAGTACGGTTAACGTACAGCAATGTGTACAAGAGAAGAAAATATAACATGATCATCATTTCGACATTTACCATTGAGATACAAGTGAAGAGTGATCCTGTAAATAGTTCATCCATTGTACTCAGTTTTACCACCAACGTATTAGGTAAATTTACACATACTCATGTAATATTGACCTGCATTGACTAACTATTATTTAATCTCCTTCGAACATTTATCTATAAAACTGAAAAAGTATAGTGTCGTACATAATATATCCTTATATGGATTTAACATTTTTCTAGATAATATTTATTCGTGCTTCCCGTGTTAATTCTCCATAAAGGTACTCTACCTACATATCATATATCAGCCCAATCAGCCCAGACTATTTCGATAATTTCGCAAACAGACGCAGGCTTCAGTTTAAATGCTGTCAGTTTTAGGGAAACATAAAAACATTATTTTGTAATTTTGAAAAGTTCCGCTCTCGACCTAATTAGACATCAAATGGAAAGCGATTCGTTTGAACAACTTTGACATTTCTCTCAGTGGTCTTATTTTCATTTTGGTTGTGTCCAAAATAACAAAACGAAACGGTCCGTTACAACATATATATTTAACGAACAGAGTTAAAAAAAAATTGTAACCTGTGCAAAGGGGTAATGACCAGAAAAATAAAGCTATCATTTGAAAATGCGAAGACGTCAAATAGTCTAATGCTAAGATTGTCAATATGTGGGTAGTAATGTATTTAAGTCTATTCTTCAAACCGTTTTCCGTACTTACCCCAAACTTGTAACAAAATACAGATGTTTTTGTATTTTGTCACACGTTATTTATTTAAATTCAGGGATTCAGAAAACATTTTTGATTGAAAAACACTTGTACTTGCCCACTTATTTATATTATTTCCCTTACCGGTTTCGCTGTTAAAGCATTATGTTAATTACGTTAATGCTTTAACAACGAAACCGGTAAGGGAAATAATGTAAATAAGTGGACAAGTACAAGTGTTTTTCAATCAAAAATGTATCAAAAGTTCCACCAAGTGCCAACAATCACGAGCATCAACTCGATTCAGA
Organism: Ypsolopha scabrella; assembly: GCA_910592155.1. Lineage (NCBI taxonomy): Eukaryota > Metazoa > Arthropoda > Insecta > Lepidoptera > Ypsolophidae > Ypsolopha > Ypsolopha scabrella. Next base: position 16,525,190 of record OU342964.1, on the reverse strand, counting down.
AAACGATATAAGGTATCGTTTAAGATGGACAGGCTATAAGGGTTAAACTTGTACTGTGGACAGGCCCGAACTTAAAGACCCAGGGGCCCTAGGCACTTGACACTTGGGCCCTCCATCCCGAAGCCATTTTAGAAATTTTGCAAAATAAAATGCAAATACAAAAAATACAATTTTAACGGACTTCATTTATTAAAAATAAAAACTAGAAATAATCCAGTCTATGCTATGTATGTCACTACAGTGAACGTCATCGGTCGTTATACGCGGCGTATAATATGCTCGTATGATTTTATAACATTTAGAATCATATTCCTAGTCGGGGTAGCTGGGTAGGTAGGGCCTTGAACTTCAGATTATACAAGACCGCTCGTGTCTTTCATTTGGTGACTGTCACGTTGACACTTGTGAACATCTCTGAAACGCCCTCGGGGATTCATGTCTTAAGTCTGCATATAAGGTCAGATTGAGCACCTGATTTTGCATCAATCAGAACTGAACTCTGCAACGTTTCCTTTTAGTTTAAAATAGCGCGCTCTCAGCCGTTATTGTTACGACCACCAAGAAACACGCGCCCACAAAAATCTGCGTTTTTATGGTTCCGTACTCCGACGAGGAACCCTTATAGTTTCGCCATGTCCGTCTGTCCGTCTGTCTGCGGCTTAGCGCAGAGACTAAGTACTGGAAAGCTGTAATTTGACATGGATATAAATATTAATACCGCCGACAAAATGGTAAAATAAAATCTTGAAATTTTTTTTCTCGTCTATCTTATTTTGTGGGATATCGTTGGTTAGGCCGTTCAAAAATATTGTGGGTGTGTGAGAACCATTTTTTGATTTAGTAAACTTTAGTTTACTCTAAATTTTAGTTAGAGTGAAGCGTCCGCCCCCTGCCGGCTAAACGGTTGTTTATAGAAATGTGAAAAAATTCACAGAAGTAGTATCTATAATGAATTTAAAAGGAAAAATATCACAGCTAAGTAGGCTTTACAGGTTTACGAGTACAGGTCGCGCCAAACTTTTGGCCCCCTATAATGTATGGAACGAGAAGTTTGGCGCGATCTGTATTAATAGACCAACTTATATGTACCGGGCAACTACGGAACCCTACATTGCGCGTGACCCGACACGCACTTGGCCGGTTTTTTTTAATTTATTAACTCTGCAATATATGCAATTTTTAAACTATTCTAAGACGAGCCACCGATGTCATTTGTTAACTTATTTTTAATTAAAATCTCAAGTCTTTATGATTTAAGGAAGGTCCTTTAATACTCAAAATGCATGAAAGGGGGTAACTTCGTAATAATTTTTCTATCAAGCGAACATAAAGATTTTGCTTTTTTTCTAAGATCAGCCATATAGTCTACTGTCTATATTATTTTTACTATACCGATTAACCAAGTTAAACAATGTGATATGCTCATTTGAGGCATTATGAGGCATTGCGCATCTAGCTTTATACGGACCCTTAAGGATATATTTTTATTCAACCACAACGATAAGGCGCCCATATACTCCCACATGGCCGGTTTATATAAAACTTTATTCCTAGATAATCTGATCCTAGCGATCGTTGCATGTCGAAAGCAATGCTTTTGTTGTTATGGAGAAGAGAAAATGCGCCGAGGATTTTGCAACTGTATAGCCTCTCACGAACGTCGTCATCGTGTGGATAAATAAATAATGTATGGGGGATGCAACTCACGTACATATATTGGTACGAGGGAAGTTTCTTTAATTCTTTATTCTAGGCAACACAATGAAAAATATACTAGAATAGAATTACAATTTTATTATATTTTTCATATTTATATTTTATATTTTGTAGGCATTGTATACAATTCCTAGGATATTTTTAAAATGACAAACAGATTTAGGTCAAACAGCGTAGAAGGTCGAAGTATAGACTATATATCTTCGATCTTCTACTCTGTTCGAACTAAATTTGCATGGCATTAAAAAAAATCTAGGGATTTTATACAATGCCTGAAAAATTTACATACACTTACGGTAACAAGTATTAGGCACATCATCGTAACGCTTTAAGCAATTCCGTAATTTCCGAAATTTTTACAATCTAAATAAATAATATTTTAAGAAGCAGACTCTATAATTGCAAACATATTCTGGTATTTTTTCAACTTTAGGTATATATCGATCCGAATATCCTATCCCTGCTTATAACGATCAAATTCTGAGAAGTAATGTCAAATTAACTAAACTAAACGGAAGGGCTTATTTTTAAGAAAATTCTATTACATTTTTCTTACAATAATAATGTAAATATGTACTGTAGCAAAAACTAAAATTTTTAGAATTTTTCTCTTTCTATCTGTTTGTCTGTCTGTTTGTCTGTCTGTTTGAATGTTCCGTTTTAACTCGGAAAACACTCAACGTATTTGGATTCGACTTTCTTTACTATCATTATAGTGACCCTAGTCAAAATATCGGCTCAAAGGGGTGTCGATAAAATAACGCCCCAGCAGAAAACGGGAATAAACGCAGGCAAAGCCGTGGGCAAAAGCTAATACAAAATATAACACTAAATACTGGTGATTCCACATACTATTAGTGGTGATTCCACATACTAATAGTGGTGATTCCACATACTAATAGTGGTGATTCCACATACTGTCGGTAGACGATTCCCGCAAACCAAACATTAGGAGCAAAGCACACATCATTGTACTTTGCGGCAACCCGAAGCACGTACGATGTAAACATTGGCATCCTACTTGACTCCATTCGCTCCAGGCTATGTACCAATACTTCCGGCGCGTCCTTGATTTCCCGGAACCTCTCATTCACGTACCGTACTCTCCGGCAGTTTTCGTGTCTAATCGAGAGAAGTAGATTGTGACGGACTGCTTGCAGTACGAACCCTGCCGATACGGTGGCGGTGCCACGTTGGCTACGGGAGGATTTCGGTTGACGTTTCTTCTCCACGAGAGTGTAGCCGTGCTCGTTGATCTTCCGCGTTATAAAACAAGGTCCTACTACTACACATTTAACAAGAACAAAACATCCGCCAGAAGTTTAAAAAAAGAATAAACAACCCAGTGTTCGATTTGTTTCTTCTCTAAAATATATTTTATAGAAATCGCGCTGTGATAATATGTATAAATGCTACTGCGTTAATATATCAGTCTGTTTTTTTTTCATGTTTTTGGGGAAGATATAAGTCAATTTCAAAGTTATTTGTGTAAGTAAACCAATTAAATTTTATAGACCTCGTCACTAAGCTTACCTAAAAAAATTGCTATTTGTCAATAAAACACTTCACCAAAAATATAACTCAATTCAATTCAATATCTTTATTTGTTGAGACACAGGTAAATATAATATATTGGTGTTACATTTTATAAAAATAATCATTAAGTGCCGTGTGCTCTGCCGTTAGGCGTACAAATAGTGTGTTAATAACATATGTAAATTAGAAAAATGAACAGTAAAAATTAAAATAAAAATGTCACAATAAATCACTTAAGAAAATAAAAAACTATATTAAAATGTCAATAAACCGATTCATGCAATATTATAAGATATTTGGAATGAAATGTCAGTACCTATCATTTAAAAAAGCAGCAATTGAGTAATAAGTTTTCTTGATTAAAAATTCTTGTAATTTGCTTTTAAATGTCATAATGTTGGAAATATCCCTAAAAGATTGAGGAAGTTTATTATAAATTGTTGTTGACATGCCAAACACGCTAGACCTAAACAGTTCCGTATTGCGAGGAAGAGCTTTTACCTTATTGTGATGTCTGCCACTGTTGAAAAATTCGAATAGGTCAAGATTCGATTTAACAAATACTGCCATTTCAAGAATATACAGCGAAGGTAACGTTAGGAGCTTTTGTGTTCGAAAATGTGGCTCACATGTATCTTCCTATGTAAGGAAACCCTATCTAAACAAAAATACGACACTCGTTCTTTGGATCATATTTAGAAAGTGTATTTACCTATAAAACAAGGCGTATTTTCATTTGGACACGTGGCCCTTATTTGTCGGACCCGACACTTGACCCACCAGCTCTCCTTCATTTTATTACTCCTACATTTTGTTTTACCCTCACGTGTATTCTCACAACTTGTGATTTTATTTCATATCTTCTTTATTTTAACACAAATAATAAAATAAATTATGTATGCAAGTACATAGAAACATATTGGCGTTAGTAGAAAATTACCGTTAATAGTAATCAGAAAGCGTGACTTTTTCAAATAAAAAGATCAACAATTGAAATGCTTTTTCTTCGAAGTTGGTAGTCGCGTGGCCACCGACAATCGCAGCTCTGCTCAGGGCCACGGGGCGGGACGGAAGGGGTGGGGAGGGGGTGTGGTGCAAGTAGACACGGAACCCGCTGCGGTCGCTGCCCCCGTAACCCTGCGGTGACCCTAACACTACGGAAAATCCAACGCAGTTCTGCCAATTTAACAATAATAAAGTGCTAAACCATCTCCAAAACAGATTTTCTATTGTCGCAAGATCGAGGATAATAACCCTTTTATCAACGCAATAAGCTGTCGAGATTCTTTCGATGGCTAAACAAACGGGCAAATGAAAAAGTGGAAGCTGTTAAGTTGTTTTTATCGTCAAATGTTTCAGATATCGGGACAACATGGCTATTATGTTACAAATGAAAATGGAACAATTCAATTATAATCTTCTAAGGGTTTGGGATTCAAATTGTAAGGGATATGTAAAATTACACTGGAACTCCGGCAAATATAAGGAAAATCATATTTATTTGAAGTGGAAAATTAAGCAAATTTTATCTTCTTTTTGTAATTAAATTTAACTGGTTATACACTGGCCAGCTTATTTACATTTTCATGAGCACTGTCATAAATATTCTCGTTGATATTTAAAGTTTAATGTATTGTATTTAATTTTGTTAGCTCCACGTGGAATGAATCTCTTTGGACCCATGTATCTAAATAACACGTACAATATTTTATCCCTCCGACCTATACAACAATGTATACCGAAATAAATTATAATTATAACTGTACACTAAAAATAAAATATATATAAATTATATTGATATTATCGGACCCGAAATATATCTTGAGAATAGTTATTATTTGTCTATATAATTTATATACATTTAATTTTTAGTGTACAGTTATAGTTATAGACATTAAATAATAAAAGAAGAAGCTATCAGCAGTTATTATATTTTATATCGAAATAAATTATAGAATTAAATAAAAAATAATGTATAAATCATGTAATCATAAAACTGATTTATAAATCTAAAAATTCCTTCTGAAATTTACAAAATAACTACCCAAAATGCTTGGTTCATTCGTCAATCAGCAGAACAAATATTTTCACAACAATTGTTTTACGAGTTTCAACAAAGTTTTCGTAGTATGTGCTCGCTACGAAGTTTTGAATAAAGCTACGTCGTAGAAGATGCGGGCTTCCAAAGCTGTAGTGTAGACCCCAACAAAACATTTAAGTAACAATGAAAAATGTTTTACTCTTGTCTATTTTGAAAAAATGGAATCACTGTTCTATTTGGTTTACTTTTATGTTAAAAATCAATAATTAAACTTACCATACAACTTACATGAGAATCCTGATTATTTCTAATTGAAAATAATCTTTATTATTTATTACAGTCACAATTTTCACAAAAAACAGATTATGCACATTACACCATTATCACTTGTTTGTTCACCACAAGTTCTGAGGACCGACCTTGTATTGTACCTGAAAAAAAAAACATAATGTCAATCTGAAAGTCTATTAATTGTATGACACTCATATTTGTATGGGTTTCAGTCGTTTAAAATGTTATCTGCTTATAGATAACTTTCATTTCACACCCCACTTGAAAATGAATGCCAAACCTTTAAGTTTTTTAGTCTTATCCGAATACATTGTGCGCTGAAATAGGTACTTTAATTATTTAGCTGTACCGAAAAACATTTAAAAATAACACTTTTATCTTACAGAGAAACCATTGAATGTTTCTCGAGTTGAAAGCGTTTATTCAATATTTGCCCCGTTTTCAACTTGGGCGTTATTTTATGAACACCCTTATAGCTGTGTTGACCAGATTCACTGCGATGATAATAAAGAAAACCGCATCCAAATCCATAAAGTGGTTCTCGAGTTAAAACAGACCATACATATAAACAGACAGACAGACTAAAATTCTAAAAATTTTCTTTGACCTCAGTACTATACTATTAACACATTTAATTCAAATTTCACGAAAATTTCAATGTAGAGACACGCCTTTTTTAATACTTTATTATGTATGAGTGTATAGATAAGATTATGGTTAAAGGTTGCCAAACGATTGAATCGATGAGTATTCTAAAACTTAAATAACAATTTACATCAAAACTAAACTAATTAAAAATTAAAATTACCTAGCAATTTAAATATTATACAAATAAATAAAAGAAAGGGAAATTTTGGACACCTATTTAATGGAATAAATAAAATATGCTGGCTAGATCGCTACCGTTGTTGGGCAAGGTACCCAAAAGGCTGGTGGCATTGCCTCGCTGGATCGCGAGGCTAATCCGCTGACCAAAATATGTCCCAGCCCTTTGGTTACCTGAAGCGTCGATCAGGCGCGACGAGATCTCCTTAAAGAGTTGTCGCGCTTCTGGTCCCCATGGCCCAAGAGTCTCTACGCCGAAGGGCACAAACATGTAGCCCTCTCCTAAGGCCGCATATTTGCGCCTCTTGGAGCCCTCTGCAGATGCCGCAGCCGCGCCCGCTCTGACTGAGGTCGCTTGGAGATGAGACGCTGCCATCGTGTCGACACATGTAGCGTCCCATACCAGCGACCTACCATGCTTCCATGGTATGATCGTCATTCCGTCGGGCCTTTTGCCGTCTTCACGTATGACGCCATTTGGTTCCAAAATGGCCGGAACACTGGCACTGGCTAAGGCCCTACGGATGACGTCATTAAGAGCGGCATGACGCGGCAAGCGACCAGCACTGTGCTGGCATGAAAGGCCATGATGACCAAGCTGATCGACGGCTTTACCACAACGGCAGCGATGAGGCTCATTTGTCCGTGCACCCAGTCTCAGACAGGTGGCCAAAGTAAATGTTGTTTTGTCAAACATTTTGTCAAATCGATGAGTTAATCTAGCCTTAATGAAAAGAAGTTTATTTATGCTGCAGTGTAGAAGGTCAGCACATTCATAATATAACATAGGAGCTGTAATGGTCCCTTGTAAGGTACAAATGGTTTTCCATATAATCTCCAAATTTTTTCTATTTAAGTAACAAAAAAGTGCAAAATAGGAATGTTCTTTGATTAAACAAAACGTATTCCTTTTAATCCTTCTTTCTTTGTTGAACTTGGAATAATATTATTAACTTGGTGACGCCCGCTGTCTCGCCAGCTTTGATTTTGTTTGTGTGAAGCCGAAGAAGGACATGTACCAATATCAGTGAGTGACAAATGACAAAAGTGGCACATGCCGAAAATGTAAGATATCAAAAGTGGCAAATGGAAAAGTGAAGAGTCAAAAGTAACGGATGTGAAAAGTGAAAGATGTCAAATTACCCTCTGAAAATTCATCTATATTCTTGCCAATGAAAGTTCCGTTAAAATCGGTTCAGCGGATGTTAAAATCACAAACGTCAAATTGCTCTCTGAAAAGTCCGCTACCTTCTGAATAAAGTCCCGTCAAAATCAGTTTAGCCGTTTTAAAGATTAGCCTGGACAAACAAATAGACGGATAGACAAAAATCTTAAAAATCCGTGTTTGGGTTTCGGTGACATGCAAATAACCGTATCGGTTTAAGAAAAAGCCTTTATCACGAAATCACATACAGACACTTAAATCTTATTTATTTGTTTGTATTTAAAACGCGAACTGAATTAGTAGGAAAACCGTAAAATTGGTTTATAATTATTCGTGCCTTGTTTATCCTTTAACAGAAAGCTAAATACTAGTTTCGATGTTTTTATCTAGGTTTGACTTTAGGGAACACCTTGCTCTGTTTGTTTTATCACAATGGAACCAAACAAGGGTTGCCATACTTCCGGGTTTCCCCGGATGGGAGCGTCCAGGCGGGTGTTGTGTACTCTCCGGGTTGCAAATTTTCGCGCATTATCCATCCGTCGTGAGCGAAAGCATTTTTGGCTTACTTCTTTGTTAGAAGATTTATTTTTATGAGAGTAAACTACTTTGTTTAATTTTTAAATGATATTGTTACCAAATTTTGCCCTTTAATCAATCCATCAATAAGCCCGCATCCACCCACTGTTCGGCACGGGCCTCGTCTTCTCCACGCCATTTTCGTCGGTCTCTCGTCAGCATTGCTCACCAACAGCCTTGACGACATCGTCTCGACATGCATCGGGCCCTTTAAGGACATCAATAATTTTGCTGATTCTTAGCTTAAGTATTTGCTTCGCGAAATTTCCCTAACTAAGAAAATGACCATTATTCGGTCTAGCTAGAGAAATATAATTGACAAATTTATAGCTTAATTGTTATAGCCTGACTATAGGGTAAAAATAAAATCCCGCCTGTTTTCAGATTCCGTATCTCAAAATGAGAAGAAACGAAACCTTTATAATATCACTTTGTTGTACGCCTGTCTGTGCGTCTGTCAAGACCCTTTTTCTCGGGCCCCGTGAGGGATATCGAATTGAAATTAATACTTCTACAACGGAATACTTCTAATACTTCTCCACGGCTAACGCAAAAAAGTTATTGCCCTTTACTTCTAGTCGACTTTGCCGTATAGCACACGTCTAGGAAAAAATCTAAAAAATAATTTTATTTAATTATTCAAGAAGAAATTATAGATCAACTTAATTAAACCCTTTGAAAAATTAAATTTAAAAGGTTGTAAGTTTGATGTTAGGTTGGCCGGAGTAACTGCTCCTGGAATAAGTTTGTGTTTAAAACGGTATTTACAAAACTCTCAGGGCACGAGTCCTACCCTTACTTGGCAGTATTCCCTTGACATTGCCCTCAATCGTTTTTGCTGACTTCATTGTAATAAATAAATGAAAGACGAAATTAAAATGTCACTAAACAAGTTTTAGTTAAATAAATTTTCAGAACAGAGTAAGTCAAATGGAAATCTTGAAATTCAGCTTTAAAATTATATTTGCATAATGAGATTTTAAAGTGCGGACTGCACAGAATACCTTTTTACTTAGTATATAAATGTTGATGGGCTTTCGCTTATCGTGCTGCCAGATCTTCGGGGAAACCAAAACCAAGCTACCACTAACATGCGAAACTACCAACAAGTCATGGGTGAGTGATCTCCTGCGGACGCAAGGAACGGCTTGCAATCAGTAGCTGGGTGGGACCAATCTTAACGTGTTTACCGCATTATATATACAGAGTTAGTTTTTCAAGTGGGCGTGGATGGGCAAATCCGAAACTAGAGGAAATAGCGAAAAATGCTCAAAGGAGTCTCGGGGCCGGTTTTGATAATAAACAAAAACTGCATCATTCGATTTTTAAAAATTGTAATTTCCCTTGTTAGGTATCAAACCCGTTGATAAAAAAACACGCTGTACACATTATCCGATAGTGTTGCTTAAACGAATTAAATTCTGGGAAGTAATGTCAAACGGCGAACTAAAGGAAAATACAATTTAATTTCTCTCACATTAATTAAACCTTAACTAATTTCTAAGTAATCAATTGTATGAAATTATGCCTATTATTCCAATACTAGCCGAATTCGACGTCTCGAAGATTGTATTGTATTCAATATGACAAGATTATTGATTCCAGTACATTACTCAGATGTGTATTGAAAGGAAGCACCAAGAATTGTTACGGAAAATTATATGTATGAAAACTTAAGAATCAGTTTGATATATATCTCAGGTAAGCTTTTTCTGTTGTTTGATAATATAAAAATAAAGGGTAGCTGTCATATGCATACAAAAAGTCAGTTTACTTTCCTCTAAATTAACCTGTCTGCTGTTGTGTCTGCTCTGAAAATTTGCCATATTTATGAACATTTAATGAGAGAAATATTTTTCTACATATATTTTGCTATAATACCAAAAAATCTATAATACAAACAAACGACATGAAAGTTTAAAAGAAAAATCTATAATGATTTTACTTAAGGGCTTGCCTTTGGTCTTTCAACGGTTTTTTAATATGCTGAGTCAACTACTTATCTGATCAATGTAAAACTTGGACACGTGTTTTTTTCAGACCTTTGTCTTTCCGTTGTCAGGTCGGTTACCTAATTGGACACATTTCACTCGATAGATTTTATTTTTGAATATGATACCTTTTTAAGTTATTAATTCGTTTTATGTGTAAACGGCTTTAGCTTTATATCTGAAATTACTGCTAAAACAAGAAAACATGGTTTGTTTTCCGATGTCAGGTGAAATAACTCCTACGGGTACGTTCAAGGAGACGCGGCGCGTCAGGCGGCGCGGTGCGCGCCCCATACATCGGTGTATGTTTGTTTGTGTTTCCAGCGGCCTGCTACGCGCACCGCGCCGCTTGACGACCCACGTCTCCTTGTTCGTCGCCACTTTTTCGTAAAATCCAGAAAAACCTCGAATTCACTGATTTTGCGTGCCGGCAGCGCGCGAAGCGAGCGTTCTAATGTAGACTTTCTGACAACATACTGAAGTTCAAAATCGCTCCGTAAGATTATCGTGAACCAGGGGTAAGTAGAAAGAAGGCTATTTCTTGACGAGGTGTGTTTGCAGGCTGAGGCTTGCCGATTACATATTTCGCAAGACTTCATGTCCATGTCTAATTTACTACAAACACACTAAAGCTGATTCTGAAGGCTTTAATTTTAGCTTTAGTACTGTCGAAACAAAATTTTCTTCACTCCAAAATAGTTCTTTAGTGTTAACAATAGTAGCTATATTACTTTGGAAAAAAATAAGTTTTGACAGCACTGCAACTAAAATTAAGGCCTTCAGAGTCAACGACTTTATTATATAGGCAGCTAGTACCCTAACTACAAAACACTCTTCGGCAAAGGTCGTAAAATTTCGGAAAATTCGTATTTCCGTTTTCTCTTAGATATAAGACGCCAGCGGCCCACGCTCATGTTTCTGTGGCGACTTTTGGCCACAGGGCATTGTGTTCCAGCGGCGGTGCTTCAGGAAAGCGACGCATAAAATAAAACTCATTATTTAAACTGGTCAGCAGTGTTAGTTGTTACGTTATATATAATGTTTTGATGTATTAGTTAAGGTACATATATTAGTGCCTAAAGTAAATAAATGTTTTATTATTTATTATACAAGAATCCATGATATACCTATACACGGTGTTGGGAAAAGTACTTTGTTCCTTTAAACCACGTGTGCTATAGGTATAACAAAGTATGTAGAGCTTGTTTATTTATTTTTTTAGTATACAAATATTAAAATATCTTTTTAAACCTTTCATTAAATTGTTCAACCCTAGTTCAGAACGCAATAGATAGACTAAAATATTATGATTATAAATACTAATTATTAATATTATAATTGAAAATGTTTTTAAACTTTTCATTAATTTACAAATTTAATAAAACAAAATAAAAATATATTTATTTTTTTATATAAAAAAATACGCTTAACATACTTTGTTATACCTATAGCACACGTGGTTTAAAGGAACGAAGTACTTTTCTTGACAACCTGTATAGTGAACGTCCGGTTGGGTATAGACAATCACAATAAACTTAATTGCTTCCTTTTCCGTCTTTTTCACATGTACTTAAATGACATACTCCTATTTTCTCTCCAATAAGTTTCCAAATTCTAGTGCTCTTACAATCTATGATTTGGCTCGTTTTCGAGAATACGAACACTGGCGGCGAAGGTGATAATGCGCGAATTAATCTTTAGCAGATCAATACGAAACTTACGTTTATTTGCAAAAAATAGCCGATGTAATACCAACATTCACAAATCTATATGAAATAACACACTTAGCTAAACTATTCCTAATTTCGCAATCACTCAGAAAAGTAAATCTCTCTACATATAAAATACAACGTCTGTCTGTTCGTTCGCTTATAACTTGAGAACCAATCAATGGATTTTGATGCAGTTTTCACTGAAAGATAAAGCATTTCTTCGGAAATTATCGCTATGACAAAAGGGAGCAGCGCAATGAGAATTTTAGTGAGACATATGGAAGGTTCGCCGCCGTAGCATTGTCGATCGTCGTGGGTTCAAACCCCGACTGATAAAATTTGTTTTCACTTTTTATTTTTTATTACTTTATTTTATTTTCAGAAAAAATATTTCCTTTGTAAAAAAATATTAAAGCTGAAATTATATTTCTTGACTGCGCAAAGACCAATAACTAAAAATTTTTATTTTCAAGTGCTTAGAAAACGCCATCTCTGGATAACGGCTCAGTAAGCTGGCGTTGAAATTGTTTGTAAGCTGGCGTTGAAATTGTTTTTATTTTAATACACTAGATGGTGCTGCATGTTTCAAAATATCGAATTTGACGCAGTCTGGTTCAAATCATCTCACGTTAAAGTTTGTGTACACTATTATACAAAGAAGAAAGATTTGTTTGTTTGTTTGCATATAATGGGTAATATCTAGAACTACTGAACTGACTTTAAAAATTCTTTAAGCACTCAATAAGATTTTTAATTAATCGTGGGTTATGTACGCCTTGCGTAGTCTCATCTTCGGGGATTCAATCATCCACTGGTAAATGTTTTTTTTAGGAGACCTCTCAAGTTTAAGTTTATTTGATCGGTATTGATGAGAATTTTTGTAGAACATGGTGACCAGGATCTAATGACGGGACTGTGGGAGGTGGGTACGGGATCTCCTCAACGGACAACAGCAGACCCTTCGAGTTTAGGCTTATTTTGTTGGTATTTATTAACACTTTGGTAAAAATAGTAAACTTTAAACTTTCGCGATTTTCACACATTATTAACTTTGTATTGGGGTCTTACTCGCGATAACTAACAACATACCTTAATAGATATGTGCTTGACGTTTTGACGCCTCTGTAGGCTGTCGTGGTCACAAGTATTTGACGAGAGTAGCAGCAAAAATGTCCTTCGCGAGCCGGCGGTAGGTAGCAGATTATTTTTCTTTTTCCTACCCGCACTTTGTCTTTTGTTAATTAATTGTTTCTTTCGTCACACACGACACACAACACTAAGGCCGACTTGCACCAATATTTAAATCTAGATTTAGGACTTAAGCTCAGATTAATTTGACAGAAACGTATTGACTGACAGATCGTAAACCTGATTTAGCGATAAAATCGAGATTTAAGATTTTGGTGCAAGCCACCCTAACAGTATCGAGGCAAATATTCGAAAATAAATCGCGAGGTTTAAATTTCTGTATGACTGAACTCCATGCCGAAGATAACTTAAACCCGTCATCCCGATTGAAATTTTTTGGGTGTTTTTTAATTTCAATTGCTTCTCGCACAATTATCGGGTAGTAGTGGCGGTCAGTAGAAAGGGTTTTTGGGTCATGAAGTTCTATCCAGTGGTTTGAACCAGCCGTTAGCAGGTGTTCTGCAATCGCTGATTTATTTATTTGCCTGTTTTTACAGCTGTAATAATAATAATAATAATATTCCTTTATTTCAGACCAAGAGTTCATATAAAATTACAAATTACATTCATCATTAAAATAAAATATGTCTATTTAAAATTTAACTTAAATCTAAAATCATTTATCCTTAAGAGACGTTACACTTTGCCGGATTTAGAAGATCAGAGCAAAATTGAGAGCTTTTAGTACAGTATTCGAAAACAGTCTTAACAATCACATTACGAGAAGACAAAATCGCTTGCCTAAATCCAGCAACACGGTGCCTAATAACCGCAGCAGCACATGGGAGACGTGCTTGGGCGAACATTTCTGACGCACTACACCAGCATGGCAGACGGAATAAAATAGGAAAAGAGTCATTGTACTGAACTTTAAATCTTCTAAAGCTTTCCACTGTGTATGAGAACCATAGTTGTGGAGTATACATAGCCATGCAATAGGATTTGAATAGGAGCAGCTTAGAGTCACGCGGGCACTTGCGGAACTTGCGACCGATCATGTTAGCGCGAACCGCAAGGGCACGCCTCTCTCTATCCAAATATAGTTCATCTTTCAGGTCTGAAGATACCCAGTGCCCGAGGTATTTAAATTTTGTCACAGTGGTAAGTGGGGCTCCGTTCATTAAAATAGGAAACGGACTTACTGCCTTTCCACGTTGTGAGAATACCATTACCACAGACTTATCCGTGTTGTGAACAAGTTCATGATTTGCCGCATATATCTGACAGATACTTAACAGTTGTTTCGGATTTTCTGAGCTCCCCGATCAATGCATCCATATACAAGTTAAAGAGCAAAGGAGACGTAAGTCCCCCCTGTCTCACGCCACAGGATAGGATGAATTCATCGGAAACCGCATCGCACCATCTTACCACATTTTTTTGCTTGCTGTACCATGCTGCAAGAATATTGACCAGGTCATCCGAAATTCCACGCTCTCGCAACTTATCCCAAAGAATTCAGTAATCTACTCGGTCAAATGCTCGACTCAAATCAAGGAAGAAGGCCAAAACTGGTGTATTTCTCTAAATATAATAGCTCACAGTTTGCTTAAGCGTGAAGATAGCAAAGTCAGTGGAGCTGTGCTTTTTAAAACCGAATTGGGCATCATTAATTTTAATCGTCTTGGATAAATTTTGAAGAAGAATGGAATCAAATAATTTAGCACAACTTGTGGCCAAGGAAATCGGACGGTAATTTTTACTTTCAGATGCTACTGAGGTTTTATTCTTTATGACTGGTGTCACAATGGTCTTTAATAGATCAGCTGGTAAGTAAGCATGTCTCAAGCAAGCGTTATAAAATACCGAGAGAAACACCACTATCCAAGGGCCCCCAAAGCGGAGATGCTCAACTCCAACATCATCATGACCACCAGCCCTCCCGAGAGTCATTGCTTTAATTGCCTCAAAAACTATGCTTTCAGATATATGCGAGCGCGTGTGAGTTATGGACCCATAACTACGGTTACAGGGGCTATTTTGTGAAACATTCGCATTCGAGACAAGAAACTGATTCTTGAATATGTTTGCTATTCCAACTTTGTCGCTAACACCATCAACCGCAACAGGAACAACATTCTTTGTCTTTAAAAACTTCGATGTAGCCTTCCAAAATTCTGAAAAGTTTTTCTCAGAGCAAGCTCTACCCATTTTATCTAGTAGTAGCTGGTGTTCGTTGTTTTGACACCACTTAAGCTTTCTTTTAAAAAGCGCTCTACTAGATTTCATGTTATCAAAGTACGGACCAGAAGTAGGCGTCCCTGCAGCACGCCAGGCAAAATAGTCCACCCTCGCCGCTTCATGGGCTTTGCGGACGTGTTCATTCCAGCCCGGCACATTCTTTCGACGAGGTTTTTTCGCCTTACCACTAGTAGCTGATGCTGCATGCTGAATAATCCTGATAAACTGACTATGACCAATTT
This sequence comes from Ypsolopha scabrella, assembly GCA_910592155.1. Lineage (NCBI taxonomy): Eukaryota > Metazoa > Arthropoda > Insecta > Lepidoptera > Ypsolophidae > Ypsolopha > Ypsolopha scabrella. Next base: position 16,509,726 of record OU342964.1, on the reverse strand, counting down.
CCTCGATATGCGAATTATCAGTGCAGCCTTCACAATTAGCATGTCCTCTTAACACGGACCAATTCAATGCAGATACACCCCGCCCACACCTAGACTCATACGAAGCTATATGATGGCCATCCCGCTTGCCCCACCCTACCCTGCTACTAACTTGCGGAAATGCGTTAGATTGATCAACACGCGTAGGCAATATATCTAAATCACAATCAATAATCAAGGTCTATGGTCTATGGTCCGAAGAAGACACGTCTTCGATCACCTTAACGCTTCGTATTGCAGCCCACGCCTGCCTTGTAGTGATGCAATGGTCAAGCCAACTTTTAGTCCCGTGTGCAAAGCTTACATAAGTAAAAACATCATCCGTGTGGTTTAAGTACTCATAATCAGCGTATATTAATTGGTTTTCTGAACAAAATTTCAATAATTCATCATTGAATAAAGAAAGACTTTTAACATCTGCATTATAGTCGCCCAACGCAAAAGCGACATTAATATTGTTGTTTTCTATTAAGGACTGAATGGTACTCAAATAGCTAGTAAAGTCATTAAAGTTTTGCTCCTTACCATTATCTACCGACATATAAATAGAAAGATACATGTGATAATTACTATTCATTTCGGTTTTGATAGCACAAATTCTCGGGTCACCACAATCAACTAATTCGACTTTATCAAACATTGATGTCCTCCAGAGAATTGAAACCCCCCCATGAGGACACCCCCTTAGGATAGTAGATGGGTCAATAGCAGAAACGCCATGTGCAGAAAAATCATCATGGATCGAATCCAAAAAGTGGAGATCGTGGGGAAAGAGCCAAGTCTCCTGAAGAGCAATGATGTCACAAAACGAACATAAGTCTCTAATATGGTCAACACTTGTTTTAACATACTGACAATTAAAACTCGCTCATTTCATTATATTTAATAAATTGAATTCATAAAATTAAAATTACTAAAATCTCAAAACTAAAGCCGTTGAAAATTCTGTCAATGTATTGAAATTAAAATATATTTAAAATAATAATTATTAAATTTCCCAATAGCAGAGCAATAATCAAAAGAATAAAATAATATCAATTACCTTAATTAAAAAGTTAATGTGTTCCTTGACCCTCTCAGCTATGGTTCGCTTGGTTTGGCCAATATATACACTTCCACAGCTGCACTGTATTTACTTTGGTAAAACATGGTGACCAGGGTCTGCTGATGGGGCTGGAAGGTGATTATGGGATCTCCTCAACGGATAACAGCAGACCCTTCGAGTTTGGGCTTATTCGATTGGTCTTCATTAGCATTTTGGTAAAACGTGGTGACCATGGTCTGATGATGGGACTGGAAGGTGGGTACGGGATCTCCTCAATGGACAACAGCAGACCCTCCGAGTTTGGGCTTATTTGATTGGTTTTTATTAGCACTTTGGTATAACATGGTGACCAGGGTCTGATGATGGGACTGGAAGATGGGTATAGGATCTCCTCAACGGACAACAGCAGACCCTTCGAGTTTGTGCTTATTCGATTGGTCTTCATTAGCATTTTGGTAAAACGTGGTGACCATGGTCTGATGATGGGACTGGAAGGTGGGTACGGGATCTCCTCAACGGACAACAGCAGACCCTTCGAGATTAGGCTTATTTTGTTGATATTTATTAGCACTTTAGTAAAACATGGTGACCAAGGTATGTTGATGGGACTGGAAGGTGGGTATGGGTTCTCCTCAACGGACAACAGCAGACCCTTCAAGTTTGGGCTTATTTGATTGGTCTTTATTGGCACTTTGGTAAAACATGGTGACCGTTGCATATTGTCGTTCAAAAAATCATATTCTTTTGTTTTCCTTATTTCCACGAAAATATCTTCGACGCGGGCGGAGCCGCGGGCAAAAGTTAGTACCATATAAAAGAGGAAAACTAAAAATCCCAACCAAAGTCCGTATTTAACACAATTAACTTCCCCTCTCATTGTTTCAGCCTATTACAAGGTAGTAAAAGCCTCTGTGCCTGAAAACTAATGGTAGCTTTATCTACCAAATGTGTTCAAGTCTTATCGGAATAATTGGCAGGGAGAATCCATCGCTCCTCAAACATGTTCCTCGCTCGGTTTTCTACATAACTATATTGGACTGGATTAATGTTTTCTAATTGATTTTCTATTTTGTTCTGTTCTGTGATTTTCTGTTTTGTTTGATTATATAAATTCGTTCTAAAATATTTCATATCTTCATATACAATAACTTCAATGTTCTTTTTTCTGAAAAAACAAAATCAACGCGTTCTTCACAGTTCAGCAAGCAAAAACCATGCAACTATGCTCGAACGGAAGGATTTGAATCCAAGTCTCAAGACTTAGAGCCCGACGTCCTATCGACTGAACTCCCGCTGCTATTACTCTACTTACTCCTAAATCAGTTCCCAGCCGCTACATAATTTTGTTGACTCCTAAACTAATATTGGCTGAACGGACCACGAGCGAGCAAGTTAAATATTTTCACGCCTTCGATCGAAGTCGGCATACGTCATTCAATTTGATTACCCTTATTGCTGCCCTGTGACCTCTTGTGATGCTGAATGCGTAATGTGATGATGTGATGTGTGCATGCATGTTCCTCGTATCGTACCACATGACAACAACATTGTGTAACAAGAATTCTTAATATTAGCGAATAAAGGCAGTTTTGGATGAACCAATCATTCGTCCAATCCTTGTTATCCGAAGTTCTGATCTACACATGCAAATTCACACCCTGGCAATTCTATACCAGACATCTTTTGTTAAAGGATTTGCGGAGATAATTTTAGCACCACAATACATTATAGTATCTCCGGTTCAATAGATTCTAACAAAGAATATGTACAGATGTGTTTACAACAGAAGGTTATATTTTTTCGGTCATAACTTCGGAAACATAATAAACAGGCACAAGCAGTTGGCCCACCATGTCTGGGACCGAATGATCGCGGTATATCCATACCCAATTGCGAGTCCTTGTATACAACAGACTGATAACGGGCAGCGGCGTTACTGGTGCGATGGTTTCGGCACTGTGCTCACCAACCCTCCAGTTTTTGAGTATAGCCATTTTTTTGTCATCTTATTCATTTCTGCATTCCAATTTCAGGCTGGGTTTCGAAAAGGCTTCAGCACCGTAAACCACCACATTCATACGCTAAGGCAGGTTATACAGAAAGCTCAAGACTATAGTCGCTTATTTTTAGCGTTTGTGGACTATCGAGAAAGCCTTCGACTCCATCGAAACCTGGTTTGTTCTGCATTACTTGCAGCGATGTCAAATTGACTGACGTTACGTGGAGATGTTGAAATTTCTATATGAGTCCGCTACGTTGTCCGTCCAAGTACAGGTTGTACAGAGAAGACCGATACATATTCAGTGCGGCATGAGACAGGGAGATGTTATTTCCTGAAAACTGTTTACCGCCGCGCTGGAGGACGTCTTTAAAACACTAGACTGGAACGGACGAGGCAGAAACGTAAACGAAGAGTACATTTCACATCTTCGCATTGCCAATAACATTGTGTTATCAGCGGAATCGCTGCAAGAACTGGAGAAAATGCTGATGTGCAGCGCAGCTGCCTAGCCATTCTTTCCAACGCGTGGGCCTATGGATGACTTAAGATAAGACTAAGGTCATGTCCAACTGTCACATCATCCGAGGGCTTGTAACCGTCAACAATGTCAAAGTTGGTCAAAAATATGTTTATGTGGGTCAAGTTATACAGCTGGGTAAAAATAATTTCGACGCCGAGGCTGACAGAAGAATATGATTGGGTTGGGCAGCATTCAGAAAGTTGCGTAACAACGCAACATATTTACGTCGTCAATACCACAGGACTTAAAGGCTAAAATGTATAATCAGTGCGTCCTTCCTGTGATGACGTATGGCACTGAGACGTGGTCTCTTACAAAGGCCTGATCCACCGATTTAAAGTAGCTATGAAGGGGGCTATGCTTAAGGAATATCTGATGGATAGAATCCAAAACGAGGAGATCCGTCGGATATTGAAAGTGACCGACATAGCCTGCAGAATCAGTAAGTTGAAGCGGGCTGATGGATGGATGAATGGACGAGAATGAGTGTGTTTGAAGACCTCATTTCAATCATTATTTCTATCGAATGAAAGTTTTGCCAATCTACTTTCTCTACCACAGGAATCTAGAACAAGGTTCCAAAAATGTTACACTTTATGAAACTTGTAAACTTATTGAAAGTAGTAAAACGACTTCAAGAGTGCCAATTCTTCGCGGCATCCTCATTGTGCGAGTGTAATTTGCTTTCCCGGTTTTTCATTTAATTTAATTATTTTGTGTGTGCTTCTTCACAAAGCTTTATGGAAGTACGGTCTTTCCTTCGCCAAATTGTTCCATTTTACATGAAATTTTCATGGGATAAATTTTTCAGCGCCGAAAAAGACTTACACCCTATTTGTGTAGGGAACCCTCTAGAGCAGTGGTTCCTAACCTGGGGGTAATTACCCCCGCCCGGGGGTAAAAGAGCTATTCGACGAGGGTAATAAGGCTGTTAAGGTGCCTTTATATTCATAATAATTTAGGTGTAGTCTGGATGACACTGTAGTAGCTAATAATATATGTAAATAAATGATTCCATACTTAAACTAAAAAGTACATCTCTTATCTATATCTAACACACGTATAGTTATGTTATGTGGCGATCGTGCCGCTACAGGCTGAAATGTCCTTTCAAATTATACAAAAAGTAACAGTAGTCAATTATTTGAAGAATACGCTATTTTTGTAGTGGTTGTTGCGATTACTTAAAATATAATGTATTATATTAAACAAAGATATTTATTTTTAATAGCTCATAATATCTAATATCGTAGTAACACCTATTAATTGTTACCATATTGTCTGATAATATCCATATGTTTAGGTATTAACTTTTAACATGAGGGTAAGCACACGTTCCTTATTACTACTTAAGTGTAACCAGATGGAAAAGGTTAGGAACCGCTGCTCGAAATGCAAGTAACAAAATTTATGATTAAAATATATTATCAGATGACCACGAATTGAAATTATTCTATCGATATCGGAGATATATGTAAGTAAGCTTAATGGATTCAATATCGACGAGGAGGCATGAATACACATTTATCTATACTAATAATAAAGTAGTAAATAAGTCGTGTCTGTACATTGAATATTATTCCAACATTTTAAATGTAATACAAGCATTGTGCTGAAGCTAAATTTACATTTTTTAGAATTTTTGTCTTTCTGTCTGTATGTATGTATGTTCCGTTTTAACTCGAGAACGACTCAACGTAAGATAATCGTAGATAAAATAACCGCCTATCCGATAAGAATCGATAATTGAAAGAGACTCCCGCGTGAGCGCGGCCGCGGGCAAAAGCTAGTAATATAATAATTATGTTAATAGCTTAAAACGACGGCTACCGCATGTTTTGTGACGCAATGAAAGTTTTACAGGAAAATTCAAATATGGAGAAAAATATCGACGTAGGGGGTCGTTGCGGCCTGAAAGAAGATGTCAGAGTAGAAAAGGGAATGCTTCGGTGGTTTGGGCATACAGAGAGAATGAATGAAAGTAGAGTGACAAAACAAATGTATGCTGAGCAAGTGGAAGGTAAAGCTAGACTGGGCCGCCGATGCCTAGTATGCCGACCAAATAGGAGACATACTGAAGAAGATTAGAGTAAAAAGTACCCGGAATAGAAGAACTTGTATGACTAGATTGATGGATGTAGAAGCAAAAGAGGTGTGTCCGTGTCGTAGCAGATAGAAATCTGTAGTCTCCGCCTACTCCTAGTGGAGACAGGCGTGAATATATATACTATATATGTATGTATGTTTATAGGTGGTAGAGCTGATGCCAGGCTCGACTGTGGATGTTATTCGGGGGAGAGTAAGAGGACAGCTCTCAGGCAAAAAAAACCAGGCGGCCCACCATTGCCTGGGACCGATGGATGGCGGTATATCCATCCGCAATTGCCGGGCCTTATATAAATTAGACTGGTGACGGGCAGCGGAGTCACTGGTGCAAGGGTTTCGGCACCGCGCTCACCAACCCGCCTGCCCAGCGAGTGTGAGTATGGGCATTTCTTCCAGGAGGACCGCCAAGAGTGGCGAAATCCTGGAAAGGCCTATGTCCAGCAGTGGACGAAACAGGCTGATGGATGGATGGATGGTGTCGGGCAGCGGCGTTACTGGTGCAAGGGTTTCGGCACCGCGCTCACCAACCCGCCTTCCCAGCGTGTGTGGGTATGGGCATTTCTTCCAGGAGGACCGCCCAGAGTGGCGAAATCCTGGAAAGGCCTATATCCAGCAGTGGACGAAACAGGCTGATGGATGGATGGATGTATGTAGTTCAGATACACAGGCAAACCTACACCTAGGTACAAACTTTTAGGTTACAGAAAAATATAAAAATATAAAACTCTATAATTTTGACTATACCCGACGCTGCTGCGGGAGCGGGCAACACATTTTCCAACAAAATGACTACCCACCAACCGACAAACAGCTTTATTATTACCGAAATAGGATCCTAGTTCGTTGATGTGAAAAATAGATGTTTTCGGTACCCTATTTTATTTTTGCCGCTCAACAGCCAAATCCGGAAGTGAATATTTCGTCCGCAGTCCGCACACACTAGGTCACACAAGTTTTATTTGTAACTAGATTTTGCCCGCTTTTACTTTTATCGACAGTTTTCAGTTCGGCGGTTATTTATCAACACCTCTTATAACCAGGTACTAGGTGTAAGTATCGACTTATAGTCCCTGCTTATAGCTATAGCCTATGTTATTTAAACGACTATGGTACCACGATGATAATAAAGAAATCTTCACCAAAATCTGTTCAGTGGTTCTCGATTTAAACGAAACAGACAGACAAGAATTCTAAAAATTTGACAGTAAAACAGACAGACAAAAATTTGGGCTCAATACAATACTAATAATCATAACCTTAACTACATTTTGTAAATAAAATAAGCTAAATTAACTTATTGTAAGTATAAAGTGTAATGTAGAACTCACTATCTGCAGATAAACCTTCGTGGCTTACGTCAGATAGTTCTTTAATAATTGTTTTTTAAATATAATGTGTATAATTTGTTCAATAAACTTTAAAAAAAACATACTTCGCACTCGTTCTTTTTGTTTTTACTACCTACTGATGCCATCTAGGGGAAACCAGCCACATCATTTAGTAAGCATACTCTATTCTATAGTAAGATGAGTATTTTCAAACTTTTATATTTTATTATTAAATGTATTATGTATGTTAAATAGTAAAAGATTTTTTTTTAATTCTAAATCATTTTCGATGTCATAATTTATATTATATTTTAACTATCTAAGAAATTATTATTAAAAAGATTAGCGCCAACCAGACAGCGTGTTCTTCTGTCGACTTGTATCTGTTTTGATTTGCAACAAAATTGCTTTTATTTTTTTATTTCATGTAATTTTTCGCAGGTGTATTAAAAAACGTCGTTTGATACACGTGCGAAAGTGTTGATATTTCTCGTCCCAACTGCGTCTCAGAAAAAAAGTCTATCGTGACTCTAAATATCAACCTTTTCGCACTTGCGTCAAAATGTACTATTGTGTAATTGATGCCGCAGTTCTCCTGCCCTCAGTTATGCCATAAGTGTTCTGAACGGTACTGTGGACTATAACTGCAATGTTATTTTATTTACAATTTTGTAAGTGTTATGCAGGTGCAATTTTAAAAACTTTTATAACTTTAAAGTATGTTTCTATTATACTTAATTTAAAAAATAAGGAGTTTCACGCGCATAGCTAGCATAACACTGTGCTGTGCGTGCCAAGAATACACAACGTCAGAGCAAAGACTTCTATGTATTTTCAGAAGTAAAATAATACGGTGTCAACATTTTTCTGATGTCAAAAGATTTGATGTAACTGTCTTAATCCGATCGCGCAGACTGACAACTAGATATCCACAGCGTCCCACTCTCAACGAGGGGTTAAAAGCTCTTCATGAAAACTGGCCGGCCACCAGCAACATGCAAAAGGATCCCTGTTACAGCACTGCGAAAATAAAATAACTTAGAAAAACATTCAGAGGTAAAATCGTTCAGCACTACCCAGAGGTCACGTGTCGGGTCTCTAGGGTAAACCGACGGACGCGAGTAACGGCCAACCGTTTTGCCGACCGTACAGAAAAAAATAAAAATTAAACTTTTCAAAGTTTTTGTTCAGGAACATTCGCATTCGCTTACGAGGCTATTTCTTATAATTCTGATCATATAAGCAATAATCGGCTATAAAGCAGATAATCGGAAAAAACGTATCAACACGAACATCCTAGGATTATCACAAAAAGGTCCGAATAATTGTAAACTTTCTGTTAAGAACTAAAGGGGTCGCCTCGCTCCCTTTTATTTCGCTCGGCTCCCGAATTTATTTAAAACTATCTTTTGCCCGCGGCTCCGCCCGCGTGTTATTCGGTTTAACGACATGCTTTTTTCCGGGATAAAATGTAACCTATGTTTTAAGTTGGGGTATAAGCTATATCCGATCTAAATTTCATCCAAACCCGTCCAGCCGTTACAGCGTGAAAGAGTAACAAACATACACACACACAAACTTTCGCATTTATAATATTAGTGTGAAGTGTGATGAGAAAACATAGCCTTGTCTTATTTCACCACAAACGATAAAGTCCGCGCTAATTAGACACCTGATGTATGAAATAACTAAGCCTTGTCTTATTAACCACAAACGATAATTACCGCGCTAATTAGAAACCTGATTTTTCAATGATATTGATCTATCCTACAGGAACCATGCATTTTTCCGGGATAAAAAGTATCATATGTGTTAAGTTAGGTTATAAGCTATATTCATTATAAATTTCATCCAAATCCGTTGAGCCGTTTCAGCGTGAAAGAGTAACAAACATACACACACACGCACAAACTCTCGCATTTATAATATTAGTATGTAGGATTTAAACTAGGGATGCAAAACATAGTAGGTACCTTAGCGAATACGAATGTTAACAATTTTGATTCAAATATATCTTTATATTACCCTAATTATTAAAATCAACGTAAGGCAAGTTTTTTGAAAGAAAACCAAGCATTTGCCTGTTTTGGCGTAAATCTGTTCCTGTCCTCTGTTTGTACCTTGCCCACCGTCAAAAATAGAAATATCAACGGTGGATGTTTTAATTAAAAACATTTGAGTTTATTTCTTAAGTGCTTTCGTGTTAACGCGTTGCATTCCGTACTACTCAACAAAGTAATGAAATGAAAATACCATATCTACACGAATATTCGTAATAATATTCAGCGAATACGAACATTTGTAAAAAAACAACATTCCGCCAATACGAATAAACGTATTTGTATTTGTTGCATCCCTAATGTTAACCTAACACACTCCTCCTCGCTTCGCTTTGCTCGTCGTCGCACCTATATTCCAAGGGTAGAACCCTAATTTTAAAAAAAAGACTTTTTTTCCTATTAGCGTCGGGCCCTCGCAGTCATTCTATTTGGGAATGTTCGCGTTTATCTGCTTATTTCCAATCGTCCTACGACAATCAACAAATAATAAACGATTAAAAAACGTCATAATCTTACTCGCAAATCCTCCCGAAGTTATTCGGGGGAGAGTAAGAGGACAGCTCTCAGGCAAAACCAGGCGGCCCACCATTGCCTGGGACCGATGGATGGCGGTATATCCATCATCAATTGCCGGGCCTTACATAAAACCGACTGGTGACGGGCAGCGGCGTCACTGGTGCAAGGGTTTCGGCACCGCGCTCACCAACCCGCCTGCCCAGCGTGTGTGAGTATGGGAATTTCTTCCAGGAGGACCGCTAATAGTGGTGAAATCCTGGAAAGGCCTATGTCCAGCAGTGGACGAAACAGGCTGATGGATGGATGGATGGATGGATGGAAGAAAACAAATTATTCTTCGTTAAGAATATGTTAATTCTGAATAATGTTAATTCGGGGCATCTCCGTACAAGATGGGGACAAAAAAGTATCCACTTAAAAGATCCAGTTTGGGACATTTCAAACCCTCTGCAATATAAAGGCCGCATCATTCAAAATAAATGAACTCCTACTCAGAACAGATAGTGTTTCTTGTAAAGTGACATTACTGAAAGTATTTTTGAATTGTCTTTCTTAACATAAACGACTTTTTCATATCTTATACAGTGTGAAAACGCTTTTTTGGAGCGTAGATTAGTCGTGGCTAAAGTTATAACTAACGAAAAAAAACAAAGATGGCTCTAAAAAAAGTTTTCATATCGAGGTTTATTTGAGCAAAGTCCGATTCATATTATTTACTAGCTTTTTCAACGACATGCTTTTTTCCGGGATAAAAAGTAGCCTATGTGTTAAGTTAGGGTATAAGCTATATCGATTCTAAATTCCATCCAAATCCGTCCAGCCGTTTCAGCGTGAAAGAGTAACAAACATACACACACAAACTTTCGCATTTATAATATTAGTGTGATGTGATGTGATGGATAAAACCTGTACGTGTAAACTTTATTAAACTCTGGAATTAATAGAGTTTACACTTTTTTTTTCATAATATAAATAGTCCATCCATCCATCCATCAGCTTGTTTCGTCTACTGCTGAACAAAAGCCTTTCCAGGATTTCGCCACTCTTGACGGTCCTCCTGGAAGAAATGCCCATAATCAAAAATAGTAAAAGTAATGAAAATTGATATATATTTGCATTTTTTTCGGGAATTCGTCCTCAGTAACTATAAGCGAGACCTATCCTCTGACAGCATGATTCAGCACACCGAGTGTGCGTTTGCTTCTTGCTTCTGTCATTCATATATATATATATATACCTATATATATTTATCTTTATTGAAATAAACCATGTACATACATTTTTAATAGTGTTCTCTAGTCCCTACACTAGGATTCATTGCCTTCGGAAAGAGATAAATTAAAAAACAAACAAAGTTTTTATCTATATTGTTTACAAATTGTTCGCATTTTACTACATTACCTTCTTATCTTTATGTATCTATATATTTTTTGAAAAATCTGAGTTGGATTATACATTCCTGCAAATGAAATGAAAAATGAAGAGTTGAAAAGAGGTTTGACAACTTTAAACTGTTTTAACTGTTTTCAGCTTGAGAGTTATTTTATGAAAACCCCTTATAGTCTACACAGTCTACACACATATCACATGATTATTTTTAAACTGTGCCTATAGGTATATATTGACCAGGGTCACTACGATGGTAATAAAAAAATGCGCATCCAAATCCGTTCTCGAGTTTTAACGTAACATACACACAGACAGACAGACAGACAAATATTCTAAAAATGTAGTTTTGGCTACAGTACCCACTCCAAATAAAAAACTTGAAAAAATATTCTATTTACAGACAGGACTTTTATACTTCTTTATTATTAGTATAGGCTGGGTGTAGAATTGGGTGTTACTTTATGAACAACTATTATAGCCTATGTTGACAAGGGTCACTACGATGATAAAAAAAAACTGCATCCAAATCCGTTGAGCGGTTCTCGAGTTAAAAGCGTTTATTTAATATTTCCCCGTTTTCGGTTTGGGCGTCATTTTCTGAATACCTCTTATGACCAAGGTCACTACGGTGTTAATTAAAAAAACGCATCCAAATCCGTTCAGTGGTTCTTGAGTTAAAACGGAACATACATACAGACAGACAAACAGAGAGACAAAAATCCTAAAAATGGTTGTTTCGGCCTCAGTACAGTAACAATAACCCATTTCATTTAAACTTTCACGAAAATAGTCAATGTACACACACGACATTTTTACTACTTTATTATTTGTATAGATATTTTTCCTAAATTTTTAAATAATATGTTTAAAACATTAATTTACGATTATGAAACAGAGAGAAACAGTCTTACTTACCCCATCGTGGAAATCCAAATTTCACCTCCATTGCCTACTACACCTTACGCCAAACACCATCATTAACGTGTATGAATAGCTAAGAAACCTCTTCAGTCGTTACATAATTAATTTAGAAAAGAAAATGCCAGAGAAAATATAAAGGAATTTTTCCGACCTTTTTGAAGAAATTAAATTTTCTTTTTAGGGTTCTGTATCTCGAGAGAAAAAAACGGAGCACTTTGTTGTCCGTCCGTTATAGGATCACTTTGTTGTCCGTCTGTCCCTGATGGATTGAATCCGAAACGAGGAGATCCGTCGGAGATCGAAAGTAACCGACATAGCCTGCAGAATCAGTAAGTTGAAGTGGCAGTGGGCAGGCCATATTTGTCGCCGACATGACGGCCGTTGGGGCCGAAAGGCTCTAGAATGAAGACCACGTACAGCAAAGCGTAGTGTAGGCCGGCCTCGTGCCTGCTGGACCGATGACCTGAAGGACGTTGTGAGTGGCGGCTGGATGAGGAGGACGGAGGCCCGACATGTGTGGCGAAATTTGGGAAACGCCTATATTCAGCAGTGGACGAAAACGGGCTGATGGATACTACAAATATAGGGAAAAATCTGAAAACTATACATTTGTAATTAAGTCGTGAAAATATATTCTTTAACGGAACCGTCGGTGGGCGAGACCGACTCGCAATTTTCCGGTTTTTTTATGATCCTCGCGGTCGTTACTCCACGTTCCTAGTAGTTGCATTTGCTTTATAACAGTCTTAGTGTTTCAGTGGACTATTAGCTAATATAATGTTTCCCAAAAATATGTGTCGATTTAAATATAAATAAATAACTTCGTGTCGCTAATTCTTAGGGTTCTATACTATGCCACGCGCAATGTAGGGTGCCGTAGTTGCCAGGACCGCTCCAAACCTCTGGTCCCAACATTAAAGGAGGCCAAAAGTTTGGCGCGACCTGTACTCGTAAACCTGTAAAGCCTACTTAGCTGTGATAGTTTTCCTTTTAAATTCATTATATAGACTACTTCTGTGAATTTTTTCACACTTCTATAAACAACCGTTTAGCCAGCAAGGGGGGGGGGGGGGACGCCCCACTCTAACTAAAATTTTCACTTTAAAGCTTAATATTTCACCAACGGATCCCTAAATCGAAAAATGGTTTTCACACACCCACAATTTTTTTGAACGGCCTATCCAACGGTACTCCACACTATGGGGTAGACGAGAAAAAAAAATTCATCCCCAGTTTACTTGTATAGGAGGTACTGTATACTATTGTATAGAAAAATATTTTCAAGATTTTATTTTATCATTTTGTCGGCGTGATTAATTACAGCTATCTAGTACTAACAGTCTCTGCGCTAAGCCGCGGACAGACGGACAGACGGACATGGCGAAACTATAAGGGTTCCTTGTCGGACTACGGAACCCTAAAAACGGAACCCTTACACGACCACTTTATTTATAAGACCCATTTTCTCCGACCCCGTGATAAATATCAAGTTAAAATAATATCCCCTACAAGAGTCTGCTCATGCTGTCAAAAAATCAGGCTTCTAACTCAACGTTAAAAAAGTAGTTTTCCTTTTCATACAAATTGGCTCACCATGAAAACCTATACGATAGGTACTTTCAGTTGACTTAGAAACTGGAAACTCCATTCATTCACAAGTAGGTCTTATAGTACAGATAGAGGAAAAAACCTGTCAAGTGTGAGTAGGACTAGTGCCCTGAGGGTTCCGTACCATTCAAAAAAGTTAATAGACTTAAATTATTTGAATAAAAATTATAAAAATATAATTAAATATATGGAACAAAACTGCAAAATTAAGTTGGTCGAACATTTGGTTACCCTTAACCTGTATTAAAAATCAGCGCTTTCATCATTTGTTGTTTAAATATATACATACAGTTTATGGCACATAATATACAGAAAATTCCAAATTCATAACTAGTTTACTTTAGAAGATTTTTGCTAGTATGCACGTCGCACATTCGGATACTTTCTGACGAACTTTTCTTAGAGATTGTGAGTCTAGTTGTTTATGAGAGGTCAATGGATAGACCCAAGAAAATGGTCTAAAATTGACAACTTTGATGCCCCGCCCCCCCCGTTTTTATTTCAAATCAAAAATAATTTGTATTCAACTTAATAAAATTAATTTATAGTTTATTTCTAGTAAATGAATAAATGCCGGGATATGAAGAAAACATTTTTTTCGACTCATTTCTTATGTATTGGACGCCGCCTGATTTTTTTTAATTTTTGGTTCAATATTCGGTTTTGGGTCCACATTTTACATAACACATCCAAATTTCAGATCTGTAACTCATTCCGTCTGCAAGCTAGAGCCACTGAGCATGGCTAGGCTAGAGCCGCGTGACATACGGACGGACAGACAGCAGGGCACTGTGTTGCCCTTCGGATACGGAACCCTAAAAATGCAAATCATTATCGGGTTCTTATAGTTTCTTTTTCCTTTCGTAGATATAATTTATTACAGTCCAAACATTTTCAATATTAGATAGTACCTGCAGTACACCATGACAGTTTTCATTGAATCATTCCCATCCATCTATTCATCCATCAGCCTGTTTTGTTCACTGCTGAACATAGGCCTTTCAAAGACTTCGCCACTCTTGGCGGTCCTTCTGGGAGAAATGCTCAAACTCACACAGGCGCAACACAGGTGGGTTGGTGAAGAGTCGTGAATGATGATCGTACAACACTTTACAGTCCGTTTGGAGTTGATTGACAAACCCCAGCCAGCAGTGAATCAATTGCTACTTATATTTTGTTGATAATGTCTTATTTTTCTATATTCGTATGTATTGGTTTTAATGTGTGGTTTTGCTAAGAAGAAATAGAAGCACTCATATAACATTTCATTCATTAAATAAGTCACGTTATGTTTGAAGTTAATCGAAGAATCAATTATTATAGAAATGTAAGAGATTTAGACGTGTTCCATTTCATACGACGTGTTCATTGGTAATATCCATCCATCCATCCATCCGTCAGCCTGTTTCGTGAACTGCTGGACATAGGCCTTTCCAGGATTTCGCCACTCTTGGCGGTCCTCCTGGAAGAAATGCTCATACTCACACACGCTGGGCAGGCGGGTTGGTGAGCGCGGTGCCGAAAACCTTGCACCAGTGACGCCGCTGCCCGTCACCAGTCTAATTTATATAAGGCCCGGCAATTGGGGATGGATATACCGCCATCCATCGGTCCCAGGCAATGGTGGGCCGCCTGGTTTTTTTGCCTGAGAGCTGTCCTCTTACTCTCCCCCGAATAACTTCGGGAGGATTTGCGAGTAAGACGGTGGTACCTCCACAGTCGAGCCCGGCATTAGCTCTACCACCTATTATTGGTAATATAATGGAACACAACAAAATTAAATATAATTCTGTGTGCGGTCCGCGTGCTTCGCGGAAGGCAAATCAGAAGAAAGAAGAAAACTCAGTTGTGTGCTTCAGTAGGCACATTAAGCTGTTGGTCCATATGTGCCTGTAGTACGCGAAAAGGCTCACCACCCATCACGTTTGGGACGTAATAATCGTCGGTGAAAAGCGGGGGTCCCAAGTGTGGAGTGTGACTGACATTTCACAGTCCACATTGGGAACATATCTGACTCCCCCTCAAACATTCATATGGTGACGATATGTTACTTTAATTATGAACAGACTGTGTCGCGTCGGTTCCTGTTCATTGGCGGAACCTTGAAATATTTACCTAACCTCACAACAATTACGGTAATATTATTCTGAAACGTTTTTACCGGAAATCCTAAATGGGCTATTGGAGCCCGTCGTCATGTAAATATCGTTATAGGTCATTTGATTATCGATCACGCCAAGCTTGGGTTCGGAGGATGATTGTGGTAAGTACGTCTGTACCGCCCTAGACGTATTCACGGGAATAAATCGATTCTAGGTACTACGAGTATTCATCGAAGGTTGCATGAGGATGACATTAGGATTTGTGACCTACTTCACTATTGGAACTAGATAAGATTTTGAAGGGCCGCTCAAATCGGCTAGTGAATAACCTTTGTCTGAACGAACCTAAACTGTACATTTAAATATTATCTTAATTTAAACAATAAAAAGTAATTTTGTTTGATACGGCTAAATTCATACTAGAGACTCGGTCATAGAAACAAGGCCGGCTTTTAAATGTATCGTAGAGCAGATTAAAATTTAATTAAGCCCCTAGAGCTGAAAAGTGACCTTTCAGTCTCTTTTTAGGGTTCCGTAATCAACAAGGAACCCCTTTAGTTAGTTTCACCATGTCCGTCTGTCTGTCTGTCTGTCGGCAGCTTAGCCCAGAGACTCTTAGTACTAGAAACTAGAAAGCTGTAATTTCCCACGGATATTACATATTGATCACGCCGACAAAGTGATATAAATTAAAATCTTCGAAACAAATATTTTAGGGTATTTCTTTTTCTCATCTATCGCAGCGTGTGGGGTGTCGTTTAAAAATATTGCGAGTGTGTGAAAATCATTTCTCGATTCATGGATCCATTAGCGAAATATAAAGCTTTAAAGTGCTAATTTTTGTCTCCCCTGACAGTTAAGCGATTGTTTTTGGATATGTGTAAAATTTCACGACAACGAAGTTAAAAGGAAAACTATCACCGCTAAGTAGGCTTTACAAGTTAACGAGTAATAGTCGACCAATTTAATTTTGCAGTTTTATTTCATACATTTTGATATGTTTGTAATTTGTAATATTTTTAAGTCTAACAACTTATTTTAATGCTACGGAACCCTCAGGCGTGAGTCCTACTCGCACTTAAACGGTCTTTCAATAAGCAAACGCTTACGTTCTAAGAACGAGAGAGGAAAATATTTATAAGTCACCAAACCACGAAGCTTCCACTGCGACCGGGGTGCAGGAAATAGACTTGATCGAACCAATGCTCATAAATCACGTTTTCAAAGTTCATACGTGTCTGGTTGTATTGACAGGTACTTATGCCAATATTGTTCATTATATCCGAGGGCCAGAAAGAAGAGTATTGCCTGACGAGGTGAGTTCAGTCTCGGCCTGCTATAATACGAGTCAGGCAATACCGATTCCGCCAAGGCATATAAACGCTTTTCTAAAACAATTTTTGCTTATAGACAATATAAAAAAGAAAAAAAAGGGAAACCCACACGCACTATGCTGAAAATTAGCTGCATGGACTTATGCTCTTTGCCTATTTAAAGATAAAATAAAAACAGTTTAAAAACTATTACTATCTTGAAAAACGAGCGGTTGGCTTGACTCATTCATTATGTATTCATATATACTAAATCAAACTGGAGTGCCAACCTCTACGCGTACGTTAAAATAAATAACCTTCATTCTCTCGGTTCTCTTTTTCTCATAAAACTTTACTGTCTTCGAGTGGCGTTCTATCTCTGTTACTCATGTTTGCGTTGCCTTGTTATAGGAAGTTAGCGATCCAATATGGTTATAAGCTTATTACTTTGACTGTATGGCATTTTCCCCGTTGGCCACTATTTTAAAAGTTTGTCGTAGCGAGTAAAAATGGATTTTTTATACATTTATTTTTCCTTTTGGGCAAAATCGATTTTCCATCTTCCTTTTTCAAAAGAAAAGCAACCATTGCCGAGCATGTTTAAGAGAAAATGTTTCCGTATCTTTACATAAAGCCATGCCGAGTCCAAAAGATACAAGTTTTTAATAAATGTTATAAAATATTATATTTATAAATTATTCTTTATTTTACCTGTGTAGTTTTAAAACAACTATCGAGTAGGTAATCGAGAAAAGAATCAGGAAAAAGGATTCCACTCTACCGAATGTACAAGAGATATAATGAAAAGTTCTTAAATAATGACTTCAACAATTATTGTTCATAAGTAAGTTATAAAAGACAAGTGAAGAGAGCGCGTTCAGACATTTAATAAATCTTTGATTTTGTGTGCATGTTAGTTTTACGTTTTGTTTTTGTAGGCTACAGCTTTGTACAATGCTTTAAACATAAATTTAATATTACTTTTATCTTTATCTCCTGCCTGCATCATTTCAAACACTTATAGGTATATTATTAGTGAGTATGTTTAAGGATAGTGGTACAATGTAAAACTAACTATAACTTTAATGTAACATTTTATGTGCTTCTCTTTGTACTCCTTTGGTTAAATAAATAAATAAATTTGCTTAGTCAAAGGTATTAATTAGAATGGCTGTCTTGGCTCTTCTCGGGATTTTAAAACTTATTACGGCGAAAGAGTTGCAAGGCTTGGCGTAATTTTTAAAGTGATAACTACGTTAATAAGGTCACGGCAATTATTTTTATGGTACCTTAGGATTTTAATGATCGGTCAGTGTGATGAAATAGCGAAACTTTTAATAGCAGATATTTTCTGTACTATATTTATTAGAAACTAGAAATTTGTGAATTTAGTTATTTATTTACGTTTATTTTCAGTTTAATGCTTGCATTTGTAACAAAGATGTCTAAAGTGTAAAAGTTCCTCGAAGTCTTTCCAACAAAGAGTACCCGGCAGCGGCCGTTTGCGCTCGATTTGGCAGGGCCACTACCGTGACCCCTGACATATTTATGACTTCGCAGCGTTTTGATATACGAGAAACTATAAAAGTAAATCGATATTAAACTAATAATGAAGCATCTACTCGACTTCTCGTCTTATTATTTCTTACATTAGTAAATAAGTGGCTTAGGGGATTCTTACCCCCTTTACCATAGGTTTGAATTTAGGTATCAGAGTATGGTAATATGTTAAGTCTATATTCTCGTACTTAGATGTATACTTATAGTAACATACTCTGGAGCTTTTTGAGAAGTTAATAGATATACGTAAATATATAAGGTCCTACAAATCAAAGTGAAAAAAATTCAACAGTGGATAGAGTATCCATAATAGACCACATTCAACCGAAAAAATCATTTTTTTCGCCTACTTTTTTTTACCTTTTCTTGGAAATTTAGTCAGCTGGTTGAACCACTTTGTACTGGGAAGTGAAAAAATTTTGATCAGTGAACGATACATGATCTACCCTAGAATTATTTTCACTTATTATTGTAGAACCTTATGTAAATTTATATAAACTAACAAAGCTTAGGTCTCTAAATAATAACTACAACTAAACAGTGTTCTTGTTTTAAAACCTTTAATAGCCGTAATAAGAACACAAGCTATCTCTTGGAAAGTTTATAGCGCCGATAATAACCCGTCGCGTCGTCGTCGTCTCGGTACTTTGTAGCTATTTCTTTGTTGTTTGATACCTTGCGTGCACAAACACAAATAACTTGCGTCAGAATGTAGACTGGTGAATAAAACACTCGCCAATGTAGATGTAATGCGCCTCATTTAACACCTCACGCAAATGTTTTAAATATAATGTAATCGACTATTTTCCTAAATTGTCTTCTGGGTTCAAAATTCACGGCTTTCTATCAAAGTTTGTAACTTATTAACCAAAAAGATGCAGACTTCTTCCGATCATACGGCAAAGGTGGACTAAAAAACTATTTCTTCTTTTCCAACCCTTGTATTTCTGCGTGTGTTTTTAGATGTATTTTTTGGTTGCAAAAGTGGTTTTTCCGGTCATAAGAAATCGGTTGTTCTGATTCATTTGAAGAATTGAGACAATCATGAAAGTATAAGACTATATTATGGTTAGTCCCTAGGGAATGGTGCGGTGCGTGAAAGGGAATTTTGTATGTACCACTAGCGATTAGAAATTAGACCAAACTCCACCCATTCCAATTTTACTCTTTTTGCACGGCATTATCAGAGGCGTGACAATGTCAAGAAAACTCTTGGTAACTTCTAAACTTCTCCTAGAAATTGAAAGCTTGGAAATAAAGTTAAACAACTTGAAGTACTGGTACATACCTCAAGGTCTTTGTCAAATAATAGCTCTTAATTTTTGATAAAACAAAAATTTACAAAGAACAAACCCGCGATCATGTTCTTATAAAAAATATTTTCAAATTTATAGAGTGGCCATTATTGCAGCGTTCTCAGGGTCATAATGCAGCATATTAAACACGCGTGCTGTTTATTTACATTATCTCACTAGTGTTTTTTACATTACAGTTTTTTTTAATCTTTGCAAATACTTTGGTGTCTTGAGAAATAGTAAAGTTTTTGCGAATAAATAAACTGCCTCACTTAAAATATAATAAATAATCATTTAATTTTATAAAATCATTAATTTTTATTAACAAATTAACTCAATTTTTTGTTGTAAATACAAAAATATTCAGTTTCTTAATATTTCATATTTGGCTATTTGGCAATATTTGGCTGTTTGGCGGATGCGTCAGTGCCTCTATTTCCATCTGCGCACGCATAAACAAAATCTCCGCCACCATTTTTCAAAGAAAATTGTCAATCAATTCATAGCTGTGGTTTCGATTATGTGGAAAAATAAGACTGAAGTTTTATTATTTTTTGTCGCAATGTGTTGAAAAACGTCGTATGAAACGCGTGAGCACTAGACATTACACACTGTAGTGTCCAACGCAGCTCACTTGTATCATAATGTAAGGTTTTAGGGCCAATACTATTTTTCATTTGTTAACAGATATTTATGTATTTTCATCCTGTATAATATTAAGCGTACAATAGGGTTCCATCGACCGCTCTTGGTTATTCTGCGGATGGAATGGACAGACAGGCAGAATTTTATAACGGTACTGAGCAACGGACTAACCATATCATACACCGATGTATTTATGTACCTATCTTACTTTGCCACAATCATTTCAAGGAGTTGTATCTCAAAAATATTAACGAATATTTCGCAGGAGAGGATTACTTCTTTTTGTTTTCATTGAAAAATTTCGAAATTTTTCTTTAGGAGCGGCCTGCACTCGCGACTAAATTTATCGGTGCACACAAAAAAGATATACCCCCATCATGTCCAGGCCGATCTTGCAAATATTTTTACGTGTTCGTTAATTGGTCATCTATCGTCCGTATGTTCTCAATTTTTCGAAAAAGACTGCTCACACTAAATTACCCCGAAGTAAAAAGGGGGAAAGTAAGAGGACACCTCGCAGACAGCGACAACCAGGTGGCAAACCATTGCCTGGGACCGGCTGATGGCGGTATATCCATCCCCAATTGCCGGGCCTTATAAAAAAACAGACTGGTGACGGGTAGCGGCGCCACTGGTGCGACGGTTTCGGCACCGCACTCGCCAACCCGCCTGCCTATCGTATGTGAGTATGGGAATTTCTTCCACGAGAACCCCCAAGAGTGGCGAAATCTTGAAAAGGCCTATGTTCAGCGGTGGACAAAACAGGCTGATGGATGGATGGATGGACTAAATTATAAAAGAGCTGTAAAATGTTATCAAAATAACATCAAGGTGAAACCTAGCTATATATTCTTTGCGAGAGAAGCCACAAGCAAAAGCTAGATTACTTATACATAAAAAATTCAAATGTGTCACGGAAATGGCGCCACGTTTTTCTCGTTAAAACCCCATTCGGTTTATCGTTAATTTCGTTACAGTGACTGTCGCCGAAGCGACAAGGGCCCCAAAAACGTTGCAGCATAAAAGGAAAAAAGAAAATATCAACGAAATTAAACGGCAATGAACTTGACATTTTCTTAACTAAATTATATCATCCCCGTGATTTATTTAGCGACTCATCCAGTGACTTGTTAGGAACTTTTTTGTTAAGTCAACCTTAATTACGCAGTTTTAAAATTAATTATATATAACAAAGAGAAACAAGGCAAGGTTTCTATCCAACTGGTAATAATTGTAATGATATTTTTTTTAACCATTACTAACCATTCCAGTGCTCTGACATCTTCTGAAATTACAATAAATATTTTTCTTTAGAAGAGCTTCACATCGAATATTAAAGGAAAATAAACATCACATTTTGTGCCCTTTACGAAATGAAGTTTATGGGCTACGCTACGTTTTATGAAGAACCGTATTACATATTTGACTTACTTATATCAATAACTTTTATTACGAATACCTACGGAAAAATATTCTTGATTAAGGGGCCGAATTTTGTGGAAAACATCCTATTCCTATTCACAGATGTTTCAGAGCACGTGTTTGACAGAGCAGTAAACAAACAGATGGACAGACACACACCGAAGCTTCGGTTAAAGGTTTCCATTCTTTGACAGAACCGTAAAAAAAAGATTTAAGAAGTCATTTCGAAACTATTATTAGACCTATAGACAAGATAAAATGGTTAATAATACGACTGTTGGTATTGATGAAAATAAAATGATCTTCTAGCCGACAATGTGGCTCGCCGCCCCGTATGATGGCCAATGTAAGTGACTTTAATTTATGCAGCCAAATTCTTACTGAAGACTCGGTAAGTGCTCATTAATAAGGTTCGATGACCCTTTTTGTAAAATTAGTAAATTATGCTTCTGGTGTTCCTTACAAACGGAAGCCCAACCCCGAACCAATTACTATGGGACGTCAAGATTTTATTTTGCGAAATTTAACAAAAAGTGTTATCGATCCGTGTTATTAAACACTTACCGAGCCTCCAGTATGAGTTTGGCTGCATAAATAAAAGTCTCCTTATATATGAATTTTTGAGTTCATAATCAGGCATTGGCGTATTAAAACTAGAATTTGTAGGTGGGGGGCCGGCCCCTGCTGGCTCCAAGTTAATGAATCCATCAATAAATAACTGTTCTCGATTATGTGACCCTAATAGGATGAATAGACATAACCCTCCATATAACGAGATCACACACAAACCAATAAACAAGACAAACTTGATAAAGCATCTCTTTCTCGGACGAACAAACCAACTGGACGGGCCACCAACAGGCGAACCCCTCTGCCAAAGGTATAAGCCCCGCGGGCATACCGGTTCTATAAAAACGATAAATGTCCCTGTGTGTGAATGTGATTGTGTGCGTATAGTTTAAGCTAGTGTTTGAGTATTTTGTAGTGTGCGTGCATCGCGACGCTACCTCGTCCCCCACCGAAAATGACAGACTTTTTTGCATAGAAATTAGTGCGCGGCTCCACTCCAGTTGGTTTTCTCCACCAAGATCTCTTTACATGTCATTAATGTCACCTGTATTTCTGGGAGGGGGGCATACGGGTCTCTAGGGTAGAGCGTGCTCCTCTGGCCCATGCCTACTTACGCCTATGTAATCAGGATTTTACGATATGAGTGTACATAAAAATATGATCTTGACTTTTAGTTTGAACTACGTTAAAGGTGGGGCAAAAGGCGGTGACATGCTGACATGGAGTGATAACTTGAAAGTTTGGACCGGCATACAAAACACTGCTAGTCTCGTCATCAGAGACTAAGTATACAAGCAATGCCTAGCCCGTCACGGAATAGATAATCGTTCCGTGTGGTGGCCGCTGACATCCTCTAGGCTAGGATACGCCAAAATGAAGAATGTTAGAAGTATACACGACGAAGGACGTTGAGGGTGGCGGCTGGATGAGGAGGATGAAAGACTTTAATATTTTAAAGGTCTATGTCCAGCAGTAGACGAACACAGGCTGATGGATGGATGGATACAGGCAATGGTGTTGGTTGACGGAACCTTCACAGCGAACTCAGCAGTAATACGAACGATTATGTACAACGATAATTACTAAGTCATTGTTAATTGAGAGACTCAGCGCCAAGGAGGTCCAAAAAGAATGAAAATCGACAAGTGTATTGATACATGTACTAGGAAATTTAATGAGAAAACAAAATGCTTTTTCAACCCACCTAACTATGGAGATACGATTCAGAACAACATCCTGCTATTTACGTCTATTTAATAAAGTTACCCCATTTTAATAAGTAACGTCTCAACTGGTAGAACACAAACCATGAGATATGATATCGTTGATAGTTCAGTGGAAACTCCAAAAATTTGTAATCCTTGTGTATAAATATCAGTATATTGTCAGAGAAACTAAACTATTTGCGCAGACTGCGATCTGATAACAGCAGACAGCATATACAAAAAAAATCACACGTCTAATGTTTATGTTTATAATTAAGTTTATACTTTGTACATTGTTACACACCAAGAAGATTCCTGCTTAGAAGATTACAAATCTAAGATTGTCTAAGGTCTCTAATAAAATCTCACTATACTATCTTCCAACAGATTGGACACACTGCTGTCTGATTCTATCTTTGAGCTTACAATAGCAAACCACATTTTGTCTTTGACACTCTCTCCTTATGTAATTGAATTTCGACCAATATCTCTCTCTTTTACGAAAAGGCGAATGTGAATACAATCAATAATGACCTCTATTTCAACTCCCAATAAGAACATATTATTTTATATTGATGGTAAGTATCAACCGACTTCAAGGACTATCATGTCCCTAGATGCTGCGCGTCATCTTCTTATCTGATTGATGGATATCGAAAACTTATCGCTGAGAAAGGGTGGAATTCAGAAATTTGAATATTTTCTCACTTGACTGAATCTTCACTTCAATATTATTTCATTTCATGTTTGGTTACCCGAAACGAGCTCGTGGTACTTGTAAAATCCGGCCAAGTGCGTGTTGGGCCACGCGCAGTGTAGGATTCCGTAGTTGCCCACTACATTTTGTAAGTTGGTCTACTAATACAGATCGTGCCAAACTTCCAGTCCACTCGGAAGATGCTCTCCCGAAGAACGGCCCATACATTGTCGTGTTTAGAGGGGACTAAATGTTTGGCGCGACCTGTACTCGTAAACCTGCTAAGTCTACTTAGCTGTGATGGTTTTCCTTTTACCTTCATTATAAACTACTTCTGTGAATTTTCCACATATTCATAAACAATATTTTAGCCGGGGGGGGGGGGGGGGGGACACTTGACTCTAACAAAATTATTTTATTCGGAAAACTTAACTACAGCTAACTTAATATTAAATGAAAATAATTCTGACACACCCATAATGTTTTTGAACAACCTATCCAACGATATCCCACACTATGGAATAGGCAAGAAAAAAAAAGAGATTTTTTTACCGTTTTGTCGGCGTGATTAATATGTATACCCATACCAATTTACAGCTTTCTAGTACTAATAGTCTCTGACCTAAGCCGCGAGACAGACGGACGGACAGAAGGACATGCGAAACTATAAGGACTGTCTGTCTATTTGCGAAATTGGGGAAAATGTGGCAGATCCACTTGTTACCCTTGCTACCATCGTAATAAGGACATAAGGCAGATCAGCGCGTCTTTTCCCGATAGTACCATACCTATGTAGAGATCGTCTAATCTATAGTGAATGCCCCTCCAATGTTATTACTCTCACATGCAAAGTAGGTGTAGAAGCAATACACACTTAACCCCTTCATCATCAGTTAGCAAACTATTAAAAACCGGCTCCCGGAATATTAATTCTTATAAAACCATTTATTCGGTACGCTTTTACTACAAAAAAGCACTGTTTACTTCAGTCAAAATATAACAAGATTTATTGTACTATAGAACCAACCCTGAAATCGGCATAGAAAAGTTAAATACCTACTCGACCAAAATGTATGAAACAGCTGTTTTTTTTTTTCACGATTTCATGGTTGGTTCTATAGTAAAAGTTGTTCATATAGACGAGTGCTATAACCAGTTTTCGTTTCCAAAATCACTTAAATTTCAGCTTGTATAAGGTTAAAATGTTTTAACTTAAAAAAATGTGATTTTGTGGTTTTCTAAAGAGGAAAAATTTATGCCTTGTTATTAAAACAATAGTCGTTCATAGGTTTAACCGGAACGAAACATTGGAAATGATCCCATTGCTATAGAAATTCTGGGTTTCTGATCAAAAAACCGCGACAAGTGGTTTTGGCAGTCCTCTCGTGATGTTAACCTGACACTGCCTAAAGAATTCTGGAAAGACCGAAACAAGTGGAAATCTGAAGGTACAAGGTCAGGACTATACGGCGGATGCATTAATACGTCCCAGCCAAACTCTCTTAATTTTTGCTGAGTGGCTTGTGTGAGGTCTAGCGTTATCATGATGAAAAACCACACCCCTTCTGTTGACTAATTCCGGCCGCTTTCTCTCAACTTCTTGCTTTAATCTCATCAGTTGTTCGCAGTAGAGTTCAGAATCGATGGCGCTGCCTGGCGGTAACAGCTCATAATAATAACCCGGGTTTCGCCAGAGTCTGTGAAGCCTGACCAGCCTTTGACCACGCCCTTTTTCGCACGTTCTTGTCGTACGTGATCCAATTTTCATCACCAGTTATCAGGTTTTTCAAAAATGGTTCGGTTTCATTACGTCGTAATAAAGAATCACAAATGAGTACACGGTTCATTAAGTTTCTTTCAGTGAGCTCATGAGGCACCCAAATATCGAGCTTTTTTGTGTACCCAGCTTTTTTCAAATGCGCCATAACAGTTTTGTGGTCAATCCCCAGTTCCTCAGCTACATCGTAACTACTGATACGCCGATCTTGCTCCACTTTTTCAAAAATGGCATCCATTTTATTCGTAATAGGGCGCCCAGAGCGAGGTGCATCTTTGACATCAAAATTTCCGGTTTGAAAACGCTTAAACCAAATTCGTGCTACTCTCACAGACACTGCACTAGGTCCATAAACATCACAATTTTTTTTCGCGGCTTGCGTTGCATTTTTACCTTTTTGTAGTAAAATTTTAAAATGTATCGAATTTCTTCATTAGATTCACTCATCTTACAGTAAGAAAAACAAATGAAAATCACACATTTTACCTAATTTGAATTTGGAATTATCTTTTTTAAAAGTTAATCTTTTTAATAATACCAAAACTAGCCAGATACAAAAGGTGTAGCCAAAGAGATTTCATACATACTATTTGCAAAAAGAGTTTTTCCCCAACCTATTATTTGTATACCCCCTGCAGGTGAAACATGCTGAACTGTAATTATATTTAACATCTTTTGTAAACCATGTTTGAAACAAATAAATGTTTCTATTCCTATTTCTTACATTTTTTTTTAAGTTTGTTTCTAATTTTTTTCATGTTGTTTTTATCGTCAAACTTGACCTTCTTATTGCTTTTTCAGAAAAAAGTCCTATGCACGCCACTGCCAAGAGGTGATTTCAGAGACGCTTCAAAGTTGAGGAAATGATAGCGCACGGAATGAGGGACTACTAACTACACATTTTTATAATTAACCACATTTCTGACGGATATGCTAAAATTTAATTCATTAAAATAAAAGTAATAAATAACATTGAGCTTAAACTCAAAACTCAAAGTATTCTGCGAGGTGACTCAGACTGCCAAACGCTGTATCCTCTTGGTTTGTTCTCAGCAATTAATAATCTTCGAAATCGTCATCACCGTCTTCTCCGTGTATAGTACTTGCAATCTACAAGCGCACGGCGCCTTTAGTTGTGTGGGGGACCAATCTGTTTACGCGTCAATGTAGGCGTGACAGTGACCGTGCGTACGGTTAGCAAACAAAAATTAATTCATTGAAGTTGTGGATATTTCCAATTTTTTAATTTTAAGGTCTTCTTTATATTTATGAGGATTGGTCAAAATAAATAAAAGTCAACACCTTTAAAGTTATATACATATATATAATTAATTACAGGTAGAAAATTAAATAAACACAAAAGAAATTAAACCTAAACATATCTTTACACAACATAAAAAGATCTGTCAAATAATATGATTAACATACATAATTTATATCAATCCTTCTTCTAATGTTTTTACACTGTCACTATCATCATCCTCACTGTCATTGTCACTTTCATCATCTTCTCCAACATTTATAATAAACTGGAAATCATAATCAAAATACTTCATGTATTCTTTTTCAATTTTTTCAACATGATTGCATGTTTTCGCCAGGTGGTTTGGTCTATATCATTTATGCATTCATCTATTAAACTTTGAACAATGGTCATGTTTTGACCTATGTTTTTTGAAGCAATGCGGTTTTTTATAATACCCCAAATATTTTCTATCGGGTTTAGCTCTGGGTGATACGGAGGAAGTCTTAAGATTTCAAAACCTTTTCTTCTTATAAATTCATCTATTTTAAATGTTATGAATCGGTCCTTGTTATTTTTGATCAAATCATATAGTTCAACTTTTTTTAAATTACTATCAAATGAAATGTCATTCTCTGTCAACCAGTTTTGCATTTCCCCTTTACTGGAATTAGAGGTCGGTATTTTGCTGCTTCTAGTATTGTGATAGGATGCATTGTCCATAACAATAACCGACTTCTCCGGTAAGTTGGGCAATAATTTTTCATTAAGCATAAGTGATACACTCGAGCAATAATGGCGCGTCCCTGAAAATAATAAATAACTATTTTTAATTGATAGTTTTTTAACATTTGTTTTAAAAAAATTTTGACACGATATCTTTTCTCGAGAAAAATTTTTAAATATCAAACGCGATCCACAAACCGGACTTTATCGAACTAGAAAATTACCTTTAATAAGTTTTAAAATGAATAAAAAATCTTACCTCGCTATGAATTACTTTGCGTTTTCCTTCACCCGTGTGATTTGACATGCTGATGGTACTTCATGCACATTAGCAGTGTGAAAACACTATGCACAAGTGACTCGAACGATGGCTCGCTCGCTACTGACCGCTCCGTCGGGTACACACACTAACGCAATTATGTATTTACGTTTACAACTACAAATAATGATCACGTGCGCTCGTAGATTGTAGAAACTGTACGTTATGCGAACACTGTAGCTCGAGGCTCGAGCCCAGGCCGCACTCCCGCGCGCCATCAGGTGATCCCAACAATGTACTTTCGGCCAGGCCACACCTCGATCTGTTTGTTGATAAGTTGATGAATGTTTTCAGTGAGTGTTCAAGTTTTTATGGGGGTAAAGTGGGAATGGGTAGTTTTATCTTGATTTTTTACGTGCCAAATTTGTGTTTTGCTGCTCTTAGATTTATGTATGATGCATCCGTGAAGAAAACTCATTTAAGTATAATAATTTTTCTTAAATAAGCTCGATTTTGCATTCAATACGATGGTAAAGATGGTTTTATTGATTATTAATAAGTATTCTCAGCAATGCATGAATACGCAGCATTTTTTCATGTTTTGAGTCTTTTCAGGAACCTTATACTTGACGTCAAAATATTCCAGTTTTAACGGGTAGCACTTCGCCTTAATTTATTTGTGTGGATACACATGGATTGAAATAGTATTTCATGCACCACTCGAGAATAAGCGATACGAGTAGTGGTTTATGTGACACAAGGTAAAGCTAAATGCAACACGCACGAGGGAATGAGTGAGTGAGTGTCTCAATGAACTAATCGAAATATCTTTCCATCCATCCATCCATCCATCCATCCATCCATCAGCCCATGTTCGTCCACTGCTGGACATAGGCCTTTCCCAAATTTCGCCACTCATGTCGGTCCTCCGTCCTCCTCATCCAGCCGCCACCCGCAACGTCCTTCAGGTCGTCGGTCCAGCGGACACGAGGTCGGCCTACACTACGCTTTGCTGTACGTGGTCTCCATTCTAGAGCCTTTCGGCCCCAACGGCCATCATCTCGGCGACAAATATGGCCTGCCCACTGCCACTTCAACTTACTGATTCTGCAGGCTATGTCGGTTACTTTCGATCTCCGACGGATCTCCTCGTATCGGATTCTATCCATCAGAGATACCCCAAGCATAGCCCGCTCCATAGCTCGCTGAGCGACCTTAAATCGGTGGATCAGGCCCTTTGTAAGAGACCACGTCTCAGCGCCATACGTCATCACAGGAAGGACGCACTGGTTGAACATCTTAGCCTTTAAGCACTGCGGTATTGACGACGTAAATATGTGACGCAACTTTATGAATGCTGCCCAACCCAAGCATAGTCTTCTGTCAGCCTCGGCGTCGAAGTTGTTTTTATCCAGCTGTATGACTTGACCCAGATAAACATATTTCTGAACAGCTTCGATGCTGAGATTGTCGACGGTTAGTGGCCCTTGGATGACGTGACAGTTGGACATGACCTTAGTCTTCTCCAAATTCATCCGCAGGCCCACTCGTCTCGAAGAATCGCTAAGGCCACGCACCATTAACTCCAGATCCTGCAGCGATTCTGCCAATATCACGATGTCATCGGCAAAACGAAGATGTGAAATGTACTCTCCGTTTACGTTTATGCCTCGTCCATTCCAGTCTATTGTTTTAAAGACGTCCTTCAGCGCGGTGGTAAACAATTTTGGGAAAATAATATCTCCCTATCTCACGCCGCGCTGAAGATGCATCGGTCTTGTTTGTACACTCTGTACTTGGACGGACATCGTAGCGGAGTCATACAGACATTTCAACATCTCCACGTAACGCCAGTCAACTTGGCATCGCTGCAAGGACTGCAGAACAGACCAAGTTTCGATGGAGTCGAAGGCTTTCTCGTTGTCCACAAACGCTAGACATAAAGGCTGATTATACTCTTGGGTTTTCTGTATAACCTGCCTTAGCGTGTGAATGTGGTCCACGGTGCTGTAGCCTTTTCGAAACCCAGCCTACTCTGGAGGTTGGAAGTCGTCGAATCGTTGAGCGAGACGATTCGTGATAACTCTTGAGAACAGCTTGTAGGTGTGGCTCAGGAGTGCGATTGGCCTATAGTTCTTTAGTAGGATTTTTTCCCCTTTTTTGAAGAACAAAATGACCAAGCTCCTGCTCCACTCCTTTGGCGTAGTACCTGTACGAATAACGGCATTAAAGAGGTCCTGTAGCTGTCCGAGTATAGGGTAACCTCCAGCTTTCAGGAGTTCAGTTGTGATGCCGTCCTCGCCCGGTGCCTTATTGCTTTTCAGCTGTTCAAGAGCTATCCTAATCTCACCCATTTTGACATCCGAGAGTTCATCGGTGTAGTGGTGGACTAGAGGTGCACGTTTGTCGTCTTTATCGCGAGCAGTTGGCTTGTGAGCGTGTGAAGAATATAGGAGCCCATAAAATTTCTCGATTTTGGCGAGGATC
This sequence comes from Ypsolopha scabrella, assembly GCA_910592155.1. Taxonomy (NCBI): domain Eukaryota; kingdom Metazoa; phylum Arthropoda; class Insecta; order Lepidoptera; family Ypsolophidae; genus Ypsolopha; species Ypsolopha scabrella. Next base: position 16,478,891 of record OU342964.1, on the reverse strand, counting down.
TCTGGCCTAGAGGTAACGGTTCTATTGTCAGATGTCTTCAGCTTCGTCAGATTAGTCCTTCCTAACTGCTGGGCAAAAACTTTTGAGCCTTTGTTTCGCTTGATCGCGTCTTCAATGACGAGAGTGTTATGTGGGCGCAGGTCAAAACGAATTTGCCTTTTAACACGCTTGTTAAGAAGGGAGTAATCTGCAGAATCTGAAGACATTTCCCGTCTTTGCCTCATCAGGTCTAGAGTTCCACTCAAAATTTTGGACTCCTTAGTCTTTCGCTCCGGCTTAAAATAAGCCCTGCTTACCTCGCGCACGACATTCGTGAAATTGTTAGCAAGCTGGTCAACGTCCTCAGTGGTTTCCAACAGGGCAAATCGGTTCTGAAGTTCCATTTGGAACTTTTCGGATCCCACAGCGGTTTTGCGCAGAGAAGGGCGGAGCGTAGGCTTCATCAGACGGTTTCTCTCAAGCTGTAAGTCGATATTCAAGATGCTTCGGACAAGTCGGTGATCGCTACCAGTACAAAACCTGTTGATCACGGATACATCTTGAATTATGTGCTTTTGATCCGTCATTATGAAGTCTATCTCATTTTTAGTCTTACCATCAGGGCTTCGCCAGGTCCACTTCCTTTGAGGCTTCTTTTTGAAGAATGAATTCATCAAATAGAGCCCCTGGCTTTCAAGGAAGCTAACCAGCATCTGGCCCCGAGGGTTTCTGCAGCCATAACCGTGTGGTCCGATTACCGATTCACCACACTCTTGTACTCCCACTTTGGCGTTGAAGTCCCCCATAACAACGGTAAAATGTGTCTTGGTGGTGTTATGTCTGGCCTTTGATATGTCATCATAGACGGCCTCGACTACATCATCGGAGTCGCTCGACGTGGGGGCATACACTTGAATGACTTTAAGAGAATATCTCTTGTTAAGTCTAAGAACAAGATATGCCACCCGAGTAGAGACACTACCGATTTCTAACACGTTGCTAGTGAGGTCTTTGTTGACCAGCATGCCAACTCCACCGACAGACAATTGATCGCCCTCTCGATAGTAGAGCAGGTGTCCTGACTCTAGGCTTATGGTATCCTCACCTGCTCGTCGGACTTCCGATAGCCCCAGAATATGCCAGTTGGTTCTACCTAACTCTGACTCGAGCTCAGCGAGGTGTCTGTTTTCCCGTAACGTCCGTGTATTATACGTCGCCAAAAAAAGTCGTCGGTGTTGGTGACCACTCAACCGGAGACTCTTAGCACCCCCTGCCCCACCGTTACCACGACCGCCACCGTAATCGGGAATAGTGGGGCTGCCGGGGACTGGGGGCCGTTTATTTTTTGTGTACATCATCATTGGGAAGAGATGCCCATACTCACACACGCTGGGCAGGCAGGTTGGTGAGCGCGGTGCCAGAACCTCTCGCACTAGTGACGCCGCTGCCCGTCACTAGTCTGTTTATTTAAGGTCTGGCAATTCGGGATGGATATACCGCCATCACACGGTCCCAGGCTTGGTGGGCTACCTGGATTTGTGCCTGTCTGCGAGCTGTCCTCTTACTCTCCCCCGAATATTTTCAGGGGCAATTTGCGAGTAAGATGGTGGTACCTCCACAGTCGAGCCCGGCATCAGCTCTACCACCTACCATATCTTTCAAATATATGTAAATGCTAGTGATATAGCCGATGCCAGGCGGGCTATTCCGGAAAGACAGTTGAAAGGAGATGGTAAAGTTCTTACAAAGAGACACCTTCGTAGGGGGTTGGGGGTTGGGGGGAGGGAGAGGGGGAGGAGCTTACCTCCCCCATAAAGTTCACATCTCGCAAATGCGAGCTATGGGGTAGCTTATTTATTTATTTATCCAACATAATTGGATAACTTGATGCTAAGAACATTGTCTTGAGACCATGGTCTAATAAAAGTGGTCTATATAAGGGTACATAATATATGTAGGTATATTTGAGGAGGGGAGAGATCCCCCCGCATAGGGAACGTTTATGAAATGCATACCTACTTTTAATATCTTATTATGAGGTTATATTTTCAGTTCAGAGGTCACTTTTGACATAAATCCACTTCTGCATCGACTCTGGCGCTACGGGAAGTGCAGCCCATCTGCCCTTGCGTAACAAAGCACAGGCACCCATGCTCACCTTTGCGACCAGCCTCAGCCGCCTGCGTTTTATTACGGCGGGCGAGGGCTACCCTCCCTCCGCGCCTCCGGCATTTCATATACACTCTAGGGGTAGTAACCACAAGACTGTATAGAGTCCGGGTGCTCTGAGTTGCTTTTTGAATAGTTTTAACCTATCAGTACAGAAGTCAATCAATCAAAGCCGTTTTATCTGGCTTCCTATAATGTGTCTCCGCACATTAGTTCCGCCAATATCTAGTTTTAAGTGAATAGACTTGCTGGAAGTTTTCAAGTTAAAATTTGGTTAACTTGAGTTCTGAAGCGTTAAACTACAACAAAATACAAAAAACATTAGTAAGAAAGTACACAATACGTGGGACGCACTATAAGTTTCCGGAATGAATATGAAAAAATACTATTAAAGGTACAAAATTAATTTATTGTTTTTCAAAATAATCTCCCTTGGCGTCTATGCACTTTTTCATTCGATCAAACCAGTTTTGAAAACTTTTGTGCCACTCCCCTGTGGTGACCTCTGAAACGTGTTTTTCATACTCCTCGACAGCCTCTTCTGGTGATGAAAATCGTTGACCGCGTAATTGGTTCTTAATTTTTGGGAACAGAAAAAAGTCACAAGGTGCCAGGTCGGGACTGTATGCAGGATGACTCATGAGTTCTACATTTTTCGTCTTCAAAAAGTCGTTTGTCTGTCTGGCCGTGTGAGAACTAGCATTGTCGTGGTGCAGGATGATACGGCGTTTACGGTTATTTTTACGGAGTTCGTCAATAACTTCCGGCAAACAAATGGTCGTGTACCAGTCACTATTCACGGTACGACGATTCTCTAAAGCAACAGTAGCCACGTGTCCAGTTTTATTAAAAAAAGAAGCAATCATCCGCTTAGATGCACTTTTCACGCGCGCCACTTTGGTTGGTTTCGGCTCATATTGAAAGACCCATACGCTCGATTGCTGCTTTGTTTTGGGATCGTAGCAATAAATCCATGTTTCGTCACCTGTTACTATGTCCCACACCAAAATTGACGCACCTTCGTTGAATCTGGTTAGCATGGCACTGCACCAAGTGACGCGGTCCGTTTTTTGAGCCTCGGTCAAGTTGTGTGGGATCCACCGCGAGCACAGCTTTCTCACACCCAAATGTTTGTGTAGGATTGATTGTATTTGACTCATGCCTATTTCTAAGGATGCGCGAATTTCATGGTAGGTCACATGCCTGTCTGTTTCAATCATACGGCGCACAGCATCGATGTTTTTGTTGGTCACAGCGGTGGACGGCCGACCATCGCGAGATTCGTCACTGAGATTGATACGACCACGGTTGAATTCTGCAAACCAGCTATAAACAGTCGTCTTGCATGGTGCTTCATTGCCAAAAGCTGTTTCAAGCCGAGCGATACTCTGTTGAGCTGTCAAATTACACTTAAAATCGTAGAAAATCATACTACGAAAATTTTCCCGAGTTAAATCCATGTTGATGCAGACACACAATTTTTTAAATGGCGCCACAAGGTAAAAACAAAAGACAGTCAGATGAAACAAACTGCATTCTACAGCCAAAGAGTTCTATTTTCAAATGTTGCAATAAATTTTTAAATATTGTTTATGTAAGTGGCCAGTTCCGGAAACTTTTAGTGTTACCTATGTATATACACAGAGAAAAATAAACATTAATAAGACCGTAATATATTACCTACAATAAATACTGAATATTATTAAAACACTAGTAAGTACCTATACAACACACTATGCTACTTTCATAGTTTTATATTATTTAATTTAATAAACTTACATAACGTGTATACAAAAGGACTATATACCTATACAAAAGTCAGCAGAAAGCTGAAGTTAGCGGGACGGGGGATTTGCGGAGGGAGAACATCCTGTATAATGTATGTAAGAATACTGTAATCTTTGACACTCAAAGAACATATGATCTACAATACCTTCATACAAGCCAAATTAACAGGGGGAACGATCCCTCACCCTGATTTTTGCCAGAAAAACGGGAGAGCATACATGACCTAGCCGGAGACGACAAACTATGGATGTGGAAATCTTATTAGCATCACGGTATTTAAAGAACCACGGGCGCTGAGGAATATCAGGTTGAATTGCACCATAATGTCTGCCAATTAATTTCTGGGACTCTTGCCATGACTTGGACCACGCCTTATCTAAATTCAGTACAGAAGTCTATTTTTAGCTGGCTGACGAGCTGTCAAACTTTTTTTTTCGCTCTTTTACGTTCCATTACACACATCTTCAAGTACATTCATGACAACCAAGTGTCAACACTATGTAAAATGAACAAAATTGCGTTCCATTTCATAGATATTTTACAGACATTATTTTAATTAATAACTAAATTACAAACAATTTGCGACAGAAAAAAAAGTTGATAAAAAGTCAAATAAAGTAAAGACCCAAAAAAACCCTACAATATCATTTATGTAAAAAAACAGGTGTCCTCCTGTAAGATCCAAACCCGAAAAGGCCGAAAACCGAATAAGAAATAATCCGTTTTGTGTATTTCTTTTTAAAAGGAAACTATTAAAATGTTACATACAATTACTTATTTTAGCGTTTTAATCTCTTATCTCTATACCGGGTGTAATCGTTAAGTGTGACCAGCCGATTATTCCGTAACTATTACAGATATCAAAAAATGTTAAACTGATATCGAAAGTACTTTACCTAATCAGTAAAATGGCATCAATAACTTTTTGAAAATCAAACGAGAGGTATTCAAAATTTTGACTTTAACCACTCCCATACACTTAATTTAGTATGGGATTAACAAGGACGTCACTTCGAAAATCTGCTTTGTATACAAAATTTTGCACTTACTAAGATATAAATATGTGGGTAGTCTTATGCTGCACACATCAAAATAATCACTCCACTTATTTATTTAAATTTTTATTATTTAATCACTTAATTTTAATGTTGTAATCAGTAATATTTATTGCTTGACCCCTTATCTACCTATTCACATAACAGTTTCAATAAAATCAGTGCACTAGAGGTTTACTAATCAACACAACAATTTCACTGAGATGGATTCATACACATTGTTGTCAAAATCCATGGAGGAGCTGGCTTCTATGTTCAAGGACAGGATGGAGAGTCATGAGCAGGACCTAAGAGATGCCTCCAAAGCAGATGCACCCCCTAAAGATCTCTCCACATTGGCCGGTGAGTTTTCACAATTCAAGTCGCTGATGTGGAAGGCATTTTCCATGTTGAAGACTCAAGTCGAACTCCTTGCACTGGGACAAGATCGTCAGGAAATGTATTCACGAAGGAAGGTGCTTCTTTTTCATGGTGTGGCTGAAAAAAAAGATGAGGCCCCATTAGATTCAATTAACAAGATCCTAACCGACCAAATGCAGGTGTCATCACAAAGCTGTGCAGCAGATATTGTTGTCTGCTACCGCCTAGGTAATAACAAGGCAAAAGCCAGACCCATACTAGTACGCTTCTCTAACTTTTCATCTCGCTCCTCAGTATGGAATGCAAAGACAACTCTGAAGGGGTCCGGCATCACTGTCTCTGAATTTTTGACCAGGCCAAGGCAAGAAACATTTATGGCAGCCCGCAAACACTTTGGAGTGCCGAATTCTTGGACCACTGAAGGCAAGATAGTACTTCTACTTCCTGACAAATCTAGGTGCAAGGTTGAGCAACTAGCGGAACTGCAAGCACTGATGAAGAGGTTTCCAGAGGCGAATATTGGCACCCAGCAATCGAAAAAGACTAATATTGTGAAAGAGAGTGTACTAACGCGTAGTAAAGGTACCAAGAAAACTACTAAATGAGATTAGCATGGTTCTTTCTGATGTTAATAATTCATACCTATATACTTTAACGTATCTCCGTAATCCGTTTGGGTTATAGCGTTATCAGTATCAAATAACACTATAGTATTAAGGTAGTCAGGTTTTATCCACGCTAAAAATTGTAAGCCAAACAAAACGGACTTTGGACCGTATTTTTTATTTACCTACTTTGTTTTGTCAAAACTTTTTAGAGGTCATTTCACTCTGTACTGTCAGTTTTTTTTTTTTTTTTTCGTTTTGTTGCTGCGTTCCTTTTTCCGCTTTTATTGTTGTCAATCCAAATTGATGGTACGATCAGTCAACGTATGCAACTTTAATTAATTAATACTGTTAATTAACTTGTAATATCCCACGACCCACACATGCTGTTGTTATTCAATTGCTCTCTACACAAGTGGGATACCTGGATTTAGATAGTTATGTATGTATTGACACTTTATTATATGGTTAGATGGCGTTTTTCTTAATACATTCTGCTTACTGATTTGTATCGGTATTTTAGATTGATATTTGTATTTTCGAACCGTCTGTGGGTAATGGGGGGGGTCAAGTAGTATAGTAATCATAGTTTATAAATTGTAATTTGTAAAGTAGGTAGGCACTTATTTGTATTTTATTTTTTTGTATTTATTTGCATTCTATTTATATTTATTATATTTTTATAGTATGGATATATCTTTAAATATTAATAACAGTTTCTTCTCATGCTCCTCTTCTGACGAATACGCAAGTGCGGATAGTGATGTCGACTCTGCTCCTGGTTCAACGTTACACGACAAGTTGTCTTCTGTATTTGACAGTAACCTTAGAAATAATTTCAATGTGGTTCACATCAATGCTGAAAGTATCCACGCACACTACCCTGATCTTTTAGCGGCTTTTAGCAATTTACGCGTGGATGCCGTTCTTGTATCCGAATCACTACTGAAGCCCTCAATACCTTCCACCATGTACAGTCTACCAGGTTTCCGCCTGATTCGAAATGACAGAACCGGTAAAGGATGGGGGGGAGTTGCAATTTATCTTCGGTCTGATATTCAGTGTACGGTTGTCAATCAGTCTCCTAGTGCATACTCCAATTCAGCTGAACATTTATTTATTGAAATTTTTCTTCACCATTCTAAAGTTCTTCTTGGCGTTTACTACAGTCCCTCCCTCAAAATTGATTACTTTAACAGCTTTGAAGCCATATTGGAAGATCTTAGCCCACTTTATAATGATGTAATTGTTTTAGGTGATTTTAATACCTGCCTCCTAAAAAATGACTCTCGCTCTAAGCAACTTTCCTCAATTGTCTCTTCTCTTGACTTTCATATTCTACCTCTTTCCGCAACTCATCATAAACCTCACTGTATTCCGTCTCTTCTCGACCTCATAATAGTTTCCAATCCCCATAAAGTCGCCACTCATGGCCAACTCACTGCCCCCTTTTCGTACCATGATTTAATATATGTCTCGTACAAGATACGTCCTCCCAAATATAAACATAAATACCTCTTTCTACGTAGTTTTAAGGGAATAGAACTGGAGGCGCTTAAAAAGGATGCTTCAGCCATTGACTGGTCTCCAGTCACTGGCTCTGTAACAGCTGACTCCAAAGTTGACAACTTTAACCGAATTTTAATTGCCCTTTTCGACAAATATGCCCCTATCAAAAAGGTCAAAGTAAAACACGTGCCAGCTCCTTGGCTTACACAAGCAATTAGAGACACAATGGCTTTGCGTGATAAGGCTAAGCACAAATATAAAAAAACACCCAGTGATCACAGTTTTGAAGCATACAAAAAGTTGCGTAATCGCTGTACAAGGATGTGTAGAAATGCAAAGAGGAGCCACATTCATAATTCAATTGAAAGCCTTAATCCAAGTCAGGTTTGGAAATTCCTAAAAACACTAGGCATTGGTAAAGTTTCTAATACTCACCATGGCACTGTCGATTTAAATGCACTAAATTTGCAATTCTCTAAACCACTTGTCACTTTAGAAGACAAAATAAAAAATAAAACACTCAATTTCTTAAATAAAAAGCCCAAGCCTGATTGTGATTCCTTCATTTTCAATTGTGTAACAGAGTGTGACGTTAAGAAAGCGGTTCTGTCTATTACCTCAAAAGCTGTTGGTAATGATAATATCTGTTCCCAGATGCTATTACTTATTCTTGATTCACTGTTACCTGTAATCACTGATATCCTCAATTTCTCCTTGGTTACCTGTACATTCCCTTCGCCCTGGAAACAGGCGCTTGTTATTCCTCTTCCGAAAACTTCTAATCCTGCCTCATTCTCCGACTATCGCCCTATCTCCATTCTTCCCATCCTTTCCAAAGTCCAAGAAACCATCGTGCACAACCAACTTTTCTCCTATCTGATTAAAAACAATCTTCTGAATCAGTTTCAATCTGGATTTCGACCTGGTCACAGTACGGTAACCGCACTTTTAAAAGTTACTGATGATATAAGGCTAGCCATCGACAACAAGAAACTGACAATTTTAACGCTATTAGATTTTAGCAGTGCGTTTAACTGTGTTGACTTCGATGTTCTGCTAGGTATACTCCGCTCTCTTAACGTATCTCCACTTGTTACAGAATGGTTCAATACTTATCTTAGAGGTCGACTGCAGTGCATACGCTCGGACGAGGTTACCTCGGAGTGGTGTCAACTATCTGCTGGTGTTCCTCAGGGTGGCGTCCTCTCACCTCTCCTATTCTCAATTTTTATTAATTCCATCTCAGAAGTACTTTCTTGCAACTACCATCTTTATGCAGACGATTTACAACTATATCGACACTTTGTAGTATCTGAAGTTGAAACTACAGTTTCTCAAATAAATGAGGATATGGGTCATGTGCAGAAGTGGGCTGAATCTTATGGGCTCTTAGTGAACCCTAAAAAATCTCAGACGATAATCATTGGTAGTAGATACATGACCAACCTCCTGAACAAATCTACCCTGACACAGGTCTCCTATAACAGTATCCCCATTGCATACGCTGAAACTGTGAAAAACCTTGGTGTCATTTTTGACTGTAACTTATCGTGGACTGCTCACGTGAATGAAGTCAGTAGAAGAGTTTTTGCCACTTTTTACTCCCTTAAGCGTCTCCAGCGATTTCTGCCCCATAGAACAAAGGTAACTCTTGCACAAACCCTTCTATTGCCAACCATCGACTATGCGGATTTATGCTTCCTAGATGCCAATGAAGAGTTGCTTAGCAAACTACAACGTCTTCAAAACCTGGGGATTCGGTTTATTTTCGGACTGCGTAAGTTTGACCATGTGTCTCATTATAGAGAGGAGCTGAAATGGCTTCCTATTCGTCAACGACGAAATTTTCACATTTTATGTTGCCTCTTTAATATCCTTAGGAGCCCTACTACCCCTCCCTATTTGCGTGAACGCTTTAACTACCTTCTTTCCAATGACAAACAGAACAGACCACACACAGTATCTCTTTTAAAAACTCCATGTCATAACACGGGTGCTTTTAGAAATTCTTTCACCGTTACATCCATCAGACTCTGGAACTCCCTACCGCATACGATTCGTGACTGTCCTACGATCAGCCTATTCAAGAAGAAGCTTAAAGAGCATTATTTATAAATATTTTTCCCTTTAAAATATATATTTATTTATTATTTATGCAGGTATATACACTGTATGTATTTATGTTTATATTTGGTATATACTAAATTCTTGTTTTAAACATATATTTGTGAATACTTTTGTTATGTAGGTTTATGCCCATGTTTATATTACAGTATTTAAGTACGTTTGTTCTTTTTATATTTAAGTAATTATTAATTAATTTAATATGTAAGTATTTATTTAAAAGTTAGGTATATTTATGGTAGTTTTAAGTTCATATTATCTCCACATTTTTATTTTTTATATCACTTGTTTCTTTATGTGTGCACATTTGATCACACACTTTTAGTTAATATTTCCTTAGCACCTAGGTTTTGCTGGCAGAAATCTCTCTCAGAGATAAGCTCGCCTATAGCACGTTTAATTTATGACTGCTTGTACGTATAACTTTTCTGTGCAATAAAGAATATGAATATGAATATATAAATATAATTCAAGATAGTTTTATTACTTTGTTTGGCTAATAAACAGTTTCTTTTAATATCAGTACTAAGCTAAAAATAACCTTTTAAAATAAGGAAACTAAAACCTTTCTACTAATCTCATACTAAATGTATGGGAGTGTATAATGCCAAAATTTTGAATAGTTTTCGTTTGATTTTCAAAAAGTTATTAATGTTATTTTATTGATTAGGTAACGTACTTTCGATATCAGTTTAAATTTTTTTGATACATCTGGTCACACTTAACGATTACAGCCTGTATAAATTAACTAACGCGAACTCTTAGTTCGTAAGTTTATTACGACTTCAACATACAGTAAGGTACTCAATCACTAATCCAGAAGGCGTGGGTTCAGATTCCGTATACACGATCTCGTATTTTTTTAAACTATAAATACAAAATTACGGTCTAAAAACCCAATGTCTCGAAATTGTTTCGGAATCAGCACCGTGTACCTGTTACTTTACTTAGCGAATTCACAAAGTTCACGCTACAGCTAAACCTTTAATTTGACTCTAAAATGTATACAGGTTGAATATGAAACCACTAGTTTTAGTCTATGAATATCTATGAATCAGAATCACTAATGGAACACAGAATCGCAAAATAAAATTTGTTTTTGTTCATATTCTTTAACTTTTAAAATTTAATAATAATTACGCGTTTTATTTTGAACACATTCCTAATTAACTGTGCTATTATCAAAAGTGTGACAGATGAATTTTCCGCCATGATGCCAATTTGATTCAATTTTTATCGTCAGTTTTGCTCCGAGTGAGTATGTTTACCACGTGATAAATAAGGCGACTTTGATCTCATCTGTGTTTAAACAAGCTCGTTAAGTACTAACTTTTGACACGTGTATTGGACATTTTTACGTGTTTATCCTAGATTAGTAATTAATTCTTTATACGTATACAAAATTATTTACTTTGGCAGATTATATGCGGTTTGCGCGCGCTATTTACAGACAAAACTTGTTTATAAATACTTGACACATATCGTCACGACATGAATCCCCGAGGGGGTGTCAAATTTGTTCCCAAGTGTGAACTGTGAGTGCAAGTCATAGTCCATTGCTTAGTACACCCCCTTTCACCGACGATTATTATGTCCCAAACGTTGTGGGCGGTGATGGTGATCCATATCGCCGTACTTCAGCACAAATAGACCAACAGCAAGCACGCAGACCGAACAGAAATTAATGTGCACTGAGGGGATTGAACCCACTACCTCTGGGTTGGCAGGCAAGCGCTCTACCACACGGCCACAGAGGTGGTCATACACATTTGTAATGAAAATGTAGTTTAGTTGTAAGAAAATTTAATAAAATTCCATTGGCGTAACTAGGCTCCTGCCTCCAATTCATAAAGCCATCAATAAGTATCTATTCTCGATTATACAATCGTGATAAGACAGGTAGCGATACCTCTATACACCAAGATCACATACAAACCAAAATGCTGAACAAATAACGCCAATTAACAAGTCACAAATTCAATTTAGAAACGAGACAATTGTTTTGACGCGAAAAATAACAACTTGATCAATTGCGCATGTTATTTCACGTAAACAAAACATTATTAAGTAGAAAAAAGAAGGTAACACCCCAACAGCATTTAACGGAAAGGAAACGTCAATATGAATCCTTTTCCGATAAAAATGAAAGTGTAACCTGTTTTCTTACTCCGGCTGTAAAAGGTAAGGCTTTTGAAACTCCACGCTATATAACTTTTATTGCAGATCGATAGCCATTACTGAAGTTGGACTTTATGTGATACTTTAAATTATTCATATTACATACGCTGCCTTACATTTTACTCATTTATTGCACTTCGTAACGCAACAAAATCCAGACCTAAGTTTTATAGTACCGTGCGTAGTTTGGTCTGTGGAAATACTAGTACGAATCTTCAAACTGAAATAAGTGGATTTCGAAAAGTAGAGATCTCTAAGTTAATACTCACTTTTCCGCTTAACTTCGTCCGTGCGGAAAGCAATATGGTTACATTGTTGTGATGAAAAAACACTTGTACTTTTCCACAGATAATATTTAATACTTAATACTTTGTATGTAGATAATAACTTAATACTGTTTTTTCATCACAACAATGTTTGATAAATTCCACCAAGTGCCGACAAACTCAACTATCAACTTCCAATATGGTTACTCTTACTCGTACATTAGATGAAAAGAAACAATTACACTGATCGAACTCAATTTACCTCTTTCACGAGTTTAAAGATGTTTCTTGCCTCTTTTACCTAACCTAGAAGTTTTGAGTTAAAAATGAAATATTTATCCAGTTCAAAAAGAGAGGTGTAATGCGTATTACATCTGCGTCCATCCATCAGTATGTTACATCCACTGCTGGACATAGGCCTTTCCAAGATTTTTTCACTGTTGGCGGTCCTGCTGGAAGAAATGCCCATACTCACACACGCTGGGCAGGCGGGTTGGTGAACACGGTGCCGAAACACTCGCACCAGTGACGCCTCTTCCCGTCACTAGTCTGTTTTATTTAAAGGCCTTGCAATTGGGGGTGGATGGATATACCGCCATCAATTGGCTCCAGGCAATGGTGGGCCACGGTGGTGTTTGCGAGATGTCCCCTTACACTCCCCCAAATACCTTCGGGAGGTTTGCGAGTAAGATGGTGGTACCTTCACAGTCGAGCCCGGCACCAGCTCTACCACCTGGTATATCTGCGTGTATTTACATATATGTAGGTACATAATGTTTTCATTTTTACCATGTACATATATGTTTGTATGAGAATTCGAAGCATCCAACTCCAAAGCTGTGTGTTTTATAGTTTATCTAGGGGGGTTCCTAATTAAGTACGTACCTATATCATCACGGTATAGCTGGAAAGAGAAATGAAAACTGAATAAAGTCTAAATAAAGGTTTGCGTTTCAGAATTATTTATTGTTTATCCTTATGGAACCGAAATTGGTAAATCTAGGTATTAAAGTATATTTCAAAAAATATAAGCGTTCAGTATACTTATGTAAAACGTGTGAGGCTGGAAGCCGGCCTCAGCGTAAGGCGAAACCCGGAGCGAACTATTTTAAGCTCAGTTTGAAAACCTACGTCCAACATCACATTATACCGCCATGAAAAATACCCTTGTGTGACGGACTGGCTGAAAGTTGAGGTCCCTCTTTGCTGCGATTCTGAAACACTTTTTTCAACTTTTCCACCGTAATCTATCAAAACCGATGCAATTACAGTTTAAATCTAGACAAAAATAAAAATATGTCTTGAAGTGTCATTAATAAAATAAAATTTGGCCAAGACGAAAAAGCCTGAAATAACTTTAGCAATAAATATTAAATGCTAGAGAAAAAATGTTCATCATTGAGTGTGTGAAAACGTCCGTCGGTGCCTTAATCATTCGTTACTATGTAGCAGAAATATAAAAATACAAAAAGCCCATTTTGCGGCACGCAACAAAAAAGAAATTCTCTTTATGCATTTAGTATTTTTATATAAAACCCAACTTAACGTAACATAAAACAACACTCGATAATTTATTTCCAAGAACACGTAACAGTTGGAAAACATACCGACTTGGGTTTTTTTTTTAGTTTAGTAAGATTAGAAATTTATTTTTTACTAGTATTTGCCCGCGGCCCCACCCGCGTTAATGCATTCTTTGCCCCGTATTTGGCTTGGGCATTATTATATCAACACCTTTTATAGCTATGTTGACCAGTGTCACTATGGTGATAATAAAAAAACCGCATCCGAATCCGTTGAGTGGTTCCCGAGTTAAAACGGAACGTACACACAGACAGACAGACAAGAATTCTAAAAATTATAGATTTGGCCTCAATGCGAATTAATTTTTTTTTGAAAATATTCAATCTACAGACACGACTTTTTTTCTACTTTATTATTAGTACTAGCCTTTTCCCGAAGCTTCGCCCGCGTTCATTGAATCTTTGCCTCGTTTTCGGCTTGGGCGTTATTTTATGAACACCCCTTCTAGTTTATGTGTTGACTAGGGTTAATACAATGATAATAAAACAAAAAACCACATCCAAATTCGTTGAGTGGTTCCAGACTTAAAAGCTTTAAAATTCAAAAAATTGTAGTTTTGGCCTCAATGTTAATAATAATAGTTTTCACTTGAAATTTTGGAAAAATATTCAATGTACAGACATGATCTTTCTCCTACGTTATTAGATAGTTGTAGATATTAGATAGATCGATTTTATAGATAGATGTAGATATTAGATATATGTGGAAAATATTATCTCCATTGTACTGCGTATAACAACGTACGCTAAATACAATTCTTTACCAACAATGCCAACTGTAGACGTAGGTAGGGTTCAATCAAAAAACCAATCCTTCCTCAAGAATACCAATCTCCGCTCTTTGTTGCATTCTTAAATGTTAGGCAGGTGTACGATGTTACGGAAATGTACCGTTCGTTAAGTACGGTATTTTTAGGGTTCTATCAAAAACGGAAGTCTTTATGACAAAAACTCGAGAGTGAACTAGACTAAAATATAAAGTGATATTAATTTACGCAGGAAGTTCAGCTCTAATCGATCACAGGACAAATCATAGAAAATATAATTTTAAATCAATTATTGAACATAAATTGACACAAAACACTGTCAACTTTATGCAGCCAAATTAATATTGAAGACTTGGCAAGTGTCAAGAGTTATCTTACAAGCACCAGTATCAAGCACAGACATGTGGTATCAAGTTTCGATGACCCTTTTTGTGAAATTCTTAAATTATTTTTTTCGTGTTCACTACAAACGCAAGCCCAGTCCCGAGTAAACAATTACTATGAGAGGTCAAACATTTATTTTTTGATATTAGCAAAAAGTATTATCGATCCGGGATACTGATCACTTATCAAGCTCCCAGTATGAATTTGGCTGCATAAATTTATGTCACCCTATTATACAGTGTGACCCGTAATAAAGTAAAACACACAAAATGTTGACCATAATTTAAGGACAAAAACATTGAAAAATTGTCTCGTGAGCTTTCAGTATGTGCCTTACAAGCTGGCTAGATCAAATAGTTACAAAATATTGGGTGGACAAGTATGGTAAAAAAATTCAACGGTCTAGTTAAGTGCCTCGGTGGCGCAATTGGTAGCGCCCTTGTCTTGATAACAAGAGGTCGAAGGTTCGAATCCTGGCCCGAAGATTTTTTCATATTCTTGTCTTTACATTTGTTTCTAATTGATATTTTCTAGTTTGTAATGCACTCTAGTAATAATATTAAGAGGATTCCAAAGCGATGGATTTCGCAATAAAAAACATAATCTTATTTAATACTTGTTATTTATAAGTAAGAAAAAAAGTCATAAGTTGTGTGTTTAGGACCGTAACCGTGTAAAACCACCTTAACGTGACACCTCTGAAAGTCATGTGGCCACCACGCTTAAACACTTCTGATCAACGAGTTATAGATTTCGTCGTAGCTTCTAATCTCAGATAAAGAACGAGCTTCGGAAAGAATAGTTTGTCCATAGATTAAGAACTAAAACTTCTTCTGAGAGTTTGTCCATCTTTTACTCGTGTTTCTTTTTAAATGGCAACTACGGTCTTTATAAAAAAAGGCCAGTCTTGCCAGCGTCAAGTAATTAAAAAAAAAGTTTACGGAGAAGGAGTATAGGAGGAATTATTACCTCTCTGGTAATACATACATAAAATAAAAATAATACATTAAGTATGCATATATAGGTAGTTAGATAGTGCTATTTTTGAAGTAGAGTCCATAGACTAGCTACTACACATGAAGGGCACAGGATAAAAAGAGGTTTATCGACAACAATCCTAATTTGGGAAAAACGTTATTTAGTTAAGCAGTCGGCTCTTTTTTGCCTATAATTTCCCTTTAAGAGTGTTTTAATCGAGGATTGCAGAGAAGTGAGTTTACAAAAAAGTATTGGCAGTTTTATTTTGCTACCGTTATGTTAGTGCATTGCATTGTTTCCCTGTACCCTCAGTATACGTATATTATATTTTAGAAACTTAAAATCCAAGCAAATTATACATTTCGTTAAAAGTGTTCATGAATATCGATCCTTGAAGGATTTTCACTGCAGTATAGCTCAATCTACTATGAGTAAAATGTAGGTTACTTACAAAAGCAAGATATGGTACATAATGTTTACTCAATTGTACGTTATATACAAAGTATGCCGTATGTCGAATGCATTTTCACATTTTCTCTCGGGGATATCATTAATTCTTAGCCTACATCAACTCAATTGACCCAGGCGTTTTCCTATTATGGTATGGATAGATAGATAGACAACAAAGCTTTGTTATCGTAGTCTTCATTTTTTGGCGGAACCATACAAAACTAAACTTTAAAATTTCCTACAAGAAAGGTACAGCAAATTGAGGAAACACTTGAGTTAAGTACATACATAAAGCGTCGCTTTATTAAGACTAAAACTTTACTTACCAAACGCATTAATAACTGAAAATTCTTTATCACTTTATTCCTTACACAACACCTGTCAGACAATAATTAATTCTATTATCTCCACAATAACAAACGTATTTGAAATTATCACCAACTTATTTTTTATTTCACTTAACACATTTTTTTCTGTGAAGTACTCGACATGAAAGATACAATAGCACAGTTCTTCAGAATATTTGTAGTAGTACGGGGGTGAGCTACGAAACGACTACGGCGTAGCGAAAAACGGCGCGGCGTAGAGGCGTGCATCTAATCGAGCGTGCACTACGCGACTGGCTGCCTGCCTTGCCTGCGAATACTATGTTATTCAGCTGAAATTTTCGTTTTCAAACCATTGCAGCGCGTCTTGACACTTGTTAATCAGTAGCGTAAACGAAGCATCAGTGGAAAGAAAACAAATTAAAGTGATGGAGGAATATTTTATCATAAGATAGGTTTTTGTCGGCGGACCTAGAAGGCGTCTCAACTAGTGCTAAGTATAGAGGTACGTTCGTAAACAAGTGTACTCGTATGCCGCATAGCGTGCTACTTTGCCACGCGATTAGCGATCGCATGATAAAAACAGCCAGTAAGATACATGGTGTGGTGACTGGTTAAATAATCGTTTTCGATGCCATAACGTTAATTGTGTATTAGAGTCCCATCATAAACTATGAATTTTAAATTATTTATGTTAAGCGGTGTACGAAGTTTTCATCACCAACTGGCTTTTATAATTCTGACGGACAAAGTAAGGTCACAGGTGTCGACATACAAGAATTATTTATGTCTATAGAACAACAAAAGCACATACATAAATATCACATGTCCGAATTCCCACCACCGCTGTGCCGTCTGTCTCTGTGAGAGTAACAAAAGCGTAACTGATACAAAATATCGATCATCTTCAAGCTTTTACAGACTTTCTATACACTGGAGATATACTAGTAGGTGATAGAGCTGATGCCAGACTCAAATATGAAGGTACCACCATCTTGCTCGTAACCCCGCCGAAGTTAGGGCCCAGCGGAAATATGAATAAAATAAAATGTTTTTTTTTGAGTCCAGTCTTTTTTTATTGGTTTCTATTGTATGGATATTTACTTAATGTACACTTTTCTAACCGATCCTTTTCGAGGACTAGATATTTGTAACTGACGTGAATAACTTACAGGGAAAAAAGTAACTTTTGCAAACGTTTATATGCTTAAAGACATTATTAAAGCTTTCATTTTAATTTTATAACAATTTCAACAATGTGAAAAAACTTAAAACTTTTTGGCAAAAATAAATATATGTAGTATCTTCGTATATATTATTCGGAGGAAAGTAAGAGGACAGGTAGCCCACCATTCCCGGGACAGATTGATAGCAGTATATCGCCGCCCCCCCCCCCCCCCCCTGTGGTTAAATCAGCCTCTTAATAAGACGGCTAGGCTGTTATTTAAATGGCCGCATCCAATTAAGTGGTTAACGGATGCTTAGTACTTTACTTTAGATGCTATACTGCTAAACCATAACGTGGGTGGAATTTAGTTTCATCTGGAAGTGCAGTTCCTAAAACTGAGTAGAAAGACGGATGTTAAAAGAGATGGTTCAACATCATATGTATTGAAAACCTACTTTCCCTAAAAAAAGTTTTAAAATTTTTATGTCTTAGATGATGAAAGTTCTTTATTTTTTTTATCACGAATCGTAATCTAACTTATACTTACAGGATTCTCTAACAAAAATCACCATACATCGTGCAATATACGTTTACGTCATATTTATTTTGTGACTGCTACTGCTGTAGTGGGCTTTTTGTTTAGCTGTTTCCAAAGGGCTAGCTTTCGGGCAGCCAGCACCTTTAACATTGAGGTACGAGGGGCATTCCAAAAAAAGTTAGATACTCTATACTCATTGGTTTGTCACTGGGACGTTAGAACTTTACGTATAGGCCGGTTATCAGCTAATAATTTTGAATATAGAACAAGCGTTAATTCATTTTTTTTTTTTTTAATTTTTGCCAGAGAATTTGGCAGGAATTCGTTCGTAGCAATGGAGCTCACTCGAAGAGATTTTCGGACAATGATTTATTATGTCTATAAAAAAGGTTTAAAGTTCAAGAATGTTTTGAACTTTTGGTTACTACTTTTGGTGAATCTGTTTGTTCACGGCAACAGTTTATAATTGGTTTGCTGAATTTAGAAGAGGACGCGAAAGCTTTGAAGATGAGGCGAAGACTGGTCGGCCGCCAACAGCGGTCACTCGAGAAAATGTTCGAGCAATCGAAAAACTTGTTCGTGAAAATCGGCAAATTACATATGTAGAGCTCGAACGAGAAGTGGGCATTGGATCAGCAGCAATGCAGACCATCATACACGACCACCTTTCTCTCCGTAAGCGTTGTTCGAGGTGGGTGCCGCCAAACTCACCAATTAGCAGAAAGAGCGTCGCGTGGATTGGTGTAAATTTATGATAGATAAATTCAACGGTGACGAGAAAAAAACGTTTATGATATACTGACTGGTGATGAAACATGGCTGTATCACTACGACCCTGAAACAAAGCGCCAGTCGACGGTATGGTGCTTTGATGATGAGCCAACTCGCACGAAATGTCGCCTAGCACGACACTTGCAGAAACAAATGGTCGCCTCATTTTTCTGCAAGACAGGTCATATTGCTACTGTCATTTTTTACTGCTAAAATAAGTATTACGACCGGTTTCCCGTACACCAACAGGCGTTTAGAAAATCAGAATACGGTCGCGTGACCAGAATAAGTCTGATGATATACTGACTGGTGATGAAACATGGCTATATCACTACGACCCTGAAACAAAGCGCCAGTCGACGGTATGGTGCTTTGATGATGAGCCAACTCGCACGAAATGTCGCCTAGCACGACACATGCAGAAACAAATGGTCGCCTCATTTTTCTGCAAGACAGGTCATATTGCTACTGTCATTTTTTACTGCTAAAATAAGTATTACGACCGGTTTCCCGTACACCAACAGGCGTTTAGAAAATCAGAATACGGTCGCGTGACCAGAATAAGTCTGATGATATACTGACTGGTGATGAAACATGGCTATATCACTACGACCCTGAAACAAAGCGCCAGTCGACGGTATGGTGCTTTGATGATGAGCCAACTCGCACGAAATGTCGCCTAGCACGACACATGCAGAAACAAATGGTCGCCTCATTTTTCTGCAAGACAGGTCATATTGCTACTGTCATTTTTTACTGCTAAAATAAGTATTACGACCGGTTTCCCGTACACCAACAGGCGTTTAGAAAATCAGAATACGGTCGCGTGACCAGAATAAGTCTGATGCTCTGATGATGAACTACGCCAAATTTTCGAGGGTTCGTTTGAAGAAATTAGGACTCACTATATAATAATAAAATAAAATAAAATGGTTGATAGTTTATTATCAAGCGAACTTACTATGAAAAATAATCATCATTATTTATACTTTTGTCTAAAAAAATATATTTCAACCCTATAATTTTTGGTTTTAAAATATTCCCTAGAAAAACGCATTACAGGATTTACTTGTTTTTTTTTTTCGTCATGAAATAGGTAATACAAATTTGAAACAAACTTCCTAAAATCGTTTGCCTATAAACAATTCAGTATTAGCTAAAAACCTTCCAATCTGCTGTTTCGCGGGTGTTTATTAGTATTATGCGATCAAGACAAATAGATCAATGAGCCAACCAATAATCGCCTCTATCTCATTTTTTCTAGCCTATACCGTACACAACCTTTTAAATTTTTTCTCTATGATTGTGATTCTTTTGTCCAATCAGAAAGCAGCAGTTATTCGCCGTCACGATATACAGTTCAACTTCTGAACTAATTACACCAATGTCATTTGTTAAAAATATTCTAAATTTAATAATATGCTAAACCCGAGAACATATTTGGCGAAAGGGATCCTTAACATACTGAAACTCCTGAGATACTTGCATTTCTAAAACACATATAGCTCGAAAAAAGGATGCCGCCCGTGGTTGATAAACATAATAAAACCTTATCAAACGATAGCTCTTGTTGCTCAAATAAAATATTTAAAGACCTCATTGTAGATGTATGTACTTACATAGATAAAACTTTATATTTAAAGAAGAGTGTAATATCTATTCTTACCAGATATCTACGTTTTTTACAAACAAACATCGTTTATTTTTCTTAGGTAGAGATTGCAAATACTTCCATCAATTTTCAAAGGCTCTTCAATATAAGTAAATACCGCATTCATCAAGTCTATTTTGGTAGACTAGACTGTTAGACGAGACGAGACATTGATAGATTACTTATATGTAAAAACTATTTAAAACATAGTACATTTTTAAGCGAATAATAGCACAGTGAAAAAACCGTTCAAGTAGGAGTAGAGCTATTATAATGTTAGACGTTTACTTGCTGCCTCTTTGTGCTATCGTCGTAGCATAGACTAAATTTAGTCTATTGTCGTAGCGAATAGTGGCAACCCCGCTTATCTTATAATTACTAGTAGTAAATAAGTCGTGTCTGTACATTGAATATTTTTGCGGAATTTTAATTGAAGTGGATTATTAGTAAGTACTGTACCGATGAAAAAACTAAAATAAAACCGGCCAAGTGCGAGTCGGACTCTCGCACGAAGGGTTCCGTACATCTTCTCTATACATATAAAATACAACGTATGTCTGTCTGTCTGTCTGTCTGTTCGCTTATAACTTGAGAACCACTCAATGGATTTTGATGCAGTTTCCACTGAAAGATAAAGCATATCTTCGGGGAGGTTTAAGGGTATATATCATCACGCTATGACAAAGGGGAGCAGCGCAATGAGAATTTTAGTGAAACATGTGGAAGGTTCGCCGCCGTAGCGCAGCGATCGTCGCGGGTTCAAACCCCACTAGGAAAATCTGTTTTCGCTTTTTATTTTTTATTTTAGATCAGAAAATATATTTTCTTTAGTAAAAAAACATTATACTGACATTATATTTATCCTTTTACCCTGGCGCTGAAAACAGCTCAGCTAGGAGAGTTTCCACTGATTGTAGGTACATTATGATTTTAGTAAGTTGTGTACTGTAACAATATGAAATAAATATAAGGCCAAACTTATACTGGAGGCTTGGTAAGTGATCAGTAACACGGATTGATAACACTTTTGGCTAATTTCGCAAAATAAAATGATGACTCCACTTAGTAATTGACTCGGGGCTGGGCTTGCGTTTGTAAGGAACACGAAAAGAATAATTTACGAATTTCAGAAAAAGTGTCATCGAACCTTGGTACTGAGCACTTACCGAGTCTTTAGGAAGAATTTAGCTGCATAAATTAAAGTTATCTTATATAATATATATTGCTTTTTTAAGCTTTTCCGTGTATTGATTAAGCAAAGATCAATAACAAAAATATTTACATTTTCACAAGTTCCTATACAACGCCATCTCTGTGAAAGCTATCCTGGATAACGGCTCAGTGCGCTGGTGTTGAAATGGTTTTTATTGTAATATACTAGATGGCGCTGCACGTCTCAAAATATCGGATGCTTTAATTCAGTCAGGTTCAACTCACGTTAAAGTTTACTTTGTCTACACTATTATTTTATTTTATTATTAAAAGATAGATTTAGTAAGATTTGTTTGTTTGTATACAAAATGCAAAGTCAAGAATCCCTTTAGGGTATGAAAGTATACACGATTCTGATGTCATTAAGAGAAAAAAATATATACCTTGTGTTTTTACCAAAAATTCTATCATTTTTCTAAGCTATGGCTACGCAGCTCACCGGCCTGCCCATACACCTAATTCCACCCCGCAACCCGAACCCCTCATCCGAGTATCCAGCGACCAGTGAGGGTGTCCACGCGATTAGTGTATTTTGAGTAAAGAAAATCGTCTTATTATGAGGTACTGGTACTTTATTTAGAGATCCCAGTATTTAAAATAATATCTTTTCCAATCATACAAATACACTCTATAAGGATTCTTGCCTTTGCTTTTGCCGGTGTAATGGGTAATCTCTGGATCTACTGAATCGATTATAAAAATTCTTTCGATAATTAAAAGATACACTTTCGCCGAGTAACATATTTTTTTTAATTTAATAAAAATAAGTTTTCAGTTCGAAAATGAAATAACTAATGACTTTACAAATTTTGTGAATCGAGTGGGAAGAAAAAGTGCTGCTTGGGTGGTTTATAGGCATCGGCATGCATTGACCAAATGCTTAGTTATATTAACTATGTATGTAGGTGAACAAAAACTGTCGTTTTTCAAGAAAACTGTATCAGTATTAACTAGAGATTTCCATCTGCAACGATCCTGACACACCTCTTGCTAATATAAAGCTTGAAAAGTGGTTACAGCTAGGTTTAAGTACTATATACTTTATTGTACACAAAAATATGATTACACTTGCACTTAGAAATAAGATGTATATAGGCGAGCTTATCTCTAAGCAGAGATTTCTTCCAGCGAACCCCTTTGATTAGTAAAAATCATAATAAATAAATAAATAGACATACATGCGTTCATTTACACTAAACTACATAAATACATACATGACATCTTACATAAATCATAATATACCTCTAATATATGTACATATAAAACGCAACGCCTGTCTGTCGGTCACTTACAGCGTGGGAACTACTCAATGGGTTTTGATGCAGTTTTCATTGTAAAGTAGAGTATTTTTTTTTCGCCAAGGTTACAGTGTATATGTCATCACGATATGACTAAGGGAAGCACACAATTAGTTTTAGTTAATCATGTGGTAGGTATGTACGCCTTGCGTAGTCGCATGTAGTCCGATCGTCGGGTTTCATATCATCCACTGGTAAACGTTTTTAGAAGACCTTATAAGTTTAAGATTATTTGATCGGTCTTGACGAGTATCTTTGTAGAACATTGTGACCAGGGTCTAATGACGGGACTGGAAGGTGGGTACGGGATCTCCTCAACGGACAACAGCAGACCCTTTGAGTTTGGGCTTATTTGATTGGTTTTTATTAGCACTTTGGTAAAACATGATGACCATTGCATATTGTCGTTCGAAAAATCACGTTCTTTTGTTTTCATTATTTCCACGAAAATCTCTTCGACGCGGGCGGAGCCGCGGGCAAAAGCTAGTTATCTATAAAAACGGCAAAAAAAAAAATGTATGTTGTATGGGAGTGCGAAGGTCTGACTCGCTTTTGGCCGGTTTTGCCCTTGATCAACATAAAGATAGGCTATAAGGGTTGTTCATAACATAAACGCCAAGCCGCAAACGGCAGATTGAAAAAACGCGGGCGGATCCTCGGGCAAAGGCTAGTAATGACAATACAATAATAGCATAACTATATATTAAATATATATAAATAACCTATGCATTTAAATAATCAGGTCTATAATATTTACAATATGATATCACTATATAAGGTGACATTAGTTTATGCTGCCAAATTCATACTGAAGACTTGGTTCGTAGTCGGTACCAAGGTTTGAAAACCTCAGTATATTTTTTTATTCCCTACAAAAGTAAAGCTAGCCCCGAATCAGTACTATGGAAAGTCAAAATGATTATTTTTCAACATCTGATACTAATCATTTACCAATTATCCAGTTCTAATTTGACTGTATAAATTAATCTTAACTTGTATAATTATGTAAAAGTCATAGATATTAATAACGTAACTTAATCATAATCACAGTAAACAATTTATGTTCTTAGACTGTTAAAAATAACGGGAAAAATAAACACTTTCTGGCACGTGCGTAAAAATTGCAAAGGCAGATTTCGGGTGATTTTAAAAGGAATTTTGAACGGATGTGTGTTTTTTTTTTAAATTGAAACTCTATAAGGAAACGTTTCTAATATTCTAAAATTATTATTTGATGAGATTTAGTCACTCCACTTTACATCGCATGGCATTTATCATACTGTAAACAAAAGTCGAACGACTGATATTGCCAATGAGAAGAATAGCCGTTCATTGTTTTTTTTTTATGTGGAAGTGAAAGAATGAAAAAAGTAAATCTTAAAATACTCGTAATACTTCAGTTTTGTAGCACGACACGAATTTGAGTTTGACATAGGCAACGGTTTATAATCAGTGACATTGACTACGCTAGTCATTTTTTCTCTATCGCACTTAGTAATTTTGTACGCGAGTGAACACATGCGCTAGTCCCCCACCACTTTCGCCGAGCGCTCATAAACCGTTGCACTTTGACACCTGTAACACCTTTGTTGTTTGTTTATGCTGTTTGAATAAAAATAATATAGATTTGTTGAAATAATAATATCCGACAAAACACAGCTACACATTTTATTTAAAAAAGAATGTATTCCCAAGTAGTCCTTCGTTAGTGAGCATGCTGGCAACCTACATCGGCAATCGGTATAGCGAAGTAGTTCTTTTTTCACTCCAAAAGTTCAATTGTATATCATTACAAAATGTATATGAAGGAACAGGCTTGCTAGAGAACCATTTACTCAGCATACTTTTAGTATAAAAAACCGGCCAAGTGCGTGTCGAGCCATGCGCAGTGTGGGGTTGGTCTACTAAATACAGATCGCGTCAAACTTCTAGTCCGCTCGGAAGTTGCTCTCCCGAAGAACGGCCCATACATTTTGTCGTGTTTAGAGAGGACTAAAAGTTTGGCGCGACCTGTACTCGTAAACCTGTAAAGTACTTAAGCTGTGATAGTTTTTCTTTTAACTTCATTATTATATCTACTTCTGTGATTTTTTTCACATATTCATGAACAACCGTTTAGCAGGCAGGGGGGACACTTGATTTGGCACTTTAAAGCTTAATATTTCGCCAACAGATCCCTAAATCGAAAAATGGTTTTCACCACAATGCTCTTTAACGACCTATCCAACGATACCCCACACTATGGGATAGAGGAGAGAGAAAATCATCCCCAATTTACGTGTATGAGAGATAAACCTAAAAAAAAATTTTTCGAGATTTTATTTTACCACTTTGTCGAAGTAATTAACATGTATACCCATACCAAATTACAGCTTTCTAGTACTAATAGTCTGTGAGCTAAGCCACGGACAGACGGACATTGCGACACTATAAGGGTTCCCTGCCGGACTACAGAAACCTAAAAAGCACGCCCACGATAATTTGCAATATAATTTTGTTGTGTTTTTAACTAGAAAAATGTTTATGTGGTTTTCTTAAGAGAAAAACATTTCAGTTCTATTAGGTATAAAACTTAAATGATTTTTTTTATAATTCTATAAATGTAGGGTAACTAAATGACATATCTTTGCTGCAATTCGATACCATCGCATATGGAATTAATTTAGATGAGCACAAATTGTTATTCAGAATAAAAATTTACTTTGAAATAATCAGAATTTTTATTAGAATCAGAGAAATTTCAAGTAAAACGAAACTTTCGCACTCAAAACTATTACTTTGTTACTATACCGGAAGGCGGTAACAAACTCTACTGAAGGTAACGTGTGTGTAGCTATTTTCCTTAAAAAATACATACTATTTCAAATTTTTTGAGTATCAGGCAGGTATACAGTTAACAGGAATTTCCTCCTGGCACGATGCGTGACTTTCACTGGAAGGTATACATTTACAGATACACATTTGGAATCTTTCTTCAAGCTCATACAGTTGAAGAGGCAGGTTTTTGAATAAAATCATGCAGAAACCTTTATTTTGCTAGGATTCCTGACGTTATGAATGACATATTCAGATAATGGAGACTTAATAGTGAAAAGAAATTATTTTAAAAACCTATAAACATACACTTGAGGCATGGATAAGTAAATAGAAAAATATTGAATGCTTTAAAAAAAAAGTGAAAATCGTTTCTATCTTACCCACTTAATGAGTCTCCAATGAAAATTTGGCTTGTAGGTATAGGGGTAGAAAATCGGCCCCGGCGATATTTAAAATGCATATTACCATATTAGTCTTATTCTCGGAAAATACAGCTATTACGTTGCCCTGTTCAGTCATTAAAAATCCATTATGCAATGTACGAGTACATAATATATGCATATTATGCATAGGTATGACAAATAATAAATATTATATACTAGTGGATGCCCTGCAGCGTTGCTTGCGTGGATCCCGTTTCTCCCATATCCCGTGGGAATTCCCTAAAATCCCTTCTTAGCAGATGTCTCCGACATACAATAAATCTCAAGTCCAAATTTCATATTTCTAGGTCCAGCTATTTTAGTCTAGGCGTTCAGTCAAGCTTTTCTTTTAAAATTAACGTCTATTTGATAAAGAAGATGAAATATGTTAACATTTAACAATTATCATCTCGTATTTCTTGAAAAATCCGCAGCATTTTACTCAGGAATATAGAAGTGATTTAACTGACAATATTTAGCCGCAGAGAAAAAAACTTGGAAAAATAGATAAGGAAAATGTTCAGTGAGGTCATATTTTGAAAACTAATTGTTTGAAACAAAACGGGCATCATGATAATCGACAACATTACAAATTAATAATTGGTGGAAAACTAAAAATCATTTCGAGATATGGGCCTTCTGAGCATCATGTTTTTTTTTCAGAATTATACCTATATAGTGATTAAATGAAGAGATATTTTCAAAAAACTAAAAATATCAGACACAGGATTTTGAAAACAATTTCCTACGCTTTTAAGTTCATTTTGTTTTTAAAAAAATCAACTGTCATATCATGTAACAGTGGACATAAACATGCCAAGCTTTTTTTTAATAATCGATTGGCAATGAAGATCGACTTTCGAAATCCTCAGATGCGACTTACGTCCTTTTAGAATGAGTGAATAAGAAAACATTAAATTATGCAGGAAAAACGTAAAATGAAACAAAATAAAAAAATACATAAGCTTCTTTTTTACGCAGCCCTTCAATATAGATATTAGAAACAAATGGTTAACTAAAATGAAATGTTGTCGATTGTGTACAACAAACGCTTGAGATTGCGACACATTTTTTGAGAGCAAAAATATTTTAGTGGCTTACGCCCGTGATACTTGTATGTGGTTTTTATAGTTGTTTTATGACTTTATGGTCTTCTGGGAAGAAACTTCGAAGTCTGTCCGTCCGCCCGTTTAAGAGGGCTAAAACTGGTGCTGACCTTGAAAGCCACAATGGCCGGTCTAATTCAAAAGTTATTATAATTTGAAAAAAATATATTTCAAACTAAAAAATATCTTAAATGATGTGCCTTGATTGTACTTAAAAAAAATACTACTAAGTACTTACCAAAAGAGGGTCCAAAAGAAGACAATTTAAGACTTAGATTACGATTTCATTAATTAAGTATGCAAAGAAACAAATTGAAACCTATTCAAATCGAAGATACAATGACTACAAATGAGCTCCCTTGATTATTATTGAAAATTGTTTGATTTTGTATTTTTGTTGTCACTTGATTAAATTATTGAAAAGGCAATAAATAAGACCTTCATAATAAATGGGTTCCATCAATGTAGATGTGTTCTACTTGTTAATACGCTTTTCTCAAAAATACATTGTTATATTACTATTACATACTGTAAAGACTTATCAGAAAATACTTCATCCTAGCGAACTATTTAAATGTGTCCAGGAAATCTGACTCACCACTGTCCAGGAAATTCGTATTAAAATCCATTACATACCATACGTTCACAGAGTACATATCATGTTTTCTTTTTAAAACTATCCGTGTCTATGTTTTTAGGAGACTAAGGAGTTTGGCGATCATAAAAGGTTTTAAGCGGCCAATTTACAAAGAAAAATAAAATGAATTACAAATTCAATGTTCAGAATGTAGAAATGTTTGCTGTATTTTATAATTGCAAGAATAACAAAAATATATATTTTTTATAGGTTTATTTCAAACCATTGAATACTTGAAATTTAACCTCAATGAGCGTTTTTCTCGTTGTTGTTTTTTCTTAGTTCTTAGCGTTCCTCTAGATGGCGTTGACCATGGAGAAGGCTGCATGGCGGTAAATACCTTTGCCCAGCAAGCAATAATAGAAAAAAGTTGCGTAAAAGCGGGAATTTATGTTGCTTTATATTTTGGTTGAAAGTGTTTTGTGCAAATATATAAATTACAAAATGAGTTCAGAAGACCATGTATCGTTAACTGATCAAATTCCAGAAAAAAAAATATTTTTGCTCAAATAATTTCTTCACTTCCTAGCATAAAGTGGTTCAATCAGCTGACTAAATTAATATGGAAAGGTAAAAAAAAGATCGTGCAAAACATTTTTTTTTTCTGTGGAATGTGATCTATTAGGGATACTCTATCATCTATTATTTTTTTTCACTTTGAATTGTAGGACCTTATGGATTGTACTGCACTAATGCTTTGCTGAAGGAATCAATAACAGTAAACATGACTAAGAGCAGGTAACTTTTAATATTACCTAGTAAGTTTATTTTATTTGATTTAATTCATTATCATGAAAATCATGAAAATGTCTCATTTTATTTTTGAAAGCACTATACTTGCTTCGACCATTAATTATCAATCCTGGCCTCGTATATAAAAGTCCTCGACCTGCGGGCTCTGACTTTTAACTTACTCGTCCAGGATTGCTTAATTCCTGGTCTTGGCAGTAATTTACTATATTATTCAAAACCCAAATGGGTTTTCTTAATTTTTCGGCGTCTTAGATTCACATGTAAATGTGGTCCACAGAGATACCTATATACTAGAGTCTTCCCTAATGTATATCACAGTAATGCACTTCACGAGGGCATTGTTTGCATTTCACACATTGTTCTAAGGAAAAGAGATGGCGCTGTCGTCTCTGCAATGTGTGTATGTAGCCTCGGACAGCCTTCAGCCTTTTTATGCCTTTTTTTCGATGCAGCGGACTTTTCTCTAACACGTTTTGGGATGTTTCATTGTCTTGCAAAAGGCCTTCCTTATAAAACATTTGTTCAGAACCCTATCTATTGTAGATTGGGAATAATACTGTTTTAAAGCCCAATTTCATAAAACCTACGTCGCCTTAAAAATACAATATAATTCAAGGCCAAATTCATCGCTTGAGAAACTCTTAACTAAACTCCAACAACTTCAAGAGAGCAACAATAACGTGAAACTAAATTGAAGGATAATATTTTTTTAGGGTTCTGTACCCGAAGAGTGCCACACGGGACCCTATTACTAAGCCTCCGCTGTTGTATGTATGTCTGTCTATCCGATTGTTACAGGGGTCAACAGCTTTAACCGTAATTGGTAGAAAGTTTAATTTTACAGAATACGTGTTAAAAATGGCCCCATCACGACAAAAAATAAAATGTTACAAAAAAATTAAGACCTCTATACAAAATACCTCGAAAAAGTCGCGCTATTTAATCGTTATTCACTTCGGCTCTTACTTAAAGACGGTAATACATACAAGTTTAAAATTTAGTCGGATTGTAGGACATATTTATTTATTTATTATTTACTAGCTTTTGCCCGCGGCTCCACCCGCGTGTTATTCGGTTTAACGACATGCTTTTTTCCGCGATAAAAAGTAGCCTATGTGTTAAGTTAGTTAGGGTATAAGCTATAAGGTGAAATAATAATAGTTGGCGAAACTCAAAACATAGGTAGTACTCGTCTCTATAAACAACTTTTTCTATGGGGACTATGCAAAATTCTCAATTTTTTTTTCGCCTTCTCATAGTAAACCAGACGACTGATATGGTCAATTTGTATGAGAGGAAGTGAAAAAAAATTGCGAATTTCGCTTAGCCCCGATAGAAAAAGTTTTTCATATAGGCCAGTACTACCTATGTTTATAGTTTCGCTAACTATTATTATTTAACCTTATATATCTATTCTAAATTTCATCCAAATCCGTTTAGCCGTTTCAGCGTGAAAGAGTAACAAACATACACACGCACACACGCACACACACAAACTTTCGCATTTATAATATTAGTGTGATAGTGTGATTACTTTCTATGGAAACTAGCGACTATTTTAATAACAATAGTAAAAAGCTTAAATTAACACTAGCTAGTCATTTAAAGTTTCCGCAGTTAGTGCTAGACTTATAATATATAATCAAGCCTAGATAGATATAACTAGATTAGGAGGGTAATTAGTAATAAGTTATCGTCGTGCAATACACCAAGGTCTCTAATACTGTTAATTTCAACAATATTGTGCCCCTGCAGTTGGTATTGGTATTGAAATTTTAACGTTTTTCTGGAAAATGTGACACAAACACATTTAGAAATCCAGCTTGTTACGCGTGCATTAATCATCAAGGTGACGAAGATCTCCTTGGAGTGCCTATGCGTCAGCGTCGGACACAATTGTTTAAAAAAAAACATATCGCCCGCAAAACTGAGGACATGAGAATTTTGAAAAATGCCGTCGATGTCCGCAATAAATATTATAAACATGAGAGGGCCCAGCAAATATCCCTGAGGAACACCGCTGGGAACATCGACCCATCCAGAAATTATGTAACTACTTAGAACCACGGCCTTAGACATATAATCTAAAGTAAAATCACACTAATATTATAAATGCGAAAGTTTGTGTGTGTGTGTGTGTGTGTATGTTTGTAACTCTTTCACGCTAAAACGTATTTGGATGAAATTTAGAATGGATATAGCTATAGTAAAAATACCCTAACTTAACACATAGGCTACTTTTTATCCCGGAAAAAAGCATGTCGGTAAACCGAATAACACGCGGGCAAAAGATAGTGAAAAATAATAAAAACTAGGGTCCCGTACGCAGACGGTGCCAAATTTGTTTTTAAGCCTTCATGTTGTTGTTATTTACTACGTTTTAGGGTTACAGGTGTATTGTGGGGTAGTACGGAACCCTCTGTGCGCGAGTCTGACTCGCACTTGGCCAAATTATTTATATCATGCACACTGGTTATCGGAGCCTACTACGAAGATAAACTAATTTAGAGTTTTTGTGCTATACTAGTACCTTACTGTATTCATGTAAAATGTTGACAAATAAAATAAAATAAATACCTTCTCATCAAAAAAATCGAAACACTTCTCAAGTTTGTGTTTTAATGGATTATTGGAAAAATGTTGTATTATACGGAAAAATTAAAATGTCGTACAACAGTAGGTAGAAGGTTTCGAATTCCATATACTAACGTTCCAAATCCAATTTTTTTTAAAGAATTTATCCTCTTTTTAGTTATTTGTCGCCAGAAAAAAAGTCTTGGTAGAGTTTCGATTTTTTTGATGAGAACTACATTTACTTTAAAGAATACGCCTGTATTATTGATAGAATCATTTATTAAAATCCATGTATGAAATGTTAAATATGTCAATAATTATGCACTATTTTTGAATCCATAATCAATATTTTACGATATCAATGTAGTAGAATGAGTCTACGAGTAATGTTAAAAGCTATGAAAATGTTTAAAAGGCGGGTTTGTTACTGTCATTCTAAGTAGCTGGATAGGGACGTTAGCATAACTATTTCAAGTGTCTTCACTTTAATATACTTTTTCTTTTCCGGCGATCTCATACTTTATGATGCCTCGTGAAATGTGATGCGCAACATAATAATATGTACTTACACGTACTCATATTCAGTTTCCTAACCTAGGAGTAGCATAAGGTATCTAGAGATACATAGTCTGCCATTTTTGTGTTAGTTACGATATGACAAATGTCACCATTAAATGATTTAGTTTAATTAAAGCACGATGGGCTTCTTCAAAAGTGTAATATAAAGTGTAAAACTGTCGTTATTGACCTTCCAAGTTATTTATGACATTATAATATATAATATTAACCCTCTTGTTATATTACCTAATTCTTTTTATCTCCAACACATTATTGGAACAATAAATCCCAGTCTAGATCGTGGCTTTGATCCATCTTAAATATTTAATAAGCTTATTGTAAAAAAAACAAGTCTCGCAACTTAGTTCTTCTAACGTAAAAACTTGTGAGATCCATTTAAATCCAAGTCGGTTAATTTATTCAGTCCCTACAAAAGGGACCTTCTGTCTTAAGTTATCGGGAGTGACTCCGCTGCCGGCACCGGCACCCGAAAATAACGGCGTTTAAAAAAAACTTTATTTGTGTATAATTCTGCGAAACTGCATAACAGTTTGTAGGCAGAAAAAGGTCCCTTTTAATTTACAATATTTATGTGAACCGTGAATGTTGGGAACCGGCAGTACATTACTGCCGGCAGCCGATATCGAAAACTTCGGCTATATCATCATATTGGACACCGAATAAGATAAATTTAATAAATTGTATAACTTACATGCTAGAATAAATTACATTATTTATTGTAGGTACATTTTCATTATCTTACTTTATAAAATAAAGTAAATTTTAACTACACTACGTAAGTAATACACTTCTCATCAAAAAAATCGAAACACTTCTAAAGTATGTGATTTTAATGGATTATTAGAAAAAAATTGTATTATACGGAAAAAATTAAAATTTCGTACAACAGTAGCTAGTACAAGGTTTAGAATTCCCTATAGGTACTAACGTTACAAAATCAAATTATTTTTTTTAAAGATTTAATCCTCTCTTTTGGTTATTTGTCGCCAGAAAGAAAGTCTTGGTAGCGTTTCGATTTTTTTGATGAGAACTGTAACTTAAACAAAAAACTAATACCCTACACTTCATTACATTCATTACAAAGAAAATTAATTAATTAAATAAATACAATTTATAATAGGTACGAACTCGATCTACAGTGAATACCTGCTTTTGGTGTGAGTGTGTGATGTGAGGGTGTGTATATGTGTAAGTGGGTGAGGTTGAGTGATTTTGGAAGTACTGTACAATGATGTTACTCGTGAATAGGACAGAGAGAGGGGTGTAATACTCTTATGCAATTTCGTTTAGGTCTTAGGTAAGTTAAATTTTGTAGTAACATGATATTTAGTTTATTTTTGTGTATGGAGAATTGTAAGTGAAGGCCTGTGAAGGTTTTATCTAGGAGCTCTCTTAGATAAAACAAAAGGAAGATGCACCCCACTTCTGGCGCGCGGCACTGCTAATATAGGCCCAATGGGCCAGTTTTATGTAGCCTGTCTCGCTCGCGCCACTGCCGAAGCTTGACGCTCTATCTCAGTCGTTCGGTGGTGCTTGTCAAAAAAGAGGTCCATTTTTCAGTTGACGATAAAAGAACGTACCGTATCTACCTTATGTTATTATATCAATGAGAGCTCTATGATTTTTTCGCAAGTGTTCCTTGGAAGTGTCAAAACTTTAATAGCTTTGTTGGCTTTTGTTATGTAGAAAAGGGCCCTGACCTGTGAAAGGAAATGTCTATCTGCCAAATTTTTTTACGCCGCGGTATGGGCCAAATGGGATACTTCTACATCTTCAAAGTAGCAAGCATTTTGAAACAATTTATTTACCTATTTAAAGAGAAGTGTTTATGTTACCAGCCAAACAGGACAAACTAGTTTGGCCTAGGCCAGACTATTTCGAAAATCCTTCAGCGCAGAAGGTAGCCGACAGGTTAAATTAGAAGATTAGGTATCCATAGCGAGTTCCGCAAGGTATTTAGTATGCCATAATTCGGTTTTTCATGGAAAAGCAGCTTACGCAATTATACGGCGTCATTCGTACATAATATAAATGTGTATTTATAATAAAAACTTCATCGTCGTCATTAATTGTAGCTCTAGTTACACTTCCAACTCAATGTTCCTAAGCCCTACTTTGTCTCAACCTGACGCGGCGATGTGTAATAAAGCCGTGAAAATAAGCAATAAATAACCGCCTATCAGGATGTAACGTGTTCCCCGCTATATTGCCTATTACAAAACGTACTTTACCTTTCTTCCACCTGCAGAAAAATATACGGGAAATGGTGACACATTTATTAAGTACGTATAATTATCTCTACTTATCTTGGCTGTTCTAATTTTGAAGATAGCTTTGAATCTGAGGCTTGTAAGATAAAATTAAACTTATAAACCTCAAAAATAGACACAGGATGATGAAGAGTGTACTGTAGGTTACTGGTGGTCGGAAGGGTTGGCATTGTTTAAAACAAATGTTTAAAACAAGTGTTTTAAACAGTGTTTAAAACACCAAGAAAAAAACACCCTTGTTTAAAATACTGTTTAAAAAAGATTGTTTAAAACAAACACGTTTAAAACACTCATATATAAACACTGTTTTTTAGCATATTAATTATTATTTTTTCCTTACATCGAACGTGTCGTTGTTATTACTCTTTTTTTGAACGCATCCTTTTCTATTAATCGGTGCGATTAAAAGTCCTTTAATGGCGGGGGCTTCCCCAAACATAAAGACGAAAACGGGCGGTGTCGGTGTGTACACGTATTTTTAAGCATTTCTACGTTTCGTGTTTATTGGGAAAGCACTTATTATTTTTCACTTAATAAATGATTAGATTATGATAACATTTAAAAAACGCTTTTTAATCAATTTTACATATATAGGTACATAATATACCAATACGACGCCTAAAAAATGTTTTAAACATGTTTAAAACATGTTTTAACCCTTGGCTGGTATCGCTAAAATAAGTAACGTAGTAGGTGTCGGGGGTGAAAAGTGACCCCATTTATAATAAATCAAGAAAACATAGAGATATTTGATTTTTGTCATCATTTTGTTATTTAATCAATTAAACAACTTACAATCTTTGTTTTAAACAAGATTTACTAAACATTTAAAGAATTAATCGGACTTTTTTTGGAAAATAATGTAACTTCTAATATTTTTAACAAATTTTCAAAGAGTCGACTTTAGGAGCCATTATTATAATAAAAACTTAAACATAACACAAATAATCTTCTTTTTATAATTTTCTTATATAGTCTACAAAACAAGAATAAGGAACTTTTCTTGAGATCAATCAAATACAATAAAATGACATCTTACTACTAAAGCACTTCTACAAACGCATATATTTTATCACAAAAAGTTTAGCATCTAGTGCATGTAACCGCTTTGGCCGTATGGTCTTTACATATGAAAAGTAAGCATTGGCTACACTTTTTGGTACATTTCAAATCTTTTTTGCGGTCGCATAAGTAGCATTTGTCTCTTTTACGATCATTTATCTGAGGGCCATCAGTAGGCAGGTTTTGTTCCAAAACTTGGTCTTGCATCTCTTTCAAAAAAAAATCTATTCTTTTCTTCAAATCTGCTGAAAAATTCGAACTTTCCATGTTTCTTCCTTTTACAAACTCCTTCACGAGCTGAATCCCGATACTTTTTATATACTTATTCCTCTTTAGCCGCTTTCCTAGATTTGACGCTTTCCATAAAACGTATCCGTTTACCATCGCAATATTCATTATAGCCAAAAATATAACACATGGCCAACGTTGGGTTCTTCTAGCCACTGAATAGTTTACACACTTTTGATCTAGTGCATCTACGCCACCTTTTGTGCTGTTATAGAATTCTATTATTTCTGGCTTACCACTGTTTTGATCAATTGATTTGTCGTCGTGCATAGTGGAAACCATCACAACTCTTTGATTTTTCTTGGGAACATAAGATGCCAGTGTTTTGTCGTTTGTAAATCCAAACAATGTAGAACCTTCAGGACGAGTTTTATGTGGCAAAAATTCAGGCGGTAGCTCCCGTTTATTCTTGCGAACAGTTCCAACATACCTAGTCGGTTCTTAAATACTGTCACTGGCCATTTATTTTAAAAATAGAACACCTAGAAAAAGAATGAAATGGTGTTAGATTTTCAAATATTTTTTGATTAATAATCTGCCAAATCACAATTACATTCATTCATTTTTTACGATGGAGTGAACTCGTAAAGGGGACCGAGTAGCAGTTAATTGCGTTGCATCGTTGCGGCCATCCACCGAAGACGATATTCAACTTGCTTCAAAAATTAAAAATCACGAAGAGGTTCGTGTACCGTACCATCAAGAGGTACAATGAAACCTCTAGTGTCGATGACGAGAAAAGAACTGGCAGACCTCGTTCCGTTAGGACTCCAGGGGTCATCAAAGCAATCGAGGCGCGTATTGCAAGAAATCCCGTCCGCAAGCAGAAACTGATGGCTTTGGAGATAGGATTAACCAGAAGTACCGTAAAAAAGTACTCAATGAAGACCTGGGACTACGAGCTTACCGAAAAAAGAGTGGACATCTTCTGAACGCGCGTCCGATAGCTATGAGAGCCAAAAAATGCAAAGTTTTGCTAAAGCGGTACGCAAGAAACAGACACCGCGATATCCTGTTTACAGACGAGAAAATTTTTAATATTGAAGAGAAGTACAACAAACAAAATGACAGGGTGTACGCTACCAGCTCTGCGGCCGCTGGAAATGCCATTCTTAGAGTGCAGCACGGCTATCATCCATCATCAGTCATGATTTGGTTGGGAGTGTCCTACTATGCCCCTACTGAAGTGCATTTTTGTGAAAAAGGTGTCAAAACCAGTGCAAAAGTGTACCAAGACACGGTTTTAGATCGCATAGTAAAAGATCTGCCCCAGACACTCTTTGGAGGCCGGCCATTTGTGTTTCAACAGGACTCCGCACCTGCTCATAAGGCCAAAACAACTCAGGAGTGGTTCGAGCGCCAGAATATCGAGCTAATAAGGCATCAGGATTGGCCCTCATCTAGCCCTGACCTCAATCCACTGGATTACAAAATTTGGCAGGAATTGGAGGAGAAGGTCTGTTCTAAACCTCACAAAAATTTGAGCAGCCTAAAGTCATCATTGATTAAAGCAGTGGCCGATATCGACATGAATATGGTCCGTGCTGCTACTGATGATTGGCCGCGAAGATTGAAGGCTTGTGTGAAAAATGGTGGCAATAATTTTGAATAAATTTTATGTTTAATGTAAGCTAATTAAATTACCTTTATTTAAGAAAAACTTTTTTTGAATATCATGGCTAGTTTTCATTTTATAGCCAATTTTGTTTGTGACAGAATTTAAGCACCGACTAGGTAAGTCAATCCGTTTTCTTTTAGTTTGTCAACCAACTCAATCGATGAAAACCAATTGTCACCTGTGATGTTTCTATTAGTTCTCATAGCGGGTTCCGCCAATTTTGAAACAGTTTGTGTGGGTATTGATAGTCCGTCTCTTCTGTTTGTTTCAGCCTTTCCAGTATAAATAAAAGCATTATACAAATAATGCTTTTTGGCGTCGCATAAACATAATACTTTGAGGCCATATCTAGCTGGCTTGGACTTCATGTATACTCTAAATAAACATCTACTCCTAAACAGGCATAGCATCTCATCAACAGTTAGGTACTCAGAGCAACGGTAATATTTTTGACAGTTGTCGATAAATTTGTCGAAAACATCAGAAATAAGTGCAGCTCTATCAGTTTTCTTTCTTTCTTCTCTTGTTTCAATGTCATCAAAACGTAAAGCTGACAAAAGGAACAAAAACCTCTTTAGAGACATTTTGACTCTAAAAATGTCTCTTCCTGTACCATCTGTGGCCCACAAACTTTCAACGTCCTCATGACCAGACTTGAAAACAGCGGCAAGTAACATAAGACCAAAGAAGGCTTTCATTTCTAGCAAACTTACATGTTCAATATGCGCTCCCTTACTTCTGTTCTTCTCAGCAAATTCAGTGATTTTTTTATTCGTATGGGTGCACACAATTTCAATCAGATCATCGGGTAGCAATAATTCCCAAGAGTCAATTTCAGACATATTCATCTTCTCACGTGCTTCTCCTTTGAGGCCTGGGAGATGTGAAATAAGATTATGTTGTCTTACCCGAGATGTGCTTGGCGCATTTTTCGACCACTTGTATCTATTTTTACCTCTATAATAGTCAGTTGATTCCGTCGTTTGTTCTTCTTCTTCGCTGCTTGAACTTGACGAGTCGAAATTGATGTCAGCTTCTAAAACACTCTCTTCAGAACAACTGACCACTTCTGCTTCTTCACAATCACTGATTTCTTCCCGATCGCAAGTAGTTGCAGGGTTATTTTCTGGACCAGACTCGTCATTTTCGTCCTCCAGTAATTGTGAAATTTGGTCATTGGACAAAATGCCGGACATGATGATGGTATATACTTGAAAAAGTGATAAAAGGCTATAAAATTGCAATACACTAATACCACTACTTTAGGTATCGGGGGTGATTTTTGACCCCAACAGTGTATGTACCTCCGCTCTCGACAATAATTCAGCGACGCGCGTCCGTCGCCCGCCGCACACCGCGACGTAATGAGATTACATAAATGCGCACGAGCGTGAGTGATTATACTTCAAAGTTATGATGGAAAATATGTGGCACTGGGGTGATTTTTGACCCCCGATACCAGCTAAGGGTTAAACGTGTTTAAAACAGCCGCAAAAAAACATCAGTAAATATTTGTTTTAAACATGTTCTTTTTTATTTTGTTTTAAACAGGATGTTTTGATCTTTTTAAAAAGAATTGTTTTTTTTTTCAACCCTGGTGGTCGTCCATTAATCATGTGATGTTTTAGCAACTTTTTCACCCCCCCCCCCTCTCCCGCTGGTGATACGTGGTGAGGTTTGAGACTACCCCGACACTATCCGAAATCACGTGTATTGTTTTGGTACAAAGGATCTGAAAAGGTTCTAATCTAATTTAATTCTGGAAAATTAAGTACTGTGATAAAAATGTTCAGACAGTCATTAAGGTTGCAGGAGGTTGCTTCTGACTGGAATCTTAATTTAATAAATAATTGTATAAATAACGGTACAAAAAATATTTTAGATATAAGTCTTGCTACGGTACGGACGATAAATCGGCCAATGTGCGCCTTTTTTCGGTTTAGAAATCGCGCCTTCAACGAAAAAATAAATACACGTGTTACCACACCAATCTAGGCCCCCTCTCCCCCTTCTGATGTTTCGTGATTATTTCCGATTTATTGTTATTACTTCAGGCTCCGGTAATTTAAATCAGAAATTTTCCGAAAATCAAGTAAATCTGTATATGTAAGTATCTATAGCAACTATATCTGATGTAATAATAAAGTTTTAAAAAAGTCGTGGCTGTGCATTGAACTTTTTCGTGAAATTGACATTGAAATGGCCTATTTATTACTTATTAGTATTGTACTGAGGCCAAAACCACATTTATTTTTTATTTTTGTCTGTCTCTTTGTTTGTCTGTATGTTCATAAACTTGAGAACCACCCAACCGGGGGTAAATACATACGTGTATTCTTTATGGGGTGTTCATAAAATCATGTCTAAGCTGAAAACCAGGCAAAGATTGAATAAATGCGGTTGGAGACGGGCAAAGGCTAGTTAATCATACGACTGATGCTGTATGTTGTCACTTCTTGATGGAACATTTTCACAATAATAGAAAAATATTAAAATTACTTGTACGTTGTTCCACTAGTATTTAATTATACTTCCAGTCCCATCATCAGACCCTGGTCTCCATGTTTTACCAAAGTGCTAATAAAGACCAATCAAAGAAGCCCAAACTAGAAGGGTATGCCTTTGTCCGTTGAGAAGATCCCGTACCCACCTTCCAGTCCCATCAGCAGACCCTGGTCGCCATGTTAGACCAAACAAATAAGCCTAAACTCGAACTCTGTATCAGTTGAGGAGATCCCGTAACCATAACTTCTAATTACCAGCAGAAAAGTAAATTCCAAAAATCTTTAAATGACGATAACTTTTTTCCCGAGATCCGATTTAAATGAAATATAGGTATTATTTTATTCCAAATTAAGCTCTGTACAGCTATGAAAAACTACAGGAAAATCTGTTATCGTTAATCGTTGATTTGTGTTCTATCTATTATTCTTCTTTCGTCACCCCCTTTCTACCTATTTCTATTACTTTTCTTCAATCTACTTTTTATTTGTTTTTCCAAATTTGTACCTACTGATCTTTCCCCAGATTCCCTGTACATAGTGTTTAATTAGCATTCCAAAAGGGTTTACACTTTTTAAGGCTTAACTTTTTAACCCGGTTTTTTATTTAGTCCCTTCCCTGCTGGCAGGCAACGCTGGCCGCGTTCTCTAAATTAGGGGTCTCGACACGGGTTCTAATGCCATCTCTGTCGCACGCTTTGAAACTATCCTCCTGTCAGTGTCAAAACCTTTTGAAAGTGTTAAATAAACAACGGGGGCATAGATAAATAATAATAATTATAATATTATACCTAATAATTTATCTATGACGCGGGTCAGGAAAAGACGGAAAGCACTCAATATTGTACGACTGCGTGTAAGTCATGTTGGCATCACTGCTTGTCAAGCTTTTGCTGTCATATTGTGGTCAGTTAGATTTTTCAAATTTATTTGATAAACTATGTATTATTATTGCTAAAGCCGTTGAACAATAGTGCTAAAGAGATTGTGTTGAAGGTACGCCGTTTATGAAAGAGAAAATGCAAACAATGCACCGTGATTCCTCTCGATCAGGTTTGATCTCGTGTCAATGCCATGACGGGTTAGTAAAATACGGTTACCAGCTTTAAACATAAAGCCAATTTTATTGGCCAATAATAATTAGCTATTCACTTTTGCAGGCATATCGGAAAAAAGCGTACACATTAAGTCGCCTGGAAAAACCGTCAAAAACATAAAAAACGGGAGCTCGACGATTTAGAACAAATTGTCGTCGAGCTAAAATAAGAAACAAAAAATACCATTTTAGTACAGACATACATGTATAGATATTCATACCTACCATTAGATCATACGTATTGTTTGCGAAATACAAATCAATGAATTATTGATAATTTTGATTATTTCATTCTATATATTTTATTTTCATTAAAGAGTAGTTTAATTTATATTAAACAAACGCAGTTAATTAAATATTAGGAATGTGTACTATGGTGAATGCTACGTGAGCCATTGGCAACATTATATGCAGTGCTACCATTTCCTAAGCCAGGGGACTTCTTAAAGTGAATGGTCTGTAGTCTACATAATTGAGTCATTTCAACAACATTATTTTTGTTTTTAAGTAAACCCATTGCCTTCGCCGTATTTTTTATGAAATAAATCTTTTCAGAGCATCCAAAAATACCCATTACTTTGAGAGATATTTGCATTAAAAGATTGTAATAAAATCGAAAAACGGCCGGTGAGATGCACTCAAGGTCACGCGGCCGATGTGACGTCACTATCGTTGAATCTGCTAACTTGTGCAGACGTTATACGGATTTGGCGTTGTTTTTCTGGTTTATCATAGGGTTTTACTTTAAAACTTTTAAGAAGTGAATACATAGAAGCTATGCACTTTTAAACTTAATTAAAATGACCGAAGCGGGCTTTAGTAAGGGCCAATCCAGCAATATTCCCAGAATTAGATGGCATAATGATGGCAGAATATTTTTCTACCAACATAAGATTCTCCAGTGCCGAAATCAGGAGTTTTAAAGCAGAGAGGTAAGCAAACGTTTTATAAACCCACTTACTCATATAGTATAGGTATCTAATACGAAATAGATAATATTGCTAATTATTGTTCACTTCCTTGTTCATATTACAAGCACATTTTGTGTTGTGTCCAAATATTCTTCATCTTTTTTAACCAGATTAAAGGTAAATTTTGATTTCAAGAAAGAGTATCTAAACCTACATAGAAAATATTTTTTTTTTGGCAAAATTACTACCTTAAATCCTTAAGAGCATGCATCGCACGAAGTCAAATACCTAGTTGGCATGGATGTGTTTTACGCATTTTACGGGCAAATTAGATGACATGAGTAGTAAGTATAGATTTGAATTGAATAAACACTTAGGTACGTCAAAATGATCCTCACACACAACAGTAAGCTGATATTTTCGGAGACAGCTCTTCCCTTCTTATCACTTTCAGCCATTTATTTCGGGTTTTTTTTCCTTAGGATCAATTATAAAAGTTTTATCCGGTGTAGAAATGGTTGTGGATTTACATTTTGGCACGATACAGTATTTATACGTTTGTTCCTAAGTTGTAGACATT
Source organism: Ypsolopha scabrella (assembly GCA_910592155.1). Classification (NCBI taxonomy): domain Eukaryota; kingdom Metazoa; phylum Arthropoda; class Insecta; order Lepidoptera; family Ypsolophidae; genus Ypsolopha; species Ypsolopha scabrella. The sequence goes on along the minus strand of OU342964.1, from coordinate 16,436,518 downwards.
TTTTACTCGCGCGCTCAAGCAATTTGCCTATAGTTCAAACTCGATTCGCAGTTTGTGACGTCACTGCGGGATGTCGACCTCACTCCGCGTTGAACCTGCCGTTATGTACCGCGCGTGATTCGAGCTAACTTTAAAGTGCTCTCATTTGGTCAACTGTTATCATAAAACAATAAAAAGTATACCAGAATTTACGTTAAGGGCAGCTTTTTTGATAAAAGTAGTTTACTTTAGTTACTGGAAATGGTCTATTTGTGATCTGTAGTATATTGACTTTAAAAGGAGGAGGTTCTCAATTCGGCCGTATTTTTTTTTGCGGATGTTCCTCCATAATTCTGGCAAATCTGAAACGATTTGATTTTTTTTGTTTGAAAGAGTTTACTTCCAGTTATTTTAGTTTGGTCGTGATCTGATCAAGGTCTTCAGAGATAGGCAGTAGAACTCAACGGATGACGGCATTCACTCGATATTGAGGCAAATATCTCCGGCATTTCTTAACCAATTGGAATTTGTTTTTTTGTTTTATAGGCTTCCACGTAGATTCCATTTTAGTTTGGTTGTGATCTGATGATGGTCTTCAGAGATAGTCAACGGAACTCCTCAACGGATGACAGCACATAGTCACGACATTTCGGCAATCACTTTGCGTGAGTGTGCTGATTCTAGGGTATTACCTACTTGAAAATTGACAATATGCCCACCGACCTCCGATCCTGGCCTCATCAACATAGAACTCCTCAACGGATGACAGCACATAACTCTAAATGGCGGCAATCGCTTTGTGTTAGTAGGGTGCGGTCGCAGCTCAAGATTTTGGGGGGGTCATCTAGGCTCAAGTACAGTTCGATCACAAAGTGATGGGAGCGTATTAAGTTTATTGGGCATGCGGTCACCGCCCGCGTTATCAAGAATAGGTATTTGGCGGGCTTTTCTGATCATTACTTTTTTTAACGTTATTTTGAAGATTTTACTTAGAACTTAGTAGACATATAATAGTTTGTTTGAAATGTTCGAAATCTGCCAAAGTTTAGGGGATTTTTCGAGTTGACATGAATGATTTTGGGAGAGGTCATGCATGACCCCTGTAACCCCCCCCCCCCCCCCCCTCGGACCACACTTGAATTGCAGAATATTACTTGAAAATTTTCATGCCACGGGATCTTTGAGTTTGAAACTCCTCAAATGAAACATTCTGATCGTTTGCTCACTGTAGTCCACCCATTTTTTACAATTTAACCCGTCAACACTAAAAAACGTCAAATAAATAAATATACCAGACATTCACTAAAAAGTTTAAAATAATTGCATACTGACCGATAGTACCAAAATAACACTTTCGCCGACTTCTTTCTTCCCAAAACACATGTTCTTTATAAGTCAGCGCTCTCGTGTTGGTTTTTGGTATGTCTGTGGTTTTTGCGTTCTATAGGAAATGCGCTGACTTCTAGATAAAATATGTTTCAGGAAGAAAGAAGTCAGCAAAAGTGCTATTTTGGTACCATCGGTCAGTAGATGATTAGGTACCTATTTTAAACTTTTTTCAAACTCTTTCTAACAAAATTTTTTTTAGTCAGTTCAGATTTTTCAAGCTATGGAGTAACATGCATGCCCAAAAAAAAGTCAAATTGAGAACCTCCTCCTTTTTTGAAGTCGGCTAAAAACGGAATGCACACAATTGACTCAATAGGCATGATGACTAAAAAAATTAATTAGTCCGTCAATTAGATTATCAGAAAATTCAAAATTCAGGCTTCTAGTTGTATCCACAACGAAGTTATAGGGGGTCGAAAATGGCCTGAACTGCTTCGAGAAAAGGATGGTACGGCGTGCCGCTTTATAGCTCGACTTGGCGGGGGCACTGCCGTGCCCCCAGATGCCTGATAAAATTACTTACATGAAAAAAATACACTACCAGTTGATAAGAAATACTTATTAGAATTAGCGAAGAATGATTACTGGCAGGATAGGTACAAAACTAAACTTAAATATATTACAAAATAATAGTGGTGGATGGCTCGTAGCACTAAGAATAAAATAAGTATGGAAGACGTACAAATCCTTTTTTTGTTAAGTATACCTGTTTCAACTATTTAAATTTAGATCTCGCAATTTCTTGCCTAAAAACTATTTTCAGTTGCAATTGGGCAAGTTGAATTTAGAATGTTAATAACTATGTATATTACCGTTCTTATGAGCGTATTTACTCCCATAAACAACGATGTTGTTTGGGATGCACTGTATGTGGTTATACCATTGTGTTTCAGAGAATAAGAGTTTATTATTATTTTTGTTTTTTTTTTATATTTACAATTGAACCCAGAAATATGGATGAACTTTAAATATTTTTTTACATGTATCAGATTTATGATTCTTTTGTACAGACTTCTCTTTTTTTGTTTTTTTTTTAACGGTGACCATAATAGTTTTTATTTAAGTATGTTATTATTATTATATTAAATTATAAAATACACATCTAAGTAGGTACAATTTTACTTAGAAGTGACGTCATTTCCCCCCACTCAGAAACTTTGACGCGCTTTATCTCTGTAATTTTCTGTTTGATTGACAAAAGAAAAAATACATGTCCAATGTTTTTTGATAATCTAAATGACGGACTAAATAGAATAATATTTTGTTTACCCTGTCTACAAGCCTATTGTACTGCTTCCGAATGGCGCTAACAGTGCTAAAACTACCATGAAACTACTCACGGCGCGGCGCAGCCATCAAGTAACAGTGACTCGGAATTATGTGCTCGGAATGATGATAGACGCGGCGATAATAATCTACTATGTTGTGACTCGGAATGCATTGCGAGTATCCATCATTATGCCGCGTTCAGTTTGATTGCCCGCTCATCACTGACAGCAAGATAGCGTAAACAAAGATGTCATCATGACATGACCACCGGGCGTCGGTGGGGCATATTTTGAAAATATAACTTATGTCAACACTCGTGACGTCACAGATCGCGCTGACTGACGTCGGGAATATTTTCAAGTACACTATCATAATATTCATCACTTTAAAATATAACTCGTTTCAACATATGTGACGTAATTGACCGCGCTGGTATCGTATATATTTTAGAGTGCAGAGCTTCCACTTTAGGTACTTCAAAATATTCCCGACCCCACCACCGCGCCGTGTAATCATAGATATTACCTGTCTCATTATTAGGTCACACACACACACACGCACCCTCACCCTCTCACCTACACAGACACTATAACTTTATTTTATTTTCTTAATTTTTCATATAGTTATTTTTTGTTTTGTTTAGGAATTATTTACATGTGTTCTTGCCCACATTCCGAAAGGGGATAGGCGCTGTTACTCCTTACTTACAGGCGTTAAAACCTATATAGGAAACAGCTTCACCTCGTTTTTGGTACATAATATGTTAAAACTGTTTAGCTTAAGTATAAATTTTGTACTCCTTATTATGTACCCACTTATATGTAAATAAAGATGTTTGTATTTGTATTTCTTATTCTCACACAGGATGATGCAATCATAATTTGTTTATTTACTTTTTAATTCAAAATTTAGAAAATTATAAAATAAGTACATCATGCCATTTTGTGTTAATTTTACTCCAATAAATATTCTTAGACCTAGTACAACAAAATACCTACACAGAGTATGATTATTTTTCAGGGTTCCGTAGTACCGAAAAGGTATAAAAGGAACCTTTATGGTGAGACTCCGTTGTCCGTCCGTCCGTCCGTCCGTCCGTCCGTCCGTCCGTCCGTCCGTCCGCCCGTATGTCACAGCTTCATAACTTTAGCACCGATAAAGATAAAGACTTGAAACTCTCCACAAAAATAGACTTTACTTGCCTACATAATACTGTTCCAAGAAATTAAAATTTTGAAATGGTTGAAAATATTTCCAATACTAAAGAGAGAGAAAAAAAATTACCTAAAATTACAATTTGGGTATCAAATTGTAGATATTAAAGAGCTGATTATAAAAGTATATACTTTTACTATATTTACTGGCACCGATTTCGAGAAATCTTTGAAAAACCACAAAAAAATGCATGCCCCCCTTATTTCCGAAACTAGGGGCTCGAAAAAAATGAAATAAATTACGATTATTATAGGTCGCAACTGGAAAATTACAAAAAAACTATAGCAATTAAAAAAATGTTGATAACAAATGAGAAATATAAAAAAGTTAAATAAATTAAATAAATATTTTATAAAAATACAATATGGGTATCACATTCTAGATATTAAAGAGTTGATTATAAAAATATGTACTTTTACTATATTCACTGGCACCGATTTCGAGAAATCTTTGAAGTACCACAAAAATGCATGCCCCTCCCCCCCTTATTTCCGAAACTAATGAACAGAAAAATATGAAAAAATCATGGTAATTTGGGGTTACAAGAAAAATATAGCGGGTGAGGAACTATGATAACATAATGGCAAAATAAAAAATAAAATATTATATTATATTTATATATGTTTATTTATTGTATTTAATACTATATTTATTAAATTTTTCATTTACGAGTTTTATTTATTAGAGTACGGTATAAAAATATTTGAGTCTCTCTTTTGTGGTACAATCAATTCTTTTTTTTAGTTATCATAAGCAGTTATGGGCAAGAGTTTAAACACCTTCTTCCTGACTGTTCCCAAAACTGTTGAATTACGGAACCCTAATCGTATTCATTTGACAGCCAACATTGTACGATTTCAATTGTCAAACGGGCTAATTTGCTTAGCCGAATAGCCATATGACAATCAATTTGAATACGATTGTCTTACACTCTAATACCGCTAGAAGCGTGTAACGCCAATCTGTGTTGTGATAAGTTATAATTTAGAAATATAGTTAGCTGAGTTGTTCACTCGACAACATAACCGAGTTGAGTGTTGAGATCGGGAACATTTTAGAATGCCAAACTTGGTGTAAGCGTTCTTTAATCTATAACCGATGTTAACGCTATGGAGCGCTGACTCAAGTTATATTTTCAAAATAAGCGTCGGCGGCAGGGCTGCAATCGGGGATTTGCGGGAAATTGGAGGTTAGAGCGGGGAGAGCGCGGGGAATGACAAAAATCGGGGAACTTCGGGGAATCCAGACCAATTACTTCGGTGGGCTAAAACTATTTTATGTCGGGCGGGTAGGTAATACTTTCAACTAAAAAAATCACGTTCGGACTTGCTTGGCAGATATAGCTCGATCCTACTAACATAATTTTGAATGGCAGTACCACTCAAATGGCTTATCAACTGTCATTTGATTTGAATTCGATTTTGTGTTTTTGAACGCATCCATTTCATAAAATTATGGAAAAGTGGTTAAAAAGTGCAGCTACTGTTAAAAAATTGTATAAAACGGTGTTTTTATTCCAAAAATTTATGTCGTGGGATTTATGGGGAATGAATCAACAAGAAGCGGGGAATTTCGGGGAATTGATAACAGTGACGCGGGGAATCGAGAATTTTTTATTGGCAGCACTGGTCGGCGGGCGATCAAACTGAACTTAGCCCTAGAGACTGCGTTCAGAAACGAAAAATAAATATCAAGAACATTTCAGAAAGATGTAAGAAGGCATGATAAACAAAACTGTAAGCTTAAAATGGAAATGATAAACCATAGAAACTCTTAAAATTATTCACGTTATACGTCAATAGAATCTGTCAGTTGAGCCAGCAAAAAATTGAGGTTCAAAACGTAGTTTCAAAAGTCGCATGGGCTATCATATTTTGTAAAATCAACAAAATGGCTTCAAATTTAAAGATCGAGGATGAAATAAAAGGAGAATCGGTAGAAAATGGTGAAGAAGAAGAGGTAGACGATGTAGAGGAAGGAGAATCTAAGGACCCCGCCAAGAAGAAGAAAAAGAAAAAAAAGAAGAAGAAGACAGGTTATATTTCTTGGAAACATTTTTTGTTGTAGATTTGAACCATTATGCCTTGTTTAACGAGTATGTCCTTTATTTCAGCTGTGAATGCTGCTGAAGGTGAAGCAAAAACACCCACTGAGGCACCTCAAGAATTGAACACTGGCGAAAATGAGGCTGAAGGTGGCGATGAGAAAAAGAAGAAAAAGAAAAAAAACAAGACCAAATCTGGCGGGAAAATCACTGAGCAGACCAATCCGCCCACCATACCTATTGCAGAGTTATTCCCTGATGGTAGGATGTTTGTTTATAAAAACTTAAGTGCCCATCAACTGAGCAATCACATGTTTGTGAGCTCAAAGCCGGCTTAGACAATGGACAGATACCTGACCTTGAAAGAGACAACATGTTACATATTTCATGTACCTATCATATTCATACCACCTCAATGCTAAAGATTTTATTGGTATCATTTCCTGATATTGAAGAAGTTTTGTAACATTTATACCAGTTGTATATGAAACCGCATAATCTACTGGTGATAATAATTATTATAAAATTCTTTATTTACCAAGATGAACATAACGGTAGATAATTTGCTTTTTGCCAATGGGGAAATTGTTGAGGTGGTACCAAAACATTCAAAAGGTTTTTATCATACAGTTAAATAGTACTTTTCATACTGAACTACATTCCCAAAAAAATAAATAAGAGGAAATTTCACAACAAAAATTTTTAAACCTATGAATTTTGTATGGGCTGGTCCAATGTTATTCTAAACCAAGGCATCAGAGGCATACTTAGAACTTTTAGACATAGAAGGTCAAGTTTGACAGTAAAAATAACATGAATGTAATAAAAAAAACATGAAAGCATGTACTCAGGGCTGAGTTCAGTTGGATCGCCCACTCACGTCCGGCAATCATGACATCTCTTTTGCATGCATTAAATTTGTATATGCTATCCTGCTGTCAGTGATGAGCAGGCGATCAAACTGAACGCGGCCCTGGGGTTGGCCATGCCCACCCTGGCGTCATAAATATAATGATTTTTCAAAGTGACATTAAAATATTCTGTTTCTTTGTTTATCAGGGAACTTTCTAGGTGAAAGTAAAAATGTTATAGGGAAACTGAATTCTCCATCCCTTAATTTATACCGGGTGTAAAAGCAAAGTCAAGAATCCTTCAAGGGTGTGTTAGTATGATTGGTAAAGATATTATTTTAAATACTGCAATCTCTAAATAAAGTACCAGTACCTTATAATAAGACGATTTTCTTTACTCAAAATACACTAATCGCATGGACACCCTCACTGGTCGCTGGCCACTCGGATGAGGGTTGCGGGGTGCAATTAGGTGTGTGTGGGAGGCCGGTGAGGTGCGTAGCCATAGCTTAGAAAAATGATGGAATTTTTGGTTGGAATTCATGCCTCCTAAAGTGTATTTACTTAAAATTAGCCAAAGAATATTTTTGGGGGGCTAATTTGTTAATATCCATCTTAATTCTGTGGTCCATTATTAATTTAATATTATTATTATCCAAATTCTGAGTACTCAACTACTAATACAGTGAGAAAATCACTGCACTCTGTACTTAAGCATGACTTTATTTTAAATGCTCAAATTTAAAATCGGGGATTAGACAGTGCCCCCTTATCAGGAACCTGACTGAAAGTTTCATATATTTATGATCATTCTACAGGTAACTTTCCTGAGGGACAAATCATGGAACATGGCCCCGCTGAGGGCATTGATGAAAGAACGGCCAAGGACCGGTTTTCCAGTGAAGAAAAAAGGGCACTGGACAGAATGCATCAAGGCATCTATCAAGAGATCAGGCATGCTGCCGAGGCTCACAGGCAGGTGAGTCATGAGTTAAATTAAAAAAGTATTAATCTGATAGTTCTCATTATCTCTATAACAATAAATTAACAACAAATAGCAGGCAAGATCATATGCATAAAGCAACCAACAATATTCTATGTTTTCCATTTTAGGGGTCAGTATTTTAAGAGCACGTTTTAGCTTCACCATGATTGTCATTACTGAATTCTACTCTCTTGCAGTACTCCCAAACTTATAATGCGCATACAAATCTTTGCCACTGCTCGGAGTTCGTATTTCCCTACACTTTCTATACAAGCAGTAAGGTCACGTGATACGTCCAGTCGCTCGGCTATAGATTTCTATGTGCATTATAACTTTGGGAGCACTGTAGCAAAGTCTGAAAACACAATTTTGTACAAATCCTTGGAAGTATTTGTTATGAATAACAAAGCTTTGGCACTTACTGATTTAGATAAAATTTAAAAAAATGTAATGCCTTTCGAATTTCAAGTTCATTGTATTCAAACAGAAACTTTTATTTCAAAACTTCTTACCATGTACCATTTTTGTTATTATGTTTATAAAATGTAAGTTGATGTATTTATTCTGTTTACTAAACTCCAATATTTACTAGATAATAATATGGTCGTTAAATATGAAAAGTAGCCTCTATCATATAGGGCCACAAACTTTCACCACATCTAATTTCAACTTTGTTTTGTTTATAAATAAAATGAAAAAAAAATCTAAGTTTTATCAAGATGTAAATGGAAGTTTACTTTGCCGAGCTTAAGATTATTGATGAACTTTTCAGACTCGCCAGTACATGAAAGACTGGATCAAACCTGGCATGACGATGATCCAGATCTGTGAAGAGTTGGAGTCGACTGCTCGTCGCCTTATTGGTGAGGACGGTCTGAAAGCCGGCCTGGCCTTCCCTACCGGGTGCAGCCGCAACCATTGTGCGGCACATTACACGCCTAATACAGGTATTAAGACCAGTACTTCCAAAAATATTTCTTAGCTCGCTCCGCCTACTCACCCCTCACCGCGACTCTCGATGCACTCGCACTATTTCGTATAAAGAAGTAATTCCCGCGCTTTGCTGGAGTTGCGAACATAGGAGGCAAGGGAGTCGTCCTGATCTTTTTGGAAATGTCAGGTACTTCTTGACTTGATACTTTTAAATGTATTTTTTTAAACGCATAAACTATTATGCTATTTTATTGCTTTTAAGAAGTGAATCATTCCTTATCTTTTATTAGTCTGGTATGTTCGAGGGAAGTCTTAATAAGTAAATTAATGAAAATGTTATTTTGTGATAAAAATAAAACTTTGACTGTTATGAAGATATTGGATGTAATATCAGTAAAATGATAATTGGCCTGCTGATCATACTGACCATAATTGGATTTACTAAAAGGAATATTGTATGTATGTAAGTATGATTATATATTTATCTATTTCATTGAATTTATTAATTCGTTTAACAATGTGCCTGTTGAAAATGTACCCCCTAGCTATTAACAAAGGAAACTGTTCTATGTTCTAAATAAAAATACATGTTTTGTTACTTTTGTCATGATGAATAATAAAAAAAAAGAATGACCGCCAAAAGAAGCACTAATACTCCACTGACAGAGACGACGCTCTACAAAACCTATGTGTTCATAGCCTATGTGCATTATTTACCGCCGGGAGTATGTACGGTCTATTGCCAGTCACATGTTGCGTCGCGTAGGCTGGTCATTCATTTGAAATTTGAAAAACAAAAAAAGGAAAAAAAAGTTTCGGTTTTGTGTTCTATTTGTGATTCTGATTTATAGATTTGAATAAAGCTAGGGGATAATTTTCAGATTGTATAAGGCTTGGTAAGTGATCAGTATGACGGATCGATAACACTTTTTGCTAATTTCGCAAAATACAATATTGATACCCTATAGTAGTTGACTCGGGGCTGGCCTTTAGTTTGTACGTAAAACGCCATAAGGGTCATCGAATCCTGATACTAACTACTTACTCTAAACTACTACTCTTTGTTTAAAGGTAAAACTTTTTTTTTTTTATTTGGACTTGCACCTTATGGTTTTACAATAGAACTGCGTACTTATTTGGTAGAAAAAGTCCTGGGAATTAGATAGCGCTAGGCCACAAAGGCTATGGATGGTGTTGAAGGCAATGCTTGTTGTTTTCATAAATCAAATTTGTATCCGTTTTAACATCCCATTTAAAAGCAATGAGTATATTATTATTTTGCAGTTTGTTCTCTGGGCAAGACTGGTTCATAGTCAGCGTATTATCCCAAATAACCTCCAATGTAGTTCGAGCTTAAAGATCTAATACAATTAACCTGTTATAATGAAGTATTTACATAAATTGTCATAACTCACGCCAATGTACAGCGCGCGCGACGTCTGTATTAGCGCATGGATTGGTCGTGACCAAAATCAGAACTAACTATGTCCCCACATGTAAATAGCAGCCATGCGCCAAAAGGGCATTGTTGCACTGTAAATTGAAATTATAATTCGAAATTCTAGTCTAAATTATCACAGATTTTTGACTGAACCTTTACGGTCCATTTCTCCCGCAGGCGACACGACAGTCCTGGAATACGACGACGTGGTGAAGATCGACTTCGGCACGCACATCAACGGTCGCATCATCGACTGCGCGTTCACTCTACACTTCAACCCGCGGTACGACCCACTAGTGAAGGGCGTGCAGGAGGCCACCGAGGCCGGGATCAAGGCCTCGGGGGTCGATGTGAGGCTGTGCGATGTAGGGGCTGCTGTGCAGGAGGTGAGTCTACTTGTCGCTAGTGAATGGCGCGTAAGGCCTTTTGTGCCATTTCGTTTGCAGTAAGAGAAGGCATATGCTTTAAAATGAACCACCTAGCTTTATTGAAATCTATGAATCAGAATCACTCATAGAACACAAAACCGTAAAAAAAGTTATTTTTTATTTTTTTTGCATTCCAAATTTCGAATGTATTGTCAACCTACGCGACGCAACATGTGACTGACAATAGACAGTACATATTCCCGATGGTAAATTATGCACATAGGCTATGTACACTGTCACCGGGGTATTAATGCTTCTTTTGACGGTCGATATATTTTTTTTTATTATGAATCATGACAAAAATAACAAAACATGTATTTTTTATTTCGAACATAGAATGGTTTCCTTTGTTACAGCTAGGGGGCTCATTTTCAACCGGTATATTATATTGTATTGTTTATATTATATTGTGTACATACCTTAATTGCTATACCAAAAATAAGGTAGTAAAAAAATGTGTTTGTTCATTGAATATTTTTGCAAAAATTCAAATGGAATGGGTTATTATTAAAAACTATATTTTTTCAAATTTTTGTCTGTCTGCCTTGCTGTTTGTCTGTCCTTCGTCAATCGGTCAGTGTGTATCTCTACATCTACAGATTTGGATGCAATTTTCTTTTTTATCATCGTAGTGACCCTGGTCAACATAAAGTCGTTTGCAATAGAATCCAACAATCATGTAAACAAACCAAATTGTCACAATTACTCCGTAATCACATACATTTGACGATCAATTATGAACATAGTCTGATTTCAACGAACGCACCATTGTTTTCACATTATCTTCAACACGATTTAAGTTGTATTTATAAGTTAAATTTGTTAAAACATTTGCAACGTAAAAATTTCGAAGTATTTGACAAGCTGTCATCTTAGTTTTTTACTCATCGAACTCTATAAGTCATTGAAAAGTTAGTGTTGTTCGTAATCTGAAGTTATCTTTTATTTTTAATTTAATAAATTATTTTAATTTAATATTATTTGAATACAATAAAAATTTTTTTTCAAGAGCTTAATATAATTAACCAAAACGGATTGTATCCTAAGCCATAAAAATAATGGTTAGTTTTTAAAAATTGACAGGTGGCCATTTTGTTAGAATTGTCATTCACAGTCATTCACTGTTCTGTGGGTTCGCTGTGCATTAGTGTTTTCTGTTTCCGTTTTCTGTTTCCGATTTCTACGACTTTGCATTCTCATTTTGGACTTTTGTTTTGCTTTACGATTTGGCTGGACATATTTTTCTTGGAACGACGACCTTTGCACGGCATCACGGACTTTGATATAGCATACGATTGGTATTTTTTCTCAAGGAGTAATCAGGAGGTAAGAATGATTTAGATCTATTACCTACAACGGAAATCTATTAGACGCACTTTAATATTGTATTGCCCTCGTAACTAATTATTTGAATAGATCACAATTACTGAAATGTATGTGTGTAAAATTATATTTGTTTTTAAGGTTATAATGAGCGACAAACACGTTATAATAAACACTTTTTTATATATAATCAGTTTTATTTTATAGTCTATGGCTAATATATTTAATCTATTTACACTGAGTTGCACGAAAACCCCGCTAATTTTCCGTTAGCTAACTGGGAACTTATCTCAAGATTAAGTAATCTCATGATTAAATTTAAAGCTGTTGTTCGAAATGTTTTTACTTACCTTTAAATGACAATTAAGTGTTCCCCGATATAAAAATAAAATTAATCTGTACACAGAATAGACCGGCCTAAAAATCTTTGAACTTGAATGATTGACGTGAACGATATTTTTATAACCCGCATTAATTCTAATTTTGATGTGGCGCCACTGAATGTAAATGACTTTTATGTCCTTGACATTAGAAGCTAATTTAGCAATAGTTCGTAAATTTGCCACTGATATAGAACATACGTGCTCCCTATAAAATTTCTAACTGTCAAAAACATAAACAAACATAGCATTGTTCGTGTATCTTTCTTACTTTTGCTTATCAATCGAAGCAATATTGGAATATATTATTATACAAAAGGTTTGAGTGCACCATGGCGTCAAGTCCAAAAAAAGAGAAGGCTGCACGGAAAAGAGGGGCGAATTACACAGAGGCGGAGAAGGAAAACTTGAAGTTTTTGGCTAAACGGTAAGCATACGGTCCCCGATTTCTGAGCAATGTTGAATCTCAAAATTATTATAATAAAATTTCTTCTTTTTAGTCACAACCACATACTAGAATCGAAGAGCACAGGGACGAATATTTTCCAACAAAAGGCAGATGCTTGGACGCAATTAGCCAAGAGCTATAATGCCTCATCTACCAGTGGCATTAGAACAGCAGAGCAACTTAAGCATTTGTATGAAAATATGAAGCAAAATGCAAGAAAAGCTCTGGCCACATCCAATGTAATTATGTTACCAACCTATTGACTTTTAAAAACATTTGTATTGGACATTCTTCAAAGTATTCACCAAAGATTTTAAATATGAAAGAGAAAATTGTTTATTTCTATAGTAACTTGTTATTACCTATATTTCCTAGAAAGCCGACTACCTGCATATGTTGGAGGAAGAAAAGACGAAAAGAGCAGATGTTCAGGAGTCCTTATACAAATATGACGAAGTAGGTTAAAGTAAATTTATTCAGTAAATTTATATTAGAGCAATTGTTCAATTCTAACACTGTGTTATTTTCATTAGGATGAAGATACACCGGATTTGGAGGCCTTGAAGTTCCTGGACAAATCAGATAAAGTGGGTTTACTTATTTTATGTTTAGTGTTGTATAATTACAATTTATAACTCTGTCATAATAGATGAGAAACTCTTTTGTATATTCATATTTCAATGAAATTAATGAATTCCAGATTGAACGCAAAAAAACTGGTGGAGGCTGCTTCACTCCTGGAATCAAAGACAAAGACCTAAAGGTCTTAGAACTAATTAAAGATCAGGTGCAGCCCCTTTCCAACCCATATGATAGTGCAGCTTCATATTTTAAGGGTGAGTTCCTACTGTTATATTCAAGATTCAGTGTGAAGTTCAGATTCAAAGTCATAATAATTGTATTATTTTTCAGATATCTTGACACAGAAGCAACCTGTTAGAGAGACGGCTACAGAGGCAACAATAGAGTCATTGTCAGATATAGAGGAAAACATGGTTGTTGTGGAAATTATTGAAGATTCAACGAAATGTGAAAAACCAAAAGGTAGCTTTTATTTTGTTGTTGAATAAAAAAATACATAGTTATTTACAATTTAATTATTAAACTATTTTTATTATTTTACAGGTCCTATTAAGAAAAACACAAAATACAGAACCCAAAAAAGAAACATAAAAGGTGGCTTGTTTTATAAAATACAAAATATGTAATCACTAATCAGTATATATGTATTGTGTTGTTATTTGAGCCATTTTTTTTCCAGAAACTCAATGCCGGACAGGAATGGTATCTGCAAGCATGAAAAAAACAAACTTTTACAAAAATGCTTACTTTAAAAAGAAATATGAAAATTCAATTTTGGAGAGGAGGCGACTATACCAAGACATAAGGCTTCGCCAGAAAGAACACCTGCTAATAACCAAAAAACTCAAGCTAGAAATAGCAATTTTAGAAAAACAAAAATAAATTTAATTTCTCTGTAAACATAATTTTCATTTGACAGAATCAAACCTATTTCTACCATCGTAAACAAACATTTTATTATGTGGGCTATACGTAAAATTTATATAATTTTTTTCTTACAATTTCTGGTTCTCAAGGTTGCTCCCGGAGAGTTATTTATTAAAGATGCAACAAAATCTTTCAACTGAAAGATCAAAAACAAATCAAGGCGCTGAGCTGTAATCCTGTCTGCAAGCCTAAAAAATAACAAATTATTACAAAAATATACTGCCTAACATGTTGAGTTTTGCTGACTGATATTATTATACTATGATTGTATAAGTTTAGGTACATACCACACTTGTGATGGTGATTAAATAACTTATATAGAAAACACAGTGTTCACTAAAGTGGTCCTCACAGATGTATCCTCGCCATGCCGGAATGCCTCATGCAGTTCTTCGATTGTAGCTTCATCCATATCAAAGTCCACATTTAACTCTTGGGGTGGCTGTTCATCCCTTAGCTCTATTGCAAGGTTATGCAGTACTGCTGTTGCCACTATCACCCTTAAAATGGTACTTGTTTTTCGCAATGTTATACCTGAAAACATGTATGAGTAAGATAACTAAATTACCTTTTATAAAGGGAAGCTACATTTTATGCAGCATAACCTACCTTTTTGTAGGCAAGGAAAACGCCTTTTCCAAACACCAAAACACCTTTCAACTGTATTTCTAGTTGTGACATGGGCTCTGTTATAATTTTCCTCACTTGGTGTCGCTGGACGGACAAATGGGGTGAGCAAATATTTTTTACAAAAATACCCACTATCTCCCAATAAAAAGTTTTCACCATAGTGACCAGCTTCCAGCACTGCACATAGGGGCGAATTATTAAAAATTGTGCTATCATGCACAGTTCCAGGCCACCGAGCAATAATATCCCTTATTTTTAATTTGGCATCGCACACCACTTGGACATTTATTGAGAAGAAGTCTTTTCGACAGCGAAATACTTCAGCTAAGTCTCCACCCCGGCTTATGATTTTGATATGGGTGCAATCAACTGCCCCTAGAATGAAAAAGATACCATGAAAAAAATACTACATCTAGTCGTATATTAAAATATTGGGTAAAATAACATTGGCAACATGATTGTAGTCATTCTACTAGAAAGAAAAACAACCTGCACATCTTGGAAATCCTGCCAGTTCATAAAAATCTTCAACAACATTTCGATTTTCTTCTTCGGAAGGCATTTTTATAAATCTTTCGGCCAGCTTACACAATTCCAAAGATACTCTTTGGATTATTCTACAAACAGTAGATTTATTTGCTTTGATTGTGTCACCCAACAGCATCTGAAAGGTTCCTGTTGCATAAAACCTCAGCGTTACTAAAAGCTGGGTCATTGCGTCAATTGATTTTGACCTTTCAGTTGCAGGAGAAAGGTTATGTTCTACTCTTGTTAAAATCTCCCGGACAGCAGCTTTTGAGAACCGGAACCGTTCCATGAATTCATGTTCACCATATTTGTTGAAAAGATCTTCTCTTTCATGGTATCTTCTTGGTGTTTGCTCTTCATCTGAAGATAACGAGGACAGTGATGTATCCGACATGTTCTGCAATCATAGTAAACATAAGTATGCAACTAATGGGAAGATTTGCACAGAATATTAGTCCCCATTTTTAGGTTGGGTAGGTATATGTAGTTCATCAAGTATGCAGGTACTTAACTGGAGACCCTCGGGATACTGGTCGAAGACCTAATAAGGCCTTGGTATGCTCTCCAGTTGGTGCCAAGAACAAATATAATGGTCCATTCACAGATCTTCTAAATTTTCGTATTTCGACTGCGTGTCCACTTAATAAATACTTACACCGGTTATACCAAACTTCAATACTCACGATTTAATACAATCGTCTGCAATCACTCGTTTTTGGTAAGATTTTTTGGAAAAATTCGCAAATCTTCTGGAATAATCACGAAACAGCGCGCTATCGGTACAAATGTTAAACTTTGATCAAAAACAGCTGTGACATGGCAGCCATCTTCCCATTTAGCGGGATAAGTACCGGATAGTTCCCACTTAAATTTTAATTTAATGAAGTGTCAAATTAGGCACTAACGGAGATGAAATTTCGTTCGAACAACGTAACTTCGAAGATAATCATGAGTTTGACAGGTTTTTATTTAAATTAAGAAAGGTTGCTTAAATATTTAATTGGAGGTTTCGTGCAACAGAAAATCATGATTCTCGTGATTAAATTAGTTTAATCTCTACTTAAATTTTAAAATTAGTTTCGAACAACTCAGCGTTAGTCAGTTTTATTTTAGTACCTATCCTACTATGGGCCATAGTCTATGACTTAAAATTAAAATAATTAGAAAAATAAATTTAATTAAAATTAAATTAGAACACTATGACATCACTATGGGCATAAACAATACGCTGTCAATGTCAGTCCGCCATATTTGTTTACATGATTGTTGGATTCTATTGCAAACGACTTTATAGGGTATAATGGATGTTGATAAAATAGCCGCCAACCCGAAAACTGTCGATAATAGTTTTTATATTTTATACATTTATTGAAAGACACTTCAAGCGGGCAAAGGCTAGTATTAAATGAAACTTGTATGCGCTTGAGTTTGGCTGCAGATGTATGGACAGTTTCGCTGCAAGTTCAGAATCTTGAAAACAGCAGCACTGGTGACAAATGTTAGCTTCGAGTAAACAACTCAGTTACTTCAGTAATTAATTTACACTTCTTCCCCAGGTGATGGAGTCTCATGAGGTAGAGCTTGACGGTCAAACGTACCAAGTGAAGCCGATCCGTAATTTGAACGGACACTCTATCGGACCTTACAGTAAGTCTCATAACATAACTCATGTCATTAAGCTATATTGGTTCTAAACTCAACACAGCGGCTTGCTCTACAGACCGTTGCGAAAAAGTCTAGCACTGCAATCACAAAGCTACTTGCCTAGCGTGGTGATTGAAGCAAACGCTACAATAAAAGCGATACACATGTTGCAGTTGTCTCTATAGCCAGCCTCAGTTTATCTTTAGTTTTTGAATGTCAGGTGATGTTGCGTCATCACGGCATTTGAGATACAGGAAGGGCTCTTTACACAGCTTAGGCATATCTGAAAATAGCAATATATTTTTTGCAACAAGCATGCACATCTTTATTTTAAATACTATTTATTAACTTGAAAAAAACTACATAACTTCAGTTTTTGTTTATTTTAGGCGCGTAGGCATGCGACCGTTTTAGTACAAAATTTGATAACCCGTTTCTCTGTTGTTTTTCGTTATAGGCTAAAGTTTAAGACTAGTCACTATCTGGCTGAAATGTAAAATTTTGGTATCGGTACAATTTAAGGCAAGAAAAAACATCGCATGTAAATCTGTCTAGCCTGATATCTTTATAACAAAAACAATATTCAAAATTTTGGCAAAATAGTGCCTTTTAAAATATCAGTGCCAGATGATAGAGGCCTTATACTTTGGTCTATAACGAAAAACAACAGAGAAACGGGTTATCAAATTTTGCACTAAAACGGTGGCGTACCTATGCGCCTTACCGAACTCTGTCAGAATGGCCCCTCCCAAAATTAAATACTGAATCCGCCTTAGCATCGCGGAATTGTTGTAAAGTTGCAAGCCACACGCCTCTACACAACTATAAGGTAGCTGTAATATCCTTAGCATTATACATTCCTGATGATGTAATTTAGGTGATAGAGCTGATGCCGGGCTCGACTGTGGAGGTACCACCATCTTGCTCGCAAATCCTCCCCGAAGTTATTCGGGGGAGAGTAAGAGAACAGCTCTCAGGCAAAAAACCAGGCGGCCCACCATTGCCTGGGACCGATGGATGGCGGTATATCCATCCCCAATTGCCGGGCCTTATCTGAAACAGACTAGTGACGGGCAGCGGCGTCACTGGTGCAAGGGTTTCGGCACCGCGCTCACCAACCCGCCTGCCCAGCGTGTGTGAGTATGAGCATTTCTTCCATGAGGACCGCCAAAAATTGCGAAATCCTGGAAAGGCCTATGTCCAGCAGTGGACGAAACAGGCTGATGGATGGATGATGTAATTATTTATCTTCTATTTTAGGGATCCATGCAGGCAAGACGGTGCCTATCGTGAAAGGCGGCGAGACGACTCGCATGGAAGAGAACGAATTCTACGCGATAGAGACGTTCGGATCGACCGGGCGCGGCCAAGTCCACGACGATATGGATTGCTCGCATTATATGAAGAACTTCGATCAACAGTTTATACCTTTGAGGTGAGAGGGTATCATTAAATCTTTCTACTTACAGTAAAGATGCAGTTTATTTTCGTACACTTGGGCTTGACCTTAGACCATATAACACGGGACTAGGCAAGCGCACTTATCCCCCTCTGCCGAAGTACATGAACAATTTGTTCATATAAGTTTGCTTGTGTGCTCGTTTTGTGTTTGTGTTGCAGCTTTTGTTTTAGGGTGACATATCAATTTTTCGCAGGAGTGTGCGTGAATGAGTAAATGTGTGCTGTGCGTGTTAACCTCCCCTCCCGTGGAAAACGGCAGAATAATGTCAGTACTAAGAGTCGCGCTTTGACAGGTCCCGTGTTAAGTGTTCTAAAGGATATACGATCATATGCAATGAGATAACACCGAAAATGGTGTTGATTCCGTGTAACACGACTTAACTTATTTGACAGGACTTAATTTAAGTTTTCTGTCTTTTTCTCTCTTCATCGAAAAGACAAGGACAGGAAGCTTAAAATAAGGTTAGTCCTGTCAAATAAGTTAAGTCGTGTTGCACCGAATCGACACTCTAGTCTTTAAACTCACTAATAAACTATGGAGTTTAAATAAAGCAACCAATCTTAAATAGCAAATGTAAAAGGCCATCATGCATGATGGATTATTTCTTTTCAATATTGTTGCCTTTCTGGCGAGCGGCGACTACAGTGACTGCACGCTTTGCCATGGTTTAGACATTGCTCTATGAAAGTCTGTGTCAGCCGTGCAGTGCAGCCGCCCGCGCCGCTTGTCTGAAAGCACCCTAAGACGCTCTAACAAAGCCGTTCCACATCTTGTAAAAAAAAGATACTAAATGAACACCTTCTTGTCGTTTTCAGACTGCAGTCATCGAAACAACTTCTGAACCTGATTAACAAGAACTTCAGCACTCTAGCGTTCTGCAAGCGTTGGCTAGAGCGTGCGGGCGCGTCGCGTTACGCGATGGCCCTTAAGGACCTGTGCGATAAGGGCGTAGTTGATGCGTACCCGCCGCTCTGTGACATTAAGGGATGCTACACAGCGCAGTTCGAGCATACGATCCTCTTAAGACCGACTTGCAAGGAGGTCATTTCGCGCGGGGATGATTACTAGTGATGTTTTTAGGGAACCGTCATATTCAATCGGCTGAGACCGACCAGGATAACTTCTTTTTGTGATATCGAACAAAAAAATTGTATGATTTTATGTACAAATTGATCCCTATTCTTTCTTATTCTGGTAGCTACTACCCGAGGTAGCGAA
This sequence comes from Ypsolopha scabrella, assembly GCA_910592155.1. Lineage (NCBI taxonomy): Eukaryota > Metazoa > Arthropoda > Insecta > Lepidoptera > Ypsolophidae > Ypsolopha > Ypsolopha scabrella. The sequence goes on along the minus strand of OU342964.1, from coordinate 16,416,842 downwards.
TATTAAATTTAAACAGTTTTTAATAGAAAATTTTGTTCACTACAATTCACAAATCTTTTGTTTTTTTAATCTGTTACATGTAAAGTTAGTGGTTATTGTATGCGACGGTACCCTAAGCTTATACATAGTATATTTTGATTTACTTTGTGGTCTTTAAATTGAAGAATATCACGTAAGATAGTCTACTAAACGAAATTTAAATGGTTTATAAGAGAATCGTCCGTAGCGACATTTCGTTATATTTTCCTTTTAGGTTACAGGCGAGCGGATTGTATCCCATTTCATTTATGACGTTATCAATCGCGGCCACTATTTATGCGTTTTCAAGGAAACGTTTTTTTGTGTACGTTGCGTATTCTCATGTCTGACATACTGGAATCAACTGTCAGTACAAACAATTGAGTCTAAGGACATTAATTTTATATAAAGATTATCTTCAAAAGTCAGCCTCATAGAAGAATTTAAAAATCAACACAACACCAAATCCCACGCGAGTGTAGTGCTGTGTGCGTAGAGAGAACAGTCGTGTGATTATAAAGCGCATTCCTCAGGTCTGCATGCAACTTACGCGGACAACTGTATGGATTTTTAACTGTGGTACAACTCTGTCATGAAAAAAATTTGATAAGAGCATTGAGATGGCCATGGATGCAGACTTTAAAATATAATAAATGTATCTCTGGGCATAAATCTGGCAAGGATAACGCCATTAGTCACGTTTTTGATGTCTGAATGACTTTATGGGCTAATCCATCCATCAGCCTTTCCTAGATTACTCCACTCTTGGCGGTTCTCCGTCCTCCTCATCCAGCCACCACCCGCACCGTCCTTCAGGGGGGCTATTATGTACAACAGTGTCGGTTGCTAGCTATAGTTGCTATTCACCAAAAACAGATAAAAAGTGAACTTCCAATGGGTATTGAACTATTTACGAATTCTGAAGTCATTTCAAGTGCGAACTTATCCTTAGCTAAGCGGATATGTATGTTTTAGACGACAGGCACTTGGTTTGGCAACTGAGTTTACGATACAGAATCAGGGGGCAGGTCGTTTGTCTAGCGGGCACGAGGTTGGCCAAAGCCATGCTTTGCAGTACGTGGTCTCCATTCTAACACTTTTCGGTCCCAACGGCTTTCAGAGATATCCCAAGCATTGCCTGCTACATCTAATCCGCTCGCCGTTTATTACGTACCGTTAAGGACACAAAGTGTCATTAAATATACTTTTTTGGCGGAAGCCATTTGTAACCTTGTGAGTGATTTTTAAACAAGTATTTTTCGTTTTACTCACAGACATTTAATATTATATTGAAAGTCTCTGGTTTTATTTACATATATGATGACGAGAATTACTTATGTCAATTTTGGTATCCGAATGTTTTTTTTAACTAATCTTGTTGTACAATATATAAAACACTTCGGTACAATGGTGTTACTGTAAATGAAATTTGTCAATAAATAATCAAAATCTAATAAAGTTCTGTGTTTATTAAGTACACAACTAGTCCTTTTATTAAGCACATAAATAAAACAAGTTGTTTTAAATTATACCTTTAATTTTAGGAAAACATTATATTACTAAATATCATTTGTATTCAAAATGCTACATTTTCGTATATTGAGTAAAACGCCTACATTTTAACATTACAAAATTACGGCCATTGACATAATTTCGTAAAAATTTATAAAAATTGGATGCTAACAGCTGAGTTGCAATTCAATTTTTATTCAAGTTCTAAGTTCATCCACTATGTGCCCTATTCTATAAATTTCACTAACTTATTATTATTTATAGGTAAGTTACAATATCATTTTAAGTTACTTGGTTAGCCCTCATTTTGGCCAGCAAAGTTAGGTACAAAATAATTCCATTTGTAACACTTTTGGAATCATCATTGGTAAGTGTATAGTTTTGATTAAAAGCAATTATACTAGACTAACTCTATTTTTAATTTAACACTTTTTTTCCCACCCGGGTATTACACCATTTTCAAGGTTCATATTTATTTGTAGATAGAGTATATAGAGTGTAAATTAAAAATAGTGAGACTAGACAAGTGCTTTTAATCAAGATGTGTTTCCAGTTTCACCAAGCCGACAATCGCAAGTATAAATTTTGGTTAAGTAGTCATATATTTTACGCTTATTTAGGCGCAAAGGGTCGCCAGCCAGACAATATGTTATATACCGAGTGTAAATAGACCGCTACCATTAAATGAAACCACATATTCTACGGATCATACTAAACCACTTTTCCCAATAAACATACCCCGCGCAAACCATTAGTTTGGGAAATATTCGAGTTTAAAGAGTTGTTCAGTATGGTCATAAGAGTGTGTGGTTTTATTTAAAGGTCGCACTCCATTTACACCCGGTAGGTATAACGTTTATCCAATAGTTTCGAACTGTCCTGAAAATATGTAGAAAATAAAACTTCGAGAATCTTTCCAACGAGCGTATTTAAAAATAACATTAACAAACCAAGTATGATTCAACCAAACTACGTTGAACAAATAAATTGAAATAAATATACCTACGATAAACTTCATTTATATACATATTTTTTGGCGACCAATGGACACCTTATTAGGTCCTTCATTTCATTATCCACCTACGTCTTTGGAACGTCCTGGGGGAACTGATATATATGCAATAGTCAACACCTGAAGGGTTTGTAAGAGGGTTTTTTTGTTAATTGGATATGACAAAAAGCTGCAATGCTGAAACAATTAATACTTGTTTTTATATATAAGGTCCTACAATAATAAGTGAAAATAATTCTAGGGTAGATCATGTATCGTTAACTGATCAAATTACAAAAGAAAAAATTTTTTGCTCATATATTTTTTCCACTTCCTAGTACAAAGTGGTTCAATCAGCTGACAAAATTTCTATGGAAACTTTCGGTGGAATGTGTTCTATTAGGGATACTCTATAATCTGTTAATTTTTTTTCAAAATATTTAAGATATAATAGAGTATCGCTAATAAACGGTTTTTTTTTCCTTTCTATGGAAATTTAGTCATTGTCAGTCTGATTGAACCACTTTGTACTGGGAAATAAGATTGGGCAAAAAAAAATCTTGAATGTTATCAATCAATTAACGATACAAAATCTACCCTAGAATTCTTTTGACTGTAATTATTGTAGGACTTTATATTTCGAAATAATTTTACGCTTGAGACGAATTAAAAAAGCTCGATAAATGCATCAAAAATAGATAACACGAAAAATTTGCGCTGGTTTGGTAATTATATAATAAAACCAAAACGTTTAGTGCTTATGTAGGCATATACCTTGCGACGCGCGCTCGATCACCCGCCCGCCACACCGTCCGCATCCTAGCAGGCGCCGTCCCCCAACCCCTGTACCCCGTGGGCGCGGAAAGCACGTTTACAGACTATACCCAAAGAGCGCGTCTGCTTTGTCGCTCTTACATTCCTTGATGATATTTTATGTAAAAAATATAAAATACCCGACAAGGCTGGAGTGCTCGCGAGTATGTACATACTCAAATGGATAACTAGACATATTTAATGCTTAAGACGAACAATTTCTTCATCATTTAGATACTGATACTTATGTATACTGTCTGTACTTAATAATTATGGATTTCATACATGACTGTACATTTGACATTGTAACAATATAGGATTGTGTCAAAATAGGGTTGCATCAATATGGGACAAAATCAGCTATAGATTTCGTCGTAGAATCGGGCTGAATTATTCTCTTTACTATGTACCTATATATGCAGAAATATGAACCACCTTCACAGGCTGCACGCTTTGCCATGGTTTAGACATTGCTCTATGAAAGTCTGTGTCAGCCGTGCAGTGCAGCCGCCCGCGCCGCTTGTCTGAAAGCACCCTAAGACGCTCTAACAAAGCCGTTCCACATCTTGTAAAAAAAAGATACTAAATGAACACCTTCTTGTCGTTTTCAGACTGCAGTCATCGAAACAACTTCTGAACCTGATTAACAAGAACTTCAGCACTCTAGCGTTCTGCAAGCGTTGGCTAGAGCGTGCGGGCGCGTCGCGTTACGCGATGGCCCTTAAGGACCTGTGCGATAAGGGCGTAGTTGATGCGTACCCGCCGCTCTGTGACATTAAGGGATGCTACACAGCGCAGTTCGAGCATACGATCCTCTTAAGACCGACTTGCAAGGAGGTCATTTCGCGCGGGGATGATTACTAGTGATGTTTTTAGGGAACCGTCATATTCAATCGGCTGAGACCGACCAGGATAACTTCTTTTTGTGATATCGAACAAAAAAATTGTATGATTTTATGTACAAATTGATCCCTATTCTTTCTTATTCTGGTAGCTACTACCCGAGGTAGCGAATATTAAATTTAAACAGTTTTTAATAGAAAATTTTGTTCACTACAATTCACAAATCTTTTGTTTTTTTAATCTGTTACATGTAAAGTTAGTGGTTATTGTATGCGACGGTACCCTAAGCTTATACATAGTATATTTTGATTTACTTTGTGGTCTTTAAATTGAAGAATATCACGTAAGATAGTCTACTAAACGAAATTTAAATGGTTTATAAGAGAATCGTCCGTAGCGACATTTCGTTATATTTTCCTTTTAGGTTACAGGCGAGCGGATTGTATCCCATTTCATTTAAAACCATTAGTTTGGGAAATATTCGAGTTTAAAGAGTTGTTCAGTATGGTCATAAGAGTGTGTGGTTTTATTTAAAGGTCGCACTCCATTTACACCCGGTAGGTATAACGTTTATCCAATAGTTTCGAACTGTCCTGAAAATATGTAGAAAATAAAACTTCGAGAATCTTTCCAACGAGCGTATTTAAAAATAACATTAACAAACCAAGTATGATTCAACCAAACTACGTTGAACAAATAAATTGAAATAAATATACCTACGATAAACTTCATTTATATACATATTTTTTGGCGACCAATGGACACCTTATTAGGTCCTTCATTTCATTATCCACCTACGTCTTTGGAACGTCCTGGGGGAACTGATATATATGCAATAGTCAACACCTGAAGGGTTTGTAAGAGGGTTTTTTTGTTAATTGGATATGACAAAAAGCTGCAATGCTGAAACAATTAATACTTGTTTTTATATATAAGGTCCTACAATAATAAGTGAAAATAATTCTAGGGTAGATCATGTATCGTTAACTGATCAAATTACAAAAGAAAAAATTTTTTGCTCATATATTTTTTCCACTTCCTAGTACAAAGTGGTTCAATCAGCTGACAAAATTTCTATGGAAACTTTCGGTGGAATGTGTTCTATTAGGGATACTCTATAATCTGTTAATTTTTTTTCAAAATATTTAAGATATAATAGAGTATCGCTAATAAACGGTTTTTTTTTCCTTTCTATGGAAATTTAGTCATTGTCAGTCTGATTGAACCACTTTGTACTGGGAAATAAGATTGGGCAAAAAAAAATCTTGAATGTTATCAATCAATTAACGATACAAAATCTACCCTAGAATTCTTTTGACTGTAATTATTGTAGGACTTTATATTTCGAAATAATTTTACGCTTGAGACGAATTAAAAAAGCTCGATAAATGCATCAAAAATAGATAACACGAAAAATTTGCGCTGGTTTGGTAATTATATAATAAAACCAAAACGTTTAGTGCTTATGTAGGCATATACCTTGCGACGCGCGCTCGATCACCCGCCCGCCACACCGTCCGCATCCTAGCAGGCGCCGTCCCCCAACCCCTGTACCCCGTGGGCGCGGAAAGCACGTTTACAGACTATACCCAAAGAGCGCGTCTGCTTTGTCGCTCTTACATTCCTTGATGATATTTTATGTAAAAAATATAAAATACCCGACAAGGCTGGAGTGCTCGCGAGTATGTACATACTCAAATGGATAACTAGACATATTTAATGCTTAAGACGAACAATTTCTTCATCATTTAGATACTGATACTTATGTATACTGTCTGTACTTAATAATTATGGATTTCATACATGACTGTACATTTGACATTGTAACAATATAGGATTGTGTCAAAATAGGGTTGCATCAATATGGGACAAAATCAGCTATAGATTTCGTCGTAGAATCGGGCTGAATTATTCTCTTTACTATGTACCTATATATGCAGAAATATGAACCACCTTCACAGGCTATGACGAAAAAATTGTTTTGCTTATGCATTTAATATTGTCATATAAAGTTATTTCGGGCTTTTTTATTAATTTGTGTTTAAATTTTATTTATTTTTTGACGTATTTACATAGGAAGTGACTAAAGTTTTTAGTTTTAATTTTATTCGACCGCTAGGGATAGGTTGCGACGACGAGCGATTAGGTTGACATGTAAGTACATATTAGGGAGCCGAGCGAGGCGACCGCCATAGTTTTAACAGAATTCACGAAATAGTACATTACTGCTAAGAGGGCGAGGACTTTTATATACGAGGCCAGAATTGCTGATTAATGATCAAAGCAAGTAAGTATAGTGCTTTTCTCAAAAATAAAATGAGATATTTTCATGTTAGTTAGGTATATCAAATAAAATTAACTTACTAGGAAATATTAAAAGTTACTTTGCTCATATTTGGGCAATCAGTCATGTTTATTGTTATTGATTTCTTCAGCAAAGCATTAGTGGAGTACAACATATATCAGAGCCCGCTTCTGAACTCATTTTGTAATTTATTTGCACAAACACTTACATTGCAAATCAAATTGAACTTTATTAGTTCGTGCTAAGGAAGATATTCCAACAGCTAAATAATGACTTACGGTACAATAATTTTAAAAATCAAAGTAGCGGTCCTTTTGTCACTTCCATCTACATTATGTATGTATTGATTTTGTAGGTAGGTATAGACAAAATTTAGCGCGACCGTAGGGCCGAGGTAGCCTATATAAGGTGACTTTAATTTATGCAGAGAAATTTTTACTGAAGACTCGGTAAGTGATCAGTTACAAGGTTCGATGACCCTTTTTGTGAAATTCGTAAACTATTCTCTTCAAGTTCCTTACAAACGCAAGCCCAGCCCCGAGTCAATTACTATGGGACGTCAAGATTTTATTTTGCGAAATTTGCAAAAAGTGTTATCGATCCGTGTTACTGTGCACTTACCAAGCCTCCAGTATGAGTTTGGCTGCATAAATTAAAGTCACCTTATATAAGGTCCTGCAATTCAAAGTGAAAAAAAATAAGCACATGATAGAGTATCCCTAACAGACCACATTCCAAAGAAAAAAAAAATTTTCCCCGTACCTTTTTCTTATCTTTCCATAGAAATTTAGTCACCTGATTCAACCACTTTGTACTGGGAAGTGAAAAAATTATTTGGGCAAAAAAACTTTCACATGATCTACCATAGAATTATTTTCACTTATTATTGTAGGACCTTATATATCTCGATTTAATATATATTACATTAATTGCGAAAAGTGCTTATCTAAATATGACAATTTCAAGATTTTACAGAAATGGTCGGTCGTGGCCTAATTCGAAAGCTGTAACGGTCAAGTTAATATTTTACTCTAGCATTCAAAAATTCATTATTATAAAAACAGTTTGCACAGAAAATCGCGGGCGCCAATAATCGTGCGTGATCGTGTGGCCATCCTTAAATAGAGTGTAAATGCAAAGTCAAGAATCCCTTTAGGGTATGAAAGTATACACGATTCTGATGTCATTACGAGAAAAAAATATATACCTTGAATTTTCACTAAAAATTCCATCATTTTTCTAAGCTATGGCTACGCAGCTCACCGGCCTGCCCACACACCTAATTCCACCCCGCAACCCGCACCCCTCATCCGAGTGGCCAGCGACCGTGAGGGTGTCCACGCGATTAGTGTATTTTGAGTAAAGAAAATCGTCTTATTATGAGGTACTGGTACTTTATTTAGAGATCCCAGTATTTAAAATAATATCTTTACCGATCATACTAACACACCCTTAAAGGATTCTTGACTTTGCTTTTACACCCGGTATATGTTGCAATTTCGCGATAGCTTCACATCATATTTTTTGACGACATTTTTTTATTGCGACTAAATAAAGTAAACCCTCATGGACTACCCAAACCGAAATTATAAGCTCTTCATAGCGTGTATTTTTGGGGCTTTCTTGGATTTTTACTCAAAATAGAAGACCCTGGGTTTGGCTTTGCTGGTATCGTCTATTCCGTCATTAATATTTTAAGTAAGTAATTAGGCTACTTTTAGGCACTTTTTCCGACTTGATGACAAGAGTACTGGGGCATGGATAATTAGGTCTAACTTTTGTGCACTGGATATTATGTATGACTTTGGTTGAATTCATACTGAAGACTTAGTAAGTGGTCGGGCCAAGGTTCAATTACCCTTTCTGTGAAATACGCAAAATAAAAATGTATACTGCCTGTACTAATTGAGACGAGGTTGTTCTTAAACATGGGGGCACTAAAATATTTTTCGTATTTTGCAAACTATTACTGAGTCTCCAGTATGAATTTGACTATATCAACCAAGTCACCTTATATGTTCTCCCGCTGGAAATATCCGAGTAATTTGCCAACGGGAAATGATCCCGAGAATTTTAAGAATAGGTTTTATTCTCGCTTAGTAATAGTTTTTCTACCATCTCTATGGTACTACACAAATGGTCTATGGTCTTTCGACGAAAACGGTATTTTGCCGCGGTCCATTCTTTCGAGTTAATAGATAGCATAGTATATAGAATTTGTGGGTTTATTTCCATTGCAACAACGCACATTTATATCAACTCCATTATACCGAAATCTTAGACGCTTTTTACGGAATCTAAATTTCAACTTCTGGGTAGGTACAGTATCTTACAAATTCTTTCTTATCCAGTAAAGTTTGCGCACATATCTTCCATGGTAATAAAGGACTAGGCTTCATAACCGTGTACAGAACAGTTTTGCCATGGTTTGCTTAGAAACGGTGTCGGTATGTAGCGTTTGACACAAAACCAATGCCAGTTAACAGCGCTGACAAAACAATATTTCGGCTGCAAATCTTTAACATTGAAGTCTATTTTTCAATCAACAATTTCAGCTTTTCACAGCGATTTTATTTCATTGAGATTTGCGGCTCAAAATTAGGATACAACCCTCACTGCTACCTAGAAAACTATACTTTTACAAATGTTGATCCTAGTTTTACAATAATTATAAATGTCACTAACAACGTATTGCTATTTTAATTATTAAATAAATTCATGAAAACTATGTCTCGATACAATGTAAATTTACTCACTCGTGGAAATATCCAAATATTTTGCATAATTAATAATAATTCAACATAATTAATCACACTGGAAAATCAAGAGGTAATAATACAGGTAAAACAAATTAAATAAATATAATAATAATACCTTATACCATTGTGGCAAAGTATCACAGAAATTAAAAATACCTATCTAATCTATAATCATGTCTTAAGTGACCTAGGACTATTTGATAACCAACTGTTTTTCTTACAGAATACACTTGGTCTAAATGTTAGGTAAAGAGTTCAATATTAAAAACAAATCTGCACATAAAAACATAAAAAATACCAGGTCAATTAAATAAGAATTACATGCAGGAAGCCGATTATCACAAGCATATCTTAGATAGGCCATCTAAATTCAAAATTATACTAATAGGTTTACATTAAAATATGGGAGATTAAGTATTGTAGGTACACGAGTAGAATTTATATGCATATAATTTCATAGCTCAGAATTATAGCTAAAGGTTTGATACATTCCGAAATATTCGTTTCATATAAGATAAATATTTAAAATGAAGCAAAAATTTAATAATTGAAAATATTGTTTTTATAATTCAGGGAACAAATTTATAAGCATTATAAGGTGGCTAACCCAGGCGACAGAATTCTTTGTTTTATACAAAAAGAAAAACATAATTATCGTTCTGAGGTGCAGTTCTGTATGCCAATCGTATTCAAATTGATTGTCATATGGCTATTCGGCTAAGCAAATTAGCCCGTTTGACAATTGAAATCGTACATTTTTGGCTGTCAAATGAATACAATGGTCTTGTTTTGTTGTTGACAACAAAAAAAAATACGATTTCAATCGTTAAACGGGCTTATTTGCTTAGCCGATTAGCCATATGACAATCGAATTTGAAACGATTGGCTTACACGATTGCACCTCAGATCTAAATCTACACAGCATTTTTCAGATGTATTCAATTTTTCTATTGGTGGTTCTTATGTGAAGAAAGTGTTTTTCTTCCAATTTAGTATTCATAATTATTCATGGAGCGGAAAGTGATTTATCGTTTTTGCATCTTTTGAATGTCCATGTGTATGAAACTTTTTGCAACTCATTGTTCAAACAATAAAAATAAATTAAGCCGGAGATAATTTATTTTTATACTTTACCTCTCGCAAAAAACACGCTATTTTGGTTAATAATTATGAAAAATATAGTAGATGAAAGATAAATTGATGTAACTTGAATCTCAGGTTTAGATTCCCAGTAACAGGCAGTATCCCCAGATATATGTTCGATAAGCATAAAAATTTACGTAATGGGAATTAATAAAACCACACTGAATGCATTTGAAAAATGCCACGAAGATTCACGCACAATTTAGCTTTTTATTCTTGTATGCCGGCCAAACGGTTTAAGTTACCTTAAATGACTGGATATTTGACTTCTACGCAATACAAATCCCAGCAGAAGTGTTTTTTAATAGTATTTTTTTCACCGTATGAAAGATCTACATGGCGTTAACCTAGAAACATTTACACTCTTTTTTAATTTAGTTAATTATTATATTTCAGTTAAATTAACGCCAAGTTGATCGTGTTTTTAAGTCGACACAATGATACTCGTAATAATGGGGGCGTCCAAAAATCACGTGAAGCTAATTAGGGGGGGGGGGCGTGTGTTGTCGTCCAGTGGCTACTTAGGGTCACGTAGGGGGCTAAACAAAGGTCACGTGACTTTTATGTATATCAAAAATGACTGGTCGCGGGATAACTTGTAGTTATAAGAAAATCCTAGAAGTTGTAACATAATGTCACGACATGAATCCCCGAGGGGGTGTCAGGGGTGTTCCCGAGTGTGAACTGTGAAATGCAAGTCACAGTTCACACTCGGAACACCTCTGACACCGCCTCGGGGATTCATGTCGTGACGATATATTATTATTATATTAAAATAGTGCCTCTACTATTTATGAAACTTATTAATCTATATAAAATTTTGTACCCAAAATACACAAATGCATAAAAAAATAATTCATTGATTAATTCATTTGCCTTTTAAATTTCTCATAATAAAAGTTACGTCACATCAGGGGTGCAATTGTGTGAGAGAATCGTATTCATTTAACACCTTAAAACGTACGATTTCGATTGTCAAATGGCTATTCGGCTAAGCAAATTAGTTTGATTTTCTTACATAGTTTTCCACAATAGGTGCGGGCTGGGTAAACAAGAATGTCACTAGGGGGGTCAAAATTCAGCCAAATATGCGTCACGTGATTGATTAATGCCCCCAATATGGACTTCATCAGTTCAGTTCTAATCGATTTTGTATAGAAATCAGATAAGTAGGTACTAATGTCTCGCCTTGAACAAATAGTTAATTACTATTACGTATCTCGTTCCCACCTCCATTCACCGCCATGGAAGCAGCATACGGCCAGTTGTAAACGGATTGTAGAGGCACGTGCAGTAGTTCTACCAGGTGCCGGTAGTTCGGCTCTGCAAAGTAAAAATAAATTTTTTAATACAACTGCTCAAAATATGATAGATTACGTGCCTGTTTAGCATGCGTAAAATGACATATTTCGCACTCGTGCTTTTTGTTTTTACTACTAACGCCATCTAGGGAAAACCAGCCACATCATTTAGTAAGCATGTAAACCTTGGTTTTACCGAATACTCTAAAAACTGTTTAAGATGAGTATTTTCAAACTTTTATATTTTATTATTAAATAATTATGTATGCTAAATTGTAAAAGATGTTTTTCCAAATGATTTTAGACGTCATAATTTATATTCTATCTTAGAAAATATTATAAAAAAGATTTTAGAAAGAGACATTCATCTTTGTAGTACAGATTGGCGCCAACCAGACAGCGTGTTCTTCTGTCGACTTGTATCTGTTTTGATTTGCAACAAAATTGCTTTTGTTTTATTATTTCATGTAATTTTTCGCAGGTGTATTAAAAAACGTCGTTTGATACACGTGCGAAAGTGTTTAAGTATATTTCTCGTCCCGACTGTTTTTTGCCTTGACTGCGTCTCGGCAAAAAAGTCAATCGTGACTCTAAATATCAACCTTTTCGCACTTGCATTACAATGTACTATTTTAATACACCTGCTCAAAATATCATAGATGGCTTAAATTTTACGTTGTATATTTATATTATTACTACATTACATGTTGGGAGTAAACGCCCACACGTACCGCAGTGCGAAATGTTTAGATTTGCTCGATACTTGCGAAATGAGCCGGATATCCGGCTAGCCGGCCAAATTACTATCCGTTTCTTCTCTACTTTGTAAGTAGTGTATATTGGCGCCAACCAGACACTGCGTTTCCTTCTCGACTTGTATTTGTATTTTGTTTTGATTTGTAGCAACTTGCTTTTATTTTATTGTTTCATGTAATTTTTCGCGGGTGTATTGAAAAACGTCGTTGTTTCATACATTTAGTTCGATTAGGTATTTAACTGATAAGGTATGGAACAGCTGATTTTGTTTTCGCGATTTCCGAGTTGGCCCCATAGGCATAGCCCATAGTAAAAGTTGTTGATATTGATGGGTAGATCATCCCGTTTTAAGGAAACACCCAGCATAACAAATTCAATCGAAAATACTTGAATTTTTTAAATAATCGTGTAGTCAACGTAGGCTTTTGCTGTCTCGTAGTTTACAGGAAAAAAGATGTGAGAATATAAAAATATTTCTCACTGTTGAGTTTTTACAACTAACAATATTATGCGGGTATCTCAGAAAGAACTGACTTTTGTAGATGCAATGCATAAACAAAATTGAAATATATTTAAAAATACTTTATATTATAAAACCAGAAACTTAAGATATAGGAAAGAGCCGCGAGGGAAGGCATTTGAGTAATGTTTTTTTTCTTATATCTTAAGTTTCTGGATTTGTAATATAACATGTATTTTTAAATATATTTCATTATTTTATGCATCTACAAAAGTTGGTTTGTTTTTTCTGATACACCTGTACTTAGACATAAAATTTCAGTTATATATTAACTTTCTGGTCTTCCTTTTATTTAAGATACTCTGTTACATGGATAGAATTGATCCTTATAATTGGCCCTTTCGATCAGTATCATAAAAACGGTTATTTTTTATTTAGTCGGTATATGATCTCTATTTGTTTAATGCTTAAAGTCTACTTATAAAAAAAATGGTATCTCCATTGCGCGAAATTGAGAATAGGCTCAATATTAAAAGTACTTTGCCTCCAAAGCCCATTTAGATGGCACGCCTGTATAAATTATTGTCTCAAAAACCATAAGACGTATTTTGATTTTTGATGCGTTTTTCGCTTTTGGATTAAGAAGGCCTAAGTTGAACAGGTCAATCAAAGAATTCACATTAAAATAAGTGAAGCCATACTAACTCAATGTTACCAAAAGTGTCAACCATACGGAGTTTTACAGCCAAATTCGACCAAAACGAAATAGTACATTACGATACGAGAGCGATGAAACGTTTTCTGACGAGTGTGAGTTTGCGGCACGAGCCGAAGGTGAGCTTGCGTAAAGTCGGCATTTTCCGCACTTGTGCTATAAAATATTATACGAAACTCGTGCGAGAAACTTTTTCTCGAAAAACGTTTAAACGTTTCATCGCTCTCGTATCGTAATGTACTATTAAAGTGTACACAAAAAATATTCATAACTGACCATTCTCAGGATTGATGTATCCCTTCCTAATCAAGAAATCCAAGAGGACAGGAGCACTGGTAGTCTTGAACTGTGGTGTCAGCGCTCTCTGGATGCACTCCTTAGCCGTCAGCAGTTCGAAGGTCTCCACTTCGCCGTCAGCGTTCTTCGGGTTGAACTCCAGCGGAAGCTCCAGATCATAAACGTACTCCGTGTTTGGGAACAACCCTCGTTCACTCTCGAAGTAGAAACTGGAATAGAAAGACGCATGTTGTTTGTTTCACAAACAGTATGCACACCGTGTGTACTGGTTATTTTGTTTGACACACGCCTATTCCCAGAAAGTAGGCAGCTTTGAGATCATCCTCCCTTTCACATTCGTCAATTAAGTCATACAAGCTCTTCTATGTTGGCAATTCTTCGGTATGTCATCGATTTAGTCGGCAAACGTCCTTCGCACAAAGAGATCTTCTACTTTTACTTCGGATATTTCTTTCATCACTCTTCTTTCATTCATTTAGTAATGTTCAACATGATAAACAATAAAAGCTAAATATCACGCAAATGACGCATGCAATTTGTTTCAAATCAAAAACAAAAAATTTAAATATCCCTTTGCAGGCAAGCCAAATCACTGATTGACGAGATGTCAAAAATGTAGTGCTCTGAAGGTGAGCTTATGTGTGAACTCTTGCGTTGCTATCGATGATCTATGTATTGTATATACCTAAGCTGAGTGCTGTGATTGTTAGTGACGCGTGGAGTTGTATAGTTTCGTATACATTACGCACGCCACTGTTTGTTGCTTGCACTGCACCGCATCTTTGCCATGTATTGTAGCATCAAACAAACCTAGGCATCGCATCATCAGGGTTTTAGTGCTGAGTGTAAACATACTTCTTTTTTTTTAAGGTTTACCTGTGTTCATAATGGAACATTCTCCCAAAAATGACTATGCATACTTTTCTCTACGTGTCATGTCAGCTGACAAGATTTTTTTTGGATTATGGTCTTTTACCAATAATACAGAATAAGCCGTTATCAAGAGGTACAAACAGTTCGTGCAGCTAAGAAGACGGTGGGAACGATAATACTCTTATGGGTAACTTTCGCAGTATTCGCCCAAGCCGTCCTTTCTCGTCAACGCTCTGAAAATGCGAAACTTCAACGCCATTTACGACTATATATCAGACTATATTTCAGAGCGTTGACTCTGAAAATACGAAACTTCAACGCCATTTTCGACTATATTTATATCTATTTCCTTATAAACGCTCTGAAAATGGACAACTTCAGCGCCATTTTCGACTATATCTATTCCCTCGACAACGCTCTAAAAATGTGTAACTTCAACGCCATTTTCGACTAAGTATACCTATTTCTTCGTCAACAACGCTCTGAAAATGCGCAACTTCAAGTCATTTTCGCCAATATCTATACTAGTAATAAAGTAGTGAAAAAGTCGTGTCTGTACATTGAACATTTATTTTGTAATGGTATGGGTTATATTAGATTAATATTGTACTGAAGGCAAAAATATTTTTTTTTTCAATATTTGTCTGTCTTTATGTATGTTTGTTCAGTTTTAACTCGAGAACCATTAGGATACGATTTTATTTATCATCGTATTGACCCTGGTAAACAGTCTATAAGGGTTGTTGATAAAATAACGCCGAAGCCGAAAACAACGCAGATTTCAAAAAAGCGGGCGGCGCTGCTCCGCGGGAGAAAGTCTAGTCAATATAAGGTGACTTTCGTTTAAATTTCCAAATTCATACTGGAGCCTCAGTAAGTGGTCAGGACCAAAAAGGTTTGACATTTGTACCATACTTTAAATTTCAAAATCAAAGGTATTGCGATTGATTTAAAGTTACACGATAAGGCCCCAGGTTCAATTACCCTTTCTGTGAAATACGAAAAATAAAATTGAGTCTTCCTATATAAGGTGACCTTTATTTATGCAGCCAAACTCGTACTGGAGGCTTGGTAAATGATCAGTAACACGGATCGATAACACTTTTTGCTAATTTCGCAAAATAAAATTTTGACGTCCCATAGTAATTGACTCGGGACTGGGCTTGCGTTTGTAAGGAACACGAAAAGAATAATTTACGAATTTCACAAAAAGGGTCATCGAACCTTAATACTGAGCACTTACTGAGTCTTCAGTAAGAATTTGGCTGCATAAATTAAAGTCACCTTATATGTATATTAATTGGGTGGAGGTTGTTCTTGAACAAGTAGAGAGGCACAAAAATTATTTTTGTATTTCGCAAACATTGCCATTGAACCTTGGTCCTGCCACTTACCAAGTCTCCAGCATGAATTTAGCTGTATAAACGAAAGTCACCTTATACATAAATTAAGGAAATAACTTCTACTTGAGCAAATATTGAATTTACCTCACACACCCCGCGGGGACTAATTTTTTGACTAAATCTCCCTTAACTGAAGCCTCTTCTGCAGCTTCTTTGATGGTTGTCTCCAGGACTCCATAACCCACAGCCAGACCTCCACTCACGAAGCAATCCCATTTACCTGAAATCAGCAGTGGGATAAACTAGTAAAAAAATAAATTATTTTGAACACTTGATCAAATAGGTAAACAAAATTACAATATATTAGCGCCTGCGTCAGAAGCGCTCTTTTGAATTTGTGCGAGAGGTGAAAAGCGGGTCATTATTTTTTTTGTAATATATACATACAGATATAATTATATTTTTCGTGTATGCTTTTGTTCATGCTCAAAATGTACACTCAAACACCGTCTCCACCACTCCTCATTAACTTACAAAACATGTAATAAAAACTTATCGACCCGTGTTTCGCCCTAAAACGAAGCATCATCAGATCAGAGGTGCAATTGTCTAAGGCTCATATTCAGAGTGCATTTTGTAAGAGTTCGGACTCAAAATGCACTCTGAATTTCAGCCTAAGGCCGAGATTCAGACTGCATTTTGAGTCCGAATGCAATCTTACAAACGTCAAAAAGCGACGTGTACTCATACTAGAGTGACGTTTGTTAAGGTGAGATTCAGAGTGCATTTTGAGTCCGAACTCAAGAGGAACTCAATCTTACAAACGTCACTCTAGTATGAGATCACGTCGCTTTTTGACGTTTGTGAGATTGAGTTCGGACTCAAAATGCACTCTGGATCTCGGCCTAAGATTGAGTTCGGACTGAAAATGCACTCTGAATCTCAGCCTAAGCCAATGGTATTCAATTTGATTGTCATATGGCTATTCGGCTAAGCAAATTAGCCTGTTTGACAATTGCAATTGCACATTTTTGGCTGTCAAATATCTTGTTTTGTTGTTGACAACCAAAAACGTACGATTTCAATTGTCAAACGGGCTAATTTGCTTAGCCGGATAGCTATATGACAATCGAATTTCAATACGATTAGCTTACACAATTGCACCTCTGAGACGTTAACATCGATTCGATAAAAAAATGTAGCTCTTATTTCATAGCAATAAGAATTATCTAAATAGAATTTACTGAACTTATCTGTCAAATCGATGCTTACGTACTAGCGCTACAATGTCGCAAATAAATTCGTAACAATGTTTAGTGATGACTTCCGCGACGCTAAAGATAGGTAGATACATCAATCAACTTTATTTTTGGGTCGTAGTGGACGGTGTAAAAATGTATAGGTATTTGACAAAAAACGCAAATTGGTACACAAGCAAGCCAAACACATGTACTAGAGTCATAACGATAATTTTGGCCCGTAGTTCCAGATACAAACTCAACACCCCCGAAGTCATTTGAAGGAGAGTAAGAGGACAGCTCCCAAAAAGGCACAATCAGGTGGCCCACCATGCCCGAGACCGATTGATGGCGATCTATCCTTTAGTGTGCCTCAAAATACCACGTTTTTAGAATTTTATTTTGTACCTAATACTGGAATTGCTATAGAGCAATATTAAAAAGCTTTAAGAAATACAATAAAATATATTGGGCTACAGCTTTTGCCCGCGCATTTGATTCAAAATTCTACAAAATGGCCATAACAATATTAAAAATCATTTACGTTTTGAATAAATAGATTGACTACTTGGCCATCGCATGAAAATACAATGTATCTCACAAGTAATACATATTAAATTAAATTAGATTATTTAGTGCGAATGCCAAGTCAATCTATTTATTTCAAAAATAAAAGATTTTTAATATTGATATGGTCATTATAAAATGTTGTTAGGTTAGCTAATTACGTAATAATAAGACGGAAGGTCCCTTAAGTAGGGACTGAATAAATTAACCGACTTGATATTACATAGATCTCACAACTTTTTAGGGTAGAAGAACTAAGTCTATATTAGTCATGTGAGATCTATGATTGATGTCAATATCAGCCGGCTTACTATGACTTTTGTATTTGCAACAGTACCTCCCGGATTAAAGGAAATTCTGAAAAAGTGGAATTTGGAGGCAACCTAATATCCATCTCCAATCGCGTGACGCGCGCGTGGATGGACTTGCTGATTATAGCCTGATTCGACCAGAACACAAAAGAATTTAAAATCCTATTATTACTTTGACCTAATTGGCTTACTGCCAGAAATGCGGATTACAAAAAATGATTAGTTGAATATACCTGTCCAAGTACATATCGTCAAACTACGATACTTTTCTGACAGTTACTCTAGAAAAAATACACAGAAGAGAATATCCTTCATTTATCTAATTCTATAGAAGTGTATACCAATGTAATGCAGAACAGAATTATAAATGAACGCATTGAGGTTCATTTATCATTCCAATGCTATTTTGATCATAATAATTTTGGATCATTTATGACAAGTAGAATATCTATCGATAGCAAAATATTATTGACATATTATTATTGTTATGTATTTTTTACTTTGTATTTTAATTATAAGCGTGTAAAGTAAGGCCAACGAGACGAGATAAAGAATGTAAACAATAGGACCGTTACTGATTACTTTGTATTTTAAGTATAAACGTGTAAAGTAAGGCCAACGAGACGAGATAAAGAATGTAAACAATAGGACCGTTACTGAGTTATCTCTATTCTTATCTCTCGTACCGCTCGTACGCAATAATGGCATCAGTTGGTCGACGACAGCTGTCGTTGCGTGAGTCGTGTGGTACAGGCTCAGACGAACATTTTTTTCCTCCGAGGGTACAGGTAAGCTGCCAATATTTGGTCCGCCATTTTGTGAACAATTTCATTCCTGTTTGGATTGCGTTAGAAGCACCGAAAAATCGATTGATAGCGTAATTATTAGATATCCCGTGGCCAAATTAGACACAAAAAATCTTTCACAGTTTCTTGGGATGAGCTCAGGGTACCTAGCATAGTAGACCATATCGAGCTGCGAGCTTTGACAGCTCGATATACACTCTCTGTCCCTCTTTAGGTTTTTATATAGGTAGAATTTCCATAAACTATTTTTTTTGGTATGTTGGGATGTAACAAAGAGAGAGACCATCAGATGGCTTGCGAAATCTCCAGATTAGAAAACAAATTTAAGTTAACGTAAAAAAATTACATGGCCGTTTATGCCGCAAAACACGTACATTTCGACACTGTCAAGGAAATAAAAATTTATAGGGTATTTTCCATTGACCTACAACTATGAAATTTGGCAAGTAATATAGTCTGATACTTATAATACAAGTATAGGGAAAAATTTGAAAACTACATATTTGTAATTAAATCATAAAAAATATAGTCTTTAATGCTCAGTGAGGGAGTCCGACTCGCACTTGTCCAGTTTTTTTAATTGAGGAATATTTCTTTTCAGTAAAATTTGCTATCATCAATATTAAGAGTACTTTCCCTCCAACTATGGTCTTTTTTCCACTCCTCTAAACAATATAGCAAAGTTAACAAAAATCTGACCAACAGAATAAGTGATAAGTATGGAAGGAGGTTAAAATCGTTAAAAGTATGTTGAAATAAGCTTGAATAATTTTGGTTGATAAAATAAGATTGTTAAGTAATCTGATTACTTAAAGATAAAATTGAATTAAGGGCCAAATCTAACAGTTAACTTTTATGGCTGGATTGATAAATGAATATGAATCAAAACAACAATGACTATATGTCAGGATCTTTGTAGATGAAGACCTGTATTCCCTGCCTCTGCTGTCTCTGGGAGACTGATATAAATATATTATGTATGAATTTAGATACTGAGTTTGTATTTCTTCTTCAGTCTAGTCCAAACAACAGCTTTTTTTCTCCAAGAAAACTCACCAGGCCAAGTTTGTTTAGTGAAACTCCGCTGCTGTAGCCAGATGCAAAGGCCCTTGGTGGGATGGTTAACATATCCAGACACACTGACACCATAGTTTCTGATGCCAAACAAGCAGATTGCGCTCCTTTCCATTTCCATAAGGCCCTCAGGGTATGTAGCAGAACTCACTTCAAAACACTAGAAAATAAAAACTGATATGTCAAACAAACATGGATTGCTATACTTTCCTCAGATACTAAAAACCTAAAAATTCAATCAATTGAATTCTCAAATTATACAGTGGACAATCAAACACTGAAGCTTTAATTTATGGGATTATTTGATAAAAGTAAACAAGAAAGCCGCAGCTCTCCTAATAATGTTCCCACTACCCCACATTAATAGGGACAAGAGTAATACCGATAAGAGCATCTAATAAACTAATAACATACTTTAAGATACTAAAAACTAGATTTATTACCTCATCTCTCCAACCCTTGAGGGCACATATTTCATTTTCTGTTCGCAAACTCTGCAGCACATCAGCAACTTTTGAAGTCCTCTCTCTGTAGTCTCTAAATGCAGGGTTCAGTTCGACACTTCTACCAGTTACATTAAATACCTGAAGGCATAATCAATGTTTACTATTTTCATTTAAAACTTGCATTGTTTACAAAATCTTGATACCTATTGTTAGTCATCTCATCTATGATTCTAACAAGAATGCTTACCTCAGGAAAACGTTGCAGATGCTTCATGACATCAGGGCGAATCAAGCCGACTTGGTGTCCAGCTATGATAAAGGGTTTGCATACACCATGGTGCAAACCTATAAACAAGCCATAACATTGGTAGTTTATTGAAACACCGAATTTATGTACATCAATATATGTATGTGTACGTACCTGATAAATAGAAGCAGTTAAATTTTCTGGCTAACTGTAGTAAATCGGAAATATTGTTCTGCAATGAAGTCATCGTTCCTCTCATATCTTTTACCATGCAAATACGAATAAACGAGCACTCTTTTAACACGAACCAAACAGAGCCGTGAATTATTCAGTCAAACATTTGTAATCGCACGTACGAAAAGCACTGAAAGTATTACTCGTAAATAATAAACGTCCTTCTGCGGGAGACTCGCTTTTCTTTTCCTCCGCTTTTAGTTCACTTCACTTTTGTAGATTTTCTGAAATTTTTCAAAGACAAGACAAACGCTAGTGACATATGTCAATTAAGAAATCGATTCAAAATCGATTTTGCACTGGGCAATGCACAAGCAATGCCAATCTGGGCTGGGTTCAGTTTGATCACCCGCCGACACTCAGCAATCATGACATCTCTTTTGCACGCGTATCTGTAGAATTTTCTGTCAGTTCAGTAATGATGAGCGGGCGTTCAAACTGAACGCGGCCTAGCTGGATAAGATAACATTACCCACAGACTTTATCTAGTTTGGCAAAAAAGTTTACTTGTTTCAAAACGTGAGGTGAAAAACGAGAGCGTTGGGCTATCGTGGGTGCCAAAATGTATTGTTTTGTTTTCTATGAAGGCCGCGTGGGACGTTAGCCTCCAAGTGTCGTACGCGTACTTACGCACCAATTGCACGCATAAAATTTTGCATTCGGTACCGGTAGTGTCGTATGCGCCAACTGAACGCATAATGATGTTCCGTTTTTCAACGTCAGCTCTTGCTCTATGAATTTTAGCACAACGCTGTAAAACAAAACATAATTTTATGTCTGAGGTTAAGAGTGCGGTCGTGAGTCCACAATAAACTACAATTTTCTACAATAAACACCCACAATTCGGTTACGATACGAGTATAGATGTAAGCCGGTTCACGGTCAAGAGCCTCATCAAATGTCAAAATGTTGTGCGGCTAACTTCAGGCCACAACCAATGACCATGCTAAGTACTATGGGGGTCGGTTGAATGTTTTTATTTCATAGCCTCCTTACCTTATGCATAGAGCTATGGTTTATTTGGTTTATTTTCATAACCGACATTACAACGATAGCTGAACGTAATTATTCTGTTGGAAGTCATAACCGCACCCTAAATCTAGTCTAATTAGTGGCCTGAAGTTAGCTGCGAATCCAAATTTGACAGACAATATTTTGCCCAACGATTTTTGCTTGACGATTGTTGACAATTGTGAATCGTGATCGAATCGTATCGTCTTTTTCGTGCGTCTTTGTTTGGTGGAAAATGGTTACTTTATGACCGCCCTCTTTTTCTTAACATGTAAACAAGAAACTCTGCTATAACATCTGTGAACTTAATCAACCCCAAATTAATCCATAATATGATCAGGGTATCGATACTGTATCAAAATAAAGTATCGATACCTACTTAGTACTTGGTGAAAAATTATCGATACACTTACTTGGATCGGTCCCTTTTCAAAGATTTGTTTGAAGCAAATAAAACCAAACAATATTTATTTGAGAAATCTTGGAGTTTACAAAAAAAGTCAGATGTTGAGGTGCTGCCTAAAATTTCATGAAAAAAAGGTTTAGTCTGAGACCAAAAACAAACGAGTTAAACTTATTTTCGTAATCCAGTTTATTTATCATACGACCATTTCGTTAGATCAATTTTGTCAACTCGGTTTGTAAGCCGGTGTAAATCCGATTTGTCGGTTCGGTTTGCATGTATGTTCAATTCAAACCGGTTTATCAGGATTAAAATAAATACGAGATCGTCATATCAAATAAACAATCGTGGCGTGGCGTAGCTTCCATAATTTTGTCATCAGGTAATCTGAAAAAATATAACATCTGGAAAGAGCCACCTAATAGCTTTTGACCCCTTTACACTTACAGCATACGCTCCAGTTTTCTCTTTTTTAGGGTTCCGTACCCAATGGGTTACCAACGGGACCCTATTACTAAGTCTCGGCTGTCCGTCCGTCCGTCTGTCACCAGGCTGTATCTCATGAACCGTGATAGTTAGACAGTTGAAATTTTCACAGATGATGTATTTCTGTTGCTGCTATAACAACAAATACTAAAACCAGCCAAGTTTGAGTCGAACCTGTGCACTACCATACAACAGACTCGATTTTTTTTTCGTTTTTATAGATAATAATAATAATAATAAATTGCTTTATTTCAGGCAACAAGGCCCATAACAATAAATACCTTATACTACTAATACATATGTTTTTATACTAAAAACTAAGACTAACAAACTAAAATATCATTTTGGCACAACGTCACTGTGCCGGTCCGGTGGTGTAGATGGAAGTCTACCGCGAAAACGACGGTATACCACGCCCTTCGGCCAGAAGTCCTCCTTCATGAAGGTGGGCAGCCTGCTTGTCGGTATTCGTGCCACAAACGCTTTGAAACTTGCGTTGTGGCGCGATTCCAGCGGCTCCACTCTCAACAAGAAGTTGGTCTTGTTCTGGATGTAGTCGACGATGTCCTGCGCCTTAGTGGTGTAGTGTAGGCGAGACAGGTACATCGCCGTGGTCGGCGTCGCAGCCCGCAACAGGAAGTTGGGCCCCGTTGATCCGGTGCCGCAACGGTTTTGGTTTACTCGCTTAAGGCGCCTCCTCTTCTCGACCTTGACGAAGCCATCTTCATCACGGTAATCAGTGGAGGCGTCTAATGTAACGACGGTTGGTGGTCTGTCAGACGTAGGCCGTAAAGTCGAAGCAACCGGTCGGCTCTTGACGATGGAGGCGTAATTTTTCTGAGAATTCTGAGTTCCGTAATGGTACGGAACCCTTCGTGCACGAGTCCAACTCACACTTGGCCAGCTTTTTCACCATTCATTCGCCGTCGCAATCCCTACTATCTTCATTGAGTACCTATGACCGATACCTACTCGGTACATTCATTAAGTATCGATACCAAAATTACCGGGTACCTATCGAAAGAAAAGTATCGAGTATAACTTGTATTTACTCGTATCCATGGCTCGTTCGTTATCTATTCATCTTACCCCAACCCAAATGTTTTTTTTTTGTTAGCAGGCAGGCAGATGCTGATTTGTCAAATCAACTCAAACTCCAATCCCCACGTGTTTTAAAATCTATTAAAATGGTAAAAGTAAAGAAAAATAAAGTAATAAAACAAATGGTGAAGGTAAAAAAAACTAAAACAAAGCAGGAGGAGGTTAAAAAAGAAGTAGAAAATGTTGTTACTTTACCACCGAAGAGGATGTCTGATGATCCTCTGCCTAAACAAGTGAGCTTTCTCTTTAATTGAATTTCTTGGCCCATAAATTTAAAACCTAGGCAAATCACAAGAAGTTAAGGTTAGGGTGTAGATTAGAGGGCACTATGGGAAAATATAATGAGAAAATTTCAAAAATCCTGTGCAAGAGTGAGCCGGTAGGTTGGGTTAGATTCTTTAGAAGGTTAAATATGTATAGTGAGTTGTGGAATGTAGTGGAGTGACCGCCATACATAATCTTAGTTATGTTTTATGACAACCCAGAAATCCTTTTGTACACAGATAGTGCCCCTTATCAACATTGACTTGCTTCATTCCTTTTCCACCATATCTCACAATATAGGATTAAGCTGAGACCACAAGTTGAGCCCCTTCCCTTTTCTCACTAACATTGTCTGATTTAATATATTCTAGGTACAAATAGCACCACACTTATGCAGTGTTCACTTCACTCAAGATTGGCACAAACTGCATTTCTAGTTATGCTTTATTTACATTCATTGCATACTCCATTCGAAATTGAATGTTTTTTATTAGTTTAACATTAAGTTTAACCTTATTTGGAACTCTACACCAGGTAAAATGGATAAACCGCCAACGAGTCCTAGTTTTTGCGGCGCGTGGAATAAACCACCGTCACAGGCATCTTATGGAAGATATAAAAAGGTTGATGCCGCACCACAAGACAGAATCTAAAATGGAGAGAAGCAAAAATTTGTATGTAGTCAATGAAATAAGTGAGATGAAAAATTGTAACAAATGCCTGCTATTTGAAGGAAGAAAAATGAGAGATTTGTATCTATGGATGGCAAATGTTCCTAATGGGCCCAGTATTAAGTTTTTGGTTGAGAACAGTAAGTCATTAAATGTTTGTTCAAATGCATGGGTTAATTGTCAAAAAGAGGGCAAGAAAAACCATAATTAGTAATCTAAAAGCCCAGTCTGCAGTCTATGAACTTATTTTCCCTCAGTGCCTCCTTTACTCTCAAAATATGATTTATAGCTTGCCTGTTTCAAATGTATTTAATTTCAGTTTATACCATGGGAGAGCTCAAGATGACTGGAAATTGTCTGCGAGGATCAAGACCTCTTTTATCCTTTGATCCACAATTCACAAAGGATCCCCACTACAATTTATTGAAGGAACTGCTCATTCAAATCTTTGGAGTTCCCTACCACCATCCTAAGAGTCAGCCATTCTTTGATCATGTTTACTCATTCATGATTCTCGATAACAGGATTTGGTTCAGAAACTATCAAATACTATCTGAAGATGGAGCCCTTGCTGAGATAGGGCCTCGATTTGTTTTGAATCCTGTAAGTAAATCAAAATTTTAAAACATATTCTCATGACATACCAGCACCTTTAGCATGGTACACCATATCAAGCTTTGACAGCTCGATACACCACTGTCTGTCCCTCTTTAGGTAGATCAACAGAGTAAGACAGAGCACTATATCAAGCGCTATCGAGCTCAATATGGTCTATCATGCTAAAGGTGCAGATAAAACTGCATAATCTACTGAACATTTTAAACAACCTTTACTAAGAAAAACCACACAAAATTTCCAACCACTCCAAAGAAATGCTACATATGTTACTACCCAGAACAAAACAGCCGTGCAGATTGAATCCTTTGGCCTGGGTCCATTACTTTGTTTCTAGTACTTTTAAAAATATACACATACTAAAGCCAATTTTAAAGGCTTTAATTTAGTTTTAGTGCTGTCAAAAATAAATTTTCTTCATTCCAAAATAGTTCTTTAGTGTTGACAACAGAAGCTATATTACTTTGGAAAAATTCAAGTTTTGACAGCACTAAAACTATAATTAAATCCTTTAGAATTGACTTTATTGGGCTTATATCATTTAAGACCAAGTCTGGTCAGTCTGAAGCAATATTGTAGTTGGCATCATCATTCTACTGTACATGCTTCCGTTACTTGGTATATTTTTTTAAATTGCAGGTCAAAATATTCTCTGGTTCATTTGGAGGCACCACATTATGGGAGAACCCCAAATATATTAGCCCTGCTAAATTGAGACAGGCATTCTCTAAAAAAGCTGCTAACAAGTACGAAAAGAGAGTTGAAAAGAAAGCTGTGTATGAAGCCACCAAGCCGGAAACTGGCTATCCTGATATTGAAGATGCCGAATTCTTCAAAGGCAACCCTATGGAAAAGGCTGAGAAAGAAGTTATAAAAGGTAATCCATATCTTTTTGAGTGTAATTTTTATCATACTTCAAGAATACTTTAGTGGGATACAGTACATAAAAGGCATGTTTACATTGCAACATCATTGTGAAGTTTCCTGAAAGCTACAAAAATAAATCAATATTCTCATAAAAATCAAGAAATGACGTTTCCTTTCATGCAAAAACCGCAACCAACGGGTAAACTATATCACCATTTTTATTTCAGAAGAAATCAAAGAAGAGGTTGAGTCTATGGATGAAGATGAGGTGGAAATTTCGAAAAAGGCTGTCTCTAGTTTGAAAAAGTCTAAATCTAATCCAGAAAAAACAATCAGACGTAAACAGCTCAAGGCTAAAAGTAGGATCATTAGCCAAATTAAGAAGAGAAAACAAATCAAAAAGAAGTCTACCAAAAAGCCAACGTGATTATTTAATTAAGTAAAATTAAATAAACATTTCTTAAAACAAAAGTATTTTATTTTAAAGCAAATTATTACAAAATCGGGCTTGATATTTGAATAGGTACCATGCATTACATTGTATTAAACTGAGATGTTGTAATCTACCACAAACCTCAACCGTAGGCCAAGGGTTGTGCAGACAACCAAACACCAACTTTTTTTTCTGTGGCTTATCAAGGCCTCGATAAATCTTTTTGGGGAAATTATTGGCCACGCAGGTGTTAAAATGTTCGCCATTCCTGACGTAGGCTATCTCGTAAAACCACCTCAATTCGCAGTCCTGATCTAACGCTTCTGCTTTTAAACTGTATCCTACTCTAATCAGATGCCGCGCACGCAAAAACATCAGTTATTTTGAAATCGCGGCTACAGTGATGGTTTTTTCATTTTTATGGAACAGTCTGCAGCTGCTTTATGGGTATGGCCGTAAAAAATGTACTTTATTTTTCTTTTTCGTGTCGCCTAGCGACTTTAATTTTTTACATAAAATCTGATGGTCGTATGCACAACACAATTAAGTTATGGTGAAGTAGAATAACAAATGAACTGAAATATAAGAAGTTATTGCAAATAAGCATTGAAGTAACGATATTTTCACGATGACACTAACAACATATTTTAAATTGTCTAAGAAAATATTAATGTCACCATTGCCTTTTGATCCCTTGTAAGATAAGATGCGATCAAAATAGCCTTACATAATTAAAGGTGGGTGTCTTAACATAAACATAAACGGTGCATCTTTTGTTTAATTTAGTAACCGTATGAATAAATGTTATATTTATACAAAATATCTATTTTAAATATTATGTCGCCTATTTCGGTTCTTGAATGTTACATTTTGTTTGTGTTAAATTCTATCGACTTTTGGTAAAAGAAGGACAACCACTATATTTTTTTTGCAAATAGCAACCTTTTGATGCAGTATAGGCAACTTAATGAACTAATCCGCCCATAAAGTTTTTTTTTGAGTGGGTGAGCGACGTCGTTTGAGTGTGATTTAGCTTGGAAATATCAAGGTAAATATGCGAAATGTCTATCTGTTGTATACTTTGCTCATAGATTCACTAATGCTTGTAACGATTATATATTTTAATCGTCGCTAACAACATTCATTTCCAAATAAAACAATTATAAGGTGTTGTCGCGCATGTTTTTGATTCACGAAAGTTACCGTATGTTACCAAGTCTTACTGGTGTGTTACATAACAGTCGTGAAACAAGGCTGTATTCATATTGCTTTCTTTAAATCAATAACTTTTATTATAGTTAAACAATTATGGGCATTAAGTGTTATTAATAATAAAACAAAGATTACCAAAAATATTAATCAATATCAAATCATGGAGCTGTTTCACCTTTTTTATTAATAGTGCTTATTTATATTCCTCCTGCTCATCCTGACATCTACAGACACAAACCGTATTAGACTGCTCCATTTAATATTAACACTGGCATTTCTGATTTTCAGATGGCCTTAAGTAATGCTAAAAACCAAAAAAAGTACCGAGAAAAAATGAAGTCACAGAAAAATATGAAATGGCCAAGAAAAAAAAATGCCGAACGAAACAAAAAAGATAAAGGACTATGACGAAACATGTCTAAGAAAAAATGTTAATTTCCTAGGGTCAAACAAATAATAAAACTAAATGGTGCACATTAGCTGACTTACATTTTAAACAGACCTTTAGGAAACTCACGTATGTTACGTTATCTTGAATGTTACCGATGATATAGTGTGTTACTGATTCACGGATGTTATGGTACATTTTTTTACGGCGATACCCTTATACTAATATCAGTTATATTATGCAAAGTTTCAGATTAAATTTCAAGTATTTATTGAATGCTGTCGGTTTATTGTACGGTTTGGAGGTAACTTTGTAATTTTTTTTCTATCGAGAAAATTTAATGGAATCAAGTTTTCACAACAGCATGGACATAGCATTAGTCCTCAACTTTATCATATATTAACTTCAGAGTGATTGTTGCAGTATTTGTTGGTATAAAACAGGATCATGCGAAGCGAAGTGAGGTATTATACACCCTTAAGATTAAGTAAGATCATTACTGGAAGAACCTGAAGGCCTACCGTGAGTTTTGGTCTAGATACACGTTAACGACTGCGTAGAATATTTGTATTAGAAATCATATTTCCTCTCGTAGATCGCTAGGGGCGATGTACAATTTCTCATAAATATTTTACGCAGTTGCTAGCGAGTATCGAGGCCAAAACTCATTGTAAGCCTACTGAAAATCCATAGGTGTAGATGGTAATTAAACAATAATAATTACAAAGACAAGCCAATTTCATTTATTATAAAAGAACACACTAAAATGGTTACAACTGTATAAAAATAAACAAAGGTTACAATATTATGACGAGATTGCAATACTTAAGATCAATTTATTTATTAAAATTGTAAAAAAGATCAAGATTTCATTTAACTTCATTAATTGGACGGCACAATATTTACTTTAAAAAAATATGGCCCTTTAAAATAATTAAAAAAAAACCCACTCAAAAAGAGTATAATGTCACAAGATAATTATAAAATTATTATCTAAAAAAATATTGTGCAACATAATTTGTACTTGCAGTTTTAAAATGCATTGAATAACAGTGTGATTAAAATACTTGTTTTAAAATATTAATATTGCAACATCTATTAAACAGTTGATTTATATATTATTATGCTGAGATTCTTACACCTAATAAAAATTCAAAAATTGTATATTTTCACAAAATGCTCTTAACAAGAAATTATTCAGCAACTTAAAATACATGGTCAATAACACAAGTTTAAGAAATTTATGCATGTTGTGTAAATTCATTAATTTATTACAGGCTGTGACCATGACTCAGTTTGTTCCCTAGGTAGCGGCGCGGTGCGGGAGGAGGGGCGGTAACATACGCGCGCGCGCAAGACCGACATAAAACTTAACCTCCCATGCACCGCACAGCGGTCTAGAAAAACAAACTTGAGTTAAACGGAGACCTACTACAAGGTCAAAAATTTCATCAGACTGATATCTTCACAACATTCAAATATAGCACACTTCGTTAAATAGTAGTAAGTCTTACATAATAAAGCTTATAAAATATAGGATTGTTGCATAAAAATATTCTTATCCTTAATCTCATGATTTATCTGAAACAATCGAAAAGGAAGATTATTAGATAAATAAAAGATTGACTATATTGACGATTATGTCACATTTAGCCTTAGCTACATAATAATTGCAAAAAATCAGCAAAGTAAGCATTAATAGACATCAGATTATATGCATGTAATGTTATAAAAATATCCGCTGAAAATGCACAGTACAAAACTATTAGTACTCAATAAATAAAACGTGGAAAGTGCTTCGTCCTACTTAAAAAGTGAGTCATTGTTACTATGTGCACCAAAAAAATCGCTGGTATCGTTATTATGTGCATGTTCTAAGAGTGTAAATTGCCATCAGCTTAGAGCGTTTGTCCACGGTCTGGTTTCGATATCGAATCTAGCAAAGCCGTAGCTCCTACATGTGACAACCCAATAAAACAAAAAAACCTTATGGTACTCTCGCTCGGACAAATTAAAGATTTGTATGAAATATCGAAAATTACTTATTTTTGTAGACAGTTAAAAAAGGGCCAATTATCACGTCCAGTTCCACGATATACCGGGTGTAAATAGAGTGCGACCATTAAATGAAACCACATATTCTACCGACCCTACTGAACCACTGTTCCCAAGAGTCATACCCGCGGACACCCTTAGTTTAGGAAATAATTGAGTCGTCCGTGAAACCTGCAGCTGTTTGAGGTCAACGCTCTATCTAACCTCGCCCGTATGTCGGTGCGTTAGCGTTCACGCGTTTTTGTTTGGAACTCAATTATTTCCTAAACTAAGGTGTCCGCGGGTATGACTCTTGGGAATAGTGGTTCAGTAGGGTCGGTAGAATATGTGGTTTCATTTAATGGTCGCACTCTATTTACACCGGTATAGGCCGCTATGATTCCGATTGCCGTGCTTGACCGTGGACAAAAGCTCTTACAGTCGAAATTTTGACTCGACAATAAAGTCGAGACTTTAATTTTAGTGCTGTCAGAACTTAAATTTTTCTAAAGTAATGTAGATTCTGTTGTTATTAAAACACTAAAGAACTATTTTGGAATAAAAAAAAATGTTTTGACAGCACTAAAACTAAAATTAGAGCCGTTGTTAACACAAAATTTTGGAATAAAAAAAATGTTTTGACAGCACTAAAACTAAAATTAAAGCCTTCAGAATCGACTTGATTAAGGTTTGCAACCATAGAGTATGGCAAGTTCGTGCGCGATACTCCCGTGGTCAACAGAGGGCGGTCGGTCAGAAACCTTGTTCGTATCGCGAACATTGTTGATAGCAATCACGATGAATCTTCGCAGCGGGCCTTTAATAACTACACAAAAGCAAAATCCACGCGGGAAAAATTACGTAGTGTGCTCTAAAACTGCACGGAACTATCAAATATTTGTGTGGTATCTGATCTTTAACCAATGACGTCAAATTTATTCAGTCAGGGATGTAGAATAGAAGCTTTAAAAATTTAAACCTAAAAAAAAAACGGTTAAGGCGCGGTTATTCAGAGAAATCTGTCCTGCTCCAACGTTTTCTTTTGTCACATGTTTATCCTGCTCAGCGAAAGCGGGCCGCTCAGAAAACTCACGGTTTTGAGGTGTTTTTATTTATTATTTTGGAATTATAGGGATGGGTTTTTAATATGATGGCCATTTTATATCACATTTTTCACGACGACGAGCAATAGCTCAAATGAAACGATATTTAGATCGTAGTTTATACCTATGTTTGCGATTTAATCGGATCGAGGAAAGTGTAAGTAATCGTGTATCGAACAGCCGAAATATTAAGATCAAAGAGTGAAATATGACATATATTTTTTGCAAAATTTTACCGTCGCTTTTTAATATTTCAAAATTAATTTGAAAAGAGACAAAGTTAGGATAACCTCCCCTTAAGTGCGAGTAGGTTTCGCACCCGGAGGATTCCGTATCATTCTAATAAGTAAATGTTTTGCAGTTTTGTTTTAATCATTTACCTAAAAAAATATGAAAAGAAACTGCAAAGCTTACGTTGGTCAAATAATATTCCAATATAAAATGGGAAATTAATAATTTTTGCGACAACTAGAAGGGCCTTATTAAGTTTTCAAGGTGAGCCAATTTGTATGAAATTGATTTCTTTTTCGCGTTCAGTTAAAAGCCTGATTTTAAACTGCATATTTTGGCCAAAGGGAGGATACCCACAGATAGTTTGATTGTAAACGTGTTGTGTTACAAGTTGGAACGGTGCATATAGTCGGATGTCAGAACATACTGTATCACAGCGCTCAGTACTTGTCTTGCAAGTTCTCCATCTCAGCGCCCTCTAGCGGCGAGTCGCGTTTGTCCCTGCCCCCTGCGCCCCCGCCCCCCAGCTCGGCGAGGCGGGAGTTCTTCCAGTTGCCAGAGTCCCCGTTCAGGTTGCGGTCCTCGCACACGCACAGGAATAGCGTGTCCACCACCATCTGAAACGATGTTATGATTGAGTGTGCTTCCAGAGACAGCAACACAAAGGGGCCGTCCATATATTACGTCATTTGAAATTAGAGGAGAGGCTGGTCTGCGGATGACGGTAATATGATGAACATACAGTTGTGGTCATATAATTAGGAACGACTAATACCGAAGTAACTTTCAGAAAAACAAGTTGCTGCAACTTTACTTTATATTACCTACTGTTCTATCTTCAAACGACATGATAATACAGCTATGTAAGCATGCTTTTATACAACATATATAATATGTAAAATTGTTGAACTTCAATTGATAATTTAATTAAAGTTTCATTTGAACTATTTATTTGAAACTTTCTAGCTATGGACAAATAATTAGGAACGGGTAATAAAACTTAATTTATTGGACTGTATCAGAAACCATTTTAATGAAATAAACAATACTTATTACAAAACTTTTAACACAGCTTACAAAAAGCAGTATTAGTATTTTGTAGGGTGGCCCTTGCTTACAATAACTGCTCTGCAGCGACGGGGCATGGAATCTATTAAGTTTTTACAGTTTTCATCTGAAATATTGTTCCACGATTCGACAAAGGCATCACATATAGATCGTTAAAATTGCTCGTCCTTTTCGCAGCCACACTCTTCTTTACTTCTCTCCAAAGATTTTAGATCGGTTAAGATCTGGACTATTTGCAGGCCAATCTAACACAGTAATTTTTTGATCACTAAGAAACCTTTTAACTGAATGAGCAGTGTGTTTGGGGTCATTATCTTGCTGAAATATCCAGACTACAGGCAACCTCTCTTTAGCATACGGAAGCATAGTCTCTTCCAATATTTGCTTGTATTTAAATTGGTCTAGCATACTTTCAATCTTTTTAACTGGCCCAACACCATGACCTGAGAAACATCCCCAAACTTTTATGTTTCCTCCCCCATGCTTTACCACTTTTTTCGTGAAATAAGGATTCAACGCTTGCTTAGGCGGTCTACGCACATACTGTTTACCATCAGACCCTATTATTTACCCTATTTATTTTCGTTTCATCAGAAAATAACACGTTTTTCCATTGACTTGCTGTCCAGTTGCCATATTTTTTCGCGAACTCTAACCTAGCTTTTCGGTGCACCTTCGTGAGAAGCGGTACACTCCGGGCGATTCTTTCAAATAACTTTGCATCAGTTAAGCGTCTTCGTACTGTACGTGTAGATACTCCTCCGTCGCCAAAAACTTCCCTCTTTATATTTTCAGAACTCTTGAAAGGATCAGCCTTTGCTGCACGAAGAATCAAAGCATCATCACGTGATGTTGTTTTTCTAGATTTAGGCTTTCGAGGTACATTATTCGTATTAATCTGTTTGACGTGATTTACAGCATTAAATCAGCAATGATCAGCAATCTTTTTATACGACCAATTACGTTCTATAGAGCCATAATAATTTTCCGGGTCGATGGATCACAACTCTCCTTTTTGCCCATGATTTCGGAATAATTATGCACTTTCAACTTATTCAATATAAAGCGATGAAACCATAGAATACACGGGAAACAAAAAAATGCGATATTCGTTTTCGAAATTCAAAATTAAGAATTATTTTTTACCATTCCTAATTATTTGTCAAGCGGCCACTACATTTAAAATACAATAGCAATTGAAGATGAATTGAACTTTTGATAGTTTTGCCATTGGGTATAAATTATTAAAGCCTACTAATATAAGTGTTATTTTGTGTGGTTTAAATTTGCTATCAGTAAGTTAATACAAAAGTAACAGCTACTTCAAGTAGTCTACTTGTTTGTCAAAAATCGACTTTCTTACCAGTCGTTCCTAATTATATGACCACAACTGTATATAGATGGCAGTAATTGCCAAAAGAACTATTGTTTAACAACATAATTGACTTTGTAATACAGATAACGAATATTTTGTTAGAGGATGAGTCATCGGATAATGACTATAGGACTCGGGAGGAAAAATGGTTTGTTCGTCTGAGCGATAGGATGATTGTAGGGGGGAGGAGTATCTACTAATTACGGCGATGATTTATTTTGTATGAATTTTCTTTCTAATACTTTCTTAGCCAATAAACTACTTTGTTTGTATTTTTTGTATGGAGAAAAATACATTTGGTCAGTTCATTCAAAAGTCTCAACATACATATATGGATTGAGGATTCTAATAGTCTGTATGTTAAGCTATCACCATACCGAAGGAGTGACCTCGCAACCGTGGCAATTTACTGAATAACTTAATAGTGCAGTTGAGTCCATACCACCACACCACCTAGGAGGTTGAATACTAGGCGCGTTGTTCTTGTTCTATAGTGGTATCCCCAGGTTGCGTAATAGGCGCGTTTTTTTTAGGTTGTATTCCTACAACTATAAAAAAACTCGCCTATTATTTAACCTCCTGGGTGGTTTGGAATACAGTAAATAGTTAATTTTCTTGAAACCTCCAAAAATGTCTGCGACAAACTGTAAAAAATGTATGGACTCAATTACACTATTGAGTTGGTCAGTAAATTGGCACGGTTGCGAGCATTTGCGAGGTCACTTCTTCGGTATGGTGATAGCTTAACATACAGACTATTAGAATCCTCAATCCATATTTCAAGACTTTTTGAGACTTTTGAATAAACTGACCAAATGTATTTTTTTCCTTAGAAAATCAACAAATAATCTGAAACCTAGAGTTGTGTTTTATTCCGATTTCGGCCCACTGTGCAGCGGTTATTTCTCGGAAGACCACAAAATAAATCACAAAGGATAACTAACCTCATAGAGCGACAATATACAGTGCGCAATGAAGAACGAATAGATGCATATAACCAGTTCCGGAACCGCATAGAAGTGCAGGTCAGTATTGCGCTTGAGCAGCAGCAGCCCGATGATTCCCGTGACAGCAGTCACTATGCACTTGCCGAGGAATAGTATGAAGTCGCCGACGCTGTTGATTGTAGCCACTTGGAGGGCGTTGTTCACTATCGTGCTGAATGCCTGGAGTGTTAAAAAGAATATTGAAAATTAAACAATATATATAAAGAAACAAATGGCAAATTTTTCATTTAGTTTAAACTTAGAAAGGTTTAATTTTGATTGTATATAAGGTATAGTTTTCTTTTTATATGTTAACTAGCTTTTGCCCGCGGCTCCGCCCGCGTCGAAGAGATTTTCGTGGAAATAAGGAAAACAAAAGAATATGATTTTTTTAACGACAATATGCAACGGTCACCTTGTTTTACCAAAGTGCTAATAAATACCAATCAAATAAGCCCAAACTTAAAGGGTCCGCTGTTGTCCGTTGAGAAGATCCTGTACCCACCTTCCAGTCCCATCATCAGACCATGGTCACCATGTTTTACCAAAGTGCTAATAAATACCAATCGAATAAGTCCAAACTCGAAGAGTCTGCTGTTGTCCGTTGAGGAGATCCCGTACCTACCTTCCAGTCCCATCATCAGACCCTGGTCACCATGTTTTACCAAAGTGATAATAAAGACCAATAAAATAAGCCCAAACTCGAAGGGTCTGCTGTTATCCGTTGAGGAGATCCCGTACCCACCTCCCAGTCCCGTCATTAGATCCTGGTCACCATGTTCTACAAAAATACTCATCAATACCGATCAAATAAACTTAAACCTGGGAGGTGTCCTACAAAAAACATTTACCAGTGGATGATTGAAACCCCGAAGATGAGACTACATACGTACGACTACGCAAGGCGTACATACCACATGATTAACTAAAAATCTTATTGATTGCTTAAAGATTTTTTATAGTCAGTTCAGTAGTTCTAGATATTACCCATTATATGCAAACAAACAAACAAATCCTTCTTCTTCATATAATAGTGTAGACAAACTTTAACGTGAGTTGATTTGAACCAGACTGCGTCAAATTCGTTATTTTGAAACATGCAGCACCATCTAGTGTATTAAAATAAAAACAATTTCAACGCCAGTGGGCTTACCATTTCTCAAAGTTCCTTGCAAATAAGTGTTTAACTTAGAAAAAGTGCCTAATAACATTTACAAAGTGATTCTCAGGCCTCAAATACAGTGCTCAAGTGTTATCTCAGTGCAAAACGCAATATTTTAGTGAAACCTGGAACGTAAACGGGTTGGTAGCAAGAAAATATGAGGTAGAACTTATCATAAATCTAAACAAGCTAGATATTTTACTTTTATCAGAAACACATTTAACTGATAGCAGAACCTTTACCTTGCATGGGTTCTCTTGCTATTTCACTAATCACCCTGATATGTCTCGTCATGCTGGGACAGCCATTATAATCAAGAATAGCATCCAACATCATGTGTTACAAGAATTTAGGCGTGACTATCTACAGGCTACCTCTATATCAATAGATGACTGGCAAGGCCCTGATACTCTCATCAATCTACTGTCCCCCCAAACATGCTATAAAGGACTACATGTTCTCCGAATACTTTAATCAGCTAGGACAACGTTTCGTAGTGGGAGGTGATCCAAATGCAAAGCATACATATTGGGGTTCAAGAACCACAGTGACAAGAGGTCGAGAACTCAAAAAGTGTATTGAAAATAATCACTTGAAACCTATCTCTACTGGGGAACCAACATACTGGCCTACTGATCCAAAGAAGATACCAGACCTGCTTGACTTTTACATTACAAAAGGAATCTCTAAGCTCTATCATACAGTAGAATCATGCTTGGATGGATCTTCAGATCACACCCCTGCAATATTGACTCTGAGTACTACTGTCATTCTAAGACAAAAACCTTGCACACTGTATAACAAGAAAACAGACTGGAGTGCCTTTCAGAGTCATATTGAAGACAACATAAACCTTCGTATTCCACTCAAAACTCAAGATGATGTAGATCAAGCATTATTTGATTTCACAAATCTCATCCAGGAAGCAGCATGGAAATCCAGTCCCAGCCTCCCTGAAAAATCTCAGGATAACTACCCACTAGAAGGTAGACAAAAAGTAGAAGAAAAAAGAAGACTAAGACGAGAGTGGCAACTAAGCCGACACCCATCTGATAAGGCCAAGTTCTACAAAGCCAAACGAAATCTTAAGAAGTTCATAGAGGGCCTCCACAATGAAACCCTACAGAATCGATTAGAAAACTGTGAAGCCAGTAAAAATGATGAGCACTCTTTGTGGAAGCTAACAAAATCTTTTGATCAACCTCAAAAACATGTACCACCCCTAAAACGCTCAGATGCCGAAAAAGCAGAAGTTTTTGCAGACTTTCTAGAAAATGTGTTTAAGCCAAATGAGGCGACTGATAACAGCCAGGAAGAAATAACAGATACTTTTCTACAGAGTCCTCAACAAATGTCCCTTCCCCTGAAACCAGTCACCCCCAGGGAAGTGGCAAGACAGATTCATGCTCTTGAAAATCTAAAAGCACCTGGATTTGATTTAATTGCAGCGGAAGTACTGAAAAAGCTCAAAGAAAAAGGGTTGATGTTTATAACAATTCTATTTAATGCGATGCTCAGACTGCAATATTTTCCACCTACGTGGAAAATATCCCAAATTATACTTGTCCACAAAAACGGAAAACCAGCAAACGAAGTCCCATCATATCGACCAATCAGTCTCTTACCAATTATTTCCAAGGTTTTTGAGAAAGTTCTACTCTGTCGCCTGAAACCCATGCTTACACGAGACAACATAATTCCTGATCATCAATTTGGCTTCAGATCTCATCATTCAACCATAGAACAAGTACACCGTGTAGTACGTAAAATAAGACAAACTTTCGAAAGAAAAGAGTATAGTTCTGCTGCGTTTCTAGATATACAGCAGGCGTTTGATCGTGTCTGGCACAAAGGCCTTCTCTACAAAATAAAGAAGACACTCCCCAATACAATTTACATGCTAATAAAATCATATCTGGAAAACCGCCTGTTTCAAGTTAAGTTTGGTGAGGATTTCTCTACCTTTCGGGAATGCGAGGGGGTGTTCCCCAGGGGTCCGTGCTCGGCCCTGTGCTCTATACAATATTCACAGCAGATATTCCGCAGTCTGAAGATGTTCTAAGCGCCACCTATGCAGATGACACAGCATGTCTAGCCAGCAGTCCAGATCCAGTCATAGCACCTGCCAAGCTCCAACACCAATTAGACAAAATAGACCAATGGTTAGACAAGTGGCGTATTCAGGCAAGCCCAAGCAAATCAGTGCACATTACTTTCACTCTACGAAGAGGTGATTGGCCTCCCGTCAAGATGAGGGGTGAGACCCTACCCCACAAGACCTGTGTTAAATATTTGGGATGTTATCTGGATCGTGGTCTTTACTGGAAAACACATATTCTCGCTAAAAGAGATGCACTGAAAATAAGATATAGAAACCTACACTGGATGCTAAAAAGAAGTTCAAGACTGTCCCTTTCTAACAAACTTCTAGTGTACTCGTACAAGACGGTACTCAAACCCATCTGGACTTATGCTATTGAGCTCTGGGGATCGGCCAGCTCATCCAACATAGAGATTCTGCAAAGATTTTAAAGCAAAGTACTGCGCAATATTTGTGCTGGCCCTTGGTTCACTAAAAATGAAGAAATCCATAAGTACCTCGAAGTACCTACAGTAAGAGAGGAAATTGAAAATCGTCTTACAAGCTACAAAGACCGCCTCAAAAGGCACATAAATCCACTGGCAACAGATCTATGAAATACAAACAAAGATGTAGTTCGCTTAAAGCGAGCTAATCTTCTTCATTTTGACTAACGGGAGACCAGGAGCTTTTATGAAGGTGCTGTCACTGGACAGCTCCTTCCCACCTCATGTAGGCCTTAAATCTGATAAAGGCTGGACAAGCTGATGGCAGATAGAAAACGGAGAGAAAAAATAAAGTAGGCCTACCATGAGTTTTGCTTACTACCAGGCATGCCTTTTAAGTTCTGTCGTTTACATATTTGTCACCAATTTTGAATTTAGAACTGCTCAATATTCAAATTTGGTGAATTTAGAATTTCAAAACAATTGAAAGAATTAGGATTAATGCAATTGTTTAGTCACAGCGTTGTTTTGAATCTGTCAGGTCACGTACGAAAATGAATCTTACTAAGGAAAATGTCCGTGCAATCATTTTCTATAACTTCCGAAGAGGCCTAACACGGACTCAGTGTTCCGAAGAGCTAACATCTGTGTTCCATGATGAAGCCCCATGTTTGCGGACTGTCAAACGCTGGTATTTAGAATTCCAACGTGGATATACCAGTCTTAGTGACAAATCTCGTGAAGGACGTCCAAAATCCGCCTTCACTGAAGATAAAATTGTCGCTGTGAGAGATCTAATCCTCGAAGATCGTCATGTGACATATCGGGAGATAGAAGCGTTATTAGGCATCTCAGGGACAACCATTCAGAAGATCTTGCATGAGGCGCTTGGTGTGGGAAAGATAGTTTCCCGTTGGATCCCGCATTTGCTTTCCGACGATCATAAGAAGGCCCGCGTCAGACGGTGTAAGAAAACTCTTCATAGGTTCAACCGAGGAGAGTCAAATCACGTCTACGACATCATCAGTGGTGACGAATCTTGGATCTATGCCTACGATCCTGATTCCAAACAACAATCAAAAATCTGGGTCTTCAAAGATAAACCAAAGCCGACTAAAGTTGTTCGCTCTCGAAGCACTTCAAAGAAGATGGTGGCTAGGTTCGTGGCGAAAACCGGGCATGTTGTGACAGTTACACTTGAAGATCGTAGAACGGTTAATGCAGAGAGGTATACCACAGTTTGTTTACCACAAGTCATCGCCGAAC
Organism: Ypsolopha scabrella; assembly: GCA_910592155.1. Lineage (NCBI taxonomy): Eukaryota > Metazoa > Arthropoda > Insecta > Lepidoptera > Ypsolophidae > Ypsolopha > Ypsolopha scabrella. The sequence goes on along the minus strand of OU342964.1, from coordinate 16,376,588 downwards.
TTCGGAAATCTAACCCAAAGCGACGCATCATCCTACACCATGACAACGCAAGCTCACACAGCGCTCATCAAACGATTGAGTATTTGAAGCAGGAAAACGTAGAAATTCTTGACCATCCTCCATACAGTCCTGACCTAAGCCCTAACGATTTCTTTACATTTCCTAAAATTAGGAAAACTCTTCGTGGTCAAAGGTTCCAGTCCGGTGAAGAAGCACTCGACGCTTTCAAATCAGCCATATTGAACACCCCCACTTTGGAGTGGAATAAATGTTTTAATAACTGGTTCGAGCGAATGGAAAAGTGTTGTAAACTACGTGGAGAATACTTTGAAAAACAATAAAAAGTACTATAAGGTTCCAGTTGTTTTTGTTTCTTCAAACGACAAAACTTAAAAGGCATGCCTCGTATACACCGTTATACACGTTACCGTCTGCGTGAAATATTTTGTATGAGAAATGCTGTTTCCTGTAGTAAGCCGCTAGAGACGCTGCACTATTTCTCATATAAATATTTTACGCAGACGTTAACGTGTATAGTAGTAAGCAAAACTCATGGTAGGCCTACAGCTTACAAACAATTTCAACGCCAGCTTACTGAGCCGTTATCCAGGATAGCTTCCCACGGAGGGCGTTTTCTAAGCACTTGAAAATAAAAATATTTTAGTTATTGGTCTTTGCTCAGTCAAGAAATATAATTTCAGCTTTAATATTTCTTTTACAAAAGGAAATATTTTTTCTGAAAATAAAAAAAAAGAATAAAAAGTGAAAACTGTACCAGTCGGGGTTTGAACCCGCGACGATCGACTATGCTACAGCGGCGAACCTTCCATATGTCTCACTAAAATTCTCATTGTGATGCTCCCTTTTGTCATAGCGTGAAAACTGCTTTATCATTCAGTGAAAACTGCATCAAAATCCATTGATTGGTTCTCAAGTTATAAGCGAACGAACAGACAGACAGACAGACAGACGTTGTATTTTATATGTATAGAGATGGTTTATATTGTTCAGTTAATTTATTAATTTTTATTATGTTTAAAATAAAAATAAAATGTATATTTAATGGTAAATTATTTGTGAAAGTCAAGATGCCCTCGTAACATGAAAATTCTTTGAACTAGTATTTTATAGACAATTGATACTATCTATCTGAAACCTATATTTAAAAATTTACTTTAAAGATCTCAAGCATAACCAGTAGCCCGCCATTTTGACATCAAATTGGTGACGGAAAATTTAAACATTTTGTATTATTGCACGTGACGACAGCGGCGGCGGAAATGGTTATACATTTACTAAATCCGCCGGGTTTTACTTTAGATTTCCGCCGTGCCGTCCGCAAATTACGTTTTCTATACTATAATCTATTACATTTCATGATTTGTCGTGTAGCTTTCAAAGCTATAATATCGTGGCAGGTAGCAATATCACTCATAGGAAGCATGAATAAGAAAGATCAAGGTGTTATATTATAATTACAACCGAAGAGTATGTAAATTGTGTTTAAGTATTGCGTATAGGTATTGGAATATAGCTAGGTACAGTAAATATTACACATCGGCTTCGTAGAGCGTTGTTACTGTCACTCTTGAGTTGAGTGCTTGCGACAGAGATGACGCTCTATAAGGCCGAATCTTCTTTAAAGCTCAATCTGTAATATTTATTGCCGGGTACTGTAGCATCACAAGTTAAATAACTATTAAGGCTCGACGCGACGTTCGTTGGCAGTCGTTAGTCTTTAGAAATCTACGTCGGATTGAACTTGAAATCGTCGCCGGATTTCCAAAAATGAATCAAAAAGTTATAGACCCAATCAAAGCTTACACGAGCTTATCAAGAGATACCCCAGAGCGTATCCCCACGTATATTTACATTTGTAATGTTTTACGTGTGCAATTACAAGGAATTAATGATGAAAATCTCAAGAGGATTGTATTATTAAATGGAAGATCCTTACAGTACGCATACTTAAGAGCTTCAGTGAAATTTTCATCATTCACATTTAACAATACACTCTGAATCTTTCGTGCAACCGCAGTAACGATCCATGCTATAATATCTTATTTAATCATTGACCTCTCATAAACAACCAATGTATCTAAATAATCCATCCATCCATCCATCAGCCTGTTTCGTCCACTGCTGGACATAGGCCTTTCCAGGATTTCGCCACTCTTGGCGGTCCTCCTGGAAGAAATGCCCATACTCACACGCTGGGCAGGCGGGTTGGTCACCAGTCTAATTTATATAAGGCCCGGCAATTGGGGATGGATATACCGCCATCCATCGGTCCCAGGCAGTGGTGGGCCGCCTGGTTTTTTTGCCTGAGAGCTGTCCTCTTACTCTCCCCCGAATAACTTCGGGAGGATATCCGAGTAAGATGGTGGTACCTCCACAGTCGAGCCCGGCATTAGCTCTACCACCTAATACATGTATTATCTAAATAATACATGTTTTTAAATTACTTCATTGCATGTCACTTGAAAATTATTGGTTGCGCAATCCCATTTGCAGTAAAGTGTTGAACGATAGTGAAAGAATTATCATTGGTTTTCTATGATACACATGAATCGAAATCTACGTCCAATGCAACAATTTGGGGCAAGGTTTGGTGTATACTTAATCTTTAAGGTTTCGTGACCTGAAAACGTCTATACATGTTAAGTCACGAATAGGAAAGTAGATCAATGGGACGGGGTGAGCTTTTTGTATTGATTGACGCCTTAACATTTTGTCCCCAACTTTACTCGGTTTGATGAAAACTTAGAGGCCAAGACGATTGAGGCCACAAAAATTAAGGGAATTGAGGTTTTAATAACCCATTTTACTTTCCTTTGGTTAGGAAACTAGCGTTTAATCGACTGAGGTTCCAGCACATTACAATATGATTATAATGTTGCATTCGGCACAACGTTTCACCCTTTTCTAAAAACATTACATACTTTCTTTTAATTCTCATGAGTTTCCATTCAGCTGTAACTAGGATTAACCGACTGCAACCCGCTGCAACTACTACGATGATACCAACAGCGCGTTCCGAGTCAAAACATATGCGATTATATCGCGTCTATCGTCATTCCGAGTCAACATTAGCCCGATAACGATAGCCCTAAAATGGTTGTTATGACGTCATGAATGACATCATTAAGGCCGCCATGTTGTGCTATCATCGCCCATGCTTCTGAGCGTTAGCACTGTGAGTGATCTATCAAAAGTGACAGCCGGCCCGGCGTTCTTAGTCTAAGAGTTAATTATTAAACCATGAATCAGAGATTGTAGTTCGCTTCGTGGACCTAAGTTTATAATACTAAATAATTATGAGCCCATAAAAAAGGATAATTGACGAAAGAATAAACCAACACATAATGATTGCTCTCAATGAGGCGCAAATAACTCTTGCACAACAACGAAGCGTAAGTAAAGTATACTTGGTATTCATGTAACGTTATCAAGTTGTGGTTAAAGGTTCATTTTTCTGTCACTGACCAGTGTCATCATCCATGCCGAGTCCCAAAGAGTTCCGAATGGATCATAAGTTTAAGCTCTGATGGACGCCATTTCCCATTCGGAATGACTTGATGGGCGTGAGTAGTTTGATGGTAGTTTTAGCAATGTTATCGCCATTCGGAACGCTGTACTAGCCGACTGCGACACCGGCTTCTAGAAATAACAGGATGTCGTCGGCTAATCGTACAGTTGGGCATATCTACCTAGGCGTATCATAGTTCTGTTAAAACTAGGAAGGTCACTGCGCTCCGCTCGGCTCCCCAAATTATAATATTTACATGTAAACCTTACACGCTCCTCGTCGCTCCGTTCATAAGTAAATTTTTCTACGAAAGTATGGAAGGTGCTTCTGAAAACATTTTTTTGACGTACTTTACAACGTTAGGCAGATAACTAAATATGCGTCGAATTTTAGGTACATATGATTATATTTTACAGAACCCAAAATTTGTCGATCCCGGAACCGAGGCAAGTTTTACGATACAAAAGTACATTCTATATTAGCCAACACCTGAACTTCAGGTAAATATGCATCAGATTATTTAATCTCTATGATAAAGCTCACCTTAGCAGCAGCTTTACAAAAGTGACATCTCTCTATGGTGATGATTGTATACGCGTTGTGATTCAAATAACGGATGAACTTTTCGAGACAGTAGAAACAGCAGATTCCACATTTGAGACCACATTTAGCCACTTCTGAGCCTTTTTCTGCCCTCGATGATAATCTAAAAGAAAATTTTTGTAATTATATAAATGTTTTTCTGTCAACTTTAAACTCTTTATTTGTGGTTAATTTTCTAGTGCGAGATCAAGATCAGTATCAAAATTTTGTTTGCCTTCTTCGAAAAATTACTTACTATTAAATATAATTTTACATGCAAGGGATTTTAATATCTGTACGTTGTATACGTGGCTTGCGTACCAAGGTGAAAGACGTGTACAATAATATTAGGATAAGCAATTATGATATAATCGTGTTCACAGAATCTTGGCTAAACTCTTCCATAAATGATAATGAATTGGTGGACTCCAGATATGCTATCTATCGTCGAGATAGAATCTGCACTCCTGGTTCTAAAAAAGATGGAGGTGGTGTATTAATAGCAGTTTCAAAAAAAATACCTTCGGCTCGTGTACGCAACTGGGAAAGCAGTTGTGAGGATCTCTGGGTTAATATTAGTATCACAATTAATAATGTAACCAAAATAATTTCTCTTTGCGGTGTTTATTTGGCTCCTAAAGTAAATTTAGTCTCTTTGAAAACTTTTCTGGACAACACTGATAAAGTTTTAGCTCATGCAGATGATGTTATAATTCTGGGTGATTTTAACTTGGGGTTTATTGAATGGACTAAACACAACTCTAGTGATCAACATACGACTCCATCTAATTATGGTACCCCTTTAGGTTGTGCTTTTATTGATTTTATTTCTATTCATAACTTATCCCAGCTAAATTACGTAAACAATGTAGATGGCAACAAACTTGACCTAGTTCTTACTAATATCCCCAACACTAAAGTAGATCAACCATTAGATTTACTTTCCAAACTTGACGTACTGCATCCTAATTTAGACATTACTATTCCGAACACATGTTATTTGCATCTCCCAACTAAACCTCGTAGTGATTATAATTTTTATAAAGCTGATTATAACAATGTTATTCTGGAACTCAAGAATAAGGAGTGGCTCCAAATTTTCTCTGACTGCTTGAGTGTGAATGACATGACCTTAAAATTCTATAACACCCTACAAAACATTATTGAGCAGTTTGTACCTAAACATAAACCAAAAAATAGAAAGCACCCGGTTTGGTTCACCAAAAAACTAATAAAGTTACTATCTGAAAAGAATAAAATGCGAGCAAGATATCGGAGATACGGTAATCCTCGCGATGGAATCGAATACGACTTATTGAGAGAACGATGCCATAAACTTCTTAATGCTTGTCATAGTACCTATCTGCGAAATCTTGAGGCTGATATAGCCAGAAACCCTAAAGCTTTTTGGCGGTACATAAAAGATAAACGCAAAGGAAATGCATCTATTCCTGAGAAAATGCATCTTAATGATACAACTTCTAATGATGGACCTGAAATGGCCAATCTTTTCGCTGATCATTTCTCGTCAGTTTTTTCAAATGGTTCTTGTAACGTTGTCCCTACTAATCAGGTGAAATCAGATCTATTCATGGATTGTGTAAGTTTTACCGAAAACGAGGTTCTTAGGAAAATTAAATCACTTGATATATTCAAGGGACCTGGGCTGGATGGTATTCCTCCTCTTTTCATAAAACGTTGTGGAGCAGCTATTGCGTTTCCCCTTACCCTTATTATAAATCGATCTCTGCATGATGGCTGTTTTCCGGACGAGTGGAAAAAGGCAAAAATATTTCCAGTTTATAAAAAGGGTGAATTAGATGATGTTAGCAACTACAGGCCGATTTCAATTTTATCATGTTTTTCCAAAATATTTGAATCCTTAATAACACCAATATTGTCTCGCCACTTGGACAGGATTCTTTCTCCTCATCAGCATGGTTTTAGAAAAGGTCGCTCTGTTCAAACTAACCTGGTTGACTTTGTGTCTGATCTTTCTCACGAAGTGGACAAGGGATATCAGGTAGATTCCATTTACACTGACTTCAGCAGTGCGTTTGACAAAGTCGATCACAATCTTCTTTTGTACAAACTGAAATTAGCGGGTGTGTATGGTTTAATGCTTGACTGGTTCAAGTCATATCTGCTGAATCGGCCTCAAATGGTGGTTGTAAATGGTCACGTTTCTGAGACATATATTTCTGATTCAGGAGTGCCTCAGGGATCTCATCTTGGACCTGTTCTTTTCTCAATTTTCATTAACGACCTTTCGTCGCAAATTCACCATTGTAAATACTTATTCTTCGCAGATGACTTAAAATTGTATAAAACTGTTAATTCTGTAGAGGATTCTACACTTATTCAAAGTGATTTGGACAGACTATCTCAGTGGTGTGCGTCAAATGGTATGCTCCTTAATGTAAGAAAATGCCTTCATATAAAATTCACGAGGAGAAAAAAGCCTATTGAATCGCACTATCACCTGGACTGCGCAGCTCTTGAAGAGGTGGAGCAAATTCGGGATTTAGGAGTAATTCTGGACAAAGAACTGAACTTTATACCCCAGATTGACGCAATGGTCAAGAAGTCCGCACAGATGCTCGGATTTGTCAAGCGAAATAGTCGTGGGTTTCAGTCAAAAGGGATCAAAATATTGCTTTTTAATTCTCTTGTCCGTAGCCAACTCGAATATGCTAGTTCGGTTTGGAATCCGTTTTATGCGATTCACTCACAAAGGATTGAAAGTATCCAGCGTGCCTTTACAAGACATTTAGCTTTTATCTCACCGGGTATGTCACATAGATGCTCATATGATGAACGTTTGAAACTTTTTGATATGTCATCTTTACGTAGCCGAAGAAATATGCTTGATTTGACTTTCTTACACAAATTAGTGAGTGGTTCAACACCGTGTCCACAGTTGCTTGGGAGGATTTTTGTGTCAGTGCCCTGTAATATGCCTCGTAAGCCCATTACTAGAATATTTTGGTGTCCCACTAGCAAAACTAACTTAGGTCTTAATTCACCAATCACTAGAATGTTAAGACAATATAACGAGAAGTGTCAAACTATCCCAGATCTTGACATTTTTCACTTATCCTTGAACAATTTTAGGACCAGTTTGCAAAGATTCTGTTAAGTTTAATCTTATTTTCCCATTTTGTAGATATTTTTTGTGTTAGTTAATTAATAGTTTTGTTTTGTATTAGTAATTATAAAAAAATTAGTACTTGCTGTAAATGTCTATAATGTAATGTCTGCTTTGTGTTTACCACTTGTTTATTGTTGAATGTTGTGAACGCCTGTCACTGGTCCACATATCAGAATTTTAGTTTTATGTTTTAATTTGTTAAGTATGTGTAATATGTGTACTGTTGGTGTTCCGTTATTAATAAATAAAATAAAATAAAATAAAAATATATGGTGACTGGTTGACATAGCCAAATTCATACTGGAAACTCAGTAGGTGGTCAGGACCAGGGTTCAATTAGGTACCCTTTTTGTGAAACATCGTACGCAAAATAAAATTCAGACTTCCTATACTAATTAAGTCGAGGTTGTTTTTAAACAAGTACATTTTTCTCAAACAGTGTCATTTAACCTTGGTTCTGACCACTAACAGAGTCTCCAGTATGAATTTGTTGATAACAACCAAAGTCACTTTATGCATGAAAACTTGTACACGGCACAGTAGTTTTCACAATAAAACATTTCTACTTACTTGGCATGTAAATACGTAAGTATCAGTCGAGGAATTTTGAAGATCGTTATCAGGAAAGATCCTTTCGCCACCGAGCCCAAGTGATATTTCAATAGTTTACCGACTGAATACAGAACTGGTGAAGAGTGGGCATGCTTACCCCTGAAAAGTTGACATTAGATGTATAAATCATAAATTAAATTGTATGTGGCGTGTGACAACGACACCTAAAAATAATATTGCCGCTCCATGTCATCCCGTGGATGTCGTAAAAGGCGACTAAGGCAGCTATGCCAACAATCTATGTCTCTGTACTATTGATGGTCATAAGGTCAACGGATCTTGGCCACAGATTAATTAGTATGGGTAGCTGATCCCCCCTCCCGCCCCCCCTTAGGTTTAAATTTGTTTTTTTTATTATTTGACGTAATATAAGTACTTGTAACACGTATTCTTTGAAAACGTTGGCACCCTTTGGGTTCGGAGCCCTAAAAATATTTTGGTTCTCTACCCAATGAGCTTTAGCTAGGCAATGACAACCCACATGCCAAGGCAAGGAAAAGCAAATTTTTAACTCCTTTTTAGGGTTTCGTATTCCGACAAGGAACCCTTACAGTTTCGTCATGTCCGTCTGTCCGCGGCTTAGCTCAGAAACTATTAGTACTAGAAAGCTGTAATTTGGCATGCATATAAATATTAATCACGCCGACAAAACGGTAAAATAAATTCTTTTAAAAAAAAATTTTTAAGGTTACTTTTCATACACGTAAACTGGGGATGATTTTTTTTCTCGTCTATCCCATAGTGTATGGTTTCGTTGGATAGGTCGTTCAAAAACATTGTGGGGGTGATTTAGGGATCGGTTTGCGAAATATTAAGCTTGAAAGTGAAAATTTTAGTTAGAGTGGAGCGTCCCCCCCCCCCCCTGCCGGCTAAACAGTTGTTTAAAGAAATGTGAAAAAATTCACAGAAGTAATATATATAATGAATTTAAAAGGAAAACTACCACAGCTAAGCAGGCTTTACAGGTTTACGAGTACAGGTCGCGCCAAACTTTTGGTCCCCTCTAATGTATGGGACTAGAAGTTTGGCGCGGTCTGTATTAGTAGACCAACTTATACATAGGTAACACTAAAAGTTTCCGGAACTGGCCACTTACATAAACAATATTTAAAAATTTATTGCAACATTTGAAAATAGAACTCTTTGGCTGTAGAATGCAGTTTGTTTCATCTGACTGTCTTTTGTTTTTACCTTGTGGCGCAATTTAAAAAATTGTGTGTCTGCATCAACATGGATTTAACTCGGGAAAATTTTCGTAGTATGATTTTCTACGATTTTAAGTGTAATTTGACAGCTCAACAGAGCATCGCTCGGCTTGAAACAGCTTTTGGCAATGAAGCACCATGCAAGACGACTGTTTATAGCTGGTTTGCAGAATTCAAGCGTGGTCGTATCAATCTCAGTGACGAATCTCGCGATGGTCGGCCGTCCACCGCTGTGACCAACAAAAACATCGATGCTGTGCGCCGTATGATTGAAACAGACAGGCATGTGACCTACCATGAAATTCGCGCATCCTTAGAAATAGGCATGAGTCAAATACAATCAATCCTACACAAACATTTGGGTGTGAGAAAGCTGTGCTCGCGGTGGATCCCACACAACTTGACCGAGGCTCAAAAAACGGACCGCGTCACTTGGTGCAGTGCCATGCTTACCAGATTCAACGAAGGTGCGTCAAATTTGGTGCGGGACATAGTAACAGGTGACGAAACATGGATTTATTGCTACGATCCCAAAACAAAGCAGCAATCGAGCGTATGGGTCTTTCAAGATGAGCCGAAACCAACCAAAGTGGCGCGCGTGAAAAGTGCATCTAAGCGGATGATTGCTTCTTTTTTTAATAAAACTGGACACGTGGCTACTGTTGCTTTAGAGAATCGTCGTACCGTGAATAGTGACTGGTACACGACCATTTGTTTGCCGGAAGTTATTGACGAACTCCGTAAAAATAACCGTAAACGCCGTATCATCCTGCACCACGACAATGCTAGTTCTCACACGGCCAGACAGACAAACGACTTTTTGAAGACGAAAAATGTAGAACTCATGAGTCATCCTGCATACAGTCCCGACCTGGCACCTTGTGACTTTTTTCTGTTCCCAAAAATTAAGAACCAATTACGCGGTCAACGATTTTCATCACCAGAAGAGGCTGTCGAGGAGTATGAAAAACACGTTTCAGAGGTCACCACAGGGGAGTGGCACAAAAGTTTTCAAAACTGGTTTGATCGAATGAAAAAGTGCATAGACGCCAAGGGAGATTATTTTGAAAAACAATAAATTAATTTTGTACCTTTAATAGTATTTTTTCATATTCATTCCGGAAACTTATAGTGCGTCCCACGTATGTACCGGGCAACTACGGAACCCTACATTGCGCGTGGCCCGACACGCACTTGGCCGGTTTTTGGGTATAGGGTTCCGTACATGAAATGTGCCAAACAGGCATATATGGATGAATATAATAAACATGAAACGTAGCAGAATAAATATTGCAAATTCATTTATACCCATTAATTTCTTGATAATTAATTATGCAACATAACGTATTTTTTAATTAATGTATAATAGAGCATTTACCTGAAATACCAATGCGACACTGCCCCAGCGATGGTCATCTGCTGACATCCCAATATGAACTCGCTGCCCCAAATGAGACAAATCAGGCACATCCACCACATGCTCTTCACCCATAACGGGTCAAATTCTATCGGGTCCAGGGTGTATGCTGCTGATGATTTTATATGTTATTATTATTAAAATCGATTCTAAAGGCTTCTTTTGGAATGAAGAAAATTTAGTTTCGACAGTACTAAAATAGTGCAGGCGCTAGCTCATGTCTCGTGTGCACTTGTGCAGTCATAATGTCCCCTAAGTTTTGTTGCGGGCCTATCTTAAACACCTATAGGAGTATTTAAAAAATTAGTCACGTGGTCCAGATCATGCTCGTTTGGTTGCCAAGGTTTTTAATAATTTCAGTGCGTGAAGGAATTCGGATAATACTCATTGCTTTTTTACTATAGTTACAATTGGTTTTTTTTAGTGTTCCGTATTACTATTACTAAGCCTTCGCTGTCGAATAAGAATATTATTATACATAATGCAGTTGATAAATAAACTGAATAGACCAATAATATGCCTTAGCGTGTGAATTTCGAAACTTTGCCTGCTCTGGTGGTAAGACGTCGTGAAATCGTTGGCCAAAACGATTCGTGATAACTCTTGAGAACAACTTGTAGGTGTAGCTCAGGAGCGCGATGGGTCTATAGTTCTCAAGGAGGATTTTGTCTTCTTTTTTGGATACCAAAATGACCAGGCTCCTGCTCCACTTCTTTGACGTGGTGGGCCCGGTACGAATGACGGGAAAAAAGGTCCTGTAGCTGTCTGAGCCTACAGCTTTCAGGAGCTCGGTTGTGATGCCGTCTTCACCGGGCGCCTTTATGTTTTTCAACTGTTCAAGAGCTATCCTAATCTCCCCCATTTCGACATATGGGAGTTCATCAGTGTGATGGTGGATTAGAGGTGCACGTTTGTCGTCCACATTGCGAGCAGTTGGCTTAGGAGCGTATAAAGAATATGTGAGCCTGTGACAAATGGACGTACAGACAGCGAAGGCTTAGTAATAGAGTCCCAAGTCACATTGGGCACCCTTAGGGTACGGAACCCAAAAAAAACTAAATGTTGCATTAAATTGTAACTACAATAAAAAGCATTGAGTATCTTTCAAATTCGTTCGCGATCTGAAAATATTAAAGATATTATTCTCAAAAATTAATCGATTTAACAAATGGGACCACTGCACAAATAATTTACCAATTTGGCGACCAAACGACCATGATCTAGACCATTTTTTTTAACAGGTGTTTAAGAAAGGCCCGCAACAAAACTTAGGGGTCATATGACTGCACACAAGACATAGGCTAGCGCCTAGACTAAAACTAAAATTAAAGCCTTCAGAATCAGCCTCATTATCTAACTCTTGTAGCGCCATCTAGTTGACTATTCCATAAACTAAATAAATCATTCAAAGCCGTTTTATCTGGCTTCCTATAATGTTATTGCGACGTCGGTTATTTGTACTACACGGTCAAGTTATAGCATAGTCTGTGCCTATTATCTTCTGAGATAATGAGGGCACCTCGTTTTGCCTTATTTTTAATACATAGATGAGCTTGAAAAAAAAGCAAATTGAATAGTTTGTTTGGGGGTCGACTTTTTTCGGAGTACCGGCTTGGGCTGCTATTTGTCGCGGAATAATCTACTATTACAAGATCGAATAGCAAATACCATAGTGACAAAATAACCAATATGACAAAACAACATACACTGTTACTTATCAATAAGAGCAAGCATCTCTAACGAGCTTTAGAAGCTCCTGAAAAACAATAAGTATATGGCAAGTGACCAAAAGGCGCGGCGTTCTAGGTATTTATATTAAGGGTTCGTATAAGGCTAGATGCACAACTTCAAATCAGCATATATATCACATTGTTAATCGGTATAGTAATAATAATATATAGTAGACTAATAGGGCTGATAGATTCATCTTAGAAAAAACGCGAAATCTTTAAATTCGCTCGACAGAAAAAAAAATACGAAGTTTCATGTTTTTCGAGTGTTGAAGGGCCTTCCTTAAATCATACAGCCTTGAAATTTGTATTCAAAATAAGTTAACAAATGGCATCATCGGTTCATCTTAGAATATTTTTAAAATTTTATCTAGAAGCAGAGCAATTAAATAAAAACGCAGAATTTTCTGGGCGCGTATTCTTGGTGGTCGTAACAGCCACGGCTGAGAGCGCGCTATTTTTAAGCTAAAAGGAAACGTCGTAGAGTTCAGTTCTGATTGATGCAAAATGAGGTGCTCAATCTGACCTTATAGCGTATTTTCTTTAGAATTCCTCCCCAGACGCTTGCTATATTTTGGCAAATAGTATCAGTTGAGATTGTATGTGGAGTGTTACTTACTTTTCAGACTGGCACTCTTGTTTATATTCTGCGCTTCGACGGCGGAATTGTCCACGTGGTCAGGTAGTGGAGTACCGTTTATTAGGAAGTTCGTCTTGTATGGAATGCCTGGATAGTTTGCTGTTGCTAAGCAGACCTGCAACATTATCATAATTTAAATAAACAATAAAGTCTATTTTCTGAAGGCTTAAATTTGAGCTTTAGTGCTGTCAAAACTTAACTTTTTTCAAAGTAATACTAAATAATTATTTTAGAAAGAAGAAAATTTAGTTTTTACAGCACTAAAACTAAAATTAAAGCCTTCAGAATCAGCTTTAGTTTCTATCCCAGGCTTACAAGTTTACGTATTAACAGGGGGCAACGATTTTAATTCCCTGTTATAGATGACACGAATAGAGAAATTTGGTCTTTCGAAGAAACGTTTGACCAATGGACACGCAGGACGAGTCGTTTTATCGAGGCGATGATTACGTGATAAAGCTTACCTGTGATTCCATCGGTCAAACGTTTCTTCGAGAGACAAAACTTCTAATGTTAGCTATGCGGGGAGGTGCGGAGTCATTCTACCCCTCGGAATTCCGGTCTAGTCTTCGGAATTATCCTGTAGTAGCTAGCTAACTACTAAGCAAATAATTAAATATCAGATGCTCGACTAAGAAAACAAAAATTCATCAAATATTTTGTTTTGTCATTCATAATACTTATACATTGGTAAGCTTTTTTGAGGCAAATAACTTTATGGTTTCCAAATTTTCTTCAATTTAAACTGTATTTTTAAATTCATAACTAATGCAACTACATAACTCTTTTCGTCGTCTGCGCTGAATGAAATGAACCGCCTAGCAAACAGTGACAACCGAATTTAAATCTAAAACACTTAGCAAACAGCGAAAACCGCATTTAAATCTTGTTCGCGAGCGATTCAAAAGCGAACATATGAAAATTGTTTTCTATTATATAACGAATTATTTAATATAATTATTAAGACATTAATTATTTTCAAACGTGAATTGTCCTTGAACTGCAGGGTAAAGAAATTGACAGTGAAAAATAGAACAACAAAGCCTAATCATAAAATCAATCATCCACTCGGTTGCCCTTGAGCTAGGACCGTTCCACATGCATGACACACGAATAATTATGTATGTCATAGTAATGGATGACTAATATGTCTCGACTCCCCCACCTTGTACATATCTATATGAAAAATAATGTCGTGTAGAATATTTATTACTATTATATTTTTTTTATAAAATAGGTTTTTGTACTGAGGCAAAATCTTTTTTTTTGTCTGTCTGTTTGTATGTCTATGTTCCGTTTTAACTCGAGAACCACTCAATGGATTTGGTTGCGTCTTTTTTATAATAATCGTAGTAAGGTCAATATATAGGCTATAAGGGGTGTCCATAAAATAACGGCCAAGCTGAAAACGGGACAGAGATTGAATAAAGTATATAGCTACATTTTTTTCTTTAACTTCTTTGTTTCAATCGCGCTGTTTGGGACATTTCGTAGAGCAGTTGCAAAGTGATTGTTTTAGATGACACAGAAAAAGCTCCATAAGGAAATACACATCTAAAAAATCTACAGATTACTTACCACAACTAAGGACCAAAAGGTAAAGAACAGTATAAGGAAGAAGAACGTAATAATTGGTTGTAAGAACAACGTTGGTATGGAGCCGAGGCAGTGTGCAGTCTCCTTGAACAAAGCCGCGAGGAAAGACACCCGAGATCGCATCACCCATACTAGCAGCAACAGAATTACCTGAAATTAGAACACTTATCAAGTGCACCATTTAAAAAATAAATATTAAAAAACACGACTGCCAGAATAAAGATTTCATTCGTACACACGTAAGTATCCAATGTACGAGTACCCGACTGTACTGAAATCCGACTTAAATCTGTATTCCGGCAGTCGTGTTTTTTTAATATTTTTTATAATTTATTTTTACTTAACACTGTATATACCTAGTCGGTTCTTAAATACTGTCACTGGCCATTTATTTTAAAAATAGAACACCTAGAAAAAAAAATTAAATGGTGTTTGATTTTCAAATATTTTTTGATTAATAATCTGCCAAATCACAATTACATTCAAATCAAATCAAATCAAATCAAAATATTTATTTTTGCAAAATAGATACATTAAGTATACTTTCTACAAGTCAAAGTTAATTTACACAATATAATATGTCTTTAGAATATAAAAAAAATATATAATAATACGGGAAATAAAATATACACCTGCATTAATAAATGATAGTCGTAAGTTTTTAAATAAATAAATAAATAAAAAATAAATAAAATAGGGGAATCTAGGAATAAAAATATTATATATACATAATACAATGAAGAAATAATAAAAACGGGAAATACATACAAAAAAATATTAAGGGTGGGCTACTAAAATGTAATAAAGTTATACACTTGCATAAAATATAGAAATATAGGAATAAAAATATTGTATATACATAATGCCTAACCATCCGCACCATTCGATTAGTATTGCTAAGAAGAAGGGCAAGAAACTTAGCAAACATTCCTTTTTTCAAAATAAAACATATGATACAAAATCATATACATACCTACTCAAGTAAAGGCATAAAAAAATATATATAAGACTGCGGGAATTAGTCACGAGAAAAAAAATATATCTTAGTCAACCCGTCTCATATTGTCTATTACCTTTAACAAAGTAAGTTTACATATTAATTAATTTTAAGCCTTTAGAGGAATCGTACAGTATTAAAATATGCTAATTATTAATTACAATATTGAATAAGATTATTATTATTTATTACACCATGCTTCATTATCATCCAAATAATCATTGATTTTATAATAAGCTTTCTTAAGTAGTCCCTGCTTAATATATAGTTTAAACTTATTTTCAGGCAAACTAAGGACCTCCTCTGGAAGCTTATTGTAAAATCTTATACCATGTCCTACAAAAGAGGTACCTACTTTGGCAAGTCTTAATTTTGGAAAAGCTAGTTTATGTTTGTTTCTGGTTTCAACAGAGTGGTGCACACCAAGCCTCGGGAAATTATCAATTTTTTTTCTGACATATCTAATAACTTGATAAATAAATTCACAAGGGACCGTAAATATATTAATTTCTTTAAACTTTTCTCTTAATGAATCTCGGTACTTCATGTTATAAATAGACCGAATTGCTCTCTTTTGCAAGACAAAGACTGCTTCTATATCCACGGCTCTACCCCACAACATTATGCCATATGACATAATGCTGTGAAAATAACTGAAATATACTAATCTAGCAGTATCCTCATCAGTAATCTGCCTTATGCGTCTAACAGCGTATGCGGCTGAACTAAGTCTACCACAGAGAGCTTCTATGTGGGGACCCCACTGAAGACGAGAGTCTATAGTAATACCTAAAAACTTAGTTTCGTTAACTAACTCCAGCTTGGACCCCTGCAAAAATAAACTGACATCTACTTGAATTACATTTGGTAAAGTAAACTTTATACATTTCGTCTTTTTTGCATTTAGAACTAAATTATTTGCAGTGAACCAATCAAGAATCAGAGAGAGGGTTGAATTCGCGTCATCAAGTATATCGTTATGTCGATTCACTTTAAAAATAAGTGACGTGTCATCTGCGAATAGAACTATCTCAGATAAGTCTCTAACTAAGTAAGGAAGGTCATTTATGTATATTAAAAACAATAGGGGCCCCAATATGGAGCCCTGCGGAACACCCATTTTGACTAATGCTCCAGATGACTTTACTCCATTAATGTCTACCTTTTGAAACCGGTCACTAAGGTATGACTTAAATAACGCCAAAGATTTACCCTTAACTCCATAGTGATCTAATTTACATAAAAGTGTTTCATGATTAACGCAATCAAAAGCTTTTGAGAAGTCACAAAATACACCGAACGCATCCTGCTTTGCTTCCCAAGCGTCAAATATGTGCTCGACTAAAGCAACTCCTGCATCAGTGGTTGACCTCCCTTTAGTGAATCCATATTGTTCACTGTGAAACAACTTATTTAAGTTAAAATGAGATAACAATTGATTAAAAACAATTTTTTCGAAAATCTTACTAAATACTGGTAAAACTGAGACCGGTCTATAGTTGGAAGGGTCTTCATTGTCGCCTGATTTAAAAAGAGGGATCAATTTACTTAACTTCATTAAATCAGGAAAGACACCATCATCTACACATTTATTAAAGATTAAAGCTAAATATGGAGCTATTAAATCAATGATACAGCTTACAACTTTAACAGATAGGCCCCATAAGTCCTCGGTTTTTTTAAAGTTAAGAGATTTAAATGCTTTAATGACAGTTTGTGAATTAATATGCTTTAACGCAAATACAGAATGGCACTGAGGCACGTGATCACTCAAAAGATCCTGTGCAAGTCTTGGACTTGAATTTAAGCCTTTAGTTGTCAAGGAAGGAATGTCAGTAAAGAATTGTTCAAAGGCCTTCGCAACTTCTTTATCTCCTGTAAAAACTTCATTGTTAATGTTCAATTTTAGTTCATTATTCCGTTTGTTACTCTTCCCAGTTTCAGTATTTATGATTTTCCATACTGCTTTTACTTTGTTATCGGCCATTTTAAGTTTTTTATTCAGAAATATACTTTTTGCTTTTAAACACACTAATTTGAAAGTACGTGAGTATATTTTTAAATGTTCAATAAATTCAATATTATTATTGTAGGATTTTATGTCGTACAATTCGTATAAATGATTTCGGCTTTTGTAAATACCTGGCGTTGCCCAGTCACTAAAAGTGATTTTATTACTGTTAGAAACTTTCCGCAATGTAAACGTATTTTCAAATTCTTTGGAAACTATGTTAAACAGGTCTGCAAAGAGAGCATTTGGATCATCTTGGAGAAGATTAAAATGTGGTAATTTAAGTTCTAAGTTTGCTTGAAAACATTCTAGTCTGTGAGTTGTTACAGGCCTGTAAAATGCTTTTTTGGGCAATTGTTTCACACTTTGTATGAAAGTTACAGTTTGGCCACTGTGATTCATTCATTCATTTTTTACGATGGAGTGGACTCGCAAAGAGGACCGAGTAGCAGTAATTGCATTGCATCGTTGCGGCCATCCACCGAAGACGATATTCAACTTGCTTCAAAAATTAAAAATCACTAAGAGGTTCGTGTACCGTACCATCAAGAGGCACAATGAAACCGATGATAGTATCGATGACGAGAAAAGAACTGGCAGACCTCGTTCCGTTAGGACTCCAGGGGTCATCAAAGCAATCAAGGCGCGTATTGCAAGAAATCCCGTCCGCAAGCAGAAACTGATGGCTTTGGAGATGGGATTAACCAGAAGTACCGTAAAAAAAGTACTCAATGAAGACCTGGGACTACGAGCTTACCGAAAAAAAAGTGGACATCTTCTGAACGCGCGTCTGATAGCTACGAGAGCCAAAAAATGCAAAGTTTTGCTAAAGCAGTACGCAAGAAACAGACACCGCGATATCCTGTTTACAGACGAGAAATTTTTTAATATCGAAGAGAAGTACAACAAACAAAATGACAGGGTTTACGCTACCAGCTCTGCGGCCGCTGGAAATGCCATTCCTAGAGTGCAGCACGGCCATCATCCATCATCAGTCATGATTTGGTTAGGAGTGTCCTACTATGGCCCTACTGAAGTGCATTTTTGTGAAAAAGGTGTCAAAACCAGTGCAAAAGTGTACCAAGACACGGTTTTAGATCGCATAGTAAAAGATCTGCCCCAGACACTCTTTGGAGGACGGCCATTTGTGTTTCAACAGGACTCCGCACCTGCTTATAAGGCCAAAAAAACTCAGGAGTGGTTCGAGCGCCAGAATATCGAGTTAATAAGGCATCAAGATTGGCCCTCATCTAGCCCTGACCTCAATCCACTGGACTACAAAATTTGGCAGGAATTGGAGGAGAAGGTCTGTTATAAACCTCACAAAAATTTGAGCAGCCTAAAGTCATCATTGACTAAAGCAGTGGCCGATATCGACATGAATATGGTCCGTGCTGCTATTGATGATTGGCCGCTAAGATCTTTCAGCTTGTGTGAAAAATGGTGGCAATAATTTTGAATAAATTTTGTGTTTAATGTAAGCTAATTAAATTACCTTTTTTAAAAAAAATACTTTTTTTGCATATCGTGACTAGTTTTCATTTTATAGCCAATTTTGTTTGTGACAGAATTTAAGCACCGACTAGGTATTTATAGCCTATTCCACTCAGGATGCTATAAGGATTCTAACGATAGGTACCACACACTTCGAAATCGGTTCAGGCATTAATAAGTTATGGTGGAATTAAGAAAAATACAACATGAACCCTGAAAACAATACACTCCTTTTTTGGGGTCAGTCGTGTAAAAAACCGCTATCCAATTTCCGTTCTTCTAGTTTGCACTGTTTTAAAAGCCACATTTACGTAATACTTTTTATTCAAAAATTGGAAAAACAATCATACCTAATTTGTTCATTTGGGAACGAGAAACGTCGCAACCACCTTACGGCTAAAATACGCAAAGATGTTGTAATATAATAATATGCTTAATTAATAAGGAATTGTCAAGGCGAGGTTATCCAGCGAAATCTGCCCTGCTCCAACGCTTTCGTTTTACACATCATGGTCATCCTGCTCAGCGGAAGCGCGCCGCGTAGAAAATTCGCGGTTTCGACGTGTTTTTATTTTGGAATTAGAGGGATGGGTTTTTCACATGACGGCCGTTTTATACTACATTTTTGAAGACTATTATTTTAGTATGAGTTTTTCTCTTCAAAATTTAACATAGCTCAAATGAAATGATATTTAGACCATAGTTCAGACCTACCTTTCCGATTTAAATGTATCCAGGAAAATGTAAGTAATCGTGTATCGAACGGCCGCAATATCAAGATCAAACAGTGAAATATAACATATATTATAAACTAAAATATAACATATGAAATATAATATATGTTAAAAATTAATTTGATAATAGACAAAATCGGGATAACCGCCCTTAAGATAATGAAATACGTACAGTTATTATCGTGGCTATAATTGAGTACCACAAAAACGCCTTTTCATTCTTTAACGTTTCCTGAAAAAAAAAAAAACAATACTACATAAGTTCCTAGTTTTGCATAATATTTACTAGATTGCCATCAGTTACAAATACATACATAACCTTTCATTAAAGAAATACTAAACAAAGAACAGCTAGCTCTCTTTTGTAACAGAGTAATGCTAGTGACTGATTCTTACCCTAAAATTTCAATAAAAAGAAAAAAGAAATATTTTTGTGTAAATAAATGGTAAAAGGTTGACCAGCCAATAAATATCGACTCAGAAATCTAAAGCATAAAAATTTTAAAGTAAAGAAATGGAAATTGCAAACTTACAGCCAAAAATGCAGTTTCAGTGAAGTTTTTATGACCAGTCCTCAGTTCATGGTAGGTATACCACAGCAAGGCGGTACCAGCTACACTCACTATAGATACTATGATCATAAAGATCCATGAGACTATGGTCGCTAGGAGGTGGAGAATTGATACCATGAGAAGGGAACATACTGAAAAAGAAACTTATAATTAGTATTATTGGATAACTGTTTGAGTTTACAAGAAAGTAGATTAGGTTGAAATAGACCTGTATAAAGTAATTATGGCAAACCAATACATAGCTTTAACATTATAAGGCTGTTTTAAATAAGTATAATCCATCCATCAGGCTGGTAATATGGCCTTTTCAAGATTTTGTCACTCTTGTATTATTTGTGCTCTCGGCAGTCCTGAAAGAAATGCCTATGCTCACACATGCTGGACAGGCGGGTTGGTGAGCGCAGTGCCGAAATCCTCGCACCACAATACCACAATAAATAATAGCAAATATTATTTAATTCCAATAGAAAGTACATTCCTAATTAAATCAAGGTAATACCTGCACTACATGTAATATAGTAATGAATAGTGAGAAAAATAATGTTATCTTTTTTTATAATCATGAAACTTTGTTCTTTTCAATGTAAGGTCACTAATTAATTATCATATTATGAGTATTTCCTTCATCCAAAGTTCTTGTACATGTGTATTAGTTAAAGATATTTTTATTTATTTATTTAATATCCATAATAATTAGTAAATATTCAGGTTTTAGTAAGACAGATGAAGAAAATTACAGTTCTTGTGAAGAATACTAAATATAAAATAAATCCATTTACGTTTCATAGTCACCTAGTCATGCAATCTATTTTTATACAGTGTGAATGAGAATGACATCATATAGGTAAGTGACTCTTTGTAACACTGGATATTATCTGCCTACACTCCATTTTACAAGCTTTGGAAACAGCCATAAAAAGTACATGGGTTAATGAAATCTTATGAAATCTTAGCACTCTCAGATTTTATATTTAGAACATAGTACAGCTATAGTGAGAAATATTGCGACTTTGTGTATTGTTGGCTAAGTTCGTTTTATCCTTGTTTTCGACAAGTCCATAAAATTTAGCATTAAGTTGTCATAAGGGTACATTAAATAAATACGATTATTCATAGATTTTTCTAATGCCGAAGACGCAATATTTGTCACTAGACTTGTACCATAAATTTTGTTTCTAGTTATGTTAGAGGAGCTCTAGAAAAGAACAGATAAATATACTTTAGATACTCGTATTTTTACAGAAACCACAAAGCTTTAATTTATTAGCATTTTCTTCAATAAACAAATTCCCCAGTTTTTTATTCAAGTGGATTTATCGGTTTTTGTTCTAGAGCTCTTCAATTGCAAAGTAGGTTAACAGATCTTTCTTAAATAGTACAATAATTACTAAATACTTACTGAAAGCAACAATAACACAAATGATCATTTCTTTCCAAGAAGAATATAGATCTGACAGCATCTGTTCAATAGTATCCCAGCTGTTGAGCAGGTCATAGAAGTCTGTAAATACTTTCTCTGCTATATCTTTAGCTGACTTGGGGAAGCATCTGTTCAATACAGGGAAGGTATCATATACTGGCAGTGTAGGGCAAGGACCTATGTAATTATGCAATTCCTTTGAGCTTGTGACATTGTTCAAATTTATATCATATCTGCAAAGATTTGATCCGGTTTCACGGTAAAAGTTTTGGATATCTGCTAGGCTCTCCATCTTTCTGTTTGGACATTGCTTTACACATATTTTAAGTGATCTTCTTAATTCTTTGATATCCATGAAGAATAAGTGGTTTTTGTCAGCTGTACTGATTCCAGCTAATGGAAAGTTAATTAATTTCTGGTTGTTTTTGACTCCGCATGTATTTCCAAATGAATCAAAGCCATTGATGATTCTCAATGGATTCCCATAAACGAATGATATGGCTGCCACTATAATCTGAAATATTTAAATTATTAAACAAAAAGCCACTAGACACTTATCTAAGGGTACTGGTAAAGCGTACAAAGAGCGATCATGATAATTTGGCTGATCTTGCTCAAGCTGCCAATGACTATTTATTTATAAAAGTTCCTCGACTTTCCCCAATACTGCGGTCTAATAAAGTAACAGTCGGACATATTTCAGAACGAGGAAATTAAATAATAGATACTTACCATCAAGATCCAAAAAATTATGTAAATAATAAGCCACAAAATATCAGTGCAACCCTTTTTCGGTGTTTCATTTTGAGGCGATATTTCACTTTGCGCACAACCCATCTTTACGGCGGAAACTTTAATTTTTTTACACAGTCATTAAATAAACTTTATCACACACGAGCACAAAATTTTTATGAAGATAGGTACCTATGTAGGTAAATAAAAACACCACCAACGCGACGTGAAGACGCCGCGCGCGCCCTCTCTGGTGTTGCCGGCAATCAATCAAAAAAACATCCAAAACAGACAGAATTGAAATTGTAATTTAATTACCGGTTCACCGTTTTGTATAAAAATCACCTCAGTGAGTATGATAATTTGTGTATTTTTTTTTTTGATGTCGTTATTACCATGTTATTACCGAATAAGGTTTGAATGATTTTTCTTCCGCCACTAAAAAGAAAAATACTTTAAGCGTCCGATTTTCTCTTACCTTTTTTTCTGAAGATTTTTAATTTTAACAACATTTTGTTGATTGATTATAATTAAATATGATTAAAAACATTTATATAAAACGAACTTTTAAAATGGCCACTGATGCTTTTGATCTGTTAAAACAAATTTTATAACTTTTTTTTATTTAACTCTCAACTACATGAAAATCTCCATTTTAATGTAAAAATAAGATAAAAGGAGACCAAGACATATCAAAATGCGCAAGCAGATTCAAATTTTTAATTATGGAACAAAATAATATAATGTTAAATGGTCATATTTTATCATAAAAATAATAAATCAATAAGTATTGTTTTTGAAAGCGATTGTCACCAAAATACCCGAAATTGACGGGCAGTCGAAAAAAACAGAGACCATTCACTATAAGAAGTCCCCTGGCTTAGGAAATGGTAGCACTGCATGTTGCCAATGGCTCACGTAGCATTCACTCTACTACCTACACATTCCTAATATTTACTTAACTGCGTTTTTCTATTATATTAATTATACAACTTTTTAATGAAAATAAAATATACTAAATAAAAAAATCAAAATTATCAATTTATTTAGTGATTTGTGTGTCGCAAACAATACGTACCTATGATCTAATGGTATGAATATCTATACATGTTGTCTGTATCTAACGGTATTTTTTATTTCTTGTTCTAGCCCGACGACGTTTTTTCTAAATCGTCGAGATCCCGTTTTTTACGTTTTTGACGACTTTTTCCAGGCAACTTAATGCGAAGCTTTTTTCCGATATGCCTGCAAATAGCTAGTTATTATTTGCCCATAAAATTGGATTTATGTTTGAACCTGTTTACCCTATTTTACTAACCCGTCATTCATGGCACTGACACGAGATCGAACCGGATTGAGAGGAACACGGTGTATTGTTTACGTTTTCTCTTTCACAAAAGGCGTACCTTTAACACAATCTCTTTTGCACTATTGTTCAACGGCTTTGGCAATAATAATACATAATTTATCAAATAATTTCGAAAAATCTGACTGTCAACAATATGACAGCAAAAGTTTGACAAGCAGTGATGCCAACATGACTCCAAGGGACAAGTTACTAAAAAAAATGAATGCAAGAACAGACTGGGTAAGCTATCTTCACAGAGATGTCACCCGCACGGCTTATATGTGTGCGAGCCACTGCGAGCTTGCACGTACAAACCACAGCACGCACACAACGACAATATCTCAGGCGGTTTCTGGCGGTGTGACTAGAGTACTCTTTGGACTAGAGGGTCGGCTGTGCTTCGCAGTCGCACTTACGTACGCTGCACTACAAAAAAGATAGGTATTTTGTGGCCGCGCACCGTTCGTGGCATCACCGCAAAAAAATCGACAGCCCTGCAGCAGTAGGTAGGCATTTAAGCCTCGCGCGGCGCAGGAGTTGTTCTACTATTCTGTTTTTACTATGTCGTTACCCTTTAAACTTTAATCTGGTAAAAATACCCGAACTGGAACGCTGCCCCTCCCTCTCCTCCCTGACCTCAGATTCTGTATCGCAAAACAAATTGCCAAACCGAGTGCATGTCGTAGAAGACATATATATATACTAGCTTTTGCCCGCGGCTCCTTCTAATACAACCTAATAGACTGTTTTTCACAAAACTGATTATCAACAGTTATTAAACAAAACTATAGTTCCGTACATATTGCTTAAATTAAAACATAAACTTAGTACACGGATAGTTATTGCTAACCAACTTAACTTGACATTTACAGAACTCTATGTATCCAAAGAATTTAATTAAGTTGGTCAATATGGTCAAAGATTTCTTCTTGAATAATTAAAATTTATTTAATATAGGTACCTAATTGTTTTTTCCAGACCTGTGCTTATGATTGTTAACGTAATTTCAACTTTCAAAGTCAGAAGTATTCCTTATGTTTTCATTGTGAGCCAAGTGTATGAAATGGATTACGTAAAGGGAAATATTTTTTTCGGGTTTAATTTCCGAGTGTCTAAGAAGTCATGAAATTTAATAAGGGCAAAGCTGTCGTGCACATAGTCGCCCTATACTAGGTGAAATTAAATCAACCGACCAAATTCATACTGAGGACTTGGTTAGTCCAAGAACAAGGTTTAATAGCCCTTCAGTTGAAATTCGAAAAAAAATATGTTTTTGCCCATTAGTGCCTGCACTAGGAATTGTACCTTATAGTCCAACCAGTAAGGGAGGAAAAAAATTTTTTTTTCTATATTAGCTCACCAATTTCTATATATACTGAACCTAGTCCCTGATCACTAACCGAGTCTCCAGTATGAATTTGGTCGGTTGATTTAATTGACCCTATATAGTGCGACAAAAGTGTCTATAATATTTGAATTGTCCATAATTATATGTCAATCTATTTTTAAGACACGTTAAGAACGTGGAAAGAAGAGGTCATTATTCAAACTAGCAAAAGCAAATAAAATATTTATTAGTAATATACAAACAGGCAACAATAAAAAAAACTGTTCAAGTGCGAGAAGGACTCGTGCCCTGAGGGTTCCGTACATAGCAGAATGGTTTAACCCAAACGCATTCCTCGAGCAGTTATTATATTTGTTCAAACCAACTTGACACTTACGATCTAATAACTCCATGTGAGTGTCTAATTAAGTTCGAAGTTTATTTCTTCTTAAATAATAAAATGTTGGTAATTTTCATAGATTTTTCCGAAATGTTTGCTATAAGATCTATTGTATTGTGAACGGACTTTCAAGTTTCTAAGTCAACTGGAAGTACAGTACTTGCAATCTACAAGCGCACGGCGCCTTTAGTTGTGTGGGGGACCAATCTGTTTACGCGTCAATGTAGGCGTGACAGTGACCGTGCGTACGGTTAGCAAACAAAAATTAATTCATTGAAGTTGTGGATATTTCCAATTTTTTAATTTTAAGGTCTTCTTTATATTTATGAGGATTGGTCAAAATAAATAAAAGTCAACACCTTTAAAGTAATATATATATATATAATTAATTACAGGTAGAAAATTAAATAAACACAAAAGAAATTAAACCTAAACATATCTTTACACAACATAAAAAGATCTGTCAATTAATATAATTAACATACATAATTTATATCAATCCTTCATCTAATGTTTCTACACTGTCACTATCATCATCCTCACTGTCATTGTCACTTTCATCATCTTCTCCAACAATTATAATAAACTGGAAATCATAATCAAAATACTTCATCTATTCTTTTTCAATTTTTTCAACATGATTGCATGTATTTCGCCAGGTGGTTTGGTCTATATCATTTATGCATTCATCTATTAAACTTTGAACAATGGTCATGTTTTGACCTATGTTTTTTGAAGCAATGCGGTTTTTTATAATACCCCAAATATTTTCTATCGGGTTTAGCTCTGGGTGATACGGAGGAAGTCTTAAGATTTCAAAACCTTTTCTTCTTATAAATTCATCTATTTTAAATGTTATGAATCGGTCCTTGTTATTTTTGATCAAATCATATAGTTCAACTTTTTTTAAATTACTATCAAATGAAATGTCATTCTCTGTCAACCAGTTTTGCATTTCCCCTTTACTGGAATTAGAGGTCGGTATTTTGCTGCTTCTAGTATTGTGATAGGATGCATTGTCCATAACAATAACCGACTTCTCCGGTAAGTTGGGCGATAATTTTTCACTAAGCCATTTAGAATAATTATCATAATTCATATTAGAGTGATAATCTCCTGACGCAGATGCCGCTTTGTAGACCAGTGAAGCATTAGGTACAAAACCATCGCTGCTACCTGCATGCACTATAATGAATCGGCTTCCTGTGCTGAGTTTCTTAGAAAACTGTTTATTGCCTTTAGTGTCATTGTTTTTAACCAACCAGGTGTTTTGCCGCACGTGAGAAGTCAAAACATATGTTTCGTCAGTGTACACAATAGGACGACCTTCCAAACGGTATTGATGAATTTTTTTTAAAAAGTTGATACGCCAAAGTTGAATCTCATGTCTTTCTTGTAATGCTTCTCTGTTATTTCCAATTTTTTTTCCATTTATAGCATAATTTCTTTAGTATTGAACGTAATGTGTTTAAGCACCCATCAAACCCAATCTTTTCTCTCAAAGCTGATCGCAGTTTTGACAATGTTGGTAGTTGCCTTTCCACAATATGAAAATTTTGCACAGTAGTACGAACAATTTCAAGGTCCATGTTGTCTAAATCAAATTTATTATTTCTCTTACGTCGTTTTTTCATAGGTGAGGTAAAACCTGCAGAAGAAGATGGCAGCTCTTTTTCTTCTTTTAAAATTGTACTTACAGTGCGTTCACTGACTCCTGTAGCTTCAGCAGTACGTTTCCGTATATTAGCCAAAGGACTTAAATCACAATTATCCACCTTGTTTGCTTTCATAAAATTATACTCGTCTTGAAGAAAGTGATACACTCGAGCAATAATGGCGCGTCCCTGAAAATAATAAATAACTATTTTTAATTGATAGTTTTTTAACATTTGTTTTAAAAAAATTTTGACACGATATCTTTTCTCGAGAAAAATTTTTAAATATCAAACGCGATCCACAAACCGGACTTTATCGAACTAGAAAATTACCTTTAATAAGTTTTAAAATGAATAAAAAATCTTACCTCGCTATGAATTACTTTGCGTTTTCCTTCACCCGTGTGATTTGACATGCTGATGGTACTTCATGCACATTAGCAGCGTGAAAACACTATGCACAAGTGACTCGAACGATGGCTCGCTCGCTACTGACCACTCTGTTGGGTACACACACTAACGCAATTATGTATTTAAGTTTACAACTACAAATAATGATCACGTGCGCTCGTAGATTGTAGAAACTGTACCCTAAAGGTTTTCATGGTGAGCCAATTTTTAAGAAATTGATTACGTACGGGGCAATAATTTTTTACCGCGTATGAGTTTCAACTTAATACAAAACACCATGAGGAAACCTGCATGCCCTAAAAAGCGTGTAATTATGCCCGAAGTACGGCAATAGGGCTCACCACTCATCACGTTGGAGTTGGGACGTTATAATGTGGTGTGGACCGGGTGTTGACTGTGACTTGCACTCCACAGTTCACATCCGGGAACACCTCTGACACCCCCTCGGAGAAATCATGTCGTGGCAATATATGTTATGTTATGTTTATACTCTGGGTCTTGCTTGACAGACGGACAGACATCCATACAGACGGACGGTGAATAAAGTGATCGTATTAGGGTTCCGTTTTTTATTTTAAGGTAAGGGACCCTAAAAAATTACGCTGAATCGAAATAGACTGAATCGAGGCATTCGGACTGGAAAAGTTATGATTAAATTATCAGCGTCAGAATACAAATAGTCGCAATAAAATCCAATATCCCCCAGAATGTACTTTTCATTATCCCGAAAATAAATGACTTTTGTGACGACCCATTCCACAGAATCACTGCCATTGGGCGCTTCTTCACTGCACGATACGGCCACGACACCAGTGGAAGTCGACAGCCTGTCGTCGGCAGAGCGACTGCTCAGAAACTGCGCCATACGGTCATTTTCGGTTAAAGTACTTACGCGCACTTACCCCTCGCGACAATTTTGAGGTGAAGATTTACAATTGCTTAGAAAATCATTAATTTTGCTATTAAAAAGAAAAATACGAGCAAAGAATTGAAGTAAATCTTCTAAATTGTACACTCATCTCATTTCTTTAACGAAACACTGTGAATATTGTGAGATATTTCTAGATTTTTAACATGCTGCTATCTCCGAACTGATAATTACATGACACCAAAAAAAAATTGTGGATATCTCCAGTTATAGAGGCCAGAGCCACCTGTGATTTAAACTCGGAACTTTGTTTTACTTCGATAAATGGATGTCAAATGTCGTTAGGTAGGAGTTTCATATCAATAGTTTTTGAGAATTTACGGTGGGTGCCAGTGACGGATTTAGAATTTTCTCAAGAATAGGCCACCTCACTTTGTGCCGCCCCTGCCTCCTTTTTAGGGTTCCATAGTACCTAAAAGGTACAAAAGAAACCTTTATGGTGAGACTCCGTTGTCCGCCCGTCCATCCGTCTGCCTGTATGTCACAGCCTCATAACTTTAGCACCGTTACGTTTTGCCACAAAAAAGCATTCACTTGCCTACATAATACGGTAGAAAATTTGAAATTGTTCAAAACATTTCCAATACAAAAGAGAGAAAATAAATTCCTAAAAATACAATGTGTATCAAATTAGCCATGCATGTTTCTGATATATATTTTTTTAATAATTTAGTTTGAAAATGTAGACTATTTTATGAAACTAATTTCATTATTTTTGGGTTTTATTCATTGCATCTATTTAAAAACAAAAACTTAAATTTTACCCGCCAAAAGTGAACGTGACGTCACTAGAGGCGTTCCGCATGGCGCTAATAGTGCTAACACTACCATCAAACTTCTCACGCCCATCAAGTCGTTCCGAATGAAAAATGGCGTCCATCACTGTTTATACTTATAATCCATTTAAGGTTCTTTTGAACGCAACATGAATGATGACAGAGTTGTAGAAATTCATTTAAGTTGCGTGAATACAAAGGATATACTACTTTACTAGGTCCAAGAAGTAATTTCTTCTAACTACAATCTTATAATCATGATTTAACTAATGCTCTTATTCTTCGAAAAACCTATTTTTGAAATTGCCACCGTCCAGCTAGCACTTTTCGTAGATCGCTCATAGTGCAAACGCTCTGAAGCATAGGCATATCACAACATGGCGTCGTTAAGGATTTCGTCTAT
Organism: Ypsolopha scabrella; assembly: GCA_910592155.1. Lineage (NCBI taxonomy): Eukaryota > Metazoa > Arthropoda > Insecta > Lepidoptera > Ypsolophidae > Ypsolopha > Ypsolopha scabrella. The sequence goes on along the minus strand of OU342964.1, from coordinate 16,346,918 downwards.
GATAAACAAGGTGAAATTTAATCAATCACCCTTATTCATACTGGAGACTCGGTTAGTGATCAGGAACAAATTCAATGATCGTTATTTTCGAAATCATAAAAAAATTGTTTCCATACTGACTGAATAGGCAGTAGGTAGGTACGGGAGCAATTTTTTGTTTTCAGTTTTACCTTGAGGTTCATTAAACATTGTTCCTGATCACTAACCGAGTCTCCAATATGAATTCTGGCGGTTGATTAATTATCGGGCTCACAGTGACTCGGAATGATGATAGACGCGATATAATCGATTATGTCGCGACACGGAATGCACTGCATGTCAAATGTCATGTCATGACGTCATAGATAAGTCAAATGAAGTTCATTGTGTTTTGTTAAAATATCTTTAAAAGTATAGATTTATTTATTAATCTGATAAGTAGCAACTGTACAGAAAACATATTTCTCGAAATGGTTTTAAGATTTCCGTTCTTGTCCAGAAAGTTAGCACCCCCAATTGTAGATATTAAAGAGCTGATTGTAAGATTGTAGCTCAGTTACGATGAACAAACTCAATATTATAGTGGGACGCACTATAAGTTTCCGGAATGAATATGCAAAAAATACTACATATTAAAGGTACAAAATTAATTTATTGTTTTTCAAAATAATCTCCCTTGGCGTCTATGCACTTTTTCATTCGATCAAACCAGTTTTGAAAACTTTTGTGCCGCTCCCCTGTGGTGACCTCTGAAACGTGTTTTTCATACTCCTCGACAGCCTCTTCTGGTGATGAAAATCGTTGACCGCGTAATTGGTTCTTAATTTTTGGGAACAGAAAAAAGTCACAAGGTGCCAGGTCGGGACTGTATGCAGGATGACTCATGAGTTCTACATTTTTCGTCTTCAAAAAGTCGTTTGTCTGTCTGGCCGTGTGAGAACTAGCATTGTCGTGGTGCAGGATGATACTTCGTTTACGGTTATTTTTACGGAGTTCGTCATTAACTTCCGGCAAACAAATGGTCGTGTACCAGTCACTATTCACGGTACGACGATTCTCTAAAGCAACAGTAGCCACGTGTCCAGTTTTATTAAAAAAAGAAGCAATCATCCGCTTAGATGCACTTTTCACGCGCGCCACTTTGGTTGGTTTCGGCTCATCTTGAAAGACCCATACGCTCGATTGCTGCTTTGTTTTGGGATCGTAGCAATAAATCCAAGTTTCGTCACCTGTTACTATGTCCCACACCAAATTTGACGCACCTTCGTTGAATCTGGTAAGCATGGCACTGCACCAAGTGACGCGGTCCGTTTTTTGAGCCTCGGTCAAGTTGTGTGGGATCCACCGCGAGCACAGCTTTCTCACACCCAAATGTTTGTGTAGGATTGATTGTATTTGACTCATGCCTATTTCTAAGGATGCGCGAATTTCATGGTAGGTCACATGCGTAGATAGAGGATAGAATAGATGTGTCAATGGAATAATAATAAAAGAAGAGAAAGAGATGCAGTGTTTTGAAATCACTTATGCGTAAGCGAGAGGCATCTTCAAATTTTGTCCCTTTCTTGCGTATACGATTTTGCTTGCTTGCCACAATTCAAGTTGTGGCAGACAAATTGTTGAACGAGAAATTCGAGTTGGAGTTTTTGTGTTTCTGGGCTTTAGGTGTAAAAAACTTGTGTTATGTTGTGTTTCTGTGAAGTGCTGTGAGGTGAAACAACTGTTGTAAGATGGTGAATTGCAGTATTTTAGGCTGTAAAAGCCGCAGTGAGCGAAATGAGAGCAACATAACCTTTCATTCGTAAGTGCTAATTTTTTGCGATTATATGATGTACAGCGCTATGATAGCAAATTAAATGACAAGTTTACTATGCAACACATCTTCTGGTTACCTTTCCACGACAAATTTTCAAGTAATTTAGGAAAACAATTTGCTCGTTTTTCGTATTATTCGTATCAAGTTATGTAGGGCACGCTAAAGCATACATCTGCAGTATGGTTTCTGACAATTCAATTTAGTCGGGTTATTGGGACTTTAGTGTTACCATGAGGGAAAAATATATCTTACCCAATAAGTCGGGTAAATAACATACAGTCGTACATATTTCAAAAATTATTAAAATAAACAATATTTCAGTAGTCCTGTTGCCAGCAAATATACGATGTTATTTTACATACACAACACAGATGGTGCTAGATAATGTTTTTTTATTGTTTCTTTAAAAATGGCCAACCTATGTTCTTACAGATACCCGGCTGATCTAACACTGCGTAACGTGTGGATCAGAGCTGCAGGTCGTACGGATTGGCAACCTACAAAATATTCCCGTATTTGTTCCAAGCACTTTGAGAGGCATCGTTTTAGAATAACGAACTGCCGGACTATTCTCACAAAAGGATCACTTCCAAAACAGTTTTTACCAGTAAGTTTTAACATTTTCTGAGACTTCAGCACCTTAATTAAGAAATAAGAAACGGAACCCCAGATATTGATTTGCTTATTTTCAGACTTTTCTAGAGACTGCATCATCGTTACCTCAGTCTACTGAGCTTTCAAGTAATAGTGCACATGCTTTTTCTGAGATGACCAGTTCAGTTGCAGTTTCGGTGAGTTGGATGACTCGTTACTAAATTATGTAAATGATTAATTTGTAGGTGTTAATTGAATAATAATGTGCTTTTATTTTTACTCTGGAGTACAGATTGCCCCCATTAGTTAACCTGAGTTCTAAGGAATAATAAAATTCTATTTATTTATTTCTTATTTAAAATAATTTTGAAACAGAATAAGGCCCCAGCAGAAAAAAATATATAATAATTGAGTCAATCAAGTCTGTGTCGTAGATCTATATTAAAGCGTATTTAGCAAAGACAATAAAAATTTGTTTTATTTAGTTGGACAAAGTAAATAAAAAGATATAATTGCTGAACTGGTAAATATAAAAATGGTTCCTTTGAGTAATTTTTTTAAATATTTCGATGGTAATTTACTGGAGGACCCTAAAAATTATTCATAATATTAAAACGTCAGCATGAGATTATAAAATCCAGTGTTTTATAATAACACTAGGATAACGTGACTAAATGAAATTGTAAATCGCAGCTTTGACAATAACCCTGCGACATGTACAAATTTGAATATGTGGAAACTTGTTTATACATTATATCATAATTATCATCATATAAGATTATAAATTTTATTTGATTTTTCAGAGACAACAATCTATGGATGTCGTCGATACTACCTTATCCTTGCCTTTTGCTACAAGTAACAGTCGAAATGTAGCACCAAACCCGGTGAGTTGATTAAGTCTTCCTACATAGAAAAGCAGGGAGTGCTAGTGTCTTAACAAAAAAAAACCGGCTAAGTGTGTGTTGCTCCATGCGCAGTGTAGGGTTCCGTAGTTGCTTAGTACATTTTATAAGTCTTCTAATACAGATCGCGCCAAACTTCTAGTCCGCTCGGAAGTTGCTCTTCCGAAGAACCGCCCTACATTGTCGTGTTTAGGGGTACTAAAAGTTTGGCGCAACCTGTACTCGTAATTTCAACATATTCATTTAGCCGGCAGGGGGGACACTTAACTCTAATAAAAATTAGCACTTTAAAGCTTAATAGTTCGCCAACGGATCCCTAAATCGAAGAATAGTTTTCACATACCCACAATTTTTTTGATCGACCTATCCAACGATAACCCACACTATTGGTACAGAGGAGAAAAAAAAAATTCATCCCAATTTACGTATATGAGAGGGGTACCCTTAAATTTTTTTCATGATTTTATTTTACCGTTTTGTCGGCGTGATTAATATGTATACTCATGCCAAATTACAGCTTTTTCGTACTAATAGTCTCTGAGCTAAGCCGCGAACAGACGGACGGACGTACAGATGGACATGGCGAAACTATAAGGGTTCCTTGTCGGACTACGGAACCCTGAAAAGGGCTTTGACTGAAGAACAGACAGACGGACAACAAAGTAATGTTACGAAGGGTTCAGTTTTTTTAAATTTTGGGGTGGAACCCTATAAAACAACATTGTACGAACCGGAAAATGAAACGGTTAATTCATTGAATTAACTTAATTTAATGTCTTATATATTTTTTACAGGTTGATGTCACGCCGCGAAAGAAAAAATTGGTAAAGAAATTGCGAGAAAAAACAAAACAGCTTGCTGCATTGCGATCCAAAAATTGGCGTCTGCAAAAAAAAACGCTGAGCTTACTTCCGTAATTGAAGATTTGGAGACCAGATTTTTAATAAATCAAGAAACAGCAGATATTTTGTATGCAGTTGATCCGGGCAAGAAAGATATATTAAAAAGATTAGTAGGAGGTTCCATTGAAAAGAAATACTCTCCGGAATTAAGAAAGTTAGCATTAAGCTTGCATTTTATAAGCCCGAGAGCGTATGATTTTGTTCGAAAGACATTTGACACGTGTTTACCCCATCCACGAACTTTGACACGCTGGTATCAAAGTATCGATGGTGAGCCAGGTTTTTCTAAAGAATCTTTGGAAGCGCTTAAACTGTTGTCCAAAAATTCTGAAAAACAATTGTATGGAGCACTTTGTTTTGACGAAATGGCGATCCGAAAATGCGTAGAATGGGACGGAAATAATTACGTTGGATTCGTTAATTGTGGGAATAATGTTGATTGCGACGTTTCACCCATTGCTAAAGAAGCTTTGGTGTTTATGCTGACATGTGTTAACGGGTCATGGAAAATACCTGTGGGTTATTTCAATATCAATGGTATTTCCGCCGAACAAAAAGCTATGCTTGTTCGACAGTGTCTGGATCTTGTAGAAGAATGTGGTGTGAATGTAATTTCAGTAACATTTGACGGGTGTCCAGCAAATTTTTCGATGGCCAGGGTTTTAGGTTGCAAATTAGATGAAAAGGAACTTGATCCAACTTTTAGCCACAACGGAAAAGAAGTTGTTATCTTCCCAGACCCGTCACATATGCTGAAACTAATAAGAAACTCCTTAGGAGATAAGAAAACAATAACGACTCAAGACGGTAAAATCATATCTTGGGAGTATGTGCAAAAAATAGTGGATATTCAAGAAAACGAGGGTTTTCATTTGGGGAATAAACTTACCAAGTCGCATATTAACTTTCGTAAGCAAGTCATGAAAGTAAGGTTAGCCGCCCAAGTCCTCAGTGAATCGGTGGCAGATGCCCTCGAAGTTTGTAGGGATGAATTACACTTGGAAGATTTTGCAGATTGTGGAAGCACAGTGGAGTTTATAAGAAACTTTAATTCATTATTTGATATAATGAATTCAAGAAATTTGAGGGCATTCGAATATAAAAGACCCTTATCAGAGAGAAATATTGAGACTCATAGAAATTTCCTTAACTATATGTACAACTATATAAAATTATTGCAACTGGAAAATTTTTGCGTTTTGGATTGTAAAAGAAAAACAGGGTATTTGGGATTTATGATTTGTATAAAGAGTTTGCTAGTACTGTATGATAAATACATTGAAACCAATAAACTTACATTCCTGTCTAGTTACAAATTAAGCCAGGACCATTTAGAATGTTTTTTCAGCGCAATAAGAGCACGTGGGGGTTTTAATAATAACCCCACAGCTCGCCAGTTTCAATCTGCTTTTAAAAGAATGCTTATTCATGGGGAGCTGAAACACACTACTACCGGGAATTGTGTAGCTTTAGAAGACATACATATTTTAACGTGTACACAACCTGAAGTAGCATTAAATAATTGCACACGTGGAAACCGATCTATTGATATCGATAAAGGGGAAATGAGCGTTAGTGACTCAATGATAATATCACGGGAACATGACTATTTAGCAGATCCTACTATGTTGACCGAATTTTCTAAGCAAGTTATAATGTACATAGCTGGATTTGTGATACGACACATGGAAACACAAATCAAATGTCACAATTGCTTATCTGCTCTTGTAAGTTCGACGCCCTACAAAAGCCTGCAGATGAAAAAAGATAAAGGAGGCCTTCATTACCCCACTAAAGACTTAATAGCTATATGCGAAGTGGCTGAAACTACCTACCGTAAGACCAAGACTTTTGGGCAAAAAACCCTCTACATAATCTTTTGCAAGAGTGCATGAAAAAGTGTTTAAATTTAAATTTGTTTTCGGAGTTGTCAGACCACTTCGCTGAGCAATCTATTATTGACAGCCACTATCCACTTTTAATTAAATGTATATGTAAAAAATATCTGAACACGAGAATATATCATGCGTCAAAAAAAATTGTTGATAGTGGGGAAAAAGTAAGAAACTTTTACACCAAGCTCGTTTTATTCAAAGGGCAGTGATTTTTTTTCATGTGTTGTGGTTGGCAAACGGGCTGACGATAAGTAGTCATCGCCGCCTTTGGTTTTGTTGTCGGCCATAAACATTTATTTTGACATCTTTGTCTCACATCAACATCACTATGTGAAAATTAAAACCGTTTATATCCGAGACAACTTTTGCCAGATTTTAGGGATGCAGAAAGTCTGGAAAATGTTTTTTAAAATGTTTCTCATAAAATGATTAGAAAAAATAATAAATATATACAGGGTGGCCGGGACAGAGACGTACAAAAATTTTTTTTGGCTGCCTCACATTTAGGGGTATCTAAATCACCCCCATGTATGTTCCGCGATTTTTAGTAGTTCAGGAGATATGATTATTTTAAATGATTTTAGTAATAATTTTCACCTGACATTAGTTTTCATTTTTTCTCTCTTTCTATTTAATATTTGTGAACATGACTACATTTTAGTCATATTCCACAAGACCTAGGTAAACCATAATTTTCAAGGTAGAGTTACTCACATAGTTATCATAAATAACTTCGAATAAACATTCACAAATATTGAATAGAAAGAGAGAAAAAATAGAAACTAATTTCAGGAGAAAATTATTACAAAAATCATTTAAAATAGTCATATCTCCTAAACTACTAAAAATCGCGGAAAAAGATTTTTCTAAACCTGTAGAATTAATTATAGCATTAATAAAGCCGATTTTGAAGGTTTTCATTTTAAGCTAAGAAACTTACTAAAAAACGTAATTTTAAGTGACAGCACTATATTTTGCTATTCTGAAGGGCACACCAACTAAAATTAGCAAGTCTTTTAAACGCTCTTAAATCAAACTATTTTTTTTAAATTCAATCAAATGACAGCTCTAAAATGTGCCTTGGAATTACCAAAACAAGATAAAATCACTAAGATGAGTAAATTATGGCTGTCAAACTAAAATTTTAGTTTGACGTTTATAAAATGGTGACTTGAAAATGGCTCTTCGTTTTAACCATACTTAAGTATAATTTTATGTATGTCAAACTAAAAGTAAAGCCTTCAAAATCAGCTTTACTATCTGTTTATTTTTTTCTTCTTCCTTTTAATACCTTTAATTTAACACAAGATTTTATTACAGGTTTTTTTTTTGGTTCTGTACACTGAGTGTTAAGATGATGTAGCAGAAGTCTGAAACTAACGGTGGTAATCGTTCATACGAACAACTTAAAATTAAGGAACATTTATGGTTTTTTTTTTCACGAATCGTTCGTATTACTACCGATTACTATCGACAGATTCCGGTGTCCGATTTATCATTTTAACATGTATATCATTGTATTGTGACAATATTTTGAGCAATTTCTAGGACAAGTAAGACTTTTCATTGCTATAATGGAGTTCTATCAACAATCACCAATCAAATCTATTAAATATTTAAAGTTAGGATTGAGTAAATAAAGCAATTATTATAAAATTGTTTTTTTTTCGGATCACATGTTTTGATCGTAGATTTTGTATTTAGTTCGTAGTTATTTATGTTAACGTGTGACTATACACTAGCTTTTGCCCGCGGCTTTGCTCGAGGGGAAGTGTCTTTCCATTATCGAGACTTTTCGCTTTGTGATTATTTTATCAACATCTTAATAGTTAAATGACAAGGGTCACAACTCACAATGATGATAATAAAGAAAACAGAAAGTCTTCAGCTTGGCGTATATTTCATCAACACATCTTATAGCCTACAATTTGACCAGAGCCACTACAATGATAAAAAAGAAAACCGCATCAAAATCAGTACAATACATTTAAAATTTCGCTACAATATTCAATGACACACACGAATTTTTTACTACTTTAATATTAACATAAATAGGTTGACATAATGATGACATAGGTACCTACGGTAGTACCATCTACCTAAATTATAATGTGCATAGGAGTCTTCGCCACTATTCTGCAAAGGTCGTATTTTTCTACCGCTTTCTATGCAATCCATGACAGTTATTGCAAGTCCGGTCGGTCGGCTATAGATTTATATGCGCATAGTACAGTATCTGAGGCGATTTGTAATTTCATTTGTCAGAGAAAAAATACATTTGGGGAGTTTAGGTTTCATGTTGGCAACCCAGGGTAACTATTTCCATCTCAAACGTATACGCGAGTGACTTGTCTATCTTATTCTCTGTCTACGGTCACATGCCTGTCTGTTTCAATCATACGGCGCACAGCATCGATGTTTTTGTTGGTCACAGCGGTGGACGGCCGACCATCGCGAGATGTCACTGAGATTGATACGACCACGCTTGAATTCTGCAAACCAGCTATAAACAGTCGTCTTGCATGGTGCTTCATTGCCAAAAGCTGTTTCAAGCCGAGCGATGCTCTGTTGAGCTGTCAAATTACACTTAAAATCGTAGAAAATCATACTACGAAAATTTTCCCGAGTTAAATCCATGTTGATGCAGACACACAATTTTTTAAATGGCGCCACAAGGTAAAAACAAAAGACAGTCAGATGAAACAAACTGCATTCTACAGCCAAAGAGTTCTATTTTCAAATGTTGCAATAAATTTTTAAATATTGTTTATGTAAGTGGCCAGTTCCGGAAACTTTTAGTGTTACCTATGTAATAATTGAAAGGGACTATTATTTTATAATAAATAATATACCAAAAACTACGTATAATTTATTGTTAATTTATAGAACTAAGCTTCTTTAAATCATCAATCCATAATTTTTCAAACCTATTATATTATGTACAGATCACAGTATTGCTTTATCGATAATCTTCGTGTTTGAACTACAAGCACTCACAAAAAAACCGGTCAAGTGCGAGTCAGACTCGCATACCTAGGGTTCCGTAATTTGACAGTTGATTATAAAAATATATACTTTTACTGTATTTAGTGGCACCGATTTCGATAAATCTTTGAAAAACAACGAAAAAATGCATGTCCCGCCCCCTTATGTCCGATTCTGGTGGATATAAAAAAATTAAGAAAATCATGGTATTTTAGGATTACGTAAAGATTACAGGAAAAATATAGCGGTTGAGAAATTCAAGATAGTAAAATGACAAAATGAAATTTTTTTCCATGACTCTTATTTCGAGTACGGTATAAAAATATTTGTGTCTCTAGTTGCTATACGGAAAATTATAGGTGGTAGAGCTGATGCCGGGCTCGACTGTGGAGGTTCCACCATCTTACTCGCAAATCCTCCCGAAGTTATTCGGGGGAGAGTAAGAGAATAGCTCTTAGGCAAAACCAGGCGGCCGGCCCACCATTGCCTGGGACCGATGGATGGCGGTTTATGCATCCCCAATTGCCGAGCCTTATATAAAACAGACTGGTGACGGGCAGCGGCGTCACTGGTCTTGCACCAGGTTTTGGCACCGCGCTCACCAACCCGCCTGCCCAGCGTATGTGAGTATGAGCATTTCTTCCAGGAGGACCGCCAAGAGTGGCGAAATCCTGGAAAGGCCTATGTCCAGCAGTGGACGAAATAGGCTGATGGATGGATGGATACGGGAAAAGAAATATATACAATACGATAACCTATTTTATCATCCATCCCAAAATGCACGAGTACCTACAATTACCTAACTAGGTTGGTACCGAGTATACAACACATCTGGAAACTAGATGGCGCCGGGAGTACTCTACATCGCGATATAATTTGATCGCTGGAGTTAAATTACAAAAGAAGGCGAAGCAGTACAAATAACACTTTGCTGGGTACATTATCATAATAATACTGCTACGCTCACTTATGAAACTTGTCCTCCTCAGCTATCATCTTTGTTTGCTTGGGCGATTATAATTAATATTGATTGACTTCACTCAGAACTAGAAGACTTCTCGCTACTAACTATTTTTCTAATTAGGTATTTTATAAGATCTGGTATAACAGCCTATCTTATTGATGAGTCATTAACTTTTGAAGTGAAGACACTTTCATAGACAATATATATTCTAATGTTAATTTAAAATGTGGCAAAATCAATCCTTTTTTTAGTCATCATAAACAGTTATGGGCAAGATTTTAAATACCTTCTTCCTGCCTGTTCCCAAAACTGTCGAAATACGGAACCCTAGGTATGCGAGTCTGACGGGCACTTGACCGGTTTTTTTTTAAATTCTGCTCTTAGCCTATCAATTATGACCAAAAAGATGTTAACTTTAAAAGACTCTTGGGGTTATTATTTAAATTATGCACGAAAGTGACGGCTTACCAAAGGGAGTGAGTTCCCTCTAAAATCTGCCGCCCCTAGGCAGCGGCCTATACGGCCTAATTGCAAATCCAGGACTTGTGGGTGCACTTACCCACTTAGGCGCACTTGCCCTGACTCACCTTAATCAAAGTTATCGGCAAGAGTGAGATGGGAGCAAATAGCAGATTTTAAGCAGTGGCTAAAAGTGTTGATAATGTTTCAACGAAATCATATTGTAAACAATTTGTAAGTATTGCAAGTGCAATATGAATGATAGCAAAATTACACTGTCTAAAAATATATATTTTAAGCAAAAAAGCTACTGCGCTCTAGAAAAGTCAGTATAAAATCGAGTATCTCTCGCTTGTAGAAGCTTATTAAAATTTGGCATATTTTAGCCGCAGACATACAGACCAAACATTAATTATAAACGCATAGAGTCTCACCAGTGAGTTACGGACTCTTTTAGATCTAAATATGTCTTGTTTCCAAATATAAACGAGAGATTAGTTTATGTGTTAACAAATATGTTTCAAGCATAAGCCAGCCAAAACAACCCATTTTTATACGTTTCTTCGTACCATGTAGCTTAAATGTCACTTGGTTTTGTATGGAAACTTGCCAACGTTATTTGATTTATCAGCAGTTTTTATCTTTTGGAGTTTAAAGGTTTAGTCTGGTGATTTTAGCATATTTTTCACAGTCATTCATTTAGCATATTTTGCCTCAGCGTAGTTGGCAACACTGAAACTAACCTCACTTTTGCATTGTTTTGTTTTGAAATTGAAATATCCCGAAGAATTTCTTACCTCTAAAAATGAATGTTACTTTTAATTTTATATCAAAAATAAACTTAGCTAACATCGTTTCCAATAGGTGTTTAAACAATAATGTGGCTATGATAACAAAAATACACAGAGAAGCATATATGAGGTTGTATCCCACTATAGTTGTTCTGTCTGATGGGTCATCTATCAACATAAAATATCACGAGCCTCGAAAGATTATCAAGGTAATTTGACTTTTCTATGCAATATAATTACTATCAAGATAAATGGTAATTAATCAATCACATTGAATTCAGAAGATCTGATGATCAACCGTACAACTGAACACTGGCTGCAGAGGCAGAATGTTGACGTGTAGTCTGTGTAGTTTGCCTCTTTCATCTAACAGACATTGATTTTAGAAGTGACATGAAGTGCTCACTATGGCAGAGGGTTAAAATTTTACAGGTGGACGCCTTCGTTGAGGGTTGGGGGAAGGGGGGGTGGGAGTATTACCCCCGTGAAGTCTCCCCCTACCGGAAATGTATTGTTTTTAAGTTATGTTTTTTTTTGTAAAATCATAGCCTCACATTTTTGCTTCCAAAAATTTTGGGCGCCTTTTTATACTTATATACCTCGTCGGCAGGTCGTAGATTCGGGAATATCATGATCTGCCTGGGCATATCCTATTTCTGTTAAGACTAGGGGGGTCGCCTCGCTCCGCTCCACTTCGCTCAGCTCCCTAAATTTATGATCACAAGCAACATAACACGCTCCACTCGTTGTCGCACCTATTTTTCAAGTTTTGGTGAAAGTTTTCACTTTCATACTTTACGATCTGCCAACGACATTACACTCATATCACTCAACTTGCATCATTTACAAAACTACGAGAGCAATTAAAGACAACAAAACGGCATCAATGTCTTTGCGTTATACCGGGTGTAAATAGAGTGCAACCATTAAATGAAACTACATATTCTACCGACCCTACCAAACCACTTTTCCCAGGAATCATACATTTACCTAACCGGTTTTGCTATTAAAGCATTTTCAAAGGTTTATTCTATCATTTGGTTGTTTATGTACAATATATGAATCACTTGGAATCTCAATCCTAGTATGATTTCATGAATCATTAGTTTTGAACTTTTTAGCATTTCAATTTGTTCCATACTAATGAATGTCAGTGCAGTTAGTTACATTTACATGCTAATTAACTTGACTTATATTTGTGTCATGCATGATGGTTAATTTGTAAACATTCTTTTATTGTTGACTTTACATTTAATGTTGAATTAGAAAATAAATCAAATTATTTTTCAAGGGTTTCTCATGTATGAAAAAGGATCTGAAAAAGTTTTTTTTTTACCCTGGCATGTAGGGTGTCATTGTCTCGAGCTCATTGAGTAGAATATGATAAATAGATATCTTTTTTTATTTTATTTTTAGAATTAAGGAATGTTTAGCCACCAAAGTTGTCAGTTTCAAACAGGAATTTGGAATTTCTGGTAATATATGTACCATTAACTGTATTTAAAGAACAAATATTGTAAACACAAATAGTCCAGTAAATAAGCTAGAAAAAAGTGTCAAATGTGGAAATGCGGTGGAACAGCACCAATGAAAAAAAAATTGTTCTTTTCCGTGATCTGTAGACCCCCAAGAACTCTTATCTACATTAAACTCTACAGAGGTAAGTCCCCCAAGAAGTAACAGTAATAAAAAAAATATACTTTAAGAAAATTTTCTTTTTCACGTGTTCCCTAGACCCCCAGGAACATTTGTCAGCCTTGGGTTTAAATGCCCCCAGTGTCTCAAAAAGTAGCATTCGTAAAAAAAAAAAAAATATTTTTTTTTGGGTCGCTGGTCACTGTGATCACGAATCTGAGGTTGAAACTAAGGAATACCCTATTCTAGTATGGAATTCGTACCAAAAGGCAGTAAAATTAGGTATTAGGGAAAAGCTTTCCAGTATTTAGTTAAGCTTAAGGGCACTCTGTTCGCCGTAACTCCCATACTAGCGCAGTTCGCTGATAATATCCTTATTTATAGGTACTTGCTTATTATTTTTTCTTTTTCAACATATCCCATACAATATCCATGACTTGAACCTAAAACATTTATCAAAATCAGATACATACAAAAGTTACAAGCGTATAAAAGTCCTGGATTTTACACATAATATTTTGATGAATGATTATGTACCATAATGTCCTAGAAGCGATACAACAAATCAAATAATTTTAAGTTCACAGCATAGTATCTTTTATACTATTCAAAAATATTGAAATATTCTATATATTATTCCGTCCGTCCGATTTTGATGCAGTTTTCACTGAAAGATAAAGCATTTCTTCGGGAAGGTTTAAAGCTATGTATCATCACGCTATGACAAAAGGGAGCAGCGCAATGAGAATTTTAGTGAGACATATGGAAGGTCCGCCCCCATAGCATAGTCGATCGTCGCGGGTTCAAACCCCGACTAGTAAAAATTGTTTTCACTTGTATTTTTTATTATTTTATTTCATTTTCAGAAAAAATATTCTTAGCTGTGATAGTTTCCCTTTTAAATTCATTCATAAATTCATTTCTTAAATTCAATATATATAGGTACTACTTCTGTGAATTTTTTCACATTTCTGTAAACAACCGTTTAGCTGGCAGGGGGGGGACGTCCCACTCTAACTAAAATTTTCACTTTAAAGCATAATATTTCACCAACGGATCCCGAAATCGAAAAATGGTTTTCACACATCCACAATGTTTTTGAACGGCTTATCCAACGATAACCCACACTATGGGATAGACGAGAAAAAAAATTCATCCCCTGTTTACTTGGATGAGAGGAAACCTAAAAAAATTTTTTTTTCAAGATTTTATTTTACCATTTTGTCGGCGTGATTAATATTTATATCCATGCCAAATTACAGCTTACTAGTACTACTAGTCTCTGCGCTAAGCTGCGGACAGACGGACATGGCGAAACTATAAGGGTTCCTTGTCGGACTACGGAACCCTAAAAACGTGCCGTGTTCATCCATTTTTTTATAAGTATCACAGTAGAGTCATTTAAACATATTTCTTGGAGTAAATGTTACATCAATATAATGTGAAACTGTAACATTTTTTTTTATGTCTAAGGCGACGTATAGGGAGACGCGTGGCGTCAAAAGCCGCGGTGCGCGAAGCGGGCTGCCGGAAACACAAACATACATCGATGTATGGAGCGTTCAAGGAGAAGCGTTTTTGCACGCGTTTGTTTGAATTGTAGCGTCGCATGCGACGGGGGACGCCGCGTAGAACGCGGCAAATGAAGTAACGAGTGACGCAACTGGAGACGCGGCGGATGAAATGACGGGCGACGCCGGGGCAAGGAATGCAAGAAATAAGAAAGCTGCGGTAGCCGCAGTGAACAACGCCGAGTGTGCCGCTGCGGAATTCGCGGCGTAAACCGCTAATCCGTATGCCCCACTCCTTCATAAACGAAACTACTAGTTACCATAATGTTTGTTTTTACGCGTCAACTGCGGCGGGCAGCGACACGCGCTGCCTCTCCATAAACGGAGAAAACGCTTGACGCCACGCGGTCCGCTTCGCGCACCGTGCCGCCTGACGCGTCGCGTCTCCTTGAACGTACCCTAAAGATTTCGGGCGGGATAAGACACCGATATCTCGCCCCTTGATTATTTAAATAATGTATAATACTAATAATATAATGATTATACGTATCAAAATTCATACACAAAATAGGGTATCATCACCATCATCATTTAAGAATTCGTTTGTTTCAGTTACCATTGGATCTTTCTGAATTATCAGAAGAGGAAAGAAAGGCCAAGATAGAAAAAAGAAAACCAAAGAAAAAAGTGAAGATTTCAGATGATATTGAAGACAATTTTAGTGCCAAAAAGTACCTAAAATATATGAAGAAAAAATGAAAAGTTAATTTTGTGTAGGGTAGTTTAATCTGTAGAGTAAATACATTAATGTCTAAAATATAAGAAAATAAATTATTATTGTTCCCGCGGGATCATAAATTAAAGAAGTTTGTGCAATATAACGTATATAATAATAATTTACAATAGCGCGTGGTGTCTATCTGATATCAAGTTTGCGTGTGTGTCGAACTCAGGGTTGCCAGATAGACAAGCCGGATGATAGCAGAAAATACGAACTCAGGTCGCCCAAAATCGCGCAAAATTACTTAGTATAGAAATTGACTAAAAGCGCATTATCAATTTAGTTTCCATCCACCCATCCATCAGCCCGTGTTCGTCCACTGCTGGACATAGGCCTTTCCCAAATTTCGCCACTCATGTCGGTCTTCCGTCCTCCTAATCCAGCCGCCCGCCCCCCGCAACGTCCTTCAGGTCGTCGGTCCAGCGGGCATTAGGTCGGCCTATACTACGCTTTGCTATACGTGGTCTCCATTCTAAAGCCTTTCGGCCCCAACGGCCAACATGTCGGCAACAAATATGGCCTGCCCACTGCCACTTCAACTTACTGATTCTGCAGGCTACGTCGGTTACTTTCAATTTCCGACGGGTCTATTCGGATTCTATCCATCAGAGATACTCCAAGCATAGCTCGCTGAGCGACCATAAATCGGTAGATCAGGCCCTTTGCAAGACACCACGCCTCAGCGCCATACGTCATCACAGGAAGGACGCACTGGTTGTACATCTTAACCTTTAAGCACTGCGGTATTGACGACGTGAATATGTGACGCAACTTTCTGAATGCTGCCGAACCCAAGCATATTCTTCTGTCAGCCTCGGCGTCGAAGTTGTTTTTATCCAGCTGTATGACTTGACCTAGATAAACATATTTTTGAACAACTTCGATGCTGACATTGTTGACGGTTAGTGGCCCTTGGATGACGTGACAGTTGGACATGACCTTAGTCTTATTCAAATTCATCCGCAGGCCCACTCGTCTCGAAGAATCGCTAAGGCCACGCACCATTTCCCCCAGTTCCTGCAGTGATTCCGCCATTATCACGATGTAATCGGCAAAGCGAAGATGTGAAATGTACACTCCGTTTACGTTTATGCCTCGTCCATTCCAGTCTATTGTTTTAAAGACGTCCCCCAGCGCGGCGGTAAACAGTTTTGGAGAAATAACATCTCCCTGTCTCACGCCGCGCTGAAAATGTGTCGGTCTTGTTTGTACACCCTGTACTTGGCCGGACATCGTAGCGGAATCATACAGACATTTCAACAACTCAACTTGGCATCGCTGCAGGGACTGCAAAACAGACCAAGTTTCGATGGAGTCGAAGGCTTTCTCGTAGTCCACAAACGCTAGACATAAGGGCTGAATATACTCTTGAGTTTTCTGTATAACCTGCATTCGCGTGTGAATGCGGTCCTCGGTGCTGTAGCCTTTTTGAAACCCAGCCTGCTCTGGAGGTTGGAAGTCGTTGAATCGTTGGGCGAGACGATTCGTGATAACTCTTGAGAACAGCTTGTAGGTGTAGCTCAGGAGCGCAATTGGTCTATAGTTCTTAAGTAGGATTTTGTCCCCTTTTTTGAAGAACAAAATGACCAGGCTCCTGCTCCACTCCTTTGGCGTAGTACCTGTACGAATGACGGCATTAGAGAGGTCCTGTAGCTGTCCAAGTATAGGGTAACCTCCAGCTTTAAGGAGTTCAGTTTTGATGCCGTCCTCACCCGGCGCCTTGTTGTTTTTCAGCTGTTCAAGAGCTCTCCTAATCTCACCCATTTTGACACCCGGGAGTTCATCGGTGTAGTGGCGGACCAGAGATGCACGTATGTCGTCTTCATCGCGAGCAGTTGGCTTGAGACCGTGTGAAGAATATAGGAGCCCATAATATTTCTCGATTTCGGTGAGGTTCTCTTGCCTAGAGATAACGGTTCTATTATCAGATTTCTTCAGCTTCGTCAGATTGGTCCTTCCTAACTGCTGGGCAAAAATGTTTGAGCCTGTGTTTCGCTGGATCGCGTCTACAATGACGCGAGTGATATGTTGGCGCAGGTCAAAACAAATTTGCCTTTTAACGCGCTTGTTAAGAAGGGAGAAATCTGTATAATCTGAAGACATTTCCCATCATTTATTTTTTCATTTGTTAAGTTCATAATTTTATAATCTAGCTTGGTGTCTTAATTTTGAATCAATTTTATTTGCTTCCATTCCATTGCCAAATAGGTAATTTAAAATAAGTTTCTTATTTGTAATAGTTTTTTATAGCTGGCAATGTTGACAAAGGCATGCAATACAAAACTATTGACTCTAGAGAATAAGTATCCAGGGCTGTAAGCAATATAGAGTAAACTCAAAAATAGTAATAATAAAAAAAGCATAAACAGCCCAATAAAGTCGCCCAAATATCGCAGAAAATATTTTTGGAGTCGCCCAAATTGCGATCATCGCAAAAACTTAAAAAAAGGTCGCAATTTCGTTCGTCAAGTCGCCCAATTTGCGATTGTCGCCCAATCTGGCAACCCAGGTCGAACTGGTTCGCCGTTCGCTGCTTCCCCCGTCCCCCCGCGCGCCGCGCGCCGACGACCTGTTATGTGGCTCGTAGTCGCGAACAATTTATTATTAATTAATGTTATTTGTTTTACACACACAGGTACTGGTCATAAACATATATGTAGTGATAAAACCGGTCATTTTTCCATACGAGAAAACTCTAACTACAGATTTATGTCTACAACGATCCGGTCACACCCCTTGCTAATATTTAGCTTGAAAAAGTGTTTACAGCCAGACCCCTAATTCTGTATCGTAAAATCAGTTGCCAAACCGAGTACTCAGCGGCGCCGACGCGCGGTGCGTACGCGCGCGTCGGCGCTGCGCTGACGACAGTCAGCGCTCACCGCTCAGCGTTATTCTAAAATATTAGCCTATCAGCGCTGACGGTCAGCGTGACACTAAAACCAGCCTAAAAATGTGAATCAGAATTGAATATATAATTTTTGCTTAATTTTGTGATCTTACGTAAGAACAATCTTGACCCCCTCCCACCACCCCCTACCCATGTAAGAAAAAATAAGACCTGTTCGGACCCCCTTCCTCCCCGAATCGTCTTACGTGATAAATGACTTGACCGAGTAGGTAACGAAATTACCAATAAATGCCTAAAACTAAGCCATTGTAATGGTTTTGATAAAAACTGCCTTGTTTTCAAATATGTATTGTGTTAAATATCTTAATTGACCATTTACTAACTTTATACAACACTTCTTTTAGGATTTATTCACAAAATTCAATGGTAACGAAATGGAAATAAAAACTCCGCCAGGTCATGTTAAAATCGATCTGTAAGCTAATATAGCTGGTATTTTACCAAATAATTATTGATATTATGTACTAATGTATATCAGGAATGATATTATACCTTTAAATAATTGATATAAAGATATTGGAAAAAGTCTCAATTTTAACAGGTCATCTGTTTTAAAAAAAATGCTCTTTTCTCGGAATCAGTCGCAAGTCGCAAGCGTTTCAAAACCAGATGTTCTTTCTCTTTCTATCAAACTAGTGTTTCGCATTAACATCGCACGTTTTGAAATGGCTCCTTATTGCGAACTCTTCGACTCGTTCCGTTCTTCGTTCGAGTAGAGGAGTGGAAGAGAAGTGATTTAAAAATTTCTTGTTTAGGTTATGAATTCTAAAAGGTTGTGATAGATTCGTAAACTTTTTGTTATTTAGGTAACTTGTGTAATATATTGTACAAAATCTGTACCGAGTTCGTTTATTTCATTGCAGGGGAAGTATGACAAAGTTGTAATTCAGTTAACCTTCATCAACTTACGTAAGCTTGAGCATCAAAATAGTTCAGTAAAATGGGGAATCAAGTATCAGCTGATGCTGGTGTCACTATAAACAGTTCTACTACTAATGCCAGCCCGCCTCCAGAATGTCCTATGCACAACAAAGCTGACGCCAATGCCGGGAATGGGCAATCAGCGCAGACCCCGCCTTCGGAGTGTCCAGTACAGCAAGGCAACGACGTCAACCCTTACAACATGGTAAATTATATTCTCCGTATAATTTTTAGCACTAGACGAGGCAACTAGTAAACCTAACCTCCGCATTATTGTCCTGCCTTGTATCCGGCCTCTTATGGGGACTACAGGATACACTATTGAATATTACAGATGGGAAGATAAGCCATCATCATACAATGCACAACTCTAAAAATTTGTTTGTTGGTGACTGGTCAATCTACATAGTAAAAAAGTTGCGTCTACCTTTGATACAACAGAAGGTAGATACGGTTCGTTCTTATATAGAAAACTGAAAAATTGACCTCTTTTTTAAACAAGCGCCACTGAACACTTGAGATAGAGAGCTTCAAAGCTTCGACATTGGCGCGAGTGAGACAAGCTACACACAACAGGCCCATTGGACCTATATTTGCAGTGCCTCGAGCGGGAAGCAGGGTACCGCATCTTCTTTTTGTTTTATCTAAGGTCTGCAAATTGAATTTTTTATTTTATAGTTTAATGGGTATTGCACCGAAGCCAAAACTACCATTTTTAGAATTTTTGTCTTAGTCTGTATGTTCTTTTTTAACTTGAAAACCAATTAACAGATTGGATGGGTTTTTTGTATTATCATCATAGCAACCCTGGTCAACATGTCGGCTATGTTCATAAAACAACACCTAAGCTGAAAATGTAGCAGAGATTGAATAAACATGGGCAGAGCTGCAGGCTGAAGGAAAGTTACAAATAAAAATAAATAGCTTAAGCTACACTATACACAACCCTTTTGAGGCTGCATCTGCATCTAGCCATATTTTTTGCAACAAGCGGTCCTTCTTATGCAAACTACTGTGTGTGGCCACTACCCCTCATCTATTGTGATGAGAACTCCTAGTCCCTGGATGAGAAGTGTATCTGGGCCCAGGGGAGGGGCAAAGTCAGGATCAAGTTTCTGCTAACCTGCACAAATGACTACATCCTTTATTGATTTTAAAATCCACAGTAAAGTATTCTCTCTATAAACTGAGATCTTATTGCAATAGATGCCACCAGCCAATCAAAGTCCAGCTCCAGATCAGCCGTTCTCACTGCCTACAAACCGACAAGTCTCATCCATACCTCGGGCGATGCCAGATGGTTCAACAGAGTTCTGGGTCTACCCCAGCCAGCAGATGTTCTGGAATGCCATGTTGCGTAAAGGCTGGCGCTGGAAGGACGAAGACATCAAGCCCAAGGATATGGATGATATCATTAAAATACACAATGCCAACAATGAACAGGTATATTACTTTTAGAGAAAATCGTTTTAATTATTGTTATCTTGTGCAACTTCGTCTGTGTATAAAATTCTAATTACCCTTTTTCAATTCAGGCTTGGCAAGAAGTTTTAAAATGGGAAGCCCTTCATGCCAGGGAGTGCGGGCATCCCAGACTTAAGAGCTTTGGAGGCAAGGCAACACAGTACAGTCCTCGGGCTCAAATTCGCTCCTGGCTTGGGTTTGTATTATTCACTATAATATATAACATCTTAGCTTTTCTTAAGATCCTTATTCAATCCTGTTTTATACCAACAAATACTGCAACAATCACTCTGAAATGAATATATGATAAAGTTGAGGACTAATGCTATGTCCATGCTGCTGTTGATTCCATCAAATTTTCTCGATAGAAAAAAATTACAAAGTTACCTCCAAACCATACAATAAACCGATAGCATTCAATGAATACTTGAAATTAGATCTGAAACTTTGCAAAATATAACTGATATTAGTATAAAGCAGAGCTGCAGACTGTTCCATAAAAATGAAAAAACCATCAGTGTAGCCGCGATTTCAAAATAACTGATGTTTTTACGTGCGCGGCATCTGATTAGAGTAGGATAGACAGTTAAAAAGCAGCAGCGTTAGAGCAGGACTGCGAATTGAGGTATTATGGGCCCTTGAGGGGGAACGTTTCGAGCTCGGTGCAAAATGCACAACTTATGATTGTTTTTCTTACTATTGCATAAAAAGTACTAAATAAATGTGATATATGGCATTTTGCGACCATTGTTTAGTGTCAATTAGGCTTTTCTACCAAAATTTGTAATTTTATGTATTACGTTGTAAATAATGGGCATATAAACTTAACACACGCTTTTAAGTTTGTATACCCATTCATTTACAAAGTAATGCATAAAATTAAGCAATTCTGCTAAAACCTCCTGATAATTATTCAATAATAGTCGCCAAATAAGATGAAACTATTTTATTTCATACATTTTATTTTAAAATAAGGGAAACAAACTTATGTTATGCACTTTGCACTGAGCTCGAAACGTTACCCCTTAATAGGAATGATCCCTAAACCCACATAAAAAATAAACAGTTTTTCTCTCCTTGCAGATATGAATTGCCTTTTGATCGTCACGACTGGATAGTTGACAGATGCGGCAAAGACGTTCGCTACATCATTGACTACTATGATGGTGGAGAAATTGACAACAAGTACCAGTTTGCTTTGCTCGACGTGAGGCCAGCATTCGACTCTGCTGACAGCGTATGGGATAGAATGAAGGTCTTCTACATGAGATACCGTTACGAACTTCTGGGAAAGAAGGAAGAGAAATTATCACACTGATTGATTAAGCCACTGTTTAAATTAGGCTTTTTATTGAAAACCTAGGCAAGTACAAAAGTTTTGGGCATTGTCTGTTGCGCGTACTTAATTGTTCATTACCTATAGGAGCTGTTAGGAATAATGTTTGTGGGGTTCTTCTGTCGACAAAGTGTTGTCACTGTAGAAACTCTTTGTGATCTTGTTGAATTATTTATTACAAAGATTATTGCGGTATTCGTTTTGTATTATTTTTAGATGTCTCATTGTCACTGGTCTGAAACATTACATTT
This sequence comes from Ypsolopha scabrella, assembly GCA_910592155.1. Lineage (NCBI taxonomy): Eukaryota > Metazoa > Arthropoda > Insecta > Lepidoptera > Ypsolophidae > Ypsolopha > Ypsolopha scabrella. The sequence goes on along the minus strand of OU342964.1, from coordinate 16,324,818 downwards.
ATATTTGTCTTTAAATCATAATTTCGAAATAGAAGTAACCTCAGAACATTAGAGAGTAGAAATATAGACTCGTGTAGTAAGTGTGAAAGTATAATGTTGGGGTGATTTTACCATTTCCGGCACTCATGTAGTTACATACTTGTATTGTATGTGGTACATATTCATTAATTTATCATAATTTCATTACTCTAGATAACGAAGTACAGTCGCAGGCGGTTCAAGCTTCCTGTTTGTTAACGGCTATGACATCACAATAAGTACTGCTAAAGGTAGCCTGTATTGCTGTCGTCTGTATTTGTCTCCCTGCTCACCCAATCTTTGATGCTGCCTTATGGGTTAAAATTAATGAGTAGCTTGAACTGTAGGCAATTATGTATGCAAGGTGACTTTCGTTTATGCAGCCAAATTCATACTGGAGACTCGGTAAGTGGTCAGGACCAAGGTTCAATGACTATGTTTGTGAAATACGAAAAAAATATTTTTGTGAGCCTATCTTGTTCAAGAACAACCTCGACTCGTTTAGTATAGATATTTAATTTTGCGTATTTTACAAAAAGGGTCGTTGAACCTTGGTCCTGACCACTTACCGAGTCTCCAGTATGAATTTTGCTTTATAAACAAAAGTCCCCTTATATGTTCACTTCACTACTCAATTATAGTCTTAATCCATTATGATCATGATGCATGAACGAAGTTACCAAATAACACTGCTGCCTGAAATGTATGAACGGAAGTTTAATGAAGTGCAATAAAATGTTTCGTTTCAAAATATAGTTATTTTATTAATTGAATAAATCTCTTATATATACAGCTACATGGCAATAAAAATCTTACAACATCTATTCAGGAATCTGATCTTACAACGTCGGCAAACTTGGCCGATGTCAACAAGAGGCGAGAGTGAGTTCACGCTAGAAAATACTAATTTGACACGCGATTGTATTTTGGAGCAGAAATATAAAATTTACCCGTTGCACAATCACTGCATGTTTCACATCGGTCAAGAAGTTTGCCCATAATGTACTGACCACGTTTTATTTAATTTTCTGCAATAAACTGATACTTTTTATTAGAAAGAGAAGGGGTAAGATATTAAATGCGATTTCTTCCTTTTGATATTACTTACTAGCTACATATCTGTGCGGATGTAAACATGATCGATCACAGATGTTGTTATCGCAATGCATTGGCGGATACAGGAGGGGGGGGGGGGCATGGTGAAGTAGGTAGAGCATACATAAATCCGCAAATCGCAATAAGTACAAACATTTTGCAACAAGCTTACACATACTCAAATCAGTCTACCCTTTTCTTGTTTACTTTGTGGTATTTTGGCCCTAGCCCCGAACCTTGTCAGGAATCTCCGCCCCCCTCAAATAACATCCTAGGTCTGCCCTTGTTGCAGTGGCTAATTTTAGCTTATATGACTGTGACTTTAGCTCTCTAAAATTATGTCGGCGAGGGGGTAGGTATGCGGGAGAGGGCCGGGGGGGACATACTGCCCTGGCGGATTTCTTCATGCAGTAGGAAAACGCGGCTTAAGTCCGAAGAGCTGAGTTCCACATCCGCTAAAATATTTGGCATGGCAAGTATTTGTACACACATTGTTTAATTTTCTTGGTTCTTCTCATTCCATTCTTTCGAACAAATGCCCTTAGATTCGCTTTTAAATATCTGTACTTGCTGCTCGATGTAATATTCAAAGTTATTGTATGGACAATTCGTTAAAACCTTAGATTTCGGTTTTCCTTTGTTGTTGTGGTAAACAGATCTTAGTGTAAGTACTGGCGGTTTTTCTGGGAAGTTGACATCTGTAAAAGAAATATATAATAGTACATTACTGCCGCGGTTTATAATGACTACTTTGCTGGTCGCGCTGATCATGGCCGACAGCGCAGCGTAGCGCAGCTCAAGGCCGACACAGCGCGGTCAGCGTGCAGCAAGGGCTGCAATGATGGCCAAGTTAGAAGGCCTAGAGCGTAGCTAGGCTAGCTCGAGGCAATCATAGCGTGACCAGCGAAGCAGTCATTGTGGGCCAAGGCTTGTATAGTGCTTTTCTCAAAAATGCAAGTACCTAATCTAAATAAAACCAGCAAGTAATTTAAATAAAAAAGACTTTTATTCCATATTTAGCTGTATAGTTCCAAATACCATTGCTTTAGAAAAAAAAAAACATTTGGCTGTATAGTTCCAACTACCATTGCTTAAAAAAAAGTAACAAAAGCGCGGTTCAGCGAAAATTTTGTTTTTATTTAGTGACTTTTTTGCTAAAAATGAACTCTCATAGCGAAAATTCTTCCGATTCAATGTGTTTAACACCGCCAGACATTAAAGATGAAGCTAAATTAGTGGTTGAAAATTTGATACCGCGAAACTTAAAGGAAAAATATAAGCTTGCATATGAAAAATTTGTGCAGTGGAAAATCACTAGGAAATCTAAATCTTTATCCGAAAATGTTTTTCTTGCGTATTTCAATGATCTTTACAACTGTGTTTTAAATAAAATCTTTTTGCATTTGATTTCTTAAAGCGTTGAAACGTCAAAATAGCGGCCGGCAATGTTTTGCCGGCCTGTTAGAGCGGCCAGCAAAACTTTGCCGGCCGCACCTTGAAACAGAACGGCAAGGTCGACTTTGCTCAAACAAGGTTCTCAAAATAATGACCACATTACGGATAACGTAATGTATATGCTACTGGCCACACCCGAATTTAGGACAAACTAGTTTAGCCTAGGCCAAAATGGTTCAGGGTTGTCATAAAAAAACGGGAAGGTGATGTACCTATTTAATTTACTCGCTATACCGACCTACCCTCTCTTCTACGCTGAAGGATTTCTGAAAAACTTGTTTGGCCTAAAATCGGGTATGGCCGATAACATAAGTTATGGATATATGAATATAATTTGCAATATTCGGCTAAACAATATTCCGGTAACATATACAAGGTTACTTTTTCTAGTGAGCGTCCATGTCCAAATTCAAAATAATAGAAAATAGAGAAAAATGATCAAATAAGTCTCCGGGCCGATTTTGATGAAAAACAAAACTGCAGCATTAGATTTTTGAAAAAATAATTTTCCTTTCCGGTACCTAGGTGTAACCTAGGTTTGAATCGGTTGCCAACTATGGTTGCTTTTCACCAAAAACATAAAAATGAATTTTCAATCAACGGGTATATTGAACTATTTACGAATTGTGAAGTGCGAACGTATCCTTAGATAAGCGGATATGCATGTTTTCGACGATAGGCACTCGGTTTGGCAACTCATTTTACGATTCAGAGTCAGGGGGCTGGTCTCGAAGATATTCAAGATAATGTATTGACTATACAGGGAGTTGAGAAAAGTACTTCGTTCCTTTAAACAACGTGTGCTATAGGTATAACAAACTGCCTCCGTGGTCTAGTGGTGAGAGCCTTGGGCTCTCAACCCGGAGGTCGTGGGTTCAAATCCCGCTGGGAACACACATAGTGGAATGTCACTTTGTGGATTGTTCTCAGTTTGGTTAGGAGATTGCAGGCTTGAATCACCTGATTGTCCGAAAAGTAAGATGATTCCGTGCTTCGTAAGGCACGTTAAGTCGTTGGTCCCGGCCACTTTCTAGTAGAGTGGTCGTTACATAAACCATGTCGGAGGCCGTAAGGCGGTTTAAAAACTCTGACACCAGGGCTTGCTGGGGCGATAGGCCTTGCAGCCCACACGATAAGAAGAAGATAACAACGTATGTTAAGCGTGTTTATTTTCTTTTAATTAAAAAAAACATATATATATTTTTTTTAAACTTTCTGTAAATTGTTCAACCCTAGTTCAGCAGAACGCAATAGATAGGTGATAGACAATTGCAAATAAACGGCGCGTAAGAGAAAGGGATAGTAATTTAATGTAATAATATAAAATAAAATAAATAAATATATATAAGGTCCTACAATTTAAAGTGAAAAAAATTCAACAGATGATAGAGTATCCCTAATAGACCACATTTCAACGAAAGAACATTTCTTCCGCATACTTTTTTATACCTTTCCATAGAAATTTTGTCAGCTCATTAAACCACTTTGTACCGGGAAGTGAAAAAATAATTTGATCAAAAAATTTTTCTTCTTCTGGAATTTGATCAGTGAACGATAGATAGTCTATCATAGAATTATTTTCACTTATTATTGTAGGACGTTATACAGGATGTAAATGCAAAGTCAAGAATCCCTTTAGGATATGAAAGACTACACGATTCTGATGTTATTACGAGAGAAAAAAATATACCTTGAATTTTCACAAAAAATTCAATAATTTTTCTGGGCTATGGCTACGCAGTTCACCGGCCTCCCCACACACCTAATTGCACCCCGCAACCCGCACCCCTCATCCGAGTGGCCAGCAACCGTGAGGGTGTCCACGCGATTAGTGTCGTCTTATTATGAGGTCCAGGTACTTTATTTAGAGATCCCAGTATTTAAAATAATATCTTTACCGATCATACTAACACACCCTTAAGGGATTCTTGCCTTTGCTTTTACACCCGGCATATATATTTAAAAAAAAATTATATAAAAAAAAAATAAGCACGCTAAACATACTTTGTTATACCTATAGCACTCGTGGTTTAAAGGAACGAAGTACTTTTCCTAACATCTGTATAATGAAATCCATAATTTTATGATGTTGGATGGATGCAGTACATTCCTTGAGACGCCGAATCTGGCTATGCGTTAAAAATAAATTTCGTTTCGTAATTAAGCATTAAGAATAGTTCATTAATTCGTGTATTATTTGTGTTACATATTAAATATGTAAGTAATCAATATTTTGGTGGTGTTTTTATTATAGTATCTAGTATTAGATGGTCAGGGCAGACCACGAAGTAGACAACTTCGTGGGGCAGACGAAAGCGCAATTAATATAAAACAAAAACATTTCTTTGGTCAACTATACATTTAAAACAATTATTTAAATTAAAGTTCAACTGTCGAATCGACCTAAAAATAATAATTTTAATTTGCCCATAGCCGAATGCCAAACGGTCACACGAATCAATATGGATGCAGCGAACATACTCGTATTAAATAAATAAATAAATTCCTTTATTTCAGGCAACAAGGCCCATAACAATGAATATACCTTATACTATATATATATAATAAATTATACTATATATATATAAAAAATAATTATATATATATTATAATATATATAAAGCTGCAATACGGTTATTGACTCACTGACTCATTGACATGGTTGTTTAGTTTGTAGGGGGGGTTTTACATTAATATGATGTAGGGGGGGTTTCTACATTGTCTAATTGGGACTGGGGAAAAAATCTTAAAACTTGACTTTTTTTTGTTTTAGGGGGGGGGGATTGGCGTTTTCCTAAACCCTGTTTTCTATGGGATTTTTGGTTTTTTGGTTTCTTCGAGCTGGCGCAGCCAGCGAGTACAAAATTCCTACCGGGGGGGTTGGCGGGCTGGCGCAGCCAGCTCGCCCACCCCCCCGGTAGGAATTTTGCCTATTGCCGGAAGAAATTCATACTGGCTACTCGGTCGTTTTTTTTCGAACCCCCCCCAATGTTTGCTACCATGTATGGGGGTCGAAGTTAGTGTATGGGAACTAAATTCATACCGAATATTCGGTAGTTTTGGAAAATTCATACTGGATATTAGGTGGTTTTTGACAATTCATACTGGATATTCGGTCGTTTTTATCGAACCCCCCCCGCATTTTTAGTACTATCCATGAAAGTTGACGTATTCCTATGGGACAAACTTCATACTGGATATTCGGTTGAAATTTTCGTAACCCCCCCCGCATTTTTAGTACTATCCATGAAAGTTGACGTATTCCTATGGGACAAAATTCATACTGGATATTCGGTTGAAATTAACGTAACCCCCCCCGCATTTTTAGTACTATCCATGAAAGTTAACGTATTCCTATGGGACAAAATTCATACTGTATATTCATATTTTATTCATATTTAATACATATTTTTTTATACTAAAAACTAAGACTACCAAACTAAAATATCATTTGGAATTGGAATAATTTATATGTAAGGTTAAATTTATTTATGCAGCTAAATTCATATTGGAAGCTTGGTAAGTGATCAGTATCACGAAACAATAACACTTTGCAAATTTCCCAAAATAAAATGTTGACGCCCCGTAGTAATCGACACGGGCCTAGGCATGCGTTTGTAGGGACACGATAAGAATATTTACGAATTTCACAAAGAGCCATGGAACCTTGCTACTGAGCACTGACCGAGTGTTCAGTATAAAAACTGTATAAATAAATGTCACCTTATAAAGCGGCGGTAGCTCAGGCGGTAGAACGCTGGCCTCTCAATCTTGAGACCCAGGTTCAAGCTCCGAGCTTTTCGGATTTTATGTGCATACTAGTTGTGTTCTTACCTAATACTTATCACTTGCAGAACGGTGAAGGAAAACATCGTGAGGAAACCTGCATGCCCTAAAAGGTACGGCGATAGGGCTCACCACCCATCGCATTTAATAATCGTCGGTGAAACGTGGTTGTGCCGGATCTGGACTGTGACTTGCATTTCACAGTTCACACTCGGGAACACCTGACACCCCCTCGGGGATTCATGTCGTGACCATATGCGTGTGTATAAATAAAAAGGCCGCCTCTGTGGTCTAGTCGTTCGAGTACTCGACTAAAACTTATCCCGAGGTCGCGGGTTGAAATCCCGTAAGGGTACAATTGCGTTCAGTCTGCGACCTTCGGAAGTTTGTGCCCGAAGTGCGGTGAAAGGTGGTGATAGTCATCACGCTGAGACGTAATAATCGGTGAAAAGTGGGTGTACGTGTGTGGACCATTTGGCACCTCTTCGGGAATTCTTGTCGAAATGTTATAATTAATATTCCTCAGCTGTCTTTTCATAGATGGCGTTGCAGTAGCGAATTTAAGGGGACACGACGTGAAAGTCCGGAAAGTTAGTTTTATTCTATGTATTATTTATATTCTTAATTCTACCAACCTAGATCTATGTGTAGAATCCAATGGTAATCATTGAGTTCAAAAAGAAAAGCTGCACTGTTGGCCTCATACTCCAACACAGCCCCTTCATACTTGACAATCATTTGGGCCAACAAGTCTCGCTTGAATTTTTCGTTTTTGAGGACTGCTTGGATCTACAACACAATAAATAAAAACTTGTGTAAACTTGACTGTGTAGTTTCTTTTTAGGGCTGATTTAGTGTCCATCGATAAGCATAATGGCAATTAAATAAATTTTAGCATGACCTTCTGTTAATTAACTGAAAATCTACTGCAAACTGTTCCAATCAACTAACTCGACTGATATGGAAATAGCAGTAACTGCAATTGAAGAAACTTATTTTTATTTGATTTTAAGTTGTAAGGTAACATGACATTATTTAAGAGCACTCTATTCGCCCCAACTTCATACTAGCGCAGTTCCCTGATAATATCCTTATATACATAATGCAATGAACAAATAAGTTGATAAATAAATACGGGAAATACATACAAAAAATATGAAGGTTGTCTTGTCATGTCATGAATTTTGTCTCTCGTTAGCTTGCCTCTCACAGCGTGTTCGGTTAGTTCCGTACGAGCTCGGGAAATGAACGTTCGCGCCAACCGATAACAGTCAGTCAGTGCTCTATAATTCGAACTTGAATGTAGAATGAAATAGCAAGCATAGCGACCACGTGAGCGACTGACTTCAAGCCACTGACTACAGTGCTCTTAAATGAAAACGGCCATTGGTAGGTACCATCAAAGAAATGGCCGCAGATCTACTTTTCGCTCTTATTACCGTAACAATACGGGTGAAAAGTAGGTCTGCGGCTATTTCTTCGATGGTACATCGACTTGCGGGTGATCTTTAAACTTTACAGCTTATATCCACGGTAATATAATACCGAGGGAACGTTTTTTGTTTTAGTTTGCTGTGGCTAATCTCTGAAACTACAGATTTAAAATATATGGGATAAGACATTAGTTAGGTAAAATGAGATATCTATTGAAAGTGCCATCTTGAAAGACTGAATTAGGGTTCAGTAGTCTAGTGGATAAATGCAAAACATACCCTGCTATTGAGAAGTTCTGTAACCATTGGTACATAATCCATGAGAACACCAGATTGATGCATTCTGAAAATAAAAAAAATATAATACAAAAAGTTTTTCTCAGAGTTGCTTCCAACGATACAACAAATAAAAAAATCAGCCAGCATTATTATAGCAATATTATTTCTTTTTCATTATTATGCATACACAAATATGCATTTCTAACATTTCTTTTGTAATAATAACATTTTCATATACAAGTAGGTAACTTTTTCAAAATTACAAATCAACAAAATCTTAATATAATCAATCAACACTGTGACATACTCTTGCTTGTTTGATATTTTTATTTGTGCTGCAGCTGGCTGCTGACAAGGAGGGACAAAGGATCAAGTCATTCTGATTTCTACTGGACCCTACAAATTGCTAATTTATTGCAACAATTCTTGTAGGTATTGTACACAAAATAGATAAGGTGACTTTCGTTTATGTAGCCCAATTTATACTGGAAACTCGGTAAGTGGTTAGGACAAAGGTTGAAATGAACCTTTCTGTGAAATACTTAAAATGAAATTTAGACTTCTTATACTAATTGAGAGGAGGTTGATCTTAAACACGTTTAGAAGCAGAAAAAATATTTTTCGTATTTCGCAAACAGGGTAATTGAACCTTGGTCCTGACCACTTATCAAGTCTTCAGTATGAGTTTGGCTATATAAACGAAACCTTATACATAGTGTAATCATGAATGACTAATGAATTACATACGGTGGCAAGTTAATATTTCCAATAGCTTTTGTTAGGAGTGGTGATAACATAAGTTCAGCATTAGTTGAGTTGGGATAGCGGACCAGAAGGAGAGCTGAGTCAATTCCAGGGTTTTCTGAAATTCTGAAAGAAATACATGTACTTATTATAATTTTTCTTCTTTCCTGAAAATATTATATTTCTCAAAGTAAAAATTTCAAGATCCATACCCATGACTGTACAATTCAGGTAATCCAGATATATCAACATTCAGTTTTATTAGAAACTCCACCAAATGACCTCCCACCCACACTTCAATATCGCTTTCTGATGTAAGTGAATCACCAAGTAGAGCGCTATACTCAAAATAGGCTCTTGAACTTTCATCCTCATTCAGTTTTGTCACCTGCAATAAAGAAAGAAATTGTTATTATAGAAATACCAGTGACCCCCTATGGGTGAAATTAGTAACAATAAATCTTACATGCTAAAAAGTACAGCTTTTGGTCTAAGCTAAATGCTTAAGGTAACTATTTATTTGGACAAGTAATAATACCATGTCTGTTTTTATGATTTAGCTAACCACATAAGTAAGCACCCCAAGTGTTTTTTTTTATGACTTGATTGTGAATTGTAAATATTTCTCTTTTCTAAACCACACTACTTAGAAGTTATAAGCGATTATACAGACCATACCTACAAATTCAACTTTGTTTTATACTATGTTAAAAACTCTATTTTTAATTAATAAAAGACATTTTCTTACTTACTTGGTGGATTTTATAAAGATTTACCAGTTCAGAGATGACTTTACTCAGTGATGTTGGATTATTCCCATCCCATTGAGCGAGGCTAGGAAGTTGGTTCTCCAGAACCTCTGCCTCAACATTACTCAAGAAACTGTCATCATCAAATCTGAAGTCAGGTGCAAACCACGGAGATGAGTGCTCAAATATGACTTCCCACTTTAACTTCTTGGAGCAGTAAGGTAAAACAAGTCTGAATTGGCATTCTGGGCCGTGTGATGTGCCACAAAGCTTTTCTACATTGACTTTGCTCTTACAAAGACCTACAAATTCAAAATAATTTTTATAGCTATATAGGTATAAAACATGCTAAAAATGAATGGTAAGAAATAACTGAATAAGATCAATCTCCTTTTTACTAAGACGGCGAACCATTTCAGATTCTGCAGGAACACCCTACAATGGCAGTTGTATTCACACATTGTCATAATTAAGAAAAAGTCCTGCTGCATGTCCAGCAATCCAGTATAAAAAAACAAATGTTCAAATGCACTATTATTCTATTGCATATTATTCATTTAAAATCATATTACAAGTCAACTTCAAGGAGCACTTATGAATATAGGTATGGTATGTATTTGTAAATGTGCTCAGTTTCACATTTTTCTTTATAATGAAGTGCATCTACTCCTGACAGTGGCAAGTTGAAGCAAGCAAGGCACTAATCAGTCTCTCCAGGAACTTTTGTAAAATCTACAAAGTTGGTAATGGATGAATGGCTGATGTGCAACTGCCTCTAGCTAGGCACTCCCCAGACTTCTTAAGATGAAGCACAACTTACTCAGCGGCATGGTTTCGTCAAAGTTTGATGATAAGCCACGACCAAAGCCTACCCCAGCTTCGGTAAAATATTTGACTAGGATATTTTGATTTGACCCAGGCTGCACCAGGCGTGTTTGAAATATTCAGTGGTTGTATCTTATTTTGCGCCGCTTCTTGCCTGCACCCCAAATGCCCTATAGCCTTTAGCACACCGTCACGCTTTCACGCCTTTACCAATCCCCAAGAATGCCCATAATGAGTTTTCATAAATATTGGCCGCTTTTAATTATGCTACTTATCCTACCCAAGATTTTTTTGGTACCTAAGTATTTATCTACAACAAATATTGAAAATACGAACCAGTAGTTAGGTCCTGATAAACATTCTGGATATATGGTCGAAAAGCCGGAGCAATTTCATTTATTATTCCATTTTCAGAAGACATTTTTTTAGTTAGCCCTGTTGAATTTTATTTTGTAGTGTTTGAGGTTGACTGACTGAGAGGTTTTTGGGATTTTGTTTATTTCCAGGGCCGCGTTCAGTTTGATCGCCCGCTCATCACTGACAGCAGGATAGCATATACAAATTCAACGCGTGCAAAAGAGATGTCAAAAAATCAAATCAAATCAAAGCCGTTTTATCTGGCTTCCTATAATGTGTCTCCGCACATTAGTTCCGCCAATATCTAGTTTTAAGTGAATAGACTTGCTGGAAGTTTTCAAGTTAAAATTTGGTTAACTTGAGTTCTGAAGCGTTAACCTACAACAAAATATAAACAACATTACTAAGCAAGTACACAATATATACACAGAGGAAAATAAACATTAATAAAACCGTAATATGTTACCTACAATAAATACTGAATATTATTAAAACACTAGTAAGTACCTATACAACACACTATGCTACTTTTATAGTTTTATATTATTTAATTTAATAAACTTACATAACGTGTATACAAAATGACTATATACAAAATGATCGCCGGGCGTAAGCGGGCTATCAAACTGAACTCAGCCCAGCCAGCATATGTATACTGCATTCCGAATGGCGATAGCAGTGCTAAAACTACTCACGCCCATCAAGTCATTCCGAATGGGAAATGGCGTCCATCACAGCTTAAACTTATGATCCATTCGGAACTCTTTTGTACTTGACGTGGATGATTACACTTGTCAGTGACAGAAAAATTAACCTTAAACACAATTTTAAGAAATCTGATAACATTACGTGAATACCAACAAAGGGTATACTTTAACTACGTGTTGTGCAAGAGTCATTTGCCCCTCATTGAGAGCAATCATTACTTGCTGATTTGTCATTTCGTCAAAAATCCTTTATTCTGGGCTCGTACTTATTTGGTACTGTAAACTTAGGTCCACGAAGTGAACTAAAAACTCTGATTCATCGTATAATATTAAATTCTCATACTAAGAACAATCCATTTTTGAAATTGCATTTTTGAAATTGCCGCCAGCCGGCTTTCACTTTTGATAGATCACTAAAAGTCCTTACGCTCAGAAGCATGGCCGATGAAAGCACAACATGGCAGCTTTAATGATGTCATTCGTGACGTCATAACAACCATTTTAGGGCTATCGTTATCGGGCTAACGTTGACTCGGAATGACGATAGACGGGATGTAATCGATTATGTTTTGAATCGGAACGCGCTGCAAGTCATTCCTATAGGGCGGTTCAGAAATCACAATAAACTACGATTTTCCACCAAAGACACCCACGATGCACATACGGGTATTTGTAGTAAATACGCGGCCAAAAGTAAAAAAAAAAGTCAAAATATGGCTAAGCTTTCAACTACCTGAGATAAAAGACCCTTCGGAGAATAATAGCTGTCCCTTTCCACCCCTGTCCGTGAGTGACATATCCCGGTACGTCAGTCAGAATTGGTCCGTGTTGCTAAGCATACGTAACTTGTTCGCGACGCTCTTAAAACTTTTAATTTTGAAAAACGTATTTTATGTCCGTGTGTGGTAAAGTGAAAGAAAACATTATGGATTCACAAACTGCAGGTATGTACCTATTGATAATTACCAAAACCTTTATAATTTACTAATGTTGGGGTAATCCCAGGGGCATTATAGGAAGGTCTTAGAGTTCATCATTTTTCAAAACATATTCAATATGTTTTAGTGTCGATTTTATACTATCCTGTCAGATTCGGTAATGATTAGCATTACAAAGTGTAGAGTCTCAGTAAAACAGGGATTGAAAAATTGGTCCCGGATAGCCCCGGATAAGGCGCAATAAGGCACTTCAAATGTTTGATTCAAAATCCTATGAAAAAATGTTTCATACACATTAACATTAACGTTAAGTTTCTTTGTTTTAGGGTCTCTTGGAACATCTGGGGTGAAGATAGTAACTCGGAAGTACTTACTTGACCGCCTTACACAAGAGAAACAACCTAATTTCGAAGACAAACTAGATTTCTTGAAAGAACAGCTCCTGTCTTGTGAAGGTTATACGCAAGACCAAATAAAAACGTTAAAAAGAAATTTCGCTCATTTTAAATCTGAGATGAAACGCAGATGGATCAAAGCCCATAATAAAGAAGACGTTTTTCTTAAATACAACAGTTCGTGGCTCAACGGAACCTTCGAAATTCCTGTTGCGGCCAAAAGTTCACTAAATCGATCTGGTCGACCAAGCAAACCTTTTGAACAGTTGAGCGAGAGAAGTAAAAGGAGAAAAACAGAGGAGCTTTGCTCTAACTTTGAAGAGGAAGTGATAGTGCATGCCGCGCAAACAGAATTAAGAAATACTGGAAAACGAACTGCTTCAAATGTACTTAAAGAAATCACAGCTTCACCAACACGTGCAAAAAAGTACAAAAAGGCATATTATCGTACAAAATCGTCCGAGAATAAAACTTGCCCTTTGACTCTGAAACGAGCTCATCAAATGTTCATAGACGCAGACTTAACACGAGAACAATATGAAACGATAAGAAGCACCAATAAACACTTTTTTCCGTGTTACAGTCTCTTACAAAAGGAAAAGAAAAAGTGCTATCCGCCTTCGGATTCGTGCAAGATAAGAAGCACTAGTGCGGAAGCTCAATTACAGCCTTTGTTAGATCTAACCGTGAGCCGATTATCTGTCTACCTGGAAGAGGTACTAATAACATTGAATGACCAAGAATGTGAAATGCTGACCATGATTTATAAATGGGGTTGTGATGGGTCGCAGCAATCCCAATTCAAACAAAAGTTTGACTGTGATGGGAATTCAGATAACAACATATTTCAAAGTTGTTTCGTGCCTTTAAAACTTGTATGTGGTGAAAATTTTGAAAAGACACTGTGGGAAAACCCAACTCCGTCTTCTCCACGTTTCTGTCGTCTTATAAGATTTCGTTTCATCAAAGAGAGCACTGATATTACACAGGAAGAAATCAGACACGTAAACAACTCAATTGATTCTCTCATTTCGACCGAGGTTGATTTGAATGGGAAAAAGTACATTGTTAAACATAAATTTATCATGACAATGGTTGACGGAAAGGTGTGTAATGCCGCCACCGGAACTACATCAACAAGTCGGTGCTATATTTGTGGTGCAACCTCGAAGGATTTCAACCTAATTGACACAAAAAAAGAAGCAAATTTCGAGGCAATGCAATTTGGCCTCTCAATATTACATGCAAGAATAAGGCTTTTTGAGAGTGTTTTGCATCTTGCCTACAAACTGCCAGTCCAAAAATATAGGGAGAGGAAAACAGAGGCGGAGAAAGATCTTGAAAAAGCAAAAAAACTTAAAATTCAGGACAGGTTTCGGAAAGAAACTGGCTTATTGGTTGATATGCCAAAGGCAAATTTTGGAAACACCAATGACGGCAACACGAGCCGAAGATTTTTTGAAGATCCGCAAATAGCAGCTGATATTACAGGAATCAGCTATGATCTAATTTATAGGTTGAAGGTAATATTAGAGACCATTTCAAGCGGATACAAAGTCGAAGTATGCGAAAGAAACTGCGCAATTATATGTGGAACTATATCAATGGCATCCTATGACACCCACAATGCATAAAATTCTTATTCATGGTGCAGAAATAATAAAGAACGCACTGCTTCCAATTGGGCAGTTATCTGAAGAAGCTGCAGAGGCAAGAAATAAACACTTTCGGTCCTACAGACAAGATTTCGCACGAAAATTTTCACGGGAATCATGCAATAGGGACATTTTTAACCGTTTACTTCTCAGCTCCGACCCTCTGATAAGTAGTATGAGAAGGACAAAGCGAAGAAAAGCACACCCTTTCCTGACAGAGACACTACAAATGCTCGTACCTGAAGAACCGAATAAAACTCATGTATCGTCAAGCGAAGAAGAAGATGAAAACATAAATGTTTAATGATAACTGTGTTAATATAAGCTTTTTATACTATTATCTTATGTTTATAGTACTAGATTTAGAATTGTGTAAGATTTTTTTTATTCGTCCCATTACATCATTATTATAAATAGCTTTCTTTTAATAAAAAAAAAAAAAAATTTGATACAACTAATTTTTTTTTTCATTTATCAAAAATTCCAACCTATTTATTCATTTATTTTAAAGAGATAAGTTTATATAGCTATAAAATGCGATTTGGCATCCAATAGACATTAAAAATAATTTTGGCCGGCTAAATCAGCGAAATACCCCTATGTGCGATGTTTGAAATCGGCTGGGAAAACCTTAGACCATGTAACACGGGACCTGGCAAAGCATGACTCTTAGTACTGAAATTATTCTGCCGATTCCCACGGGAGGGGAGGTAAACACGCACAGCACACATTTACTCATTCACGCACATTCCTGCGAAAAGTTGATATGTCACACTAAATCAAAAGCTGCAACACAAACACAAATAGCGCACACAAGCAAACTTACATGAACAAATCGTTCATGTACTTCGCCAGAGGGGATAAGTGCGCTTGCCTAGTCCCGTGTTATATGGTCTAAGGGGAAAACCGTGGTTGCCACACAGGGTTGCCACTACTTCAGTCAGGCCCAGGGCCGCGTTCAGTTTGATCGCCCGCTCATCACTGACAGCAGGATAGCATATACAAATTCAACGCGTGCAAAAGAGATGTCACTATCGCCGGGCGTGAGCGGGCGATCAAACTGAACTCAGCCCAGGGTCTTTTCACTTAGACCATTTTTTCTTTGTATGAGAAAACGTCGAACGAAGGATCGTCGAAGCCTTATTTCCGTCGTTCCTCAATAGATTGCGCTACAAGAGGCTGTTTCAATCACTGCTGCCATTGTAGCGCTTTCGGCGCTACATCTAACGGATTTTTGGTATGGTTAGCGCGCATTTAGAGTTTTTGCTCCTAGTGGAGAATTTAGCGGGTTTATTTTGTGTATGTTTTCATTTCTATACATTATTCTTTTACTGTTGAAAATTGGAACTGAATTTGGCGTTTTTTTTAATCTCCTAATTTTGTAGAATCTAGCGCTTTTTTGAGCGTTGCTAGCGCTGAATGGGGTTTTTGATCCTGGTTTCAATTTCAAAATTTCTGTCTGTTTCTGTTGTGAGCTGCATTTGTGGTATTCATGATTTTGCGATAAATCAAAATCAGTGACCATTAACTTACGACCCGGCAATGTTTTATGGATTCTGTTGACTGTGTTTTATTTGGACTCCGACGATCATGTTTGTTTACTATTGACCCCGGACTTCGATTTGCTAAAAGACATGGGAAAAAATGTGCTGTGTGCCGAACTGTGGTAAATACCTATCTTGTGCAATGAGCGATTTTCCGACACGCGGAAATCGAGAAAAAAAACTTAGTTCCAAATGTCTCAATAGATGGCGCTGATAAGCCTTCGGATTTTTTAAAAATGGATTACCTACTCAGAAGAAGTACAAGCTCTATGATTACCTACCTAATCTTTGGTCGCAAGAATATAGGTCAAGAAAATAAAATTCAATCTGACTTTTTATCAGAATAAGGTTAAGTAATCATTGTATTGCACTTTATTTATTGTTCTGTTTGTACATATGTTTACGAGTGGTTTGTGTTACAACAAAAGATCCGAATATTGTAATAAATAATAAATGTCACGTAAAGCGACGCATCAGTGTTGCCAATTTCTAATTACCAATGTTGATCAGCGCCATCTAGTTCAATTTAAAGAAATATTATTAACGTCATGGAAAATTCCCCATTTTATGTTTAAACCCCGGTGAATGTGACTATAACGAACATATCTTATTTCAGATTCGCATTCGAATTGTAAAATTTGTGAAAACTTGTGAAGTTAGATCACTTTAGAATTATCTAAATTGTATTGTTTACGTAAATTACATGTAAATAAATTATAATTAATTTGTTAAATGTTGTTTTATTGAGCTAATAATATTAACCCAGTGTCACAAACATTTTCAATCTAAATGTACCTATCTCTGAAAGCACATTGTTGAACCAGACTCAATTCAATTCAATTCAATTTTTTTATGGCAAAGGAAGCCGGTGTCGATTATTCTGCCAATGTCACGTTATTATTAATCTATCAAACGCACTTTTCGATAAAATATATTTTATACAACAAAGAGGATGGCCTTGTAGATGCTGTAACAAACACAACATATAAGTTAGTAATAGATACTATACGCACCCAACATTATTTACTGCTGAAGAAATATGTATCTACCTATACCAATGAGATTCAGGTCATTGACCTATACAGTTAATTGGCGGCTATCCAATGCATCAGGGTATGGCGTAGTAAAAAAATGTACTTTTTTTCTTTTTTGTGTCGCCTAGCGACTTTAATTTTTTACATAAAAACTGATGGTCGTATTTACAACACAATTAAATTAGGATGAAGTAGAATAACAAATGAACTGAAATTCAAGAAGTTATTGCAAATAAGCATTGAAGTAACGATATTTTCACGATGACACTAAAAACATATTTTTAAATTGTCTAAGAAAATAATAATGTCACCATTGCCTTTTGATCCCTTCTAAGATAAGATGCGATCAAAATAGCCTTACATAAATAAAGGTGGGTGTCTTAACATAAACATAAATGGTGCATCTTTTGTTTAATTTAGCAATCGTATGAGTAGATGTTATATTTATACAAAATATCCATTTTAAATGTTATGTCGCCCTTTTCGGTTCTTGAATGTTACATTTTGTTTGTGTTACCAATTTTGTCGACATTTGGTAAAAGAAGGACAACCACTATAATTTTTTTGCAAATAGCAACCCTTTGATGCAGTATAGGCAACTTAATGAACTAATCCGCCAATAAAGTTTTGTTTTGAGTGGGTGAGCGACGTCGCGTTCGTGAAGTTTTCTATCTGTCGTGAGCATTTTGAGTGAGATTTAGCTTGGAAATATCAAGGTAAATATGCGAAATGTCTATCTGTTGTATATTTTGCTCATAGATTCACTAATGCTTGTAACGATTATATATTTTAAACGTCGCTAACATCATTCATTTCCAAATAAAACAATTATAAGGTTATGTCGCGCATGTTTTTGATTCACGAAAGTTACCGTATGTTACCAAGTCTTACTGATGTGTTACATAACAGTCGTGAAACAAGGCTGTATTCATATTGCTTTCAGTTAAATCAATAACTATTTATTATAGTTAAACAATTAAGGGCATTAAGTATAATATAATAATAAAAGAAAGATTACCAAAAATATTAATTAAAATCAAATCATGAAGCTGTTTCACCTTTTTTAATAATAGTGTTTATTTATATTCCTTCTGCACATCCTGACATCTACAGACACAAACCGTATTAGACTGCTCCATTTAATATTAACACTGGTATTTCTGATTTTTAGATGGCCTTAAGTAATGCTAAAAAGCAAAAAAAGTACCGAGAAAAAATTAAGTCACAGAATCCAGAAAAATATGAAATGGCCAAGAAAAAAAATGCTGAACGAAACAAAAAAAGAAAAAAGATAAAGGACTATGACGAAACATGTCTAAGAAAAAATGTTAATTTCCTAAGGTCAAACAAATAATAAAACCAAATGGTGCACATTAGCTGAATTACATTTTAAACAGCCCTTTAGGAAACTCACGTATGTTACGTTATCTTGAATGTTACCGATGACATAGTATGTTACTGATTCACGGATGTTATGGTACAATTTTTTACGGCGATACCCATCAGTTGATCCTGGCACAGAATAAATACGTACAGAAGGTCCTTTATGAAGAACAATTAGAAGTAAAGGAATGTTTTTCATACAATGCAACTGAGGTGCATATGAATAAAAGCATGACGATTATAATAAAACAAAAAGATTCAGAAAACGTTGAAGACTGTGAAATTGAAAATGTGATTAAGTAATTTTCCAATATAATGAAATTGATAAATTTTGGACCAGTAATAACAGGTCTCTCAGGTCAACTTGTTGTGAATGCTCTGTTTTGAACAGTAAGCTATTTTTTATAAATAAAAAAATTGTGCTTAATACTTGTTTTGTTCAAGACCCAGACTTAACAAGGAATTGAGATTCCGCCTTTTTCCACTGGAGAAGGACAGGTAAAGTTTTTACAAAATAATAATTGTAATTAATGTATGACGTATATACAGTACATACGTAATTTTATAATAGTTATTAATTAGTTAAGGAATAAAATGGCTGTGAAGCGGTCGACACAAAATGGCAGCCGCAAAGTAGGAGTGGTGGGTTTGGGGTAGATTTTGGTGTCAAATAGTTACAACAGGTGTGAAGCTCCTAGTAGGTACGGTCTTGTGAGGGTCTGACGAGGAGCAGATACATGGCTACTGGATCTCATTGACAGCAATACCTAGTTTTTTATTAGTCTCAAGTTATTTAAATATTATTTATTAACCTAAGTTATGTAAGTAATTTTTTGTTATGTAAGTCTTAGTGTATATGCAAACTTATTAAAAGATACTTTATAAATACACAATTGGGTTTTATTTTTATTGTTAAGAACTGTGACAATCCTAGCAATATGGCCACTGTCTAGCTAGACGCTGTCGGCGTTTTCGCAGACATCAAAGGCGTAGGATCACTGTATGTTTTTACACTGTAGTCTAGTTCTGTATACAATGTCTTTGCCCACAATAGTTTTTTTTTATTAAGTTCGCTATCTTTTTAAGGTTCCATAGGTACCTAAAAGGTACAAAAGAAACCTTTATGGTAAGACTCCGTTGTCCGTCCGTCCGTATATCACAGCCTCATAACTTTAGCAGCGTTTAAGATAAGGACTTGAAATTTACCACAAAAATAGTATTCACTTGCTTAGATAATAGGGCACAATAAAAAATTTAAAAATTTGAAATTGTTATATATTTCCAATACAAAAGTGAGAATAATAAAATATAAATTTTAAAAATACAATATGGGTATTAAATTTTAGATATTAAAGAGGTGATAGTAAAAATATGTACTTACACTGTATTTACCGGCACCGATTTTTGAAAAACTTTCTTTCTTTTGAAAAAAATCTTTGAAAACATAAATAAATGCATGCGATAAAAAGCTTATATCAGAAATTGGTGAATTGAAAATTATGAAAAAATGACAATTATAGGTCATAACTGGCCACTTACAAGAAAAATATAGCGATTTAAAAAAAAGATAACAAATGAGAAATATAAGAAAATGTAAAATAATTAGAAATATATATATATAAAAATACAATATGGGTATCTAAATGTATACATTAAAGAGTTGATTATAAAAATATATACTTTTACTATATTTACTGGCACCGATTTCGAGAAATCTTTGAAAAAACACAAAAATGCATATCCTCCCCCTAATTTCCGAAACTAATGAACCGAAAACTATAAAAAAAAGTATGGAAATATGGGATTACGTAAAGATTAAAGGAAAAATATAGCGGGTGAGAAATTCACGATATCAAAATGACAAAATTAAATTTTTCATCCACGAGTTTTATTTCGAGTACGGTATAAAAATATTTGAGTCTCTCTTTTGTGGTACAATTAATTCTTTTTTTAGTTATCACAAACAGTTATGAGCAAGATTTTACAGACCTTAATATTGTTTATGTAATGTAATCTTAATGATCAAACTTATTTTATTTTGTTATTTTATAGGCAGAGGCTACTTTGCTATGAATTCTATTTGCCTCCTCCCATATATAAAGCAAGAGGATGTCACCAGGAAAGTCGGTGCTACCTCCATTATCTTTTTTAGGGTTAAGTACCTCAAAGTTAAAAAAACAGAATCCTAAGACGATCATTCTGTTGTCCGTCTGTGTGTCTGTCCATCTGTCAAGACCCTTTTTTTAGGGCACTGTTAAAGATATCAAGTTGAAACGAATTTCTCCTACAGAAATCTACGGCCCCATAGTGCTGTTAAAAAATCGGGCTTCTCTCTTAACGTGGAAAAGAGCTATTGCCCTTTACGTAATCAATTACATACAAATCAATTTACCATGAAAACCTATAGGCTACTTCCAGTTAATTTAGAAACTTAAAATTCCGTTCGCAATTCTGAAAATTAGCGATATCGTCACGGTTTTAATTATTAAAGACGAAACTACGACCCACTTAATTAGATTCTTTGAATACATGGAGTTTAATAGATTGTGTATCACGTTAGTTTGGTAGTTTATAACTGCTCGTGGAAAACATTTGTGTTTTAAACGGTATGATATGAAAACTTCAGGGGACGAAGTCTTGTCGCACTTGACTAGTTTTATTTTTCACACTATGGTATAACGTATGATACGCTGATAGGTCGATGACTCGTTTGGGTTTGATTTATTTATCGATGTCAAAAGTCGACACTGTTACATCACCAGCAAAGTAAGGATCTAGTGACAGACAACCTACACAAATAGGAAAAAACTACTTAATGAAAATCCATCTCTCCCTAATGCACTGGAATGTCGTAAGAAAATCAAGGATAGGTGTATTTCTCCGCTAACTATTTTAGCCCGGTTTCCATGCTAGTACTTCTTCCATGTTTTAGAATTACTATTTTACGGTTTTCTGCTGTTTTTTTCCATTTGCTGCTTTTTGCTTTCCTGAGGTTGGCAACACTGTTCTCTCTGACAACTTTATGGTGCCATTTGGAAACTAAAAGTGAATTTCACTCGGAGTGATGCGAATTTCACCCTTGACCGTTCAAAAATTGACCCGAGTTAAACCAAGAGGGTAGCCGAACTGTTAACTGACAGATGCACGAAAGTGTTTTGAAACGTTTCAGAGCGTAGACAGTCTCTGTCTATGCTTCAGAGTAATGCGAAAATCACACTGGGCCACCTGATTTTTGTTTCTCTTGCTCCTATATCTATTTGTCTCTTTCTAATAAACGAGTGAAATTTCGCACTACATAATATATGATCGCACGTTCTGAAATGCTTCCTAATTTGTGTGTGCCCAGCCTAACGAAACTCAGTACAAATGGAGTTATGTATGAAAATTGTGCTTGGACGAATGGCGATATGTTCTTACTCTTTCGCTCACTTAGTTTGTCTCTGTCTAACGTCGTGTCAAGTCAATATGGCGGTTGTTTGTTTATTTGTAAAACTTAATTTATCTGATTTTAATGAGATTTAACTGTGTTACATTGATAAATTACCATTCATAACAATATATATTTACCAATATGTATGTTTATATCTATTAATATACATTTATATATCTTTCAATATATTTATATATATATTACCTATACACAAATTTAGTACACCACCATATGAGTTATCCTCTTGACCAGTTTCTTCCACCCAAAGGTTGTCTGGAAGAGATCGCTTTAAGCGATAAGGCCGCCTGTTTGTATTTACCCAATATGTTACATTAAGTGTTACATTATTTTTTGTTTCCTTTTTTTTTGGTGTACAAATAAAGCTGTATTGTTGTTGTTGTTGTTGTTGTTGTTGTTGTTGTTGTTGTTGTAAAGTGCTTTATGTTTCATACTATTGTGTTTTATTAATAGAGAAGTAAATAGAACGTATATTTGCATCACGCAATGAACTATAAAAAGCGTGAAATATGTGAGGTGCGAAGTGGCCAAAATGATGGTGAAAACATTATATTCAGGCCAAATTTCTTTTAAATGATACTCAGTAAGTACCTCTGTACTCATCTTGCGACTTATTTTGTGTTATGAAGAAATTTAAGAGTGAAAACATTTTCATAACATGTATTTGTAAATTGAATAGTGATGGGATTTTGTCGATAAATCGTAACATTTCCACTAAGGTTAGGGTGTCATAATTTCATTCGAATATCATAGTGCAATATATTTTTAAGGTGAAAAATGTGCCTCTTTTTCCCTGACAGTCCTTAATTAAATTATAGGATATAATAATTTTTGCGTAAAATATGGAAAATTTTTTGTATTATTTATTTTCTGTTGATTGGTTAATAAACATAACTTATAAAGAAAAATTAAACTGACAAAATAGTCAAATCACTTTTCAAAAATGCGGTCTTGTTTTTTTTTTTTGGAATTACGATATTGTAAAGCTGCTTTTTAAAATAACACTATTATTACAGGTGACAGCAGTAAGTAAAAGTCACTGGCAGTGAAGACCTTATTTATCTACCAATAGAAAATTTTCCTATGGAAAGCACTTTGATGGCAAATATTTCAATAAGAAAACTCGGTTCAAAAAGTCAACCATACCTTCAAATTAACTCAAAGAAGCATCACTTTCTTATACGATTTTGCATGAGTTTACTTGTCACGTGTATTTAGATAAGGGTACGTACATACATATGCCATTTTATTAAAAATATAATTAGGGTACCGTACCTCAAAAGGAAAAAACGAAACCCCTATAGAATCACTTTGTCGTCCGTCTATCCGTCCATCCGTCTGTCTGTCCAGACCCTTTATCTTGGGAACGCGGGAAGGTATAGAGTTGAAATTAAAACCATATAAACAAGTCTACAGTCCCTTGATGCTGTGAAAAAATCAAATTTCTAAGGCAACGTAAAAAAAGATATGTCTATTTATGCCGCAAAAAACGTATATTTTGACACTCTCAAGGTTATCAAAATTTATTGGATATTTTCCGTTGAACTAGAACAATGAAATTTGGCAAATAGTACCGTCTTAAACTACAAGTTTTATTAATAATATATTTATAATTTATAATTTGTACCAACAAATTTGCACGGAACCCTCGGTGGGCGAGTCCGACTCGCACTTATCCGGTTTTTTTATTTATGTGCCAGCCTGATTGAAGTTGCAAAAATTTACTTTTTTCATATTATTATTTAAAGTATGTAGACGTAAATGTTTTTTTCTTTTTCAGAGCCATCTACTTCAGGGCCAAGTCCAAGTCAACATCATTGCTCATATTTTGTATGTAATAAGAATTAAATTAATTGAACAGGAAGCTTTTTATTTCCTTTTCTTGCATAAAAAGTCCGAAGGCTTCAGTTTTATCTAGAGCTGTTAAAGCTAGAAACGTATTATTGCAAAACTGTCACATACAAATTATTGAAAGCCCTGATAAAACTGAGGTTTCATTACATATGTAATTCCTACAGTAAAAAAACACGATATCGATAAAATGTATTGCTTCTGTAGTACATCCCTAAACACTTATGTTGGCAGCTTTGTTTGTGATTTGTCATTTCTTATTGCAGTTTGGTACTGGTTGCGGGGCATTCCGTGACAAATACGCATTAATCAGTTATAGGGAAGTCCCGACTCTTATTACGTAGTATAATATTATATTCTCTTTGTATGTGCCGTTCATTTCATTTAGCCATTTAGCTTTTATATGATCTGTGACTGTGATTTAGCTTTTGTTGTGGAGGAAAGAATTATTTTATTCTATTGTTCTCAATCTTATGTTTCTGTAACTCTCCCAACCCAAGTGGCTGCATCAAGAATGATACGGGCAATAAGTATTGCTCGTGTTACCCCTGCCATTATTTTCCCGCTGTTGGAGGAACGCAGCAAATATGATAAAGATTACAGATTAATACAGCCTCAGGAGGACAAAACGGGATTCGATAGACTCAAACGCATGTACACTAAAAAGTGAGTATATTTATACACACGGATATGTGGAAATAACCTCAATGCTACTCTTGTGGGTTACCTATAATCTATGTATATTAACAATTTTTAATCACATATCCATTTTTAAATCATACAGGAAGTTTGAATTTGAAATTCGTATTAATGTATCAAAAGTGAAAGTTATCCCTTCACATGCTGTAAAGTAGAAAAAATGTGAAACTACAAGCACTAGTTTTTACCAAAAGAAGTGCTCAGATTGGGGTTTACAATCAGACGCCAGAATTTTATTATGAAATAAGGGCTAAGGCGTCATCTCGGCTGTGCGGCTGAGTTGACACCTTTCGATTTAATTAATTTTATTAGGGGTCAACTCGGCCGACAGTGAAAATTTGAGGTAGTTATGTACAGTCAATACAAGAAGTCCTTAGCAAATGTAATATGATTTTAATTCTTAAAAACAAATACTACATGGAAAAGAAGAGACAGGTAAGACTTTTGATTTCAACAACGCATGTTCTTTTCTGGTTAAGAGATTGCTTTTAATAATAAAATAATTATTATGTTTTATAGATAATTAAATTGTTTTATTAATTTATACTATTTTTACTCTTTACACCAACTGTACTTTTCTATTTTTGAGAAGCATTGCCAATTTACTAGTATTTCAACGGAGCACGAATCGTCACTGGTAAAAAACAGCGGCACGAGTCACCACCAAAATAAAAAAGAGCACGAATTCCACGGCACGAATCTTTCCCAACCCGAGAATTATTTCTATCATAGTACTAGTATAGTATTATATTATCTGTGGTAGTAGTATATATAACAAAGTCAAAAGGGAAACTATCTCAGTGGCTTCCCTGCATAAGGTGGGCTTCGATATTTTGGTTCATCCACCCTACAGTCCTGACCTGGCTCCCAGTGATTATTATCTCTTTCCGAAAATGAAAAAAGAACTTCGGGGGAAGAAGTTCTCAAGCGATGAAGAAGTGAAGGAAGCAGTTTCAGCTTATTTTTCAGACAAAGAAAAAACATTTTTTTCGAGGGTATACATAAGCTAATTGAAAGATCTGAAAAATGTATTAGGGTTGCGGGTGAATATATTGAAAAGGAAAAATAAACTTGTATTTTTATTTCCACGTCTTACCCCCGATTCCGCGAACTTAAAAACGCCCCCTCGTAGGTACAGGTGTATCTCACTTTTAGTAGTTTTGTAGGAAAGTAAAAAATAATACTTGCCTGTTTGTAATACATTTATGGTTTGCATGGTAAGAGGAGCTTTGTCTGTTATCAAGTCTTACTACGAGGGTGAGGAATTGATAATATGATCATAGTATCAATCAAAAAGCCCCCTTCTAAGTCCACATTACGACGGGCAACTACGGAACCATACACTGTGTGTGGCCTGACCTGACGCACTTGGCTGGTTGTAAATACAAAATCAACCCTTTGGGTAATTTTGTGAGCCCGCATGACTTGGAGAATAAGTGATAATATTGTTACAACTGACATGTTGTGGGTTGTTTAAGTTATATATACCGGGACCGACCCTACTGAACCACTTTTCCAAAGAGTCATACCCGCGGACAGCCTTAGTTTAAGAAATAATTGAGTTCCAAAGAAAAATGCGTGAACCCTAACGCACCGACATACGGGCGAGTTTAGAGAGAGCGTTGACCTCAAACAGCTACCGGTTTCACGGACGACGCTCTCTCTAAACTCGCCCGTATATCGGTGCGTTAGGGTTCACGCATTTTTGTTTGGAACCCAATTATTTCCTAAACTAAGGCTGTCCGCGGGTATGACTCTTGGGAATAGTGTTTCAGGAGGGTCGGTAGAATATGTGGTTTCATTTAATGGTCGCACTCTATTTACACCCGGTATATGGAACTATGTGCATGTACATTGACTTTAATCTTTAATTCGTCCAAGACTAATGGAATATCCAAAATTAAATATTATTTTTGTTACAGTGAGTATGATGAAGTTTCAGTGGAGTTACATTCAGTAGTGCAAGCTACACTTACTGGTTCATTTATCGGAGCCTGTATGGGTGGCTTTGTTCAGTCCAGAGAAGCATATTTGTATTTTATTGAAAACAACCAAGCCACTATTTTCAAATCTACCGTGCAAGCTAAAGTAAGGTCAATAAACAGACATTTATCAATTAACTTTCTTTTTTTTATTTACAGATTTTTTAAAAGTAATTATAAAATTTCAGAAAAAGCTACAAGATTATGTGACTGTAGCATTTGCAAAAGGTGCAGTACATTGGGGCTGGAGACTAGGATTTTTTTCAGGATTATTTGGGTATGAAAAACTCTATAAATCATGAAATCTTTTACCCTTAATCCTTTCTCTTACCTTGCCAATAGTGTTTTTAATTTTGTATTCTAGTTTTTTATCAACATCAATACAAGTGTATAGAGGCAAGACATCCATTGTAGAATACACAATAGCGGGAATGGTCACTGGAGCCATTTATAAAGCTAATTTAGGATTGGCAGCTGCATGTGTGGGCGCTGGACTAGGTTAGTCTTAATTTAAAACAAAACAAAAATTTTGTATAAAAGGAGATAAACTTAAGAAAAAACTGCCATAACAAAACCTAGTTAGAAAATCTTTATTGCCAAAATATTCTAAAATTGAATGAATGTGCATCTTTTAGGAGGAGCTTTAAGTACAGTGGCAGGCCTTAGTATACTGCTGGTTTTAAAAATAACTGGATTATCATTGGATGACATAAGAGCTGCCCTACGCAAGATTAAAGAAGCAAGGTAAACTTTTAATGGGCTAACATGTAGAATGGTAAAAGTGAAAATACTAAAATGAGTTGATGTCAAGCTCTTGTAGAGCACAAGATTTTATACTATATAATATTTTGTAAGGACTTGAAAATGCTTCGTTAAAATGATTAAAAGCTTATGCTTGATAGAAATCAATTTGTTAAAGATAAAATGTTATAAACTTGCACTGTACAACACCTTAGACACTTTGATTAATTTTGTATTAGTCAAAGCTTAAACACCATTTTCTGTATTTGAATTGCTAATGCATCCCTAAGAGCCATATTGCAGGCAGATTGTAAAATACCCGCCTTTATGTAATATCAACTTTGCGATGACAGTATATTACAATATGTACCTATGTAGCCTACAAGGCTTATTTGGCGCGTGAATATAAGCTTTAACACTAAGTATCATACCTTAAAGCTATGGTTTCTAGCTATAGAAGACCCATAAAGCTATGGCTTATATAACAGAGCGGTGCCGTATTATATGATCTCTCATTCTTTTGCAATAACAAAGAAAGAGATGAGTATACAAGCCGCCCGCTATATTACGGCATCGCTCTCCTAGGAAACCATAGCTTAGTAATTAAAATTTTACAAAATCCTTTCTTATCGAATGCCCGTTTGGCTTAACTGACAAACAAGTTTTATTTGTTGTTTAGTGTGCAAAACGTGGACAAAAAAACTTGAATTTTCACCCCAAAAGAGCCTTGTCGCACTGTAGGTATTTAGACTTTGTAGGGTTATAATTTAGCGAATTTTAAATTTAAGGACAGCCATTACGCGCAACGCGCATACTTCCACACAAACGGAAAAATTGTGAGGTGTCTATGGAGTGTTTTTGTAATATTTTAGTCTGAGTCCATTAACATCATCTAATTTAAAATTAGAACTTAAAATCGGGAAATTTAAACCATATCTTCACAAAAAAATCCTAAAAACGTAAATATAACGTTTTTTAATAAAAGAGTGTAGCCGAATGTTTCTTTTTGTTTTAGATAAAATAAAAAAATCGCAAATTACTAATTTCGCCTCGAAAATGTAATCTAGATTAATTTAAATTTTAACCGATATGTTTGACGATGTCGCCAAAATTTTGTTTCTCCTGCACACGTATCGAGTTTTTTTTTGGCTTTGCAAGTTTTTATTACCAAAAGGCTGGTTTTTTACAATCCGTCTGCAATAAAGTCTCAAGGTGCATCTTATTTACGGTTTGGGCCAACCAACGAAGGGACGCGATTTCAGGTATCTGCGCAGTTTTTTATATACTCTGTAGGTACTATATGTGTATAATAGAGTATATAGGATGAACCAAACGAATGGCCCCTGGAGGGAAAGTACCTTAGATATTAGACCTTTATTTTATTCTTAAAGTTAAGGAAAACTGCATTCAAAGAATTAAAAAAAAATCACCGGCGTAAGCCGGGAGTAGAACCGACAAATGTGAAAAAATAGCATTCTGTATTTTTATGATACCGATCGAAAGGGTCAAATATATGAACCAAATTCTTCTGAGTAACATAGCATCGTAAATTAAAGGAAAACCATGAAATTGTACATTTTAATAACAAAACTTATAAAGATATCCTAAAATTCAATATACCTACTTAGTAAGAAGAAAAAAAAATTGTTTGCTTTGTATGCAGTTTTCCTTAACTTTAAAAATAAAATAAAGGTTCCTTTTAGTATTTGCTATCTCTATTAAGTAAGGCAGGTACTTTCCCTCCAGGGGGCATTCGTTTGGTTCACCCTATACCTATATATGATTAATAATTGCGATTGTGGGCACTTGATGAAACTGAGATATAACAATATGATGATAAGAAATAATATTTTTGTGAAAACATGTACAAGTGTAGTTAATAATCATGTATTGTTGAGAGTATCTATAAATACGCCCCGCCCCAAGAACGCGAACTGCGACGACACTTCTTGGTTGGCCTTAATCTACACAAACATGTTTCATGTGTTCTACGAGGCGTCAGATTTTATATATTCCACTAACTTCACTTGCAGGGAATACCACTACGATCAAGCCAAAGAAAAATCCGCAAATATAAAGAATGATGAACTGACAAAACACCATGATTTAATAGTAGAACAAAAAGGTGAGAAAAAGATTGAAGAAGTGTGAACTACGAGGTAAACTAGTATAGGTACCTACTAAATATAATTTAGTCATGAAATATTTGTTTTAAAATGTAAATATGTATAGATTATTGTTATTTTATTAGAACATTTTGCTATTGTAAATAAGGGAAAATAAAAACTAGTAAAACTATGAAAGCAATTTTTTACTGAATAATATTGCACTTACATCATTTTTAGACAAGTTACTTGGTTAAATTACCAGAATAAAATAATTTTCGTGCAGTTCTATACACATGCAGTTTTGTGAAATTCTCGCAACGTTTTCAATCTTAAGTAGCTTAGTAATTTTCAGACTTTTTGTTGATTAATTAAATTACTGAAAAGAAAACAAATACTTGGTTAAAAACTTGAGCATTTCGCGAATCTGTAAATATCGAGTAATCCGCACGAAAACTTTCACTATGAATTCTTGCAACAGTATATTTTGCAACGGTTACATACCAAAGTCAATTAGGACTCTGGTGTAGTTTTTGGTGACTAAATAAAACTGCAGGAATGTCCTAATTGCCTATTCAAGTGCAGTTGCAATAATAATACTATAATATACAATACTGTTTCTGTGATCCAGGCTCACTGTCGTTTCAGAAACCAGCCTCGGTGTTTCTTACTCACAGTTAAAATTATACCGTACGGACATTGGAGAGGTATAGCTCTTCAAGTATAAATACTATACTGAATTTTCATATGAAAGTCTTTACATAGGTTCGTGGTACGATAATGAGCAAATTACAGTATGGAAATAGAAAAAGTTTTAATTCTGAAATTTCTACTGATTACGTCTTTTAATGAGAAAAATAAAGATATGGATAATGTGCGTACATGATGTTATCAATGTTTTAGATAAATATAAAAATCTACATGTGTACAAAACTGTTTTTGAGTTACTAATGACTATAATTAAAATAATTTTATAAAAATACAGGATAGGTACCTACATGATGTTTACAAAGTTAATGGTTCAAAACTATTTACATAGTCCAGCGAATGAGTATTAATTACTTACATGATATTATAAGTATTTCCCAATATTTCTCTAAATGTAAATTACATTGTTAAGTTTAATAAAAAAGTTATTATTAGGGCAAGATCTCACAAAAACTTATTAAAAAAAGCAGGCAGACGTCTAAAGGCATACAGGAATCTTATTGTCTAACTTTGACATCCACCGCAATCGCCTTCAAACGCGCCGTGATTGTAGTGTTGCATGACTATCGATAGTCGATGTATCGATAGTTGACCTTGGAAAAAAGTAACAATATCGATTGTGCTATCGATAGCCCAAATTGAGTAATACCATCGATAGTCCATTAAATTTCGATAGTATTAGGGACTTAAAGGAACACCTTAAATAGTACATAATCATATTATGTATTACATCGTGATTTGATAACTACTACTACTTTCAAAAGTATCGATACAATCGATTGTTTAATTGATAAACGTAAATAATTCTATCGATAGTATAGCTAACATATAATCGATACTATCCATAGTATTATGGAATTTTCGCTATCGATATCACAATCGATATTGTTACTTTTTTTCAAGGTTCCGATAGTATCGATAGCCTATCGATTTTCGTGCAACACTACGTGATTGGCTAGAAATGACATCACACATAATTTTTGGCCAATCACGACACTTGAAGGCTATAGCGATGGATATTGAAGTTAGACAATGAGAGGGCAGGTCTAGCGCTCAACTGCTGAGAGTATGTTATTGCGGTAGAGAGCGGTGCGAGAGGGGTTTCTCTCTCGTCATGTCGCGTCACGTGATGTGACTCACGTCACCTCCCGCACCGCTCCGCTACCGCAGGAACCTACTCAGTTAAACGCTAGACCTGTAGGTAGTTAATTAAACATCTCAGAATAAGAATCTCACCTTGACACACTTATCTCTGGCAACCAGCTCGGGTTTCTATTGTAAATAGTTGTCGTGAAGCTTATAAAAAATATTTTAAATGGCCCGTAATAATAGTCGGTGAACTGTGGATGTATGTGTGTAGATTGTGATACATTCGATACCCCTTAGGTGATTCATTTAACACTCGTGTCACATTCGTGAAGTGGACAACTCAATTGGGAAAGGTAGACCTGGGCCCTAATGTTTAATGACTGGTATAAAAAAGCATAATAAATTAAATCAGAGAAAACCTCTACATAAATCATTTCAATCTAGTATAATAAATTAAATAAAAGAAAATGTTTACATACTAATTTCACGTTCTTATAGCAAGTTGTGCTTTAAAATGTTTTCCTTTATTAAATAGTCAACAATGCAGTCTTGAAAATATTTGTCAAACTGATTAATTTAATATCTTATTGCGTTCTCAGTCGCGGCATTATTGACAACCAATGGCTATATACAAGTTTATACAACATACGTCCAATGTGTTATATTGCTCATGTTTTGGATTTATGGTATGCGGACTGTAGAGTTTTTACCACAAGGTCAATCTATCCTATTCACTGACTGCGGTATTATAGAGGTCAGTGATCCTATTAGTGCATTGGGTATTGGTTTTTATTATT
Source organism: Ypsolopha scabrella (assembly GCA_910592155.1). Lineage (NCBI taxonomy): Eukaryota > Metazoa > Arthropoda > Insecta > Lepidoptera > Ypsolophidae > Ypsolopha > Ypsolopha scabrella. Next base: position 16,293,001 of record OU342964.1, on the reverse strand, counting down.
TTTCTTGATAGAGGCCATAGTAACACGTATTTTGTGAAAATTTCAGCTGGCTACCTATAACGGTTGAAGCTGTGGACCCCTGTGACAGACAGCGGAGGCGTAGACCTTGTCCACATGCCGCGTTTTACACGCGCGAGGTCGTGTAAAACGCGGCATGTGGACAAGGTCTTAGTAATAGGGTCCCGCTTGGCACCCTTCGAGTACGGAACCCAAAAAAACTAGGGGAGTGGTAACTGAATGGTACTGAAGTCAAAATAACAGTCATAGAAGGTATACCAGAATAATCAAGAACGTTTTACACGTGTGTCATGCATGTAGATTATAATTTTGCCTCATCTTATAATAAATAATCCTACGAGAATAGTAGGTATATGTTATATATTTCATTAATATTAGTATAATATAGGGAAGATTTCAATTAACAGTTCAACTATAAAATATTTTTAGTTAAAATATTCACATCATTTTTACAAGCTCACTACAACAGTTATTCCCGAATTTATGAATACGTAAACTTTCGATCTACCACATTATCGTAATTCGATAAATTGCTACAGGTAACAATAAACTGAAGCCTTAAATAAAATATTTAAAATTAAAAAAATAAATTATTTTAATCTCGCATAGAGAACTATTTATAGACTGATTCCCCTAGAATCTAGAGTCACCTACTTTTGAGCTTAACTGCATGGTACCCAAGAGTACAAAAGAATATACTTCATAGTTAAATACCACATTAAATGTTCCAAATAATTATATAGAGTAATTAAATAGTTCTGAATGAAAGATTTCCATTTTAAAAAACAAAATAATATTTTATTGAGCGGGCTGCGACTTGGTGATTCTTTTGGCACCCCTATTCGGGGGCCCTTTAGGTTTGGCAAAAGCAGGCCTGTGTAGATTCCTCTTAGGGTGGATTTCATCGTATAAAAATTCTTCAGTCAATTCTTTGCCTTCGTCAATTTCTAACTGAAAATGGAATGATATTTTTAAGTTATTGTCAATTAGAACTTCCTACAAAGAACACAGAAACTCTAATTATCTTCATGTGAAGTTTTCAAGGACAATACTAGCGAAAAGAAAAAAAAAATTACGGAAAATCTAAGTCTGAAGCCACCAGTTAAAAATGTACTCTTTAAGGTTTAGAAGCTGACTTATAATAAAATTGTTGTAAATAAGAACGTATTCCAAAAATATTAACTTACTCTTTTTTCAACTACCACGCCAGCTTTTTCTATGATTTCTAAAAATTGTCCTTTACAGCTGGAGTACATCATCCTTTCCTTTATACTGCAATTATAACCCGGCATTGAGTAGATAAACACTGGAAAGATAACAAGTAAGTACACTTAAAATCTAAGAAATAAAAAATAAAAACTTATAGCAATAGATGTCCTGCGATGAATGGTATCTGTCGCGGGTAGCCTAGGTTTAGTACCAAAGCGAAAGATTTATTAATTTATGCAGACAAATTCATGCTGAGACTTCGTAAGTGCTCAGTATCAAGGTTCGATGACCCTTTTTGTGAAATCAGTAAATGGTTTTTTTCGTATTCCCTACAAATGCAAGCCCAGCCCCGGGTCAACGTGATACTGATCACTTGCCAAGCCTCCAGTATGAATTATGTCACTAATATTATAATATTTAAAAAAATATATAGTCTTATTTACAGGACAAAATTTGCTAATTAATAGTTGTACAAGCGTTATTTCCAGTGCAAAATTTCAAATATACTATTATTTGCGATGTTTCAAAAACCTAAATCGAAATGATCAATTTGTTAACATATTATTTACAGTATATCTTAAAACGAATATTTGTATTATTAGTCAAGAAGACCATGATGTCATAAATAAAACCTGGAGATTTTCCACTTACCTATACTATCAATACTGTCGCCTTCGTGGGTATGCTTGAATACGTAGAGGTGGTACCGCGCTTGCTCATTCGGTACTTGTTGAGGAAGCTCTACTAACGATATATTCGCCGCTTTCGATAGGTGAATCTTTTCTTCGTCTAAATCTGAAATATTCATTGCCTGTTACAAAGGAGTATACCATTTTTAAAGACTTTAAATGTATTCTAGAAATAATTATTACGAGCAGTTGATGCAGCATGGATTCACTTGATTAGGTATCTATAGGTAAATAAATAGGATAATCTTACCTATTTTAAATTGTAAATAGTTGTAGGAACCTCGTTGGAGATCATGGATACCTTGCTTAGCAGCATCTGTGATTGGAAAGGATACACCCCCCATTGTTGATTGCCTGTTAAATAAAACAAACATAAATTAATTTAAACAATATAATATATTTTCTTCGATGCATAACGAAACCATGATCTTCCCAATATTTTACCAGAACTTTTGATGTTGTAATAAAATTAAACGCGTACGAGTCGAGGTATTGACGGTTTTTCAATAACGAGAGAAATATTGATTTATCTTTGACAGAGTGAATTTGAAGCTCCCTAAAGATTTACATTTTAAATGGTGTTTAGTTTTCCAGATTATATTTAATTTGAAGCTTATGCGAACACTAACTAAGTAGTCAGCTATAAATAGTAATTTTCTTGATATGGGATACCTCTTTTAAAATTACGAAGGTAAATAGCTCAAAGACAGGATTTATAATATAATAATAATAAATTCATTTATTTCAGATATACATCCATAAAGTGTAACAATTTGGTGTTAGGGTTTCAGTTTTGTAACGGGGCCTTAAAGACGAACCTGGAGTCAGTGCCGTAGTTAGTGTTGTGGTCATTCTGCTGCAGTTCCTTCAGCGCCTCTTCTCTTTCAGTCAGCGGCGCGGGCGCACTGACGCCGCTCAAGTGAGCTTTGTAGCCTTTCAGATTGACTTCATCCTGGAATTACACTAAGGTTTTATATATTTACCAATTCATTTCTTTCATTGGTCAAGCACGATAGAATCATTTTTAGCTAAATCTCTAATATATTCATTCATCCGCCCCTGTTCGTCCACTGCTGGACATAAGCCTGTCCAAGATTTCGCCACTCTTGTCGGCCCAAGCCTTCCTCATCCAGCAGCCACCCACAACGTTCTTCAGGTCGTCGGTCCAGCGGACACGAGATCGGCCTACACTACGCTTTGCTATACGTGGCCTCCATTCTAACGCCACTGGCACTTCCACTTACTGATTCTGCAGGCTATGTCGGTCACTTTCGATCTCCGACGGATTCTATCCATCAGAGATACCCCAAGCATAGTCCGCTCTATAGCTCGCTCGTAATAAATCCTAAGCCGTCGTTTTGGTTTTCGTCAAAATCGGCCGCGAGACTCCTTTGAGCATTTTACGATATTCCCTATAGCTTCGGATTTGGGCATCCACGCTCACGTGAAAAACTAACCTTGTATACAAATAGACGTTGCATTTTATAGTATACTCATACCCCAGTGTTTTCCTCCATCGTCCAAGAAGTGCAGTGTACAAATATTATGCACATAGATTCCGAAAGACTACAGTGCATGCTCGATCGGTAGCATTTGAACTCATGTTTAGCATTTTTTGCACCCTTACTTCCCCCCCTCCCCCCTTCAATAGAGAAAAAATGTTTTTGAGCCATGTAGGTAGACCCCAGAATTAGGCGTGCATGGACAATTGAGCTATGAGCGTAGCTATAGCTTTCTCATGGCATGGGTAGAGGGGTCCAAGGATCAAAACATGCAAAATAAAATGTTGACCTCCCTTAGTAGGTAATTGACTCGAGGGACAGCTTGGGTTTGTAGGGAATACCAAAAAATTAATTTACAATCACAAGGATCATAAAATCTTGATACTGAGCACTTACAGAGTCTTCAGTATGAATTTGGTTGCATAAATTAATGTCACCTTGTATTTTACGGCACAGATACAAAATGTAAATATTACGCGAATCTTTTTTTTCCGCTTATGCTAACTTTTGCTAAATATTTTTGATCTGCAAGTTGATACGTAATTCCCTGAAAAAGTGGCTATGACAGACGACGAATAGAGTCACAAAATAAGGGATCCTTTTTTTGGATTATTTACGGAACTTTCAAAACAATACTTTGATATCTTTAGAATTAAGCAGTTTTCTTGAATATTTACCTACCTTGACCGTGGCATGCATTTCATCTTTAATGTGAGCTGAGCCGAACTCCTGTTTCAAAGTGGCTTTTGTGGACGCGTAGAGCATCTTGTGTCGGATTGCAGAGCAGTCTGGGGACCAACTGAGCAGCAGCCATTCATGGCCAACAGAGTTTGTTGTGTCGAACCTAGAAATCAGATTTATCATTCAATTTTTTTCTCGTTTAATACTATATTGCATAAATAAATAACTTTTAAAATGACTCCATATATATTTCGACCTGCTTGTGGTCGTCAGTTATTTTAAAAGTTTTTTATTTATACATATATAATATTAAATATAATTAAATTAAAGACTCCAGTAGTAAAATTAATATTTTTTTCTTGTGAAATATTTGATGACATGATATTGTGATTTGGATAGACTGTCTCACTTCTATGACGCTATCGACAACTTTGAGACTACCGAAAAAGATATGTCTGGATCGTAGTAAAAGAAGATAATATAATATAATTAATATAATAAGGGGTCATCCATAAATTACGTCATACGTTGAGTGAGGGGGAGGAGGGGGTCAACAAAGTGTGACATCGCGTGCTAAGGGGGGCGGGGGTGAGTCATGAAAATTTATAAAATTATAAAAACTTTAAATATTTATTGTTCATTTATTTTAAATAGAAATAAATAAATGATTTTCGGAATACTGTTTCAATTAAATGTGACGTAACACCAGGGGAGGGACTATCTGTGACAAGGACGGGAGAGGGGGGCATTTAGTAGGCATTTGAATGCATCTAAGAAAAAATTGTTCTGAGGAGTAAATACAAGTCAGTTTAAATATTACTGTGACATTAAATGACGCTTCAAGGCTTCTTCCAGAGTAGATAATGCTACGAACTTCCGGAAATAACACACAAACGTTTATATAAAATGAATTATCCTTTATTTTTGATGGGAGACTAAAACTGGAAAGGTATAAGCATGTCTGTAAGTCCCCAACATAAATTTTACACATGTACAGAACCCTCGGTGCATGAAGAATAAATGCATTTGCACAGTTTTTTCTTATATTATAAGCTAATTTTACTGTAAATGGATTGGAGCTACGATATTGCTGCTATCTATTGTTTTAGCAATAATGAGTACTCAGCAGATCAATGAAATTTTTAAAATAATTATGATCAATTGAAGTGTAATTTCAAGAAGAATACTTGAGGTGACAAGACGGAATTCGTACATTGTGATGAATGACGTTGACATAAGTACTTATAATCTACATCTACACTATATTATATAAAGAGGAAAGATTTGTTTGTTTGTATGTTTGAGGTAAACTTTGGAACTACTGAACCGATTTTATAAATTCTTTCTTTTATAAGAAGCTACACTATTGCTGAGTAACATAGGCTTTATTTAATTTTAATAAAAGTAAGTTTTCAGTTTGAAAATTCAATATTTGTAATTAAATTCGGGAGAAAAGGCGCTGCTTAGCTGCTTTATCGGCGTGCCTTGACCAAATCCTACTAATCCTACTTCCTACTAATATTATAAATGCGAAAGTTTGTGCGTGTGTGTATGTGTGTGTATGTTTGTAACTCTTTCACGCTGAAACGGCTGAACGGATTTGGATGAAATTTGGAATGGATATAGCTTATAGCGTACTTAACATATAGGCTACTTTTTATCCCGGAAAAATGCATGGTTCCTGTTAGGATATATCAATATCATTGAAAAATCAGGTATCTAATTAGCGCGGTTAATCGTTTGTGGAGAAATAAGACAAGGCTTTGTTATTTCATACATCAGGTGTCTAACTAGCGCGGTCCTTAATCGTTTGTGGAGAAATAAGACAAGGCTTTGTTATTT